>OX381710.1:45411844-47874344 GCA_947462335.1 Harmothoe impar
ATATGAGGGCCTAAGGACACCAAGCCCATACTGGGGGGGGGGGGAGGGGGGCAAGTGGTGTGAGCCCATACAAGGGTGTGGGGACCCCAGTGATGGTTGTGCTGTCCCAAACAAGGGCGTGATGACCCCAGGGATGGCTGTACAAGCCCATACTAGGGCCTGGTGACTGAATTGAGGGTCGTTCAGTCATCGGTGGGGTCCTCAGGCCCCTGTTTGGGCTCGTATAGGCATCGCTGGGTTCATTAGGCCCTTGTTTAAGCTTGCACACCCCTCACTGGGGTCATCAGGCCCGTGTATGGGCTTGCACATCCCTTGCCAGGGTTATGAGGCCCTTGTATGGGCTTGCACACCTCTCACCGGGGTCCTCAGAACCTTGTATGGGCTTGCACACCCCTCGCTGCGGCCATCGGGCCCTCGTATGGGCTTGCACACCCCTTGCCAGGGTTATGAGGCCCTTGTGTGGGCTTGCACACCCCTCATCGAGGTCCTTAGACCCTTGTATGGGCTTGCACACCCCTCACCAGGGTCCTCATACCCTTGTATGGGCTAGCACACCCCTCACTGGGGTCCCTAGGCCCTTTCATGTGATCTGAGAGGCTGGGGTTTATAAGGGGCCCAGCCCTCAGCTTGGTCTAGACAATGTTAGAGGGCTTGTAACTGTCAGAGAGACAGTCACACAATACCCCTCCATGGTCTGAATACCCCTGTTAGTGTACATCAAGGGAGGTGACCCTTATGCTGGTATAACATGCCAGGTGGGAACAATGGTCCCCCCCAGCCAACTGTGGGAGACAGTGTGCGGGATGAGCGTCGCCTGGCGGCGACAGGAGCGCCGACAGGAGCGCCGCCTGTGCGGGCTGGCGGCGCAGGTAGCGCCTGTCGCCGTCGGCTGTTATGCGGGTGCCTGCGAGGCCGCCCACGCCCGTCATACATGATAATAGCATCAAATGGTGGTATAACAAATTATCATTAATTATTTCAACCCCATATCTCGGATTCTGTATCCTTTACATAAAGGAAAACTGGGCCAAAAGGGCAAGGGCTATCTGGGTATAGCTATTCTGTGGCATTCCCATGAGCCTGAGCCCTATTCTATCCTAACCACAATGTATTTTGGGATATATAGTTCTGTAGGGTTATGTAGGGTTAGGCCAAATATAAAAAAATAAAAAAGGTAATACAAGTGTCAAAGTCCATCTGAGGTGTGCAAGCTCATATGAGGGCCTAAGGACACCAAGCCCATACTGGGGGGGGGGGGAGGGGGGCAAGTGGTGTGAGCCCATACAAGGGTGTGGGGACCCCAGTGATGGTTGTGCTGTCCCAAACAAGGGCGTGATGACCCCAGGGATGGCTGTACAAGCCCATACTAGGGCCTGGTGACTGAATTGAGGGTCGTTCAGTCATCGGTGGGGTCCTCAGGCCCCTGTTTGGGCTCGTATAGGCATCGCTGGGTTCATTAGGCCCTTGTTTAAGCTTGCACACCCCTCACTGGGGTCATCAGGCCCGTGTATGGGCTTGCACATCCCTTGCCAGGGTTATGAGGCCCTTGTATGGGCTTGCACACCTCTCACCGGGGTCCTCAGAACCTTGTATGGGCTTGCACACCCCTCGCTGCGGCCATCGGGCCCTCGTATGGGCTTGCACACCCCTTGCCAGGGTTATGAGGCCCTTGTGTGGGCTTGCACACCCCTCATCGAGGTCCTTAGACCCTTGTATGGGCTTGCACACCCCTCACCAGGGTCCTCATACCCTTGTATGGGCTAGCACACCCCTCACTGGGGTCCCTAGGCCCTTTCATGTGATCTGAGAGGCTGGGGTTTATAAGGGGCCCAGCCCTCAGCTTGGTCTAGACAATGTTAGAGGGCTTGTAACTGTCAGAGAGACAGTCACACAATACCCCTCCATGGTCTGAATACCCCTGTTAGTGTACATCAAGGGAGGTGACCCTTATGCTGGTATAACATGCCAGGTGGGAACAATGGTCCCCCCAGCCAACTGTGGGAGACAGTGTGCGGGATGAGCGTCGCCTGGCGGCGACAGGAGCGCCGACAGGAGCGCCGCCTGTGCGGGCTGGCGGCGCAGGTAGCGCCTGTCGCCGTCGGCTGTTATGCGGGTGCCTGCGAGGCCGCCCACGCCCGTCATACATGATAATAGCATCAAATGGTGGTATAACAAATTATCATTAATTATTTCAACCCCATATCTCGGATTCTGTATCCTTTACATAAAGGAAAACTGGGCCAAAAGGGCAAGGGCTATCCGCAGGCCACAGGGGTGCGAATAGCGGCCGCTATCTTATTTTCCTAGGCAAATTTGTCCATTTAAAACTTCTGTCGATTCAGAATTTTGATATAATGCACCATAAATGAGATATGTGTATGTTTATAAGCTTGTCTAGACGGCAAAACAATGCACAACTAGGCCAAAGCATAGGCCCCTAGATGTATTCTGATTGGCTGAGAGACCGGAAGCTAGACTATCTAGCAGGTGAGACAGACCATCTAGCAGGTGCAATATTTGTCAGCCCTTTTATTCCCATCGATTATATACATTTAGATAACAGCAAAGTATAATGGTATAAGTTTTCGTAGGCGGATTTGTCCATTAAAAACTTGTCAATTCAATTTTTTAATTTAATGCTCCATAAATGAGACAAAAACATGTTTGTAATCTTGTCTAGACGGAAGCTAGACCATCTAGACCACGAGCTAGACCATCTAGTAGGTTTGTCAGTTGGACTTCCGGTAAGGACCCGTCGGCTTTCCGTACATTTGACTCCCATCCGCCCCAGACATGTAGACTTCCGGTGTGGTCCCTCGCGCTTGCCGTACATATAGCCAGTGATAGACCTTATGACGACCATCTGATGTTATGCAACATCCCCGTCCCTCCTGGTGCTGTGGGTGTGTGTGTCGGGGGGGGGGGGGCTGAGATGCATGATGATGCGTTTCTAATGCATACTCTAAATCGACGCTTTTGCAAATGCCAGTTTAATGAACATTACTTTTTTCTAAGATATATTTGAAACATAACTTTAGCAGCTGTGTATCATATGTAACTCATGTAGCATGCCAAAACAAAAGATTTCCACGCATTCTATGTTAAATTCTTATCTAGAAAATGTCTATGTCATTTATTTCAGCCATTGCGCAGTGTATTAAAAAAGTAGCCATAAATTCATAAGGCCAAAAAAAAAAGGTGTGTTTCAGGCAACATGGTCAGAATTTCTAGGGTAGGTAGGTCGGATTTTTTTTTTTTTTTTTTTACACAGAGAGAGTACCAGGAATGAGTCGCAAATTGACAAATCAACTCGCGACTCACCAAAATGACTCCATAATTCCTCCATTGACTAGGAATATCAAGAAGCTGTTGGATATACCTCTTAGAAAGCCATTTCCTGAAGTTTATCAATTATTCAGGCATCTGAGGTCACTGGGAGCTTGTTATTCTTGAAAGAATTAGGAAAAAATGAGGAAAAAAGTAACAAAAATTAAAAAAAAAAAAAAAATCTCCAAAATTGGAAAAAAAAAATGCTAGGGTCGGCCCTTTTTGGAATTTAGGGTCGGGTTGCCTGAAACACACCTTTTTTTTTTTTGGCCTAAGGAGAGAGTTGCCCTACACCTACCTGTGAGCCCGCCATTGCTCCCCCATGTACCTGAGGCGGTGCCCAGGGGTAGTGGGTGCCATAGCCCTCCCCCTCCCTCACGTAGGTACGGGGCTAGTGCGTGAAAAAGAGGGGTTGAAAAATCCAGTGATATTTATATATTTTTTACTGTGAATACCCTTTTTAAGAAATTAATTTCTCTAGTTTAGAAAATCAGACAGATTTCAGTAAGCACTTATTAGAAAGGTATTTGTTTGACCTATGCACCTATGTGACTGGGAACGTTATATCAAATGTGTAGCACTATCTTGTTGTGAGTTGAAAATGAGTAGGCTCGGCCGATAGTAACTTACAAAACTAACCTTACCTGTAGTGATAGTGATACAGACACATTGTCATAAACAAGTAGACACAAGTGAGTACAATATTCATTGTTAATTGGTCTACATCAACCCATGTATAACAATGATATCCCTTGTACAATAATCCATGTGAACACTTTTTCCCAAGGCTGTGGCACTCTCACTCCACCTTACTGCACCAACTGATGTCATCTATGAAACTGAGGGTACTACCCGGGGGGTATTACCCATGTAGGCCCCTAGATCTGTGCAATGCCTCCCCCCCCCCCCTCTTCGTGTAGCAGCTCAAGCCTCCACCTGAAGGTGTCATATGTGGCATGAGATGCTCCTGTCAACAACACTCACCAAACGTTCACACCTAGGACCGAGATGTGGCACAGGTCACTACATCAAACAATGTACCATATTAATCCTGTCCTTTGAGGTAGAGAACTGAACTCAAAAGATCTTGCCAGAACATGTACATATAGGAGAATTCCCGGGCATCTGAACAGGCCCTTTTTCGGACCCCCCCCCCCCTACACACACACACACAGTTGGACCCCTCAAACCCTACCCCGGGCCCCCAATCCGCCCCTCCCCCCCTCCCCCAACACACACAGGACCCCCCCCCCCCCCACACACACACACATTGTTTGTGCTATATATATATATATATTTATACCACACTTGGCCATTAGAACAAAAGAAATCCCCCGACTGTATATGACGTACAAATGGTGTGAAAAACAATGTGGCATAGGTTAGTTAAACCACTCCAGGCCCCTAGCTGTACTGAGAATAATGCGACAGTCACGGCTGAGCACACTCGTCTGCCGACTCGTGATCAGCCTAGACTGTCGCATTATTCTCAGTACAGGGGTCTGGCAGTGGTTTAACTACTACATATATATAGGCATCACTGCAACGATGTAGGCCCTACCCTGGGCAGTTTGGGGCAAATGGCTTTCCATACACGCGCACGGATTTGTACATTAGGTGATTCGGTGCGGGCCAGTGGGCCCTGCCGATCAGAGCTGCGTTCCCGCGTCGTTCACAGGGCCTGACGAGGCCGGTGAAGTCATTTATTACTATACTAGCTCCCTCATCCCTCCCGGCAGACTCCGCCACCCAAATCCACCCCTCTGTTGCTAAAAATGAGCACTCCCTTAAGTTCCAACATCACAGAAGGGGATTTTGGAAATTGGCTGTAAAAATATCTGGCTTGATCCATACACTTGGTCTAAGAGTTCACTCAAATCCCTCATTAAGAGGAGGCTCTCTGATATTCATATTCAAGAATACAACCAGTACATAAATAACTCAGACAATATTGTCAAGTGTGATATTCTTAAAACTTGTCAAAACAATTTGAGTATCTAGGTCACACACACTCCCAATATATTAGAAGTATTATTACAAAGGCTGTCAAAGCTGCACATAGATTCTAACTATACCCAGGACAGCTTATCAAGAAGTTATAGGGGGAAAAAAACATTGAATAATATGTGCACACACTGTAACATTACGCAAAATGTTAAGCATGTAATACTATTTTGTAATCGGCCAGAGATTCAAAGTGCCCCGCAAAAGCTTTGAAGAAAAATATATTAAGTTTGCCACTGCTTATGACAAGCATCGGGACAACAGAAAGGTCTCACAAATAATAACTGTAGAACCATATTGTATATCATCAAACAGGCCGGGAGCCATCAACTGTATATATTCCTATATAAAAACAGTGTATAATGCCATCAATGCTAACTCGTTGCTGACATAAATGTATCCTTACATTAGTCAATAAAGCCATCTTGAATCTTGAATCTTGAATCTTATAAAAAAAAAGTGGAACAACTCTAGGTTTGTTGTATTTATTTATTTGCGTATAAGGATCTGTATGTACTCTTCCTTTCTTTTTAAAAAAAAATCAAAAAAGTGAAACAATATGGTTGGAAACATTTTTATGCCATGGTACATGATGCTGTGTGAATATGTGTGAATTTGTGTGAATATGTGTGAGTATGTGCCACTTCTTGTCCTATGGGGTATGGTGTCATATTGTGCCAATTAGTTCCATAGGACAACAGTCACAGAAACTAAGTCAAAACTAATTTGCTGGGTAGGTACTTGGTTTTGGTTTTACAATAATGGGTAGGTATCAAATTGAATATATTGCAGCATTAATGAGGTTCTCTGAAGGATCCTTATTTGAATGATGTGGGCATATAAACATTTATACCTAAAATTCAGAGGGTTGGCATCTCAATCATTAGCACTTGGGAATTGGTTAGTCCCAGTATTTATCACCAGGTGGTATATAGTTCCCACCCATGACAAAGTATGCAAACGAAGAGTTTTGTTCCAAAATGCCACAAAGCCATTTCAGAATTGAAGCATGTAGTGATATCTCTAAGACTATCACAGTGGCAATTATAGTGCATTGGACCTAAAGACACGGAAAATAGAATTTTCAGGAAAAATTGTTTCAAAATTGCATTTACCTATTCCTGCCCTACACCTTTGTCAGAACGTTGTCATTTTTCAAAATGGCGCTTATTGCGTTTTGCAACCTTGGAACTCTTCATATACTAATTTTGGTGCAGTTTGAATTATAGGAATTTTAGGTTTAGTAGTTTATTCTACTAGAGTATAATGTACAATGTATTATAGATTCAACACGCAACACATTAATATTGCTAGTGATCCACTGTTAAGAAGCATTTTGCATATTAAGCTGGTGAATCCAGGGGCCACTTTTGACTTCGATTTTCTTCACACATATTTATTGGGAGGTCTCACTAGGATTACAGTCAGTGCATTTGGATTAATGATGAAACAATAATTATGTTCATGTACCATTACATCCTTCACAATATAACATTTTTCTCAATCATAACTTGCCAGATGTAGGCGCGTTCTTATAGATCACATATAGAGGACTATATACACATATTTAATCATGTTTTTCAGCGGTCACAGGTTGATGTGGTTGGTTGTGCTCAGAGGTCCCAGCTGTGTTCTCCAGTTCCATTTCGACAACCTCCTGTCGGTGTGCCGTACTGTGTCGTATCCCATACAAGACATAGATCACGATACCTATAGGTAGAAACAAAGAATTCCTTAATGAATTTTGTCCTTAGTTATCTTGACGCATGATAGCTAGCAGCCCTATTCTACTCACCAGTGCTGTATGCATGTATCATGCTGCCCGTTTGGGAGTGCATTAACCCCGTAGGGTCGGCATGATGCTTGAATGTAGCACTGGCAAGTTACTCTTCATGAGTACATGCATAACAATTAAAGAAGGGTATAATTCATTAGTGCAGTATGTGGTCTTTAAAGTTAAAGTTTTTCGTGAGATTACCATAATTATGGAAAATGATATGTATATCTGTCATAATTCAGTCTCAATGAGACTGTATATATGTCACATGGCCATTGTAAGCAGTTCATGATAACTGCTCAAAAATAGGTCAGTTCTTCATACAAAATGGTTGCCAGTCAACTTAAAATGGGTTAGGAGCTAACTCGAGATCGAATTTCCATTTTTCAGTTATTTGTGTTCATAATGTCTATATAAATGCACGTGTCACCTTTTAAAGCATTCTGATGATTATAAATGGCTAATATACAGAAAAAAGTTTTTCTATGGGTTTATCTAATATAAAGATTAGTAAAATATGTAAGGATGATTATTGAATGTCCTTTTTAAGTAGTTATATCCCATTTATAGTGATAATTATACCTGCAAGACGTAACTCCTAACCCATCTTTAAACTCTCCCAGTGAGAGATTTACACCATTTCATTTTTTATGAGATCTCTGTACCTTTTTGACAGCTTTATAAGACGATGTGATGTGGCTTACCAATAAGGATCCAGACAATGAGGCGTATCCATGTTTCACGATTGAGGTTAATCATCAGACTTACGTTTGCAAAGAGTGTAAAGACTGGCAACCATGGTATAAAAGGTGTCTGTATGGAGTAATAATGGTGGTATATATTCAATAGGATTGATTTCTCTCTATGGCTTACTCGTTATGTATTCAACTTCTAGTAGCTTTAATATTCTCACACAAAAATAAAGTACAATCATTACTGACTATGAGTGATTTGTTGACACAAGTTAGAAGTGAATTTGATAATTGCTAAAGGGGTATGCAACAACTTACACTATATTTGGCGAAACTGCGATTTGGTTCAAACATCAGGAGGAGTCCAAATGTAATAATGGTTCCTATGATTGATAGAGACAATAGGGTGATTGCCCACCACTGACTGGCTCCTATGTACTCATACATCCTAGTTATGGTTGCAGATAAGACTACGAGAAACACACAGAGAGCCCCAATAACCATAGAATTCACATGATCTTCACTTCTTCCTCCAAGTAGCCCTCGCAGATGTAGCAATGCCCCTATTTTTTCCTTTTGTTGCTTATCTTGTGCCTTTGACAGAATGGGCATCTTTTCATCAAATTTATCATTGTCAGTAGAATACTTTTTTGTTGCATCCAGGAGCTCAAATGGACAATGTGTAACTGGGATGTAGTGTAATTTGATTAAGGCCACAATCATCATTGACACAGCAAATAGTGTGCCTATTGATACCATTTCCACCAGATCCTCAAAGTTGGATATTACACTGATGACAGTTGAGAATAAAGCTGTCAAGGCTATGGAGATCAAGGGAGTCTGTGTCCATGGGTGGACATACTTGAGTTGGTGGAAAAGGAGACCATCACTTGCCATAGCATATATGGATCTTGACAGACAGTAGGTTTGACTCAGTAAGCAAGCCATCATTCCTATCATAGACCCAGCTGCAATCAGCCGTGATGTCCAGCGTAGATTGTATTTGGCCAATGCAGTTGGGAATGGAATCTGGATATCAATGTCATAATATGGGGTAAGAAGGGAGAGTGATAAGGACACTAAGCAGTATAAGAAACAAGCAGAGGTCACAGACAAGATCATTCCAATTGGCAAAGACTTGTTGGGGTTGGCAGTTTCCTCTGCTGCAACAGCAATAGCATCAAAACCAACATAGGCATATACAAGCATACCTGCTGCAACAAATGTGCCTCTGGCTCCATAAGGAAAGAATCCACCATGGTTTTCATCCATGTTTTCTACACTGCCCAAAACAAAGCCTGCTATGCCTATTGTGAGAAGGACAATAATATTGAGGATGGTTGCCACATTACTGATGTTGGTGGATGCCCTCACACCTACAGAAATTAAAAAAAATGACAGTATACACAGTCCACCTGCCAAAAAGTCAATCTCACCAAGCAGAGGTGCCTCCACATGACCTACAGCCGACAGAGTAGCATTACTTATGACATTCCCAGATAGAGAGTCAATATAGGCTGATAAGTTTCTTGCAACCGCTGCTACTGATATCAAATACTCCAGAATCAGACTCCATCCTGCCAGGAATCCCCACAGTTCACCAGAAATGATGTAAATATAGTTGTAGGCTGATCCAGATTTGGGAACATTGACACTAAATTGGGCATAGCACACACAATTCAGGATACACAGAATCCCAGATAATGCATAAGCCATGAGGGTAGAGGCCCCAGCAACATTTCTCATAGTGGAACCAGTCAAAACATACACAGCCGCACCCAGCATGTGGCTCAGCCCTATCAGTATTAAGTCCCCTGTATTGAGACAGCGATGCAGTTTAGTAGCCAGCACATCCTCCTCCAGCTTCTTACAACGGTTAGCCTTCCTCCAGTACTCCTGTGTCATTGATCCAAACTTCTTAAGGTAGTTAGCCATTTTCTCTTGCTGACCTGTCTGAGAAAATGAAAAAAGGCCTAAATCAAATGACATGTTGGATGACTATAATAATATCAATTGCTAAACCATTTGAAATGTTGTAGGGTGACAAACACATACTCACACACCACTTAGAAACGGCAGTAGGAGTGGTCTATAATTATGATATACATTTATATTTGTCTTTTTATAGACAATGTTGACTCCTCAGATAAGAGAACAGAAATGAGAAATGCGTAGGCCTATTCGGTACAATATATATGTATAAGGCAATCTATCCTTTTGGCTAAGGACACGTGCCACCACACGTGCAGTGGGCTTTGCCAGTTCCTTAAATATACTTATTCCTATCCCTAGTGAGGCTGTATTGGGCAGTCAGGCTCTATGACACGATACAGGGGACTTTTCCTGTAGCCTAGGTTTATAGAGTTTGGGTACAATAGCAGACCAGTATATATGGAGCGGGTTTTTCTCCTGTTGGCGTGGAAAATCTGTCTTGAAACTCTTATTTGGATTTAACAAAATTGTCTTCTATTTGTTTGTGTGAATTGTCATGTATTATTTAATCTAGAACTATCCCTTATACTTCTACTTGATTAAAAGTTTACAATCTAACATGGGCATCATCTAGGTATACACATTCTTTGTCCACTTACCCCGGTACCTTTATCAGTTGGGTATCGATGGCCGGAGCACCAGCATTCTACTTCTACGTTATTAGTTGTTAAAGAAGTATGTGTATAGAGTTGTTGTAGAAGTGAGGTGTAGATAAAACAGCAGTCTGGTAGAAAACACATATAATGTAGATATAAAAAAGAAGACCGTTCACATCGAATGACCCACTAAAATGACCTAAAAGTCTATTCGACCATGCCGGCTCCAGTACAGTTGGCTAGACATTTATGCACAGGCTACTGTACCTTGTGTATACCATTGGACTGAACAAAACCTACAATACTAAAAGGTCATGTAAGAAATTACGGTCTGTTGGAGTTTGGAAGCACCCCTCTAAACATACACGCACAGGCAATTTGACATTATATATAAGCATCTATTATATACTATATACTAATTGATGACATTTGGCAGGCTGTCAACAGAGAAAGTACCTGATGAGCATGAAACAGATGTGTGAGTTGCGGATATATCTAGGGCATCCCAAAAGAAAAATATAGGGACACGAGGGTGGCAGTACTTGGCCAATGCAATGTTTCCACTGCAGTGGAATAGGTCGAGTTACATATACAGGTCTACTACGTCACATTGTGGGCAAACAAAGGGAACACGTGCTTAGGTAACCTCACCATGATAGTTACACACCAGGGTTGTTACACTAAAACTCGTTTTTAATTACCCCTTGGTTATATTGGTACATAGCTTTCACTACACAATATAATATATTAAATGTATGTATTCATGTCTATCTAATGATACATGTATGGCTATTTATAATTATACATAACTAGTTGATTCAAAGTCACCCTACCCAGTGGTCACAGTCCAGTGGTCTGTTTGCCCACCGCACCTCACATATAAATAGAATAATCAAGTATATGTAACTATTGTAACTGCGTGAGACATGGTTCATATACCATTTAGGGCACCTAGGTGTTACCGACGCCCCCTATTTTTGGTAAGGCTGCAGAGTGAAGAACCTTCAGTTCTGCATAGATTATGCCCAGAAGAGGGTCTTACTACTCGGGGATTTCAGTCAATGGTCAGCCTATGGGAGTCCACCCGGTGTTACCTGACTGAACTCCTAACCCAGCTAACAAAAAAAAACACGTTATCTTACGTCAAAATAACCTTTTAAAACTTTATGTATAACGTTATGCCATAGTAATGAGCCTTAGAGAAACGTTATATAACGTTATAAAATGCTGTATAACGTTTTTAGTTTACTGGGTAACCCCGGAAGGGTATGCTCCCATGGCCTAAAACCTTATAGATATATCTCCACTGGCACACTGCAGATGTTCGTTTGTCATATAATTAGAAGCAATCAACAACTCTAACCTATTTATCTTGCTATTTATGTTGTTGTTATCGTCAGAGAAAGTAGGGTGTTCAGGCAATTTATAGAAAAATTCGGAAAATACTTTTTCTCATACATAATAGATGGTTGAGATCTTGACTAAGACAATGGTGAAGGATTTGTATTTTTATCACTGCTAGAACCATATTAAATTTAGCTTTCTTTGCAAAAAGTAAGGTGATTTGGACGGACATGAAGGGGGGTACTTAGGCTATAGAAGAGGGCCATGCCACTGGTCAAGCTTGTGGGAAAGGGCAGTCACGTTGAGTAGTGGATCGTTCAGGGGCTGGGGCATACTGCCTGTACAACCGTGATGTGTATCATGTAACGTGATATGTAATAATACACATCACGTCTGACCATGTAAACGTGATCTGTATCAAAACAACGTGGTCTGTATCGAAACAACATAATCTGTTTCAGAATAACGTGATCTGTATCAACGTGATCTGTATCAAGGAATTTCATAAATCCCCTAATCTTATCTGCATCAAAATGTGTTCTCTTTATGGAGGGGAGGTTATATACATTGGTTGATGTTTATATCATCTTTTAAAAAAATCAAAGGGGGGTGCCCCCCCAGGTATGCCCCCCCCCCTATGTTCTGCCCCTGGTCTCTCCCTCCCTATCTGCCTCTCTGCTTAGAGTAGGGGGTTGATACACATCACGTTTATTGATACAGATAACGGTTGGCGGTCCCTAAATTCAAGTTACTACACATCACGGTTGGCTGGTTACTACACATCACGTTTTTTTATACACATCACGTTTTCATGGAGTCACCGAATATAAATACCTGGGTGCTATCATCGACAGTCAGTTCTGCTTTAAGCCACATACCGGTAAATTAATACGTGTTGTTAGTCATAAATTACTTCTACTCGCCAGAATCAGAAAATTCCTGGATGAGGAAAAGTCTTTTCTTCTGTACAAACAGACCATACTGCCTTTTATGGATTATGCTAGTTTCCTCATAGATTGTACGACACAAACTTTATCTGGTAAATTACAAAAATTGCAAAACAGAGGACTGAGAATCTCCCGGTACTCTAATATGTTTGAGAGATGTTCTGCCACTGGCTTACATGATCATTTTAAGATTGATACACTGGACCAAGGACGGCTCAGTCAGTTATTATGTCACATGTTCAAGCTGTCATTAACTATAGGAGTGCACATGCCTGAAGCCGATAGAAGAACTAGGGCTGATGGAAAGGTGAAATTTAATCTGCATAATTTTAAATACACGAGTATGAAGAAGAGCCCTATGTTCCGGGGGGTCTGGGAATGGTCTGACTTAGACATGGAAACCCAAAGACTAGAAACAAAAATTGCCTTTAAAAAGAATATCATTGGTAAAAAACACCACGTAGTACTCATCTGATCCCACTTCACTCATGACTTCCCTGGATAAATAACCGTTGTCTGTGTATTAAGCTGAACTCCTGGTAGCTCATGTAAAGTAAGAATAGGATACTTTCGATACAGACTCTGTATACCGGTACTGGTACTACCAACACATGTGATATATTGAATTTTTAGTGACTGTCAGGGGTGGTACTAGGGGAGGGTGAGATTTAGTCTCTACGTTGCCCGAGTGGGAGCCAAAGTGACCGCGGCAGGTCTATAACCTGTTTATTTTTGTCATATATATCATTCATTGCTATCTGTATTATGTCTTATATACTGTACTCTATACGTGAGTCATATGTAAAATATTGATAATCGATATATGTAATATACGGTAATAATGCATTTATACATGCATTTTGACATCTGCTTCGATTTGACTTATGTTAGTCAAACATTTAGCTATAGACTGTTCACATACAAGACATGTCGATTTGGTTTCAACTGACCGAAGGCTATGCATATATGATAAGAACGCAGGCAAATACGTTAACTCAATTATGAATAAGGACAACGAATGAATTACTGTTGACTATATGTTATTTATTAAGTTAATCATGTCATACATCCGCAAGGATCTTGTTAGATAACTGATGCATACATCTATCCCCGAAGGATTAGTCGGCCACTTATTGCCGCTGAAGAAAATGTACTTTAATGTTGGCAATAAAAACCCTTGAAATTGAATTGAATTGAATTGGTCAGCCGTGATGTGTAGTTGATACACATCACGTTGTTGATACACATCACGGTTGTACAGCCTCCCCTCCCCAGCGGGAGGTGTAGGGGTAGGTGCCGGCCTTTGCACCCTACTCCTACTCACTGTGTAAATACTTATGCTATAATATATCAAATCCGGTAGCTGCTTTTGATCTAAAAATTCCATATTGCCACAGCTGATGCTAGACATATATAGAATTTAAATGTGAATACCTACACCTTCATATTCTTCTATATCCCAGGTGTTTTGGTCAATTTTCGAATGGTTTTGCCTCTGGTTCTGGTTATTTTTGTCTGACAATAATGTAGGATATCTGTATTTGTAGCTCAACATCATTACAAGCCAATTGACTTCATTCTGTATTGCCTGATTAAATAGACTCCCCCGGAAATCAATCATAGTGAAGAGTGTTTTCTGAGGTCCTTCTAACTTGCAGTACCAAATGTGAATGCCTCCACACACTGGCTTTCTGCCTAGTTTCCACATACTCAATGACATAAAACTATAATTCAAAATGACAAAAACGTAGCAGACACTTCAAATACATGTAGAATATAAACATAGCTACCCATTGGTATGCATGAAGTCTATTTTTGTTACAGCCAAGTGTACCTAAATGGGGACTTGAATAGGGGGAGTGGGGAAAATGTTCAAATGTCTGTGCGGTGGCAGGGCGGTGTGAACGGCCTAGAGAAAGGGCTGATCTCTTTTTTTTGTGGATCTATTAATATATCCTACACCCATAGACCAATTTTGTGTACGTTGTTCAACATTTGTCTAAGACTAGGTCCAAAGGCACAGGCCTGACCAGACAGTCGAGGTGTGTGGTGTATGTATGTTTGTATGTATGTGACTTGTAAGGTGGTGGGGGAGGGGGGGGGGGTCTGGCAATTCCACTGCAGTGGAAATATTGGTCATACAATAATGTACTGCCACCCGCGTTTCCCGTTAGAGAGACATTGGAACCAAAATATGTTCAAGTGACAATTAGTGTTGAATCGGATATCATAAAGTAATAGTTGTGAATATAGCACTGCTGATCCGATCATAAGAGACACGTTCAGTGACAAGTTAAGTGACCTTTTAAAACGCAGAGCAAGAGAGGAATTTGATTTTGGAAGATATGCTGGGAAACTCTCATTTTGCCATCAGATCGGAGATTTGTCATCAGATTGGAGATCTAAAGAAATATGAATGTAAACAAACCCTAACATCTGATCATTCATGTTACCATCATCTGACAGATTTACTCTCGTGAGAATGGACCAGAAAATCGGTTAATGGAATCCCAGCTTTGACCCAAATTGGACCCAAAAATATTGGTTTTGAGACAGGGCAGTCCTGCCGCCACCTAGGGGCTGAATACTGCATTATGTATCTGATTGTATTGTATTCCCTCTAGTAAAGACTCCAGAAAAAAATGAGAGAAATATTAAATGGTCAATTCTATTTCTTTTATGATATAGAATGTGAGAGATGTAAACTAAATCTTTTGGAATTTTCTTTCTATCTATCATAGAACTCAGACAATCTTCTAATAGGTGTAAATAAAATCCACCCAGTTCCTCTAGTACATTTCCTATATAATTACTATCCAGCTTTAGAGTCCCAGTGAACCTGTGTGGGGGAGGGTGATAGGGTCTGCCAGGTGAGTGGGGTATGTGGGAGGTAGTGTCAGGATGTGTATTCCCATAAATACAAGAGTTATCATATGACCGGAACTAATACCTTCCTGTAACCGTACTTTCCCACCGAACTGCTCAGAGCACTTGTCTGACCCTATAAGGTGTCTGCCTCCAGACTGTGGGACAGTCCCACCTAGGTTTGGGACAGCCCCACAGGATTGGAAAGGCCCAGGGAAAGACCCAGTGAGTTGGGAAGGCCCACAGAAAGGCCCATGGAAAGACCCAGTGAGTTGGGAAGGCCCAGGGACTGCCCCCAACAGATCTATATAAACGCAATGCATGTAACACAGATGGAGAGAGAGAGTGCGGGCCTCCATTGTACAGATAAGGATCATCATGTAGCTGCTACTAGAGTTGTCACCACTCTCACATACATGAACATATTGTATACCAAAGTATATAAAGTGTAGAGACTATGTTTCCAGTCCTTGTTGATTCTTTATTCGCATGTCATTCCCCTGACAGTAGTTATATAAGGGGTTTGGAGGGCATTTGAAGTACTGGCCAGGCTAGGCCATGATTGACAGGCCCTCTTAACATGATCACCCATTATATTAGTATAGAGTAAACCAATTGTCTTAATTACCCAATCATAATAAGCTACCATGACAAAATATAGAGGTGGTAAGTAGCTATATTCTAGTCAATATACAAATATGTCATCTCCCTCTGACAAACCATGGTCTGACAGGTCATTTGCATATACCCAATGTGAATGCTATATATATGAGAGCCGGGGGTTTAAAGTACATGTACAATGATACAAAAAGGAGTTCTCAGTGACCATATATAATGACATGTTCATATTGTATATGTAAGTCTATGTTTATTGTTGCTTGAAGGGATGGCATATTTAGATACAACACCTCCGTTTCATGTTTACATCGATGAATTGTCTGAAAACTTTGATTGTAGGAAAACAATCATCCATGGTGATTTGAGAAGTTCATATATGCTGATTGGTTCAATAAACGTTTTGCCTTAAACCCGCAGGTCTTACTGCACGTCCAGCAAGGTCCGTGGGAGGGGCTTGTAATTTGACGTACAGGTGCTGTGTGTAAGTAGCCACAGTGGGGCAGTGGGAGGGGAGGTCCTAATGGTCTTTAGTGCCATAATTCTCCACAGAGGGCAGACCTGTACAGTGACCACATCAGTAACTTACAGGTCATAGAGTCTTCCCAGGTGTGGGTCCTGGCCTGTGAGGTGTACTCAGACCTCAGCCCCATGCTCTCTGTGCCCCAGGTATACACAAACAACACAGGGTACCTGTCAATCACACAGCCCCAACCACCCACTCAGCGCATACACTCTGAATTGTATCCCATTATTCTACTGATTCAAGGGTCATGTGTAAAATTCTTTTGGTATAGCTTGCTCTGGGAAACATTCATAAGTTACTATGACAAAATATCAATACACAAATATATCATCTCCCTCTGATAAACCATGGTCTGACAGGTCATTTGCATATACCCAATGTGAATGCTATTTATATGGGAGCTGGGGGTTTAAACTCCTTAAAGTATTGAAGAATGGAACCACTGTAAATGTTTTTGATGCCAGAAAGCAGCTTGAATCTGACTGTAATCTGACTAGATTAAGAGACCATTTTGGATTTCTGTCACTATTTAATAGTTTAATATTCATATTTATCTGCTTTTTAAAGTGTTTATGCATAACATCACTAGGTGATTGACAGTTACAGATATCTGTCCGCAGTCCAACGTGTAAAAATATATGTAGCAAATACGGGATAGCTCTCCCAGGTGCGCGGACAAACGTTAACAGCGCAATCTTAATCTTAAATCTTAAAATGTCTGAATCTAAGGCAGTCCTGTTTTGTATTGAAACTTGTATCTGCCACCTAGTTTCACATTCCTACACTATGCTAGCTGGGGTTTGCCTTTATAGTATATATACCATACACCCAGATGAGACAACATAACATCTAAAAGGAAAAAAAATCGGGGGTTGGGGGACAGAGCTCTCCATTACATACTGGTCGACTAGCCTATCCTACAATGGACTGTGTAGTCTTACCACAACTAGTGGCGCCATCTTCATTTTCTTAGTAACACGTTTAAGATAGTCTAAGATAGTTTAAGATAGGATTAAGATAGGTTAAGATAAGATTAAGATTGTGCTCAGACGTATGTCCTCGGTGGTGCACTCTATTGAGGAATTACAGTACTATTTTTAAGATGATTAAGACAATCTTAATTATGTGTTAAGATTGCGCTGTTAACATTTGTCCAAGCACCCAGGAGAGCTTTCCCGGGCGTGCATATTGTATAAGCCTAGTCCTCTAATCAACTTTCAATTTTACATTAAATGCATGCCCAAGCAGATTTTTAAACATTTATGCACATCACTATATTCAATGTAAATGTACAGCTCCCTTTACAATAAGTCTTGAAGCTTAAAGGCAGCCTTTGTTTTCATAATTCTAGGTGTCCGCTGTGAGCAAATCCCATAACATAACTCCTCTGCTGTAAGACGATTTCACATACATTCTACTTCTAGTATGAGTAATTGGCCCACAATGAGCAGTAAAGGTTGCCATGATATCGGCATTAGTGTATAGAATGCACTTCAGTCACTATATAGGATAGTACCTGATTACAGGCAAATCACATTGCAAGGCATGTTTTTATCATCCCATCATCTTCTTGTCTTCGGCCGTCATTTTAAACGTGGCAAAACAAAATACAATGTATGATTAATGCCTTACCCAAAAAGACTTTGCCTACTACTCGTAGATATAGAAAGACTGAGGTGAGTTGGTCAGTAATGACCAACCTGACATTATTGAATAACCTGCCAGCCCAGGTTGGTCGTATAGGGAGCTAAAAATGACTAACTATGTTAATCACAGTTGTAAGCTAGTACTGACTAAGGTCAGAATATCAGTGTAGACTATGATCCTCTTGACTATCTATTGTCTGCCATGAAATTGTATAGTCAGCTGATGTCAGAAATTGTTGCGAACAAAATGGCGTATATCACAGGAACACTGATAAGAATAGAATCAAAAACAAGGCATCACAATATATTACATTATATGCAAAAAATTCAATCACGTTTCCCAGTTTCTCCTGACTTATGGTTATTGGACGTAATAGAAGTTTCCTCCAGTTCCATTTCTAAAAGCTCCTGTTGGTGTGCTGTACTATGTCTTACTCCATACAAGACATAGATCACAATACCTGCAGGTAGAAACAGAGTAGAAATCCTAATTATGATCATAATTTATTTATGACATTGGATATTCTATTATAATTTAGAGTACCTCTATACGTCAAGATTCATGAGAATTGTTCAGTACCTCACGAGTTGATTCCCTATGCAATATAACTAGTTAAATCTCTTATTTGGGACCAATCAGTGAGGAATTATAATTATTGCAAATATTGAGGGAATCTTTCTAACTATCTTACTTCATTAGATTGCAATTTTACAGCTATGAAGGACTAGGCACATATTCCACAAAAGTCTATGGTAAACAGGCTCTACATTAAAAGAAATTCTTAATAACAAACTTTGTCTAGAATAACCTACCAACTATGATCCAGACAATGAGGCGTATCCATGTTTCAAGACTGAGGCCCATCATCAGACATAAGTTTGCAAAAAGGGTAAAGGCTGGCAGCCATGGTATGAAGGGTACCTGTAATGAGCAATGGTGGTGTAAAGTCACATAGATTTTATAGCAGAGGAATAGGATGAATCAATATCAATGTTTCTTTCTTCAACAGATTTATGCAAAGTTATATATGAATCTGATTTCTGTATGGAATTATTGGGACTTACACTATATTTGGCAAAGCTGTGGTTGTGTTCAAACATCAGAAGAAGTCCAAATGCCATAATTGTTCCAGTAATAGATAAAGACAAGAGGACAATTGCCCACCACTGTCCGGATAGTATGTAGTCATATGCTTTAGTTATAGTTGCAGATAAGACTACAAGAGACACACACAGAGCCCCTATCACCATGGAGTTTGTTTCATCTTCACTTCTGCCCCTAAGTATCCCTCTCATATGTAACAATGTCCCTATTCTTTCTTTTTGCTGCATATCCTGTGCCTTTGCCAGAATGGGCCTTTTCTCGTCTGACTCAGCATTCTCAGTAGAATAAAGTTGTTCAGCATCCAGTAGCTCAAAAGGACAATGTGTAACAGTGATGTAGTGTAGTTTGATTAAGGACACAACCATTAATGACATCGCAAACAGTATGCCTATCGATACCGTATCCACTAAAGCCTCAAAGTCGGCAATCACGCTCAGGATGGTTGAGAATAAACCTGAGAAGGCTATGGAGATCAATGGAGTCTGTGTCCATGGGTGGACATACTTGAGTTGGTGGAAAAGGAGACCATCACTTGCCATGGCATATATTGATCTTGACAAACAATAGGTTTGACTCAGTAAGGATGCAATCATCCCTAGCATAGACCCAGCTGCAATCACACGAGACATCCATGGTAGATTGTAGTTGGCCAATGCAGTTGGGAATGGAATCTGGATGTCAATGTCATAATATGGGGTAAGAAGGGCAAGTGATAAGGACACTAAGCAGTATAAGAAACAGGCAGAGGTCACACACATGATCATTGCACGTGGCAAGGACTTGTTGGGGTTAGCAGTTTCTTCCGCTGCAACAGCAACAGCATCAAAACCATTGTATGCATAAATAACCATGCCTGTTGCTATGAACATGCCTTTAGCTCCATAAGGAAAGAATCCACCATGGTTTTCATCCATGTTTTCTGCACTGCCCAGAACAAAGCCTGATATGGCTATTGTGAGAAGGACAATGACATTAAGGGCAGTTGCTACATTACTGACATTCGTGGCTGCTCTCACACCTACCGATATGAAGAGAAAGGTGAAGATACACAGTCCACCTGCCAGAAAGTCAATCTGACCAAGCAGAGGTCCTTCCACATGACCTACAGCCGACAGAGTAGCATTACTTATGACATTCCCAGATAGAGAGTCAATATAGGCTGATAAGGACCTTGCTACTGCTGCCACTGATATCAGATACTCCAGAATGATGTTCCAACCTGCCAGGAATCCCCACAGTTCACCAGAAATAATGTAAATGTAGTTGTAAGCTGATCCAGCTTTAGGAGCATTGACACTAAACTGAGCGTAGCATACACCATTCAGAATACACACAATCCCAGCTACTGCATAGGCTATGAGGGTGGAGGCACCAGCAATGTTCTTCATGATTGAGCCAGTCAAAACATAGACAGCAGCTCCCAGCATGTGGCTCAACCCTATCAGTACTAAGTCCCCTGTACTGAGACAGCGCTGTAGTTTAGTAGACAGTACATCCTCCTCCATCTTCTTGCGACGGTTAGCCTTTCTCCAGTACTCCTGTGTCATTGATCCACACTTCTCAAGGCACTTAGCCATCTTCTGTTGCTCACCTGGAAGGAGTTACAGAAATATACTTCAACTGAGCTTGGTTGCGTCCATTAAATGAACAAGTTTAGAATTCCTTCATTTTCTCTCTAGAAGTACTCTACATTATATAGAAATGAAATTTTTAAAGAAAAAGGGGGAGGGGTTCCGAGCTACTTTTTTTACACCAAATTTTGAAAAACAAACCCGCTAATGATTTCTCAGATCATGTCCCAACAAATAAGAGTAATTTTGATGGGGTTCCCGTGCATTATTATTATTATTATTATTATTATTGTTGTTGTTTTTGTTGTTGTTGTTGTTGTTGTTGTTGTTATTATTATTATTATTATCATTTCTGTACTACTATATTGCTGACATTCGTTTTGAAAAAAGGTATAGGGATATTGTTGTGATTGTTTCAGTCTACTTGGAGATGCGGCAACCCTGTGAACTGAGCATTATGGTTGGTATATAGAACATTTCTCACTCAGTTACAATTTATACACTGATAACAATCCTGTCTATGGAGTTCAATTTGCCTAAACGTTAGCACAAGCATGTGAATGGTAGGTTCCAAAAATTCGTATCAGGACAAATGCACACCATGCACATTTGTAATGGAACACAATGCACAGGGTGTTCATTCGTATTGGAACACAATGCCCATGGTGCACATTCGTACTGGAACACAATGCACAGGGTACACATTCGTATTGGAACACCATGCACAGGGTGCACATTTGTGTGGGAACCTGGTGTGCACGTACTTGTGCTAACTGTTGTTACATTGTTAGATTGTTACATTATATACATATAGCTCCTAATCGCAACTGGTGTAACTGCAACTGGGATGTTTTTATACAGCTAAGAATCTGCTGCGAATTGAGCTTACTCTAACATTTAGATATTTAAACATTTCCCTTGGTCAATCGAAATTTATGCCTCTGCAATTAGATATTTTCTCGTGCGATTTGAGCATATTGACCTGAAATCATAGGTACATTGAAATGTATGTTCCCTCCAATGTCTATATTGCAAACAGATATATCCTCAAATTATAATTACAGAGATACTGTACGTGCAATATGCATTGTACAGTGGGATTTGGGGTAAACATCCTTGCAATAAAACTGTCGCAATTTAGAGTAAATACAAGGCTCCCAAGTTGCAAGAGCCTCAGATTGCAGAAGTTTGGGAGGCATAGGAAGCTTGTACAACTGGCTAAAGGGAATTATATTTACGATCCAATGTATAAGATTTATTCATGGTCGAGTGACCTGAGAACAAGTCATGTGGGTGATGTAGCAGTTGTCTAAGGCAATTGAGGACAATCAAATGTTATCCATGGACTGTAACAGTTCAGAAAGAGGTCACATGGGGCCATAGTTTTACAGTGTATTTCCAATGGGTAGAATAAAATCGTGCATGATTTTATTGCACTCATTGACCATAATTGGTCAATGATATAAAATTTAAAGAAAATGATGGATAATTAGCGTTAATGAAATAGGTAGGAAGGGATGTAGGGTCTTGGCTAACATCCTGAATCAATTTCAAGATCTAATTTTGAGCCCCAATCATTGGGTATACTCACTTCCAGAGCCCCAGCGTTGGGGTTTACAGTTTACTTTCAATGTGTAGAATAACATCGTGCATGATTTTATTGCACTATCGACCATAATTGGTCAATGATATTAGTTTTAAGGAAAATAAGATAATTAGCATGGAAAATAAGGGAGGTATGATCTTGGCTACCATCCTGCATCAGTTTCAAGATCTAATTTCGAGTCCCATCACAGGTTACAGGTGTAGCAGGGATGTGGGTTGTGTAGCTGTTTAGGACCCAAATGCCATGACCTAGTAAGTATAGATTGCTGTGTCTGTACATATGAGAGGTCAGGTATGACAGTGGAGAACGTCCTCTACCAATTCCACTACATATTGTAGAAATACATAGCCTGCAACCACTCTTGTTTTTTTTCTTTAAGGCCCAGTGCGGCGTAAAAAAACAGCTCAAAACCCCATGGCTGGTCAAGGACATATATGAGAAGAGCCCCTACCACCGAGGCCTGGCTGTTTGGAATGATCTGGACCCAGCAACTCAACACACCCGTGATAGAGACCTCTTCATGAAGCTTATAAAAGCCTAGAATCTCTAAATTATGCCTCAAAACAAGTGACTATATACATTGATTGTAAATGTAGTTAATACTCGAAATGCAAGTTGCATAACTGGACAGTTGACATCATAAATCTTGGCATACTTTGTGTATATACTTGACGTAAATATTCTATTGAGATCCTGCCCTTCAGTATCTCCTTGGCATTGCATTGAAAAACTTCGTATGTAATAAGACTACTTTGCCAAAATAAAATTTCACAACAACAACAGCACCTATATATAGAGCTGAGTACCTGTCCCGACTGCACTCTGACTGTTACTGGACGTGTAGTAAGATCTGAGTGTTTAAGGAGCACGCCATCACCTCTCTGTTCATTTTTTCTCATCTCTCTATAAGTCCAATGTTCAATGCACGTTGGTCATAGGTATTTCTGGGACATTTTGCTGGGAGGAATTTACACAGGTTGTCTCTATAGAACGGGAGTAGGTCGATGCCGCTAACAACATGTAGTGAAACCTGAGGTTTACATTCTTGTCACCGAAAATGTACACCTAAAGTGAACCCCCTCCCATTATGCCAAGTGTGTTATTGCAAATATGAGAGCATATACATTGCCATAAGGAGGTCAAAACACGACAAATTCACAAACCTTAGGCTATATACTAGGACGGTAGCCTGGGACGAGGTCTCCACCTTGGAATATCCACTGTCAGTGTGGATATGCTCCGGGTGATGTACATATATGGCGACCACCCCATACAACCAGTCTGTTCACTGCAATGCAAAGTATTTATAGACATATACTGCTGTGGTCACTGGGTGGGAAGGGAAAGTTCATGGTCAGAAATAGGGGTGTGTAAAAGGAGTGATACACCTACCCCCGATACACGTGTACTACTAGTATAGTCAGAACTATCTTCTGTGGAATGACTTGATATAAGTATAGATGTAAGGGTGCATGTATGCTGAACAGTATTCTGAATAAATAGTGCATGTAAGCACTCGGGGTGAAAGGTAAATGGGTCAGATGAGACTGTACATGTATACACATACTCTCTATATCCCCTCGCCTTCACATACTAATGCAATTAAAGTGGACTTTTATGTCCGCCAGATTGGCACTCGGGATTGGCACACAAACATCCGTAAACTTAATTATGAACAAGGATGTTCGTAACGACCATATTTTCGCTTGAAATGGAGGTGGGGGTGCGGTTGGGGGTCTATTGAAAGCACCGAGCTACCGAAAAGCGTTGCGCCGTCAGTCGCATCTGATCAAACTATTATTAGAAGAATTTGAATAAAGCAATAAATCCCCTAAAGCAACCCCACCCTGCGATTGAAAATAACCATTCCCGCTAAATGCAGGGATTGTGCTACTTTCTCATCACGCAGAACATGCGATACCTGCTATTATTATAACTAGCTTTGGATGTTGACATGCCTATACTTATGTCGGGATGAGTGGTGAGGCTCCGCCAGGTTCCCAGGTATATGTAGGCCTATTACGAATCAAAAGTATTATATGTTGGCAGCAATTCATAACTGACGATATGGACATTAGCTGTTTAGTTATACAGTGAAACTTCGTTATAAGGAACTCTGATATAAGGAGACCTTGCTTATAAGGAGCAGATTTGGGTGGTCCCAATTTTCCCCTATACAGTTCTATAGTAAGAAAACTCTCTTAGAAGGAGGTAGTTTTACCTGAACCTCTGATATAAGGAGGTAACTTGGCTCATTTTCTCATTTTGTATGTGCAAACCTTACTCTGGGAAGTCATCTTTCAGGGCTACAGTCACTAACTGCTCAAAATTGCCCACCGTACAAGCCTAGAGATGTGGGGTGAATACCTTTGTAGCTGCCCTAGGGCAGAAAGGAGATTAAATGTCCCAGGAAGGGACCTGGAGGGATTGTAGACTTGAAGTAATTTCCAAATTGTATTCAAATCAAGTCTTTTAGGGTATAATAGACACCTGTGTGGAGTGTACTGTTATCTGGACCCTAATTAGGCTGACCTTGCTTATAAGGAGACCTTGCTTATAAGGAGCAAATTGTTCTGGTCCCAAGGTGCTTCTTATAACAAAGTTCTACTGTACATTGTACATGTATGATACCCACACAGACTAAACTATAGAGGCTACGATGTCTGCATGGCTATGTGTGTAATTCATAGCAATATTACAGCCATGCTTGTATAATTATAGTCGATACTATTGATGTTGAACTGTGAAACAAACACACCTGCGCACACCTGATACATATGATTAATTTTCATGATCCAAAACGTGCATCTCGCATATATGATCTATTTTATTTCGATTTGTATTAATCTATCATGTATAATTATATGGCATGATGATGGGTTCTGGTAGAAGTATAAGAAAGGGTTATTTTCCTCAGCAGAGTATAGTCGTATCTACGTGATGTGCGTTGATCTTCTTTTCTTGTGCTAAAGACCTCTATTTCATTGCCACACCCCTTTTATAACCCCCCCCCCCCTCCTACTCCCCCCCTTCCTTTGCCTTGTTAACCCCTTCTGTAGACTCCTCCATATAGGATTGTTTTGCCCATACCATGTGACCCAAGGCAGAGGTTGTTGTGCAGGCAGAGCCCTCTGGTGTACAACAGCGGCAAACTGCCTAATGGCAGCACCTCCCCTGCTCAAGTCACTGCGCCACCGGGCCCTGATCGATACTGGATCAATTATCGATCCCTGCCGTCGGCAGCAGCCCTGCGGTGGAGATTGCCAAGTAGGCAATTGCAGCATCTGCTCGCGTTCTCCATCACACATCGATTCTGGTGTTGGGCGTGCTGCTTAGGGCCGACCTGTTGCCATAGCAGGGGGAGGGAGGGAGGCTGAGGAAGTACCTGGGTACCTCCAGTAGCCTGATGTGTCAATGAGGCAGGCTACTGCTGCTGCTGCTGTTCCTCCTGCTGCTGCTGGTCGTCCTGCTGCTATCGGAAACACACTGTCCAGTACCTATGCACCAGGGACTATGGAGGGTGAGATACTGCCCCACCCCTCCATATGCACATCCACACGCTGTTCTTGTATACCAGTGTATCATAGAGGGACGGTACAGGGACAGCTGACTACGTGAGCAGGGAAAGGAAGCTGGAGTAGACCTTTATAAGAGCATGTGCGTGCTTTGTATCCAGTTAAGACGCAGGATGACTATAAAAGGTCACACAAGAGCTGCTACAGCTAGTGGTGGCTTACGCTGGAGACGAGCAAACTGCTGTTGTTCGTGCTCGGCAATCTAAAGAGTAAATATAAGGTAATGCCTTCACATCTTACATGGATTCCTACATACTTACTATGTAGGGGTGGGGTACTATCACGTTGCCTGTAGGACTTCTATTATTGTTTTAGTATACTTATGTAAGCATTAATGATGAATTTCTGATCATGTGCTTTATAAATAAACAAAATCATCGGTAGGTTAGATTATATAAGAGATACTTTAAATACGAGTTGTATAAGTCTTGCTTTATATTTTCTTTCTCCAACAGAAAGAACGGATCGCTTGTTTCCAGGGCATCGTCCATGGGCCAGATGAAAAGCATCGGGTTGAATAAAAGCCGGTCGTCGTCAAGATGTGTTTACTGGAGAGCTTTTGGATCCTCTTTCGTCAGAGAGTGTCCACCCATAACCTAGGGAATCGGCGAGCCGCAAGGGACTCAAATAGGTCCCTTTTAGAAAGACTTCAGAATACATTGTTTATAGTATCAGAGGAAAAGACTCCACTCCAAGATGAAACAAAGCATGTATCTTCACGTGAGTGTGACATTGCAACCATATCAAACAACCTAGCCAGGGAACACCCCATGGGGATAAATATCAATGAATCTGACGTTTTCCATGAAGGAAATATTAATGTGAAGCACTTCATTGTAGAGTTCCCTTCCCTTGAAACTCTATGTGTTGTGCCAATTATCGACGCACGTGTTATTGACGAGAAGGCGCATAATGACATTGATAACATGGGTCTAGACCTGTGTAAAATTCATGCCAGTTGTCTTCCTATCGACACAAAGGGATCAAATTCCTGCGATGACAGTGAGAGTGGGGTATTGTACGTAGGATCGGGAGGAGAGGAAATCGATTCCTCCAATGAGTCTGATAGTGACTGCACGGCAGACGACATTTTCAACATACAGGAGCTTCCATTGGAAATTCTGCATCATATTTTTTCTTTTTTATCCCTGTCGGAAATCTGCCAGCACGTGGCGCCTGTATGCAGACGTTGGCGTCACCTGGCGTACGACCCTGTCCACTGGCAGCGTCTCGTCATAGGGCCTGCCGTTACGTCAACACATCTCTGCAGGTGTATCCGCAGGTCACCCTTACTTAAGTCGTTCTGCCTGCACTGGAGGACTGATCTAACACTGGCCGAGGTCAACCTATTCAGCATATCATGCCCCCTTCTCAGGGACTTAAACCTGTCCTATTGTGACAACATTAACAACACTGTCTTGGGCATCATATCAGACCATTGCCAAAACCTCACATCCCTCAACCTGGAAGGCTGTAGGATGGTGGACACAAGCAGTATTTATTACATCATTAAGTTTAAAAAACTAACATCCATATGTCTTTCACATTGTGCTGCTATTGATACCGACGGAATAGAGTTGCTTTCAGAAAGTCTAGAGTGCATTGAGAAACTGAATATTGATGGCATTCCAGATATATCAGACAGGTAAGCAACTGCTTGTTGGAAACCCATTTTAACCAGTTAGCTTTTATAGAAGGGGTACAGTAACATACAACAGTCAATGTATTGTGTGGCAATCCTCATATCATCTACCAATAACCTGGATGATAAGTTTAGTGCTAAACGCCTGCTATTAATGTGATTGTGAAAACGGTTGCCAGCTGAACCCTCCCAGAGTCAACAATTATCTGACTCATTTAAAGACCAGAGTCGAATAATTCTTTATGCCAAACTCTGGTCCCCTTCAATATCTATTAAGTCAGGCAATGCTGGACTCTCTCTTATTGGACAAAGGTAGTGAGCCAGCCGGTCTTTTGGCGAGCTATGCCCTGACTCTAAAATGGAGTCCAATTGACTCCCTTTTCTCTCTATCTCTGTCTTTCTATAGCCATGGAAAACACCAGGAGAAAACGGTATCTATTGATAGGCTGATTTGATGAGGGACATTCCGAAATTACAGAAAAAGTTTCATATATTCATTACGTAGGCAGAGATTAATGATGCTACTTGACCTTTACAGTGGGATAAAGCACCTTGTCGCGTTCCATGGCCATCACTTACGGATGCTGTGTGTGGATGGCGCCGTGCTGTCGGATGAGGCGTTTGGCGCCATTTCTCAATGTCGTCTGCTTTTAACTCTGTGTGTCTCGTTTGGGGAGATACTAACAGATTACACTCTTGCGCACTTACAAGTAAGATTAAAAGACCATACATTGCAGTTTACTTCGTAAGGTTATAGGATATTATAGAGATATCCACATTTCTGGTTAAATCATAGTTCTAAAGGTTATGACCGAGTGGAATTGTGGTAAATGGTGAATTTACATGTCGCTCATGCTTTCTTTCGGCTCACAATATTAAATCTCAACTAGAAAACTCAATCAAAGTACACATCCCTTGGGAGAAAAATCCATTATCATTTAGTGTTGGGCAGTTGCTGACATTAACAACTGATTAAGTCATAGGCCTATTATGTACTCGCTTATGTGTCTTCTATTTATGTAGGTAATTCCATTGACAATGGCATTTGTTTCAGGGTGTGACCAGTATGCGGACGTTGCGGTTATGCAAGTGTGGAGGGTTCAGTTTAGAAGGGCTTGTCAACTTTTTCTCACCAAAGACCTTCAAGAACCTGGTTCACCTCGACCTGAGTGACTGCATTAACCTTCATGATGGCGCCATCCACTCCATTGTTCAGTGGTAGGTGGTGTGTTGGTTATTGCACACGGTATACCTATTCCTAGAACTAAGGTCGAAAACATGTCGAATTGCCACATTGACTTATAGCTTTTCGGGATGACTCACGAAATTGTTGGCGAGTCATTTACTGAGGTCATAATTAATTAGGCCATTGAAGTCAGTGGGCGCTTCTTCCTGACCAAAGAATTGCGAATATCTAGAGACGTATGAACATTAAAAATCGAACACACACCATTTTCATTAGCCCTAAGTTGACATCAACAGTGTTCCCCTCCTAACTTCATGTTTCGAATGTTCATTTCATAATTTATATAAAACCACCATTACCAAGGAACCAAGATAGTAACGACTGCCTCCTTGGTATTATTTTACAGCTGTGGTCACAGTCTCCATCAGCTGTATTTATGTTGGTGCTGGTACATCACAGATGTTGGACTCCAGGACATTGTCCACAACTGTCTGTAAGTATACAAGGGCTAATCCACAACTATACTACTAGTTCTAGGTTTGTGTACCAAGACAGGAATATAGGTCGTCTAATGTTGGTAGGAACGCTATTTGGTTATATAAATGATACATACGATGCGTTTTTAAAACACTGTATTTTGTGTATGAATAATTCCAGATAGGATAAGTTGAAACATCCATAATAGGATAAGTTAAAAACATTCACTATATGATAGCATTATAGTCATGTCAAACTGCTGATCGTTGCTCTTAAACTTTTTGCAGAAACATGGAAGTGCTAGACCTGATGGGGCTATGTGATATAGGTGGTAACTGTCTCATCATGATCCCTATCACCATGCCTAAACTGCGCCTCCTGGACCTGAGTCAGTGCCACCAGGTAAGACATCTCTATAGTACAATGGATACCACTGCATGGGGAACACCCGGTAGTGAGATCTGTATGTTTATATGTGCTACTTAAGTCTGCATTAGGCCGTGAGATTTTGTAATCATATAACCCCCCCCCCCGTAGAATTTGCGTCCAAATTCGTTGCAGTGCCTTTATGCTTTAACATATGCCCCTCTCATATAGCGATGACTCTGGTCTCTCCGTATGGGCGGCCATGTTAGTTCTGTGCTCGCAATCTATCGTGAGATTTAGGCAGTGACCACTCACTCCCACACCATAGCTTCCGGGAAACAAGCTGCAATACGAGAGCAGGACCAAGGTCTCACGAGATTGCTGGTGTCAGTGTAAAGGGGCCGTCCATAAATGACGTCACACTGGAGGGGGTGGGTGGGTGTTGGTCTGGGTGTGACAGAGTGTGACAGGGGGGTGGGTGGGTGTCAATGCCAGTGTGTGATGTCACACTTTGGAAAATACAGACAAACGCTGTTTCAAAACCTTTAAACTACTTTTTTTTACCTGAAAAAGACACTCTCCAGATTTTAAAAAATAGATCAGTTTGTTGATTCAAGATTGGATGCACATACTCTTCATAGTCAGAAATGTCCAAGGATGCAGTGCATGTAACAGGATAAAATGCTGACTGGCACCCCCGAGCAGGGGGTTGTAAGGTGCGAGCTTGTGCCATGGTAAGTTTGAGAATCATATGAACTCTAGAGTAAGGACCACTGCCATGCCTTTTATTTCTGTCAGCACTGTTAGGAATCCTTGGATTGAGGATCCCCGAGCCATAATAATCACAAAATGCCTGGGTGCTATATGAATACTCATGTGAACAAGTTATCACTTTGGACAATTGCAATTTGGAAGGGTTTGAATTAGCACTTAAGCTAGGATGATAAAATCCATCACTACCCATTTAGAGGGACTTTGACTCATACTTTAGTCCATTTAAACAAGTTAGGCGACACTTTTTTTTTAAATTTGGGTTAAGGGCCCGCCGCATTAGGAAAGCCCAAAATCAGAATAAAAATAAAAATTGGATTTTACACTTTTTTTTTATTCCCTCCGATGTGTATTCCAGATTTATGGCATAATATACCAATAGAAAGCTAAAATCAACAGGAAAACAGCTATCTACCTTTCATTACAGTAAAATGGGATGTCAATATTTTCTTGCTTTTTGAAAATAGTTTTAAAAAAACCTCTTCATGTAAATATTGTATTTCTATTGTTGGATCATCCTTTCTATTGTGGGTGGTGTTTTTATTTAATTTTTCCCTCCGAAATTGGGATATCCAAGTTTTCTGTACGTACAATAAATAAAATACCCAGAGGCCAACTTTTATTTTATTTTAAATTTCTTTTATTTCGTCCTCCGTGCGTTGATAAATTTTTGGAGTGTCTGTAACCCAAATTTAAAAAAAAGTGTGGCCTTAACTGTAATTACCCTTTTGTGGTTAGGATTTATATTGAACAGTTGTGATATTGCATTGCTTAGGTAAGTCATATTAGGACAACTCTAATATAATACATAACTTAAGCGGGGGTGGGGGTGTCAGCAGATTTGTGACATAATTTTCTAGGGGTGTTGGCTGTTGTGTGACAAAGTGTGACAGGGGGGTGGGTGGGTCTTGAAAATGCCTCAAATTAGTGTGACGTCATTTATGGACGGCCCCAAACAGAGTGGTTGCGGGAACAAGTCCGATCCCGGTATAGCCCTATACTACTCACATACACCGCATTGAAAAGGGAACCCATATTAAAAGCAACCATTGCCTATGGGGCCGTCCATAAAGTATGTCACACTTTTTTTTTTACCATTTTGGACAACCCTCCCCCACCCCCTTGTCACGCTCTTCCCTATACCTATATCATTGTAGACCAATACCCCCCTCCCCCCACCCTACCATCACCACCACCACCACCTCACGTGTGCCATACTTTATGGACGACCCCTATGCACCGAAGTTCATTGTAGGCCTACTACCCGGCGAGGAAAAAAACACATTATTGTACATTTCTTTAGACCGTAGTAAACAAGTCCTGACTGACTGATTCGTATGGATATAGCCTATCTTGAAGGAAAGAAGGAGCTAATAATTGCTAACATAACTATAGTTGATACAGTGTATGTGCTACATTAGAGAATCATGTGATATAGTCCAGACCGGAGAATTTGGCGAAGCCGTCAAATAGAATTTTAATTGAGAACACTGTAGGGGGTCATTGGGAGAATGGACATTTTTCAAAGCAACTCTCAACATCCTGTGGTTGTTTTTTTTTAAAGTATTTATTGGGTCTAATGACTAATACATGGATTAGCCAAACCTAGACTTAGGCGCATTGCCTTTCTGCCGTCCGTACCCCTATCTAGTAAACATTGGTTGTTAGACGGTCTTATAATAATCATGTCAAGCTATGGAGAACATTGTCAAGCATATACTACATGAAACTTTAGAATAAATCAAATAAATTCAATCATATGCGTACAATTGTAATATGATATATAAGAATGATGAGATGAGATGAGAGATGGAATGGTGTGAGGTGATGGTACACTCAAAAAGTAAACTCGTCTGCAGACTCTTCTAAGTGACAAGAGAGTGGGTCCTCTAGCTGTAGTTGTCAGATAGAAGATACACTTGGTATGTGCCAGCCCAAAACCTGACTCATGCCAGCCCTAGACTCGTCAACCAGGGTCTGATTCAGGATTTTCCCTGTAGGTGGCATCGGTATAACATGCATTCTGTATAAAGTTGGGGAATGAATTGCATAATTTCTTTGTTGATTTTAATCATATTTATGGGAATACACATTCATGTTATGGAGAATCCTGAGATTTATCTATTGGGGATGCTAGAAAAGGTAAAGAAATCAATGTTTTCACATAATTGAGACAAAACAAATATGTGTAGGGCACAGACACCTCTTTTGTGATTATTTCTATGGTACAATAGCTGCAAGGAAACTCCCATTGGTATGACATCCACATATGTGTTAGCAGTCTGTAACTAAAGGGTAGAAATACTCTCAATATAGACTTGGGGATATGGCAGGAATTCCCCTAACCTACATACCTCTATGTTTGTATGAATTAGCTATTATAAACCTCAGAAATATAGACAGACATGGACAACAATTATGCCTAGGCAGAACCCAGTTAGCTCCACCTGCAGTGAAGTAGAGGTTATAGTGCACAGGTTAACCCTCTAAGGGGTGCATAGTGCTTTAAGGTGCTATGCTCTATGTGATCATAATACATGAATTCAGCCTTGGCAAGTATACTCGCCCAACTGTTGATTCATTTCCAAAGGTGCATGAATGCAGGCTTGGCGAATAGACTCACCAGGGCTACATTCATGCATCATGCTGACAAAGGGATTCAAAGCAGTTTGCAGCCAATAAAGGGTTAACTGTTCTGGGTTGTCAATTTGACGACCTTAGACTTGTCACTCGGAGTGGGCCACTGCCTGGGCTAACATTGTCAGTTAGATGACCCTAGTCTTGTCTTGTGGGATGGTAACCGGACAGTTAATCAAATAGACAACCTTTAACTCGTTTATTTTATGACCGTCACTTTAAAGACCCTAAACTCTTCTTATAAGACAACCTTTTGACAAGTTTGGATCCCTTCATTTTATCAGTGTAGCTGATGTTAATGAAAAACACCTGTAGTTGAGGTTTACAACCTCCCGGTGTCCCAGAAAGGGTCTTGGCTATAGACTCTGATTATGGACTAATGCCATACTTTACCTTACCTTGACCAGGTGACGGACGAGTTACTCGTGGACGTGGTGGAGCAGCTGCCAAAGTTGGTGGTGTTTAATTACTACGGAGAGAAGATCCAGTACTGCCCCTACACCGGACGCCGCAAGCACCGCCTCCACAGGTGCACCGTCACCAACTAACTGGACGTACCTGCATGACGCAGTCATACGTCATAGATTCCTGATGGCACCTTTGTCTATTTGAGAATGCGCATATTGTGAAAATGAAATGCACTATACAACTTGTGCTTTTCCATGTTCAAAAGGAGATATACAGGTCTACTGTGAAGGAATAATAGGCCTATGCAGGTGAAAATGCACATTGCAATGCGTTGTGATGGGAAGCCGAAATGGATACGGCCTAGGTCAAATAAAAAAAGGTTTGTTTCCAGTTACCCGACCGGGTCTAGCAAAACAGTGTCGGGTGCCCCTCTTTTTCTTCACTTTTTCTTTTTTGCTACATGCCAGTTTTAAAGGTCCGTAAATCGGACAAATTTTCAGCAGTTTATCGGAAAAACGCTAATGAGGAAATGCAAAAAAATATATGATAAAAATCAAAAAATCAAAAATCGGTCGGCCGGCCCTGTTGTGTCAGACCATAATGTTACCGGAAACCAACCTTCTTTTTTGGCCCTAGTGTACATTATTTATGCGTGCTTAGCACTAAATACAGAATGGAGGTTGATGCCTCCAGGATAAGTTAAAACTGTGATGTAGTGATGCCATTTAATAATGACTATTTCCTAAGGTTCTGTAGCTTAGTCGATAGCCTACTTATAGAATGATAATATATTACAAGGGAAAGTGAATATCATGCATGGTCAACAAGAATATGAAATAAACAATATTGAACATATCAGACAAGTGTTGAAGTGTAGTGATTAAGTTATATTACTTAAGCATATTTTGTATACCCTATACTGGTTGGGCATACCCGGTATATAAGTTTACCCCCCATCCCCCCTGAAAAATGGACCTTATATATTTTAGGTGATGTAGAATCTGTTGCATGACAATGTCTGAGGGGCACCTATGGAGCTTCTTTTTTTTCACCACAGCTACCATAGCCTATAGCTGTTTAAAAAAAAAGAGTTTAGCTCTCGATTTTCATTGGGCCCTTAAATTTTAAACATAGCGCTACGGTACGAAAATAGTATACTTTTTCACAATATGTATAGGGGTGTGTGAGGGGTCATTTGGTTAACAACATAGGCATACACTAGAGGGGAATACAATGCCACCTCTTTTTAGCGAAAGTGTTCCCAAAGAAATGAGCACACACGTCTATAGAAAAGGGGCCTACCGTGGGGGGTATTACTGGCATCCAAAGGATTTTTTCTTCTGATGAAATGTCTACTAGCTTTAAAAAAACAACAACAAAAAAACAGAATTGATTTTTAGGCTCCCCGTCCATGGAGTAGCCTAGAGTCTTCATCATTGCTTCAGTTATCAGTTATAAGCAAATAACAGTAGGGGAGCCCTGGGAGAATTGGGACACCAAATTGAAATCATAACGTGTTTGCTTGTGATTTCTAAAATGCCAATAATAACCAAATGCCTTTGTTTCATGAAGAAAGGCTACTAATAAACCTTTCATTTGGACTATTTAGATTTATCCTAGCCTGCCATGATTCCCGTCTAGGGCCTTTTGAAATTTTGAGAAATTCCAGGGAGAACTGGGACACTTCGAGGAGAACTGGGACACTACCTGGGGAGAACTGGGACACACCAGGGAGAACTGGGACAGTGTAAATAGTGTGATTATTAACCAATGAAACATCATTTTGCTTTGCTTTAAGTTCAATATGATCATATGTAGCATATCAGCTTCAGTCATATAGGTCTGAGAAAAAAAAATTAAAGCACAATAAATCTTCACCCGGAGTGTCCCAGTTCTCCCCAATAGCCAAGAGTGTCCCAGTTCTCCCTGCAATGAGTGTCCCAGTTCTCCCCAGGTTGAGATTTTTTAGCATAATGTTAATACAGTTCAAAATAGGCTTAACTGCGTTTTTGTAAGTAGCTGGTCATTTTGCCATATATCAATGCTACATAATGCAACACAAAAATATTTTCTCATCAAAAGGTAACACTATGTAAATTGACTCGTCCGAGACCTGAAAAAAAATCTTTTTTTCCTAAAAAGGTTATAATCTGTTATAGGTCTAAGTATAATAACATCACAGAATTTTTTTTTAAGCATAAAAAACTTAAATATTATTGGCCCAAAAAATAGCATCGGTGGTTATGCATTAAAATTATTGGTTATGGGCAGAATACACAGTGTCCCAGTTCTCCTTTGTCCCAATTCTCCCAGGCCTCCCCTATCATATAGGCCCTAGATATTAATGGTTGAATGACTCATGATTTTGTTGGCATTATGCCTAGGCCTACTAACATTGCAATGGGTGAGGATATCACTGGCAAAAAGCAATAGTTTTACAACAAAATATATATAGGGCTGTGTCTCACGACCTTGGGCCAATGTTTTTGTCTCTGACCGGGTGCCAGCTCTGATCGGGTGCCAGCTCTGACCGGGTGCCAGCTCTGACCGGCCTGAATAAAATCGGGTTATTTAGGGCAGATGGAGATAGAATTTGGCTAAAAAGGTTAATGGATGTTATAACTCTCTAAACTAGTCATTAGTCGTTCATTTTTATCATCAGGTGCCCTAAATAACCAGTTTTTATTCAGGCCGGTCAGAGCTGGCACCCGGTCAGAGCTGGCACCCGGTCAGAGCTGGCACCCAGTCAGAGACAAAAACATTGGTCCAAGGTCGTGAGACACAGCCATAGGGGGCCTACTGACCCTGTTGGGGTCATCCATGATTATGTCACTGTTTTGGGGGAATTTTTAGGACCTACCCCTCTGTCATCATTATGTATAGGCCTAGGCCTATAGGTACCGTAGCACAGTGATGAAGGTAGCATCAACATGGATGCATATATCAGTTGGATTGTAAAGTTGGTATACAATTGATGTCATGATATCCCCATGATGGATCAAATTGACTTTACGACCTGGTTCACTTTATCTTTCTGACATCGGGACTGGGAATCCTGAGGGACCCTCTAGCTCTATCTCATTTCTCTGGGCCCTACATATGCCCCTTGTGAAGGAATGGTCCTTGGCCCTGTAGGCCCCCTATATCATATGAGTGCGCCGGGAGTGCGCTCGGTAGGTCTCCCGTTATCCGGTAGATGGCGGGAGTGCTCCATTCAGAAAAACGCTGAGGGTGATTGCTTCCGCCCGCACCGTCCCGGGGACTTCAAATAGAGACGCTACAGAGACGCTCAATCGACCACGTGTATATTTCTTTGGTGGGAAATTGCCCAGGGAACGTTACCGTTATTATATTGGAGTATTATCAAACAAGGAAAGGCTTATTATTTATAGGGAACGAATGTCTGTTTGTAATGAATTGACATGTGATCATAGGGGTAGGGCCCGGGGGTAGGGCAGGGGCGGATCCAGGGGGGGGGGGCGCAAGGGGCGCGCCCCCCCCCCCCCTATATTTTGGTAAATTTTAATTTAAATGGTTCAACACCCCCAATGCTGTAGGTATTACGGCGCCCCCCCCCCCCTTTCCCAAATTCCTGGATCCGCCCCTGTAGGGATAGGACCTAATATCCACATAAAAATCCGCTAGGCCTGTGAAAAATGGTCGAACACAGTTTTATAGATGCTTGGTACCGGGTATCCAAATGTTTCCCAAAATGTTTAAAATTAAAATAGGTTAATTAGCCTATATAGTTCATAGGCTGTGTCTCATGATATCGGGCCAATTGAAACGTCTTTGGCCGGGTGCCAGCTTTGACTGGGTGCCAGCTTTGACCGGCCACCATAAAAAAAATATTTAAGAAAAATAAATTTCTTCTTTGATATGTAAAGGATAAGAATATGGTGGTGGTTGTATCTTCATATGGCTTTGCCTGCCCCAAATATCTAAATAAACCGTTTTATGTCAGCCGGTCAAAGCTGGCACCCGGTCAAAGACGTCACCTGGTCAAAGCTGGCACCCGGTCAAAGATGTTTCAATTGGCCCGATCTCATGAGACACAGCCTTGAACCATCCTTCCATCTAACCATCTAGAATAATAGATTAAAATATAAAATGTCCTAAAATGCCCCCCTCCCCTGGATTTGCCCCTGAATTATAATTGAAAAAAATAAATGAATGACAATTCAGATGTCTGATTCAATGGGAGGAGATAACATATATGCTACCGGTACCATACATCCCTATGCCCTGGAGGCCCTAATCGATAGTGGCAGCCAATCAGTGCTGCCTGTGACGTCAGCGCCCCGCCTCTGAGAGCCGTCCGTCACTCGGTAGGACCCGCCCCCAAGGCAGTGTTTCGCCTTGTGTCGGCTGGTCGTGGCGGCCAAGCGGCATGGTGCCCCTATCTTTTGTTTATTTGGACCGTTTTGCCGCTGTATTGGATGTTCTCTAGCATGCAGACGGCAAAGTACACCACCATGGAGGCTTTGGGTAGGTTATATCTGCGAGGGACGACCTTAAACCGGTCAAATCAGTGTATAATCTGTAGCCGTTCACTCCCGACTACTGCCACCGTCGGCGAATGCATAATGACCCACGGTCTGACAGTAGGGTAGTGGGAAGGCACTGCCGCAGCCTGGGTCGATATCGTGCTGTTTTCTCCCATCTTACAACCCACATGGATACCGTGTTTGTCCCATATTGGAACAGTAGGTATACGGATACGTACAGTACATTATCTATCACCGATCTCAGAGGAATATGGCTGTGGGGGGCTGTGTAAGAAGGGGTTATTTTGACGTCTGTGTGTTGTTTTGTGGGGCCGGGGTGGTCGGCGGTGTGCACCGCTGTCTGTCGTATGGCTGTGCCGTGCACTCCCACACTCCACGCCGTCAACCTCCCCATCCAGACGGCATCGGAGGCACTGGGGGAGGAGGGAGCTAGGTCGGGGGGAATCAAGGGCAACCTTGAATCATGTCGGATCCAGCCTGATACATTATTAATCAGTCTAGCGAGATAATAAGCAATGGGAGAAACTGTGTAGCCATTTTCAGAGAACAGGCTGCTAGCAGTGTAGTCTGTGTAGGAAATCTTGCAAATATGTTCCCTTCGTGCATAGATCTACCATCCCTGGAGGTAGACTAGAGTCTAGGCCTAGATTATCTACTCATGCACAGGAGGAAGCCTCCCTGAAGCCTACTCAACTCAGGGATCTGAGGTGACAGATGTACCCCCCCCCCCTCCTTCCTTCACCCAGTCAGACCCTGAGTCTGATGCAGTCACACAAACACACCTACACACAAACACACTCCACCATCACCAGAATGACATGGGATTGAAGCCTAGAGATAGGCCTATATTATCATATCGTAATTAGAATTGTGTTTGTCTTGCTATTTATATTTTTTTCTAGGTGTTGCTCTGTTATCCATTAGGCCTAGAGGTCTACTTATATTTTTGTGAAATTTCAGAAAATGCTCATGCATCCGCCTTCTCAGAGGAGCCCAGAGGACATACTAAGGGAGTGTTCATTTATTATTTACAGGGGGCGGGTGGTGGGTTTGGGGGGGGGGGGCGTAAAAATTTCCGACCCCTTCTGAGGGGGGGGGCGTAACAAATTCTGACCTCTCTTGAGGGGGGGGGGGGGCGTAAAAATTTAAGCCTCTTTTTAGCCAAAAAGCCCGCGCGTTACTATAGTCCAAAGGGGGGGGGGCGAAAAATTGTCAGCGCCTTCGGCGAGGGGGGCGCAAAACATTACACGCGCTCTCGAGGGGGGGGGGGGGGCGTAAAAAAAGTTCGCCCCTCCGCGCGAAATCTCACCACCCCCCCCCTGTAATTAATAAATGAACACTCGGTTAGATGGTTCAAGGCTGTGTCTCATGAGATCGGGCCAATTGAAACGTCTTTGACCGGGTGCCAGCTAAAATTAACTGCTTTGACCAGGTGACGTCTTTGACCGGGTGCCAGCTTTGACCGGCTGACATAAAACGGTTTATTTAGACCCCTAAAATCGACAGGGCGACATGGCTATACATGGCTGTTTCTTAAAATCGACAGGTGATGGGGCTTAGGGCCTAGTGACAAATGACAGGAGAAATAAGAAGATAGTGACAAGGGACACAATCATTTCTAAAAATCGACAGGGGACATGGGCGAGGGGGGCGCGAAACGTTACACGCGCTCTCGAAGGGGGGGGGGGCGTAAAAAAATTTCGCCCCTCCGCGCGAAATCTCACCACCCCCCCCCCTGTAATTAATAAATGAACACTCCCTAAGTAGCTCCCACAGATATGGGACAGATATATAGTCCTATATAGCCCCAATTTACATGTTTATATTGCAGGGGGTATAGATTTGGGGACCCCATATCCCCTGTAGATTTTAAGAAATGACCTTACATGTATGGCCCTATAGAGGTATTATAGACCCCTAAATTCGACATGGCGGCATGGACCATTTTGGGGCTTAGAGTCATATGGACAGGAGGAAACTCCTAAATCAATTTGCGTGTTGCCGGTAAATCCAAGCCTTAACATAGTTAAACAGGGCTGACCCTAATTCTATATCAACATTTTGTTGAAATTTCATCATTTCTAAATATGATTTTTCGCAAAAAAAAAAGAAAAAAGAAAAAAAAAGATCAATGAAAAAAAAGAAAAAGGGCCTGACCCTACCTAGCTTTTCTTACCATGTTACCTACCGGAGCATACTTATTTTTTGTACATGTAGACTCCAGAAATGTGTTAACTTAGATGAATGTCATTGGGCTTGTAGGCCTATACCCATATACTTCAACACTGGACTACAGTGCAGGCTAGGCCTATTGACCTACTTGAGATAGATCCCTAGAGCTGTGTAATTAGAGCGTAGCGCTGAAGAGGGAGCTTATCTCAGCCTGTCATTTGTCGATGTTCCCATATTATAGGCCTGTTCACCCACACCACAAATTGCAGATAGGGGTCTACAGCTCAGTCACAGAGAGCATAGGTAAACATACAGTAGTGGCTGCATGTACAGATCTAATGAAGTCTGGTAAATAAAGGTACACAATTGGCTTTGGTTCAATAATGTTGTAGGATCTACTTACCTATGGTAGGCCTATGTGCCCATGACTGAGGCAGAATTACATGGGATATTAAGGCATATAACGCTAACGGTAGCAATTTATAGGCTTCTCATAGATCACTTTAGCCCTTTAATAATACGTGTTAGCCCCTTGGTAGTTGGAGACTTATTTCATGTACAATATGAATATCATATAGCTTTACTTGCCTATATTAAACAGAGGTAGACCTATGTGTTACATTATGTCGTGTGTGAAAGTCACATGACTGTCCAGTCCAATGCTGATATCATACTGATCATATACCCAAATGCTGTATCTAACGTAGTCCAGACTCTATACAAAGCTGAATTAGCAAATGCTGCAAAATATGACTTAAATGTTTGACTTAGTCCTACCATTAGCTAATGATGTATTTTTTCCACTTCCTTACAGGGGAAGGCTAACCTAGGCTACGTTGCTGTGGTATAATCCATCTGAGGATCCTGGATTACTCACTCAGAATAGGATTTGATACACATGACCTGAAGCTATTTGATATTTGATCTAATTCCAAGCTGTAAGCTGCTTACTCACTGGTTGATCTAGATAAGGTGATTAACTTCCTGCATCCAGTAGTAGTTACAGTGTTAATAGGTGTTACCTATGTAGGCCATGTAGGCCTCCAGTCGGTACCAGGAGTACCCGTCTATAGGTCACCAGTGGGACTACCAGGGTTTCTCCATCAGACACCATGGGGTCGAGCCTGTTGCAAGGTAAGCGCTTCTACTGTCGCGAGTGGGCGTTCAGTAAGGTGAACCACTGCCTGGAGAACCGGGCCACCTCCAAGACATGTGGGGCCCTCATCATGGGAGGCCCTGGCTGCGGCAAATCTGCCATCTGCTGTGAGGTCATCTGGCCCACAGTGACCTCCGGCCGCCAGTTGCCACTAAGTAAGCGCGCCTTAGCGTACTACTTCTGCCAGGCGCACGACATTGAGACCTTGTCCATCACTAACTTCATCCACTGCCTGGTTGAGCAGATCTCCAAGTCCAAGCTCATCCATGGCTATGAGGAGCAGCTCCAGGACCCTGCCGTCCAAGCGCTGCTCGAGCCCTCTGAGTGCGAGCGAAACCCAGATGAGGCTTTCAAAAAAGGTGTTCTGCTGCCACTGCTATCTATCACACCACCCGCACAGAACCTCTTCATCCTTGTGGACTCCATCGATGAGTCCTACCTGCAGTCCATAGGGGACCGAGCGTCTGTGAGCTGCACCATTGCCGAGCTGCTCGCAAACCACCACCAGATGTTCCCACAGTGGCTCCTGCTCATCTGCTCTGCCCGGAAGCAGAGCAAGATGGTGACTAGACTCTTCACAGGCTTCCGAAAGATCAGTCTCGATGACCTGCGGAAGTCACACGTAGTTCGTGACGTCCAGCAGTACATCCTGTGCCGCCTCGATCAGGAGGAAGAGCTCCGCCAGCACCTAAGCCGTGAGACAGCCGAGATGCTCAACCAACTGCACATTAAGAGCAATGGCTGCTTTCTCTACCTGGAGAAGGTGCTAGATGGCGTGGCTGACAACTTCATCATGCTCCGGGAGATCCGCGAGATCCCGGGCACTCTGAACGGCCTCTACCTGTGGCTGTGTCAGCGCCTGTTCATTCGGAAGCAGTACAACCAGGTGGTACAACCCATCCTGAACGTGATCCTGGCTGCCCGCCGCCCACTCACCGAGATGGAGCTCTACACTTGCGCCTACACCAGGGACACCATGCTCACATTTGAAAGTTTCAAGTCTAACCTGGATGTCTTGTCCAAAGTGCTCATTGATGGAAGAGATGGCACCAAGATTCTTTTCCACCACAGCTTTGCTGAGTGGCTCTTGGATGTGAAGCACTGCACGCAGAAGTACCTCTGCACAGCAGCCGAAGGACACGGCATGTTGGCCATGAGCTTTACCATGCATGCTCAAAGCTTGACGGCCGTGGAGGTACAGGACTTTGCATTGCACCTTAGCAAGGCTAACCTCCCAGCACCTATCCAAGCCTACCACCTGTCATTGTGGCTGCTGCAGAGTGCTGCCAATGTGGAGGACAGTCTCAAACCTGGACTCCCCAAGGAACAGGTAGTGGTTCAGCTGTTACATGCTGCAGGTGCCACCATCCCCACCCCAGACCAGGCCACAGCCTCAGCCATCTCTGTGACAGCCGGCCAGGAGGAGGAGATCATCAAGGACCTCGTGGACAGCGGCTCGTCTGTGAACCACCCGGACAGTTCCGGGCGGACACTGCTGGCCAACGCGGCCTACCAGGGTAACATCAAGCTGGTGCAGATGCTGCTCGGGGTGGTCAATGTGGATCTGGAGGTGACCGACAAGAATGGACAGACCCCTCTGAACCTGGCCGCAAGGCAGGGCCATACAGACATTGTGGGTGCTCTTCTGATGGCTGCCAGCTGTGTCAACCACCCGGATAATGATGGCTGGACAGCCTTGCGGTCAGCGGCATGGGGCGGTCATACCGAAGTAGTAGGGGCCCTGCTGCGTGCCGGTGCGGAGGTGGACCACGCAGACAGTGACCAGAGGACGGCGTTGCGGGCAGCGGCGTGGGGCGGGCACGATGACATAGTACTTAAGTTGCTGGAGCACGGCGCCTGCGTCAACAAGGTGGACAACGAGGGCCGCACGGCGTTGATCGCAGCAGCGTACATGGGTCACACGGAGATCGTAGAGCACCTGCTGCAACATGGGGCAGACATCAACCATGAGGACTGTGACGGACGCACCGCCCTCTCTGTAGCAGCCCTCTGCATACCGGCCAGCGAGGGCCACTCGGGGGTGGTCTCGCTCCTCTTAGACCGTGGTGCCGAGGTGGACCACTGCGACAAGGACTCAATGACCCCCTTACTAGTGGCTGCCTACGAGGGCCACCACGAGGTGTGCGAGCTCCTCCTTGAAGGGGAGGCGGACGTGGACCATACCGACAAGAACTTCCGCACCCCGCTGCAGGCGGCCGCCTCAATGGGGCATTCCTCTGTGGTAAACCTGCTGCTGTTCTGGGGTGCGGCTGTGGATACCATCGACATGGAGGGCCGCACTGTCCTGTGTGTGTCCGCCCAGCAGGGCAACGTGGACGTTGTACGCCAGCTGCTGGACAGGGGCCTGGACGAGATGCACAGGGACAACAATGGATGGACACCCATGCACATGGCCGCCTTCGAAGGACATAAAGAGGTGAGTGATTCAGTCATTGTGTTACTTTCAGCATGGGACAGTATAACACAGAAGTTTAGAAGAAGACCCACAGAAAGGTCTGGTACTTGCCTAATGTGACAAATAACATGAGTGACAAGTGTAGTAAGGTATATGCCATACCTTATTATACTAGCCAGCAAGGCCAACAAAATGGGACTTTATTGATATCACAGCAGGTTTGTACCTTGAGACATCAGAGTTCCTGGAGGAGGTTACTTATATCAAAGAAATTACCCCTGAAGGTTGTAAAGGTTACAGTTAATGGTGCAATTAGAAGGGGGTAGGTTCATTAGAAGTTGGTGTCAACGTGCGATGTACCAATGCACTAGATTGCAGGCAGTGATATCTATGTTATAATTGATAGCAGTCAATGTAGTCATAATAACCTCACAGTCAGAGGCCTGGCCATGCAACTGGTCAGACATGAACTTCATTTTTACTGTTTAAAGGGACATTAGACAAACGTCCAGTGTAGCCCTGGAATGGCCATCCAAGTGGCCTAGATACAGCTTTCACTCTGTTCCAGGACGATGAGCCACATTACACGACCCCTTCATCTCTCTGCACTTGTTTTACGAGCGCAGTCGAGTCATAGCGTGATACTCGTTTATTTTGTCGTTGTTGGAAAGAAGAAACTGCTGCCCCAGGCTGGTCGTTGGGTCATGGAGGCCCAGCCCTTAGGTTCACTTTGTATACGATAGGTGCACCTCTGTGACCACTGATCCGCCTAGGGTAGACACAAATGGACTGGACGTGTGCTTACTCTCCCAAATCTTTATTGTCAGATACTTACACCACCATCACTAAGGTATATAACATATACCATGACTAATACCAATTTCTCCAACAATAACATATGAGGCTATGAAATACAGGTGGTGAATTGGAGGGAGGGGGCTTTATTTGACCATTTTTTCTAAACTGACCATTCAGTGGATAATGATGAGAAAATACATTGTTTACATCGAGAATGCATTCAGTATTGATGTAAACGGGGATGACTAGACTACTACTTTATAGCTATAACATGGTCACCCTATGTGTATCATAGATACTTTCTTATAGATACTTACTCTTGTGTTCAGCCTGGAACCGGAGCATGTCTGAGATGGGAGTCAGAGTCTATGTTGTGTTGGCTCTAAATTATCCCTGACACACAACACCAAAAGTTAAACCACGTGTGAACTTTCCCATGAATGGGCAGTTCTCTATTAGACTCATCCTTGCTTTTGGAATAAATAATATCATATGAGAAGTTTTACCCAAAGTGAGACCTCTGTATCCTCCCAACTAGCTCCAGGCCCCAGGCCCCAGGCCCCAGGCCCCAGGCCCCACTCCCCTTTCCAGTTAATTAGCACTGCTCCAATTGTAATTGGCGTTGTAACCCCCTCCTTAAAAAATCATCACCCAACTCATTAGGCATAAGGTTGTAACTTAGCTTTTGGCCATGACCCCCATACACACATGCACCCCTCTGCCTCCAGTACCTCTATAGATAAGTGAAGAGGTGATGGACGAGCCCTCAACATGGACACCCTGCTCCTCCAGGCGGTTCCCACGCCCCTCCAGTGTTATCACCATGGTAACCAGGTGTTCACACCTGAGACTCCCTGCCTCCTCCAATCTCACATCCTCACGTTTAAACACAACATACAGCACAAAGGGAGCAGCCAAGATAAGAAAACATTCTCTAGTGAATATTTTTCGATTGAAAACTAAAATACATCCTTTTTGACCTATGCAGTTAGTCAATTTATATTGGTCATCTGGAATGGGTTGTTGAGAGTGGACACAGGTGCTCCCACCTCATTCAAATAAAATGGAATTTTAAAGTTCTGTAAGATGGGAGAAATTTATATGTCCATAACAATATAATTAATCATTTATACCCATCATAGCGGCCAAGAGGCATACCCAATGGGTTCACCAGCACTGATGAGAGACACAACGATGGGCACTGTGTCCATGGGTAATCTGCATATGCATGGACACCCCTGTGCCCATCTTAGCTCTTTCCAGTGCTCCTCATCGTAACCAGCACCTCCTATCTAGCCCCTATACCGCTATACCTAATCGCACCCAATATAAAAATGAATTTGGAAAGGTAAATACACAGCTTAGATAAGAATATATTAATATTAGTAAACCAGGTTTTATTTAGAGTTGCTACGGTCTCTTTTTTTTCTCTTTCCAAATCCCATTAACTTAGAGAACATCAACCTCTTTAATCAGCAGAGACCTTTTTCCGGTTTGCCCTTTTGTTCTGCTTCCTCCTCGGGTTGCTGTGGGCACGGCAACACGTTGGACTAATTTGTAGGCTGCCCTTTAATCATGTTTGTTATCGTCTCCGTGAGCTCTCATTAACCCTGAGTCTATTTTTGGGACCTCCCTCCTCTCATAACCCTTTAAGGGTTGCAAAGTGATTTAATGCATTATGTCTTTTGTCGCCTTGATGATTGGATGCAGCCCTGGTTAGTAACTCACCAGGGCTGGATTCACACATGCTTGGATGCAGCACTGGGGAGTTCCTCTCATTCACGCATTAGGACGATTAAGGGTATAATACATTAAAGCACTATGCTTCATTTAAAGGGTTAACGTGGTGGCAGCCAGGCAGGTGTGATAATTACTATTATTAGATATTCATCATCCACTGAGCTTGAAAATTTACCATGATGTGTCCAAATTCTGGGTGCCTTTGGTGAAACAGTTTTGAAGAAGAATCGTGTAATTTCAAATACCCTGAGCTCATGAAAACAGCAAACATAGAAACTGGCTTCTGCTGATATGTATCACAAACTAGCTTACAATATGGACAGTGTTAGTTGCAACTTGTTACATAATTTCTCTATATGTCTGCTATATCAAAAAAAAAAGATATATAGTATTACCTAATACTGCAAGTTGCATATATTGCACTTCTAACGATATAACTGTATATCTAGCTGCTATGCCAAATATTGGGTTTAGATCTACATGTGTTTAGTTGCAGATTAAAACTTTTTATCAAATTAATATTTTATATCTTAATCGTTCTCAACATGCACATAGAGTATGCCATCATTTCTGTCGAAAATAATTTTACCATTTAAAGTTAAACAACTTTGGGTCATGCTGCCAGAAGTGACACCTTCACCTACTCCCCGTTTGGTGGTGAGATGAGTGCAAGTGGTTGGTTTAGATCTGGAGACGTGACCTAATTAGCAGGCATGCTGACCTAATTGGCAGGTGATCTGGTGGGTGTGTGGAGACCCTTAATCACCTGTAATCTGTGTCTGCTGATTACAGCTATCAGAACGTCCACCTACCCACACAACTCATAGCTCCCTAGGGTCGTCCGCTAGGGGATCAGGTCATATTGATAGCAGGTATGTTTTTGCCCAAACATATACTGTCCAATTTGCTTCAACCCAAGCCCCGCCACCCCACCCAGGAGCCTTCAAATTAAAGTTATATGGGCGCCTTAAATATCAATATTCATATGGCCTGCATGAAAGGGAAATGGTCTGCGTTCGATGCCACGACGCAGGCCACCTTGGCCTGCGTCAATAAAAAGTTTTCGGCAACACTGAGAGACTCGTTGGGTTAGGGGAAGGACATGAAACTTAAGGCAAGAATGAATAGCATATTACATGTATAAGGGTTTTGTATATATAGGAGTACATCATTATCGTCATCACACTTTTCACATATAATGTGATATTCTCACAAATACTACTTTTTTCAAAATTCTAGATTGCGTAGTGAGCACAGACAGTCGTGAACCCTGTCAGCATTAATTGAGACTCATTCAGTCTCAGGGGGGTATCAGGAGCTCTCAGTGGTCAATGTGTACTTAATCCTGACCACTCTATTCCCCCTACACCACCGCCCCCTGGAGAACCCTCCTGACGCCTGGCCTGATCACTGCACCGTTAGTATTCATGACCTGCCCAGGTTTTAATCCACTATTGATGACCACTGCCAATTATGGAGGCTCTAGTGAGGCCAGTGGGGGCTGGTCAGTTAGGCCTATTGTAAAGGACTAGGCTGGACTACTAGGCTTTGCATGCATTATCTAGGGTATAACGGGACTACCGTACTACATGGTATAATGTGTCTGAGGGTCAGGACAGGGGTCCAGAGAATGTAGTATAAAACCCAGATGCATGCTATTTTAATTCCCCAAGTCTTTCTCTCTATATATAACAGAGTACCACATTCCAGAACAATACTGTACCTATCAACGCAATTCATTAATTTATTGTGTGGTTTAGCGTGCGGTAAAGAGACGTATATATTATGCATGCTTATATCTATAGCTCTATTCATAAATGATATGAAATTATAAATACATGACTCTGTCTGGGTGTTGTATGTAGGCTACATTACTATCAGGCTTGCAATGAACAGGGGATATAGACGTACAGTTTTATGGTGCAGCATATCTGCATATGGTTCTTACTTTGAATACTCTACTCCGACAGGTATTCAAAAGCACCACTATGTATCAAATATATATACAGAACATATTACCACATTGCACTCGAAATGAAGCGAGAAAAGCACCTGGCTTGGGCAGATGTCTTGCTCTTGCTTAAGCCATGGAGCCAGAAATAACTCGCACCCCATACCAACATAACCATCTCCTCCTGGCAGTGCCTGGAGGGCAAAGGGCCTGTTGAGGTAGGAGGGGGGATTGGATGAAGATGGGGTATGTAGCAAAACTGGTGGTTTAACGGAACTTGCTCTGCAATGCCCAGTTAGACTAATACACCAATGTATATAGAGCATCTTGAACATGCATGCTGTACGTAGTAGCTTGAATATGCACATGTGCGCTTAAAGCTTTCAAGGTACCATTTACCCTGTAAGATTTATTAATATAGAATACCTGCGCTTGTTCAAGATAAGAAAAATTGCGTTAATTAAGTAAATATTAATTTTAATACCGTCATTTACCCTGCACGTATACAAGACCTACGCTTATTTGAGACCCTTGCGCTTAGGAAAGCCGCTACGGCGGATATGATTAAAGCAGTAGCCTAACTTGCCGATAAGAAGTGAGGGGATGGGGGGTTACCTATGGTGCTGACCAGATTTATACCTGTATCTTCTCCTACCTGTAACCACAGGTGTGTGACTGAGTGCACTCACCTCTTAACTCTAAACACGATAACAGGACAGCCATCTCGAGAACCAAGGGAAGAAGGGATCTCTATCCTCACTTACATGCCTCACATTAAGCTCATCTAAAAAAAAGCTAAAAAAGGAGCTCACAAGAGTCACAGATACAGCTTCTAAAGACAGATCATGTTGGCACAGTAGCAGCTAAATGTCCACTTGTGCTCTTTAAAAGGCTAAAGGCATATTAAGGAGCACTCCCTGTGGGCTGTACTCAGTTTGTATAGGCGGAAAAGGTCAGTGTGCCAAATTCTAGTCCATTAATAACACACTTATTAGTGGTATAGATACTGTGTTAATGACCAGTGTTGTGGGATGGGGCCGGGGGGGGGGGGTACAAATTCCTCCATACCCAGGAGGAGGGTAGGTAATGAGCGGAGACAGGTGTAAATACAATACACCTGTATCCACCTGTCGGAGGGAGCCCCCGCTGGACACTAACTAAACCTCACAGAGACGCCCACCAATTAGTACACCTAGAATAGACTCCTCCCCTCCTGACCCTCCCCCCCCCCCCCCCCAACTCAACACTACTGCCCTTCCCCTGGAGAAGCTGAGTTACTTAGAGGAGAGGCCAACTGGACGATACATCATTCTCCCTACACATGTTCTCGGACACGTTATTCTCCTAACACATGTGTATACGTTAAGGCCTGGCAATGACACCAGCACATCCTGTACATTCATCATCTCAGCTGAGTCAGGGCTCTTGGTTTAATGTATCCACTTCCCTGTACTCTTCCTTTTTATAACGAGAGTAATGTTTGACGGTGAATACAGTTTCTAGGCTACACACAGCCAGACAATACCCTTAGTGCCCCCCCCCCCCCCCCACCCTCTGGGGGTTTGTGCTCTAATCCCTTTACTGTGTACATACAGTGTAGTGAGATCAAAGCCATGGTTCAACAACAGAGAGCTTCACAGAGAGGCCCATGCCCACCTCCCTGAACCCAACCCTCCCTCCAACCATCCCTCCAACCCACTGTGGACACATAATAATGGAAGCTGTTTGGGGTTCAAATAGGACGGGGAAGAAAGGGAGATGAAGGGCTGAAGGAGGAGGAGGAAGAAGACTGAGAGGCAGACCAACTGGGCTGTGGCTAATAGGTCCCAGGTGGGGCTTTGGTCTGGCTGCCCTGCTCTATACTGAAGCTCCCAGGGCTAACTGGTGGTGGTTCCTGGCAAAGCTTTACTGAGCAACACTGCAGCCTACCTGCCAGCCCCGGGGAGCAGATAACAGGGTCACCAGGGTATATCATGACCGTGGAGGAGACATTATTAATACATAGATAGTATGTGTCCACTGTACATTACATATGGTTCCTTTAATGCTGAGCTGCTGTTAATATTGCACCAAGAACATGTCATGTGTGTGTTGTGTGTCCGTGTGTGGAGTGTCTTGGAAGAGGTCAACATAACACCGTCTTAGTGCAGCTACTTTCATGCCTCACTGGATGCTTCTAGTCTAGACTCGCTGTAGCCCCTGTCGTCATGCCTACACTACAGACAGCGTCTGTATCCCTCCCTGTGAGTCGATGCATCTCTCACAGTCAGTATAGATCTAGTATTTGTCCATCTCTGTCTCTACCCATACACCGGCTGCTTCAATCATCAGAGACACCTGCATTTACTATTCTGTTCCGAGACTCCAGATTTTGGATCATAAGGGGTAAAAAATATATCAGTTTCCCTCTCTCAAAACATAGTGAGCCTCTCTATACTCCTAGGGTGCTGTACCTTTTGATGATTGGTGTTATGCTTGTTGAGTGCCTGGTTGTGGGAGTTGGTTAAACAGATGGTGTATGGGACATCCAGGGTCAGTAGCCGTACATAGGAAACATGTGTGTGGCCGGGTGACGTTCGTGTAGCATAGATACACCAGCTGGCAAAGTTTAAAAACAAGTTTAAACAGAATAGAAAATATTGTTTTAATACTGACTGAAATATTGGACGTCGGGAATGGGGATGCAAGTGGAGGGGTGGGGGCTCAGGTATTGACTAATACATGCTACTGATATGCACTAGAATATTAGGAACTGTATCTGAATAGGAACCAGCCTTCAATTTCACATTCAGTTTCAATCCTATGTTGTTGCATCCATACGTTCATCTCATGGTATACGTACAAACTTGAAACAGTATCCTTACCATGTATAGAACACAAAGTGGTCAATTACAGCCGCACTTGATGGTCCAATTTAAAGCAATTTCTGCAGCTAATTTACTAATTTATAAAACAATTTCTGCAGCTCTCGCCAAAATACTCTCAATACAATATAAATGCACCTTAGGGCAGAATGGTGGATGTCGTTGGTTAGGTTGAGGGGAGTGGCTTCTTCAGTTTACTAGACAAGGGGTGGAGGGGTTGACAACACATGGGGACTGGGTTCAGGGTTAAAGGGGTATCGTGTGGCACAGGGTCAGGGGGTAGGGCAGGGAGACAATGGTAGCTATGGTAACTAGGTACACGGAGGTATGCAGGCCATGCCTGGGGTGGGTCCTCCTGGGGCCCTCCTCCAGGGTGCTGATACACTTGAGTGACTAGAGGGGTGGGTTGGATACATCAACCAGGGTGGTACATAGACTATCAAAGACCCTGATCTAGTCATCGTTGTCAGATTGAATTCCTGTACGTGCCTAAACAGAACATGTACAGTTACTACATGTATTAGAAGACACCAAGTGTTTAATGTCCAAACACAGTAACGTTAATAGCGTTCCTCAAGACAAGGGTATTGGACTACCGGTAAACGTTATACTATACTGTAACCATAAAGGGATAGTACCCCTAGTACTACCGGGTAGACCTCTATGCTGTCACCGAAGTTAAGCCTCTATTATATTATCACATTCTTCTAGTAACACAATTCACTACACATAGCTATAAATCTCCCACAGTGCCACAAGGCATGTAAGAGATGTAAGTAGTTGTATGGTGATCTCATCTGGCCCAGGGCCCCCATGTTATGGTTCTGGAGGTAGTGTCGCTGAGTGCAGGCACAGATCACCAGGGGGGCACACCCCCTGGAGGAAGGCACACCCCCTGGAGGTGCTGCCTACTCCTTCATGCCCTGTCAAAACAACAGGTGATCCTTGCCAGCAGTGGCTGAGGGCACTCTTATGAGGGCTTTATGGATGACAAGAATGCAGATAGATGGCACACGTGCTGGTGTATATGGACGTAGGGGAGTGGTGTGATCTGTTATAGGGCTGACTGTGTGTGAGATACATGAGGACAGTAGAACCATAGACAGGGATCAAAACACGTAGTAAGGCACGTAGTAAAAGGCTGGCATACATTAGTGGAACATGTAATACATGGATGAGAATTATCACTCCAATGTATCATCATAGTACCACCTAGATAGGTATTTGCATATGCCAGGGGCGGACTCAGTAATTTTAAAGAAAAGGAGGTGGAGGGGATCCAGATTGTATAATACAAAAATGTACTACACTATACTTTAGAGAAAATCATGTTTAAATTCCAAAAGGAAGTCCAAACCCCCTGCACCCCCCACCCATCCCTGTATTCACCCCCATATATCATGCCTACCACTAATACCAGAGCCGATGTTGGGTTGACGACTGGACGTACATTGAGCCCTGGAGTGTAGATACACAGGAGGAGACCAGTATCTATACCCCACAGCTGACAGCTTTCAAACACACAATAATAAGTTCACGTTCGGGCGCTTATTGCCTTTGAGCCTTTCAGTTTGGGTTTGTAAGTCTCGGCATAAACATGACCCACTTATAAAGAGGGCGTGTAGAGGGTGTGCTGAGAGGGGCGGGCTGGGGTTATCTCTACGTATGGGAAAGGGGTCAGAGGGGCCTGTGCTATTCAGAGATGTAGACTAGAACCTGGAGAGTGCACTGATGGATGGAGGTAAATAAACAAAAACACGGGCCTCCAGGCAAAGGATGCTAAAGTGCCTGCAGGTGCCCTTTCCAATGTCCATGACTGGCATGAAGCGCGTATAGCATTTATTTCTCGAAAGGAATCATTGTTATATACTTTGTACTGCTGATGGGTAAAGACAAGGGACATGAAAAGCCGAGCATTGCCTATTGGCTCATAAATTTTAAAAAATATTGAAATTTTTTTATCCGAATTTTTACCAATTAAGTCCAATTCGGAAATTAGAATGGATCAAGATCCTCACACGTCTTTCCCTAAACAATGCGTCCGGTTGAATAACTAGTCACGCTCGAAAAATGAAGTCCAATTCGGCTTATAATAGGTTGGGTTTTATTACATAGGAATACAGTGAAAACGATTTTAAACATGTTCGAGCTCCCCTTTCACTTATAGGTGGGATCGGCTTACAGTAATGACAACTGACTGCAATATCACTTAGCCGAAAGTGAAACTCATATGGTTCAGTGTTGCCGAAAACTTTTTATTGACGGAGGCCAATGTGGCCTGCGTCGTGGCATCTTAGGCAGGCCGTTTCGCTCTCACGCAGGCCATATGAATATTGATATTTAAGGTGCCCATATAAACTTCATCATAACTGCGAAGAATTTGGAAAATATTTGAATATTGAACAACTTCACTAAAATTACCCTATCTTCGCTTCTAATTGGCCGCTTTGAAAAATTCTTTGAGCATTATAAAGCTGAGAATATGGCAGGCCATTCTGGCCTGTGTCCTAAGGCCCTACGCCGGCCATTATGATTCTATGCTGGCAAAAGCCGGCGTGCCGGCGTCATTTCGGCAACACTGACTGGTTTGGAGAAGACAGGTCCATGATCTCCGGTAGCCACATTATAGACAGAGACACTGCAGAGGTATGATAATATTATTATTCATTGATAAGAGGCACTGAATTATGTATCTGAGGTAACACGGAGTGTTTATATGCTGTCAATATTATATGCGAAACACAATGGAGACAAGCGCCGATAGAGACATTTAGAAAGAAATGGAAACACATTAACACAACATAAATGATTAAGATGGAAACACTGCTACGCTATTGTTATATGCATAGATTATAATGATACCCTAGAATATACTAGTCTATATTTAATTACTATCTCCTAGCAATCAGAATATCCCCTATGCTTTAACGTAGAGCAGGTGGATTGCCTCTCAATGTGATTAAGAGTTACTGGGAAGATTATTGTTATCATGTAGCCATGTAGCTATTAAGATATTAAAGCTATACTTGTATAGGTCTCAGTTAACCATGCTATATCGCGGGATTTAACCCATTCAAGGCCGCATAGTGCTTTAATGTGCTAAATATGCTACGCATTTTGCCTGCATGATGCGTGAATGCAGCTCTGGCGAGTACTTGCCAGGGCTGCATTCATACATCACACCGACCCTCCGAGAGTGTATCAACCCCGGGTATCATCCCGTTAGGGTCGGCATGGTGCTTGAATAAAGCACTGGTGAGTTACTAGGCATCGCTACATTCAAGCATCATGACAACAACGTGTATAGCGCACTAAAGCACCAAGTGACCCTGGAAGGGTTAACTCACTGGTAAGCACAGACCTGATGTTGTATCCATGTTGGTGATATCCGGTAGTACCCCGTTATCTCTGATACTGACATGAAACAGGCTTAACCAGTTAGTGGTAGGGTAATCAGATAGGCAGGCTGATAGCACCTACTCAGACTCATGTTAGAGGATCAGGAATTGTAGTACTTAATCCTCTATGTAGACTCGGGTGGAGATAATTAAGAGTTATCTATAGATCCATATGCCTGTATCTTTATTGGGCCTATTTTATCCTCAAATGTTGTCTTTATGGAATTAAGTGTTTGACAACGGTTTATATAATCTTCCGGGTTGGATATATCTTTAGTATGACGTTTTCAGCTGCATTAATGCCCCGGATTAATGCTCCATAAATTGCGGGATAAATATCACAACACTCAGATTTCAGTGGGACAATTCTTGCCAACCATCCTCAGGGTCTTAACTGGTAGCATGTCTATCCACTTGGATCCCATGGATCATTCCCAATAGAAAGTAGCTGACATGACAGCCACCGCCCCCCCCCCCCTTACCACACACACCGTCCCCAACCTTAGGCCCAGCTGGCAGTGATCAAAGGGAGACCTGGGAGATGATCCCGCTGGTTACCCGCCGCTTTGTGTACAAATGTCGTCTGCCACCACCCGCCGGGAACAAGCAGCGGAAACAATGCCGACCGCCACCACTTCCGGTCCAAGAACACAGAAGGTCATCTCCATTCACAATGTCAATGCGTGCTCACTCAGTAGTGGGGTTATGTTGGGCCTACACATTGCCGATGATATAAGAATATTAGGATTGGGATGGTTATGTATGATTGTGCGGGGAAGCAGAGAGACCATCCCTTGATTAAAGGCTTATATCTTGCTGGACGACAGGAGGTTAATATAGGAAACGGCACTGGTACATAGCCCCTACTGCAGCCTCAGGGATGATGGGGTTCAAAGTCATGAACAGAAAAACAGAATTCTAACCTTTGGTAAATGTAATTGTAGGCGCGATGCTATTGCTATCGATCGACAGTCTATAATAAGCGATGCAATATCTATTTAAGCCACTGCTAGTCATCGGTCGACCCTGAAGACAACGACTGTAATGCCCCATGTATCAATATATCATGGTCATACTATTAATGTTCTTAGCCTTAGGCAGTCATGTATTTATTTATCTGTTCCCAACCCTAAAGCCCAGGCCTAGAGTGCAGCCCTGTTAAATGATTCAAATCTGTTAAGAAGCACACAAAACAAGTTGTAATGATGCATTATAAATCATAATACCATTGATACTAATAGCGGACTAGTGGAGATATGCTTCATTTACTTGACTGGTTATAAAACAGTCTAGCAGTCATACTAAAGAAGTGCAGAACCAGGAAAAAATAATAACGTTTCAAAAAGTGCCCTTGCACTACTAGCCTGTGGCACGTAGGTCTACAGTCAGTACGGCTCACCTGTCGGCACCCATCCTACCAGCCAGGATCACAGGTTGACAGGACCTTTACCTGAACACACCCGTGGATGAAGGAACATGTCCTACCTGTAGGGCAAACGTGTGTATTCCATTATAACCTTAGTGCCGTGTATTTTTAGGCGGCCAGAGAGCAGCTCTGAACCTGCTCAATACATATACATAAGCTGAAGTTGGCCCATTGTATGACTGATACAAGTGAGCCTGTTAAAGGAAACGTCCACAAATTACGTCACCTACTTTGGGACTTTTTTCAATACCCCACCCGTCCGTCACTGTTTTGGGCAAATTGGCATACATTAATGTGTGGCCTAGGTCATGTTTTTGTCACTAAACCCAGAGACCTACATAGACGCTATGCTAAACCCAAAGACCCGGCTGACACCTGCTAGCCGGTGCCGTCACTTGTGAACGTTCCCAAATCTGCATTGATGAGCTTATATGTCATTGTATTTACATGTAACCCGGGACATGCGATCAGGATGCAGAGGGAATTGACGACCGGGTTATTTACATGTAGTTTGTATCTATGCAAGAACTCTATTAAAATGAAAACGCTGTGGTATGGTTTTCAATTTAACTTCAATTCTATATTTCAAAAGAACAGATACTAGTAGGCATATCTATACTAGAGCATCACTTTTGATATAGCCACTAATCAATATTAACTACGGTGGAAACGGGACTGTTGAAGTATGGATGTATTTATCATGAGAATAAAGCTTCTTTTGAATCGCTGCAGTTTTCAAGCAAAAAAAACATTCGTTATGCTTAATTGGATGTTCTTTGAAGACATACCTCTCCATCTACTGTAAAGGGATTTTCTTTGAGATGAAAGCCATTTACTGTGATGGGTGGCGACTGTATGGGACTGGAGGCAGTGTGTGGGTGGTGACTGATCGGTCCCTTTAAGGGCCTCATAGTACTTTAATGTACATTTTGTCATTATGGTGCGTGATTGCAGCCCTGGCGAGTAACTCACCAGTGTTACATTTATAGGGTGCTGTAGGTTTGACATGATATTTGATAGCAGAACTTGCGAGTTACTCACCAGGGCTGCATTCATGCATAATCATGGAGACATAGGGTATATCTGTGAGGCATTTAATGCACTATGCGGCCTGTAAAGGGCTAATGGACAGAGACTTGGAGGCAGGCAGGGAGAGTGCAGCAGCCGCCAGCAGTATAGGTGTATAAGTGATTTGGAGAGTTTGATGTTGATTCAATCAGGGCCTCCCTTTCTAGGTCGTACAGACGCTGCCAGACGAGATAAGCGTCACTATCAATAAGGTCCCGGATGACGACACAAGGCGTCGGTGACGTCACGTCCCTCTCACAGCACTGCTTCCTCTCTGGGTGTCGGCTGACTTCAAAGGGTGCACAGTAAAACGCCATTAGAGGGCGCTAGGGGAGGCTGAGGAGCTTAGGCCCTTTAATGGCCGAATAGTGCGTTAATACATTAATGTTGGGCCCTTTAAGTTTAACGGCATGATGATTGGATGCAGTCCTGATGACTGTAACCATGGCTGCATTTAAGTATCATGCCGATCCGATGGGGCTGATACCCTCTCGAAAGGTCGGCATGCTGCATGAATGCAGCCCTAGGACTTGACTCATCAGGGATGCATCACGACGACTAAGGGCATAGTACATTAAATCGCTATGCGACCCTTAAAGGGTTAAAAGGAAGATGTGCTCCTGAAGTTACCAGAGGTGTGGACGGTGTGTGGGTGGATGAAGCGGGAGTGTGAGTAGTATAGGGAACAGGCGGATGACCTCTGGACAAATCAGATAACTCCCAATATTCACCCTGAGCATCTTTGTTATCAGTGCTTATCAGCTTACCCAGCTATAATTCATGAGATGGCAGACACTATGTACAACCTGGTTGGGCCTATATAGGTGTGTTGTGAAGCAAGAATGCAGTAAACAGTGGTGGAACTCAGGGTTGGCGTGGAGAGCTGTTGGACATGGGCCATTAGCGAGGATGCTAGGTCGTGAAGATAGGAGGGGGCTTCCCTTATCCTCTCAAAATCCTCAAATAGAGAATACATGATAGACCAGGACTTTAGTTTGAAATTTGTGTGAGGACATTGGTACGCTTGATTTAAGTTTGGAACGTATTTATTCACATGGTGATGTTAAAATTGTATCGTATTTGAACATCACTATGTGAATAAATAGGTTTCAAACTCAAATCAAGCGTACTATTTCACAGCAGATTACCAATGTCCTCACACCAGAAATAACTATACATGTAGTAACACCCGCGTTGTGACGACATCCTTTCACCTTTACACAAACGAGAAAACCATTCTGGGGGTGAGAATGTCTCTATAGGTATTTGTCAGACTGTATGCTATAATCTGCTCTCGACACACCAAGAAGTCTTTCTTGGAACTGCCTCCAGGGAAATCAGCGAAATTAATCAAGATGGTGCGTGCTGTGTCGCAGCCTCTCTCTCCCCTCACACCAGCTCCACACGACCCCCTGTCACAGAGGGGCTTGGGGCCTCTCACCTGCCTCCTAGCGGCTACATCCAGGGGAAATCAAGGGGACTACTGCCAGACTGGTGCCGGGATAATTATGCTGGGGTAATGGGAATCCAACCAGGTTTACTATAGTTGGTGTATAGTCTATAACATTTGTACAAGTGCAACTTGATCGTATACCCAAACCTGGTAGACCTTCCAGGTGTTGGCGTTTATTGTATGGCAACCCATATACATGCTATCCCCATGTATTCCCATGGTCATCATCAGAGTTGAGGGGTGGGGGTGTACCTGGCACGCCCCTATCAAAACACACACACATAATGTTAACCCCTGTTGTACGTACCCTTCACCTGTTGAGCAGCTCATGAGCAGTTCTACCTAGAGCCTCGGGAACTCTGAAAAGAAACAAAATGTCACCTTAAAGGTCAGGGGAATCATACACCTTAACTATACACACCTATATCACTTGACGTGGCATTAGTCATATGTGTATGATATAAATATTACCCTTTCAATTTAGTGTTGCTTGGCCCTATATTTCTCTACCCTATCGCATATTGTCCCAAGTTATTGACTGCGACTTGCAATATTAAAGGCAGATGAAGTTGAAATTGTTTGTCTTGTACACACATTAACCACCTCCATTTAGAATACATGACTATAGAACCTCTCCTTGCACCTCTACCGCCATGACCAATGCCTCACTATTCGTTCTTGTGGTTAGGGATGGTATCTTAAGGTGTCACGGTACTAATCCGCCCAGGAAACCTAGGACAGCCAAATAGTCCCTACTAAAAACGGAATTCTAGTGGATATAATCAGTGCTAGGAGACCTTATTTTTGACTGGGAGTAATAATAGGCATACCAGAAGATGGGCAATGCTTGGTTTAAAAAAAGTTTTAAAAAGTTTTTGGTATCCATGGTAACCAAGGGGTCACGCTTTGAGGTCAAAGTCAAGGTCACAGGTCGGTGCGGCACTTGAAAAATTGATCATATTCAGACTATGCTTTTTCCATGGCAACTGGCGCAAAATCTAATCTGACTCCCCTAATGACGGACATTTTTAAAAGATGGGAAATGACGTCAGCTTTTGTTTAAGGCGTCATTTATGAACGCCATCAAATTTTGAACCACATTTGGAGCCACTCGATAGTGAAAAAGAGGAAAATATTAGAACATCACTGTGCCAATTAGTACCGTGACACCTTAATAAGGTCAAATGGGTGGGTTTTAGACCCGTTTTTGATGTTTTATGCAGGATTTAGCTGTTTTTCTCTGGATTTCTTGCCTTGATATGGATAGAAGGGGTATTGATGCCACTAATTTTACCATAGATCATTTGTTTCATTAAACATTCACTTCCAAAAGAGACAATTTGGGCCCAGAGTGAGGTTGGGGCTGCTTGGCACAGAAATTGATGTCGAGGCATTTTTTACAATTTTGACTTTGGAGGCCCTAAAAATAGTCATAAATAGCATGAATAATGTTCGCCCGATTCAAAAAAGTTGGGAATATCCCTTGGAAATATGATTCAAGAGATTTTGTTGACTTTTTAATTGTGTTGTTAAGGGTTGTCAAGGTGAACTTATGACATATATACCGGAAAATCCCTCATTTTCATCCAAAAAGTGCAAATTTGGGCCTAAATCTCATGACATTGGCCCCATATTGATTGTTTTTGTGCTCTCAGGATTGAGATGGGGCCTTAACCACATGTAGAATATTGTTGCCAGGGTTTTGGGGCATCTGGTCAGTGTAGTCCGACATATCTTAGTCAGATTCAGTTTTTCACTAGAGGTCGCAGAAAAGAGGTAGCTGTTTTTACGTGAAAAACTGCAAAAAATAGCCTTAAAGGCACCCCTCAGACATACTTTAAAGAGCTCTGTGGTCAAAAATAGATACATTTTTCATAAAATGACTTCAAATTCATGTTAGGGGAGGGAATATCTTTATTTTGTGGCAAAAGTGAAACTTTTTTGGGAAAACCCCGATACCTATTAAGGTGTCACGGTACTAATCCGCCCAGGAAACCTAGGACAGCCAAATAGTCCCTACTAAAAACGGAATTCTAGTGGATATAATCAGTGCTAGGAGACCTTATTTTTGACTGGGAGTAATAATAGGCATACCAGAAGATGGGCAATGCTTGGTTTAAAAAAAGTTTTAAAAAGTTTTTTGGTATCCATGGTAACCAAGGGGTCACGCTTTGAGGTCAAAGTCAAGGTCACAGGTCGGTGCGGCACTTGAAAAATTGATCATATTCAGACTATGCTTTTTCCATGGCAACTGGCGCAAAATCTAATCTGACTCCCCTAATGACGGACATTTTTAAAAGATGGGAAATGACGTCAGCTTTTGTTTAAGGCGTCATTTATGAACGCCATCAAATTTTGAACCACATTTGGAGCCACTCGATAGTGAAAAAGAGGAAAATATTAGAACATCACTGTGCCAATTAGTACCGTGACACCCTTAAGCTCTTGAATGGCCGTATAGTGCTATATTAGTATAATGAGCTGTGCCTTTTGTCTTCACGATACATGAATGCACCTCTAGCAAGTATACCCATCAGGGCTGCATTCATGCATCATGCCTGCTTTATGGGGTTGATAAGAGTGTCCAAAGGTGATGCCAGAGGGAGGTAGAGGGCATAGCCCATTATAAAGGCACTATGCGGCCCTTAAAGAGCTAAAGATCCAATACTTTTAGAATTAGAACTCCCAGAGAACATTTCGCCATATCCTGAACCTCATATTAAGGCATAGTACCGTCCCTGTGATTGGTGGACCGCTGGTACCCATGTAGCACCTTCTCAGTGTCAACAACTTGGTAAGCCACCCACCAGCAACCAGTGCAGTATTAACCCCGCCCGGGGCGCCCCCTGACAGACTCACTGAGAACTGATGAGGCAATCTCCTGCCTGGTTTCCTCCTGTGCCTCCCACCCTAACCTCTACAGGTCTGGCACCATATAACACTAGCCAGCTACCGAGCCCACCACCAGCCCACGCCAATCCCCATCTCTGTCTGTCCCAAGGCGAATATTGGCCATGCCATCTGTATCCTACACCTTAGTGCACCTAGGTAGGCCAGAAGAAGCTTGCACTTCAGCTATAGGGTAGATTCACATTGAGTCAACCACATACTAGTATCTTGAGTCGGATATCTGGATTTGTAGTTATTCATATATGATAAGCTCGCTGTTTGTTCTTTGTCGGTAAGAGTGACACATTGTACTATTTGTTATGCACACATAGAGGGTTTAACATGCTTAAATACATACATGCAGATATAAGTGTCCGACTCAATGTATATGGTCGACTCTATGAATAGGGCATTATTTCTATAAATGGTAATATGCCTTACTATTCCAACCATGGGTTGGCAATTGGTAATTTGTACACAGTTAAAACAGGCTTCTTTGTTTGGGAGCACTGACGAATGAATGTGTCACCGTGTGTCAATGATGAGATTTTTTCTGAAATATGTTGGAATCCCATTTGGATTTAACTCAATTTAGAAACGGCTGTACCATTTGAGGTAACTGTAACAATACTCCGGTAGTCCTCCTTAATTTACCATACCAAGGGTCTTCTAGATTGACTATTTTAAATCACCATCAACTATTTTCCACTAGTATACAGAATCCTTAGGATACAACTCCGTCAGATCAAGGTGATGGAGCAATCCCTCGCCTCTCCCCCCACCCCACCCCGCCCATGCTCCAGGGGATCCCGGGACATTGTGTGGATAACTGAGTGATGAGGGGGGACTATTTGCAGCGACACCAGGCCCCAGGACCCCCCTGGGAGCACCCTGCCCCCCACGGCCTGGAGGAGACATGATTAATCTGTGGGAGCACCATGCCCCCAGTCAATGGCCGCAGAACGTGTGGCATGCCTCCAGACCTGGCCACTCTCTACAAGGCTGGCCGATCCCCCCTCACCCATCGTGCTGTCCGGTGTGAGGGGAAGAGGTGGCTGTGACGTACATGGTGACTGGGTGTTGGACGTAGCACGTCACGTCACTTCAATGCCGCTGACATAATCAGGCGAGCCATTGCACTGTAGCAGTGGCACAGTGTTCAATACATGTGTATTTAATAGGCACCGTTAAATGGCGTCAGCTAACTAGTAATAGGAGGGCAACAATTCAAGATTCATGTATGCAATGTATCCATATGTATCAAAACCATATTGCAGTTAGTTGTGATATTTTATGTGCAATACTAGGGCAGAGAGAACGGCTGCAGTCTATATTATGTTTAAATTGATTACATATGCATGTATACTCTTTATCAAATATTAATGTATAACTAAGTTAACTCACATCAATGCTCTGCCTGTAATTACCATAACTCCGTTTCAAAGTATGTCAAACACTAGACTGGCCAACTTCAAACAGACCCTATAGATCCACACATGAGCTTTGTTTGGTTAATATGAATTCCAAACCATACTCTCCATTTACCCCCTCACCACACAGGAGCAGTGTGTTTGTGGTGAATTAGACATGTTAGCTACAGGTGTTAGGCCGGGCTGATGGCTCAGTTGACAAAGGGACCAGGGTAGGTGGTTTGAATCACAGTGTAACTATGTTGAGTATTTGACTCAGTGAAAGGCCATGGAAGCATGCTCAGGTGACCTACTTGACACTTTTAGAGAGGCCATTGACAAAAGGGCTCTTTCTTGACTGTCTGTGCTGTGAAAGAGAACCTATGATTTATCATTGGAGAGGGAGGCGAGTTGATGTGGTTTCAAGTGCCATAGGTTTTATCTCTTGTTGGGTGAACAGAGCATACCTCGGAGGCCCCACCAGCCCCAAAGAAACCCTAACCAAACGTAACATTGACATAGATGATACTGGATGCTATATACATAGAGTTGACACAGTCACTATATGGTAATTGACTCAGGTAGGTCACTACCTGAGTCTTATGTTTGATACTTTGTGTCTCTATGATATTGGTAGAGTATCAATTAAAGAACAAAGTCAACACAGGTCGGATCAAGTGTTTACAGGTTGCGAATCAATAGGTTTATTCAAGAACCTAGACAGGCAATATCTATGTGTGCGAACTCCCTATAGAGTTCGGAACGGGTCAGTAGGCGAATCAGCCGCAATGATCACGGGTTCTCCTCACCAGCGTGGCTCAGAGTAACCGACGAGTCCCATCGGATGCTGGGTATATATAGGCAGCCAGCCTGTGCGCGCACACGCAGACCGGAAGCCTATAGCGACCTCTGTCCATACCCCAAGTCCGAGGCAGGTGTCGCCACCTGCCGTCAGACTGAAGGGTTCGGACTGAGCTCGCAACACAGCATCCAACAGAACCCGTCATATAATAACCCGTATAACCCCAGCCCCTACACTACCCCAACATCTAAGACCTGTAATCGCCTCCTGTTCGTCTATGGCAGTAGTAGTTAATTCAATGTGATCTCTCGCTGAGACGCTTTTTTTAAGACCAAGAACTCGATACGAAATGATGAAATCGACGCAGTCCGAATCTCGCGCCCTCTCGCGCCCGACGAGAGCAGACGAGACTTCAAATCCAACATGGCGGGCGTCAACTCACATCGATTCGAATCGATAAAAATGCTCAAAATGACCTAAAAAAAGCATCATTTCCACCCCCCAGTACATGTTTTCAGCGTAGAATTCGAAAATAAAGACAATGGGACAGATTTGAGCCTTCGGAACGGACTAGTTCGCGAGATATCCACTCCTCGGGGCGCCGAAAATTGTCAAAACAAAAACAATTTCCGAATCTCGCGCCCTCTCGCGCCCGACGAGAGCAGACGAGACTTCAAATCCAACATGGCGGGCGTCAACTCGCATCGATTCGAATCGATAAAAATAGTCAAAATGACCTAAAAAAGCATCATTTCCAACTCCCCAGTACATGTTTTAAGCGTAGAATTCGAAAATAAAGAGAATGGGACAGGTTTGAGCCTTCAAAACTGACTAGTTCGCGAGATATCCACTCCTCCGGGCGCCGAAAATTGTCAAAAGAACAACGCGTCAGACAACTGCAGTAAACTGCAGTAAACTGCAGTAAACTCGCGTCGATTCCATCATTTCCAGCGCTGTCCTGTCCAGTTTTTGGTCTTCTAATATTTTGATTTTTCCGGCTTCATTTATGCGAATACCTGAGTCTTTTGTGATTAGGATCACACGTTAGATTATTTATGCTCTGTGACTGTTAATAACGAAGTTTGTGTTATCTTTACTGAATTACAGACAAAGGGCGAATTTGGATAGAACTCATGCAATATAGAACACCAATTTTATACACTTCCAGTGGAAGGCTGTCAAACATATTTCTAATCCAATATTGATATAATTATAGACATTCGAGCAATAGTGCCCTGAATACCATTAGATCAGAATTTGGAATTCTGAACGCAATTAGACGAAATTTTGGAATGCATTATGTATTTTGTGTCTTGAGATGTGGAGAGTCCATTGGTTCCATCACTGTGCCCTTCATACTACACTGTAAAGCGTAATTGTAGGTATACAGTAGAAGCTACTGCAGTTTTACAGTATATACTGTAGCATTACAGTAGATTCCAGTGCTTTAATACCTACACTAAACTGTACACCTACAGCAGATTCTACTGCATACCTACAAAAGGTGCAACCAACTATTTACAGTGTATAGTACTCTGTGCTGAGCCATCAGATGGACACAAAGAGATCACTGACCGATATACAATTAGAAGACTCCCATTTCACTGTCAGGTAGGGAACACCTTGAATACCTGAAGATAGCCGGGTGCTGACTTCACCTGGTCATATAGCAATCAGTCCTCAGCCTCAGGTGTGTGGAGGGTCGAGGTTCCGGATGGATGAGTAAATACAGGAAAGTTAAGGATTATATTGCCATAACGATTGGCTAAGTATGCCATGTAAAATTCTGTCATGTTTGAATCTATTAAGATTATTCCGTGGTTCCAGTTTATTGTGTAATGTTTAAATTGGGAGAGTTTATAAACGGACACTGACGACTTGTATTGAGATTGGGAGAGTTTATAAACGAACACTGATGACTTGTAAACCACTGGTCTATGGGCTCCAGTTGTAAGTCTCGCGACCAACAAAATACAAGTCCCCAGTATCAGTAATGCTAACTCAGATTACCCACAGAGACGTTTTATTTCTGCATTGGTGGTTACCAGAGCCCTGTGTAGATGGAGTACCAGAGTACCCAGGTGATGGAGACCGACAGCTGTATGTGTAGGAGAGGCAGACATGCTGACAAATGTAGCAGTAGACAGATAGCTTCTGTTGGACAGGGCAGGGGACTCAGGTAGCTAAATACTGACACTGAGAGTCTGTGTGCATGGGCCGTCCCCACTTCAATTTCCAGAATCCTACTAGTAGCTGGTACAAAAATGTGGACTGGAATGTGTCTCTAAGAGCGTCAGTACCACTGATATTGCTATCCAGATAACTTTGGACGTTGATGAACGTAACGGAATAGTTTGGGAGGTTTCATCACAGAGATTAAGTTTGAAGATGATGAGAATGGGTGTTTTGATTGAGTGAGTTGAGGTCTGAGAGTGGAGAGGAGGGTGTGTAGAAAGCAGTATAGTGATAGGATGATATATCGTATGGCAGATTGATACCGACAGCTGAAGGCCAGATAGCCTAGTATCCAGTGCAAAAGCGTCAAAGCGATCTTTTGCGGAAACACCCAGCCCTTTCTCCTTGTGCCCTCAGAAACCAATGGGAAGAACAAGGCACTTTGGCAACTGGCAACGAGCACGTATAGGGGATAAATCAAATAAAGCACAACTGTTTGGAGGACAACACGTATACGGTATAGCCGTTATAGCCAACATACACTGTGGTGTCCACAGTGTGTACAATTTATCTTCTTCCATTTCCGTTCTCTATGTTCATATACTTACGACGAATGGGATATTGGGGGAATTCTTCGTCTACCAACCAAGCTAGGTCACATTGTGGGGTTTACCTCCTGATTGTAGCAGACAATGCTAGTATTGACAAATAAGGTAGGGAGAAAGGGTAGAATAGGTATCTAGGGGATGTATCGATCATCTTTTATGTGACGAATCATCATACAGTTGTAATAATATTGGTGACAATGAAGCATGCCAATGGGATAGGATGGGTCATCCCACAATTGGTGAGGTAACTTCATTTATGAACGTTCCCATAGTGGAAGAAGAGCAAAATATAGCAAAATGATGCCATTGGGACATGGTATCCAAGTTGCATGATGTGGCCGCAGACACTCAGACTGGAGGTACACGTGTGCCTGCTACACCTGATTTAGTAGGATGCCCGCCCCATGGTTCACCACCCAGGCCGTGTATAGAGGCTGGTCAGCATACCGTCTACCACCACCAGCTCCTAGTCTGTGAGGTCCACCTGAATAATTCAGTTAGCCCTTTAAGGGTGGGATATAGTGCTTTAATTTGTCGGCATGAATTGATGCCAGGCTGCATTCATACATCATGCCGGAACTATAGAAGTGTATCAACCCCGTATGGTCGGCATGATGCTTGAATTAAATTAGAATACAGCACTAGTGAGTGACTTACAAGGGCTGCAATTAAGCATCATGACGACCACAGAATAATGCATTAATTCAGAATGCGGCCCTTAAGGGGCCAACTTAGCTCCTGACAGGCTCTGGTGGTTGGATACCAATGGGCAGTGAGCTTTATGTGCCGGGGGGGGGGGGGGGGGCTGTACCTGGCTGTGGGGGTGGGAGGGGGTTGAGGGTTGGGGTTATACTAAAGAAGCTGCTGGTTGTTGGTGTTTGCGTATACCAGGATCAATGCCGCAGTCTGGCACCAGCGTATGATATATTATATGAGTTATCTCACATAAATCAGATGCTGCTCGCTGCTATGGCGTGTGTCTACAGAAAAAAAGAAGAAAGGAAATGTAATAGGAATGGAATTATATCAATTGAAATGGCCATGCTATAATAGGATTTGTTGTATATGCATCCATATAAATGTGATTTAGTCCGACAGTATCATGAATAAAACAAACAGTTGGATTCTTGATAGTAGACTCACTATAAATAAATCAAATCTTGCTGTAGCATATCTGATGTTTAAAGATTAAAGTCAATATATACAGTAATACACGTGTTTTACAATCATTACATATACCGTAGTAGGCATACATAGCAGCAGTGGGTTGTTTTCTAAGGTAAGCAATCATCACATATTGCTATAACTGCATACTATAGCTGTAATAGAATGTATTTACGAGTGACTGACTGGCAATATTACATCCACTCCTGCTCAGTAACATTAGCCAGAAAGTAAGTAATATCTTTACAATAATGTGCTTGGTGGGAGGCAGATGCGCCTGGAGGAAATGAAGCATTTCTCTGTGGTCCCCCACCTACATATTATGATAGAGACTGGGATGGTTACCATGGCAACCCTTATATTACGGTGCTGGAGGGGGAGGTGATTGTCCATTGCCTTTCCTGTGTAGCGCGGCAGAAGAGGAAAGGAACTTATTTTTTCCATTAGCGCGGTAAGTTACTTGTAGGAATCCCATATTGTTGCGATAATTACACTGCAAAATGTCTCTAGTTAATAAAGACAGGTATATGTATAGACCCATGCCAAGGCTTTGTAGAAAACACAGACATACATAATCGTGTTATTACCATTACATTAGGGCTATCCCCGGAAAGCAAAGAGATAACAGATGTCCTTTGATAGAGTAAGCTTTCTGTATATAGTGTTCAGTCATATATTTTGAATTGTCCACGCTCCCTTCCCAGTCCTCCATTCCTCATATTGCTATTATATCATGAAGGGTCTGATTTAAGATAATTAATAAAGATGGAGGGCCAACAACTGGGATTCATTGTGTATAGTACTCGACACTTCATGCTTTATAAATATGGCGTGTGTGACTGCTACTTGACTGCCTCCCAGGGGCAGCCAACATAAACCCCTCCTGTGTTATCCCCAGCTTGTATCATAGACACAAAAAAACACGACACAACGATATAGCATGTGATGTAGTCATGCTTGGTAGAGGCCTGCTAGTCATCACCGCTCACCTAATATCATAGACACAGTCACTAGTCATGTGCTGTTTTTACCCCAGTATTCTTTTTATCTGCATGTAACCATGTTTTTTCATACTTTGGTATCCATAATATTTTTTCCTCCCTGCGCCCTGGGAATCTTGTTATTCCGCGTCCTGGCCCTACCACCATCTTCCCCCGGGAGCCTCACCGCCCGCTGAGCACCTCAGCGATAGGCGTGGGGAACTGCTCACCTATAAATAACTCAATCAACAGCTCACAGGGGTTCCTTCATAGACATACATGCCAATCCCTGATCGATATCTTGCTGATCGATGAGTGCTTAATCGATAGGTTGTTTGAGCAAGCCTCCCTTGATTACATCAACTCAGGCCCATCCTTCCCCCTCATTATGTGGCATTTTATGGCCCTTTTTCTACAAGAAAAACCATAGATCACAACGCAACTGAAAAAGAATGTTACATCAATTAATACAGAGCAGATGAGCCTCTGTTGCAGAAAGAACTGCTGATATTATGTTTAGCAATCAGAATGGCTGAGTAAAGTGTAGTCTCCACATTGCTTAGGGTGAACGGCCGCTGGATCATCCAAGGACGAGCAGTAACGGCGAGCACAGCTTTTAATCTAAATTGCATAGTTGATGTTTTAGCATCTGCATTATCTGATTCTATACTTAAATGGAATATTTCAGCATCAACACCAGTAATGCTAAGGATACTCTTCCAAAGAGTGAACCTCTGCAAATGATGTCACTAGATAGGGGGTGGTTGGTGTCTTGGGAAAGGTCGCAGCATTTGTAGCATCATCATGTAAAAGGTTAATTCCCTTATAATGTGTTATAGTCTGAAAAGTAACCCCACACATCTCGATTAAATTTTCCTATGGACGTCAACATTGGCATTGCTGGCCTGCTGACAGTCATTCTGCTGTGTCTTAGACCAGCTGCAGCGTAGAGCCCTGGTATCTACTGTAGTCTGGCATCGGCTATCAAGGATCAACAGTCTGTGAACATGGTCTAAATCTGCATATTTCTGTAAGAAAATATTCTGATTGGCCATAGAGCTAGTTTCTGGTGATTACTAAAGGTAGGACTGAAACCAGCAGTGAGCTCGCTGTTTGCCGGTGTTCTTGTGCCCAAAGCGATGCCAGCGAACCACCATTTTGGTGGTAATTCATAATCAGAATAGCGGACGAGATGGTAGCTGTTTACAGTCTATGGGAATGGGTGCTTAAGGTGTCTGCTACTGCTGCTGGTAACCGCAGTGGTGCTGGTGGGTGGTAATAGCAGTAGGTGCCCGGTGTGGGTGGCTGTGTAATATTTGTGTTGGCCGAGTGGTTGTTATTGTTGCCCCCTCCCCTCATATCTCTACCTGAGGCAGGTGGCAGGACCCTACACATCATCACCACTCCTAGCCCTCCAGACACAAGGTGTCATCATCACACAGCAGTGTATTAAGCTCTCTATAATAATATCATCTAATGTATCAAATAGCTCATTTATCCCACGTGTGTTGGACTGATATTATCCAGGGACAACTAGCAGTAGAGGACCATAACTTTCTGTACAGGAGGAGTAATTGCTGTAATTAAGGTTAACTAAGAGTGTCTACAGCCTCCAGGTGTTGGCACGTATTGACTAACTCCCTCACCACCTCCAGTCAGTACCTTAACAGTAACACTAACAGACCACCGACTAGTTGGCCACATTCCATTAGGCAAATGAGGAGCTATGCTTATTACAATTTCTCTATATGATTAATTACAGCCCATAAGTGTTCAGTGCTTCTATATATGCATATGCATATGCAATAATCCTTTATCTGGAGATCGAACTGGTGTGCGGCATATACATGTCTGTATAAATATGCATATTCTTCCATATTCATGCATTTCGTGCAAACAGCTAATGACTCTGCTTATATGAAGGGTCAACTTGAGTTGACTCTCTATTATCAGTGTCAACTTGAGTTGACTCTCTACTATCAGTGTCAATAGCAAAGTCAATAGCTGTTTGACACTCCATTTTTGCCAGTGCCACGTGGGAGACACAGTTGACACCTTTACTTTTCTGTGTGTGTGACTACGTTCTGAATAATCATACATGTGTCCTTAACGCACTTACAGATCGAACCAATCATGATTCAATTGGGTTTCTGAACAGCCCGACCTACACCATGTACAAAACGGCTAATGCATTGTATTATAGAGATGTTACAGGCCGTGGAATGCGGTGACAAACGCTAGTGGATATGGTAAATACAAGATGAGCCCGAGTGGCAGCAGTAGCAGCAACATCAGCACTGTGAGAAGGGCATCAGCAGTCCTCCTGGCTGCATGCTGGATGTCGTCTGCTGCAGTAACCTCCCCCCCCCCCCACACACACACACAACCTCCCCCACCCCACTCTCTGCCTTATTAGATATCGGAGAGTCTACACTGGCCGTCTTCACGGCGCCTTGCCTCTCCTCGCACTGCTGTACTGTACAGCAGCGGGCTGGTATCTCTGTGCTATACACTGTAGGATATCATTGCTACACTGCTGGTGTGGACCTGATCCTATTCCTGTTACCACACTCACTGATGGTGTCTCACTCACTATGCTCTAAGGGGGGTAATAATCCATTCGTATTTGTCGCCTCACTAGCACAACTCTCCCCTCCCAGACGAGTAATCTTATTCTCTACTGTGTAATAATCTTGTCTGAGATGGAGGGAGTCTTGTGTACTTAGATCCTCTACCGTGGATACAAGTCTGTACCAGACACATTGGGGCGCATAGTGCTTTAATGGGATATGCCTTTCATCATGATGCATAAATGCAGCCCTGGTGAGTAACTCGCCAGTACTGCATTTATGCACCATACCGACCCTATGGGGTTGATACATTCACTTACAAGGGGTTTGCGTGATGGATTAATGCAGCCCTGGCGAGTTACTCACCAGTACTGCATCTATGTATCATACCGAAAAAAGGCGGCATATAACATTCAAGCACGATGCGGCCCTTAAAGTATTAAATGCAGTTCACCACCACCCTCTTCCCACCCTACAGCCAACCCCAAATTACAGCCAGGAGTAAGTGGTGCTGCAATCTAATTGTCGACACATGATGAACGAGGCTGACTGCAGGCCTGGCTCCTGCAGTGCTGTAGCACTGGGGGATTCCTGCAGTGCTCACAGCCGGCTGTGCTCTGCAGTTTGAGCAGCTCTCATCATGCCCTGAGCTGCTCCACTTTAAGCTGCTCACTCCCTCTCCCACCTGCAGCTGAGTGATTGCCGCTTCAGGCCGCCACCCATGGACGTTTAAGTGGCATGGTCATTATCATGATGGGTTTTTTTCATTTCTGAAAAGCTGTTTGAATATGCATTTTAAAGCCACTGGCTTTTCAAATAAGATGCTGTACATGTATGATATTAGCTGATAAATGCAATGAGTATTGAGGTGAGAATATGGATTTTAAATGTAAAATGGCTAATTGCTACCCAAATGTGCTGTTGATGCACTATTTGGTCCAGTTACTCCTGCACCTGGTGACTATTGATGGAGGAGGCTAACAGAGCCGAGAGCCTGACTCTGGGCACCATGTGGGTGGCGGACTGAGTCACAGTGCCAACCTTAGAACACGACACAGACCACCATGCAGCTTAGAGCAGGAAGGGAGGAGGTGGGAGGCCTAAGGTGTGTGCTAGCTGTGGTGAATGATCGATCTACTCATGTTAAACCAGAGCAGCTCACCACACGATGGAGTAGCTCTAGAGCAGGCCCATTTGTACCTTGTGGAGTTGAGGCTCATGGCCTAGTGAGACTCCCACCCACAGTGTAATGTAGTACTGGGTCAAGGTGGTGCTGTACTGTCAGGGGGGCTGACACCTGTTCATATTGATTCACCTGTGTTTGTTGTAGACATGATGGGGACTCGTACCCTCCCTGCTGCTACTCCAGGTCTGGCTCCAGGTACTTCACTGTAGGGTGTTACATACCTCAGCACATACTCCCCTATACTTAGTAGAGCCTTGCCAATTATATGGCACAATACTGCCTCGCATACGTTCAATATTTGCAACATATACTGGGAAAAGGGACCTTAGTGCACCATGAACTAAGATCCCTTTTGCATATCGTGTCACACATAATATAATTGTATTTCCGACCATGTCGCTCTACAATGTAGCATCTATTTTACATCATAGTGTTGCAAGTTTCAAAAGAGCCTTTCTCGCATTAAAGAGTGTGTATTCATCATTGGTGCCTTTCTTTGATAGCAGCCAGGAAAACACAGAGAGTTGTGGATTGTGTTCATCAGTACGACACTGTCCTGATAAAACAGAACATGGCTAGAAAAAAGAGTAATTGGCACAAAGCAGCCCACTGCCGTTTTCCTGTTGGGGCCTCAGTCTGTCGCCCTACATTCAAATTAACGATGCTGTTGACGAAACAGCTACCCTGGGGAGGACCTGGGGGAGGCAGTGAGGCTGGCAGGAGTCGGCGTGTGTTAATGTGGCAGCCCAATGACTGGGCATACAGTTACACAGGGTGAGGTGATTGCATGATGTGCTGGTGCTATTCGCTAAATAATGCACGCCACTGGCCGTGTTCTGTGTCAGACTGCCGCCGTGCTTTCCTTCCCTCAGCCCTCCCTCACGGCCCAGCACTTACCACTGCAATCAATTCTGCATTTCCTGCTTCAAACGGCTCGTCCTATAGAAGATGACCCACCGATTATGGCCGCCCCATTCCCCAAACCCGAAAGCCAATCGGTCTTTAACCCTAGGGGCAATCTTACTGCCCATATATCAGTCTTACTGAAGAATAGTGCAGATCGGGCTGGGAAGATTCCCCGTTCAGGGACCTGAGCCTTTTCCCCAGCCGGTAGATCGCCCCGCTAACTACTTATGATGTATGTGCAGGCTGGAGCCTGGTTCAGGAGGAGACTGAAGCCAGGCGGCCCTGAATCCTTACCTCCCCCTCCCTACTCCCACCCAGGACCCACCACCCCTGTCTCCCACATATAGGCTGCAGTCATACCCCCTAGTGTACGCCACAATATTGACTTGCCCTGGGCAGGTCAAATATGACCCCGCAGGACCTGACCGACGGGCTTATCAGAACGGCTCAGAAGGCAATGGGAGGAGGCAGGGCTTTGGTCAGGAAGCCAGAGCCGCCGGGGGCCAGTGGCTTCAGCCCTGGTATAGGTGAAGCCAGCGGTAGAGTCACACGGGGAGACAGACGAGGGCTCTTGGGGAATTAGGGCCCCAGGGAGAAATGTAGGTGAATAGGATAAAACGTCTGGCTTAAGGGAATGCCTCCAGTTGGCCCGTGTAGAAAAGATAGAACATTTTAAAGTTCCGCCCTCGAACATTATGGATATCTGGATTTGCGACCTATCTAAGCACGATGCGTTCCTAGAGAAAAAAGAAATCTTCCATTAGGATAAATGTGATGGGTTGTCCTTATTTGGTAAAATGACTAGAAGGGAGAAAAATAAGTACATCATACTTCTGTTTTGAAACGCACACTCATGGACAGGCAAAGTGATTTTATTGAATTATGGATGGGGGCACTGGAGTCGTCTTCTAAGCTAAATGGATTTGTCAATGTGAACATGGCTAGTGGCGTGGGGTGGACGGCAGGGGTTACAACCGGGGGTCGGTTAGGATGGAGAAGTGGGAGTGGTGTGGTAGGAATGGGGCCGCCACTGCCCGTCAAAAGGCATTGGCAACTGGCTTCTCTGAGAAGGGGGAAGCCACGTAGAAGCCAGCCGGGAAACCAACTGTGAAATACGCAGTGATGCTGGCTGTTACACCGACCATGGAGGAATCGGGCTCAGTAAGTGAGATACTGCCTCTCCTTCCTCCCCTACAGCCAGCACACATACTCCTCCAGTGGGGGAATAATGTATTATGTACTCCCATCGATCCTAGCCTTGAAGCCAGTGTTGAATATTCCTGTGAAGCCAAGGTTGAATTTACATTAATGAAGCCAAGGCCTGATGTGAATTCAAACCTAAATCTTACAACTATTACATTACAACCGAGTTCGGGGAATAACACTAACCCCATATAAGTAAGTGAGTTGACTTAATGTTGGCGGTTGGGTGGGGTGTAGGCATGAATTCAGAATGTTCTGCCAGCGTTTATGTAGATGTAGGGTCTGCAGGGAGTGTAGATTAGAAGCCATGCTGGGGGCGGCCATGAATGGCGGTTTGATTGGACTAGGAGCAGGGCAGACCTGAGGTAGCAACATAACAGCAGGGGCTATTGACAGTCAACAGGGAGTAATAGAATAATAGATAGGCCAATATGTTTAGCAACGGCCATTGAGGCCGACCGCAGAAGCCACTTGTGAGCACCAATTGGGGGAGGCATTTGCCATTTGCAGGTAGGGCAAACTAGGGGCCATTAACTGTATTGACCACCAGCAGTTGGAATTCCTTGTGCTGGAGGGAGGGCAGTTGTTGGTGACAGTACCGTAAATTCCCGCGTACTACCCGCATCTCGCGTATAACCCGCACCCCCAACTCAGGAGAATCATATAACCCGTTTTTGGATCTGAAAATCTCGAATTTAGTTCTGTTCTATAGTAATTAAAACCCTCGTATAACCCGCACCCTATATAGGCATGTTTGGTATCAAATCAAATCTGGGTTTGATTCGCGTACAAGCCGCGGGTAGTACGCGGGAATTTACGGTAGTTGAGGTGGGGGTGGGGGGGGGGGGGGTGTAAGGAGGGGGCAGCAGGTCTGTGCCTGGGGCAGTGGTGTGTGTGATAAGACGGACAATGAGGAGTTCTAGGCCGTGTGTGTGCCTCTGTGTGTGCTTGTGTGTGTGAAGGAGGAATGAGTAGACTCCCCAAAGACCGCTTCCCACCCTTCCAAACCCTTTAAGGGCAGCATAGTGCATTAATGCATTATACCCTTTGTCGTCACGATGCATGAATGCAGCATTGACAAGTAACTCAAGTCACCAGCACTGCATTTAAGCATCAGGCCGGCCCTACACGGTTGATACACTCCTCATGAGTCTATACATGCTGCATGAATGCAGCCCTGCTGAGTAGACTCGCCAATCGTGACGAAAAAGGGCTAAAAGCCCCCTCACATCTCCACGCCAGCCCTTAGTGAGACAGGCCCAGATAGGAGCCAATTTCATGCACCACGGCAGGAGGAAGCCGTTCATGAAGATGCCTGCCGCTTACTCCAGTGTCTTAGTGCATTTTATTATCATGTCAGTCCGTCCTCCCTGCCGCATGGTTCCACATGTTGATTCCTAATGGAATTGCAATTTATCTAGGTTTTTATCCTAGTTTGGGTTTTGTTAATAAAACGGGGAAAATTACCAGTACCCCTTAAGAATGTGACGTTGATTGAAGGAATGTTGTCATAGACGTGCCTAGAATCGAACGAAATGACAATTTCTGTATTTTGATCTTGCTGAGGGATATGATTACGAATCGAAATTCGCTTTCAATAGCTTGATGGTAGGCATATTCAATATCAATCCATGCTCTGTAGACTATAGACGCATTGTGTCTGAGAATCTACTTCGTTTCTATACAGTGTCCTCTTGCAAGTAATATAGTTTCTGCCATAAGGCTATTATACCTGCTTCATTATAATCTATGCCCAGAGCCATGACAAAGCATTGTCACCTGAATCGATCCATTGGCAGGGGTATGAGCAGACCCAGGAACAAAGGGACACGGCCGGGGACGCATACACCACTATAATTGTTGCATAAATGCCCCCTAGATCATGGTAATTACTCCGAGAAAAGAGTAGAATTTTATGCTGTGTGTATATGGCCCCCCAGGCATCCAGTATGGGAGTTGGGTGCCCGCAGCCACAGCAACGTGGGAGGCAAGATAAGGCAGACTTTAGTGTTTGCTGTACGCCAATTAATGTAGGGGATGCCAATATCATGGGCATTCTGTTAACGAAGCCATCTAGCATTGATATCAGCGCTTTGGGATCAACCAATATGCTTCTGTTAGACTGTCTTTAATAGGGAACGTCACCTATTTCGGTACATTTTTTCAAGACCCCTGCCACTCCTGTCACTATGTTCTGGGCGTGGATGTCAGACAATCAAAAACATTCAATATAGCTCTGGCCACCCATCTGGTAGGCCATACTCCCATAGCAGCTTCTTACAGCGATTGTTCATTGTGTCCCCTGCCATATGGCCCCAACAGGCATGTACTGTGTACTACTATAGGTTTACCTATTATAGTCTAGCTATAGCCAGTTCATTCTTTCCCCGTTCTTTTCCCATTCTATCGCACAATCATCCATAGACCATGGGCACCTCCAGTGCATCTGCTCTCCCATCGGCACTATTGTGCCGGGATCATTCCTAAGTTCACCTGTAGGTGGGGTTCACACGCAATCCAGTATCACTACTGCTACATTTACTTGGAAATTAGAATAGAAACTTACATAATGTGGTGAATAAGAAGCTACCACTAGAAGTATAACATCTCTATAATATAGAAGCCAGATCAGGCCTATCACAAAGCAATTAAAAGAAATCGTAAAATTACTAATAGTGTGCCTTGATTTAATTCACATGGATCATGATGGATCATATCTATAGGTGGCTCACTCTCACCAAACCAGTGCAACTTAAAAAGTGACGTACATGATCGGTGGACGTACATGATCGGTGGACGTACATGATCGGTGACGTACATGATCGGTGACGTACATGATCGGTGACGTACATGATCGGTGATCTATTGACTGCCCTACCCTTTCTGAAGATGAGAAAACATAAATAAACCTTACCAAGGTGTACATACGATGTGTCTCTTGAAATGTAATATGTTAGCAATGTATAGATGCGACTATTAAGGTCATTTTTCATGGCATTTTAATACCGATCATGTACGTCATGTGACGTACATGATCGGTGACGTACATGATCGGTGATTTATTGACTACCCTACCCTTTATGAACATGATAAAACATGAATAAACCTTACCAACGTGTACATATGATGTGTGTATTGAAATGTTATCTGTTAGAAATGTATAGATGCGACTATTAAAATCATTTTACATGACATTTCGATCCCGATCATGTACGTCATGTGACGTACATGATCGGCCATTATTTATTGACTGTCTTAATTACCCTTTCTGACCATATATAAAACATAAATCAATCATAGCAAGGTGTACATATGTTGTAGGTCTAAATATGTATAATCATAGACATGTGAAGCAGTGGGTAATGAGGAAATGTTACATGACATTCCAAGCCGATCATGTACGTCATGTGACGTACATGATCGGTTACACATTGAGCCCCCCCCCCTCCGGCCCCTATAAATATTTTGGGAGTTTTTTTTTTCTAATAAACTCCCCAAAGATACATTACAGCCTGTAGGTATGGTTGGGAGAGTTAAACATCGTAGTGCAGGGGGTAAAAGATGGGTTTTGTACTCTGCCGATCATGTACGTCTGCCGATCATGTACGTCCGCCGATCATGTACGTCACTTTTTTAGTTGCACTGATTTGGTGAGAGTGAGCCAGGTATTCAAGTCAGAAGTTGGTGTTTAAGGTAATCTGCATATACTGTAGTTGAATTAAGGCATCCATTTAATGTCAAGAGGCCCTGACCGATAAACATGATAAACATGCATGAGGTCAACGCGGGTCATTTTAATAACGAGCCTTCTTTATCACTGTCAGTATTCACCTCCCAATATAAAGGTGAGTGGCGGTGCCCTTATCTTTAATCATTCCCCATCACCCATCCAGGTGTGGGCTGCTACAGGTGTACAGATGTTGACTCACCTGTCTGGTCAGTCAGCCCCTGACCCCCTCACCTAGACAGGTGCTCCAGGGCTGTAACTGGTCTCCTCCTGTGTTGGTGCTCTAAATCTTTAGCCCATACCAGTTGGAGGTCCATAAAAGTCAGCACTACACATGTTAAGTGCATTTTAATGTCAAAACTACAGGAAACATGGTGGACACCTAAATGGTTCCACAACATATGATAACACAGGCATATCTAGTATTTAGGCGTCTGTACCCCTGTGTTTGTTTTCACCTGGTTCTCACCTATATGACCAGGTGAGAACAGAACCTGATTGCCTCTCCACTCACCTGTGTCCTGACACCACCCCTCTAGGGCTGTTTACATGTTAATAATTAGCACCATATAAGCCAGACCCTGAGTGTTTATATATTCAACAAAACTAACAGTACTGTATTGATATATTTTCACAAATCGTGTGTAATGGTAAGTAACATTACAATAATGAAAATGCATTGAGAGCTAAAAACACTAGGATGTAATTGACTCAGGGTTCATACCCTGAGGCATATACGACGCCTGGCATTTCCTTTAAGACGTTTTTTAACCATTTTAAAATCAATATTACTCAGTTTGTATTTCAGTTAGAAAAGATACAAAAAGCAAAAATAAAGGGCAAGATCGGGGGACAAATGTTTCCTTCAAAAAGTTAATCAGTATCTCTTTTCTTCTATCCGCAATTCAACTGCGATCTTTGCGTATTTTTTCGCTCTTTTTCTTAAACTCTTAAGTACTGTTAAATGACTACCCTCTAAATGAACTCTGCATAGGCTTCAAGGTTAAAAAAAAAATTGGAGCTGATAGAAATGCTCATCTGACCAGACAGGTATCCTATTTCTATCTTTCTGACATAAATCTACCATATCACATATTAAAATGCCATTCAACCAAGCTAAACTGCCCTCCATATTATTTAGATTACTTAAATGAACTTCTTACAATACCCTAAACATACCAAGAACAAGGATTTGTTTTAGTTCTCATACCACCCCCTCACGTATATGGTGGTGCCACAAGCATTTTTCGTAGTCCCCAAGGCCTCAAGGAGACAGCACGAGGGTCCCACAGCGGCAGCGTAAAAGGAGTGCAAAGCAAAACTGTACCACACATATCCTCGCCGTTTATCGTCCGATCGACGCGCTTCCTGATAGGGACGGAAGGCGGTACATGCCCGCAGCCTGGAACTGTCGCCCACACCCACCTGCACACCCACACTAGACTCACACCCACCTGCTCTCCCACACCCACCTGCTCACCCACACACACCTCCTGGCCTGAAATAAAATAACATACATGTATGACACATGATTTGAGGGTACTTTTTAACAAGGAATTCATTTCTGATGCCAGGATGGACCAATGAATGATTATAAGGGAGTGTTAAATCTAAGAACAGGATAAGCTATAGATTCAGCTTACCCTGAGTCATCTGTGAGGCCACTCACACGCTCAATCTTTGATATTACTAGGAAGGTATGCGCATATACATGTCACAAAGAAAACAACTTGTGTCCTTGTTGTAAAGCAATTGTGATGCACTAACCAGTTGTCAGCAAAGTCGCAAGAGCTGAACAGTACGTTTCAGAATTTCACTTGTGGTTGAGGTCGCTCTGTGGGTTGATTCTGGGAATTCCAATAGCTATTGAATTACAAAACCACAGCTATATAGCCCTTCCCTAATGCTTACAAACACCTGCCACCTTTTTCCGCAAAGGTAGAAAACAGACTTCCTGTCTGACCCTGCCCCAGCATCTGTGGTAAGATCTGTGGTACAAGGACCCTCTGACTGGATACCTTAGCCTTAGCCACTCTAGTAATACTAGTTCGAGTTACAGGAAGTCGGCCATAGGGAGTACAAGTAGGTGGAAAGATAAGATGAAATAACAGTGTGTTTACGTCAGTGCATATGCCATACATGGGGGCACTATAGAACTTTCCAGGCCCCATACTGTACACCAGCTGTATGCATGCTGGAAAACTAGACTTAAATATGATTTTTTTCTTGATAAGTGCAACATCAATATATTTAACCATGTTTTTTTTCAGAAAAGTGACATAAACTTTAAATACAATACAAAGTACAATCCAATCAACTCCTATATTGTTTCCAATAGTCTGGAAATGCATTGCAACACCTGAGCTCTGGTGGTGATAAAAGTTTGAAAATATAATCTTTTATACAGTTCTTTATATAATGCCAAACTGACATGGGAAAAAAGTCCCAATGTTTACCTAATATTTTAGCCATCCGATGTTCTGCCATAAACAGAAGCCACATGGAGGGGTACATGACACCCACCAACACTGTCCATGCACAGCAGTGTCGTTGAGGAAACATGCTGTTTTAGAAGGAATCCATTTCGTTCTTAGGAAGTTACTGTACTTTAAGATAAAGATAAAAATGTGACCATCTGACGCGCCCATCGTTGACTCAAGCAGACATTGTACTGCACGTCCTGACTGATTACCAGATCAATTATACAAATATAACGACCTATATATTTATAAAAGTGAAAACCAGTCTCGTCCATGGCCAGTCATATTATATTGAGAGAAAAAGAAATACTATATGGAACGTCAGGTATCTCCTATCCCCATAAGTGGACCAATCCCCACTAATTGTCTCCGAGATGTCTGCCGCCTACTAAAATAGTAACTTTAGATAGTACTAGACACCTGAATGAGGTAGACCACAGGTATCTTTAGTCCAGACTGCATGTCTGACACACACCTTGAACGGCCGCATAGTGCTTTAATGGGCTGACTACGCCATTTGTGGTCATGATGCATGAATATAGCCCTAGTGAGTCTACCTACCACGGCTGCATGCATGCATCATGTCGATCCTATGGGAGTTTATTGACCCCATATAGGGTCAGCTTGATGCTGCATGAATGTAGCCCTGGCGAGTTACTCGACGGTCCTGCTATTATGCATCAGGACGACCAATTATAGCACTATGCGGTCCTTAACGGGTTAAACATTGACTGTGAGTAAAAAGTAGGAGTGGCACCAGGTGGGTGTCCACTTACAGATTAACCACTATTCATTGTATTATTGAATGTTTATCCTATCAACATGGGGTTTATAAAAAGAATATGTGGATGTCATATGGTGTCACCATACCTGAGAGATGAGTGTGATATAGGGATGGTTGATGTTATCACTGTGTGGTGGTACTTGTTCATTGATACTATCCTGTTACTGACACTCATGTTAAAGCTGTATGGTACTTCACTGCCCTGAATACGCTTACATCTGCATCGATCAATAGTATACTATACTCAATATGGCAGCCCTTCATTTATATCGCAAATTTGAGTTGGTGATTCAGATGATCTAGATCAAGGATCATGCACTTGATCCTCTTAGAGTGTAAACTTGTTTAACAATCCGGGTCTAGACGTGCACGCTCACTGCTCATTGATTTAGATATCATTCAAGCGTTTCCTATGAAATTACCTGAAACCCGTTGATCAGTCCTACATATAATTATAAATAATGTACCTACTACCAATTGGAATTATTGCCAGAGGCACTGTCCACAGACACTTGAGACCCATCTCAATACTAAAGTTAAACGGTACCAGTTAAACACACACACACACACACTTCCATGTCAATTAGGGTTGTTTGAATAATACAATAATGCATTGCATTATAGGACTTTTTTTCATACTGAATTCCCTCATGACCCCTTTCAGTGAGCTAATCAAGATTGATATTTGTGAATGCATTGCCCTACATTGCCAAAATCCATAGCTGCGGGTGTATTGTCTCTATGTAGACAGCTCCTATTATCGCCCAGATCAGCCTGTGTGTGTACCAGCATAACCACCATACCCCAACCTACCCCTCACCATGTCACTCCTGGCTGTGGATCACCATGGCCACCCTCACGCCCCCACCCCCATGTCTACCCCCTCCCTGCACCCCCCCCCCCCCAAACACACACACCACAACTCACAACTCACTCCCATTCCCACACCTATTCACCTCACTATTTGGATCCTCCCCAGCCCACATCTTACACCTTTTCACCACCCAGCAGCCCTCTGTACCCAACCCGGATGCCCTCACAGGTGTGTGCCGACTTTGCACACCTTACACACACAGCTCCAGTAGGTAGGAGGGAGGTATGCGGGTAGCATGAACAGCAAACAAAGGGTGCCCCACACAGGCATGATAACATAAATATTGACAAGGTGTAGGCAGAGAGTCCCTCTCACTCCTCTTCCACTGACAGGTCACACTTCCGACTCGTGGCAAGACGAGCATACCCGATTATCTAAACACTCCTTTCTACTACTACCGGAAGTAGAAATCGATACAGGTGACGTCACGTCATGAGATCCATGGGGACCCATAACCGTTATTACAAAATTGAATATAGAAATTTTACATTAACCAGTTTCATTCAAATTATGATGATCACACATCAGCTATTAATGAAAACAAATAATTGGTAAGCTTTGTTCAATTAATAACCACTTTGGAGGGCGGATTATAAAGCAATCTAACCAAGAAAGGTTTAAGTCGTATATGGCAGGTAATGGATGGTTTGTGTATACGTAGTACTACTATCCTACTTTGTGGCTGGATGACTGAGTTGAAATGAGAAGGCAGATGGGAGTGTCGTAGTATGCAGGCCGCCTCACCACATCTATCCAACACACCCGATGGCTTTATTCCAAAGTAATTGCTTGGGATGACGCCGCGACCCTGTCGAGTGTAAGTGTAACCTACAAAATGTAGAGACGTGCTTTTTTTATTATAGAGAAAACTATATAAAAACTACCTCAAGAATTTCAATCTCGGAGCAAAATATGTCGTGTACGATAAGAACCCCCGATGTGAGTTGGCAGGAGATGCCAAGAGGACAGGAGTCGATGGAGGACTACCTAAATACCCCACTTCTGGTAAACTGCCAATTGTGAAAACAAATTTAGGAATGGGTTGATGAATTGCATCTCGGTTCTTTTTACCCTGTCTCCAGTTTGGCAGACACGACTTAACTGACGGGATCTTATCACTAACACCATGAGATTGTAGAGAAATGACAGAGCTGGATATATTAATTAATGAGGTGCATGGCAAGAGGTGGCCCCGAGAAACTCATGTCTATAGTTTGCAATGGGGCAATGTACAAGTGCTTTGTCACATGTTCGGATATAATCCATGCTTTTTACAATGTAGGCTACATTATACAAAATACCCTCCTGTGAGGCAATTCACTGGTTCTCAATGCCTATACAACTAAAATAGTTTGGTGTGTAAGATCGTATAGGTATGATTTAGATGGGGGCGGTAGGGTTGCAGCTTTCCCATACATACAAGCGTATAGAGCTGTCAACTGTATAGTGGGAAATGAGGGGTCTGTGTGTAAAGGTACAATATATTATTCAACCTGGCTCGCTTTTATACCGGAGAAGTAGCACATAGGTGGAACTTCTCACAACTGACACTTGCTTGTTAGATACGAATAGATCTATGAGGAATGTATTTGCATCTATGTTGGTGCTGGTCAAAGCTTTGACAACACAGATCTCCAAAGGTATGACTTGTGTTTAGGCTTTTCTGCATGAAAAAAATTAGAGCACTATATTTATAAACCATTCAGGACTACAAAAGCAAATTACACCAATTTGTACACACATGTCTACGATACCGTTAGTTTGAGAATTTTCTTTGATACCTCTATTAATCCATATGTTATTTGATCAAGGAAATGTTTGAATATTGTATAAGAAAGAGCCCTGACTGCACTCTCATGTACAATGGACCCTGACCCAATGTTTAGGAGTGGCCTTTTCCACTATTATCTCATTCCACCACCTGTCACACCAATCACCAAAGTGCACACTTAATGGGAATTCTCGGAAATAAAGGTCTTGCCCCATATCTTTTTGCCTTATATATGTTGGCCGCTTATTAAACCATAAAATCAATTTGATAAGGAGGGGCTATGCTCATTTGTTATGCTAATTGAATCACTAGTTGGTGGTTCATCCGGGTGCACCACTAAACCCTCTACTTTTATTGTCTTTATCAAAGGATGCTCTTTAATAATAGAGTATTTGGCTGCCCTTCGCATTTGCCTTCCTATTGACTCATAGGTCAGAAGATCAAAAGGCATGTTACTCTAGTGTCTAGAGGTCCGAATAGCATTACCTTTGACATAACGCCATGAAGAGAATATGCATGTATTTGCAAGTCCTGGCGGAAACAGTCCTCTTATACTCATAGTATCCTTTTATTTGGAAAAGCTTTATGCAAATTAAAATAAAATTAATATGTAATCCAAGCAAGAAGGGTAAAATGTCAAAACCAATACTCAAAACTATGTATGTGGTGGGTCTAAAGGTAATATTAAAACCCCGCTCCATGCTGATAAACAGTGATTATTTAGAACTCCTCGGAGAGAGGAGGGAGTGAGGTGCGTGTGGAGAGGAAGCAGAAAGCAGGTGAGGTAGAGAGTAACAGAAAGTAGTACGGCTTGGGAGTGTGAAAAGGCTGAGAGGTGCTGGAGGGCAGAGAAGTAGGAGCAACTCAGGGTCAGGGGGCTCTGACAGAAACCCAGACGACATTTGGCGGGTGTCTGCCGCTGGTAGCCGGCGTCTGATACAGCACTGACGTCTGTTTGTGTGTAGAAGGCCACCTAACGCCACCCTCAGGTTACACTGCACCAGGCCTGCACCAGCGGAAGCCTCACCTGTGGGCACTCCCCTAAATCATCAGGTGACCCTTGGGTATCATAAGGGAAGTGACATTTAGGTAAAAGAGGGTGCAGGTGCTCACTTGTCGTACTGGGAGTGTTTGCTACCATTGTAAAGGTCAAGGTGGTACTGTAGACCAAAGTGTAGGCTGTGCTAGATATGATAAGGGGGCGCTGGTATCGAACACCATCACTATACTTTATGTCTCTCTGTATACGTATTGCATTCTTCACCACTAGTTGTGTTTGTGATGAATTGTTTATATGGATAAATGATTTAAAATCAATAAAGTACCATAATAATGTGTATTCGTATAGACTCCTGTGTGTATTACTGTAAAAGGAATAAGGAAAGTTGCAAGCATTTCTTAAGCTATTACATCACTTACTGTTTTGTCGGTAGACTGCAATATAGGGCTGTGTGTAGTGGATTGTGGGTCGCCCTGTGAACAATTCATAGACATGCACTTCCGGTAAATACTATGAGAATGAAGGATGTATTGTGAAAACACAGTATATTGCAAGATAATAGGGAGTCACTAAGAAACTGGTGGTCGACACTATCCTGGTGACTCCAGTATACCTTTGCTATCATAGTGTAGGCTCTCTTGCTTTACCAGTACACCAAACAGTTGTAGGCTATTTGTTCACTAAGGTTCCAGATATCTTCGTCCATCAGTAGCTCTGCCACCTCCGATACAAAACCCCAATATGTAATACAGCCATGATGTTACTACTCAAAGGGGGTGCCTGGAGCAAGGTCCTCCTGTCGACCATGAACGTCACCTGTCTGAGCTATGGAAAAACAACACGTACAGACTATAGGCTGCTGGCCAAAAGCAATGAGAATACCTGATGGGTCTGACAGCCAGCCGGAAGCCACACAGCGAAGCCACAGGGGAAGCCAAAGCTGTTGAGTTAGACAAAAAGGAAGCTGTTTGCTGTGGGGATAAGTGTGGGGTGAGGCTGTGCTGGCAGGTAGGAGGTTGGAGGGTGTAGGGGGGTGGGGTGGAAGGGAGAGGTGATTACATGGCCTTGGGCTGGGCTGCAGGGCTGAGATATGAGAGAACATGTGTAGCTGCAGGGGCAGGAGGGTATAGCGTGAGTTGGCACATGCCAATAAGAAATGATAGTATTGTGTTTTTAGGGTAAAAGAAAAACAGATGGGGTACGACGTATTCAAGAGGAACATTGGTGGGTTTTTGTGTTGGAGCGCTTTAGGAAAAGGCAGAATATGAGATTGTGGGTTGGCTTGTGGATTGGATGAGGGATGTGGGTGAGGATGGGGTAAGGTTAGCAGGTCAGCAGTGGTTCAGCCTAGTTAGACAGCCTACAGTGAACACAGAATCAGCAGGGCTCTGAAGTTGTCCAGTGTTTTGGTTTGTGACGTGCCACATTTGCTGTGTATAGAATAATACTACCGAAACTCAAAGCTGACCTGACATGTTTTGATCTTGCAACCATATCAGCGTCATGCTATGATTTATTTCATGTTCAGACTCAAATAGGAAATAATTGAATGCATAACTATGTCTGTAAAGTACAACGGCAGCCCTTCTGCTATACAAATACATGACATGCACATATTGACTATAGTTCTGTATAGCACTGTTTATGCTGCATGGTTCTGTTTACTAATGTATTCCTTTTTGTATCTTTTCAGGTATGTACTCGTTACACCTATTGTCTACCAGCCATGATAACACGACACAGGTAGGACTTATCATTCTGAACATATCATACGATCCGTCCACCCAGATAGTGGTAAGGTCGACGATTAGAGAACATCACAATAATTCTGGATGACTTCATTTGAGCAGATTGGAAACATATGTGGTTGATTATTTGTTGCAGGGGAAATAACGGAGAGGGAGGGCATACACCATTGTACATGAATTATTGCATGAATAGAACTAGAAGCTGAGATGTTCTACATTCAATATGGCGCAACTGTACTGTATAGATATAGACCCCTGTGTAGTAAGGTCCTAATCATGCTCAAGTTAACACTGCTCCACCTGATGGCAAAATGGTTTCAAATTCACCAAAGTATTGGATGAATGAGATCAGTGGGCTTTAGGAATAAAGTGGATCAGATCTTCTCTTATTGCACATCCTCTGAATTTTAAGGTTTAGGCTGATACAGTAATCCCCAATGTTGAGGGTGTTACACTGTGTCCGCCCTTTATCCTCTAGGACCCTCCTCCTGTACAGCCTCTATAGCGTCACCCAGAAAGGCTTTAGATAGGCGTGAACGTATTAGGGATCATTGCCGGGGGCCTCTATGTGTACTAAGTAGAAACCTTTAAAGTGGTGTGGAGCTGAGATCATGAGGGGTGTCATCATCTGAGCCCTCCCTATACAGTCGACCCATCGGGGTAGGTATTACTGCTACAAGAGGGGATTATGCCTAGGGCGAGTAGTAGCCAATCTTACTGTACTGATGACTCCGCTAGTACCTGTTACTGTATGCATGGCACCTTTCCACGCTAGTATTCTGGGCATATCACAAAATGAGTGAAAAGGCAAATCAGTTGCATTGATGATATTTATACTGATGGGTAGTTCTCATGTGCATGCACTTGGAAAACAAAGTGGTATAAATTCGAATTAGGTTTGGCTTAAGGGTAACAGTGTGGAGTATAAAAGACTTGAAATGCAAAGGTTGAAAATGGCCTATACATATATACCATGCAGACCAAGGTGGGCAGGGGTCATAAAGGGCCCACAACACCAGGTATTGACCACCCCCTCCCTGCCATCACCTCTTGGCCTCGCCCACCTTAAGCCCCCCCCCCCCCCCCCCCCCCCGCCTCCCATTACCATACCCCCCCCTCCCCACTCCACCCAACCCCACATGGACCTCCTGTCAGATACAGGATCTCAGGCCCTTAATAAGCTAAACCGTACTCCAGACGGCCCCCTTCAGCTCCTTAATAAGCCAAACACAAGTCCTCTCCTGCCCACCTGGCCCCGGTCTCCTGCTGCTTGAAGCCGTCTAGAAGGAGGTATGCCAGACCTTTGTGGTGTTTTTCACTGTCTGGACTTAGCCCTGTTCACATGCCCAAATGGTACTGGTCTGTTCGTTTTATATTGAGCGTTCGAGATTAAAGCACCGGGGGGCACTCTACAGTCTGTTCCTGTGGTATATGACAGTGTAACAGCAGCTTGTGGGGACTGGGGGCACTGTACAGTTGTTGCTGTGGTATATATGACAGTGTAAAGGCAGCTTATGGAGACTAGGGACACTTTATATGTTGTTACTGTGGTATATGACAGCGTAACAGCAGCTTGTGGGGACTGGGGGCACTGTACAGTTGTTGCTGTGGTATATATGACAGTGTAAAGGCAGCTTATGGAGACTAGGGACACTTTATATGTTGTTACTGTGGTATGTGACAGCGTAACAGCAGCTTGTGGGGACTGGGAGCACTGTAGGTTTTTGCTGTGGTATATATGACAGTGTAAAGGCAGCTTATGGAGACTAGGGACACTTTATATGTTGTTACTGTGGTATGTGACAGTGTAACAGCAGCTTGTGGGGACTGGGAGCACTGTACGGTTGTTGCTGTGGTATATATGACAGTGTAAAGGCAGCTTATGGAGACTAGGGACACTTTATATGTTGTTACTGTGGTATATGACAGTGTAACACTAACAGCAGCTTGTGGGGACGGGGGGCACTGTACAGTTGTTGCTGTGGTATACTAGTATGGCAGTGTAAAGGCAGCTTATGGAGACTGGGGTACTGTACCGTTGTTAGTGCTTACCTGGCCGGTCTTTGTGACCATCTCCAATTGACGGGCCCCGAGGCCACTTTCTCACGATGCGCCTCATTGATAAGGAGATCCACCTGACAACTACAGACTGCGTATACATGTGTAGAGGGCGGGTATAGGGGGATGGCTGCCTCACCTGACAACTGTCTCCCATTAGTTTATGACCATTGAGGTATGTTACCCGATACTTATAAATACATGTATACTGACAGCATTTGCTATATAGATTTATGTAGCAATAGACCTGTCATGTGCCAGTGGGGATTTGAACACTATAACAAATTACCCCTCTAAAGTTATACCCGGCCGCCGTAGGCAGTGTTATACATGTTTATTATAAGATATGGGCGCACACCGTCCATTTTAGGTGATATTCGCGTTCTGATATTCCTGCATACCCCACACTTGAGGGGGTCACATCGTTCTGATATTCTGGATATCAGAACGATTCTGAATGGGGAATTCAGAATCGTTCTGATATCCTGAATATCAGAACGATTCTGAATGGGAATCGGCAGCCATAAAATCCGAGGTTCTATGGAGACTCGAACACGCTACATCAAGACTTGAAGTCCGATGTGCTAACCACCACGCCGTGAAGGCGCTGGTAGAGGTAGGTGGCGAAACAAGGAGTCTACAGGCGGATTTCCAGCCCTGTAGGACCATTATTTACCGAGTTACAGAAGAAAAGGCATTTTTTGGTATAGTTTCTTTGAAAATCAAAAAAATTTTCTAATTTCTTTTTTACTATAAAGGTAGAAGTTGGACTTTACTTAGCCTTTCGTTAAAATAATTCTAGGGATTTTTTTTCACATAGAAATAGGCATTTTGAAAAAGGTTCGTTTCCACCCAGGATCGACCCGGGTACCCTTGGTGTGTGAGGCGGAGACGCTAGCTGCCATGCCTATTCGGCTGTGGTGAATGCGGAGGGAAACGCTGGTTAGTATATAACATAGCCCCAAGCTGGCCCCCTCACAAATTCTATGTTGAACTCAGTGTTGGAGATTGAGGTAATGACGTCACCAGGCTCCACCAATCAGCGAGCAGGGTTGGTGGGAGGTCAAAACAACATGGCGCTACTGCTGTACGAGTGATATTCAGTCAATAATCCTTCAAAATGGCCAAATTAGGACGTTTTAAAGGTAAATAAGGACATATTAATCGAAATATCGTATAATAAACCTAATAATATATGAATATCGCCGACCTTGGGGTGTGTATTCATGAATAACGACCTCGGTGCTACGCACCTCGGTCATTATTCAAGAATACACACCCCGCGTTCGGCGATATTCATATATTATTGGTTAAACATAATCTATAGGGATACAATATACGCTTGCTCTTCAAACCATGGTAACTTACACCAAAAATATCAAACCTTAAAGGTCAACCTCAAAATCGGTTAAAATGTACAGACCCGCCCTACATCACCTTGCAATTACTTTCAATGGCCCTGCTATATGGGATGTATTACGACAGATACTTCTGTTCTGAATACACAATTCTTACGCTTCCTGGAAAAGAACTACTACATGTAGTATACTAGTGAAAAACACGTGAAGCCCATGTTGCGTTGTTAGACCCTGGTCTGACGGTCAGATTGACAGGAGGAGGACTACACGTGACCTGTAGGTCAGTCACAGGTCAGGCAGGTCACGGTCAGGTGGTGCCGACCTTACAGCCTGACAGCCGGTGACATGGCAACACGGGTGGGTGGGTCCAGGGGCAGCACGTTAGCCATGTTGACCAGACAAAGTGACATGCTCCAGGGTCAGGGGGTAATTGGCATGATCCTGAAAACGAAAAGGTTGAAGCCTGGGCAGCTAGATGTTACAGAGGCATGCTGAATTTTATTTTGTTTCAACTTGGTCACATTATTTTAGTGAGTTGATGTGACTGCTGAACTTTTATTACCAAATAAATTAAGTCCTGGCGTGTATTGTCCCATATTACATCTAGAATAGAGCCTCATATGTATACATGACATAACAAGTAATACTAATATAATGTTTTTCCACGCATCCTAAAGCCACGGATGGTGGTCTAGTGATATGAGAAAGGATACTGGTATGACAAAAAGAAAACGATAGGGAGTAAAGTAGTATAAAATAAATAAGTTACAAATATCGACTGGCAAATCATGTACAGGTACACATAATAGTGACACATCATGCCTTTTCAGCCACTCCTGCCATCCTAGTGTCTATGATAATGACAATTAACTTTCCTACTGGGGTGGGAGTAATGCATCCTCTATAATAAAAGCACTGTCCCATTAAAGACGGGGGCACTCTATAGGGCTCCCCATTACAATTCCGGGAATCCCTACCCTTTTCCCATATAAAGGCAACAAACGAAAACGTCTAGCCGGTTTGCTTATCGCATTGCAGCGCCAACGAGGCTGTAGAGCGCGTGCCCCATGCCGTGTTGGGGTCTCAGACAGCTATCTTCCGGTTCCGCCCCTGTAGATGTGCGCGCGATGACATCGGGGGTCGCGACATCCTTTATCGCTTGTGGGGCGGCCGAAGGGGGTGGGTGGGGGTCGGTGTAGATCCGCCCTAAACGGCCTCACACGCGACCCTCCCACCAGCAGATAGCATCACTCCGCCAATAGCACACCCACCATCCCGCCCTCTCATGTTTATTCCACCTATCTTTACTATGTACAGCGGCTTGAGGACGTGAAGGGCGATATCTTTTGCCCTTTAAATGCCTCCCCCGACTCTCTAAGCAGACAAGTTAGTGATTACTGTTCATATGATAGGAGTCTACGAATGGCATTCTGCCCCGACCATCGACCGCTTTTTGGATCCCTCCATCCACCTCCCCAGCACCTTCATGCATGCCAAATCCTATACGGGACTAGCACATCCTTGTACCTCAGGTAGTCGGGGGCTAAACCCCATCTCCTTATCAGGCTAATCCCCTCTCCTCACACCAAGAACAAAGGTGCTGATAAGAAATTCTCCCATGATGCACTGCTCTGGAGTCGGGGGCCTAACCACAATGCATTGCTCTGAGCCAAGATGGCGGCCCCATAGCCTAATGCGCTAGTCCCGTATACCTTATGTGCTGTATGAGTGAATCAACATTTCTGAATCTCAAAGAAGACATGTTTGCCAAACCGGAAATGCGCAGGTACCCTTAGTGGTTGAAGCCACATGGCATTGCTGATAGGCATTGGACATCACAAATAGTATATAGGTACAAGTCACGAAGGGCAGTTCATGAAGATGCTACTTGGAGATTGACCTTCAAGAGAGTTATGGACCATGTCCGTCCCCCTCACGTGAATCCCATCCGCCACCCTAATGCCCCACGCATCCAGCATCGATGAATGCCCAGCATTGGCCACGTCGTTATGAGTACAGCCAGACTTGCCATCAACCCCACGCGGGTCACATGACTGGTCACATGACGGGCTAACATGATGTTGCCATGGTAACATGTGGACGCTGCGTTCTACTTGAGGGCGGCGTCCCATTGACAAATGACGTACTAAAAGCGTCGGCGCCGTTATAGATTTGGGCCATGACGGACGGCGGTCGGCGCCCTCACCCTCCATGCAGACCCTGGAGGAGGAGGGCAGGGGGCGTCTGAGTGACCTAGATTCCAGTGGCTGATCAGGTTATGTATAATTGGCCAGACCAGCATCCCTCCCGTCCTCCCGCCCACCCTGGCCTCCTGCACCCACGTGGGGCTTTAAGCAGGCCAGCAAGGGTCTGGTGCTGTGAATGAACCAGTCCTCCACGGTCAGCATCAATCAATACACCTCATCCATTTATCCTGTACATCATGGCGGGGACACTGGAGGAGTGAGCACATTAAGGGGCACTGTCCACCCTCCTGGTGCATATTGGGGATACTGCCGTGCTGCTTCAACCTCTTAATGCTTTTAGTATTGACAGGCTTAACCCTTTAATCCGCGATGTCATTTTGTCATGTTGGTGCATGGCTGCAGCACTGGCTAATTACTCGCCAGCGCTGCATTTTAATCATCATCCTGACCATGCGATGTTGATACACTCCTAAAGGGTCCGTATAATGCATCAAAGCAGCGCCGGCGATTTACTCTTGGTGCTGCATCGGTGCATCGTCATGTCGTGGTGACATGTCAACATGACGCCTTGAATCGTCATGTTGTCAATACAGGGTTAAAATGGGCATCTGGCACATCACCGTCTGCCTTCATGGCATCAGAGGAATGGAACCCGGAATGGAACATTCTGTATGATATAATGAAAGAGCAAATTTGATGCCCATGCTTTTCCTAAAACAAAATCTACATAGTAAATAAGCCACATGTTCATGAAGCACATCACATGTGGTGGGGTTGTCATTTACTGATAATATGAATGTGTTCATGATCTCAAATAGGTAGAATATCGAAGCTACACATTCTGAGGCGTCACAATACTAAACTATTGATTCACAACTCGGGTAGTTGGCCTGTACACATCACATTATCACTACCAATTCAATATCATTCTATAGCTAGTAGGCACTACGGAGACTGCTTTGAGACACGGTAAGATATGATCCTCCAGGAGCCCGTCCTCTGGTGTGACCCGATCTGCCTCAGCCTCCCCTAATGAGAGCTGCTCGGAGCAGTTCGTTTTGTGGACGTGTTTTTATCCCCTCCATGCCCGCACACTGCTGCTAACGACATCCAATATCCCAACTTGCTACTAGTAAAAAGAAAACAACAAACTAGAAAATCCCCATAGTTCCGGAAGAAGACACTACCTCCTGCTTCCGGTCCTGGCTCTCCTCCCAAGAGGAGGCTGCCATTGTCTTGTCTCGTGGAGTCTCGTAGAATCTCGTTGTGTGTTCACGTGATGGGATTGGATTCTAACCACGTGCGGGTGTTTTTCAGATTGTTGTGAGATGGATGACTGGTTGGGTATGTTTTAGGTGCTGCACAGCTAAACTCCATCCTTCATGCCTGTTGTCTGTGCTAATGCGCATGACCTGCATGCTAACAGATGTATGTGAGGAGTTTCCCATTCAACTATTTACGAGTCTGGCTGAAGTTTGCCAATCACTCAGAATAGAGATGTGACTTCTAGGAAGGAAAATGAGAAAACAATTATGATAACGTTTCTTATTTAGTCATTTTGGAAGTTGAGAATATGAGTAGTAATGTAAATTCTTTTAGATATGAAACAGTTAAACAAAGCAGCAGTCCAGACATTTTGCAGTTTACCATAGGATGCCACGAGGGAAACTAGACAAACTAAGTAGAAGAATATCGATATCGAGAGAAGAATATTGATTTATTAGCTAATTGACACCACGTGCCTATTATAGTCCGCAGACAAGCATAAAGGTTCGGCTTGGAGAGTCTAAATGGAAAGAGAAAAAAGCGCAACAACCAGGCGGAAGTAGCTGGTTGGGGGCCAATTCCCATGTCAGAGGTGAGATTGTGGGAGGTGATCTCTGCAGAACGCAGCCTGGCACTGATAACGTGTTATCAGCAGTTCTACTCCCAACCCCACCCCGTTGTACTCTCCCATTCTCAGCATCCTTTGCTTTGCTTCTGGCTTAGATTCCAGATAGGAGGTCATTGGTAGCAAGACCAGACAGCCATACGCTGAGATTGATCTCCATGTAGTAACGAGAATGCCACTGTTCCTGCCTTTGCAGGAATTTCTGCTTTTAGACTGGAGGTTTCGTATTAAAGTATCATCTCCCGCAAAACGTTGACTCAATGCATTATATAGATTCCTACTGTTTATCCAGAAGGAAGTGTCACAGAATCCCTGGATATAGTTCAGCCTGATATTTTTTGACCTAGATGAATTATTATTTTTGATAAGTAGTTCTAGTTTTTATCATTAATTACATGCTCACAGGAGTACTTCAAAATTTCCACAAGTGACCATGTATATGTATACATTGAGCTATACATCTTACCAGCATATCTCTAGACCTGGGCCTCACCTATGCTGTGAGCCAATTGCTACTATCAGTGCCAATTACCCCATGCACCTAAATCCCATTAGTATGGCACGTGTGAATGTAGCAGGGCCACCAACTACTAGTACCCTCATTACCCAACACCAGAGTGGGTAGTTGTCACACAGTCTGTATATTCTTCACCTCCACCACACCTATGTCACCTTTGCATCACAGGTGATCCATGCAACATGTATAGATATGTGTGTTAACACATTGACTCAGGTATAAGCCAGTACTGAGAGGGTCCAACCCATACCCTACAAACCAGAGAGCACCCTTGGTAACCTGTATTCTCAGTCAGTGCATATGGATTTATTATGCAGCTGCCGGGTCTGTTCCAGCATGGTTTGTGCACGCATACCCCATGAGACATGTACCTTGTACGAAAGCAGGATCCGTTCTGTTCATCGGCAATGCTTTTGAGTGTAAAGGGATATTACATTTGCATATTATTTTCAACGAATCATACCCGATACTGCAACAGGAGCAATTACCACTTGTTTGCCTTGTAATAGGATGCATATACATGTCTCCTGTGTCAAATGGCTTTTTTTGCTGCAATCCTACTCTATAGTCAGTGTTCCTGTATCAAATATCATGATGAGATTATAAAAGCAGGAGGCGGGCAATATGGAGGTTTCCTCCAGTGGGTGGGACCCCAGGGTGGGGCACATTAGGCCACGTAGGGGTGATCCGGTGACCCCCTGTAACCTGGCTCTTTGCCATTACAAACTGGCACTGACCGTAACCTGGCCAGTAGCAAGTGCACCCCTGTGGCACCCTCCCTCCTCCTCCTGACCGGTCCTGAGCCTGACTCCTGCCCAACTCCCACCTCAGCAAACAGACCTGCCTGCATCCAGACAGCTTTATTGATTTGCCAAGCAAAATGAGAGAGCAGTGGGTGGGGTGCTTTCCAATGTTCGATTTGCATCCTATCAATCTTTGGTATTTGGGAGTTCTCACAGAAGAATAGATTGTGCACCAAGGGGAATGTCCGCTGTAGCGAAAAGGCAATAGCAGGAAGCAAGTTTCTGCTTGAAGCCGCCAGCACTTGCAGCATTGTATAGTGTGCAAACTCCCCGGGCAAAAATTAAAGCAGTCTATATTGAATTCCTCTGCTGCATCCCTTCCATATGAATTACCAAACGACCGTTCACATGTATATCTATGGATATGATCACCCAGGGAACCTGTCAACCCTTCTGACATCAGACATACATACACGTATGATATTCCAAATCCTGACTATCTAATAACTCCAGAAAGTATTGCTGTTAGACATGCAAATCACTTCATACTTCATGTAATAAGAAGATATCCATGAGTCAGTGGGACATTAATGTACCACAGACAATATGCTGTGTAGACCCTAAGGGGTGGTCATTATTCAGCAATAGGAGGGTTGGTGGGAAATGCTCCATATATTTTTTCACCCTATACCTCTTTGAACTATAGTAAGGCCAAAAAAAGAGGTTTGTTTCAGGTCACCCGACCGATCCTGTCAAAATAGGGCCGACCCTGCGTTTTTTTTATGCAATTTTGAAGAAATTTTCGTATTTTTACCCTTTTGGGGTCAATTTTAGGGTCTTCGGAGAGGACCTACCGACCCTACATTTTCTGCCCATGTTACCTGAAACAAACCTCTTTTTTTTTGCCTAACGCGAGGGCTAAAAAGGTTTAACTCCAAAAATAGGAGTGGCATTTTTAAACCCTTGCCTCACCCCCCCCCCCTGTTGTTGAATAATGCCCACTTCTTTGGGCCCCTATATCTAAGCCTCACACCCATGTCTCATGCTGCAGCAGTATTTATGACACCAAGACATGACGCGGGTGGAAGGTTTACTGCCCCCTGACATGAGCTGCAGAAGGCTTTACCTGTTGTCTGGGCTCAGGTTTGTGGTGGTGGGGTATGCTGGGCATGGAGTGAGTCAGAATTCCCTGTTTTATATATTTCCCATAGGTTTAGGCTCTATAGGAACATACCAAAAGATGCATAAATGTTGGGTGAATTGGGAAATATGTTAGCATTGCAGTGCAGGAAGTGAGTCACAATTTATATAATGATGTGGTTTCTCTTAACACAATGGCAAAGTTCTGCTCTGAGTAATTAACCCACATATGTACACGAGATATAAAATATAACATGGACCTTGCCGCTAGGACCATATTCACTGATATGAGAAAAAAAACTGGACATGTCCACCAGGTTTCTTAGTTGAAGTAATAAGATGGCTGGAGAGGTCTACCTAAGCTTGCTGGTCTCTTGGCTCCATGCCAATAGGCTAATCATCACTATGGGGATAATAGAGTGAGAAGTAACATGTAGTGGCTGATAACGTGACACATCCTCCCTATGTCTGGTGGTAGACCAGTCTGGGTGCTGAGGTGCTCAGAGCAGCTCAGGCTGTCTCAGGATGAGCTGCTCTTGTCTGACTCAGAACAGTCAGGAGGAAACCCCACCTGCACCAACACCTCACCCCTAGCCCCTCCCCCCATCAAGTAACCAAAATGGAAGAGTAACACAGCAGTCCTGAGTCAACCTGTTAATTTAAGTGTTACATTACTAACCAACCCTGCTGTGTTCTGCCTGTTGAGGGGCGCTAATTCAGGAGTAGCTCGTGAGTAACTCATACAGGTCTTCAGCCTAGAGTCGCCCGAGTACAATTGTGGAGGGTCGTACCACCTGTTATACCTATTGCAATGTAATCCGGGGAACTGCCGGACCACATGTAGTCCTATGGTGGAGTTGAGACATTGAGGGAACACCGAGAGTGGATTTGCTTACAACAGCTGCACAAGCCACAGTGGTGGTGATATTTAGAGGCTGCAGTAGAGTCAGTACATGAGCTTGCCTTCCAGTTTATGGAAACTTGCAGTGCATTATCAGACTTGTTATAATCCTTTGGTACATGCACTCTTTTGTACGACTTGACCAGATAGACCTATAGCCTACCACAACATTACATGATACACTATATGAATATGATATAATTGATATACAGAATAGACTATTCTGTGGGTGAGATAATCAGGACTTCCTCAACCAACACCACCACTATCCTTCACTATACATCACCCTGCAATTCCACAGCCACTAATCAGGGAGAAAAAAGTCTTCCTGTTAATACCAGCCCCCAGTCTAACCTCCAACCATTAGTAATGTACCAGTCGCATCCCCCTTCCAATTGTCTCGTGCTAAGTACATTTTAAACCCAACGCAGACACTGCTCACGTGCTTTTTGCACGAGCGGTAATGCGTCCTGATTGATTGCCGCGCCGACTGGTGGCTGCTAATATTATCTATCGTTTTGAGAGCGTGTAAAAAAGACACGTTTTGGCACGGCTGGCATCGATCCATTGCTAGCCGACTGTTGACTTTGCTGATGCCTTCATGGTGAGTGCGTGGGGATGGGGTGTGGGACGGAGGGAGGGTGGGGTGATAGCTGAACAGGGTGCACTGCATTCAGCTGGGTCGTCAAATAGGGAGCCGTGTTATCTAGCATTGTAAGTTTAACCCTTTAAATTAAGGGCCACCAGTGCTGCATTCATGCATCATGTCGACCCCACTGGTCCACTGGGTTCTCGCCTGGGCTGCATTCTAATTCATGGCGACAAATGGCTGAATGCATTACAGCAATATGCGGCCCCATAGATGGACAACAGAGAGGTGGGCAGTAATGGGGAAGAAACACACTGAGTCTGCTACTGAGGCAGGGATGGAGTGGTAATTCATTGGTGAAGGGATTGAGGGATGAGCTGGCATGTGGGTAGTCAGGGTGGTATGAAGGAGGTCAGGGTTGGGGCAGATAGATGCATAGTGGTGAAAGCGAGATGTGTAAGATATGCTCGTGATAGAGTAATATATGGGTGTAGTGAAGGGCTTAAGACTTATTGGTCTACGAATGTTAAAACGGGGAAACAGTCAACAGAAGTATTTATGTTATGGCCTAATTGTGATGACCAATTGTATAGCCAAATAGGTGTTAAAGCAACTGTGGGGAAATGTATGTTCAGATTGAAGGGTATACCCATTCAAACAGGTATACATGTATCTGCTCTTTGTCCCATATGGCGGATACTACATCTGTGAACGCCACCAGCAATACAGCAATGGTAGGCCATGAATAAATAATCGTTTAAACCTGCAGGCAGGAGAAATGTGCAAATTATTCATTCAAGACTGGTCTGCGGTAATTTGTCTAAAGGTGCAATGAGAGACCATGGTCCTTTAGCACGCACGGACACAATGGTGAGCAGCTCAATATAATGGTGAGCTACTCACCACTCTCATGTCAATATGTGTGTCCAGGCTGATTCCTATACATCAACGTCCTGGACCACACGACAGTCTTCATCTTCAAGCATATTACTGGATGCCTCAGTGTCTATGCCCTATCATGTAGCCCTATATCTCACCAAAGAGTACCTTTCTCGTCTCTGATCTCACCTGCAGTTGCACAATCGATAAGTACTACTGAGAGATGCTTTGCTGAATGGAGATATTGATCCCAGGCTAAATTCTATATGCTTGTTATACTCGAAAGGTACTAGGTGTTCTATACGTCTGATGTCTGCTCTATTTGCCCTTTCAGTATTGAGACACTGTCCCACCCCCACAACACGCTGCTATATATACACATTCATAATATATCAATCAAATATATAGCACTGTGTACACCCCCACTGTTCTTGGCTGAAGGCTGTAGCTATCGATCCTGATTGTACAACATCAGAGGTCTGTGGAACGTGTAAGGAGGAAATATACACTACACTGTAAAAAGTTGGTTGCCATTTTTGTAGGTGTATGATAGATTCTACCGTATGTGTACAGTTTATTGGAGGTAAACACAGTAGAATCTACTGTAATTCTCCATTAGATTCTACTGTAAATCCATTCTACAGTAGATTCTACTGTAGAGCTGCAGTAGATTCTACTGTGTACCTACATCAACTATTTACAGTGTACGGCAGAGGCAATCACTTGGTTTCCTGGTACATGCACATGTATATGATCGTGTCCAAGCACAGGGAATTAGCCCTTCGTTATAATGTATATATTCTTATGACAGCTACACGGACATTAAACTCGTATATTTACATCACGTGGTTTACACTGGTATGATTGTTACATCCCATGTTAGCGCCTGATGTTAGACAACCAGGATATGTACACTGTTCTGCTGACCTAGAAGCAGGCTGTGAGATGGACAACAACAACAATACATATGGGAAGTGATGGTTCAGATCACATGTTCAGTGTCACTTGACATCATGCATATCGTCATCCGTATACATGTCTGTTACCACTGACGCTCTTATGATACCTACCTTTAGTTTTAAACGCCCCTTTGCAATAAGCGGATGATGTATTGATACTTATCAATAAGCGTGTAGCAACAGTAACACACACCACTCTACCACTTAGGATCTATAATAGCCTGGGCTCGTTATTTTGTGAGCATCTATACTATAGCCGCGCGTATACTAAACACACTGAATGATTTATAGTTGGACATCCTCCAAATCAGTAATATGCCAAAAGGGCATGACCTCAGCCGGTGTTCCGTACACTACTCTAATAATAGACGCTTTATTCCACGAGGTTAGCCACGTGTCTGGCGGTCAGACTACTGCTTCTCCTGCTGGAAAAGTGTCCGATGTCTGCGATTAGATCAATATATATGGAAATGATGTTGGCCTTAGGGCTGGGTGGGGTGATTCCGGCCATCAGGGCCCGATACAGAATCCTCACAGGGAGGCCATTGCTGCCGAAGGCTCTCTGTCTGTCTGTTAGTGTTAGGGAACGTTTACAAATGACGTCACCTCTTTTTGGGCCTTGTTGTGAAAGGAACCCCATCCTCTGTCATTATAGCAAAATAGCTTATCCTAACGTATGGGCGCTAAAACCATGCAAATACCCCTATCCCCCTGTACCCCCTAGCCGGTGGTGCCGTCATTTGTGAACGTTCCCTTACTGATGCTGGGCGCTGGGAGGGGATGCTGGGAGGGTGACATGGACAGCTATGCAGAAGGACAAAGCAACCCTCATGTCAATACATGTGGATGTCTACCAGAATAGAAGCCCCTCTGACTGCTGAGTTATTGTGTTGTCAGTGGTAGTTAATTTGTCACTGATTATGCTTTATTGATAATACATGTACATCATACATGTTGTCCATGTAACATGTTGACATTCTCGTTTTTGTCATATTCCATGGTATTGTAGGGTGACTTACAGTGGATTCTATACTCTAGTATACACTACTTCATCAGGAACTAACATAATAGTAAATATTGTGAGATAGGACAAAGGCACAGTTAGTGATATAACTAGCTATAACTCACTGACCCACTTTTTGCTGCTTGGCATGGTATGCATGATATGGGCCAATCTTACAGGTCTCACTCTGATTATGGGTCAAGACTCATCCTTTCTCTTAGCTATATCCTTCTATACAGATCACGCATCAACCATTGCAGTTCTGATTCCTAAAAACAAATAATGACGTGACAGTACTGATGGCTTTCCACGTGTTAATTAACATACCAAGGTATTTTCATGTTGTTATTGACAGTACATGGTTGTTAACATCTGGCTATGTAGGATGTAAACAGTCATACATAATGCTTACTCGTTCTGAGTACCCCTCCAGAGATACCCTCCCACAAACTAAACCCCATGTGTGAATACTCATATTCAGACTGAAGGTAGATTCATAACCGTAGCCTCTGTAAGCCCTGACACCCCAAGGAGGCCACCAGGAGGGCTATATGGCACTGATAGACGCACCCTGGAGGAGTAAAAGCAGGTTAAACATCTTGTGTACAGCCTTGATGAATGGGTATGGAAGTGTTTCCTCTAGAGGAGCGCAAAACGCTGCCTTAGCATTCCAGCCGCCCTTTTTGACCAGCATTGTAGGTCTCCTGGGGTTGATGTGAGCTGCTCAGGCCTGCTTGGAGCTACTCGAAGCATTCAGAAGGCAGCACTGCCAGGTGTCCTGCTGTGGGGGTTGGGCAGATGAAATGCTCACTCTAGCACAGAGGATGGATGGAGGAGGTAGCTTACCACACCTGACAGGCTAGTCAGTACTAGACCGTGGTTCCTTCTCATTGTAACGTGAAGATGCACAGAGAGTAAATTGTATTTATGGGTACCATAGTAGAAATAGTCAGACATATAGCTATGCTTTCCTGCTAGTACCCTTTCCATCTTTTGATGAAATCGTATTGCATATCGAATGTATAGTTGGTAAAAAAGATAAGGGATCCTGGCAAGGACATGCTTTTAAAATTTATTAAATCCCCAGGGTTGAGATAGTGGGAATATTTTGGTATCTTTGATATCAGATAATTACTTATGAGTATGATTGTCTTTATTACTGGACATCGATTCTCTCTCTTTGTAGCTCTATAGTGATCGATGCCCAGTTTTATACTTCAGACCAGTGGCTCATTTTGGCTGTTTTTTGCCTCACAGATTGCTTCTAGGGCAAAATCCTGACTAGGTGCAAATATATTCTCTATGCCAATGTGTAATATGAGGGTAGAAAACACTGGAACCTCAGTTAGAAAAAATCCTACTGAACAGTTTTTGAGAAAATTAGGGTTTTGTTGCATATTTTTGGTGTTTTTAGTACATTTCCTACATAAACCGTGAACGCCAGCATTTCTCACTTTTCAGGTGTTTAGAATCAGAATTTGACTTTTTTTTGTTCGCAGTAGGATTTCTGAGTATCGAGCCATTCTAGAAAAGCTATTCTTTGGAAAAAATACTTAGTATTTCTTGATGATTTTCGTTGCACAAATTTAGGGTTGTAATATAAAAACTGCATTGTCATCCAATCAAAGTGTTTATGCACTGTTGATGGTCACCCCCTCCCACCCTCTTCACTCTGCATTGAAGGAGAACAGGCAGGGGAGGTACACTTGTCCGTATATAGCTGTTGACCTGCTTGCTGGGTGCATTTTCAATTTATGGGGTGCCAACTGTTCATGAAAGAAAAATCAAATAGAATTTTTTTTTTTTTAAGTATCAGATTAATGTAACTACAATTCGTGATAGCACTTAAAGCATTATATTTGCATTGATATGAATGGTAGCCACCTTATGGGGTGCCAACTATTCATGAAAGAAAAATCGATAAGAATTTGTTTTTTATTAGCATTAAATTGATGCAACTACAATTCGAGATTGCATTTCAAGCATCGGGGCATTCAACGAATGGTAGTCATCTTAAATATATGGGGTGCCAACTGTTCATGAATTTAAAAAAAAGAATAGAATAATTTTTTTATTAGTATCAGATTAATGCAACTACAATTTGTGATTGCACTTAAAGCATTGTGGCATGCAGTGACTGGTAACCACCTTGAATGTATGGGGTGCCAACTGTTCATGAAAGAAAAAAAAGAAGTTTTTTTTTTAGAATCAAATTAATTCAACTGCAATTCAAGATTGCATTTAAGCATTATGGCATTCAATGACTGGTGGCCATCTTGAACCTATGGGGTGCCAACTCTTCATGAAAAAAACAACTAAATTGGATTTTTTTAACAGTGTAAAATTAATGCAACTACATTTCAAGATTGCATTTAAAGCATTGTGGCATTCAATGAATGGTGGCCATCCTAAACCTATGGGGTGCCAACTGTGTTTGAAAAAGGTATCAAATAGACATTTTCTTATAATAGATATCAAATTAATGCAACTACAATTCTTCATTGCACTGAAAGCATTGTGGCATTTAGTAAATGGTAGCCATCTTGAATAGGTTGAATGAAGGAAAAATCAAATAGGATTTGTTTTTTTGATCAAATTAATGCAACTACAAGTCAAGATTGCATTTCAAGCATCGGGACATTCAATGAGTGATAGCCATCTTGAATCTATGGGATGCCAACTGTTCATGAAAAAAAAATAGAATAGATTTTTTTTTATTAGTATCAAATTACTGCAACTGCAATTCGAGATTACATTAAAAGCATGGTGGCATTCAATGAATGGTTGCAATCTTGAATTTTGAAATGAACATACACACAGACATATTTCATAGGCATGAACATGGTGTTCTCCTTCATTATAGATATTCATGGATTTCTACTTCTACTAAATATAGCTTTCTGTTAGAAGGATTCTGTTACATGGATGTCGATGTCCAGTTTTAGATATATATCCATATAGTGCATTGGAGTGCTATAATGTTGGACTGCTGTATATTAGAGTAAGGATATAAACCAATCGTAATACCCCTGTGTCATAGTGACGTTTACTAAATAGCTGATGCCCATGGTCAGTAGCCACCTGACCCTCCACCCACTACATGTAGTCGTGTAATGACCGACCAGGGGTGACTCTAAACATGGTGGCAGTGACCTATGAGTCCCCTACAGGGCAACACACTGCCAGGGGTCATAGCTATGGGGGTCAGGGGTGAGTCCCAAACACATATATTCTCCTTAGTCTATTGTGGTGGGCCATAGTGGGGTCTGAAGGCTAGGTTCGTAAACCTCACTTCTACTACTTCTACTGACACATATTCTTCATACACTACAGTGTTGCGTACTCATGTTGGTCGGGACTGTGATTGTCCCTCAAATTGCTCTAGAAATAATCATGATACAGAGCAAATCTGTGCTGGTTGTGCAGAATTATTCTATCCTCAAGGTACATGCCCCATGATATGTAATATAGATTGAGCTACAATTGCATCTCGAAACCGTCTTGATCATAGTCCTCATCATGGTCCTATCCATACTAAAGTATGTGTATCGAATGAATACCAGCTCATAATAGGCCTTCCACCACCATCTCTCTTCCTTCACTTAAAGGCCCAGCGCCCCTATATATAGAGCTGAGTACCTGTCCCGACTGCACTCTGACTGTTACTGGACGTGCAGTAAGATCTGCGGCTTTAAAGAGTGGGTATAGTACATACCCCGATTATAGTGTTAGTCAGAACCAGATGATTGCTTCACTAAGTAACCTATACAAGTACCATACTCAAACCATGTAATAACTATGATTCACAAACGGGATACGTTGCTCTCTTTCCCCCTCCTCTATGCTTTATGTGTGTGTGTTGAAGGGCGGTACTTTTTCTCCAAATCATATTACAGTTCATACAATTGACTCCCAAGGGCTTCATTATTTGCCTTTCATATACACGTACGACCATGCATGGATCAAATATGTATTTAGAATTCTAATATTAAGAACTCGATGCTACTAGTTGACTTTTTACATTTTGTACTTGGTATTTGGGTTCAATCTATGTGGGCAGGAAGTGTCTTAATTTCTCCACCACTATAGTAACGACAATTTCTCCTCCCACCCCCCCCCCACACACACACATTAATTAATATAAAGTAAGGTACATCCTTCAGGAGGTATAGAAGGTAGTTTTGACTCTCATTGAGGGTTGGCTGTACACGGCTGTAGGTCTGTGTACAGGTGAGATAGGTGCAGGAGGAGCACAGGTAAGCTGTATTAGTGTATACGGGGTGATGGGAGGCAGCAGGTGGGCGCTACACCTGAAAAGGTATGATAGATGAGCCGTACACAGGCACTGCTCACAGGCCTACACCACACACTGAGCTCCGCCGAGCAGGTGGGCGCGGATTGGGGGTGTGGGGTAGGGGGGGGGGTGATAGTGGCTTTCTGCTCAGTGTCACAATGCCACCCTGTTGTATGTATGTATATATATACAATGTACGCTAAAACATATGCCGCTCTCCCAGTAGGAGGTTATAGTGAGTTTCTGCCCCCAGTGTCAGAATAGGCCTACATGTATGTATTTACAATACATGTATACACTATATAGGATATGCTGCTCTCTCAGTCCTACATAGTCAACATATCCTTGGTTGTCCTTGGATATGGTAGACGACCGCTCCTCCAGTTTCCTAGTAGAATCAAAAATGAGAATGTGACAATGAAAGATAACATGTGACAATGAAACACGTACAAACAAATACAATGACCGAAATGAAACCAATGATAGATACTAGTATTCCACGTAGGCTATATCACATGTATACTGAATTCCGTGTATTGGCCAGAGTCAATGATAAACACAAGGCTAACACCTCATTTGATTGTCTGTCCTGCTTTTCCTGCATGTCCCTCATGCAGGCAGTGTCAATCCGTGCCCTCCCAACATGTTTTCACTGTCTCTAATGACATATAATAAGGGCCCATTTCACACGTGGTGACAGTGAGGATTGCCCCTGAAATATTACTACCCGGTATGTGTAGAAAACAATGAAGAGCCAAATGTGGTGAAAAGTTTTGAGAGGGGTCCAATCCGGCTTCATGTTGGTCGACCATACTATAGGTCATAATCATTCCACATTTCCCCACCATATTCGCCCTCAAGTCTCTTAAATCACTCCAGAATTCTAGTAATCCCCTTCTTGCCATTCTTTAGGAGCTCTCAGTAAATCGTTCCTAGCCTCCATTCCTGCCTGTCATCCCCAGCTTCAGCCAGTCTCCCCCCACCATTAGTATCTTCAAAATGGTGTCCTATTTGTGTGTTTGTTTTTCCAACACAGGTTCGAGTTACCTGCCATTAGAGGGAACTTGACTCAGTGGTTATTGTTCGGGTGGGGCAGACATTGGATATCTTGTTGCTCTTAGCATTGTAAAAGGATGTGTGAAAAATAACACAACCACGAATCATGAGCATGTAGGATGCATTGCCATCTGAGAGCGTGTGGAGCTGTGTCATTTTTATGGGGAAATTTGCTCACAGTAAACACCCCCTCCCCCCCCCCTACCTCCCTTGTTCTCCTAGTCATGTGAGGCCTTTAGCTACCTATCGGAATATGAGACTGGTATAAAACGCAACTTTCTGTTGATATGAAAACAGATTAATTACGTCATCGTTTGAATCCGGAAAAGTTGAAGACGTATAAAGACATAAGTATTCATGGATACGTCATAGTATTGAAGCTAGATCCTTTTAGGGAGTGTTTATTTTTTAACAACAGGGGGGGTGAGTTTAGGGGAGAGATGATGGAGGTATGGTGTGTGTGGCGGGGTGAGGAGGGCAGTGACAGGTGGGGTAGATATCAGGTGTGTTGAGCATGTACACCTACCTCCAGGTGAGGCTGGGTGTAGGTCCACGCTGTCACTAGTCACCAGGCAAGGTAGGCCACACTCATCAACCTCACCCCTGTAACACTTTGTTGGCAGGAAACAGCTTTAATGTACAGTGTCCATGATGATATAGAGGAATTTGCTAAGCTGGTGCTGCATTCACACATCATGACATGCCAGCAATACAGTGTTGATACACTCCTAAAGGGTCGGCATGATGCACTATAATGCGGTGCCAGTTAGCCGGCACTGTGTTGGTGGAACATGACGACAAATGGACATCCGGCACCATACCATCTTTAAATGGTTAACAAAACGTTGCTGTCGACGATTAATGTAGATTAATTGATTATATATATATATATAGACTAGGTTAGAACGGTCTTCATGGGTGAATGATCCTCGTGAATCTTGATTTATGTGTAGGGCTATATATTTGTATTTATAAGATCACATAGCATTATTTGCTGCTAACATGGATATCAATTATCTAGGTTATACAGCAGTATAGATGTTTAGCTGTGGTCAGTTTGGACTTATATCAGCGGAGTCTTTGTAGCCTACCGCAACTGCTCTTATAAACGCAGGGTCATCAAAAATGCGCCGGTATCTGATAAATGCCGGCGGTAAAGCATAGTTCGTTGCATTAGAATTGATAAATTCAGCATAAGCTGGATCCACACTACCATATGGCACCCTCTTGAGTTTAGAAAAGTTTAGTTGAGTTCCTTAAGCACCGTATGGTGAACCATGGATAATATGTCAATCCCATACGTGTGCGACGAAAACAGTCCCCTGGGGACTATTCGCACAATAAATAACTTCAACTTCAACTTGTAAACGTTGTGCCTGGATGTGGCGGTGTTGAAATTGATATGCACCAGGTGCTTAGACGGGTCATTACGAGTACACATGTCCATCTTAGCCTGCTGCTCCATGGAGATAAACGGTGTACTGAGTGGTAGGTTGGTCTACTGCCTGGTGTGGCCATGTCCAGGCACGTGTCCTCACCCACCTGTACAGGTAGACACCTATAGGCTATAGACACTGCACCATGCTGCTCACATACCTGTGCATTCTCCCCATCGCCAACTGTCCACACTCCACCGTCTAGACACATCTCAGGGATGGGTCCATAAGAGATGGTCGAGAGGGCACATGAAAAAGAAGTGTGCTCTAGGGGGCACAAGCAGGGTCTGTACCACCTTTCCCATGGTTGAGGGGAGGGGGAATTGTGGCCAATTTTGGGAGTGGCCAGGGGGTGGCACGTGCTCCTGGCCACCCCCTAGATCAGATACTGCAGCTACATCCACCATACTTTAAACCACGGTGGTGGGGCAGTACAATAGACTTCGCACCTTGGTTATATAGCATACCCTGGTTTAAAACAGATAGACAATGGTTATGAATAGGTATGTAGATTAACCACATCTTGCTGGTAGGGCAACTTGGGCTTCGCCCTCGTCTGGCCCCCACCAGCAAGCTGTAGTTAATTCTACATACCTTTTCATAACCATTGTCTATCAATTACATACACTGCAGGCATCTGGAACAGAACATAACATAAACCTATAATGGTATGCATGTAAGATAATGACTCATTATGAGTTCTGCTCTTTGTAATATATTAAGGGGTCTTCTTCGGTGTTGTGATACACAGGAGGAGACGGCACTGATCGATGGGTGTCCAGGTCCTCATGACCCTCCAGGTGCTGTACAGGTGGTCAAGTATGCTAAGGTCAAGACGAGGTCAAACTGATCCATCTTACCTGGCAGTCATGGAGTAGACGAGACAGAGATGCATCGTGCTTGTATCATTTACCCATGTATAATGTACATATATGTATACGGTACATGTGTTTTCTCTTCTACAATGCATTGAATCTCCTAGAATACCTGAGATTCTTTGTCAAAGTATTAATGAAATTATAGCTCACATATCAGATTATTCAAATGTTCAACATATTAAATTTCATTTAAATATTGGCATTAAACGTTGATCCTATTACAAAAGACTATTGGACTCTACAACAATAATCACTTCCAACAACAAAGTGTTGTTCAACTGCCATCATAGTAAATAAATATTGTTATCAACTTGCCAACAATGCTGACTCTTAGATTACCCTAGAAATTGTATTAGAAATGCACGCACCCGAAACACTCATGCGATAATCGCAGATCCAAAAGGGAAATATTTTGCACTCATTTGCAATTCATGCTGACAATGATGGGGTCATGGGGGGTTGTGTAGCACGCTAAACAATATGCCATCATTGTTAAACAACCAGCAGGCATTGCGGCTAGGCTGTTGTTATAGAAGGGAGGCAGTGTTGGGGTGGGTGGGATTTAGGGCGTTGTGTGAGATGGAGAGGGAATTTGGCCTAAAAGGGTTAAGCCCGGTCTGTCTGGGAGTAGGGGAAGGGGATTAGGGACGGGCATTAGGAGATAACACCGGATCCACTCTGGTTATGAATAAAAGATGGCCGCTGGGTGGGGGTGGGGGTAAGGATGTGGGAGGGGGGGGGGGCTGTCAGGATATGGTCAGGAGGAGGGCTGAGGTTCCTAGTAGTGAATGCCTCCCCGGGATACAAGTGATGACAATTACTATGGAAGTAGCGTGGGTCGATGGCTGCTGGAGTAGGATGGAGAGTGAAGTGGGCTGGTGGAGGGAAATGAGTCTGAATGGGAATGTATAATCTAGAAGGAAGAGCGTGTACAAGAACATGAATAATAAAGGCATGCATAAAGTAACTATACAGATATTAGATGAGGCATCTTGGCGAAGCAAACGGAATCAGAGAATTTGAGTATAGAAGAGGAATGTAAAGTAGGTATTGAAATGGGGCTGGGTGGGCGAGGAAGCAGTAGGGGAGATAGAAAGATCCCAAAGACCAACAAAAACAAGAGTTAATAGAAATGAACAGTCGGATACGCCAAGAATCTGGGTGCAGAAGGAGGCATTGGGGAAGGAGAGTCGTCCTGAGACTGATATGGATCCTGGTGAGCAATTCGGATCCCGCTCATTGAGCAGCTCGGGTGCTGCTGGGACCTAGAGATAACCAGAGATATGCGGTGTGTCTGGCCGAACGATGGGGGAGGGGGATGATAAGAGTGTGACACCTTTGGATTGCTGTGAACAATGCAGATAAGCAGCTAGTGATGCTTGTGGGGCACCTCCAAGTGGGATGCTGAGTCAGTGTTACTAGTATATGCATGGGTAGAATACACATCAACCTAACATAGCGTGCACATGTAAAGCTATTTTGAGCAAGTATGGCGTCAATCCTATGCATGAATAATGAACGTGCATCCACCAGACATGCCACTTTTCATACTTTTATCAGAATGCCTGTTTTCCACCCGAAGTCCCTATGAAGTTGTATTATCCTCCTGCATAATATAATACGTGTATGCCCTTATCAGAGGAAGGACTTCGTGGATTCATTATACGTCGAACAGTCACTCTTTCTGGCGGGGGGACCTAAGTCCTCATTAAACGTACCTGCCACAACTCCGTTTTGAGCCCTAGCTTCCATTCACCCTGTTTTGTTCACAGGAACCCCGCTAAAGGCTTCTTAAGCAGACAGTGAAATGGATGTTAATGCACGTGGGATTTTAGAGGTGTGAATGTAAAGTGTTCTACGACTCCATCAGGTGCTACTCAATACGGGATGAGGAGAGGGGTTGTAGAAAGTGCCACAAATGACAGCCATTGTGGGCCGTTTACTGACAATGTGGCTACACATTTACAACAGGAAATGTTAACTATTTAGATGCCAATTATAACTGCTGTATGCCCTTTGCGACCATAGCGAGTAACTCGCCAGGGCTGCCTTCATGCATTATGCCGATCCGTCCCTTCGGTTGTGTTTCAACATTGGCATGCTGCTTGAATTTAGCACCATTCGAGTGCTCACAAGGGCTGCATTCATGCATCGTGCCGACAAAGTGAGTAGAACATTAAGGATTACGACCCTTAAAGTGTTAAATGTTCAGGTGTTGGTTCTATCGAGGTCCAACATCTCTTGTATTTATAAATGGGCTGAAAATAGCAGTCAGGTAAAAAGACAGCCACGCTGACGTATACACTATCTTATTAAGTTACTTACACTGACCCTTTCCTTAATTGTGATATTGTAGTCCAGTGTAAAACGGTAGAAATTCCTTATATCATCTGATATTACTATTCTTCTGACGGCATGGATTTGCATTGGAATTGCATATAGAAAATAAATCCCACAATAAATCACCCAAGAGTAGCTTGTTAATGTGCTTCCTGGGCGATAAACACACATGAAATAAAGTAAATTGTATTCATGTGCCATTTAGGACATGAATGGCTGACCAACCTTCCACACTCAGAGTTGTTTTTTGTGTCAGAATTGCTTGGAAACAAAAGATAATCACCTGAGACAAATGAAAGTGGCCAAAATTAAGCACGTGTTCCAACTTTAAAATGTATTCTGTTTAATGTCAAAAAGTTTAGAAGCTCAGAATTGCCCATTGTGTCATGGCGACATTCAGGCGTTTTTGGCAACTTGAGTCAAGTCTTTTTCTGGGACATCCTAAAATACGCGTTTAAACCAGTCATGTAGACCCAGAAACTGGTCAGAGCTATACATGAGTAGCTCACTGAAGCCAGTCTGAAAGTATTAAAAGGGGAAAGAAAGGCAAAAATAGATATAAGGTAGCTGCCACTCTATAGAGGGGCGAACGAAAATACCCAGGTATAAACATGAGTTTTAAAAAGGAGTAGAAAGGGTGTGTGGGTGTTTACGTGTCCCTCCTCCAGGGGCTGCATGCGGAAGGGTGCTACCTGGTGGGAGAGGGGCGGTAAGATGCCGGTCATCATGACGCTACCAGAACTAGCCCGCTAGATGGCGTTATTGGCATGCTTCCCCACTCTGCCCCCAATGTGGCCGGTGCACCCTCTATGGGAGATGTAACCCTTTAATGCCCTTTAACATCATGGTCCTTGAATGAAGCCCTGGTAAGTCGACTCGCTATGGGGCTACACGTGTCATCAATCCCGTAGGGCTTGAATACTGCACGGATGCGCAGCCATCTGCATAAATGCATCAGGGCGAAAAAGAACATGATGCAATAAAGCACTATGTGGCCCTTAAAGATATAAACGGAGCACCGATAAGTAATGTCTTTTTTCTACTACAGCAGTCCGACCTCTTTCTGCAGTTTTTCTCAGAGGGCGGCCAACGATGGAACTATTTCCTCTTTGCTGGGCCCCGCCCACAACCGGAAGAGGAGGCCCTGGGAACTGACTCCCGGAAGTGGAGAAAAGTGCATCTGCACTCTTCAAGCGGATCGTTGCTGCATAGTCTTATAGAGAGCGAGGGCGTCTATTGAGACAATACTTAGGGTAGTTTCAGTACGATTCTAGCAGGGCCTGGAGAGTGAGAGCATATGGTCCTAATATTACGCCTACTGCAAGTCCCTCGTAGAAGGTCCATTACCAACAGGAGTAGTTATCAGAAGATGCTCCTACGCCCAGGTGCTGCAGAGACCCTGGAGTTCTGGGATCCAGGGATCCCTTGCTGGCCAGCCAGTCGCTGCATACATATGGAAGTAATGGACAGAGATTATTGTCTATGTGCTTTTATTTTATGGTGAATAAGACAATAGAATAGTACTAGAAATGCATTATACCTCCGCAGAAAGTGCTTATCTTATTGGACATGTCTACTGGTTGTGCTAGGCTGTATACAGAATACATTACTCGGTGCCATCTCCCTCCCTTCATCTGCTCAGCTATCTACCCATAACGGCCGCCAGTACATAGAGCCCACCCCCCCCCCCCCCCCCCCACAGACACCCGTACTGGATGCCGACAGTGGGCATCATTTCGTGCACAGTGGGATTCCTCCAGGGTGGGCCAGCAGAACCATCACAAGTGGAAGGTGGTGGGGTACCCTGGAAGAGACATCAGTAACCTCTGTCTGTGACTCACATCCACTATTTCCTCGATAGATTGGTCCTACTATATTGTTACCACTTATTAGTAGCAGTGTGCATGGGTTATAGTTTGTTACGCCATGAATGCATACCATATGCATGTTTATATGATTTATCTTGGGCGACTTATATCACTCAAATAGTCTCGAGAAATATAGATTACCTTTGAATTCTGCTGTTGTTGATGTATCTGGACCTATTTCCATGCGACGAATTGCATACGTCCAATTTGTTCATTTGTTCAATTATTATTCAACAAGAACATAAAACTATAAAGTGATTAAAACGGTAGCTTACTCTGCCTTTTGAAGTGTAGTATGAATTGATTATTTGAAACATTTGAAATAATCAGAGAGGGGAGGCTTTTTCAGTTTTAATAAATTCAATTTCGTTATGTCCTTTAATGGAAAAATTAAGACAAGTTGACCCCTGGGCAAACAACTGCTTGTGCCGTTCGGAGCAGATCATTCCTATTTGTCCATGCTTTAACACGTTGACAAATTCAATTCTGTGCTGTGTTAAATTCCATTTGTGGAGCTACTTCTAAACGCGGATCTTTTGAAAGAGTGCATGTGTTCTATGGGCACGGGTTAAACTTAATATAGCAACAGAAACAGTACTAGTACCAAACCTAACTCACACGCATGGCATTCCCGTCGCTTAGGCCAAATTAAAAAAAAGGTTTGTTTCAGGTAACATGGGAAGAAACTCTAGGGTCGGTAGGTCGGATTTTTTTTTACAGACCCTAAAATCGACCCAAAAAAGTGTAAAAATGGGAAGATTTTTTCAAATCTTTTGTAAAACTAAAATTGACCCCAAAAAAGTGTAAAAATATTTAAACATCTTCAAAATTGGATTTAAAAAAAAACGTAGGGTCGGCCCTGTTTAGATAGGGTCGGTCGGGTGACCTCAAACAAACCTTTTTTTTGGCCTTATGGCCACTGTCCACTGGGGAACTTCAGGAGAACTTCGGCCAACTAAGTCCATATATTTCCTATATAACTTCGGCCGATGTGAGCTCAGGAGACTGTGGCCATAATGGTCGCTGCCAGCCCTTTGTTTTACAAAATAGGTTAAAACCAGGTGTGTCAGAAGTTGTTACAGGTAACATTCATTATGCCAAGTTAATAATTCAAAATAATATTAACTTGATGGGACGAGATAAGGTGAACAGTACATTTTGTATATACAGTTGAATCAAAACAGTCCCAGTATTTAGCCCAAGTGGCTATTAGATTAGATAGGTAAAACATGTACTAACACCCTTTAGTCAGGTTAGACATTGGGGTTTTGCTTTTGTAGTATCCCCTTAATGTCGACATTTAGTTTACCTATCTATGACTCTAACCCAGCTGTCTTGTTTGTTAGACATTGTGTATGTCCGATGTATTCTACAATGGTTACACAGTTGTCGGTTTCCAGAGAGATCTAGTAGTCTATTCACATCACTATTGATCCCAGAGACTGGCTTCTGTCCACTGTTATCCATACACTACATTAGGCAGTCAATGCCCTATCCAGGTCAATAATGAGTACTTCCAATATAAAGCATGGGATTGATAAGCAGAACGAGGGTAACAGCAGCATAATACAGTCATACTCATGCCAATCGCTCTCTTAAATAAACCAAATCATGAAACCCGTTTTTACTGAGATATTACCAAATAATCCCCCGGCAGTTTGGATCTTTCAGCACAATTCTGGCGTCATGCTGTCCTAGTAACCACAATTTTCCGCATGTTGATCTCGTTTCCGTACCATTACTTTAACGATACCTAATTGACGCCCATTGCGATCACTACAATGTCATGTATAAATAAGTGGACTATATTTCATCATTTCACAAGGCATTAAATGGCTTCACCCTCTGGAGAGGTTATAAGCTATTACTTCCCCTCCACTGTTTTCTAGATTTATGTCTGTGGTAGGTCTAAGGGTGCCACCCCATGGAACCTCCCGTGTCAGAGATGGAATGTGTACAGTTGTCTGTACTCCACATGGGTGCTATATACTCATAGTAACAGTGGCTCTTTGTTATAAGTAGTTGTGGTTTTGCTACTTTAATACACAACACAACATATAATAATATGAATAGTTAGGATGTTCATATAATGTGGCAAGCCATGTCTAACTGCCCGTTTCTGGAAATCCTCAGTTGATCAGAAAACACATCTCAACCAGTATAGTACGTGGTGTTCAAGCAGGAGAATGGCGAAGAAAGGAATCCATACATAACTTTATATACTACATGCTGGTAGCCAAGAGCTTATATGAGTGAAAAGTGGAATAGATTAGAGTGGGGGCATGCCATATAAAGGTGCAAGTATTAGGTGTATCAACACAGAATAGCTTCAACAAGCCTTTCCATATGGTTTATGAGTGCAAGTAGGCTTACGTGTAGCTTATGCTGAGGCAATATATTTGTGAGAGAATGGCTTATACTCCTTATAGGGAGGTCGTTGGTAGATGGATGTTCGCTGGTACCTCCCACCCTCGCCATCCGTCCCTCATTTACCATCGCACTCCCACTTTCTACCGTCGGTTACCAGCTCAAGACGGACATGTGACGTTATTAGCAGCCTCATTACCTAAGTCATTGCCACGTCATAGCAGCTGACACACCATAGTCATCATATCATGCGTATAGAGCTGCTCTAATAAATACAGCCTTTACTATTTTATATAGCGAGTTAGACACACAACCATCTTAGACTTTACTCTCCACTCAGTCGATAGACTGCAGTCTGTGCCCCATGTAAAATGGAGCTGCATATGTTGACTCCCATATACATATAGCAGATGGGATATACATGTACCGGGTACATGTAACTAGACTAGTACCGAGTTGCTTCGTTCCCCATCATTCTATAAGGTCTGTATTTTATAGGAGCGTTGCCAGAGCACGATATAATATGTCAGCATCTGCCATCTACAGAGGCGTTGACTGAAGAGGATGGGTAGCGGGATGATGGTGTCCAGGGGGTACCATAAGTAGTATACCTCGGCCGTCTTTCCCTTGTCCTGTCCCTAGAACATGGCCGGTGGGTGGGTTGTAATAGCTTGTAATGGGAGGTTGGAGGGATGAGTATATATCCAGCAGCAAGGCCCCAGGTAGCAGTGGTACGGGGGCTCTTTCTGGATGTATAGTGCTGTATATGGGCGGCATTTCTGCGGGACTGCCGCCATAGACTGGCCTCACTGCGGAACTGCCATGGAGAATGCTCCCTCGGGGCTCACTCCATCTCCCCCTTAGCAGAGCCTTGGTCTTCAACCATAATAGGCCCTACTGTAAGGGATGCCTCCTCATGGTAAAGACCGCACTTTGTATTGTGAGGACTTGGCGATGGGAACAAGGTAGTTTCAGTAAAGCCATTGACACACTATCGACTGTCATGTTATTTTCGGATAGCATAACATATTGACGATATCTTTGAAGGGCTGCTGTCCAACAATTCAAAAAGTGAAACGCGAGTGGGAAACAAACAACTAAAAATTGTTGTCGTTCATATTCCAAGAGACATGACCCTGATATTCCCAATAATATGTGACTTGCTCTTTTCCCAATGCATTTTCCCCAATCTCCAATGATAATGACTTTCCCAGAAGAAATGTGATTTGAGTCAACTGGGAAGAAATATACATTTCACAATTGAATGATAATCTCCCTACCATGGGAAAGAAACCAGGGGCAACCACCGGAAGTTATTGATGAGCGTCTGGTCTCGCTATTTCTCGTTGTGGCCGAGAAGGGACCGGTGTGGCCCGGATGACCGATGGCGCCGCCTGTCGGGTGTTTGGGGTTGTGGCCTCTTCTGACGTCACAACCTACCAACAACTAGCAGTACATGACACCGCTGGTACTAGGAACTGCATTAGGTTTAGAGGCCACAGGGTCTGGTGACCTATCAACGAGAATAAGTGCAGAAGCCCTTGCAAATATAATGAAGATGACAGCAAGAATTGTCTTTCTATGAGCTGCTGATGATAAGGAGACCCCTGAAATTCCATGGGCCAGTTCCATAATCCATCATATTACAGCTGATGTGAAATGGTTGGCAGATAAGATAAGGGAACCCCCTAATGGTCCCTTAGTGCACAGGTCAAAGATACATCATGAGTGTCAAAACTTATTTGTTGTGAGTATTCACACAAATGGGGATTTTCCTCGGGGAAAGGCCGATATGAGCCACATTAACTTTGGGTGGTAAATAGAAGCCCTCGTTGCTTTTCTTGAAGCCATATCATAGGCCATACAGAGAGTATAATATGCTCCTTGGAAATCGTTGTAGATACTATTTAGAACAAAGCATAAATTATATCGTGCAGTACATAATATGCGACTGATAGAAAAGTGAGGATAGTACTGAGCTAATTCATTTGCCTTAAAATCTGTATTTAGTGAGTGCCTCCCAGATTTACGGTAGATATACGCCGTGTGTGGTAGATATAGAAGTGTGTGTTGGCCTAAGTTGCTGACAGAGCTGTGGGAGAAGGAACAGGAGGAGATGGTAAGGGGTGGGAGGCGGCAGGATTACCGTGGTGGCAGGGGCCTGGTGTGGGGCATATGTCGGCACCAGACCTGCGGCTAATGGGATAGATGTGTAATGTGCGAGTCTGTCAGTACCCACCAGGGCCATTCCCATCCTACCCCATCTACACCCACAACACACACTACCCCTCCAGCACCTAGGTCCACATCTAAACAGTTACCACTCTCTTAACCCAACCCACCCCAGACCTTACCCAACAACACACAGCACCCGGCAGCAGCACTCAGCCTAGGCACCCAGAAGTTTGTCTTCCTCCAGGGCTGCTGCTCTGAGACAATCCCAGCTCCTACTTGCCCTTGCTGCTTGCTGACTTTTGTGTAAATGGTTTTATTATGGCGTCTGTGCAGGAGGAGACCGTCCATCAGCACAGGTTGCACCACACCATGGATGGGTAGATGGCAGACTGGGACCTGATATGCTTGGTGTGCTGATGAGCAGACTGAGACCTGACAGGCTTGGTGTGCTGCTGAATAGACTGGGACCTGACAGGCTATTTGTGCTGTTGAAAAGTCAAGTATAGCAATCCTTAAGAAGTTAATAAAATATGACATCCAGCAAGGATGATACTACAATGATATAGATACTGAGGTGTCAGTGTCAATTAGGAGATTCTGTGGCATTTGTGTTCTCATGTGGTTCGATTTCCTGAAACTAAGAATCTTCCATGACCTTTTCATGTAATCTAACGGTCAGGGATCTACATATTGTACTGTCTTTTGTAGCCGATATTCCTGAAGCAGATTTCTGTGTTATTCTCTTAACATTTTAGTTTACTCAATTGGAGCTGCTCCTGGAGCTGCTCATCTACCTCAGGTCAGAGGTTCACGTGTCCCCAAACCGTGCAACTACTGCAAGTTCTGCGCTCAGAAAGAGGGAGATTTGCATACGGAAATGATGCCTCAAGATGCAATGTGTCGATACAACTAACAGTATATACAGAGAAAACAGTATGTGGGTACCTGGATGATGCCTGGGGCTAAAGTACTTGATGCCCCAGATGCTTGGTGTACAGGGATTAGCTTATCCCATTTTCTGTGGGTATCTTACCAGTTAACTGCTTACTGTTAATAGTATTTTAATTCCAAGACGTATATACTAGTTATATAACAGTCTTAGACGTAGACCAAGCGGCTATACTATAGTATACGAAGCAATACAAGGGTATGTAGGCTGTGTCTCACGACCTTGAGCCAATGTTTTTGTCTCTGATCGGGTGCCGTCTCTGACCGGGTGCCATCTCTGACCGGGTGCCGTCTCTGACCTGGTGTCAGAAGGAAGTGTTTTTTAATTTTTAACATATACTCATATATATTATGATTTGTAAAAACGTTATGGCAGTTGTTATGTAAGTATAATTAGCCTCCTGCTGTTGGTAGAACATAACTAAACTCCCAAATGACATCCGGTCAGAGATGGCACCCGGTCAGAGACGGCACCCAGTCAGAGACGGCACCCGGTCAGAGACAAAAACATTGGCTCAAGGTCGTGAGACACAGCCTGTAGCAGGCCAAGTTGTTGTTCCTTAGAAAGGGGAGGGAGGATCCACTAAATTGGTCGTCTTGAGTTTGTATATTTACACGTGAGCAGCTCGTGAGAAGCACCACGTGTGGAAGGAGCAGATGATGAGCGACTTCCTGCACACAGGTGTGAGCTAAGCCATAGAAACAAGTAGCCAAATAGTTGCCGATATCAGCAAATATTTGTTTTAGTTCCGTATGAGAGAAAATCTGGATGAAGGTGAAATTAGTGAGCAGTATGAGAAGTTTATGCGTTGATGACTGATAGGTGGATTGTAGCAGTTCATAGAGGACTCGTTTGAGATAATGCCAAGGGTCATTATATGTCTGTATATAATATTGTATGAGATTTACATATAGAATTGCTATGATCCCAATGTACATCCCATCCACTGTATATATTGCAATTTGGAAGCAATTGCTTGTAGACTTGTAAGATTACACGACCGTTCTGGAAGAATTATACTTATGTTCTCCCTTTCTTCCTCTTTTCAGGTGTGTATAAATCCAGCCGCATTTAAGTCAACATTTTGTAAGTAGCAACATGCATAGTTATACCAGGATATGTGGTATAACGAGGTAAACCAATATGATAATATTATTGTTTATACACGTCTGGTGCAGATGCAATCATTATGATTGAGTCAGAAGATCAAAGGGGGAAGGTTACTCAGCCTTGGGCCTTTATGTCCTCTCATCTGAAAGTAACCTGATGTAAACAAAGCAATAATCAGATCGGCACATCCCTATTGCCCAAGTGTAAACCTTGGAGTAAGGCACGGATCTTGTTATGTTCACGCGATCAAGACATGTCAGTATATCTATTGGAGTTGAAACATCAGTTTTATAAGGCCTAAGGATAAGTTGTGTTCAGGTGACCTGAGCTACCCTAATTTCTTCGCCCTACCCACTTTCATTTCCTTTAATTTCAACCTAAAATAAATTGCACCCAAGTTTGAACAATGCCAGTGTAAAATTCGATGGAAAGAGGGAAGTCGGTTTGAATAGTACCCGGGACTAGAGTTTCACTCAAAATGCTTGGTCCCAGTTCAGAATACCATCTCAATGGTTGGTGAGGCAGCACTAACCAGCGCCTGAAGCCATATCTACGTCAACGTCAAAAACATGACCGACATACTTCTCTCAGGGACGTATAACCATGAGCCGTTTTTACCGGTGTTAGATAGAGGCCTGCGTTCGGTTTTTATCTTGGCCACAAGTACCTGTCAGACAAAAAAATTGACAAAACCTTCCAGCTTTTTTCATCGCGAAAAATTGAGTATTGCAGTAGAGAATGCCTCTGCCCTAAGGCTCTGGGAACATGTCAGAGGAAGTTACTCTGGGTAGGACTATAGCCGTTGCATTTATTATGCGGAGGTAGTGAGGTGCATTTTTTGTGGGTATTTATGTTTTGTTGAATGTCATAAAACCGTTGGCATGTGAAGTTTAAGACAATAATACTTTGCTGAAATAATCACAAGGAGTGATGAGGACTTAAATATAAAATAAAGGTCTCTCAGTAGTTCCAGAATATTATATGCATCTAATATCTACTAGAAGAATATGTACAGAGAAAGAAATTGGCAAAAAAAGGACTGCCCCTGTATGTCGTTTTGTTAAATCAGCATATGTCATAATGCTCTTATTCATTCAGTGTAAAACAATGGATGTAACTGAACAAGAGCCAACCCAACAGCCGCCCCTAGCGTTGGATATAAATCAGATGACAGCACCAAGGTATAAAAGAAAGAAAAATACAAGATTGGAGAAAGAAGCCAAGTGTGCCCCATGAAATAACACATTGTTGCCTACAATGGTGTCCCCTGTGGCTGTGACTGCTAATATGACGGTACGTCACCAACACCTGCCAGCACTGTAAAGCCGCTCCATCCGGGCCACAGCTCTGACGTTACTGACGTTTAGCGCTCACGTCTCTCACCTTGACCCTGGATGCTGACCTTCACCTTGTACCTGACCTTGGGGGTGACCTTGACCTCCCACTGGCCATATTGCGGCAGTTAGAGGCAGAGCCCTTGGTTAGCCGTACATATGCTGGGTATCATGTTTTACCGTTCTCACTGTCAAATCACACCCACTGCTTGTCTTCCATAGAAGTCGGGATCCGTGTGGGGAGAATCAACATCTAGGCTCCCCATATTGGTCTCTACTTGGGGCAGGGACTGGAGGAAGTAGGGCTTTGTCCAGACCAGGCTAACAGCGTCTTATACCTACTGACAGCCTGTCAGCTGGGCATGACTCTGATGACCTCCTCCAGGGCGTATCTATAGGGAGTGTCACCCCCCCCCCGTCCACACCATCACTGGGCCCTCCTTGGCATTTAGTCCACAGCCATTCAGACATGCATTCAGAGTCAGATGGGGTGGTGAATGGTATCCTGTCAGGTCAAATCGGCGGTTTGGGTCGTCTAGTTTGTCCTCATATGGTGGTTTTACCATCCATTTCATTTTCAATTTAGTGGATGCCAGTTATTGTTGTATAACTCATGGGGGAGGAAAAAGGAGAGAGAATATTAGATATAGTATGGAGCGAAACAATGGATGTGATAAGGGTCAAGAGGGGTGCACACAAATACATGAGGAGGGGGGGTGACATTTCGAAAGCGAACAACATTGACCACACCTGTTGTTAGTAAATTACCACCCTCCAAAACCCCCACCCACCCTATATAAAGCCCTGAGTATCGTCACCCGCTCCACTCCGACTGTTGGTGGAGGGGCAGTGAACTGTTGGCCTTCAATCGATTCACAATATTCTAACCCTCAATGTATAGGTGTATATCAGGCCGGGTATGAGGTAAATAGATACATCATCGGCTGATGAGGCAATAGGACGACGGGGTACTTTAGTGATGAGCCCATCACGAGCGGAATGCCATACACTCAGCAATGTTTACATGGACTCCCTCTGCTACGGTGTCATGTGGGCTAGCAGCCAGAACCACCCTCACTAGGTCACCATCTAGTCTGTGCCCTGGAGGCAGTGGTGGTCTTCCAGGGCAGGGCTGACCACTCTATGCAGTATTTATGCACTCCTCGTCACTTGACTTGGACAACCTCCCACTCCAGAACATTAATGTCTTGTCCATGTTAACATGTTATCTCGTGTCTTTTGGACCACTGAATAGCATTGGTGTGTGTGGCGACTTAAAGTTGTTCATGAAGCTTTCTGTATGGGCGCCTTTCACAAATGACTATGTTCTAATACTTAGTACATATAGTGCGTAATGCCACAGCCAAAAATAGTTTCTTTGAAAATATATTTCTAATTTAGAGTAAAATCTTCACTGTCGTCTTGCCTGGTGGAAAGATATTACTTCAAGTTAGAAATATTTTCTTAGAATAAGAAATCTATTTTCGGTTGTGATATTAGACATGTTCAACCAAATAAAATTGCTGACGCTTGAGCTGGCGTGCATGTCAATGTGTGTCTGTAAACAGCAAGTGTGGGAAACTTCCCACACTGCTTCAATAGGGACAGTGCCTGCGGATGGCGATATTCCTGAAGTAATGTTTGGTACCACAGTAGGCAGTGCCTCCATCTGACAACATCTAATTATATTTCAGAGGGTGTAAAACACAGGCATTTTGTAATAGAACAGGCACGATAAGCGCTGAGCTGCTCCTGGCAAATTGCTCATCGGAATCCACCCCCGACTGAATAGAGAGTCCCGAGTAGATGGCTGAACGGTAGGAGCCAACACTAAATCTATTACAGCAGCTTCTATTAGCTGGCTGCCCGCCCAACCAGATTACGTCTGGCGGCCACCCTCCCAGCCCTCCCTACTTCACCCTCTTATACCTCAACAACATCAACCTGGCACCATATATACTGCCCCATGTATACCCCATCTTACACCCTGCCCCATATATACCCCACATTATACTACAACCTGGCACCATACACAAGGCCCCATATACCCCCACCCTGCCCCATATATACCCCACATATATCCCACATTATACTACAACCTGGCACCACACACAAGGCCCCATAGACCCCACATTATACAGTCAGGCTTCAATTACCATATTGTCGTATTTAACTTAAGTACCGGGTAATTTTAATGAGCATCGGTCAGTAGGGGAGTTTCCAAATAGCACTAAAAGCTAGCTCTTAAACACTTAAAGCAGAATGAACGTCTTTATTAGAACCGGGGGTTCTACTACAAGTACAACCTGGCACCATGAACCCTGCCCCATATACCCCACCTTCAACTACAACCTAGCACCATGAACCCTGCCCCATATACCCCACCTTCAACTACACCTTGGCACCACGAACCCTGCCCCATATACCCCACCTTCAACTACACCTTGGCACCACGAACCCTGCCCCATATACGCCACCTTCTACTACAACCTGGCACCATGAACCCTGCCCCATATACCCCACCTTCAACTACACCTTGGCACCACGAACCCTGCTCCGGACCCTGCCCCATATACCCCACCTTCAACTACAAGCTGGCACCATGAACCCTGCTCCGGACCCTGCCCCATATACCTCACCTTCAACTACAAGTTGGCACCATGAACTCTGCTCCGGACCCTGCCCCATATACCGGGTACCCTACCTTCAACCACAAGTTGGCACCATACACCCTGCCCTACATATACACCATACCTTATAGCCTAAAGGGTTGGCATGATACCGGAAATACGTCATGCCACTTCCGGCGGATCTCACACCAGGCGGCGCCGGTGTCGGGCACACAGCTCCCCTGGCGGAGACATGGTGCTCTATGTTCTTTTATGTGTGTGGGTCTGCGGGGTTTGGTCGGGGAGGGAGTGGTTGTGGAAGGGGCTCAGCTTTGGGCTGTTGAGGGGTGCTTGGGCCCGACAGATCGATATTGATCGTTCATTACGCGCTCTCTAGGCTCCGGAGGACCTCAATAGCCGCCTCCAGGGCGCGCCGGGAGGACGACAGAGGGCGCTAATGAGGCAAACACACCCGCCAGGAGCCGTCAAGAGGGTGCTAGCTACTTGTGACGTCACCACAAGTGGGTTGACGTGGGTTTACAATCTCCTGCCAGCGCCCTTGTCACGGTGATCAGAGGCTATACTAGTATATACTGCCTGTGATCTACTAGACCCCCCCCCCCCCCCCACACACACACACACATACACTGTAATCATAGATATGGGGACCTAGAAAAATATGGGAGATTGCTTAGACATCTTGGGCTGTTGTACATTCAAAAACGTCCTCAAGGACTACCCCCTCCCCCCCCCCCCGCCAGACCCAGGAGGGTTCACATGCAGCGCTTCATTTGTGACGCATAACTATAGTTTCTTTTTGACACAGTTTGCTTGTGCTATGTAGCCCCCTCCAAAGTGTGTTGTTTCCGACACCCCTGTTTATAGGTGAGTGTAGTAAATAGATAGAAAACAATAAGTAAACAGAAAGTATCAGGTACAAAAACACTAGAGATGCATGCATGCCGCTACCTCCAATCCCTCCCACCAGTCACGAATACCTCCATAATTGCTGTGCACAGCTTGAAAAGGAGCATATGTCGCTCTCAGCCCAGGCCTCAGTCCATGTACATAGATGTTTTTGTTACCAGGAGAAGGATGGGCCATTCCCTGTTTTTCACACAGGCTCCTCCAGTAGCCTATGTGGCTACATTCTGGGTGCCAGTATCAAGGGGTAGGGTTGGTGTACTGATGTCAGATTAAAGACCAGGAGTCGGCAGGGTCTAGTCGTCTCGTCTTCCTCCAGGGTAGTTCCTCCTGTGTGGGACGCCGCCCACCTGGAGGCTCTATACCCTGGTAGATAACCTACTATCGGTAACCATGGAGACGCCCAGGTGTATCATCTACCTACCCAGGTGGGCGGTGACTTCCTTGGCTTCCTCCAGTATCTGGCCTCTTATACCTTACCCCATACCAACCCTAGAGCTGCTACACTGACATTCTCAGCCCTGTAGAGGGCTCATTCCAGGCATTCTCATCTTACCATCTCATGGTACTAGGGTCATAGGTTGATCTGACATGACACCTATATTAATACCTTCATGACAAATTAGCACCCTTTGTATGGATGTGCATCGTGTTGGAGCTAGTAAATCTTTTCTGGAAAACAAGACTGAACACTTTATAGCAATAGCCATCAATGTTAGGGCATGGACCATAAACACGACGTAGCATGTACTAGTATACAATGTATATGGCTCAGTCTCGTGAGTTTGTAACAGTTCAAACGTCTTTGACCGGTGGCGTCTTTGACCGGTGGCGTCTTTGACTGGTGGCGTCTTTGACCGGGTATGTGATTAAAATGAAGAAAAAAGTAGTGTATAGTAAAGAAATGGGTAAATTTATTGTATAATATGTTATAACACATCATTTCGAGGCATTATTTAAAATTGATATATTTCATATATTTATGTTACTGGCTCAGTCCCATGAGTTTGTAACAGTTGAAACGTCTTTGACCGGCGTCGTCTTTGACCGGTGACGTCTTTGACCGGCTGAAGAAAAAAAGCCCAAAACCCAAACCCAAACCCTTAATATGTGCATTAAAATATTTTTTTAAATTGGGTAAAACAACCATAGACTGTTTATTACATGAAGAAGTTGAAGCTTAAATTTCTTTACTATATACTACTTTTTTCTTCATTTTAATCACATACCCGGTCAAAGACGCCACCGGTCAAAGACGCCACCGGTCAAAGACGTTTGAACTGTTACAAACTCATGAGACTGAGCCATATTCATGAGTGTTGTATTTGTTTTGCCATGGTTCATCCCTTGGGGATCTGACCGTGATACTATATGCTGCACATTCAAACTTGTTTACTCATGAATTATCAAAGATTTAGAGTAATTTCCTGTCTGAAAGCAGTATAAAGGACATAACCCTCCTGGAGACGGCGGTATGTTCAGCTGTCGGGCGGTCGTCAAGACAACTTGCCATGTTTACACGCCGTTGTCAAGGTTACCACCATTTACTACGATGGCAGATCACGTGCCTATCACATGACTCAGGTCCTACGGTCAGTCTTTATGTCTTTATTACTCCCCTCCCCTCCCCTCAACACGACCACACATGCACCCCTTTCATATACATATAACATCAGTATAAGACATGCAATGCTGAAAAAATACCATATTGATAATCCATCCATCAGTGAATATTTTAGGAAAACCTTAAAAGATTTGCCGCTATACTAAAATGCAAAATAACTTCTTCTGAACCTTGGTAGTGTATATTAAATAAGAAACTTGCTGAATGCTATAAATGTTGGCAGCTGTATACAAACACAGTGTCTGTTTACAGCTGCCAGTGTTACACTGCCCTTTCCACACCTGGCCCAATCATTCACGCAGTAGATAGGATGACAGTAATGGCAGGAATGACTCCTTAATGTGCTGGGCAGTCCCTGCTTAATCGGACTGCCCTCAGGCTGGTAATCATTAGTCCATCTTATTATGGACTTAGGGGATTGAGGTGATTAATTACATTTGATGTTTAACTATAAATATCTGTACTTTATAGACAGTGATGTCCAGTCATGATGACAGAGTGATGTTTTGGTATATACCATGGTCTGTATGCTTTGGGAAACAGGTGCCTCACTGACTGAGACTGTCCACCAAAGGGACGAGTTGTATATATACAGCTGACCCATGCTCACTATAAATGGCCCCACCCAGTATAATGACCCATCCTCCATGAACATAGACTAGCCATAACAAGTGTCAATACCCTCCAGTACTTCTTTACCAGACCTGGCTGCCGCCAGCCGGTCAGATTCTCATTACCCTATATACATTGTACATGCTAGTAGGGTGTGGCTCGATCCTCCAGTTAGCAGCTACATACTCTACACCTGGGACCTTTAGTATGGCTGTCAGTACTAACTTTATACTGGTATAAAAGAGATGAATGGGCAGTTAGGGTCAAAGAGATTAAATCTTAACAGGTAGCCTTTGTCAGGTGTTAAAGTATACCTGGGTGTATGGTGGGGATGTGTGGGGATGTTCCACACCTGCATGCAGCCATTAAATTGGAAATACTTCTATAGAAGATGTCACTATGACAGGTTATTGTGCCGTTATATAGGTCTTCTATGCACTAGATACAAATTGCCATATTTAGGTGAAAATGATGAAACACTAAATGAGAGGTCCAAATGGAAATTGAGTAAAGTGTGTATAAGGGGTGTGGTGCGGAGAAATCAACTTGGATTTCACAAACGGAGAAAAAATATGCACGACTTCAAAAGGAAAAGCTGTGTTTGAGCTAACATGGTAGGAAATATGGTCCTATATTTGTGTGAAACAATCGCCAATGATACCCTATGCAAGGTTGAGTGACCTGAAACATAGCAAATATCCTTTTTGGCCTGAGGTGAAATTTCACACAGTCATTAGCAAGATGAATGTGCCTTTAGTGTCAACCTGCCCGAGGTGTTCAGTATATGAGTATTATTAGGAGGGTGGCTAGGGCTAACAGCTAGACTGATTGTCCATAGAGGGTCCAGGCGGGGTCAGGGGGGAGGGGCAGGCCCCGCCCACTGGCAGGTGAGTGGCAGGGGGGCCTCCATTACCTGCAGGGATCGGAGACAGGACCATCTCACCTCTGACCCTCCAGTTATAACCCTGTAAGGACGGCATAGCTCTTCAATGTTCGGTGTCCTTTGTCGTCATGATGTATGGATGCAGCCCTAGGGAGTAACTCCCAAGTGCTGTAGTATGTATTAATCCATCATCCTGACTTAATTACTAAACAAGGTTGGTACATTACCAAAGGGTTGGCATCAAAGCAACTCCTGGAGGATATAGGCTAATCAGGGCTGCATTCATACATCATGACGACCAAGGACATATCACAATCCAGCACGATGCGGCCGTCAAAGGGTTAAACGAAGTGCCCGGCGGACTGAATGTAGGGGTGGTGGTGAGACGTGGGAGGTGTGAGAAGAGCAGGGCGATAACCCGAACAGGTCAGGTACCTAAATGATGCACATCAAGGGTGAGCTTTAGCATATCCATAATTAGGTATACTAGCTATTGGATCTGAAGGGTCGACCACCCAGTGATCAGTCAAAGTTTATAGGTAGTATGTGATACGCCTTCTAAAATGCCACTGGGCATGTCTTAACAGAAGCTATTAAATGGAAATATTGCCTGCCTATTGCAGACATTGATATATCAGTTAAATACGCATATTTATTGACTAGGTTATCAGAATATCACGAAGCCAACATCTATACATTGTCTGCCTCAAAATAAGCCTAAAACACCTATATTCTCATACTGAATTAAATAAAGCCACAGTTGCACGTAGCCAACGTGTTCCTGTACCAGTTTAGCACGGACAATCAGTAAAGCCCACACTATAAGCACGTGCATGGACTTCCACAAATATACAGGGGTACGTGCAAAAACAGTGTACACGTGTACACACAAACACGCCTATCAGAGACCTGAGGCACACTTGTGGTAACCAGGCTAAGGGGTGCTATACTATATGTTGCTATACATCCTCTCTTCCATAGGGGAACGTTCACAAATGGCGTCAATGCCTTGGGGTAAGATGGAGATCTTTGGGTTTAGAAATGACCCTACATAGTGGTATGGATGTCACTGGGTTTAGTGATGAAACGTAACCAGGGTCATAGACCACTTTGCCGAAAATAATGACGGGGTGAGAGTGTTTTTATAGATCCCAAAGTAGGTGACGTCATTTGTGAACGTTCCCTAGACTCTTCACAGAGGCCAACTCACCATCCATACCCTCAAACCCCCTCCTCTACCTGTGCTTATCATGTATTTACATTGACGTATAAACACGTCACCATGTATAGAGCATACCCGACATGCCAGCAACCAACTCTCTAACTACTGGTCTCCTATCTGTTTTCTGAACCCGACGCTGGTGTCGTGATACGGAGGGCTACAGATCACCAACTCGCCAGGTGCCAGTGATCACAGGGAGTTGGTTGTTGTGTTGTTATAGTAACCAAGGAAACAAGGTGTATGAGGCTGGTGGCCGGTATGTGAGCAGTACATGAGCTGGTGAGCTACTCAGGGGACCAGCGGGGGGCTGAGCACCTCTGTGACGTGATACCACCATGTTGACGTGTCCTGTGTAAATGCCCAGTTTAGTCCTATGCAGATTAATAAGATGAAAGGGAATACAAGTATCAATTGAGATTGAACAGCCTTTCCTAAACTACCCCACCAACAGGTGCTAGCCAATAATGCTCTTTTTCAAGGTACATTAATTGTTTAAACTTTTACTTTAATATCGATATTGTCCGATATGAGCGCTGGTCTATGACACCATATCACAAACCCAAGTAAGATATTACCCTGAAATCAGTGCGACCTATATATCCACCTATCATATCGTACTCCATTCAGGAATGGATTAATCTGGCCACCTAGGGTGATCCTCCTCCTGGGTATCTCCCACACCTACATATCACTCACCCCTATCCACCATACCAACCCTACCCCCTACCCCTACCCCTACCCCTACCTACACCTCCACCCCAGCATGCCGGGTAGAGAACCCCAGTAGCTGGCACCTATCTGATTGGGAGATGATCATTCTGTATCAAGGTACATACCAGCCTGTCTGTATGGGGGTACCATGGGGAGGGGGTCGTGTTCTTATCACGATGAATGGGGGGAAATTTGTCTGATAGCACATGTCTGCGTATGATCGGTATTCAATGAGTTAAAGGTCTCCTGGGAGATAATTGCTGAAACATATCTATGTGTATGTTCTCACCGCCATCTGATCTTATGCTGAAGATGTGTAGGGGATTTATGGTTATTACACATTTCATCCTAAGGCATGTCAGTCTTTAGAAAGAGAAACTGGCGATATACAAAAGATGCTACATGTAAGTAATAGATAGACTATGGTTATGAGAGGCTAACTCAAAATAACCACTGCAAGCTGGCTGGCACCCTTATAGGCGTGTAGCTGGATGCATTATCAACCAATGTGATAACTCCCTGGCCTTCACTACGGAATTCTTAGGGGGCATTATGTAACAGCTTGTACCCATTGTGATTGCTGTATCAGTGCTCATCTCGCCAGTTAAGGCTTAAGTAATGGATGCGCCCACAGGACGTCCAGCTTGACCCCTATAGGGTGCCTGCCAGTCTACAGTAGTCATATTTTGAGTTAGCCTCACATAACCATTGTCTTATCTGTTTTAAACCACAGCTGTAAGGTTATGTGAGTCTACACAGAAATAACCAAGGTGTGAACTCCTTTGTCTTAGCCCTCCGCTGTGGTTTAATTGGAAAGAAACATATATATATATATATATATATTCCTCTCATCGCATTATATCTCTGAAACAAATAAATGCGAACCTGGGTTTAGTGTGGTGCATGCTTTGGTATGATGTTTGACTCGAAGCATACAGAATGAAGCAACATATTACACCGTGCACCTTCCTCCAGGGTTCCAAGACTATACCTGGGTGCCTAGTGCCAGCAGATTACAGTAATCAGCCTGGTGTATTAGACCAACACTCAAACACAGAGATCAGGAGCAGGGAGGTGGCTTTAATCCCCTCCAGCTGCCTCAGCTCACGAGCCATTGTTGACCACCACAACATATAGCACTGAGCCGCAGCCACTGCAATCACATGTTCCTGTGAGTTATATGAAATGCACGCTTTATTATTATATTATATGTTAAATAAACTTGTGATCAGACAGGCAGTGTACATAGCCATGCAAAAAACGACAGAGGTTAGCAGTACCTTTAGATCCCACCAATGATACAATTATTTCTGGTCCCGGTAAATCGCTTCTATATGAGAGGAAATGACTGTAAATGAGGGTATGCACCAGTGCTTAGCACCGTCCTATATAAGCCCACGAGGTGAGGCGTGTTACTAATCCAATTCTGCATAATGTAATAAGACCAATAGTTAATATCCATTTGGTGTTGTACACATAGAACTATTGCAACTCGACGTAAGACTATTACTGAGCTCAGCCCATAACATGGACGGCCAGAGTTGTAAAGTCAGAGTCCTTAAAGCCTGACGTGCGGCTTTAATGGTTGACCTGTAACCGGATTAGGATCCAAACTGTGGGCCAGTCACGTGACCTAGTAATTAGATTACACCCTGGCAGGGATTAGGGGCTACCCTGACCGGTGTTAACGCACAGAGAGTCCCCAAGGAAATGGTGTCAAGGGGGAAATGAAATGTCAGTGTACCATTTTAGAAGTGATGGTCGAGGATATGTGCTTTGCATATATAGAGGGGGCATGTATACATATATGTGTACTTTGAATATAGAGGGGGATATGTATATGTGTGTGTGTCCCAGAGGTAGTAGAGAGTGCACTAAGGTCGTAAAATGATAAAACCAGCCTAGACGTATGCATAAAGACCTGCCATGTTTAGTAAATAGAGTATGACATCAAATCGTGGTCCTGAGTCACAGGGGGCTTTCCGTATTGAGTGTCCTAGGGACATAAAGATGGCCCGTGGGACGGCTTACATGACTGGCCGGTTAATTAGGTGGTTTAGTGCAGGGCCGGGGCAAGGCAACTGAATAAATACCATGAATATCTCAGGAGGCTGTGGGAGAGGCTGATTAGAAGGGACAGTGGCCCCCACAGGGAAGCTGTGTTATATGGTAATACATGGAAATGGTATCACAGCCGGTACATGCATTCCCCCGACCTCAGTACAAAAACAGCATATCATGTATAGCACTTATTACATGTACAACAAGAGATGAATACCATACACTACCCTTATGGTTACCCCGTACTACCTCTATTATTTCAATAACATAAGTAAATCATAATTATGCTCACGATGTATCGATTTATCGTGCTCACCAATACGGAATTGCCACTTCGATTCTTTCTCTTCCGAATGAGCAGTGATCGCATCAGAATAGCTGTCCACTCTTGCGTTCCATATCATAGTATCAAGACAAAGAACCGTCCAACAGACTGCATACGTATTACAGTATATGGGCCAATTGATCCATATTCCTTCAGACAGATGTATATAGAGGTAGCAGAAAAAAGACTAGAAGATACCCCGGGAGGGGGGGGGGTACTCAGTATAGGAATGGGTACCAACTGCGGTAACGACCCCGAAGAGCTGTCGCTGTGCACGTGCCGAAGCAAGAAAAAAGGGGGGCTGTTAATCACATAAAAGTAAAAAATTAGGGGCTGTCAAGGACTGGAAAGTACTAAATCAGGGGCTGTCACAATTTAAATAGAGAAAATGAACCCTTAAATCTCATACATGACTTAAGTAATCTATATTATTCCAAAATAACCTCATTATAAATGGAAGAGGTGGGCTGTCAGCTGACCTTTAAGAAAATAGGGGGCTGTAAAAATAATGCACATTTTCAAGGGGCTGTCAAATGACCAAATAGGGGGGCTGTAGTTTCGCAGTTGGTACCTCGCATCAAAGAGTGACTGCCCCCCCCCCCCCCCGGGAAGATACCCAGTGGTGCCTTCCGGGTGCGGTGGGTCTGAGAAGAGGTCGGATTGAGCTGCTCGGCCGCACAGCCTGAATGTGGTCCCTGGTTTGTGGCAGATGAAAAGGCAGAGTCCATTTGTCTCCTGTGTCTGCGTGTGTAAAGGGCCAGTCTTACCCACCAATAGGGAGGCTCTGCGGTGTTATCGGCCGGGCATCCCCTCCATTCTCCAACCCGAATTCAGTGCTCACCAATTGCCCCTGTATTGTGACACATGTTAAACAAGCCGAGGGTTCTGTTCGGAGAGTGATGTTACACGGGAGCTATGTAATGTCTGATTGGTTCCGACCATGTCGAGGCTTTGCTGTAGGATTGGGAGGCGGAACGGGACTATATTGGAAGGGCTTGGGACTGGGGGGCTTTGTTCACCATCCAAAAGCTTTGGGAATTACAGCCCTGCTTGTCTGTGATATAATCCCATTGATTCCGGCCACCTATATTCTGTGAGAGACACAAAACAGGGCAAGGTGGCGCCATCGACCGCTGCCTTCATTTCCCAGGCGGCTGTGGCATCACATCTTGCCAGAGACTGTAATATCTCTCACCCTATCGGCATACTTGTAGACACGTGTATGGACAGATGGGAAGTATACTTCTCGGCCTATGGTATACGTGTATGAGGTTCTGGCCTAGTAAAATATGGCATGGATATATTATATAGGAGCAAATGTAACACATTGTGTGACTAAAATGTGACGCTGCAGTCGATAATAGTTCCTATATAAAAACGTACGTAGTACAAAATATACATTTAATAGTGATGACTTTTTCTAGGTACATTGTAGTAGGTGTTGAACATGAAATTATGTGGGTGCCCCAGGGACAGACTACAGAGGGGTCAAATGCCCTCGTCTTCCTACCCCAACAGTAGGTGTTGGACCTAGGAGTTGGGCTGGAGCGAGGACCGATCCTCTGGACTTTATATATAGGGGACGTAGTGGGCTAAGATGGATGTTGTGGAGGAGACGTATAAAGGTTTAAAGCCCCAGCTCCCCTATAAATAGGGCTGAGTACCTGTCCCGACTGCGCCCTGACTGTCGGTGGAGGGGTACCGAGATCTGCGGGTTTAAGTAGCGGATCTGGTGTGTATCCAGGTGAGGGGATGTACCACTCAGCCAACAGGTAATATACACACCTTTACTCGTGTTTAATGAGAACCTACAGGGTTACAACCCACACCCCGCCCCACTCACCTCCCTCACCACCTCGCCCCTCACTCCACCCCTCTCAGGCAGGCTGCACGGTGTTTAACCTCAAACTGTCAACTCTGAACCAGCAAATGATCCCTCAAACTACAAATAAAACTCCCAGGCCACTTGGCCACCCTTTAAAGGTTATCATTAAAATTTAAAGTGAGCAATTACTGGGGTAGTGAAACCCTCTGGATAGTTTATTGGGATAAAATAAATGTTTTCCGTACCATCGAGTTTAATTTTGTTGAATTATTTGATAACGATGAACAATATCTGAACTATAGGGGGTGTCCCCACAAGGTTAGGTTTTTGATGGGAGAGATGGTGGCTTTTTGTCGCTATTAGTGTGCTCAGACTTAAGTAGACTGTAAACATCAGGGTGCCAGACTGTCGATGTGCACATGCCCTATTGTTAGGTAATGCAATGGTACAGGGATGTACTTCCATTTGAACTAATAGAGATGGAAAAGTTGAAGAGCAACATAGAATCTGCTTCTAATAAAGCTACGTATGCGTTCATATGTGCATGTCACAAATTGAATGAATTTTCCCATTTTATCTGACAATCCCTGTGTACTTGTGAAGGCAAAAGATGTCATTTTCCATCAATGAACGCAGGTTAAGTATGGGGGGGAAAAAAGGACATCATGTGGCCTCTGTTAAAAAACACCATGGATTCACAGTGGGCTTTAATAGAAAGCATACTGGGCGTTGACCACGTCATGTTATCATCGGTGACTTCAAGAGAAGCCTCATCAGTGGGTTCAAAAATAATGGTGGGATTTGGAGGAAGCCACATCATCTCAGTATAATCACTTTGGATGGAAGCCACATCAAAGCCTCCTCGGTGGCTTTCAACAGAAGCCACATCATGGCGTCATAGTGAGTTTTGAATGGTGTTACATTGTGGCTTCATCAGTGGCTTCAAATAATGGTGGGCTTTGGAGGAAGCCACATCATCTCAGTATAGTCATTTTGGATGTAAGCCACATTAAAGCCTCATCGTTGGCTTCTGCTACATCATGGTCTCAGTGAGTTTTAAATCATGCCTTCACTCGTGGCTTCAGCAGATGATGATGGGCTTTAGGTGAAGCCACATCATCGGATTAGAGTTACTTAATTTGGCTGGAAGCCATATCAAAGCCTCATCGGTGGCTTCAATAGGAGCCACATCATGTTCTCATAGTGAGTTTTGAATGATGTCACATCATGGTTTTATCAGTGGCTTCATCAATGACTTCAACAAAATGATGATGGGCTTTGGCGGAGGCCACATCATCGCATTATGGTTACTTAGATGGAAGCCAGTTCAAGGACGGGCTTCAACAGAAGCCACATCATGTCCTCATCGGAGGAAGCCACATTTGGTTTCATGGATCGCTCCAACAGAGGCAGTTTCCACACAAGAAGACGCTATCACTAGCTTAGTAGAGATGCAGCAGCATGGAGCGGCAGGTGATAGGGTTAGGAGGCTAAGTGTCAGAATCAGATCGATTCACGAGGCGCCCGGGGCTGGTGTCCGTCTACCTCCAGCGGCTCTCCACTGGTTGATTTAGGGCGTACTGGAGGAGGCGCCGGTCGTTATGGGAGTGTTTGAGGTTGATTTATGGCACAATGAGAGCAGCAGCCAGCCCCTGCCAGCCCACAGCTCGTGTGGCATCACCCCTACTTAGCAGCTTTGTTGGCGTTGGCGGAAGGCGCCAGGTGAGGCGACACTTTAACGCACTCATGTGTGCCCCACCTTTTCATTATATCCCATACCGACAGGTCGATGTGGCCTCAGCTCTTAACCTCTGGACCAGGTCAGCCCTATGGGGTGTCTGTGAGGCACATGGAGGTGGTCAGCACTGGATAGCAGGGGTAAACAAGGACTCATTCTGATGTCATGGTATTAATTAACGTTGTTACAGTCGGTGTAAGTAAATATTGATGAATAGCTGGATGAAAATGATAAATATGTAGTTCATTTAGAGTGCCCTGAGCAGGTATTTGGACAAAAATGTGATGTTTCCAAATGCATATTCCCAAAAGAGTAGCTTTGTTGAGTCCTACGTATGTTTTGTGCCAGTACTCCTATTCAAGTTAAAAAATACACCCAGCTGAAAATCAAAATGTGGTTACCATATATATATATAGATACCCAGGTGATGTAGGAGAGCTGGACATGTTAGTAGAGATTTGTCAGGAAGTTGGAGGAGGTAACTTCCTGGAGATACGCAGGGGGAGGGTGTGGCCTGGAAGTAGGTGTTGGCCTTATCACACTGGAGGAGGAAGAGACGGAGGAGGCTGTCTGCACAGGAGGTGTGCTCACCATCATAGGAGGCCCTCGGAACTAACACAGGTCAGAGGTGAATCACCTCAGTCCCCTGTCTCCTCCGGTCCTATCCCCTGAGATCCTCCAGGTACAGAGGTTACACCTTCAGACTGACAGCCCACTGCCAAGTACCAAGCCTGCCAAGAGGCAAAGCCTGCCAATATCCTATGTCGTGTGGTATCCGCTGACTGATACCTGGCTGATAGCTACCTGCCCTTCGGCACCTGGTGATTGGTGCCAGGTGCCAACTGTCTTATCCACCAGGTGTGTCAGAGGTAACTCACGGCGACATATTTGGAAAGAAGCCTGGTAAAGACTCCATATATTATATATATACCTGAACTCAACAGCGAGTCCTATGATCAGTCTGGATATCAGAATGGAATGAATATCATAGTCATGAATCCTTCAGCTGTGCTGCTCTAGTAGCAAAATGTTAATGGTAGTTTGGCCAAATGAAGAAAAATTGGAATCAATGGAAATAGTTTGCATTCACGCCTATTGTCTCGATAATGCAATATGTTTGTTCACTGAGATATTTCCCATTACCAAGTCACAGCACACAGTCACATGTTGGCACCAGCAGCCTTTCAGGGAGATAAGAGAACAATTAAACCACACCTAAAACCATGACCTTTAAGTGTCCCAGCTCTCACCTCCTCCTTAGATTTAGTGCTGAAATAAAACTTTTGAAAAACATATCGATAAATAACTCATGATTTATGACTAGAATCTCAGTTTACTGTTTCTATACCCGACATAACTGGTACAACATTTACAGTGGCTGGAGAGTTTAGTGGCATCCATGGCTGTTAATGTATATTCGTAGATATATCATGGACTGAGTGGTGACCTGAGATGTTATGTTATGTAGACACTGGTAGAATAACCTCCTTTGTCTCCCATGTGCCACCATGTCCACACAATGGCAGTTCCTATCTTACATCATGGCAGGGTGCAGTGTCCAATGCCACCGACTACTTATGCATGGAATGTTGTGAAATGTGCCTCTAAAAGCTTTAGGAGGTTCCCTTTTGGCCACACAGTGATACCTTAGGATCTTTAGGTTGGCCCCAACACTATACAGACTAATGTTGAAATCACAAAGAGATGTCCTATTTCTAAGTGGTTTTAAGACATATGATATACATAGCATACATATTCAGTATACAGGCAATCGGCTCTTTGTATCATATTGTTTATAAAATATAGCGTCCACCCCCATTCATATCTCTAGCACATAACATGTGATTTATTAATGGCTAGGGCACTGTGTATAGCTTGGCTAATTCCATAGCTTCCCCAGCCAACCTATCATGTTATATGGTCCAATGCACCACACTACCTCGCATATCATTCATCCTAATTCAGGTAATTTGGGAGATCCTGGCAACATGAGGGAGTATCTGCTACCCACGGGGCCCTTTGTTATGGGGGCTAAGTAGGTCGTTATTATACCCCAAAGTCCCATTACATGAGGCATAAAAGGATTATCTCCTAGTATAAGCCTTTAAATTGACTATCCCCTTGTATGAGTTATAGCATTGAACCCTCCATATCTCCTGGTTACATGCTCATATTAGACTCTGTAAGGCATTATCAGTGTAACAGTTAGTGATGGTGCAGGCAGATTCATACTGTATGAATAATAGAACTCCCTGATAGAATAGTGGACAGATGTAGGCTTACTGGTATATAGGGCTGTTGTGTATAGGTACTATCAGTCTATGGTGCCACCACAGGTGTGTTGGTTGGCGTTAGTCCAGATGTGTACACAAAGAAAACAGGCAGTCACTCTGACATCCTTCAGGGAGTCAGGCATGTCAATTCCAGTCCTGATTGGGTCCATTTCTGCAATGGAGTCAAGCAAGGCTGGTATTTGCGTCGTGTCTGACCCCTTTCAAAAAGGAGTCAGACAGGGCTGGACTCATAGACCAGCTGAGTCTCAACGGGGGAGTCACTCTGGTGACATGCCAGACTCCTCTCCTTTTCTATTATGTATGTATACCTGGATCACTTGGCGTGGAAGCTTAGAGCCTGCATGTCCGTGGGAGCATAGAATTAGCTTAAAACCCCCATTCACATCCAAGGAGAAGATAAATATGTGTGATAAAATTATCCCATAGATTTGCCTAGAGTATAATTGCACTACCGGTACATACTCTAATGCTCATTTCCGATAACCTTACCTAACGCATTACCCACGTTCAGTGATCCACCTTCAGGACACGTTGGCCGTTTTTGGCAGGAAACAAAGCAGGCTTGTTTCTGCCATGGAGGAAGGTAGTGAAAATAAACAGGCCCTGGGCCCTGGAGGTGTTACTACGGTTGACACGTGTCAGGGGTTGCCTGTAGATAGAGGTCAGCAGGTTGCTGCTCCAGGGGCTGTACGGGCGGTTGTCAACAACACATGTATGTTTGGACAGGTAAATGCAGTGGTCAGGTGAATTGCTGCTGGGAGCTATGAGTTCTACCCCCGGGTTCTATACCCAGGCACGCGACTCTCTTCCTAACACCTCAATGTGTGGATCTACCTCTTGAGAGGTCTTAATCCATTTGACATGGACATTACCATTGTACACCATTGTCATCAAAATGCGGCAAGGGGAAGTATCAGCTGATACTGGGAAGTATCAGCTGATACTACCTAACATACTAATCCCATCCCTATGCATAGGATGGGGCATGTGTTTACTTTGGATTATTTTCTTCATTTTCAAGATGAAAGAAGTGTGTACCATAGTAAGGGTTAGTGTTGGCAAGAAGGAATCTACTGTTTGACAAACTACCATCTGTCATGCTATATGTACAGGAAATAGGCAGACCTATACATTTAGGAGAGGTGTGCTCTTTAAAGCTGTATTCTTATGAGATTGAAAGTCCTGGAGAGCCTAATAGATTCTTTGCCTTTGATCTACCAGATAATTGTGTATGCACAATTGAAATGATATGGCAATGAAGCTAAGCAGTAAAAAGTATACTGTACATTATTATATGCATGCATTGTTGTAAACATTTGTTCGTACTTTGAAGTGTAGACGGGAACTAGAACGAGTAAAATATGAAGCAGTGAATGTTTCTGTGAGACGCACACAAAGGTGTCTAATGGAGGATATCACCTTTAAATGATATGTCATTTGAATATCGCCTGATTTAATATCTCACAGAAGCCTGCGAGGTATATGATCTTTTAGACAATCAGCTTTAAGGATCACATAGTGCATTGAAACAGTGCGCCCTTTAGTCGTCATGATGCATGCATGCAGTCCTGGCGAGTAACTCGTCAGTGCTGCATTCATATATCATGTCTCATGTATTCATGTACATTTGTACCATGTCGATCCCACACCAACGGGGTTGATAGAGATTCCCGAAAGGTCGGCATGGTGCATGAATACAGCCCCCATGGATATTCCATGATGCAGCCCTGGCTCGTTACTCGCCAGGGTTAATTGCATTTACAAAGGGTATTAAAACAAAGCACCGTGTGGCCCTTAAATGGTTGAAGTGCAGTGTACTCTGTATGTTATTTGCTTGTGTCCATGCTGTATAGTCTGTGTTCTCACGCCCCCTGTCGGTTGTCGTTGCAGGTGGTGGAGGCGCTGATAGAGTCGGGGGCACGCATCACCGAGGTGGACAATGACGGCCGCATCCCGCTCATCCTGGCCGCCCAGGAGGGACACGTGCCCGTGGTGGCCGCCCTCCTGGAGGCGGGCTCCCCCATAGAGTCCCGCGCGCACGACGGCAAGACGGCCTTAAGGGTGGCCGCCCTGGAGGGCCACCGCGACGTGGTGCAGTACCTGGTGTGTCACGGCGCCGACGTCAACTACCGCGACGCGGACGGGCGCTCGACGCTGTACGTGCTGGCACTGGAGAACCACGCGGCGCTGGCCGAGTACCTGCTGGACCAGGAGGCCGAGGTGGAGAGCTGCGACCTGGAGGGCCGCACCGCGCTACACGTGGCCGCCTGGCAGGGGCACTATGAGATGGTGGAGCTGCTCCTCAATAACCAGGCCAATGTCAACGCTGTGGACAATGACCGCCGCACGGCGCTGCAGTCGGCGGCCTGGCAGGGTCATGTGACTATTGTACGACTGCTGCTGGAGAGGGGGGCCAGTGTGGACCACACGTGTAACCAGGGGGCTACAGCCCTGTGTATAGCGGCCCAGGAGGGACATGAGGACGTGGTACGCGTCCTGGTCAAGTACCAGGCCAACCCCAACCACGCCGACCAGTACGGGCGGACCGCCACTAGGGTGGCCCTTAAAGGGGGTCATGTCAACGTGGTCAAGATGCTGGAGGAACATGGTGCGCAGCCTTTAAACGGGACAAACACACGACGTAGCGCCACCTCCACGGCCTCAGCCGGCTCGGGCGCCGACGGCACGGGTAAAGGCCCCCTGTTGTACAGTGGGGCACCGGGCTTCCACCAGGGCAGCGGCGGGGGCTGTGGGGGTGGCGGTGGTGGGGGTCGGCCACAGGGAGGACAGCGCTCACACCACAACAACAAGCACCACCACAACTCACAGCAAAAACAACAACACCAAGCACTAGTACAATCGGCCACCGTGCTGGTCAACAACGGCAAGCAGGCGGCCACCCCGCCCGAGTCGCCGGGAAACTCGTACGACCGGCGGAAGTCGTACCTGTCGAGTAACTCCAAGTCGTCGGGTAACCTGACGGCGTCCAACACATCGTCCACCAACCAGAGTTCGAGCACGGCGGGCAGCATGGACTCGCCGGGGCTCTCCTTCACGCAGCAGCTCCAACAATGCTCGATGGCAAGGAACCGGAACCGGCCGCTGAGCCGCGTCCTGTCGCCGGTCAGCGAGCCGCAGAGTCCGGTTCCGTCGCCGCCGGCGTCGCCGCTCAGTGAGATTCACGGCGCCCCGCCGCGCATTACGCCGGAAGTGCCGTCGCCGCTGTCCACCAAGCAGAGCAGTCCGCGCCGCGACCACGCGCCGACCAACGTGCTGACTAACACATCGTCGACGACGTCGTCCGCACACAGACCCGTGCACATCATCGCCAACCCGCACAATGAGCTCAACAACGCCAACTCACCTGACGAGCCCGTCTGGCAGCGGATCTCGGACGTCAACAAGGCCGAGCAGCTCAAACGGAGCTCCTCCCAGCAAGAGTCACGCAGCGCCGGAAGTGGCAGCGGAAGCGGAAATAGCTCGGGTGTCTCCTCGCTCAAGTCGCCGGATACAGCGCGGCGTAAGCGTAACGGTATTGTGACCAACCCTAACTACTCCAAGGGTGGAAATATCGTCAGCATCAACGGCTACTTTAACAAACTGTCCAACCTGCCGGACAGTATGGACAACTACACAGTCTCCACCAATGGTAACGCGCAGGCGCCGCCGCCGCCGGAAAGGCAACAAAATGGCGGCGGGTCACTAGGCGGTATACACAAACCGCGCGCTGTGCGCCCTAACGGACTGCCTATAAAGAAGGAGACGCCACTATGATTAGAGACCTGCCTCTAGGTAAGTAACATCATGATATTTAAATATACTATTAGGTCTTTATTTTTTCGTAATAATTCTAAGGTTCTTCCTAAATACATATTCTACCAATCATATTAGCTATAGTACATTGTATATTGCGTATTCCAATGTGTCCAGAATAAGCGCTTTACCGGTAAGCTTATATCCAGGAATTGCTGAAATGCATGTTAGGGCCTATGTATTTTACATATATTGGATGAGAGGCATTGGACTTTCCCAGAACTCTTTTCGTAGACGTCCTGACTTTACTTGCAAATACATCATACACAAGAGGAATGAATATTAGATTAATACCAATACACAACCGATCTATTGCGCGTGGGATAGATTCTGGTACATGGCACTAACCTCTATAGACGCCACAGCACGCAGCGTAAATGGACTGGGCTAAGTAGTATATGGAGAAAACACATATACCCTGGCACTAACATTAGTGGTCAATGAACTCAATGTCATCTCCATAGGGGGAACAGAACACAACATCAACGGAAGCAATGCGTGTAGCGGGTTCCTATGGTACCAATAGCAGCACTGGCAGTGGTCCAGAATAGAGGCTGGGGGGTGGGGGGGTGGGGGTGGAGAAGGCGGTGGTGTTAAGGGTAGAGTGGGGTTTGTATATGCTGCTGCACGGGTACATGGTGGGTGCAGTGTATGGGAGATTAAAGGCAGCAGCTCTTACAGTGTACTTTATGAGAGCTATAGGATTAGGCTGGGATTTAGGACAACAGCTAACATGGAATATCTGGGTGAATAGTGGTTCGTGTCAGGTGGGATTGGACTTGGGTTAATGAAGAGATAATTGATTAGTTAAGGATACTCTCTACCCTCCTCTTTCAAGGCAGAAAATACACATTAAATGATATATAACTTGATGAGTTTTTGTCAGAGCATTACTAATCCTACGTCATTCTGATTGTATACTATGCCCCTTTCAAATTCCATGGGTTTAATTGGCCGTTGCTAGGGAAGGAATGCGAATGGAACAAAAACATTCTTTTTTTAGTCATTTCTTTTTGAACAGCCCTATTGGATGAAAAATCATCAAAATTGACATTTTTGAGAAATTGAAGGTAATCTAGACATACTTTAGCAGGGAACCGTCTTTTGGTTAGTGGATAATCCTATTATTAAGGTCTACAGAGCTATTTAAAGTAAAAGAAATTGGGAGAAAATCAATAAAATACCCATTTTTCCAATTTTTTCCAATTTTCTCACTTTAAATAGCTCTGTAGACCATAAAAATAGGATTATCCATTAACAAAAAGACGGTTCTCTGCTAAATTATGTCTAGATTGCATTAAAATTATCAAATATGTTAATTCTAATGATATCCCATACCTTAAGGCTGTTCAAAGAAAAATAGCCTAAAATGGAACGTTTTTGTTCCATTTACATTCCTTCCCTAGCAACGGCCATCTAAACCCAAGGAATTTGAAAGGGGTATCATATATGATCACAAAGATGTATAATAGGTAATACTGGGACATGAACTTATCAAGTTATGGATCATTTAATGTGTATTTTCTGCCTTGAAAGGGGAGGGTAGAGAGTATCCTTAAGACAGGTGATTGATTGGTTAGGGAGGGGGGGCTTTGGTGGAGCATGCCTATTGGAGGGAGTAGAACGTTGTTTAGGATCATGTGACATACTATTGTAAGGCCTATGTTAAATGGTGGATTTATTTCGAAGAAATAGCTGGAGAGACCTTACAGGTTGATTACAAGGGGGCGTATGATATATTGCGTATCATCAGACAACATCAACAATAGGACACAAATGTGGAAAAATACTGCATAGACTTAATACGATGGGGAGATTTTTGATGTCACATTTTTGATGTCACATTTAGGCCACTCAAAAAAAAAAAAGTGGTTTCTCATCACCAAGGTCTGAGAAATCTGACGAGGGAGGATTTTTTTTTTCCTTTTTTTTTTTTTTTACTCGCAGGCCAAAATGTATAGGATAATTTAAGGGCTTCTTTGGCCAAAATTCACATTTTATTGGTTAAGAATTAATTGATCTTTAAAAGTGGGGAAAATGTAAGTTATTTCTATACCACTACATTGCTGGCATTATTAGCTTTAATTTGATACCAAATATGACCAATTTTGTCCATTTTGATGAGGTTTTTCATCAAAATCTGGCAAAAAAAAAAAAAAGTTTTCCCCAAAACCTGATTTTTATGATGCGCGCGGTGATGAGAAACCATTTTATTTTTTTGAGTGGCCTTAATTAAAGCAGCTCCATAATCCTGCTGCACCCTCGTAAGGGCAGACTTCGACTAGGTTTGCCAACTGACCTATACATCCATGTTAGAACTCAGACATCCCTTCTTCCACCACATTTAGCTAAGGTTGCTCACGTCCACACCCAGCCAGGATAATGTCGTCAATAACTTCATTCAGAATTCACAGAGCATACCATTTACATGTAGCTACCATGTCCTGTTGGGGACCTGTCCATCGACTCAATCACACAGCCATCCTCTTACTTAGTCTCTGCTTATGGTTGCTTCAATAGTGGGTAACCGGGTATACTCGTAGCTCTGTTGCAACATCAATTGATTATGCTTGATCAGTACCAGTCTAATGTAACATTACTGCATAATTATGAAATCTGAAAGAAAAATCCAATGGCATCATTTGAAGGATATTATATACATGTTAAAAATGTAGATTTGATTAATCTTCTAAAAGATATTGTGAAGTCCACAAGGATGTTCCTAGTTAATTAGGTTACGGAGCACCTTCGGAAATAACATAGTTGGTATGCAAAGTGAACAAATCCGATTTTCTCGTGAATAATTGATTGAAAAAAAGACACAGCGGTCTAGCTGTTCCGCTACTCCTATCAGAAAACTTAATTGATTTCCACAAGCACCACTACCAGATGAGGAAAAGACCATGGGCAGTTTCCGCTAATTGGGAATAGCACAATTTAAGTTGGCTCTACAAGAGGAATATAGTGGGACTGTTACTTCTTTCGAGCGCAATTATTCAATCGGTTTTACAATAGTAACACTGGCTACTATAGGCAACCGATAATGTGTGTCCTCAACAAATCATATAATAATACATATACTGAAATTGATTCAGATTTTATTCTTTTATAGTTTATTGGCCATCATTGTAAAATTCTCGCATTAAAGTTAATCAATTATCAGTATTCATATAATCTACGGGAGCACTGGCGGCATTGTCTGTACTGAGGGGCTAAATGGTAGAGGGGTGTGATCCCCAGCCAGACAAAGGCTGGGGGCAGGCAGGGCACAGTTAATTAGGAGTAATGGATTCTAGGTGCAGGTGCTCTGATGGTGTGAATTCACTTTTTGGGTCTTGTGCATGCGCAGTGTTGGTTGGGGATCTGTGTGACTGTCAGGGTGTGGGTGTGGGTTGGGTGGGGGGGGAGGGTGGAGGGGTCTTGGTGGTCCCCCGATTGGGATAGGGGGTGGGGGGGGGGGGGTAGGAATGGGTCTAGGTGGGAGGGGGTCTGACTCTCTGAGTTAGATGAGTCTGGGTGAGAGGGGGTCTGGGTGGGAGGGTTGAGTAGGCCGGTAAGGATAGGGGGTGTAGAGGATGGGATTGGGTGGGTGGGAGGAAGGGAGGGAGGAATGGGTGGTCTGGGAGGGAGGGATGGGTTGGCCTGGTGGTGATGAGTTTGATCACAGCATGATTAGCACTCTTCTGCAGGACGTGATGCCCGTGCCGGCCTGCCATAGTGGTCGTAGATTGGGGCTTATAGAATACACTGAGCAGCTTGGGGGATTAGCTCAGGAGCTGCTCACCCTGGTCCTGCATGCCACACGTTAAAAAGAGGGCATTGCTTTTCATTATATAATACATAATACATTATACCATACCCCTGCTATATGTGGTGGGAGTGTACTATATGACTATCTATGTACTAGCAATCCAGAATATCCTTTCATGCAGACAGCTTCAATCTCCACTCTCGGTTATCAGATAACCCAGCCTTTTCAGGGCTGATCATCTACAGAACAACCTGGAATGTAGTGTTAATACTCAAAGCAGCAATCCATTCACCCACCCCCTGCAAGCTGGGCCCTCAGTGTTTCCCATGAGAATACCCACATCCAACCGATCAGCTGGGAGAGTGAATTGATGGCTAATTGCTCCCCAGTGGAAACCAGTTCACATTGAGCAGCTCATTCTCCAAACACATTGTTTGCAGCCAGCTCGCTCTTCCTATGCAGGGAGAACAGAACAAGGTCGGTCCTTTAGAAATAGTCTGATGGATTAGAGCCCAGCCCCTTCCCCATAGTAGATTAAATCGTTTGTCTAAGACCAATGACAAATAACCCCGTTCCATCCCAATTGGAGAGATTTGTTGTTAAAGTTAATTCTATCGGGTCTATCTAAATTTGCTCCCAACCTGGAACCCATTAGAATAAACGATTAAGAGTTGTGGAATCAATCACTCATTCGAACAGTATTTGGTGACAAATAGTTCTTTGAGTTTTCATTAGACTATAGTGTGGGATAATGTAATAGTGGACCGACATCACTGGGATATATACGATACAAAATCCCTAATCTTACTTGTGATTGGCTTTTTGAAAGTCTGGAGTGCTCAGAAAGGCTCAGCTGTATCTTAAACTATACAAACAATTATCTATACAAAGTTTGAAGTGATTAATCGATTCAGTATAGTAGCTTGTCTGCGTCCTTCACAGTGGAATAAAAACTGATCAAGGGAAAGGCAATTACAGTTTCCTCACACCAGATTAACTGTTTGTAGCTATGAGATTATACACATTGTCCAAATCTATTACTTTGTGAAAGCTATATAGGCGCAGCCTCCTCTTATGTTTAATCAGAAGGCACAAATCCAATTCCATTTTGGAATGACCCAGGAGCCCCTCACTGATTGCTTTCCCAGAATGGTACATCTAGAGGCAATATTGATAGCCCTAACCAAGCAAAATGTCATTCTATATGCCTCATTCATATTGCTGCTCTTATTCCCAGTTTTCCATTATATTCCCCCGTGTGTGGTGGGCATTTCATCCCACGTCAGGGATTAACCCTTTGAAGAGGGCATCATGTCTGATGCCTTGATGATTAATTTGCCGTCATGATGCATCAACGCAGTGCCGGCGAGTACCTCACCGGCGCTGCATTGATGCATCAGAGCGGCATCCATATATCACGACGACAAAAGGGCATAGTGCATTGACATTAAATTAAGCAATTGGACAGACACAATTGTGTATTAGATAAGTGAACAAATAATTGTATAGTACTCGTCCATGCAGTAGAAGTCATATGCCAACATAAAGCTGGCCTGGTGGGCACAGGGGACGAGTTATCAGATAATGGCACGTGGTAATGGTAAATGGTGCCTGGGGCCTGCACAGGCAGCTTGTGATTTAAGTGCTAGGTAAACATGTCCATGTGGCATTGTGCTGCCAGGGTTTACCAGCTTCCGTTAATGAAGTGCAGGCCACACAACGCATCCACTGTAAAGCCTTTATGATGAGGAAATTAAACTGGGCTCTTAAAAAGGGCTGAGTGATTTACTCTTAACGTGGAAGGTCAATGGATGCGCTGATGTATTATATTCGTAGTGTCCACAGCAAGTGTAGAATATGGGTGGAGGGTTAAAATAGAATGTGAGAATTGTACACTGCAGAGTGAAGCAGTCTGACCATTGTACATTGTCTAGTCATTGTACATTGTCGGTTTTTGGTGCCTTTTAATGTTATAAGCCTGTATAGACATTATAATACATTTAAGATACTTTCAGAGGTCTTAGAATTTGATATAATACAGGAATGAATCAACGTTAAATAATGCAAAAAAATAATGTATAGAACTGAACATAACCCATACTCGGAAGGTATTGCAGTGCTAGGTTACCCAAGCCCTTTGTTTTTCACCATGCATATTTTTATCGATGCTATTCAGATGGCGATGGCGTGCGGCAGAGTGTGTCCTACCCGGCTCTAATTTGTGCCATCCCATGCTGTCCCCACTGATTACCGATTAGAGGTTCATCATTGGAAAATCATTGTTCTATAAAAAAAGAAGAAGCCGGTCTGTAATGGATCTACTGGGAATTATGACAGGAATTCTTCTCTAGCCCCACCCACACTCTCTCACAGTTGGAGCAACGTAGTAGGTTTTGCAGAGGGGTAGATATCTATCATATACCAATGGCTATATCATATACCAATGGTTACATGTTCTACAGTCTGGTTGTGAAGTTTAGGAACACACTATTCGATTTCAATATACACGGATGAAATATAAAGAGCATCGACCTGACGCTTTACAGAGTCATTTATGTCGCTAAAATACTGCTTCACAGGCCAAGCAATGCTTGACTCCGATTGGCGACCCTGGTTCTGGGAGGAGAGTCAGGCTCAAGGAAGGAAAGGGCCAGGATGTGAGTGTCCACCCGCCATTGGGAAGTCCAGCAGCTGCCCACTATAGGGTAAATATCCACCATGACGTGTGGGTGGGGGTATAGGTTCACTATGCCCATGCACGTGTGTTGGAGGTGCATGTTACACCCCCAGTCGGCACCCTCACTGTACTTTGATCTTGCTGTAGTTACCATGGAAACACCAGGTATACAGAGGGGTATGATCCATCAGGGGGTGTCAGACCTAGTCAGGGTGGTAGTACTGAGTAGGGGTTGTAGTATGGGGGTGGGGCATGATGCTGCATGCAGCATGGTGGTCAGTTTGTGGGTTGATGGATGGCTGCTGGGTACACATGTAGTGGTGTGTGGAGTAACCACATGGACAATAGGATTCATGTATACGTGTACTCTTACTACCCCCACCCCCTTGGTGCCATACCCACAACCCTCTTAGTAAGTGGGACATATATACCATGTGGGAATTGGGATTGGATCAAAGATAAGTAAGGTACAGTATGTGGCTTTAAAGGCACACTGAACCCACGACGTCATTTCCGTACAAAACTCGACAGGGTTAGGTCCTGGGTTGAGTGCGCCTTTAACAGCACCTAAAAAAAAGAATATATGATGCAAATTAGAGACTCATATCCTCAGGCTTAGGCATAGATATGTAACTAGCTATCTGGGTGTTATATAATGAAGAACATGTGCATTTTCTGCGAATGAACAAAATAAATCTCTGATTTCAATAAATTGACACGCCATAATGGACCTGACAGAGCACAGGACCTCAATTAAGTGTAATCCCCTCGACATTATTCCACCCACAGCTGACAGAATGGAGAAGACAAATAACACCCATAGTGCCGTCAATATCAAATATCCTATATTGATTCTGCTTGTCGACTTGAGATGTGGAGGCTAAAACGGACCTGAAGGGTTGGAGTGGAGGCAGGTTCTGTGTGAATATACTGTTGTGTGAAAGCAGAAGTCGGTTATCATTCGGGCTGAAATTGATAATAGTATCCGGAGAAAAGAAACCGCGTCAAAAGGGAGTCCAGGTTGCCTCCGGAAGGACTCCCCTCTCTCGGGGAGTCCAGGTCGCCTCAGGGAGCCTATAGTGACTCTCTGGCTGACATAAGGGAGTCGCCTGGGAGAGTCATATAGCTCTCTGGGTCATATGACTCCCCCAGGTAACTCCCTTAGGTCAACCAGAGCGTCACCTAGACTCCCTTAGCCGACCTGGACTCCCCTAAACAGAGGAGTCATTCTGGAGGCAACCTGGACTCCTTTTGACGCTGCTTCTTCTCTGTGTGTACTGCATTGGCAGGGGAGACAGTTTGCTTATAGTGAACATCCAATCTCCTACTCACATACCAGTAGGTCGCTGCTATACCTTAACCATTATCATCTCCTTTAACAACAGAAACTGAAAAAGCCATCCGTGCACAGTGCGATTTTAATATTCATTATGATAAAAGTAGAATCTTGTATTAAGTTCTGTCAATTTCAGGGGCTTCATTACAGCCGATGCGTTTATTATTTGCCTCGGTTATTAATTCACCCACGTGCTGATAATGTGAGATATGTTAATTAAGATATCCCTTTTTAAGATGCACAAGGATGAGTAGCGAGATACCAGGAGACTGATAGAGAACACGATTTATACATTATTCACCCAGTTCCCGACAAGATATCACGAACAAACATTTGTCAGACATCTCAATCATTCCTATGTGTTTGCTGGCCCCAGTTCCCTCTCTGCCGTAACCCCAAGCTTTAATGTCACTGGTGACGTTAGTGCATACGTCAGGACAGACGTCAAGACGACGTCACCATGGAAACAGCAGCAGCTAGAGCGTGCCTTTTGGTACGTGTCCCTTTTGTGTACCTTCAAACAGCTATGGACACCATCAGATAGATGCTCCCAGCCAACGAGGCTCATACTGAGCCCTCTACACCCAACCCACGGCCCATTGGTCGACACGACTCAGCGATAACACTGACTTCTGGTCAGTTTGCGTTCTGTAATGGAATTGCTGGTTTATGTCTCATATGGGGGAGGCATAACCAGAGAGGACATATATACTGGGGGTATCTTTTCAGTCACTGCACAAGGGATGGATGCCATCAGAAGTCAATATCCCGCTTACTACAGAGAAGGATACTCCATGTCTGGGGTAGACCCTGGAGCCGCGTCCCATCTGCTCCCCTACCTCCTACTCCTCCAGCGTTGTTCAATCCATCACGCTGTGAAATTTGAGTCGTGTCTAGTAGGTGTGTGTGTGTGCGTGTGTGTATGGTAGGGATGGCCGGGGTATGAGCAGGTATAACATAATCTAGCATCAGTTACAGCAGCTATTAGGAACCGTTCCATGGAACCCACACCACAGAGATATCTGCTGTGGAGCCGCCCGAATACTAGTACGCCTACACAAGTGAGGGGATAGTAGTATACGGAAAGTGTCATTTGACACGGGTACCACCCACCGCAGACCATTGCTGTACTGACGACATGCAGCCATTCCATGCATCAATTCCAACACATATATACACTGTTACAGGGTGCTTGAGGTCTTACACAATGCTAAATGACCTTAGCAGGTGTATGAGCTTAGCGGTTGCTTCATGGGATAGTATCTAGGATAAAGTATCTTAGTGGGTTTTCTAATCTCTTAATTTTCACTTTAGAGAGTTTTATTTTGTGTTTATGATGCATAGTAACTTGCGCTAGATCTACTGCATGTCACGTTACGAGCATATCGCAAGTTGAAGGGTGATAAGAAGAGACCTACAGTATGTCAGTCGAGGGCTGCTAGTATCGCTTGGCTGGGGTTGAAATGGTTACATCTCCTTCCCCCCTGAGCCTAACAACAAAGCCTGGTTTAAATTATAGATTTGAATCGAATTGTTTTAGTTTCAGAACGCCATTTGGAATTCGAGATCAAGCTCCACCCTTTTACAGACGGGCTACCCAGCGACAGCGCCACTAGTCTAGAACTAGCAGTGCCAGAGGGATGTCTGTGTGTGTGTGTGGGGGGGGGGGATGCATGGTGCCTTTGTCAGAGAGTCTCCAGTGCCCCTCTGTCAGCTGTCTCTGTCAGGGAGGACTAATGCCTTCTGGGGGAGCCCCTTTAACTGCCTCTCTACCTCCCCAGAACACGACCCATGTCGGCTCCTACAGGCTACCTTCACTTGCATCTCTGAGGTACAAAGGGACCCACATGAGTGCCGCCTGTGCCTTGATGCCTGCTGTTGGTGGTTAACGAACATTGGGGCAAATATGCACTGTTGATGGCGTCGTAATGCATCGTCCTGAGTCGCCTTCATTTTGTACCATGTGTGTTGCTCAGGATGGAACCGACTGTCCACAGTATAATTATTATGCATCTAGGTCTAAATAGCGTTTTAATGCCAGAAAACTGTCAAAAGACGCATACATAGCCTACATGATAAGATCCTTTGCACATAATTTCTTTCATGAATCTATAACCCATGGACTAACGTAAATAACTCCAAAAGCACCCTTTGCGTGGTCTGCTCATGTCTGTGACCATAGCGTGTAGAACACAATTGTTGACCTCAGAATGTCCTGTCCCCGGACACAGTGAGACTCCGACTCCCACACTGAGTGCACTGACGCCATCCTAACACCACATGAGACGCTGATACCCGTCAGGCTAACACAGCAGGCAGGTACCAGTGGAGGGGAGCTGCTCATCGATTTAGGCAGAGCGGGAGGCAGAGGCCGTGTTGGGTGGGTGGGTGGTGGACGGTTGGTAGGGCCAGGGGAGGGCGGCTTTTGTAGGTCACGGAGACGCAATCAGTCGTTACTGCACGTCACACGGCGCGCTAACTAGGTCAATCAGACGCGCGCTGTTCCCCGACACCGCGGCGCCGCCTGGTGAGTTGGGCACCAACTACTACGAGCTGCTCTCAGCTTGGCTGTAATCTGTGAGCAGATGGTCAATGGTGCTGCGGCCCATTACTAGCAGGGGGACTAGATATGGTTGAGGATCTAGTGAGGTGTCTAAACTGTAGCATAGTGGCAAAGGGTGCCAGGATAGAGGAGCACAGGGATAGTAGCAATACTAGTAGTCAAATAACGGGGTCTCTAGCTAATAATTATAAACACCCATGGTGGTGAGGGCAAGGAGAGATCGGGTGGGCAGTTTAAATCCAGTGTGTTCCTTTCGCAGTATTTGTCCAATGTGAGCCTGAGTGTTGATTTCTTATTGAGTTTAATTGTGTCAGTATCAACATTATCATTGTCAGTAGGGTGATTCTAGTACCCCAGTTTTCCGAATATTATATTTGGAAATTAAATTTCCTTCATATAAGAGTAAAAATAAAGAGTCCCATTGGGCCCAGCTATAGTCTTTTACGGTATATCTCTGATGGGTGGACATACATAGTGCACTCCAGTAGTTGTAAATTGAGTCTAAAACTGTACTGATAATTTGCCCAATTATTTTAAACTACATTTATGTTTGAGCCCTAACCATCGGACATACTAACTCTTGTACATAGCTTCTTGCTGGTGGATGCAGTCGGGTAATACGTGTCAAACCGGAATTAGAAAGGGAACTGGATTCAGTGGCAGCCAGTAGAGAGGGGTGAAAGTGCGGCATCCCCTTGGTGATAACGTTTCCATGGAAACAACAATGAGATTACCTCTCCCAAGCCATGCCTCCCAGGGTTAAAATTAACCCTCCATCTCAGGGAATTACAAGGTGGTGACGCCACTGGCTTTTATTTCTGCAGTATGGAAGGTTCTGGTGTTTCTACAGTGATGCACATATTGTACCACAGATAATGTCTCTGTGGTTGGACTTTATACTAAATTACATCTACGTGGAACAACATGCACATGTTGAAATATTGCCAGTTAACCATTAAATAGGCTGTTCGATCTATTGATTGGGGGCGATACGTAAAGAGCATAGTATGATTATTATTGGTATTGCGCAGCATATTGAGAATGGAAATAGCTACTCCATGTGATTCATATTATACCAATAAATTAGGTGGTCCAGTACTTTCTCTGATTTTCAGATTTCATGGAGATGATTATAATTAAACTGGTATATTCTCTAACAAAGTCCTTCTTTTGTCTTACAGTTAACTGCGGCACCATAGGAGTTTTGGAGCGGGTAACCTGGAGACGGTATTGATGACCTGAATGACCTTTGTGGACCTCCACTTTGTTGAAGGTCATACGCAGGTCAAGCCAAAGTCATCGAGTGGAGGCACTACAGTGTAGGGACGTCGAGAAGAAAGCATAGCTCCGCTGAGACCTATCCGCTGTGGACCTCCGAGCGCTGTGTACGACGGAAACTCACTGCTTTGACCCTGGAGGAAGTACTCTGCGGTCAAGGTCAAGGTCACACACAAGGTCAACATCCGGTGCTACTGCACCATGGAGGCAGTTTAATGTGGAGGCCCTTTCTGTTTGTTTTCTAGATGTGATATTTAGACAAGGATATAACCCAAGAGTTTCCAGGACGTAGAACTAAGGCAGGATGGTACTGATGAGCATTACTGTATGTCAGGTATTGGGAACCTGGTGAACGGTGAGCAGTATGCTGAGCAACTCACCGACTCCCACCACCCTGCTTACTTACTGCCAGACTACCAAGGTCCGCCTGGCCTCGACCGTGGGATACCCTGCCATATGGTGCACCTCATATACTCCGAGGACAGTCTTGAAGGTATATATACAGGAATAAAACTAGTCAAATGATGTATATAATAATTATTGGTGTGTAATGATAATTCTATTGGAACCCTACTCACCCCGCAGTTTTGTGGCTAAGCAATGTGGGCCTTTTCTCCCTGTGAATGTTGGGTGTGCGCTGTACTTTCTCTGGGCACCGTAACACTGAATAATGACGTTGTATGACGTAATGCACAAGGACGTACTGGTATTATCCCAGTGAGACATGTTTCATAATTATATAACTTGAGAGAATCCACCTTGCGCTTGTTGACTGTTTTGTTGTTGTCCGTTGGTATAAGTTGTGTCTCGCGCCGTGCCCGATAGCACGTGGCTGTGCTGGCCAGTACAGTAGAAGGTGTCTTAAAAAGGCATGTTATTAAAGGTGTGTCAAGATGTATAATGGTGAGGTGGAAACATCGAGGGATTCATAGCACGGATAATTAGCATCACAGCGTCCTACTGGCTATTCAATGCTGGAGATAAGGAAGCTATAGTATGTCACAGATAAGGGTGCTGCCTGGCTGATATGATGCCATTTCTGATACACTGTGTCATTGCTGTTACGTTGTATAACTACACCAATACTGTAGCCATTCATGTGTATGGGGAAGGTAGTCAGGTGTCTATAGCCTGAGGGGTGGACACTGTCATGAATCTTTATTATATAAAATGGGGTTGTTCTAGCAATGGGCAATTAGTATGTAAGATATTACATATATATGTGGACCTATACATGGCATATACTACTGAAGTGTTGTTCCGTTGCCGCTTCTTATGCCATAACTTGGACAGAGTTTTATCAGGTATCTATTGGAAAATGAGTAAATTATAGCCAGACACGTTGGACTATCAAAAGATTCTCTATCATTGTAGCTGCATATTGTCTGGACATTCTATTTGATGTTGTACTCCTTAAGTCACTTTACCGAAGGAGGAAAAATTGTGGAGAATATGGGAAACGAACTTTGTGAATTGTTAGATCCCTGGAGTTCCTCTTCAGGCCGAGATACCTTGAATAATTTATGAACGGTTAGTATGTAAGCCTTTTTAGAAGCCCTGACTTTGGGACTGTTTTATACCTGCCCTATAAAATCATAACAATATCGCTGGTTTCTTCTGATTTTGATAAGTAGAAAATGTGCACTATTGGGTACCGATAATCTGCATTGATACTTATACATGGACTTCCTATTTCGAAATGGCCCACCCACTCACTGTCTGTGGCTTTTCAAATTGTTCCAAGACCACCTTGTTAGTCCCACTTCCCTTAGATACTTGGCCAAGGTAGGAATGAGTCAGTAGAGACTACCTTTCACTGGAATACCTACAAGGGGTAGTCGCTGGTATTGTCAATGCGTTGGAAACCAAATGACGTTTTGCAGAATTTGTTTGACGTTACGTCAAGTAAAATAAGCAGCCAGGAGTCATTCACTTCACCTGCCAAACCCTAGGTGGCAGCAGGATGCATGCGCATACTGAATTGTGCACTACTACATGTAGCATTTCACATAAAACCGAAGTATATCTTGATTGAACGCTATGGGTTTGTTGAACAAGGCTTGTGGCACAGACGTTGCATTCTAAACGATTTCAAGTGTTTCCTTGTCAGTGTATCAATAGGTAGGACCTCGATTAAGCCATTGTACCATTGAAGGTAATAGCCATTATACATACGCATTCAAGTACGTATTACCTTAATCGGGTGAATGGATTAGGAACAGGTTTATAACATGACCCATTGGAAATATATAATTATATATATAAACATTCCCCTTATACATTGAGACGGGGACTCATAAGCATATAGACTCCTAAGCCTGTGATATGTGTGTCTGCTTAGGATGAAAAAAATTATGTCACCATCCTTTATATGTATGTATATATAATATTCATATAGTGGAGAAAGTAATATACTGATAACGTAGGTAAAATGCATCCAATAGGTATGACTTACACCAAAGTGTCCAGCAAACGTGACATAAATATATTACTATGTAACTAATGAATCTGGGATGAGGGGTAGTTAGGCCGTCAGCACTGACTTTCAGAAAGTCTTGGCCTTCCTAAACCCAGAGATTACTGTGGAAGTTATCCCAGATATATGTCATGAGATTTGGAGTTGTCTTCTATAGTGGACAATGTTTTGTCTTTATTGGTGCCAATGTGTTTCGCTGTGATTTCGTCTGATGCTTACAAAAAACGATTATTCAACGTCTCCATGTCTCTTATCCTACTTTATTCCTTTCAATGAGGAAGACCCTAAACAAAATGTTGATAGTTTTATAGAGTTCTTTTTTTTCCTTTTCTGTTTTGCTGATCGTCAATGGAGATGGCGACTGGATTATTATTTGAATACCCTGTAGAGACTTGCAGATGGAACTTGTTTTTTATACATACATGTACAATGTAGATATACTTGTAAATTACAAAATAGTTTCAGTTTGAGCTTCCTTTGTGTCCATATGTACAGATTGTAGCAGCAGGGAATGTGGCTGTCTACACACGGAGTCATTTCTTGGAGACCCCCAAGAATTTCTTTCTATTTATTTTTGTACTCCTCTCACGAAATGTGTAAATCGTGTTACTAGAGCAGACTGCCGGCTTCCAAATACATTACAGAATCTCAACTCAGCTATTACAGTGTATAAAAATATGGGTCATAGAAAAAATAATTGTCATGTAGAATTAGCAGGCAGAATACAATGTTAGAATTCCCATTTGTTTGTAGAGCTTAGGTTTGTATCATATTTACAATATGAGACTGCCTTTCTGCTCTGAAGTTCACATAGACGTCATCGTCAGTGTCTGTGTCATGGCTTCACCAGTCAGACACACGATAGTGTCTTTTAATTTCATTGTCCCCATTTCCGGTACTTCATTTCCGGTTTTGCTCACCCTTCACTGCTGCTGGGTTGGACGCAATACTAGTTATACCACAGCTGGATGGGAGAATGAAATAATCAACCTGTGTATATATTGTGTACAAAACAATATTTACAGTAGTGGTGTAAGTCATATAGTACATCCACATCCTTAGTCACAGGTGGGTACAGTCGGTTTCGACTCGTTATCAGCCTTGACTTGAGGCCAGTATAATGCATACAGAGCCGGGGCTGTACTGTATCTACTACATAATAGTACCCAAAGAACACAGGTAACCATTATAATGAAAGGTCAATTGGCTGGTCCTGCAACCCCAAAGGGCCAATTTTAAGGACACACCACGAGATATCAGCGTTAAATATCTGATTTACCCCCCCCCCCCCCCCCACATACACAAGCACACACAGAGTCTATGACACAATAATCAACTTATTTTAAACTTGTTTGAATGGGTAGACATGATTCTATGCATCTTGAATATGTTATTGCTATTCGCAGATCATCCCAATGGTTGGTTTGGTTTCAGTATTCATGTTATGTTGAGTATCTCAGCTATATAACCCATTGCTCACGTGAACAAAACAAACCCTGATTTTGTGTTCCCTACCTGTGAATGTAACAGAGTTTCTGTTTCCAATGGGCCTTGAGCGAGATTAACCCACACATCCTTGATTTTAGGTATATCTCGAAACAAATATTTCCTTTATCCAACAATGACCAGGTCTGCAAATTCCAATTGCTCATGGAGGTATTTTTGTCAATGTTATGCATTGATTGATCAGTTTTTGGGGATAGTATACACACATTTATACATGATATACCAGGGAAACTTAGAAACTTGAAACATCTGCGTGTGCTAGGATCATCATTTACAGTTATGTTCATGGTATCTTTATGTCCATGGCTATTGTATTTTGGAAAGTAATTATAAGGCAATTATGTATCAATGGTGACTTATTATTATCGTGTATTCTGAAAATTACTGCAGAGCGGGTATAATAGACGTGTTTTTTCTTTGTTAGAGATTTAGTATTTCTTTTGGTCACCTCGACTCTTTTAAGTTATTTTACCTTTTGCAGAGTGCTCTGCATATGTAACAACTTGTGGTGTATAGGAAGGTTCACAATAAATTGATAAATGATTATGTTGATTATGTAAGATCTAAGCTGTCGACAACGCTGTCATGTGTATACAGTTTCATTTGTACCTGTAGTATACATGTATACACCACAATAAATATAATATAGGAAGAAACAAAGTTAAATTTGTGACATTTACATAATGTATACCTTCACTCTATAGAATACAAGATACACGTACTATTCTGACAGCCATTTGATGACATTATTTCTCGAAGAATAGCACTATATAGTTATTTTAACTTATGTCAAACTTAGGTCAACCAATGAATTTAAAACATACAGCCCAAATTGCCAACTTCTTCAATGTCATTGTTGATAGTCCATGCTGGCATTTCTCTCCCGCTTATGAATGTGCACATACCATACAGATACTATAACTTGTTACATGCATACATGTATATGTTACCAGTTCCTTTGTACATCTATACCACGTAGACCCGATGCCAGGTATTGAAAGGTCTGCGTTTTCCCTCTGTGGGCGTCAGAACTGATGCGCAGACGACTTTTCTGTTCACCCTTATGTTTTGGCGCGCTTTTCCCGACGCTCACAGACGTTTGTAGAGTCATGAATGTATGGAGGGGACGTGCCCGCCACCTGTGGCGTTGCACACAAGAGTAAGATGTGTATTTACCTAATATACATATATCTGCATTTAATAAAGTTGTCAATATACAGGCTGTCTCGTGTATTCTTCATTCAATTGGATTACATTTTAATGTAGAATGTAGAATAATACGCCCTAATTAATATGCATAGGAAGCATATTTTTTTACGCCAAAGTGACGACAGACCGACCTGCTTGAGTAGTATAGGAAAATTGGTCACTGGCACCGGAATAAAAGGCACTTCTATAAAAACGCTGATGTGCTCTTCTAATGTAGGGTAGACTGACCTAAAGGTAACCACGTACCATGAGATATCCACCTTAATTTTGTAGTCATTTATGTATGGTATTGTCTTTATTTGTCCTTTGCTGGAAAGAGTATCACTTAAAGTGTACTATGATACACAAAAGCAGGGCTTATCATGCATGAATGACTACAAAATTAAGGTAGACACCTCATGGTACGTGGTTAGCTTTAGGTCAGTCTACCCTACACGGAATAGCATTTGGTAAAACGAAGTGTAATTAGAATAACAACCAAAGCTTTCCTGGGGGTATACCAGCCAAATAGATGGCCACATGGACTCACAGAGCCCGATGACCCTGCGCCTAGAAGCACAGGTTTTAACAAGACCTCAGCTTGGCGAGTGAGGAGGCTATACATGGTATACATAAATACCCTGTATAGCCTCCTCACTCGCCAAGCTGAGGTCTTGTTAAAACCTGTGCCAGAAGAGTCATATTCATATGGAGTGGAGAATGGACAAGCAGACTAATTATACATTTGCTCATACGTATCTCAAGCACTATTCATTGGGGGAGGGGGCTTGCTACTGTTGTAAATGATGCATTATTACATAACTGAACTACTTGCCCAATATGGTTCTATTCCACGGCGACAGTGGATTATGAGTTCTACACTGAATGAATCGGCATGATAGGCTTAACCCCCCCCCCCCCCACCACAAACATCCACATGCAGACATGTCTCTCTAATCCCACTCGTATTACCCGTGCCCTCTTGTCCCTGTAACTAGGTTACCAGTTACCATGGTTACGTACAAAGCGATTCGATCATTCACTTGTATGGGGTAGGGAGCATTTTGTCGCCATGGAGACACTTGAGTGAGGTGACCTCCAGCTACAAGGTAACAACAAGACTCGCCTATGACCCCCATGGGGCCCACTTTTAAGAGAAAGTTTACTAGGAACTTTTGCGAAATCTTGCAAGGCAGGGGCCTCATTTAAAAGAAATGAAAATCTCCGTCCATTTTCAACATATTATCCCTATTAAATAGAATTTTCATTTCTACCAAAATCTCCCTATAAAGCAAGGGTTCATTTTCTTCAAGATCTCTCTAAACAGTGACATATTTTTGCTAAAACCTCTGTAGGAACTGGATCATTTTCAAAATACCCTGAAAAAGGGTTCACGGGCTATACCCTAATGTTAGCCTTGTCCCGCGGTGTTATCTGTCTGCTACCCATTCTATTTCATTAGAGCCTTAAAAGAAATAGTATTATAATATTCTGAAGAGGGCGTCGCAAATCTAGCAACCAGCCCATATGGAATGCGTCAAAGAAGATAGCCCATCTGTATAGATAAATGCATTGTTTTGTAAGCAGGGATTAAAGTCTTTTCGCAGACTTCAAGTGTTGTTTTTTCATGTCACAAAGTCCTGTATTTACCTAACTGTATTCAGGGGTCTCCATTTGAAAATTTCAAGTCTTTTTAAGATTAGTCACTTTCATCCCTGATAAGTAAAAACTGAAGTCAGTCATTGTAACCCAAATGGCATGCTCTCACGATGGTCCTTGTGAATACCTGCTGGTTATGTGGAGTCCTGTATAAGCACATAGCGATAAAAGACCATCCAGAGTAGGCTGCTGCCATCTGGTGATTTAATCAAGAACACACCATGGACAAGAGGTTCAGCATAACCTGAGTACTGGGTGCATTGCTATTTGGGCTGTATTGATTTAAACTGAATAAACTATTTGAAACACATGCCACATAACTTTCAGTTTATTGTGTAGCTTTAATATACAATACTGATATGAATGTTAACATACACCCTATAGTTTTATGTTGACTTGTATCGCGGAACCATGTCACATATGGCAGTGCTCTGGAGGGGGGGTCATCGATATCTGAAACATGGGTGTAAGAGCAATGCATATCCTGCATACTGAGTGACTTTTGTTTGGTATCAATAAGGGAGGGTTCAGAAATTCATCAGATGACAAAACCTCACTTTTTTAGCAATATATCAGTCTTGTTTTAAATGAAATCTCTTTATTGTTTTTATTTTCCTAAAATTCAAAATTTATGTATGGACTCTCATACAAGTGTAGTTTTGGCGACACTGACTCATTTATTTCTCTGGTTAAAGTTAGGGATATCCAATGACTGGTCATTCATACCACTAACACCAACATGCAAATGAGATCAATAAGTGACCAGATTAACTTTTTGATAAGCATTGATGATTCAACCTGTTACATTCTAGCACCCAATGGTAACACACCTACTGGAATCATTGTCAGATAAGCATGTATAAGTCTACTTACAATAACTTTAAAATTATCATATTTGTGGCAATTTTGTTACTCATGCTATTGGTATATATGACTTATTCTCCGGAGCAAACAAGGCTTCAACCAATTCCCAGGAATGACATAGGAGATCACCTGTTGGATAAGCTAGAGGATTACTCGGCCCGTTATACCAACATACGCTCTACACGAAGAGCCAGGACTTACATAGGGAATGATGGAGTCACCCAGCAGGAAACTCACAGGACAGGTGATGCCTACACAACGCCTACATTGAGCAGCATGACTCCTATATTGAGAGCCGATGCCACCACAACTCCCACATTGAATACCACAACTCCTACATTGAACACCACAAATACTACATTCAGACCTGATGCCACAACAAAACTTACATTGAACACCCAGAATGTTTCTCAGATTCACCTAACCGATATCAGTGTGGTTGACCGCATTGTTCCAGAACCACCTGTACCAGGGATGTATTTCATATCTCAGAAAGCAAAAGAAAACTCCACAGAGTTTCCTGCTGAAGTCATGACAAAGGGTATTTCCTTCATCAAAACCAGGACCTACCCATCTGAACCTCGTCTGGATAGTTGTAAAGGCTGCTTCCCTTACATTTACCGCAATGTGCTCCAGCCAAAGGGATGTGCAAACATTCCTGCATTGAAGCTGCTCATCCTAATCACCACAGTTCCTGCTGATATATCCACAAGAATTGCAATAAGAAGGACTTGGGGCAAGGCAACTAACAGGACAAAGACCATATTTCTATTTGGAGTTGGCTGGTCAAAAGAACACCAGCAAATATTGATGGATGAGAGTAGAAAGTATGGTGATATCCTACAAGACAACTATATGGACTCCTATTTCAATCTGTCATTGAAGGTGCTTAGTGGTTTCCATTGGTGGTCAGCTCACTGCCAAAATGCTCCATTTGTACTCCGAACTGCCGGTGACAATGTTGTCAATGTTCCCAGACTTTTAGCACTGCTTAGCTCCCGGTCAACATGGCCTGCTAACATGTATGGGAATTGTCGAATAACTGATGGGGTAGTTCGTGATTTCGGGAGTAAGTGGTATGTGGATAGGATAGAGTACCCACATGACACATATGCCTCTTTTTGTGTGGGAACATCATTCTTCCTACCTGCAGAAACTGTGAAACTTATCTTAGCCACATCGCCAAATGTACCTTATTTTATCCTGGAGGATGTTTACTTTGGTTTGGTGATGGCTAATGCAAGAAACGGCAGCTCTGATAAGACTGTTGAGAATTTAGAAGGATTTAATACTTATTACAAGAAGATCAGTATAGGTGGGGAGGTGTGTGTGACTGGTTCAGACTGGATTAACTTTCACTATGTAACCAGTCCAGTCCAGATCTATTGGATCTGGAATCATTGTAGGATGTAACCGTCGCCTACCATATGTTGCTTACCATATGATAATACAAATCCTGGTGCCGTCTATGTCATATTTACCAATATCTCAATCTTTAAAGATAATTATTTGGTGGTTGTCCATGTTTCCCAGTTGTCTCCATTATAGGTTAAAGTACACGACAAAATATGCACAGAATCTGCATCCAATACCTGCATTTCATAATGTCATCTGCCATTGGGACCAAAGATACTTTTATATATTTAAAGGGTTTGGATGATTATTTGGTGGTTGTCCATGTTTCCCAGTTGTCTCCATTATAGGTTAAAGTACACGACAAAATATGCACAGAATCTGCATCCAATACCTGCATTTCATAATGTCATCTGCCATTGGGACCAAAGATACTTTTATATATTTAAAGGGTTTGGATGCAAAACTATTATTTAGGATGGTTAGATGTAATTCTTTAACAGTTTTTCAAATATTGACCATTTTTTATGTCATTAGGGCCTTTGAAGGGTACACTATGTTACAATGTAGGGTAGGTTCACCACTTTCAACCGGTCTGATTCATGTTTTTTCATGAGCTACCTTTCAGGTCTAATTGCTACTAAAGTTTTTTGTGCATAAATTATCCTTCAGTAGGGAGGGGAGAAAAAAATTAGGTCAATGGTGGCATATTCGTTTTCATGGTAGATCTTTAGATATTACATTGGGAAGTATTTACCTTTTTACATTTTGATTCTAGACCAGGTAGAACCTGAGATTTTGTCACTTGAAGATGCCACATCTTCACCTTTTGCACATATAGGCTATAGTGTGAGTGGATTTACATTTTGTGATCTGAGATTTATAAAGTTGGTACCATTGCCAGCCAAAAGGTGACACTACTGGGCTATGTTTCATTGAGCTCAGGCATGGCTAATGGGCCAGGTCAATTAGGCCAGTGGGGCACTAGTGTCCTCTGGTGTGGGACACCTGAGGTGTTTCTTGCTAGTGAGTATACTCTTATGATAGACTTTTCTCTTACCTGGCCTAACACTGTCCCATGTTTAACTGATAAGGCTAAGCACTTGGAAACTATCTATGACGTAGATCTTTTTGATTTTGGGAACTTCCAATATCATATTTTCACACCCCAGTACTAGCAATAATGTATCATCGATGGGTAATTGGGATATAGTGATAATACTTCAAGGAGGTGGAATCCTATGGGAGAATAATGCTATACACATTTTTTTCAATGCTGATGGCTAAGGACTTCCCAGATAGCTAGGGCCCTGAAAACCAGGGAATGCACACTTTTGTTCGCATATGTTCAGATACTCATACTAGTAATATGCTGAAAATGTTTTTTTGATAAATGCATAGAGGTACAATATGTCTATTATTGGTGAGAATTTACATAATGCAATCTATGTCAGGATGCATGTTCTTGTTACTTTTCTTGGTTCCTTGCACTTAAATCTTGAAAGTAGGAAAAAAATAATGTCATTTTAAGCAACATGGCTCACACAAATGGGAATTCCCTGAGGGTCATTCCAGAGCCCTGAATCCCACCTAGTCACGGTGCACGACCTGAATGGCCGTAGTGGCGCCACCTTGTGTATTTCTTCCCTCCTACCTTCAGAATTGAACGGAACTTTAGGTGTTGCCCTGGAGAGTAACTTTCATGATGTCTTACAATGCCATATATCAGTTTACAGTATTTAATTCCATGATTTATCAGAGTATTCAGAATTGCCCCTTTTCACCCTAAGTCAGCCAAAATGCACCTTGAGTCAGCCATATTTCAACCACCAGAAATATGTGGAGTAGACCAGTAATTTTCTGATTTTCATAAATGGATGAATGCATGCATCATATATCATTATGTTACAACTAACAATAGAGAAGAAATATGGAATAATCAAGACAAAGTCAGTACTGTACCTCAGGTGAATACAATTGCATTACCGTAAAACCTCGCGTATAAGCCTAACTCGCGTATAAGCCGCACCCCGAGTTTGGGGCAATCCTATTAGCCGCAGAGGCCATCTGAATGGTGCATGGGAAAAACTCGCGTACAAGCCGCACCCCCAACTTTACCATAAGTCTATGAGCACACATGGGTTCAGGGTCCTCCTGATGGCCTTTGTGCGGCCTCCTGGCGGCCCGTACCGCCTCCCCCGTGGCCCGTAGGGCCTCCATGAATAGTGACGGCTTTCTCAGCCCCCCCCCCCCCGGACCTAAAGTAGTACAGGCAGGCCTATGTGGCGGTCACCCCCTTCCCCCCCCCCCACTATTGTGGCATTGTTATTGTTAGGATGCTGGCAGGGATTAGCGGTGGTTGCATTGTCTTAGGGCTGAGGTGCGAGTGGTGTGCATTGTCTTAGGGCTGAGGTGCGAACCCTGTAGTCCCCGGCCCTGTAGCCCCAGGGTCATAATAAGGTAATTTTATGGTGATTTCCGAAATCATACTTTGAAAAACTCGCGTATAAGCCGCACCCCGAGTTTGAGCCTTTTCTATAAGCCGCACTAGCGATCTGACTCGCGTACTAGCCGCGGCTTCTACGCGAGGTTTTACGGTATGAGCTATCAATACAAGTGAATATTACTTGTATGAGCAATGAGGACTATTATATTACATAATAGACATGCAGTATGGAGTTCTATTGAATATATCGGGGGCACTGGCCCCCTCACCCCCTTTCCCCCCCCTCTTTTTGCATTTCACCCTTGTCCTCTATACACTACACAAGTAGGCCTGCTATCCTTAACCATGTAGTAGAAGAGGGTATGCTAGCAGGAGGAGATATTCACAAGGGTAGGGGGAATGTTCTTAGACAGAAATTCAGGGGGAGAGAATTCCAGGGGAGATTCCAGGGAAGAAAACCCTATGGTTGACTTAGGGTATGAGATGGCTGACTTAGGGTGAATTCATGGCTAACTAAAGGTGAAATGGGTATACTTTACAAAATCAGTCCTAAATATAATTTAGGAAATTAATTTTGCTCAATAAAGACATGATTTGTGTAATTTAGATATACATACAGCTCACAAAACTGATTGACACTGTGTAGGAAAGGGACAAACACTTCAAATCAACTACCAAAGAGTATGAACAGTGGGGAGATTTTCATTCTCTGTTTGCCAAAACAGGTCAAACAGGGGTACTTCTGACTGATTTAATAGTATGAAAAAGAGTGACGATGCAGATGCAATGGGCAATATACATTTGGAAAACACTTCAATTCTTAAATCAGTGGTTTATTGTCACCAGATGCATATTGAACTTATAATTTCATGTCAAAAGTAGTTGACTCAAGGTATATAGTAAACACTGATGGGGGAGAAACTGGGACTGGGCTGGGGTAGGGTGGGGGGGGGGTGTTCAAGGAATGGGCGCTTTTGAAAAGCTTGCACTGTTTGTATATGTATATGTATGTTCATATTTTAAATACACTAAAACTTGAGTACACCCTCAGAGAGACCTTAAGTACCAAAATATATGTTCATTCTTCAGATTGATCCATGTTTATAGCTGCATAATACAGCCTGTTAACAAAACTACCGGTGAGTCATACACAGATGACTGAAGTGGTAAAAGAAATGTTAACACTCATATGTAGTAATTGTATATCTTCATGATACTAATGATTGTCATGGATGTATAAACGTTAATAATATTATAGGCTGATTTTGTATATTATGGGTATTATATCATGTCATATTATGCGGTCAACTATGGTTCAATATCTGAAGCCTAGATGTAAGAGTAAGGTCCTGTATATTAAGTTATCCTTTTTTATGTACACTGTGAAAACATCCTGGTGATTATAATTATAAGCAATCTCTCAAGGAAAGTTCAGAAATCATGTCACTGGGTAGTTTTTTTGTTTCTTTTCATGAATCGTTACTGGGTCAATAGATTTATTTTGAAAACTTCCAAATATTGTGAAAAATGGTTGAGAAGGGGAAGGGTAATAAGGAAAGCGCCACAAATTGGTGCTTGTTTTTTTCGGCTCAATCTGATCTATTTTAACAGACAAGCAAAAAATTGAACGTGTGACTTACATCACAAATGACTCAGGATCAGGGTTGATTGCGATTAAGTTGATTGACTGAAAGATTGACGGAGTAAATCATTTTAGGAACAATGCGTTACTATTATTTGTCAATTCTGAGAGCAGAAACCTATTCCGTGTTCAAAACTACCAACACCACTGTACTACTCACGACTGATGGCAGACAGTTGTATGAGCTTCCAGTCTTAAAAGTTAAATGCTTATGGCTGGCCTCTCCCATGCTGTTGTATAGACGCACAGCATACCAAAGCCCTGTCCCTCTCACACCATGTCTATTATGTGGTGTCAGAGCTTAAAGGACCCATGCTTTTGTAATGTTTAGGAGCAGGATTTCTGGATTAAGTCTATTCATCAACTCTGGAAAGTGTCGGTGGAATGCTGTAATACAGAAGTAGCTTCCAATGTCCTATTCGGTACCTCTATAGTTATCAGCAAAATGCCATCTGTTGGGGAGCCAGAGTCGACATATTCATATCTTCTGCGGTGTCCCTACACTGAAAAAGTAAACTTGTCTTCAGACCATATGAAGGCCTACATGTAACGAACGCTGTTATAAATGCCAAGTAGTTTTAGATAAACTTGTTATGAAATAAGAGCACCCTGTTTACTTTATGACCAAAAGATATACTTCATTAATAACGGTATAAGTACGACCCATTACATAACTTTAGTTGATGCTCGGCCAGCCATGGCATCAACTATAGTTGATCACCCATAGATGTAGGGATTTAATAGCAATTAAGAGATGGACACTTAATAACACAAAATATACAATTTTAAGAACATAATCTTTATTGACAGAACATTTCAGGACGTCTACCTTCTAGCAGTATTAATTGTGAATCTGTGTAATCAACTTAAGCGTCTAAAGCTGATGAATAATGGCCATCAACATCCCCAGCATGAGGAAAATTATATATTCTACGGGGACCGTGGTTAATACTATTCAAGCTCTGCTTTTCAGATTGATATGTATCATTCGGTCTAAGGGAGTAGAGTTGGAATTAATTCGTGTTAGACTAAAATAAAAACTAGTGGATTACATCAGTTTTCAAACACGTTACTATACATAGCACCAGTTGTTATGAGTAGGTAAAAATACCTCTGAGTTGGATTCCTCACATGGCAGAGGCGATTGTCCTAGTTCTATGTAGTTATAGGACAATGTCAGAAGAGATGGGTTGTATTATTTGCAATCATGAAGTAGCCCTTTTATACCTCATGAAAGAGCTTATTGCTTAAAGACCCAGGTATGTGGACATATCAAAATTCATTATACATGGTCAGAAGGTTGGAGTGAGTCACAATGTGTCCACTTCCAAGATACATAGAATTACTTATTGTTTGTGTTTATAGTTAAGACGCCTTCCTTTTTGGTAGCAGTGATAGAGATGACGTCACATAAGGCATCACAGATAAAGATGGCGTCAATAGTGCCTCCAGACACCACTAGATGGCACGGTAACCACGATCACTATGGGATGTGGTAAATCCATAGGAAGAGCATGTACCTTCATATCATAAATTATGTATATATATATGAAGAGTTTGGATGCAAAACGACATAAATCCATCCCAGAATTGAAGCATATAGTGCATTTTGTGAAGCCACCCTGGGGTCAATTTTAGTAATTTGGTAACAGATTGTGTACTGAGTAGACCCTAATGCGATGAAAAATTGTTAATCTTGGAAAAATAGTTTGTGAGTTATATCTAAGCACCCCTAATCAATCTTTTTGCCAGACTTTTGTCATTTTTTTGCAAATGGCGCTTATGTCGTTTTGCATCCAAACTCTTCATATATATATATATATATATATATATATATATATATATATATATATATATATATATATATATATATATATATACTATAAAGGTACATGCTAAGATGTATGCACGAGGCCTGCTATCTGTGGACCTCACGGCACATACATCAAGACCTTCCAAAGGCGGAACATTGCGGTTAATATTTACAAGAGTGATTGTCTCAAAGTCTACTTGTTGTGGAAGACAACAAAGGGAGGGATTTTGTCATCCACAGATGTCTTGGCCGCTACTTGGACAGGCATCATCGTTTCACAGCCATAGCCTGTACTAGTGAGGCTGTATCCTTCATGACAGAGACACTCATATGAGCCGTGGGTGTTGAAACACACCTGGTCACACCCGTGGTTGTCATCCTTGCATTCATCGATATCTGCAATGGAACCAGAAACAATGTCATTTACTTTGGTGCATAAATGACACACTGTCTATTTATATTAGAATATGATTATTATAATCACAATATACAGAAGTCTTATAGTACTCCCCACTCAACCAACTCAGGTAAGGCAATAGGTTCAGGTATAATAAGCTTAGTTGACCCAGGTCCACTGCTGACCTCAGTGGGTCAGAGCCTCACTCCTATTCACAGTCAGTCTTCCATTGGGGAAAGAGATTCTGTCCTTAAACCCCCAGCTCCCATATAAATAGCATTCACCTTGGGTATATGCAAATGACCTGTCAGACCATGGTTTGTCAGAGGGAGATCATATATTTGTAAATTGACTAGAATATAGCTACTTACCACCTCTATATTTTGTCAAGGTAACTTATGAATGTTTGCCAGAGCAAGCTATACCAAAAGAATTGTACATATGCCACTTGAATTGGTAGAATAATAGGATACAATTCCAAGTATATGTGCTGATTGGGTGGTAGGGGCTGTGTGATTGACAGATGCCCTGTGTTGTTTGTGTATACCTGGGGCACAGAGAGCACGGGGCTGAGGTCTGAGAACACCTCACAGGCAAGGACCCACACCTGGGCAGGCCCTATGAACTGTGGGCTACTGATGTGGTCACTGTACAGGTCTGCCCATTGTGGAGAAAATTATGGCACTGAAGACCTTGCTTTTAGTGTAGGACCTCCCCTCCTACTGCCCCTCTGTGGCTAGTTATACACAGCACCTGTCCGTCACCTTACAAGCCACTCCACCAGACCTTGCTGGACGTGCAGTAAGACCTGTGGGTTTAAAGGGTTAATGTGAGTTCTTACCACCACATGTCTGTCCATCTGAGTTGAGCTCCATGCCCAAGGAGCAGGAGCACTCAGCCTTGCCGTCAACCATGAGGCAGGTCTCACTGCAGCCCCCATTATTCTGCTCACACACTGTCTTTGTGTACCCCTCGTCATTAAGGTGGTTTCCTACAAATACATATATATGTTTAAACATTATACATTGTATCAATGAATTATTGGATGTTTTTAATAGACACAAGACATACAGAGCTATCTGATGCACACACTTATAGTTCAATCTTCTGATACCAGATACCAAATTGATACACTGTATAGATAGTCTTCGGAACATCTTAAGGTATAATTCAATTTGATGGAATTTGGCTTTTTAAAAAATCTGAAATTATATAAAGGTTTCCCATGACGGTCTTCATCATTTAATACCTGAGGTAGGCCTCAATATAATCTCACCTTTCCAAATACACCTGGGCTGTTCTCCATGCCACCTCTCCTCCTTACAGTACATGTATTCAGAAGGCCCATCCAGGGAGAACCCAGGGTGGCACTGGTACTCGACGTACAAATGGGGCATGCCGTCAATGACCGCGTGACGTGGGATCTTGGTGGCTGACGCTACGTCAGGCGCCGTCACACCCTCTATTGCCTTGAAGCAGCTGTAATCAGCAGTGCGCAGGCGCTGCTCATGCGCAGAGACACCATAAGTTGACCAGTCATCAGCTTGATGATAGGACGTAGTCTTCTCTGGAATACCTTTAAGAGAGCCAAGGCAAGTTATATAGTAGGCATAATGAATTATGATACAATTGTTTGGGAGTAGGACACAATGGCATTATTCATTTGGTAATGCTATTCTATTATGAGGTATGACTCAATACATTTATTAGCATATCTATTTACTTTGAGAAATGCCCAGATCTGAGTTAAGTGATTGGGTAAAATGATACGTGGAAATAAACAATGAGAACATGGCTGTTTGTTTTGTTTTATAATTGATTTAAATACGTCACAAACCAAGGGTTATATCCAGGGGTTGAAGCCAACATTCCCCACGCATCCCATTTGGCAAAAACATGACTCACTCCTTGTTTACATAGAAGTTGATATCAACATAACTCAATATGACTATGTCTCAGGCTCTGAAGTTCTTGATTTATGATATCAAAACACCCAATATTCTGCATTAATATTAAAACAAGGCAAAATATTCTACCTTTGTAGATGCACTTTGGTTTGGTTCCTACCCAGTCCTTGTTCTGGCAGTAAAGTTTGGTGAGGTCACCGATTGCCACATAGCCCCACTTGCACCTGTAGACGGTGTAGAGGCGTGCCTTACCCTCCTCCACCACCCACTTGGTGGACGGACTCGCGTGGGGAACACGAGGGGGCGCCACTGCACTGCTCGGTGTGATGCAACTGTAGTAAAATCAAATAGAAATTTATTTATGATGTCTAAATGCACACATGTTGATGCCCAAACATGTAGAGTCAGGGTAGTACTGACGCCTTTATATAGGGTGGATGGGATTTACGTATGTACCGGTAATTAATATTGCACTATTTCAGCTTTTATCCATGTCTGAATATAATGTAATTTATAGTTTACCCGTTTGACCTATTAATTAAGAGTAAATAATTAATATCACATGGTTGTCCTTTTTCACATGTGATCCGTAATCATGTTTGAAGAAGTCATTCATAGTGTTCTAGTCCTATGGCACCTGTTATTCACAGTTAATTATTTGGGTTGTATATTATACTATTTTACAAATTATGGTGTTTTGATGTATATACACCGTAGTACGATTTTGCTTTCTCCCATTTGAAATCAGCATAAGATTGAACAATATTTTTAAGGTAAATTCATTACCTGACTAGTTGTGTCTCTTGTAACGTCTGCTACAGCTCATCATTTGTATTGCAATAAACTTTGATTATGCACCATTAAGTACTGCACAGTTAAAGTTGGTGTTTATTATATGATACATAGAATAACCCCATATAGTGTGGCTTACGTGTAGTCGGCTTCCAGAAGCCAGTCCTCGTGCGTCTTCCCCCATATATTGTCTTTGTTCTTCCGGTGAGGTTTATAGTTCATGGAGAAGTCATTGGTTTTACCGACATTGTCCCAGGCAACCCTTCCAGATTTACCTGGATAAAAAGTCTTACACACGTCAATTACTCTGAGGAAATCGGGGAATAATGCTCTTTATAAGACAATGGTGTAGACCTACAATGCTCCATGTACATGTGAAGGCATCTGTCGCTCTAGGTACCTTGGGTTACCCAGAGTCAACAATAGTACAGTGTGTATCTTGTATGTATATATATATATATATATATATATATATATATATATATATATATATATATATATATATATATATATATATATATATATATATATATATATATAAATATATATATATATATATATATATATATATATATATATACATATATATTATATACAAAGGATCATGATATGTTTCTTACGTTTGTTACAGATGTGATTATGGATATAGGTAGAGCTATGTGTACATACCTATACAGTCGGGCTGGGTGTCGTTCCAGTTGTGGCCGTCACATGTGAGCAGGTCTGAGCCCTTCAGGAAGAAACCGTCCTCACACCAGAACCTGACCACGGCTCCCGAGTAGCTCACCGCCATGAAGCCATGCCCCATAGGGTCCAGCACCGGGCACCCCGCCGCTGTCAAGGCAAGAGACACATGGGCGTTAGTTAGTCAGCATGGAGGGATGCACGAGGGTGAACCTGTTATCAAAGGAGCAATATCACCACTGGCACTGTAGACTCGAACAGTACTAGTACTACTAGAAAATGTGAATGGGCAGGCTCGGTGAAAAAAGCCGCTTTAAGACGGGTATGGCAAGCGGTTTCTGAGTGTGTGTGTGTGGGGGGGGGGGGGGGCAAGTTATTTTGGGGCAGATTTTGTTCGGCTTAACCTTTTTAGTTTTGACATTTTTTTGAGCTGGGCAAATGTGGGGGGTCGGGGTTCCTATTACCGATCGAAATGACTGGCTGGATCTCTGGCTAGATGTCAGTTTTTACGGCTTTTAAATCGGACCATTATTAAGGTTTCTAGAGAGAAAAACATTTTGCTTTAACATTTTCAATAATATTACTGAAAGTGTGCACACAGTCAAGTAAATTGATCTTCAATACGTCGGTTGACTCACTTATCAGTCATATATCCAACTGAACAGATTTGATTATGCCCACCGATTTCTATAGTAATCCTGCTTCAGAGAATTGGCCGACTCAGTAACCAGCCAATTTCTATCTGAAACGGAGGTTGCCGATATTGCTTTTACATCTATTATAATGTTTCGATAGGAATATACAAGGTCATTCATTCAATGTAAATTCTTGCTTTATACAAAATGGAAATGCCCTCAGATATCCGGGCCTACAAAAGTTAAACCGGTCTTGCAAAATAAAAGATCTGCGGTACAGAATGCCATACATAGCTCTGAATTAAAGATTTCATGTCGAAATTGGTGACAACTTCCACACCCAGCTATCCAGATCTAGAGCTAGAAATTCCACCTTCCACAACAAAATTGATAACTGCCAGGAACGTGCTGAATCACCACCCTTGTTCGGAAGAATGTTTTGTGATTTGTGGTATATTTCGATTCCACTTAAATAGGTGCTTAACATAGTATTTGAGGAAATAGTAGTCACATCTCCTCACTGTTTACATGCAGAATTGTTGTCTCTTCCCAAGTGGGCATTTTTCGTTTCCCAGGGTGGAAAGCTAAGGCATCCTTTCCCCAGTTGGTCATTTAGTTGATACAGGTTGTCGCCTCATTAGCAGCAGTTCCGGCTGTATACACTAGGGGGCGGTGCAGCGCCTGATACCAGTGTACGCTTCTGCTTCACCTCACTACTCCAGGGCCGAGGTCACGGCTCCTCCAGGGCCCTATCTCACCTCACCGTCCTCCAGGTGTGCACCGACACACCCTGACGTGTTTTGACATGTTACGTTGCCAGTTTATACACTGCACCTATTTAAACCCCATGGGAACTATTCCGTTGGTACATGTGAACCAGTAATTCTTAAAAACGGAAGTAAAATCTATTGGCGTTAAAGTAATTGTGAATTTGATTGTAATGAATTGTAATTTATAATAATTGTAATAAAAACAAGAAAATATCCATAGGGTGTCAAATCGGCCGTCCCCTGTACTCCCAATGATGAAATCTAGTGGTAAGCTCAGGAACAATCCTAGCCCACTTAGCCCAGGGCTATCCCAGCAGAGCCGCACTCTTTTAGGGAAAGTTCTTTGCAACATGACCATGAAAGTTGTGTTGGCAGAATAAGCCCAGAAAATGCACAAATCTAAAAATCAAATTCCAAAATTTCCGTGAGGCCAATGGCCAAGTTTCCAAAGTTTTCCTGCGGCCTGCGGCCTCAAGACCCCCATTTGGTCATTCATCTAATCAACACCCCTCGATTTTTGGGAGCTACCCCGCAACGTTATCCTTCACGTGAGGGGGAATGGTGCATCCCAAGGATAGAATCTCAGTGGACTGGTGTATTGAAAGTCTGTCCCGGCCTATGACCCAGATATTCCAAAATGTCTCCTTTGTTTCACAGGAAATGCTTCAGGGGGATCTCATGCTGATGGCTAAGTGGGAAGTTGTTTTAGGGCTGAGTAAAAAGGCACACGTCCCCCTGGTACATGTGGGGCTGGCATCTCCATGTGGGGGTATGTGAGGTTAATGGTGCTACAAACCTGAGGGCCGTGCTGGAGCAGGCTGAGGGGTGACTGGAGGTGCCAGAGCCCTGCCTCCTATACAGACATTAGCCCTTTAAGGGCCGTATAGTACCTTAATGCATTATACCCATAGTCGATACGATGCATGAAAACAACCCTGGGAGGTAACTCGCCAGTGGTGCATTCATGCATCATGCCCATCCCACGGGGTTGATACACGCCCGGAGGGTCGGCAAGACTCGCCAGGGCTACATTCACGCATCACAAAAAAACCAAGAGTATGATGTACCAAAGCACTATGCGATCCTTAAAGGGTTAGGGTGTATCCTGGGGTGGTAAGAGGATACAGGCACCACAACCCCACTGGTGTTCAACACGTGTTATACCATGCTGTAAATACCAACAGGCTCGTCACGAGCCGTGTAATGTACTTATAGCACACAGGGCCATATATTCCTTTTTTGAGAGATTTATCGAGGGGATCCAAAAATTATGCATACTGGTTTGTCCATTCGAAAATGTTTATCCCTAACAAGGTAAGCATAATGAACCTGGCCCCCATGATGATTATACCTATTACAAGCGAAGTAGCCCATGGATGTGCGCTATGCGAGTGAATATATACATGTTTTATGCACATTCTCTTATTACTTTTGGGTTGGAAATTAACGTCAACTACCGGTACACATTCAATATAGTATTGGGGTGTGCTGGGGTCTCTATCTCGGCCTCTCCGTCTATATAACAAGCTGCCTGTCTCTCTCTGTTTTTTAATAAGGTATTGTTTATGTCGCTGCTTCTCTTTGTCTGTCTGTCTGTCTGGCTGTCTTTCTCTCGGCCAGAGCTATACCCTCTAGTGACTCAGACTCTATTGATCAGGTGTGGATGTGAGAGTCAGCTGACTAGATATATCTTATTTGGAGCTGATTATAATTACCTCTCTGTGCCTAATTCATAAAGTTTGAGGATGATAATATTATGGGTTAATATGAGCATTTTGAAGATCATCTGGAGGAGTAAATTGCCATATTAGCGAGCCCGCACGGGGCCAATTTGGTTTTAGCTCGGATTGACTGTTTGAAGTTGGGTAAAACTCAGCTGGGTTTCATGTTGGCCAAATGGCTGGGCTGAGGAATGGCCCTGACCAGGCTGCCCGCTTTGGGCTTAGATCAGTTTCAAAGTGGGTTGCCTGATTTGGGCTCAGGTCGGTTTCACAGCGGGCTGCCCATTTTGGTTTCATGTTGGGCAAAGGGCTGGGCTGAAGTGTGGCCCCAATCAGGCTTCCTATTTTGGGCTCAGATCAGTTTCAAAGTGGGCTGCCTGATTTGGGCTCAGATCAGTTTCAAAGAGGGCTGCCCTTTTGATTTGACGTTGGGCAGATGGTAAGGCTTAAGTGTGGCCCGTTCGGGCTCCCCATTTCAAGTTCAGATCAGTTTCAAAGCGGGCTGTCTGATGTGGACTGAGGTTGGGTTTGGACAGTGCAAACAGGTCTAGTGGTTCTGATCAGTTACACCAGATGTCACTACTATACAATATATATAGTTTTCCAACAAAGACCGATGAAATTAATTTTATACAATAATACAAGAAAAGGTTAAAGTGTTGTAGAATTGGAAACAATATACAGACGTTCTCACAGTTTCGAAATAAGGTAGACTATATATTTGAATGATGAAAAGAAGGTTCTCTAAACAGCTATCCAGTGTAGACACTATTTCTGTGGCATTACAATTTGCTTAACACAGTCTCATATATGCTCCATGTGGGTATGAACTATGGATTTGAAGGCCAATATACATCCTAGACACTTGTCTATGCTGCATGTGTCTCAAAGCTGATGACAATAGGCCTGCTTAATACTTCCATTATTTTGTAGGAAGAGTATGATTATGCCTTGGGTTGATTAGCTTGACCTAGGATGTCTGGTTCAACAAATACAAGAAATCATTGGGCATGAGTAAATAGATTCTAAAAACCCATAATTATCAGGTGGTGCTGTGCCACCAAATTAGCTAGCCTGTCCAAAAACCGATCTGAGCCCACTTTCAGCCCATCCAAAAAGAAATCTGAGCCCGCTTTCAGCCCGTTCAGAAACTGATTTGAGCCCAAAGTGGGCAGCCCGTCCAAAACCCGATCTGCGCCCAACATGGGTGGCCCGCGCGGGGCCAGACCAAAGCTCAGTGCCCTAAACCGACAGGAGCCCGTTGGTTAGCCCACTCCGGGCCACATTTGCAATCAGTCTGGTCCTGTCTGGGGCCACAGTGTGTTTGCTACTAGGATGATGGTCTACCTTTAGTAGGGTAATGTACAGAATCATCCTCAAAATACACTGTCAAATACGTGAGAGAAAATCAGAAAGGAGAATAATTGAAGATCATGTTGAGGTCTGCACCTTTCAGCCCCTTTCGTTGGTATATGAATGACAGCTCTTCCACCTTTTACCAATTCTTGCTCCCTTTACTTTTTCTGAATAAGACTCCTGTGACACTATCGTCTGTGAGAAAAAGGCCATGTGCACATACATGTACCGAAATAGCCCAGTGCAGCAGCCAGATCATGTCAGTCAACTGACAATGGCTGTGCCATGTCCCTCTTATATCATTACATAAACACGACGCTCATGTTACCCCAATCTTAAAGTAACCTATGGGATATTGCTCGGTGATAGTGATGCTATAAAGAGGATAACCCTAGAGCTAGTCATTCAGCGTCTTCGTTCTCTAGGGAGCGAACCTTTTTCAACAACAGGGGGTGGATGGTCAAATTTCATTCGGGCAGGTGAAATCTTTTTCATCCTCTTGGTTCAACCTTTTTGCCTCTCCCCCCCCCCAAAAAAAAGGCGAGAAAAAACAGATCATAAATCGTTTGCGCGCATGCCAATTTTATCCATAGTACGAGATGGCCTTTTTTTGTTGCTGAAAACAGGTGATTTCTCCTTTGCCTCCCAAAGGGGTGAATGACACTTTTTTGTCAACGGGTCGATTCCCCCCCCCCCCCAAAAAAAATCGACCACCCATCCCCATTTTATCAAAAATGATCACTCACATAGTAGACAATTTATATATATATATATGTCACAGCTGTCACAAACTGAAGCAAAAAACCACCCACATACTTCTCTCGTTGTGTTCTGAGCCACATTGGTGGAAGACAAACACGACGAAACAGAAAATGATAGCATGCAGTGTATAGCTGTAGCAGCTCTAGGTGAATAATTCCCAGCTGCTATGTCAGGCTGATAACGCTTATACAGCAGGAGAAAATGGGGGCAGGGGGCACTGTAGACTCAATAAGAGCGCAGTAATGTTTTATAAGCTCACAAGAAATCGGTTGGTACATAAATGTGGATGTCATGATATCTCTTTCAGCTAATGTATTTTTTGTACTCTGATGTAATTTTGGGGTTATTGTCAGACGTGAGGAAAGGTGCAAATTAGAGCTTCATCGAGCAATTATACCCTTTCTTGCAGCATTATATTATCTTAGGTTGATGAGCAGCTCCGAAGCTATTATACTGAGTCGTGGTAGATGTACCCAGGCCAATAGGTAGGTAGGAGCAGCTCAGTCTACTCCAGGTATACAGAACAGGGGCCTACCTGGGGAGGTGTTTGTGAGTGTGTCCATCTAACATACACACTCAGCTAAAACCTACCCTACCTTGCCACTAACCCACCTGTCTCACACTACTCCTCCTGTTCCTACCCAAACCCTCCTCCAGCCTCCCCTCACCTTGCCCACCCTGTTGTTAGAGCATGTATAGTCGACACCTGGCTGCCCTTCCTCTAACTCAAACAACCCTGTCTTCTAACTTCGTGTCTACTACTACGTTCCCAAATTACCTGCCCTAGTCGTTCCTACTTCCCATCATCCTGACCACCCCTTTCCCACAACTTCCAACTAACCCCTCACCTGCCAATGGCCTCCCCTAAACCTCCCCTCCCGGTGTTCCTATAATCATTAGCTAGGGACTAATTACCGAAGGGGAGTCAGTCAGGGCCAATTAAGGTATGAAGTGAATTAGTTTGGATGTTTATAAATTCCACATGCTTAGACGCTGCAGTATTCTAAATATGAAAGTAATGTCTACCTTTTGGGTAAGGTATTCTGACTCTGAGTCACATACAATTGTAACGTCAACGCCTTATGACCGTATCAATCATTTTTAATCTATTGGTTAATGCATGGATTTTCGCTCTGGAAGTGACTAATTGTGGTGGTATAACATGCGCATATCACCCCTCCCCCCCCCCCCTTGCACCCATGTCTGTCCCTTCCTGTAAGAAGTATACACCTACACCCCCCCCCCCCATGATACAATGTATACATGTCAAAACGGTACCTGTGTATACACACACTGCAGACCCCCGACAGTGCCCGGTCAAGGGTTTCTCTTTCCCCATGCTCCCCTTGGTCCGCCTATCTATATGATGCAGAATTATATCACTGATACTGTTTAGTGTGAGTTGACATACTAGTAAGCTGTACACGTGAGATATGGCAGATAAGGGGCCGCTCTCACTACACAGATACGGTATGGGTTTACACACGTGACCCGGCACACCTTCCCAGAAGCCTCCAGTTGGCCTCCAGGTATCCCACAGTGCATCACACTGATGGGAGAGTGCCTCCTGTAGATGGCACTATTTCTAGTATTGGGTCTGATTCAACAGAGGTTTTAGACAGAACCTTATAGTTATTTACATATATCACCGTCGTAAAAGTAAATGTGTACATTCTGAAGTATACATTTGCCTATATAATGCTGTAAAGTTATTGTATAGTTACTTGATTATTTTGGTTTGTGTTGGGTTTTGGGGGACGTCAAAAATGTAGCAGGAGAGCGTTGGTAAGGCCCGAAAAAGAAGGTGTGTTTCAGCATGGGGTATAGACTTTATATCCCTGGTTAGCGTTTTTCCCCGATTTTGGGGATTTAAACAGATTTAAGCAAATTTTTGGTCAAGAAGAGAAGCACCCATTACATAAATTGCATTGATTGGTGTAAAAGATTGTCTGATCTCAGGGAATAGCCTTTTGACAAGAATATCCAACAATTCTGTGATATCCCTAGTTACTGGAGGATTTAGTAAGTCATCCTGATGCCACAAGGCAATGTGGCGATTCACGACTCATTCCTATTACTTTTAGCATTAAACAAAAAAATGAAATAAATCCAACCTACCTACCCTAATTTATTTGAGCATGTTACCTGAAACACACTTTTTTGGCCTAACTCCAGTATCTGACTAGTCACTCATTACCTCTCACTAAGATTAACCTTAACACTACTCAGTCAATCACTACCTTCTTACCTTGACCTGGGTGCCTGACCTAAACCCTGGCCCTTATCAGGTTTACACGCTGAGGATGGAGTTAATCACCAGGAGGTGTGCAGGAGGCACAGAGGCAGATCACTCACCACCCTGGGATACCCTGAGATGACTCTCCTGCACTGCACCGTATTTCCCCGCGTATAAGCCTGGGCATATACAAGGACTAAGATTAGTAAGAAGCAAACTGACCAGACTTATACTCGGGAAGGCTTATATTCCTGTACGTGAAGAAACGCTCTGGTAATTTAGTCAGGAGCGGTTTTCAGGAATTCAAAATTGTTAAGGCATTTTTGAGTAGAATTGATTTTAGAGTTGGGTTAGGGTAATTTGGGTGTGCTGAATCCAAATCTGCCGTATAACATTTCATATCTTGATGTTATATTGCCGAAAAATCAAAAACAAAATGGAAACTATTTTTCGGTAAAAAAAAATCAGATAAGCATAGCAATTAAGTATTATGTTACTGTTAAACACCTTATACAGAGATGAAATCCACTATACTTACTCTTATTTGGTCACTTTTTATTTCTCTATAATTAGACATTTGAAAAACCAAGATGGCTGCCCATTAAAGATAGCTGCAGAAAGCATGTTTCAGACTATGTTCCTTTATCGAAATTGATATAGGTGATCAATCTACTTGATCTTACAGTCAATTATTATGGTTTCCAACATGCTGAAGCTGATGTAAACATCTTTTGTTTATTTACCAGCATAGTAGATATGATTTGAATATGGTTCTCTTACACTGTAATTACCATAATTAATATGAATTGTTTGATGATATCCATGAACTTCAAAGCCAATGATTCACGGAGCACCTTTTGCTTCTCTTTATTCTAGTTTTACCTTTAGTATTATAATCATGATAGCAACATACATCTACCTTTATACATACATTGAAGTCTAGGTGCTTATACTGACATCTGAAAATCTCATTTTATAGATATGCAGAAATACAATGCATACTAAGCACAATCAATTTTCTTAAAAGTCACATATCAATTGCGACATTCATGACTGTTCACCTAGTTACTGTTTAGACAATGTCCAAGACATTTACAGGAACCTGTACATGGCATGTTTGACCTCCTGCATCCACAACGTCGGGTAACACAAGTGCCTGTGCAGCTACAGCTAACAAGATGGACACATGACTCTGGCACTGTTGGGAGTGTAAGGAGGATCGGTTTTAGCTGGTCACCCACAGTTTCCCACCCACACAGGCTGGGTGGTGGTATTACAGGTTTTGCTTCCATAGACTTCTGCCATATAATTGACTGAAGGTTAGCTCTCATGATGTGCAATTTGAGAGCATCACTAGTGGGTGGCAGGAGCTCTTGTTTAACACCTTTCTTGAATAGAAGAACTCTAGCTGCATCAGTAGTGCTGACTGTGTGGGCATTGTACACTTTACACATGAACTTTTCACATTGCTGTACAGTTTTCTCATCCAAAGGATTGCTACCAAGGCCAGACAGAAGCTCCTTATTTTGCATGAAGATTGTCAGTGCTGTTCTTTTTGAGTGACCTGCCAAGAAAGAAGTTGTATCGCTCCCTGTAAGAGCATGGAATGACAACAAGGACAATAAATCGCGAGGTTCAAGTTGCCAGCTGTCTATGACTGCATTGATTGGAATGTCCTTTGGGGCTTTACTGGTGTCAGCCTTCATCCAAATCAACTTATTCATCACATGGCAGTGTGCCATAAGGAGGAGAAGTACATCAGTGTCTCTTGACCAGACCACCACTGTAGCAGAGTCTGTGTGTCCACAGTGTAACATCATACGCGTATCTGCCTCTTCATGATTACTCTTGAGCTCTTCAAGATCAACAGTTGTTTTGTTACAGAGAACTGCATCACATTGCGGTAGTCCCCCTGCAGTGACAACAATTTTGTTCCTGGGTGCACTCTTGATTAGCTCCTTTGATAAGAAGTTTGTGAGGTCAGCTTTATTATCGGGCTCACTTAGAAATCCCTGCCAGTCAGTTGGTACAGGTACAGCAGAATTTTCAATGAATCTCCTGACTGTTATGCCCTTTTTCCTGCGGGACCGAGTAGCCCCCTTAATTGACAGGGGGTCATACCTGTCAAATACAATGTCAATTCTCTCAAATTGCTGACCATTCTGAAAGATTGTGTTGACAAATGATTTGGCAAAGTCCCCAAATGTGTTTGAATGGTCACTCTGTGGTCTACCTAGAGCTACAACAATTGCCTGGCCATCTACAATTAAGGTTGAGTTTTCTGGCACTGTATAACTGGCAGACATGTCAACTTCCTTTATCAGTTCATCCATGAGAATGGACTTTGGCCCAGTCCTCAAGATTCCATCAGTATCTGCCAGAGACAAGGGGACAGGGAGTAGCTCATGTCTCAAGATGTCATCAAGATCTACCTCCCTTCCAGCAGCATACGATATGACAAGCCTCTGTAGAACAGAACGATCTGCCTTGTTCAATGAGGCCTTCTGAGTTTGAGACTTCTTAACCTCATATAATTTGGCAAATGTTGGTGGGTAGTTCCTCTTTATGGGATCTTTGAACGGTCTGTGCTCTCCATCTGCCTCTGCTGAGAGTAGCCTTTCTTGCACAAACTGCTCTAGTCTTTCTTGACCAAGCCTACGAGCATTAGTTAGTGACTCTGTGATTTCTTCTGTAGCTTGGTCCTTTGTGACAATATTTTGAAGATTGACATGCAAATCTCTCGAGAAGACACCAAGGGTAGACAGTTTCTGTTCCAGTGTAGCTTCAGCTTCCGTGTCTTGTTGACGCCTGGACATACTGGTCTCCTTGTGTTTTGAAGAATCAGTGGGAACTATCCCAAACATGTCTTTAGTGTCCTTCGATATTTGAGACCTGAGGTTGAAGGAAAGGGCCCATCGACTTAAGGCTGGGAGGCTTTTTGTGATGCCAACAATTCCTCCCCCTTTCTTACCAGTGGCATTTAGCCATTCTTGACTTTGGTCAGGATCCACTTGATTGAACCGGCCTTGTCCAATTTTCACCACAAAGTTTCCTGCCTGAAATTCATTGAGCACCTCCGGTGGCAGCATATGCATTTGTGCAATGTACACTGCACCCCATTTTCCATAGTTGGTATGCCCATAGCGGAAGAAGAAAGGCAGCATCATCTTGAAGGCAGAAAGATGAAGATGCCATAGACCATCACGCTGAGCTCTAGTGAAGAGGAGGAGGATACTAACCATTTCTATGTAGGTAAACCACAAGACAAAGTTGGGATTAGATCCTCGGAATTCAACAAATTTCTTGAAGGCATCATGAAACTGTGTTGTTGTAAACACTGTGAGAAGAAAGATGTCATCATCTTCATGTTTGGCCTCTTCAATTTTCTGCTTCAGATCTTTGTCGTTTACCTCAAGATATTCCATAAATTGGGGCATAAGTAGGTTCCACAAAGACTGAAGGGTGATTTTGTGGACTCGCATCCCCTTTTCATAGTCTTTTCCAGCTAGAACCCTCTCTGCTGTCTTGGAGCCAAGGAGATCACTTTCAACCCATAGTTCTAGTAGTCCTGATGCCTCAAAATGTTGGCCTATAGCCTTCATGAAGTTCATAGATATGTGCAATCCTCCTAACCGGGGAATCAAGAATGAGTGATCTTTTTGAGACCACTTGAGCTCCATAAGCTTGCTGTATAACTGTTCATCTGCAGTGATGACAACATATTCCTGACCTAGTGTATTGGCGATGTATTTGCACCTTTGCACAACTGTATTCAAAGTGTCAAATTCATGTGCAGGACTCAGTATAATTGGCATGAACCCAGTAGTTGTTATTTGTGGATCACATGTACTGCTCTCTTGATTAAAGTGGCTCCAACTACGTTTTGGGTCTTCAGTACTCCTTCTGATGTTGAATACCATGTTCTTTGCCTCTGCAGACAGTCTATGGGGGTCAGGCTCCTCTGGTTCAGTAAACCACTCCATACAGACTTTCTGCTCAAAGAGTGGTTCAGGTGACTTCACAAACAGTTCTGGAGGAATGTTAGTTATCATCACTTCAGGAACTTGCAATGTTTTCATTGACGGTTTTAGAGTATCCAGGCTGTCACTTTTCTTTGGTGGACCACGCTGCCATGCAGTGACCTGCGTAGCATGAAAAGTGTTTTTCCCATCTAAACTTGCATCTAGGATGTCAATGTTGTCTGTAGAGAAATGCACAAATCGATCAGGAGCTAAAGTTTCCGGGACAATTGCTCCAATATCAGGATTGAGCGACTTGAGGGTGGATTCAGCTAGGCCAGTGTCCGTTCCAAGCACCTCTTTATAGGTGATAGTATGTCCTGCTTTGTGAAACAGGTCAACAAGCTGTTTTGATCTGGTTGCTTGATGTAGTGTGCTTCCAAGTCCAACATGTTTTGGAGTCCACATCTTCCCATGGCTGGTCCCATATATCAAATCCTGGGCCACGGAGATGATCCGGTCTGCACATGAACCTATGTTTTCATCACCATCTCCATCCTCCTCATAACCATCAAATACAGCCTGGCCTCCATACATAACTCCAAGGAACATGTATAGGCTCTCGGGGATACAGTCTATTGCAGATTCCCTGCACACTTTCATTCCTTTATATGGTGTGTGTGATAGGATATCCGATCGCAGTTTGAGTGCCACATGGATAAGGGACAGGAAGATATCATCACCAGGTTTGTATTCAGGAATTAATGTCTCCTCCTCCTCTTCATTGTCCTGAGATAAAAGAGCTGATATAGGGATATGTAAGAACTCTCTTGGCACTAGAACTGTTTCCTTTTCCTGCTCTTCTGTTCTGTTTAGGACAATGAATTCATACACATCTTCTGTGAGACTTTGGACTTTAGCTTTAAATGATGATCTCCGGCTGATGTATGAGCTGGGTACTTCTTCCTCTGCTTCTTGACAGAAATCAATATAGCATTTCCAAACTGCATCTAATGTAAGGACGTGTCCTTTTGATGCACTGAGCTGCAGTTCAGTACACAACCATCCCATTGCCAAATTACTTTTATCAACTTTATCCTTGACAGCTTCTGTTTCCCTGAGAAATTTGCTGTAACACTTCAGGTGATATTTCCCTTCATCTGCAATTAAGTCACTGGTACCTGCAAGACCAATACTAAGGCAGCGGTCATATTGAGAAGACTGAAGGATCTTTTCACTTGTATTTTTTGTCTGAACTAAATGCAGAGGTTCTTCCTCGTTTCCCTGACAGAACATACATAAGTCCATGATCAAAGGTGGAACCTGACTACGCGTCGTGCTGCCTTTGCGGTTGTGGGCTTTCTTTTTTGATTTTGATTTTGTCAGTTGCTGGAGAACTTAGAAAAACATCCTTTGTGCCAGATTGCCTTTGTACCCTCAAATGACAAAATCCTGTCTATAGCCTGTCTATTTTCTGTATCTTTCTTTTTCAACCTATCCTGGGCAGCTACCTTCAAAGAAGCTATGCCTGTGGAACCACCATTAATCATATGATCTGACTTAGTGTCCTGGCAGATGAGACACAAGGCGACATAGCATTTACTTGCTGGCCTTTTAAGGCTTGTCACAGGATCCATAGTAAATCTAGCACCACCACTAAGATCCTATTCTAGGTGACGCTCTCATTACCTGAAAACAAAGGAAAACAACACAATATATACCACCACCATCTATCACTAAATAAACCAAGCTGCTAATCTATATTAGTAATGTAGCTATATGACTCAATCACAGTATACATGTTATATTCAATAGCTTATCCCACCACCACCCTATTAACCAAGATCTACACACTACTTAATATGGCTCAGTGAAACAAACCAGTATTTAGCTTATTTGTTGTCATTGACCAAATGGACCAAACTGACCAAATGATACAACACATCTAACTCAGAGATCAGAGTTAAGCTATCCCTATATCTACATGCTCACCTTGTGAAAATCATCAGTCAGCAGGTGGTAGAAGTCATCCATGAAAGGAGGTCACCATGCACAACTGAATAGAGGGAGTGCTTGGATGCTCCAATCAGAAGGTTCCAGAATGGGTCTAGGTGCACACAGAGAATCCAATACCCATGGTGTGATTCCAAACTGCCCAATTCAAGTCCAAATATCACACACTAAGAGTTGTCAATACTGTCCAAAAAGGTATTCCATGGGTTCCTTGGATACTCCCATGTCCACTCTAGAGTGTGATGGCGTATTTAGATAAGAAGTGTGGCAGATGATTACGGATTATGTTTGTGTTCATCAATGTAGTGTCCAGTAGAAAGTAACTTCCTGTGACCTAGTTCTCAAGTAGTACACATGCTTGACATTGGGGGCAGCACTGCTTGCAGACAGGATGATGCAATACACATTAAACTAGGCTTGTTACAAGTAGGATACTAGATTAGTGGTGGAGGTGAGGGTGGATGCAGACCATTGTCTTGGCAAGCCGAGAATGGAATCAAAAGACTCATTATCTTTACTCAATTAGACGATGATGATGGTGTAAAATACACATTTTCTGGCTCTAGAACTACTGTAAAAACAACATAAGTGTTTAAATTAGCTTCAGCAGGTCTGAAACATAAAATTTGACACCAAGATTAAGCTGATTGGCCAACTACATCCATTTCTATGAAGGAAACAAGTTTGGAAATCTGATTCAGACAGCCATCTTGAAAATGGCCGCCATCTTGGATTTTCAAATGTCAAATGATGCAGATATGAAAGATGACACAATGAGGAGTAAGCATATGCAATTTGATGACCATACCATGTTTTGCACTAGGCTATCATACCCTATATCTGCTGATATCTGCAGGTTTAAGCCAAAAATGGCAGCCATTTTGTTTTTGATTTTTCGGCCAGATAACATCAAGATATGAAATGTTATACGGCAGATTTGGATTCAGCATACCCAAATTATCCTATTCCAACTCTAAAAACAATTCTACTACAAAATGCCTTGACCCTTTTTATAAGGCCCCTTTTCCAAAAAATGCTCCTGACTAATTCCCATATTTTCTAAGGTTATCTACTATTCCGACATAATTATCTATTTCAATATTTCCAATAATTTTCCAATTTATGCCTTATTTCTCATTAAAATGGCTGCAGATATGACTGTGGTAAATAGAGGTTAGATAGCCGAAATAATTATGTGAATAATTGAGTAGTGGTAGTCGTGGATTTATGACCTCAAATGTGATTTTTATTAAATATATTTATAGTGCAACCCCCAGGCTCATACTTAATTGGGGCCTCGCTTATACTACAGATAGTCACATTTCCCCCAGGCTTATATACGGAGCAGGCCGGCTTATACACGAGGAAATACGGTACCTTAGTATATAGGCTGGAGCTGCCTCCACACTACAGACAGTCCAGGTGTATATAGGATCACATTCCCCTGACAGACCAGACTACCAGTTCATGGGTAAAATACCAAGAAAAATGACTGTAAGATTAGGTACATCTGGCAAGTTGTAGGCTTAAAAGGATTGGCTTCTGAAAATTGGTGATCGTGCATAACTTCTCCCAAATACACTGTGTGCTGCTATCCTCATTTATTTGGGGTATTAGATGATACAGGCCATAGTGTAACACAGTGCAATACCTATTTCCCTAAGCATGATTATTATATTCATGAGGTCAAAAGAAGGTGTGTTTCAGGTTACCCGACACTACCTAGCAAAACAAGGCCGACCCTAGGAATTCTTATCCAATTTTGAAAAAGATATTCATATTTTAAGTAATTTTGGGGCTATTTCAGAGTCAATTTGATAGTCCACGAGTCGGCGCTGAAGTTTGCAAGTCAATTTTGGAGTACTTTTCAGGCCAAAGCTTTAAAAAAAATTAAAAAAGATCCGACCTACCCTAACTAGTTTTTCAAACTATGTAACCTGAAACACACCTTTTTGTTTTGGCCTGACTGTGCCGCCAATGCCTCTTCTCATTATACTTATAAATATGCTTGAATAACCCCTAGCTTAGTTTTCCTAAGTAAATGGATTCATTGGATTGGATAATTCAAGCCTTACCGACACAGATGGGTGCCTCCCAGGTCCAGCGCCCCTCTGCACACAGGGCATAGTTGGTTCCAAGGGGCATGTATCCAGGGTTACACTGGTACTCTGCACGTATTCCTCCATACAACAGGCGGGCACGACCGTTAACTGGTGACACTGGTACTGGGCAAGGCTTAGCTGGAAAAGAAAAAGGAAAAAGCGTTTAACCACCTTTGTGTTAGCTATAGGTCAAAACACAAAATGTGAAAAGCGAACGCCCGGGTGCCAATGGCAAGTGGTGTAAAATTAGGATGTGGAGACAAAGGGAGTTTTACCAGGGTGCATGGTGAACATTGATCTCTTTAGGGATAAGTAACCACCGTCTAAACTACATCTATGTTGGGTACTATGTACTAAGACTTAAAATGGGGGAAATATTGTTACGAAAGGCGCGTAGGAAGAGAACTGTATGATTGTACATTAGCACTAGATTACATGTAATATCAATGACGTCATATCTAGGTTTTTGAAATTTAATTTTGACGTTGGTGGTGTTGGGAATTGTCTGTTTGTTGTATTCATTATCAAGGTATTTAGTCTTATCATGGCAGAAACATTTTCAAACATCTTAGCAGTGGAAGACTTCTTTACACCAACACTCTGACAAAAGACGCCTTTTTTCTATTCACCATTCTGGAACTACCCCCGCATAACAATCATGCATCTATATGACCACTATATGACCACCCACCCCTCCTCTGTGTCAAGATAATCACCACATAGCGAATCCACATCCTGTTGTTTTATTCTAGAATCATTATACCCAGTAGATTCAATGACAATTTACCCTTGATTATGTCGCCTTCTACTTCGGTGGAGCTGCCACAATAGCAAGTAGGATCTATGTCTCACGAGGGTCTAGATGGTGTCGTGATTAAACTGTTTGTTCTGAATGCCTCTGAGGCACAATTACATTCATATCTCCCACTAATAACACGCCTGTCTCCCTTGGGGCGTCACTGAGCAATTCTCTCAACACCTACATGCCATGGATATCCCAGTGAGCAGCTCATGATGAGGGCTCCCAGGGAGGGAACTGCTCTTCTGCCTGGGTGGACACTCTGAGCTGCTCACGGAATGGCTGGGAGGTGTCTACAAGGCGGAATAACAACGGTATGGGAGTATTACAATGCCTGATTAATTATACCAATGTCATTAACGCAGACCGTCTCAGAACTAGAGATGGGCTTGTGGGCATGCCTCAGGGTGAAGTCATCTAAATGAAGGATTCCTCCTGACGTGTTGGAGTCACATTTTTGTTTTATCATGAGCATGATGTATCAATGACATATTAAACATACATTCAACAAGTCTGCATTTCGCAGCCGCTACAAATATAAAAGGAAAACAGGCTGAGCAAATCCTGATTGTATGATTACACAATATGATACCCCAATGTGTATCTTGGAATGTCCCTTGTATTATTGGACCCGTGATGCTGCTGACCGGAGCATTGAGAGGAGGCATCACCCCCATCCCCACCCCCTTACCATTGTCCAGTTGTGGATGGGGTCCTTATTGCATTTGACAGGAGTCACATCTACCTCCCAGCATATATGTCTTACTCACTCTCCTGCTGATTTTAATTCTATACATGATACAACATGTGTAACTAACACTGGCTTGTACAATATCCTTTATCACAAGATTCCCTGTATGGATTAGAATATTGCTATACACACAACAATTTTATAACACAGTCTACAAAATTCACTTCTACATGCACTTATATCCGAAGCCAAATTCCAGCAGGGAAAACGATGTTGATGTAGTATAGGCCCACTACAATGTGCACAATAAGCTGTGTTGCACCATCTCTGACACTGACGTATGGATGCTGAGATAGCAACTACAAGGATAGGGTGGCTGTGCAGGTAAAGCATGGGATGTATGTCACATCCAAATATAAAGCTGCACAGGTTACTTATACAAATAGTGAATATTCTAAGCTTTGACTATGAAAAGGACACTCTACGCATTCAATCCAAGGAGGGGTTGGAATGTTATTTTGCTCTTATTCTCAAAACTAAAATGATGTTCTCTAATGAAATATATATACAATTGCATGCACCTCAGGAATTGCATTCTCAGCACATATATGACTATTTGCAAACATTTTCGGTGTGGCATGAATGGCTTCCCTAACTCATGATATCACAGCAGCCATACAAACTGCACCTATTCATACGAAGCAGAAATGGTCCTTTCTCCTCCCCATACTAAGGTGTGGACAACATGTTGGTGCCCCCTGGGAACCTCCTCCATGGTATGGATGTAGGTGGGTGGGTGATAGATGTGTGGTGCCCCATGCTCACTCCAACCCTGCCACAAACCTCCTACAGATATGAGGATGTTACACACGGGAAGCTTTTTTGATTGCACCTGGGATATCTGGGGAATGCACATGGCGTATAGTGTGAGTGAGAGGCATGGGGCTCACCCAGTTAGAATCAAATATATTTGCTGCAGCTGTTACAGTATTGACTGTGTATTTTTGGACGTTATGGTTGTGGAGTTTCGACTAGCTGGGTTGGTTTGTTCTTTTCCTTGTGGTTACCTGCATGTAGAGCCTGTATACGTATTAATATGTTTAAGTATTGAATTATGAAGGCGATGATATGCCTCGGCGTCCTTTTTATGAAGATATAGTGGGCCCCTATCTTCTATTCATCTTCTCAGTCCTACTAAAATCATATTAGCAGAAGAAACCATTTACCCCTTTTCATCTCTTATGAACTCTTTATTGGTGATAAAATGGTATATAGCATATTATATGTCATCATAGATATTATAGATTCCAATACAGCAAATGATATACATCTACTAGTCGAATACAAAATGCCAGTACCAATTTGTTATGGTAAAGTTCCATCCATTGTCTCCTGCTTTAATGCGTTTCACATCATCTGCATGTATTATACACCCCATTGTTCCTATATTGTTTATGTTGACGATAAATCTACGTTTGAAGGTGGATGCCCAGTAGTTGCGGATAACAGTCCACCTTTTTAAGCTCTTACCAACAAACTGCCTTTGAAGATGTTTCATGATGTAAATATTAGTTTCTAAGAACACAAGGGGACCTAACAGACACTGCAGGGGCCTGCTATGCTATCCTGCTTAGGGAATGGTCATTATTTAACAAACATTGGTCTGTTAGAGTCGGGGGGGGGGGGAGGGTCATCCCTTTTCAGTAAAAAAAAGCATACACAATACTATGATCGCGCAAGGGGGTGGGGGGAGGGGGTAGAATTTTTGTGTTGGCCAGAAAATCGTGCGGCGTAGAACATTGTCGGACATTCACGTGAAAATCTAACCCCTCCCATTGTTGACAATTTACCAATGGCTTACCAGCGAGCAGGGACGTTAAGACAGGTATGTGTTTGCCTATATAGATGACATACCTACTGGAGCAGTTAGAAAACATGTCCAACAGCAAAAAGGAGCACCTGCCGCGCGGGGTAATGGAGCCATATTGCAGTAATCTGAGGCACTGGAGGAGGACAGCACAGGGGGCTTTGTTGTCTGTACTAAGTGCTCCACTAAGTAAGCAACAACTGAGCTGCAGCACACAACTGCAGAGTTGGCCTCTTTCACACTATAATGGTAGAATTCCATCAGAAACTACATGGCAAATAATCGAGCCAATGGCAGAATCTCACACAACACCATTGGAAAAAGTCAAATTAAATTGTTGAAACTTGACCCCCCCCCCCCAAGAGAAGATCGAACTCTGGCCTCCCCAGTGGGCACAAACCCTTGATTCAACGTTGATAACTTGTTGAAATAGGGTTACACAGTTTATCAACCTTTTATCAACATTGATACAATGTTACCATTTCAATGTTGTCAACCATCACCTATTTCAACATCTGTTCAATAGTTGAGATATCAACATTGAAATACTATACTTAAATCATAGTTAATTCAAAATTGATTTCCATAACGTTGCATCAGCATTGCTCATTGGTAATTATTTCAATGTTTACTCAGTCTAGAGCTTATCACATTGATTCAACAAACATTTGATAGAATTGATGCAACAGGGATATATCATCATTGAATCAAGAGGCTAATTTTGCATGTGCATCAATGTTTTCATGTCACCGTTGAATTATTATTTGCATTCTTAGCATAGTTCATCGTTGATATGGTAATTTTGAATCATCTATCTGTCATGAATACTGAAACAACATATTTGTAACAATGCTGGACTAATGAAGAAAATTTGACACTTTTTTTTATTGACAGGCCAAATAATATGGGTACTTTCTTGGGGGTTATCAATTGCACTAACATTGCCATCTAACCATGGCAAAGTTGTTATTTAAATTGATAGTATTGCGAAATTCAATATAGATATTTACTATATCTATAATATTGTGCTCATCTGCAGAAGTGTGTTTCCTTTTTGAGTATTTATATAAATTCCATTAATAAATCATATTTAATACATAAATTCGTGGCACAACTTTATCATATTCATCACACATTCACTATACTTTCCAACAAGCGTATGCATTCCTTCTTGGGCATTCTAAGATACGGAGTGATCATTTTTCCACAACATTGTTGGAGGATTACCCTGGAAACTAATTCCAGTGGATTTCCTTAAATTATTTGATACCCATGATTCTCACAGGAGTTTTAAAGTTAAATTTCCCTTTAAATTCTTAAATTGATCCATCGGATGCTTGATAGGATATCACAGGGATTTTATTAGTTCATGGGATTCTCAGCGTGTTTCTAATAGTGGAATATCCAATTGAAGGAATGCACATGGCTTTCCCATAAATTATCGCCCTCCCCACAGCTTACTTTATATTCAATTCCTTATGAGGCCCCAAATTACCTAGCATTACATTTCACAAATTTAGGCATATGCCATATAAAAATGGTGTTAATTATAGATATAAACAATGCTCAATAGCACAGGAAAAAACAATACAACCAGTAATGATTTTCAATCTTTATTTGAAAGATTCTGAAACAGAACAGTCATATCCAATTAAAATGCTACTCCTGCCAATATCAATGTATTTGTTTTATAAATGTAGAGTCCAATTCTGTTGGCATCATGGTTTAGACAATAATCTTCCATCTCGTGATCATGTTCAGGGGGAAGCTGCAAATATAGAAAAAAGGATGATTGTTATCATTAAAACCGATGCACATAATGTTGATGCCTCTAACGCCATCTATTTACATTCACTCCCTGAATACTATGCAACACACCGTATTTCCCTGTCTTATGCAACCACTAAGTGGCAAATTGTCCAGGCTTATAGGGCACCTGGCCGTCGACAGCAGCACCGCTTGTGGTAACTTGAGAACCTGCAGTACGGGCCCTTGGCCAGTAGGTGGAGCAGCTAACCGGGGTTTATGACGTCACAGGGCAGTGCTGAGTCCATAGGTGTCCATCTAGTGGTACCTGCTTGAACTTCCAACCCCCGAATATGGCTGCGCCCATGGCCTAACCCCTAGGAGCCCTATACACAGGGCAGGCTTATACACGGGGCAGGCTTATATTTTTATACCTAAAAAACCCTCTGGTACCTTCTCGTAATTCCCAGAATTAACTACTATTCCAACAGATTTATTTCTTTTTTCCCCAATAATATGCAATGTAATCTTTATTTGTCTTTAAAATTGATGTAGGCATAGGAGAGTAAAAAAGGGATTGCATAACCGAAATTACTATATGAATACCCTTAGTAGAAGTGGAGTCATGGTCATGGAGATCATGTATTTTCTTGAGTTGTGACAATGGACTTCTCAGAGTCTCCTTAAACACGCAGGTCTCGGTACCCCTCCACCGACAGTCAGGGCGCAGTCGGGACAGGTACTCAGTCCTATTTATAGGAGAGCTGGGGCTTTAAAGCTACACTCCCAGCAACGGAAACCTGACTTTCTGGGGCTACCCCATATGGGTCTGGACTACTAAACTCCACATGTAGTATTGTCTTTTCTTTAAACCACCAGGAAATATGGGCCCTATTAGCATGGGACATATCTTAAAATTAATGGGGGATACTTTTAATAATTAACATATATAAGTCACAAATAGATGGGGCATCAATATTTTCTAAAATCTACAGGGGCCTGGGGACTACCCACCTCTAGGGTCCCAATTAGATTTAGACTCACACACCAGGTTGTCTACCTGCCCATTGCCCTCAGTTGGTCGTACTGGTGATTACCTACAGGGTACAGGTGTGGCACATCCCACCCACTCATATCCTTACCATAACGACCCCTGGGTGGCATCACACCAGCAGGAGCGAGCACTTCTAAGGGCTGAGTCATTTATTACTAGCTGGGGGGGGGGGGGGGGCGGCACACAGCTCTCAGAAAGCTGATAATTACCCTTGCCAGCCCTCCACACACTGTTCCTCACGCCTCTGCCCTTTATTAAACCTTATCCTGACAAAAACTATAGACTGATACAATCTAGGTATGATATAATGTAGTAATTATAGTAGTAAGAAGTACAGGTGTTATTATGCCCGGGTTATTATGGCACAGCTACCTACTAACCATGTGGAACGCCTTGTTTGCCCCCCCCCCCCTATCTGGACCATATAACGTAGCAGTAGAGGAACCTGGAATCTCCCCTATAGGACGGGTGTGCACAGCGCATTGGTACTGACCTCCGTACTGACCATACACCAGCTATGTGTTAGATATACTACACCTGGACACGGTTCTTCCATATACCCACTGCCCCACAGGGTCAAGACGAGGTGTCATACACTGAGTCGATGACCAGTGGGCAGTGGGTATGTGGGAGAACCCTAGCCAGGTGTACCGTAGTCTAAAGGGGACGGGCATCAGGTTATTTTACATTTGTTTCCACAGTATAGTTCCTTCTGGTGTCCGAAAGCTATATCCTTGCCCTTGACGATTTGAGTTGTAGATCTCTTTATGTATGAGATCGATATTGCCTTATTAATGTGCCATGTATTATCAAAGTGAAAACGACAGCCTGATACAAACTAGATATAATTTAAGATAATAAAGTAAGAGTAATGCTACTATCATGGTACAGCTACCTAACCATGTGGTGGCCATGTTTGCCCACAAGAGCCAGCCCTGTGACGTGGTGGCAGGGGAAACCCACATCTCCCCTATACAGCCACTCCAAGGTGACGAGAAATAGGCACCCACTAAGTACTTAAGCCTTCATAATGATTGGGTGGGGGGTATAACTATTACTAGTGCATTGCACCAGACTCACCACAAGGTAAATACTCTCCCAGCAGATTTAGACAAAGCAGTACATGCTTGGAGAATGCTTGAAAATTGTAGAAAGGTCCACATGAGGGCACCATCCACGACACAGGCTTAAACTGAACAGCCTGGTTATGTGTTAGATAGACTACACCTGGACACGGTTCTTCCATATACCCACTGCCCCACAGGGTCAAGACGAGGTGTTATACACCAAGTCGATGACCAGTGGGCAGTGGGTATGTGGGAGAACTGTGTCCAGGTGTAGTCTATCTGATTTAACCCTCGGTTATGTCAGGGTATACAATATACACAAGGTGCGATTCCTTTGTCTTTGCCGTCCACCGTGGGTTAAACTGGGAGTAGATGACTGTATATACCACAAGGTATGACACAGCTATCATCATCTTTTTACCCTAGATGGTCCTACTGTACCATGTATTGAGCAATAGACATGTGGCTCCAGCTGAAGTATTAAGATGATGGTGGACTAAGCACTTTGTATATTACTAACGAGATGGCGCTACTCTCTATGTCCAAATACATGGAACAGTAGGGCCATCTAGGGTATGAAGATGATGGGCGTCTAGCTGTGTCATACCTTGTCTTATATACAGTCATCTACTCCAAGCATAGGCATGCTACTCAGTTTAAGCCTGTGATCCACGAAGACCCAAGGACAAGCTCAGTGACCTATAGGCTTTAACCAGATTCCCAGATTATATCATATATTTTCTTGTAAAACAAAAACCACCAAACGTCCCTATTAATACAAGACACAAGCAGTTACACATACATTTTAGACCCAACTACGTAGATATTTTAATGGTGAGGCTACCTGACCACGTATACTAGTAGCCTGTGTTTGCCCACACTGTGAAGTTGTAGACCGCTATATATGTAACCTTGCCTATACAATGTCGTTATCTCCTACCCCTATAAACTCCTACCTTCACTACCCAATACATGATGTACTATGACTAGCACCCACCTACCTGTTGCTCCGTGAACTGGAAGGTGGGCAGGGGTCAGGGGAGCGGGGTAGCCTACTCTATTAAAAGGTGACGAGGTTGTGCCTGGTTCAAGTGCCCACCCTCCCTCGTCCAGGAATAACAGGGCCACAACTGGCTGCAGTAAGCCTGGGTTAGAGTGCTCACGGTTCTGCCTGATGCCCTGCTTGTCCACTGCTTTTTGTGCATACAAGTCGCCTCATGTCTGGCTACCTGCTGAAGTGGGTGGGAGGGGGTGACCATCAACAGTGCACGAATCCTTTGCTTGGGTGCATGGAAATATAGAATTTAAACAACCAAAATCGTCCTTCATGAAATGCATATTTAATCTATTCTCATCATACCTATTTGTGAACATATACAGGAGCTACTTCACAATCTGTTATATGTACTCTAGCAGAAAGAAGGATGTGGTGTATTTGGTCTAAATAGGACTAATATAAGCTACAATGATATAGCAGGATATACTCTAATGGTCCCAATACCAAAAGATCCCAATACCAAAAGATATAATATTATCATTCCTTTCAATTTCATCATCAAATTCTGGTACCTACCTTGTGTAGTTACACTGTGGTTAGTGTAGACCTTGTCCTGACTGCGACATGTGTGGTCTGCTGGCAGTGGTCGTGGGGGACCAACTGGAACACCTTCTTGTAAAGGTCAAATCTCACAATGCAACATGTGGGCCTGAGAGTGCCCAGCTAACAAAAAAAACGTTATTTTATGTCAAAATAACGTTCTACAACTGTATATAACGTTATGCCATAGTGAAGAGCATTAGAGAAACGTTATATAACGTTAAATAACGTTACAATAAGTTGTATAACGTTTTTTGTTTACTGGGTGGTGTATATTAGGCCCTTGCATATCCACCAACATGCAGTTGCTCTCATGCTACTTTTGCCTATTTCAAATCCCACTGGTACATGAGTGTAACAAGTTGTATACAGCTGACAGGTGGTTAGGTCGGGACACTAGTGAAAATATACACCACTATTTATAAAGAATGTTCTATGTATACTTCTCGTATATCAATAACTTATATATATATATATATATATATATATATATATATATATATATATATATATATATATATATATATATACATACATGACTTTTCGATAAACAGCATGTTGCTCCCCCTTCCACATGATGGGATTTGGGCTTAAGACATGCAGGGGGCATTACTCTGTAGATGACCAGGGGTCGCTGTGGCCCTCAGCACACCTACACACTACTGGCCCCTGGCCTGTAAGCAGCCCCAGGTGAGCACAGAACCAGGACCACACGGACAGTTGAGGGGAACCTGAGAGAGGAGTTACAGGTGGGTGCTATTCTTTTTATTCAATTTCTACAGGACAATTTTGTCTATTATTTGAATGCATCAAGTAAGCCTTACATGACTTAGTATATATGTGCCACCATGATCCATTTGTATGTTATGCTATTTACATATTTGGCGTAGTATCTTTGGAATCTTTCTCAACAACTTACATTGACCATGTATGTATCAATGGAAAGCCATGTTTCCCTTCTATACAATGTGAACCTGGATGGTACTCGTCATAGATACATGACATTATTATCACTTGGCGATGTTGATACATTAAAACAAAGGGAGAAGGCTTACTATGGTAATAAATATTCTTGTATCTACCCTGTCCACTGGCAGAAAGTAGTCCGCCCTAATTATCAGCAAATCAGAAGAGGGGAAGTTGCCCCAGTCAGGTCAACAAGGAACCCTCTTTATACCTTATGTCAGACTAGCTGGCGAGGCCGACAAAGGGCTTTCTTAATGAGAGCACAGTAGGGTAAAGGCCATCAAATATTAGAGCCCCTGGAGGAGGTCACCCACATCATAGGGCTCAGTCTCATGAGTTTGTAACAGTTGAAACGTCTTTGACCGGGTGTCGTCTTTGACCGGTGTCATCTTTGACCGGGTGTCGTCTTTGACCAGGCAGCATTAAAATGGCAGAAATAAGGCCTATGTAATAGGAAAAGCGGGGAAATAGTACACCCATATATTGATACACGTTTCTAGAACTAGAAAACATAAGTGAATTTTGTTATATTCATATACTGACCATACTATGCATAATAGAACATTATATTATTATTTTCCTCTGCCCGGTCAAAGACATCACTTTATATATAACTTTGAGTTTAAATAGCTGTACTGTGCATAGTAAGTGCCGTACATAAATATTTAAAATGTTACTTATGTTTCCAATGAATGTGTATAAACATATTATTGCAGTATTTCAACGATTTCCTTACTATATAAGCCTCATTTATTCCATCTTATAACTCCCTGGTCAAAGACGACACCCGGTCAAAGACGACACCCGGTCAAAGACGACACCCGGTCAAAGACGACACCCGGTCAAAGACGACACCCGGTCAAAGACGACACCCGGTCAAAGACGACACCCGGTCAAAGACGACACCCGGTCAAAGACGTTTCAACTGTTACAAACTCATGAGACTGAGCCTAAGTTGGGGTGCCATCCTAAACCATTAAATTAGCCCTGAATGGTGTAAAAGCTTTGCTTAATGTTGTAACGAAAAGATGCTAGTAGAAATTGGTGTCATAAGGACCGCAAGGACAGGGGGCTTGCCAGCACGTCTGACATTAGGGCATTAGGTATACAGTCAACTCCCTCCTAACGGCCACCTCTCTATAGCGGCCACCTCACCAATACGGCCATATTTGGAAAATCCCAACCGTTTTTCCCTTTATTTTAATGTAAAAAACTGCCCCTATTGTGGGCACCCCTCTAATGCAGCCACCCCACCCTGCGGCCACCTATTTTACAGTACCAAATGAAGAAAAACTTCCTCTAATGCGGCCATTTGAAGAATGATTCAGTGAAACATTGAACTGTATTTCCAATTAGGTTAAACAAAAAAAAAAAGTTGTGTTCAGGTAACAGCCCAAAAAAATAGGTTAGGCTACTACCAGTAGGTCGGATTTTTTAAAAGAAATTATTTTGTGAGGTGGTGAGGTAAGTTTAACATGCTTAGAATTATAGATCTAAAAAGACCCTTTGTAGCATAGTAACGCGCAGGCTTTTTTCCTCAAAACAGGTTGAACTTTTTTTGACCTCCCCCCAAGAAGGGTCTCAATTTTTTATCCCCCCCCCCGGGGTCCAAATTTTTACCCCCCCCCCCCAAATCCATCACCCCCCCTGTTAATAAATGAGCACTCCCTTACAACGACCAAACTGCCCCCCCCCCCCGACTCACCCAACCACTCACCTGGCGCCCTCACCCACCCTCACTCACCCACCGTGCCTGCTCAAGTCACGGCTGGACTACGTGCCCTGGTCTAGGCCACCCCCACCCCCCACAGTTGATGTACAATACTCTATTGCCCCCCCCCCCCCCCCTTCTCCTCGCCCTACAAACGTGCCTTGGAATGGCTGCAACGCACTGGAGCTTTGCTCTACACCTTCAAACTCGTTGTCATGTATGACCTATTGTTAAATGCTATTTAAAAAGTTTCTTTGTATGAAGAGCATCTATTAAAATTGGTAGTATAGAGCATACCATTTCCCAGCAAACACCGTACATAATCCAACATAACAGAGGTTTCTCTAGGTAGTTTTCCAACCAAAGGTTTGAGATTGGTAATTTTGGAAGGCTTGTAGACGTCAAAATGTTAAGGGTTATTTATCTATTATGGAGAGAATATGACAGTTCTTTAACGAATCTACCATATTCAAGCAGTAAATTCTCATTTATTTGAATATTATCCAAATGGACCATATACAATTGAATATTTATATATAAAGGATAGTAGATTAAAGTATTGCACATTTGTGTGTGCATTATGGCACTTTACTAAGCAGACACCATATTGGTGATAATGGAAGAAATACAAAGCCTCTGTGCAGCCAAAACTATGCAACACATCTATACTGTCAGGCTGTTAAACTACAAGAGTATTCTATATAGAATAAAATGAGATTAAAAGTAGTTATTTTGTGTAAATATTGTCTGTTAATGTAAATATGTTTGCAATATAACACACATTTTTGTCTGAATCCCACTATCCCAGTGGGCACAAAATTCAGGTCAACGTTGAATGAATGTTGAGTCAACATTGATTCAACATTGACAACTGTTTATCAATGTTGATTCAATGTTCTGTGCCCACTGGGATGTAGAATTATATGCAATGTGTCTAGACTCCAGTTGAACATAGATTTACGTTTGAGCAACGTAAACTGGTAAATCAGACCTGCAGGTTTGAGACTGGTAAATAAACCTTGAAACTTTGATGTTTATAAACCTTTTAAAATTACGTAATTCAGACCAAAACTCAACTTAGATTTACGTCTGAGCTATGTAATTGGGGTTGGGGCATTTATTGTCTGTATCTTTAGATAAGATGATATGATAAATATTGTAGAATGTGCATATACCATAAATAGTGCTCATTAACTAGAATGTATCTACTCTATAAACTGTAGGAATTTTCTACTTTTTACCAAAAATTAATTCAAGAATATAAATTTTGAACTATGTTTTCTCTCTGACAGATACCATGCTGACCTGGGAGAATGCGGACTCAAGAGAAGCAAGAATATCCAGACACTAGACACAATATTGTTCAATAAACTGTGATACATTGCCTTCTGTATAGGGTGGATTAAATCATCAGGATGTATGAAATCATGCAATATAATCACCACCTCCCGCAGCCGAATTGCAACAACCACTAGTTTCTCTGGGGTCATTCCATGTAAATTTGATATCTAGACAAGATAACACAACATGTTTTTAAGAAGAGAAAACAAGGTATTCAGCTTTTGAGATACTTTTTATATTTTATAGAGAATGGAATAATGGTTACCATGGAAACAATGAACAAATATTTGAGAATATCTATAGTTTTCCCACTTTCTTTGTCAACCTCTTCATATACTGCAAAACTAAATTGTCTTTCAATTGAGACCCTCTGGGCTACGGAGCTAAGAAAAAAAACTTAATTTTATGTCAAAATAACGTTTTTAACGAAACATAACGTTATGCCATTATAAATAGCCATAGAGAAACGTTATTTAAAGTTATATAACCTTGTATAGCGTTTTTTGTTGACTGGATACTGTATTTTATATAAATGCAACCATGGCATGTCTACAGGTAAAGAAAAAGAGTATTCCAAGGAAAATGTCAAACTTGAAATTGATGTCATAAGCTTTCAGTGATAGATTTCATTAGAAGATACAATTTTCGTTACCAATTTGTAATAGATGCCTCAACTTTTTGCTATTTTGCTGCTGTAATCTTTTGGATAGATACTAAAAACTGGTTGTATGTGAGCAGTTCCATGGGTTATCATCATATTATGTTAAGATGAGTATATATCGTGATTTGACCTGGAATTATACTAGTTGGAGTCCCAGAGTGTGCAAGTAAATTCATGTATCAATAAAATTACTCTGATTGAACAGGCAGATTATTGTGGCATCATTTTTGAACATTCTTATCATACCTAATAAAAGATTCATTCAACACAGTTAAATGTTAGTTGACTATTTATTCAAATAGATTTTTAATTTTGTATACAAAGTTTATTTCATGTCAAAACTCCAACCAAACATGAACATTAAATTCAAAGTAGATTTACCCAATAAAGTAGATTTGATGTTGACTATGCGTGGTTGAGTTGACTTCCACATATATAACTAATATTTAATACTTCATAACAATATAAAATGTCCACTGCTGATTCCACTTACATGGATGAATGTTGATTCAAAGTCGATATTCTGCTGTTGATTCAACAGGAACTATTCAATATAGAATTGTAGTTGATGTTTATGATGTTGATTGAGGGCAACCATATTAACGTTGAATCACTAATGATTTTACCACGTTGATGACCTCATCAATATCAACCAAAAACAAACCCTGTATCAACCGTTTATATTAATGTTGAATCACTGATATTTTGTTAACGTTGATGACCTCATCAATATCAACTTTAAACAAACCCTGTATCAACCGTTGATAGTATGTTATTGCTACCATTGAATCAGCATTAAATCAACGTTAGTTTGCCCACTGGGTCTAAGCTATAGTGTCTGACAACATCTGCCAAAACCTAACACATAGGACTGCCCATCTGACCTCACGCGATGCCAACTGATATAATATTTTTTACAACCTTTTGAAAAACAATTATATGTTAAAATGGTATAACCAGAAAAAAATAGATTAACACAGAAAATGCATACTACAACATAAATATCACAATACAGACAGACAGTACTTAGTCTGAGTGACATGTGGACCCATCACTACCATGATCCAGCCAGTGCATGTCAGTCAGTGGAATTTACACAATGCTCTGGACTGGCAATGCTTTGCAAATTTCCGTTTGTAAATTTGGTTGGGAAGTCTTTGCAAACCCCAGTTCCGACCACAAAGGATTGTAGGATAATTGTACATATCTAACTACATTACTGCATTTAATGACTATGGGAAGGCCTTATTTCATTATGGAAATGTCGGGGACAATTCAATTAAGTGAATTAACCCTGATCTTATCAGGAGGACCGGCGAATCACATCTCCACTTAATCCTATTATTCTGAACTTGTGCTATGAGATGTCCATAGATGTTGTCCATGTATACTAGTAGAGTAACTGTAATAAACATCAAACCCCAGCATATGTCTGTGTTTTAAAGGTATGCTTCTATCGCCTGCCCTAATGCATAGTCATTGCCGCCTGTTGGGAAAGAGTTAGCATATATACAACATCTGAAAACACATTTTGGGTGCAGGCTCTTAAGTGGGAAAACTTGGGATGAGATCCCCTTCCACATTTAATCTGGTGTCTACTGTATGAATCATATATGCATTATCCGCTCATGAGAAGATCTAGGATGGTATCAAGAATAGTTTATGGCCTATAATTGAGGTTCGAAGCCTGCAAAATGGTCCCCCAAAGACGTGTTACTTTTTCAGTCCATTGCCCTGATTGAAAGGCCTTGGGCGTATTGCTGTGCTACTGCTGCAGCCTCTGTAAGCTGCCATACGGGAAGGATGCTTCACGCGGATAGGGGGTGGATCATCTTTTCTGCATGCCTGTTCAGATTTTATTTATATTCTTACGGCCATGGAAGAAAGTGAGCAGCCAGACAGAAAGGATGACCCGCTCGCACTTGCGGAGCATCCCCTTTGCGTGACTGCTCTGTATGAGGATGCTTTATGATGCTATACAGTATATTCTGTTCACTTTGATGTTAATAGTGCTCGGCACAGAATGTATCACATATCGCTGACACAGCTGTATTTCACAATGACTTTCCAAACAAGCAATTACTTCTATTTCCCATCTTTACTTTGTGGGTGCTTTTGTTATTACTGTCTACAGACATGTTACACAGACATGATTAATCTATTGCTGAGTGTCCTGAAGGAAGTTGTACATGTAGCCTATAGACATGTGTTATTCAAATGCTATATAGCTATATTATTTACTAGTTGTTCAAAATTTAATGCGCAAATATCATACCTGCCCAAATGTAAAGCTCAGCATTACCTTCAGATACTGTAAGAATACATAAAACCATTCTGCATTAGTTAAAGTGGATCTGCCTGCTGTCAGTGAAGTGAACCATTTTAGAATTTGGATTGAACTTTGGCAGAGCATCATTGACTTTATTTAATGCATATACGCACCAGTTTCAGATCATTTCCTTTATATTTCGTTTGTCACATCAATGGACTGGAATAGAAAGGTTGCACTACCTCGTATTGAAATACGGTCGATAATTATTTTTCATCACACTCATATAATTATCAAACTCCCTACCCGCTGTCGACCGCCTCCCCCCCTCCCAAGCAAATTATAGACAACGCACATTAAATTTATTTTGTCGTCCGCTTGCACATATCGACCCTTCAGATTGAATACATCCATTGGAAGATTTGAGGTCGGATTAAACTGATCTTAAATTCAAAAATCAATTTCTAAGACGCGGATATTACTCATCGGTCGCACTTTTTACACTAATGATCAGGACTCTCATTTATAACCTCACCAACCTAGCCATTAAGCTCCAATTGGATAATTAATTGGATGGAAGTCGTTTGTCATGCTTTGTTGTTTGGCTACTAGGTAGTGCCTTATGGTGCAGGTTGATGTGTTTTTCTACGGGCTGAGTCTGTATCCCGTGTGTGTCTAGACCTGAACCCCCCTGCCCCCTTGTTAGGCTAGATAGTCTCAAAACTGCGAGATAGTCTCAAAATACTATAGTTTTGTTAGTATCTCGCTACCCTCAGGCTAGATAGTCTCAAAATTGCGAGATAGTCTCAAAAGGCTGCAAGATAGTCTCAAAATTTGAGACTATCTTGCAACTGTCAGGCTAGATAGTCTCAAAATTGTGAGATAGTCTCAAAATATTATAGTTTTGTTAGTATCTTGCAACCCTCAGGCTAGATAGTCTCAAAACTGCGAGATAGTCTCAAAAACCTATCGTTTTGTTAGTATCTTGCAACCCTGAGGCTAGATAGTCTCAAAATTGTGAGATAATCCCACAAGCATGACAGATAGTCTCAAAACTGCGAGATAATAACATTTTGAGACTATCTTGCAACCCCCAGGCTAGATAGTCTCAAAATTTAATAGTTTTGTTAGTATCTTGCAACCATCCGGCTAGATAGTCTCAAAACTATAAAATAGCCTCAAAATACCAGGCCAGGTGGTCTCAGAATTGTGAGATAATCTCAAAAGCCGGACAGATAGTCTCAAAACTGCGAGATCTTGCAACCCTCAGGCTTGATAGTCTCAAAACTATAGTATTTTGAGACTATCTTGCAATTTTGAGACTATCTAGCCTAAGGGTTGCAAGATACTAACAAAACTATAATATTTTGAGACAATCTTGCAATTTTAAGACTATCTAGCCTCACACTGTAAGAAGTTACTGTATTTAAACAGCACAATGTGCTGTACATTTACAGCACTTATTGCTGTAGTTGGTATTACAGCACTATTTGCTGTATAATTACAGCATTATGTACTGTAAATTGGGTCTCCACCACTGTTGCTGTACATTTACAGTACATTGTGCTGTAGATTTCCGCCGCTAGGTGGCAGCAGTAGACCATTTCTGTATTAATTATTCCACCCACCCCTTTCCCAAGTCAAATAAAACCTCACAAACTCTCAAGACATCGTAGAACAAGAATGGATGAGAGAGACTGAATGCAGTTATCATAAAGTGTATTGATATTTGCATAATTGTGTAGAATAATACAAAAAAACAGCAAAAGAATAGAATAGACACCACATTGGTGGGAAAAGTTAAATGCTTAAGTGCCCGGCCTGGGGAAAAGCTGGTATAACATACGGTTCAGCTGTCTTGAAGCAGGATTAGACCACTACATCGTGTAGTGTGTATTATCCTAGCTGAGATTGAACTATTGTGCAGGAAAGTACTCTCCATGCATGTGTATTAATTGATATAAATTGATGAGAACAACAATATGAAACCTACAGTAGAAGTTGCTGTAACTTTACAGCACCCAGTTGCTGTACATGTACAGCAAAATCTACTGGAACAAAAGTTGCCAGCAACTTTTGCTGTACATGTACAGTAGAAGTTGCTGTAAATTTACAGTAGAAGTTGCTGTAAATTTACAGTAGAAGTTGCTGTAAATTTACAGCAAGTCAGTTGCTGTACACCTACAGCAAAATCTACTGGAACAAAAGTTGCCAGCAACTTTTGCTGTAGGTGTACAGTACTTACTTCTTACAGTGCAGGGTGGCGAGATACTAACAAAACTATAGTATTTTGAGACTATCTTGCAATTTTAAGACTATCTAGCATGAGGGTTGCGAGATACTAACAAAACTATAGTATTTTGAGACTATCTTGCAATTTTGAGACTATCTAGCCTGAGGGTTGCGAGATACTAACAAAACTATAGTATTTTGAGACTATCTTGCAATTTTGAGACTATCTAGCATGAGGGTTGCGAGATACTAACAAAACTATAGTATTTTGAGACTATCTTGCAATTTTGAGACTATCTAGCCTGAGGGTTGTGAGATACTAACAAAACTATAGTATTTTGAGACTATCTTGCAATTTTGAGACTATCTAGCCTGAGGGTTGCAAGATACTAACAAAACTATAGTATTTTGAGACTATCTTGCAATTTTGAGACTATCTAGCCTGAGGGGTTGCAAGATACTCTCAAAATTTTGAGACTATCTAGCCTGACGTGTGTTTTGATACTATCTCGCAATTTTGAGACTATCTAGCCTGAGGGTTGCAAGGTTGTCACAAAACCATAGTATTTTGAGACTATCTTGCAATTTTGAGACTATCTAGCCTAACACCCCTCATGTCTCCCCTTCAAAGGGCCCTCCTCCTGTAGGTGTCCTCCTGTAGCCTCTATGAACTGACACAAGATGTTTTAACCCTTTAAGGGCTGCATAGTATAGTACTTTAATGCATTTTGCCTTCTGGTGTTATGAGGACAGAAGGCAGTTATTTCAAGCAACTCACCTGTGTTGCGTTCAAGGGTTTCTCCAATACTCCCATTCCAAGGGTCGGCCCAGAGGAGCAGACTCGCTCGGGTTGCATTCATGCATCATGTGAATAAATAACCCAAACACATTGAAGCACTACGCTGCCTAGAAAGGGTTAAATCTGCCCTGTGCAGCACACCACCCACGGGGCTGCCGACAGTCCACCCTCCGGTGTGAGGGGCGCAGGGTGGGGCTGGAGCCGGCCAGACCCGTCTCGGGGCCGTCAGACACCACAGGCACTGGAGGAAAAACCCTAACGGGGATTCATAATGAAATCCATGCCTAGCTCTCAGTGCTTCTGTATAGAGCGTTGACGTGATACCCCCACCCAATGAGAACTCCACCAGTGTGCTTGAATGGCGCCTGGACCTAGGGGAAGAGGCATATCAATACCTCGAAACTGTTGCATAGGGAACGCCTGCTAATCCGATACCACTCAATGGCCTCTGCTATAGCTTGCTATGGCCCTAGACCCTTAAAGTTGACACGGCGACATGGGCAATTTGGGCCTTAGTGACATGGGACATGAGAAAAAGTAGATAGTGATATTATTGGACATGGGGCATTTCCTAAAATCGATATGGCAACATGGGCATTTCTTAAAATTGATATGGTGACATGGGCATTTCTTAAAATCGATATGGTGACATGGGCATTTCTTAAAAACGACATGGGACATGGGAACCCCCCATCAAGGGCCCCTCTGCTCCTCTATACTGTAGGGGCAGTCCGGATTTCGAATGGGTTCATATATTGACAAGACAGCTGGTCCAGAATACCATATCACTGTGTATTTATAATGTGAATATTTGCTGGTCCTGGTGAATGTATCAATACATGTTATCATGAATCATACATAACCCGCTTAAAACTATTGCATAGAACACGCCCTGCAGATAGATAAAGTTGGATACATCACTGAATTTGAATTATTGGATGCCCCATAAATACCCCACCATTCCATGCATATTCATTTCTCCCTCTTCCCTCTAAGTCTTCCCACCACCACTAACCCGACAGGACCTCCTCTGGGTAAAATAAACTGGCATGGTTACCAGCCCGAGGAAGCCCAAAGGTCAGCTTCGCCTCCGCTGGGAGATCATGGTGGGGCCTATACCTTAAGGACACAGGCTGTTCAGGACACTTACCCCTACCCTTCATCCAACACCCCACCCCTCCTACTGCCGCCATCCTCCAGGGTACAAGTCCTTCAGTAGTCAATTTGTTGCCCGTTGGACGTGTTGCTGCAAATCGTCGTAATACGGTGGTAATGCTCCTTGTCAATTACCTCCAATTGTAGTTGGGGTTTAACAGGAATCACATGGGGACATGTCGGTTGGATGCAGGGCGATTTAGCTGGGAGTCTCCAGTGGTCTGCTCATTGTTACTCTGGTCCAATGTGTGGAGGTAGTACAGCACAGTGGTTTACTATTGTCACTCACTTCTCCCATCATCAAACATATCGACATGCTGATTCCCACGGTACTAGTGTGTTCCATAATGTGAAGCATGGCTGTAGGTGGGTGGGGTGGGGATGGGGAGGCGGAGGGGGCTTTGTCGATGGTTATGGAATAAACTCCTCTGGGATATTGATCCAGTGATAAGGCCAGGCCAAAAAGCACCCACTTGTTTCTCACCCCAAAGCCATGAAAAATTCGGACGAGGGCGCATTTCCCTATACCACATGGGGAAGGAATCCACGTGCAATACATGTGTCTGGATAGAGGACTGCAGCCTGGCATATCTTTCTTCAGATTTTCAGGCATCTGCATCATCAATATCAAATAGACATGTTTTCTACTTGAGTTCAATACAATGTCAATAACCGCTGGAGGGCTTATATCGACATAATGTGACTGGATAAGAGGATGCACTAATATCCTGATCAAGTAAATGTTATGTTATGATTTATGATGTAGACTATGTGTTTTACTAATATCAGTTTAAAAGGCACAGGAGAGATCTGACTGAAATGATGATAAAACGAAGCATGACTTGCCTTTCTGACAAGGTGACAAGGAATCAAGGGTGGGTAAAGCAGATCAAGATGCTGGCTGCCGAAGCGGTTGATAGGGGCCATATGGCTCTTACAGGGTGCCTGGCTTTGTACAAGTTACCCTTTGTTATCTTAAACAGATCCCATGTTGTCTCCAACCTGAGACTGCCTTGGTTAGTTTTAATCTCCTGCTAATTCTTATACTTTGGCTGGAGCATGAAAAGCTATCCTGGGGGTTCGACCTGTGGTGCTCCAGCTGTTTTAATCTGAGCTGCTCTACTGGAGGCCATACTGCAGGGAACAGGGGTCAACTAACAAGTCCAGCTGTGTGTTTCTTCTTCTAGAATATACTTCATATAGAACTACTCCTGCTTCTCTGCCCAATACGTATTCATCTAAGTATCTGTAGGTATCTCCAGGGTGCAATCATTAGTATGGAGTGTCTGCAGGCTCTAGGTTTGTTTTGAAACAGGTGAACTTTCAATCGCTGTCATATATGACTTGTTAGGCTGTATTTGCCCTTTTGATCAAAGCAAATCTATATACCACCTGTGCGTTTATGCTTGGGCCACCTGGATATTCTAGATAGAATCCTGGGCCTCTGCAGTGGAAATGATACTAGCATGTGAGGAGCTACCAACGTTCCCCTGACCTCAATTGACCACTGAGGTCACAACAGGGCACCCAGGGGAGACTGAGAATAAGGTGGGATACCCATCTTGACCTCACAGTAGGGTGTGGCCTTTGTTGACCTCTCCTTCTATGACCTGACCTTGCACACCTGGCGTCCTTGACCTTTGGCTCCCAAGGTCTTAGCAAAGGTCAGCCATGCTAAGACCAGAAAGCTTTTGTGTTTACTTCTATGAGGATGCTGGGGAGGGAAAGCCCTGTGTTTACATCTCTGAGGACATGTTCCCATTCATGGAGGTTTCAGTGGGAAGAATGCTGGCATTGTTTTACTTTGTGATGAACCCACTTGGTTTTTGTAGTAAATATCACTTGGACTTTATTACATTGCTTGGCATAATGGTGCAAGTCTCTATCCACTGCTGCACCCTAACTCTGCAGAACATAACAGTTGTTTGAATAAGAAGTATAGGTGCAATACTATAATGAGTTATCGATGATGGATATAAGTAACTATCATTATAGATTGAATAGAGTGGGGAAGAGTAAATGTTCCAGGACAAACTTGGCCTGGAATTTGATGGATGAAAACCCCATGTCTGAGAAATGAGAGGTCGTGCACACACATGCCTCATGCAAACTTCAGCAGGGTGGCCCCAAGGTGTTCCGTCACAGTACAAGGATGTTGTGCACCAGTGTACCGACAGGTGGCCACCATTCGTCAGCCCCCCTTCTAGTCTGTCCCATCCACTCCCCTGCACACAGCAACACATCTAAACGGAATGGCAACACGGCTCTAAACGGAACGGCAACAGTGACTCCTATACCGACTTGGCAGTGTCTACCAACCCAGACCCTCAGGGAGAGAAAAAATGCAACCTGCTCCAAGGAGAAGAGGTGGAGTGCAGAACACTCCTGTTGGCAGATTCCCTTTTTCTGCTGGTAAACCTAAGTGGTGTGGGGGAGGGCTGGGGTTTCTAACATGTGGGAAACGCTTTACACCAGCCAGGAATGGGAAAAGCTATCATTAGGGTGCAGGTTCGGATTCAGTTTTTATGTGTTCATGTAGTTCTATGGAAGCGAGAGATACTTTTCAAATACATTACAGTCTGCTGTATGTATAAGTCTATAAGTTTATATATTTCTGGTACCAATGCTATGGGGGTTGACCTCTAAAATCGACACGGCGCCAGGGCATCTTAAGCCTTAGTGACATGCAACATGAGGAATATTAAAGATAGTGACATTGGACATGGGCATTTATTAAAATCGACAGGGCGACATGGGTATTTTCTCAAAAGTCCCCCCATTTAGACCTACAGTCATGTGCGTGATTATGCAACTACCTTGATACAATGAATATACATGAATGTACTAGAGTTGAATTTAGCTATGCTATCTCAATATTCTAACTCTACACAAAGGCAAAAAGCATCTAGATCTAGAATATAAGCGTCGTTGTAAACATGTGCAGAACAGTACTGAAGGCATATGCCCACATGCCCGTGTATATATGCCCCAATATATATCTGGGCTGTAAATCTTTGTTATGGAAGATGATAATCCCTATATTTATGTCTGAAGACTAGTTTTTTTTATAGCACTCTTCACAAGGAGATAGGTCAGGGTACCGTTGTGTATCGGCAAGGGAAAACGTCCATATCCCCACGCATGTTAACATGATGTTTGGGACTATTTCCGTTCAGCCAAACAAGCTATAGCCAAGTATTTCCCAGGGAAAGGGAGATATGAATAACAAACATCCCCCTCTATCTGTAGCAGCTTAGCAAATATGCCGTGGGAGGATGCTGTCTCTGCAACAGACTGCAGCGGGATGGGTCTACATCCCTACATTTAACACAACAATGGGAGATGGGACAGCATTATATGCATGGGAAGCTGTATGATGGTCGCCTATTATAGATCATGCACACATGGTATTTGGCACTGACTCTGCCTCGAAGAGCTACACTTATACCCAGGTAACATAAGTACATTGTGCCATGATTGGGCCAATATACCACTTAAAAATGGGCCAATATTGGCATTTTGATATCGGCCGCTGTCTCCACTATTTTCCCGCACCAATATCTCCAGCAGCGGAGCTGCTGGTCAGTTTAGAAAAAGCCATTTCTGTCTTTTTAATCCATCTTGATCTCTATCCCAAATTGGTTAGACACCATACAAACTGTATTACTATCATTTAGGACTTATCTAACTCCATTACCCACACATGAGGTATCTTCAAGTTACTTTTGACAAATTTCCACTGATGTCATGCAGTAAATGGCACTTTTAGGTAGCAAATTTCAACCATGAACTTCCTCTGACCTTTAAACATGTAGAGCACACTGGGGATCACATTTATAACCCAATATGATGGCAAAGTAGGAGCCATCCTGTAAGATATTCTTCAGGCAACATTGAATCCCCCTGGTGTAGATTACAGCCAATATTGGACAATATAGTTAGAATTTATGTTGGTCCAACATCAGAAATAATATGATGGCCCTGAGATGTTCCAACACTGGGCCAACACTGGGTCAATATCAGCCATATCAAGCATGGACCAGCTCTGGGCCAGCGGTCAACCCAGCAATGGCCCATTGTCGGAATCGCCAAGGGTGGGCCATCATTCTAATTTGTATGTTTAACCAATGTGTGCATTACCTCCAATGGGCCATGGTTGGTATAACGATTGCGATGGAGTCGATCATTGCCGACATTGGCCCAATATACCGTTGCTACCTAGGATAGTACTGGCGGGGGGGGGGGGGGGGGCGGGGGCGGTTGGTGATCGTAAATTAATCATATTATATAAGACATATCTAGGGTAGCTGCTATGTACATTCGGATGCCCGTTGCTAGGCAACAGTTTATATAGAAGTTGTAGATCTAGAAATTAATTGTCATATTAAAATGCAGCTCTAAGGTGATATTTTCTTAACAATAGGGATAGTACCCTTAACCATGGGTTCTACTATTAGCTTGTATTCCACATTATTAGACAAGTTTCCATAGCAACGTTATCCAAGTTCTCTCTATCTCTCTGGTGTGACCCAATGTGCACCTGGACCAAATGTTGTGCTTTAATATCAAAACGCACAATTATTATTACCGGTAACAAATGAGGCGGATCCACTATACTCATAATCATGATACATTGTATGATCGATGAAAGGTATATAATTATGATCTGGGGGATCTGGGCCTATGGGTATCATTCCAGCAGGTGCTTACTGAACAATGGGATTACCAATGGGGCTTGCCCAATCGGGTTGGGGTATATCAAAATGACTAAAATGTAAATGATTGAGATGATATAAAGCCTAATAGGACTGAACATAACAGATCCCAGTAAACAAAAAACGTTATACAACATTTTATAACGTTATATAACGTTTCTCTAAGACTCCTTACTATGGCACAACGTTATATAAAGTTTTAAAACGTTATTTTGACGTAAAACAACGTTTTTGTCAGCTGGGGATGTACCGCATAATAATAGTGTGCAAAGCATGTTTTACGTCGGGTCTACATACATATCAGTGAAATTTGCATGTATGACAGATTTGGTAAAACTGGCCTTGATTGCAGCTAGATTCCGGAATTATTTGTGCTCTATACGGACCTTATTATGTATACACATATTGAAACATCAGAAGAGAATAGTATGTAAAGGTGTCGTGCCATTGCCTACACTGCAAAAAAGGCGCTTAGGTTTTAAACATGTTTAGGTCTAAACATGTTTAAAGTCTAAACATTTTGCTAGGTTTGTGTTTTTGAATCCTTCTGTTTAGGAATCAAACACTTTTATTCTAAACACCTAAACATTTATGTTGAATATGTTTAGATGTTGAGTATTTAAACAGTATGGAGAATTGGTGTTTAGGATGTAAACATGTAGTGTTTAGATCATAGTATATTAAACACATACCAGATGGCAGCTCTGTGGTTGACTGTAGTTTCTACAGCCACTCAAACATTATTGTTGTTCTAAAAGTGCTTAAATCTGAGTGAATTAATTTAAATTTCATACAATACAAAAGGATAATAATACACATTGTAGGATTCAAGGGTAGAATGCTACTTCATGCTGATCACGATGCAATAAAGCTACATCGGCTACATAGACACCTCTTTTAAGAACTATAAGAATGGACAAAGCATTATTTTCCCTGAAGGTCTGTTGTATTGATTCAAGGGTGTGTCTATGTTAAAGTAGAGGCCTATGTGAAATAGTGATGCATGTACATTGGCTCATGGGGGGGACTGCTAGAAGTCTCATCAAGTCACTATATATATATGGAAATAAAATAAATTAGGAATTTATTCAAATATCAGTATCTAAACATAATAATAATCTACATGTCTCTAGACACACCACTTTCAACCTTAAACACTTGACATATAAACACAAAAATATGCTAAACGCTTGAATTCTAGACACTTCATTCTCCTAAACACATTGATTTAAACACATAAATTTCTAAGCACTGAGCTTAACATATTATTGATCTAAACATGTTTAGGAACATATTGTGTGGACAAATACGGGGCAGGATTGTGTTTAGGATTGTGTTTAGGATCTAAACACCTTTTTTGCAGTGTACAGTAACAGTGGCATGCACTTGCTTACATGGTGATGTATCAGGGGCTGTAGGGAATGCTCGGAGGGAATGCTCGTGACGTGTGTTCTATACGTCAGGTACGTCAGGACGTCAAGTGGGAATTTTTGTTACGTCGAGCACGTCGCTACTAATAAAACAAGACCTCTGGTTGGAGAGTGAGCGTGACCGGCCGAGCCTCACTCCCATTCAGGCCTCTGATCCGTCACTGACAGCTTCCGGTCATGACGTACATCTGAAGCCCACCACGTGCACATGTTGGCTGACGTTTTATGGTCCTCCCCGCCGCCCAGATGACTTTATGTGACAGAGCATTTTATACCAAGGGGATAACGTCTGCCAACGTTTAGCCTTTGAGCTACAATATGTGATCTGTGCAAGGTGTCGCGGAACACATTAGGGATATAGACACATGTTTAGTATAGCCTACATTATGGGCTACTTTGGACAGGACCCCGACAGGACCACTATAGTTGTTATGTACCCCATGCACTTACATTAAGATTCAGCTTTTCATCCCGGGTCTCCAATTGTTGTCATGACATGAGATGCTACTGAGGGAAACAAACTCTGCTTATTTCGTGAAGCCTTGATAAGGAGGCTGGGTGTCACATGTCATGTCACCTGTCAATTAAATCCCCATGTCCCATGTGGCCTTCAAGAAGCTGTCATGTCCCATGTCAAATTTAAAAACACAACATGTCATGTCACTTAATGTCCCCCTCATATCACTAAGCTCCATATCCCATGTCGATTTCAAGAAATTGCCATGTCCCCATGTCGAATTTAACCGTCCATCCCCATTTGAATGACAAGTATTGTTTAATTTGTTATGCATCATGAGATCGAATTTAATCAGAGAACACCTGTAGGGACCAGTGGTTGTATTGATCACGGAATATTAGCAAGTGTGTTTGAAGCAGAGATTCCTCTCTACACTTCCTTTTAGCAATGAAGCAGCTGGCAAAATAAAAAAAGGAAAGAGGGTTGATAATGGGCTTTTATCATAAGTCAAAACTTTAGTATCATCATTCTATAGCTTAGAACTTAAGCTATAGGCTATTAAATAGCGTTGAAAACAGTAGAATGTATTTTACATGTTTAACATTCGACGTTGGCAGTATCTATATAAGTATCTAAAATCTAAAGATCTTATCGTGGAGAGGGATTTAAACTCCTCTGAGCAATTACGTTGACATACTTGAATAATCATAGTTGCAAATGTACACTTCACCAAGAGGGTCTTTATACACATCCAGGGTATCCAAACACTAGACTTTAAACGCTGCTTTAAAATCGTTGGTACTATACAATGTACCTAGGTCAATTTGTTATAAACTTATTGCAATCTGGACTATTGCCACCGTCCTAGACTATCTAAGTTACTATTCTAAGTCTGGGCCTGCGATATGTGATCCGCTTGTCGTAAGAAGCCGTATGGACACGAGACCCAAGGGCAACCAAGCCGTCAACAGAATCTCTATTAAAACGCCCCAGTACATGGGAAGTTGACACCTCTGGGCACTCAGACAGAAAAGATCTCTGTGACAGAAACGTCCTTAGAAGCGGGAGAGCAGCTCCCAACTAAAAAGCGCCACTGAGGACGGCGACCCGGGGCTGTTCTAATGCCATTAGGCCTTCATAAGGAGCAGCTCAGCCGCACTTCCGGTTTGTAATTCTGCTCATATTTCTTCCTGTCCCTTTTTTGTGGGGATATTAGAGAGCTGATCCTCTGTCTTAGATGATGTGATGATGGTGGTGTACCGCAGTGACACTAGTGTTTGCAGTGCACTCTACTAGAGTAGCTTATTGGCTGTAGAATTAGCTACAGGAAGTGGTGCCTGAGGCTGGTGTCTATGTGGAGGGGGGGGGGGCAGTCATTTGGCCCTACCAAGAGGCATCAAAGAGAGGGCAGAGATAATCTAGATGGCCTGTACCTGCGCATAGGAAATGCACTGTTTATTTCCTTTGCATTTTGCACCAGAAATTAAGAGCCCAGCATATACCTTCCTCTTTCATCTGTAGTTATAGAAGTCTTGCTTGATCCCAAATATCCCACTACCACTGGTTGGAGCTCTGACAGAATACACTGCAGTGGCTGGAGTCCTACAGATAGGAAGCAGCTATCATTGTCTTGTTAGTACATGTACATGTGGGAGACATAATTAAGGTTTTACATTGTTTGAATATATACCCAACGCATGTGATAATTGTGGGCGTGCAAACTAGATGTACTAAAATGCCACCATGCATTAAAATAGTTTAAAAAAACACAAATGGCTAGGAATAGTTCTAGGATACTTCCTTTCGTATAATACAGTAGAATTACACCAAATATTCCATTTTTGGTAAGAATTTCTATATCTGAAATGCACCAACAACGTGTTACTGCCTAAATTGGTGTCATTGCTGATATATATTGCCATGGACACGTGATAGAAGAAGCGAAAAAAGCCCACTAATAGAATGCTTCATTTGCATGTTCTTAAATTTGAGCTGCTTCTCGGTGGAAGTATGTCCAGCTAGTGAAGGGTTAGTGGGAGCCATTGGAGAAGGGCCCTCATGGGTGGCAGTGTGGGCAGAAGAGCTTCTTTCATCCCATTAATTCGCCCCTGGCCAGGAACATGAAAGCTACATCCAGCATTAAAAACCACTTAGATCCGCCCCCTTGTCTGCCCTATGTACTTAATTTGAGCGACATGAAAAAGATTATGAGCTCCTTGGATGGTCTCTTCTCATGACTGTACAAGGTAGATTGGCTATATATGGGAACTGAGTGGTGGGTTCACAGTTGGGATAGCTGACATTAGATGGAGGACTCAATGGGAAGAAGCAATGGAAGGTAATTCTGAAGAAGTAAAGTGTAGGCTATTCCCCAAGTCGTTCAAGGCTGTAGGGGGCCATCATCAGCCACCATTTTGTGTTTTTAGTAGAAGACGCCCTGGGAATTTCTACCGGTAATTATAGAATTGTTGACGAGATCAAATGAGTGGACCTATACTGCCAAACCACAGGAGAGTGGCAAGCAAATAGGGAGGAGGGGCCTTTTGACCTTTATTTTAAATATTACCCCTTTTCATATCACATGTTATGCATGATTCTCTTTTTTTGAATCAGTTAAATATGTGTAGGCGGTGTTGTTAGTTGGAAGGGGGGTCATGACTAGTACTAGAAAAAAAGACCTGTACACTCTTGGTGAGAATACTGCTTTAAGTGCTGGCATAAATGCTTCTATAAATGGTGACAACCCATATATATACCCGACCAGTCACCGGGATGTCGCCTCCTCCAGTGCAGCCTTAACACTGGGGGCAGCTACTGGAGGCAGGCACTGCCTGAGAGCCAACAAAGGACCTGCAGGTCTTGTCACTGAGGGGCTGTCTGCGCACCACTCAGCTGCTGGCCTCTATACGGGTGTATACAATCCCGCTTACGTGAGCAATTTGTGTCGACTCTAATGCTCAGCATTGTATGTAATAGGCTGAGAGGCCGTCTCTAGCCATAGCATTTTATAATCATCTCTTATACAGACAGGAATATTCATCGTATATGGGGACAAGGAGGTCACGTCTATAGTCAGTGCTCGTGCTCATATTCCGGCAAGTGGACTATGACCATGTGGCCCCATATATATACATAAAATATACACGAAAAAGGGATCCCCTCCTGAAGAGTTGCAATTTATTGACTTTTGAATGTTGGCAGCTGTTTTCTGTTACATAGATCCCCTCAAGGAGAATGGGGGTGCACTGTAATACATATTGTGTGTGCATATGTGTCCCAGTTTTCCAATCTGAACAATAGTGCCCTGACAAAATATATCATACACTCTTTAAGTGATGATGCGGAACCTATATTGAATAAATATATAATGAATATCGACGCACAAAGCAGTGTGATGTTCAAATGTGATATCTCATTAACTTTAGGAAATGTTTGGTCTTATTAGAACTCTAAGTGTGTAAAAGATAGCTTACAGCAAGTTTACATTGTAGCAAATTGCCTGATATCTGTCTGCATGCGAGGTACATAAGAATCAACTGGTGGGAAAGGAGCAGCTCGGGGTGGGGCTGGGGTGAGTCGTTGTGAGTCGGTGAGGGGTGAGGTAAGCAGACTGCCTCACGTGTTAAGCAGTTCTAGTGACCTCACGGTAAACACCTATACTCCATGAGATAGAGGCTGTTGGCGTTTTTATATAGGAACACTATAATATACACCTAGTAAAAACTGGCTTATATAGTTCTCTCAGACACAGTTATGCTCTCTCCCCAAGTACCAACATGCCACTGTGCGAACGCAGACAAGAGTGTTATAAATATCTACAAAATGTAAATGTATATATGACATAACTATATTCTTATCCCGTGTTTCCATTGAAAAGTGGAGGTAATGGGGCCTGTTGTTGCAACTATCTGACAGGGATATATCACAGCTCTCCATCTGTCCTCTAAATACCCATGTCGAACTGTTTATCATGACGAAAACAGTCATCAATTCGCAGTTTGCAAGTAAATACGGCAGATAGAATCATTATTTGTACATGGACTCCGACACTTCGAATATGTAGTCATCCCATGTCAGACAGATACACCTTTCCTCCTGCGCATTGGATTTCCCGTAGGGCAAACATGTGGGCTTTATCGTTTATGTCAAAAATCGTTTATACAGTTTAAATATATACGAGACAGGCTATTACTATTATAGTTACTTCAGTATGATGTAGCCTGTAAACAGTGTCTTGCACCATGCATGATCGTTCTCCAGTTCATCTCTGAATCCAAGCAAGCTAAGTGATCATACAAATCGACAGAAATAATAAGAAAAAAAACACGTCTGTAGGGTTATGCCCACCGTCCACAGTTTGCATACGGCCAAACTATGTCGAATGTATATAGAAAATACATGGCTCATATAGAGCCCAGTGGACGGTGGGCATTAGGAGGTAGTGTGTTCTCACCTGTTGGGATCTGTCCGTGGGCGAGCAGCACGCCCCATGCTGCGAGCAATACTCCTAATATCCACATGTTGGCTGCTGCTACCTCCACTAATCCGTACAGCTGTATGGCTGCTGCTCCTCCTGTGTGTAGGATCCACCCTCAGTGGGTATCCACCACCTGATGGTATTAAGGAGCCCGTCTCCTCCTCCTCCAGGGGGCAGTGTCTACTACCTCCAGGTGATGCCGACTACTGGAGGTGTTGTCTGTGAGAGGGTCTGTGAGTTTGTGTTGCCCCTTACCAGCTTACTACCGCCGCCTCCTATACTCTACTCCAGGGTAGTGTGCTCCTCCACGATCTGTGTACAGAGGCTATGGACACCCCTCCACCGCCTGCTACTCCCCGCTCCTCTGCCTACTACTAATACTCCCTCCTCCTGTACCTCCGCCCACCTCTGTCTACCTCCACGGCGCTCTGCCTCCTCCTGCCCCCCTCTGTCTCTCTCTCCATCGGCCGCCGCCGGAGGGTCTTATACATGTAATTGTATCTATCCGGGCGGCGAGTCGCTCCTTCTCACATCGGCCTTGAGCTGCTCGGTGTGAGTGTGTTGGTAGGGGGGGGTGAGCAGCTCATGGGACACTCAGCGCTGAGTGATCTCTTGTCGTGGGGCGTGGCACTGTGGGCTGCGACAAAGCGTCTCCCTCACCCCCGTGTCAGCCCCAGTCAGTGAGCAGCTCGGGCTGAGGGCCTCAGAGCTGTTCCCTGAGCACTCCCCTCATTAGTGCTGACGGGGCGGGGGACAGGTCCCAGGGCCCTACAGGTTGTCACTCACCGCACTGACACACAGCCCAGGCATGTATTGTTATTACTAGCGCCTTCGGCGCTAGATACTGTAAACGCGACTGCATGCTGTAAATTTACAGTGTGCTCTCGCACTCCCCCCCCCGCCCCCCCCCCCCCACCACCACCACCTCCAGGGTGCGACGTCCGTGCTCTATTTATAGTCTCCCTGACCTAGTTAATGGCGTGGGTGACCTGACCTATGACCAAATAAGGGACATATGGCTGTGTCTCAGAATAGTTTGCCATCGTGCGTTTCCCCATGAGTATGCTACCTAGCAAAGATTCATTATAAAGGTATTTTAACAAAGCTGCTGAGAACAAAGGCGTTTACTGTTTACTTCCCATACATATCCCCTTGTATTGAACTCTCACTTCTCATTCCCTTTACTACATGTATTGTTATATGACTTGCGTAACGTATACCACTATCGTGCATGTGTATTATGAAATGAACCAAACGTTGTTGAATACGCCCGGGTGAATACGCCCACATGTTATTCCTTCCACTATATCTGACGTACTAGTTCGCGACCTCCTTCATGCATTCAATACTTATATTTACATTATAACGGTGATCAGCAAGTGAACCGTTGCCACCGAGGCCTTGATAGCCCGACATACGTAGGATCCGACCTGTTCTAGCTGTGTTATCATATACATAAACATTTAAATATGGCATTTACATATACATGTGTATGGTAACTTTGCATGCAGCGGCACTGATGGTCGGACTATCAAGACCTTACTGTAGTTATACATATATTTCAGGCACTGGGGGCAGGCGGAAGGGGTGCTATAGCATACGATTTCCCCTATATAATATACATGTACATGTATGTACATGTATGTATAACCACTGAGCTCAATTCATTCACACCAGATCTCCTTAGGACCACCAGAGGGGTCTGCCATTGACTGACCTGCCCAATGCTGTATGGGCAGGTCCCTAACCCCTGCCCTAACTGCTCACTCACGCACACATAGACCACGGCGAGCTGCTCACAAGACTATTTTTGAACGGAGGGAAAATCCTACAGGGCCGTAGCCAGCCTTAGCTGTGGGGGGGTGCTCATTTTGGGTAGGGTGGAACTCTTTTGGCAAAGGCGAAAGCGCGGCCCGCAGAGCGGGGCGTATCGCAAGCGCAGGAAATTTTTGAAGAATACATGTGAAATGGTGCAATCTGGGGCATTTTGAAGAGATAATGCCAAAGACAATTATGACACTATATATAAGACACACTTTAATTAAATCAAAGTTTGCCCAATGTCTGGGAGTCCAGAGCGCTCAATACCAAGTGATAGGGATGCAAACCTTATCATAGGGACCCAAAAGCTGGCTTTAAGAGTCCTGAGGACCTGCCTGCACTGTTAGGAATGAGTGGTGTAGCTGCACACTATAAAAAAAAGAAGTGACTTAACAAAAGATGGAGGATTAGCCCTTTCCTCCTTCCCCTCCCCTCTATCCTGTCTATCCCCTGACCCAATGTTGCCTTGGTATGAAAATGTATAAATGTGGAACAGAAAAAGAAATTACCACAAGTACCCTTCTTGGGTGACGCAATGAAAAGTACATTGTGGAATTTACTGGTTGGTCATATATGTAAAGCACCAAGGTTACACCAAGTTGTACAGTGGCTTTATATTAGCTCAATCCAAAGAGCCAGGGTTCAAAACCCAGTCAGGCTACCAGTGCAACACTTTTTTTTAAATTTCTTTTTTAAACAAATTTAATCTTTATTGCTTAAAAGGAGTACAGCAGTTTGATGATGTATTGTAGACCAATCAATGTCCATGTTTTCCCCTTTGACTTTCAAATTTATTTCAAACGTAAATCTACCTATACACCTTTCAATTTTTGAATAGGTTCATTAGTGTATTGAGATGCATTCCAATAGTAATACCTATTTTGCCCAGCAGAGACTCGAACCTCAAGACCTCCTGTGTATGGGTTTTACAGTAGGTGAGTGCAGCTGAACGGTATGTAATACTGGAAACCAAAAATATGTCCATTCATACTGTAAATCTATGGTATATCTCACTGTGCAGCTACGCTAACTTCTGACAGTTTGGGTAACCAGACATTTGGGGTTCCACCAAGCCACATCCAGAAACTCACACTTACCCCTCACAGTTCTGGCCACATAGATATCCCTCACACTTTCACCCACCCAGATCCTGACAACCAATTCCACCCACATCTGACTGCTGAGAGTTCCACGCAATGAAATCTTCACCCTTGGACCTCTGCACTCAACCAGATCTTGACCACTTTGTTTAAATTCATTTAGAATTGAGCAGCTTATATTGTCCACCCATCTTAGTCCCACCCCTTGGAGTTCCACCCACCCCAATCCCACCAATTCCAGTTCTACCCACCTCTGTCTTGCCCCTTGAAGTTCCACCCACCCGGGTACCTCCAGGTTGTTTGGAACTCCACCCTCCTGATTCCTGCTCCCTGGAGTTCCACCCACCCAAGTCGGACTAGTGCGAATTTAACCCACAAAGGCTCTGCCATTTGAAGTCCCACCGAAACAAGTCCTACCCCTTGGAGTTCCACCCACCCAAGTCCCTCCATTTAGAGTTCCACCCATCCAAGCTTCTTTGGAGTTCCATCCACCTAAGTCCTGCTACATGGAGTTCCACCCACAAAGGTTCCGCCACAAAAAGAGTTCCCTCCGCCCCACTCCCTCGACTAAAAGAATTCCACCCACCCCACTCCCACAACTAAAAGAGTTCCACCCACCCCACTCCAGCGACTAAAAGTGTTCCATCCTGCCCATTCATGCGATAAAAAGAGTTCCACCCAACCAATTCCTGCGACCAAAAGTGTTCCACCCTGCCCATTCATGCGATGAAGAGAGTTCCACCCTACTCACTCCTGCGACTAAAAGAGTTCCACCCTGCCCATTCCGGCGACTAAAAAAGTTCCGGCCGACCCACTTCTGCGACTAAAAGTGTTCCACCCTGCCCATTCCCGCGATAAAAAGAGTTCCACCCTACCCACTCCTGCGACTTAAAGAGTTCCACCCGACCCATTCCTGCGACTAAAACCCGGACTAAAAGTGTTCCACCCTGTCTATTCATGCGATAAAGACAGTTCCACCCAACCCACTCCAGCAATTAAAAGTGTTCCGCCCTGCCCATTCCCGCGATAAAAAGAGTTCCACCCTACCCACTCCTGTGACTAAAAGAGTTCCACCCTGCCCATTCCCGCGACTAAAAGTGTTCCACCCTGCCCATTCCCGCGATGAAAAGAGTTTCACCCTACCGACTCCTGCGACTTAAAGAGTTCCACCCGACCCATTCTTGCGACTAAAACCCGGACTAAAAGTGTTCCACCCTGCCCATTCATGCGATAAAGACAGTTCTACCCAACCCACTCCAGCAATTAAAAGTGTTCCGCCCTGCCCATCCCCGCGATAAAAACAGTTCCACCCGACCCATTCCTGCGACCCATGCCTAAAATAATTCCACCCTGGCCGTTCCCACTCCTATTTTTGAAAAAATGCCTACAGCTCACCGCAAATTAAAAAAAAAAATTGGGGGGGGGTGGTGGAACTCCTCATCACTGTGCTTGCATGGGGGGGTGCTTGAGCACCCCAAGCACCCCCCCTGGCTACGGCCCTGTCCTATCTGTTTTTGTCGGTAGCAGCTGTTTGTGGCACCCTCTGGTGGATTGCTGACGGATCAGGGCAGGGGGTGGGGCAGGGGAGGGAGTCAGGGGCATTTGGGGCGCCAGGTGCCTCCATAAGATCGATATTGTTGACTCTAGTAGCCTATGTATTGTCGATGTTGAGAAAGTGAACTATACTGACAGTCATGAATAGCAATGTTTTTGACCTTCAATCTAATTAGGGATGTATAATGATGATGTGACAGGATATTCATCAGTTGTGATAAGGAGACTTGCCACTATGAACAATGTGATCTTTTTTTCTCTTTTTTTTTAAATTTAAAATTCATACCTTTCTAGGGGGATGTTTTTCTTGTCTTTTAATGGATGATATGATATAATTCAGTTTTATACCAATACCGAGCAACCAAATCTCTGGCTGGTTAAAAGTACTTTTGCTCAGCTCTGGTTTTAGCTATCTCTCCCTTTCTCTCAGCTATTAAAGCTAAGGCCAGAAAACGTTTACGTGGTCAGAATTTCTACTTTTCTAATGACACTTTCCTTGTATTGATCTACTACTATTATTATTGGATCGAGAACAGTTAAGACACTTAACGCCACATACTGCTGGGGTGGAGGGTGCAGCAGGTTGGGTATATAGGCCACCACCTCCTCTATGGATCCATAGGCTTGTATCTATGAGCTGCTGACAGCCCTTCTGAGTAGAACAGAGCAGCTCATCGTCGGGGCTAAGATGGGTGGGATGTGGGACAGACTCACCCGGGAGGCTCACAGTGGTGGGGAGTAGCTCTATCATACAGTCTATGCGTGGCCGTCTCCATCAAGAGACTTGAAAACCTTTTTGAGACTTGAATGACTGGATCCATGTACCGCCATGTACCTCCTGGCACCAGCTCCCCATGCGTCCGTCAAGCCTAGCGTATCATAGCACTCCCAAGCTCAATGTTCATATTATTTTACCACCTTCTATTAGACAGTCTAAATTCAAGTACAAAATACCTGCCCTAGGTATGCTTATCTAGGCAATATCCCCAGCCCTGTAGCTGCGGATGAAGTGTAGTCCACTACCCGAGTTACGGTCGGTTTCTCCGCCTTCCTCTATTGTAAACGTGATAGTGTGTCCTCCCTGGAAACAAATTCCCGTGAATTCCCCCTGAATAACACGGGTTGAACTGGGGTCAGTCCCGGGAATAACCCGGGTTCTATTCCCGTGATATCACGGGATTCTGTGAGCAAAATTTCCAGTTATATCACGGGATTCTGTTAAAGAGGAGTGCATGGGTTCGAATCCCATGCTAGTAGACCTGAATGGTTTTAGTGAACCTGTCTAGTGTGATTTATCTAAATATTCTTACAAAAACATCCACATACATTCCTTTTGACCACTAACCAACATATGCTTGTCCTGTTCGGGAACTGAACCTGCTACCCTTAGACCCATAGTGCCGTGCTCTAGCGACTGACCTACTGGGACATGTATTGGGAGAGGTACATGATCTGCGACCAGTGGTGACTGTACTATGATATATTATGTATACATAGAGTTGTTGTTGACAAAGAGAGAAGCAGGATAGACATGAGGGACCTTTAGCAAACCTAATATAGCCAATTAAACATAGCCATATCCTATACTTTTAACACTGCTACGTCTGCATATAGTAAGCTTAGATTTACACGAATGTAGATTTTCCCATTATTTCTTTCATGCAAAAAAAAAGATCACTAGGGATTTGAACTATCCACCTTCAGATCTACAGTGCCAGGCTCTACAGACTGAGCTAACCGGGCTTGCTGAATGGTTGATGCTTAGGGTGATAGAGTTTCATTCTGCACCCTCTCTCTGTGATACAAATAGGGACCTTTAGCAAACCTGATGTAGCTCCTTAAACGCTGATGTAGCAATGGCAAAATTGTAGGCTACATCTGGATCTAATGAACTACCTTAGCTTTGCTAAAGGTCCCTATTTTTCCCATCATAGCTCATTAGGGATTCGATCTCTCCACCTTCAGATCTAAAGTGCTAGGCTCTACAGACTGAGCTAACCGGGCTTGCTGAATGGTTGATGCATGGAAAGGTAATAGGGTCCTGTGGCAATGTCGACGCAGCCCATCTAGAGATGATAGGGACCTTTAGCAACCACGTAAAAGTTCATAAAACGCAGACGTAGCAGTGCTGAAGGCATAGGATACGTCTAGGTTAAATGAGCTACGTCAGGTTTGCTAAAGGTCCCTTATGTAGCCTATGCCTGTAACATTGCTATGGTTGCATTAAATGAGATATGTCAGGTTGCTAAAAGTCTCTAATGTTTCATTCTGGACCCTCTTTCTCTCTGATATAAAACAACTGTATGAAGGAACCATTTAACATGGGGCATTTTGCACGTTTAACACATACACACACTTGTATTCTCCCATTAATTGCGGTGTTAAAGTGATACTTGCAATCCCTCAGGAGATTCATTGGCTTGGCTTTTGATTTCTAATTCTAAAGTAATTAGTAATAGAAACTAAGCTTTCCAATTACTAATACATTGTCCCGTGCACTAGCATGTGGACCATTGAAACAGGGAGAGGGTGCAGATTAAACACTACCATTCCATGCATCCACCATTCAGCAAGCCCGGTTAGCTCAGTCGGTAGAGCCTAGCACTGTAGATCTGAAGGTTGAGAGGTCGAATCCCTAGTGATCTTTTATTTTTGTATCAGTCATTTAGAAAACATTTCTTTCACACCAACATGTAGAAGATACATTTTTAATGTTTTTTATCATCAACTCATGCTTGAATAAGGTAGAAATACACCTTTTGCTATGGTGTGCACAATTCTACCCCATTAATTAGTTCAATAAGTGAACTGACAGGGGTTCGAACCCACATCCTGCTGATTTGCTGGGGTAAATCCCGTGATTTTACAAGATTCTACATGTAAAATCACGTCTTTTAGTCCCGTGATATCACGGGAAATTTTGCTCACAGAATCCCCAAAAATTCCCGGGAATATCCCGTGACTTGTTACCAGGGCTACCATGCTTCTCCATATGGCGACATCGGACATACTCCTTGGGAGGTAGCCCGGAGGTAGCATAAACATATAATGTTTTATAATCTGTTTTACAGGTTAAATGAACCAAGAACACACACATGGCCAGTAGCACATTCACTAAATCAACAGTGGGTGCTTCTAAAGCAACAACTGCAACTTGAGCGCATGTTTACCTTTTTCTATAGAATACTGACAATTGTCACAAAATAGCTACTTGAAGGAGGCTTTTGAGTTTTTTTGTGACATCGTCCCCTCAAGTAACTACCGTGGAATAGATGTACATTTACTTAGGAACATCTGGAGCTTATGTTAGTACAACAATACTGCACTGGTCCCAAACCTGATAGATAAACGTTCTGATAAGTCTACAACTATGAAATGTTTTATGTATTTAGTCGATAATAATCATGGTGGTGTATTGAATACTGCTTAGGCAAAAAAAGAGGTTTGTTTCTGGTCACCCGACCGACCCTATCCAAACAGGGCCGACCCTACATATTTTTCATGCAATTCTGAAGAAATTTCCGTATTTTTACCCTTTTTTGGTCAATTTTCGGAGAGGCTGACTTGTACTTTCATGTAAAAAAACAAAACAAAAAACAACAGCAAAAAAGCAAACCGACCCTACATTTTCTGCCCATGTTACCTAAAACAAACCCTTTATTTGCCTTAAGCCAACCCCAAGCCACAAAACCTATACGGTCACGCACATAAATTGTGGCCATGACATGGCTCGGATATTTCCAGTGCTTGCACAAGCTCGCCCTACTTTGCTGGGAAATACGTTCTAGAACAAATGTTAATATTATGAGCCAATCATAAATAACTGTTTTATGCGGTTTTAAACTTTCAACTTCTCGACGATGCATATAATTATACCAATGAACAAGATAAAATACGATTCTGTAGTTATTGTATCCTCCTTGTCTACTCCACCCGCCACCATATCAGCCCATAGAGATCCCCTTATCATGCAGTAGTCCCCAGCCCGTTCGGCACGTGTGTGTAGTGGGGGTCAGGGGAGATAACTGATACCCGACAGGTGGGCATGCTGTACCCTCCTGTGTTTATTGATGGTCAACTCGGGCTCTATCTCATGTCCTGCACCAACAAACACGCCCCTACAACGTGCCCCATGTCGGCGGGCGGTCACTTCCCTGGAAACAAATTCCCGTGAATTCCCCCTGAATTACACGGGTTGAACTGGGGTCAGTCCCGGGATTAACCCGGGTTGTATTCCCGTTATATCACGGGATTTTGTGAGCAAAATTTCCCGTTATATCACGGGATTCTGGTAAAGAGGGTTGCATGGGTTCGAATCCCATAAGTAATAGACCTGGATGGCTTTAGTGAATGTGTCTTTTCCAGATATTTTTATAAAAATATCCACACACGTTCCATTTAACCACTATCTAACAATCATACATATATGCTTGTCCTGACTGGGATTTGAACCAGGTTCCTTTAGATCAGAAGTCCCTTGCTCTAGGCCCGCACCTACTGGGGCATGTATTGGGAGAGGTACATGAATTGTGACCAGTGGTGACTGTGCCATAGTACCTAGAGTAGCTGTTGACAAAGACGAAAGCAGGATATATATGTTCAACTGAGGCATTTTCTACAGGGAAAAATTCTAATTAAATAAGGGAAAATAGGGACCACATAGGATAAATGTAATTTCTACAGCTAAGGTGTGTAATCAGATACAATATTTTGTTTCCTTTGTATGATTTAGCTTTGAGCCATAGTACAGGCTATGTTAACTGTTTAGCCTTATTTGTGTTATCACACATAGGTCTGCGTTTAATGAGATTTTACATGGTTGCTAAAGGTCCCTATCTAATTTTGCATTGGTGGCAATGATATGTTAGGTATGTCTTTAATGAGCTACAGCTTGGTTGTAAAGGTCCTTAGTAAATGCAGACAAAGCAACATTTAAAACATACTACAGGTCTACATTTACTAAGCAATGTCAGGTTTGGTAAAGGTCCCCGATGTAAATCCTGCTTTCCTCTTTAGGGACCTTTAGCAACCACGTAAAAGCTCATAAAACGCAGATGTAGCAGTGCTGAAGGCATAGGATATGTCTGTGTTTAATGAGCTACGTCGGGTTTGCTAAAGGTCCCTATTGTCAACAGCTACTCTAGGTACTATGGCACAGTTACCACTCGTCACAATTCATGTACCTCTCCCAATACATGCCCCAGTGGGTGCGGGCTTAGAGCATGGGACTATGGATCTAGAGGTAGCTGTTTCACTTCCCAGCCAGGTTGTGCACAAATTTTCATTCACATCTATATTTGGATTTTTTTTTAAACGTATTCTGGATATTACAGTATACAGGTAAAGAGGGTTGCTTGGGTTCGAATCCCATCACATAATAACCTGCCAGTTTCTTTTAAATATGCCCTATGTAAATGATATTCACATAAAACTGCCCGAATACATTACATGTCCTCCCAGTTAAATAACCTTTTAAAACTTTATATAACGTTGTGCAATAGAAAGGAGCCTTAAAGAAACGTTATATAACGTTATAAAATATTATAGAATGGTTTCTGTTTACTGGGCTGACTTGGAATTGAACCAGGTTCCTTTACATCAGAAGTCCCTTGCTCTAGGCCCGCACCCACTGGGGCATGTATTGGGAGAGGTACATGAATTGTGACGAGTGGTAACTGTGCCATAGTACCTAGAGTAGCTGTTGACAAAATCATGGACGTTTCATGAGTGCCCTGGGGATTCGAACCAACAATCTCAACCTTTATGTGGGGTAAATCCCGTGATTTAACAGCATTATACATGTAAAATCACGTCTCAAATTCTCGGGATATCACGGGAATATTTGCTCACAGAATCGCCAAATATTCCCGGGAATATCTCGTGACTTGTTACCAGGGTTTACACGTCCAAGCTGCACGGTTCTGGTTGCCTTATTAGAGGATGGACGTGATCTAGAATGGCCCACGTCAGCTAGAGCTGTACTCCCCCTCCCTACCGCTGCTTAGAATTAGACAGTTGAGAAGTATATCATAGGGAAAAAAGCCGTTTTTGTCTTTATTCAAATTCCAAGACTTGAGCAAGTCTAGTCGTGATCTTGAAGACATGCTGCGTGCATGACTCTTTTGCACTTTCTATACCTTGGGTTTATCCATCATACCAATGTTATGCAGCCTAATATTACACAACCAACCATTGACTTATCATTGGGCTGCATGGGCGGAGAAACATGAGGGCTTATTCTTCTTCTAGAATGAGGATGGATTGATGAAAGAAACGCTTGCTTGTGTGAATGTGGAGTGATGTAGTTTTTACATGGTTACATTAGACAATAGCTATAGACAATAGTATATTTCTATTCTGCAGCATTTAGCATACCTTAGCAGATCTAGATTGCATAACCCTACTTTGGTTATACATGTACACGTATGTATATATTGTGTGTCCCACCACGTCATTTCATCCCCCATTACAGAATATTGGGGGGACTATATTAACTGGTCATATCATATCAGTATAGGCCCAATTAATGAAATGTGTGTAATTCGGTCAACATGCAATTCAAGTCACTCAACATTTGACAATTTATAAAGATGAATAATATTCTTACAGCAAGATAGGCAACCGGGCAATTCTGATGAAGAATGATGTGACTATATAGGTGACAATGGTATTTATGGGACGGCAATAGGGACCTTTAGCAAACCTGACGTAGCTCATTAAACGCAGACGTAGTAGTGCTAAAGGGATAGGCTACGTCTACGTTTAATGAGCTTTTACGTGGTTGCTAAAGGTCCCTAGTAACACGACAATAACGTCGCTACAGGTACATGTGGAAGTTTGTTTTGGCTCTCACGCTATGGGCATGTATGCCAAGTTCTGGACTATGAACACTTAATATAACACATGCTGATATATGTACTACACACAGGCAAATATGAGCGTCAATCAATGTCGCCAATACTACTCTCATACAAGGGTCAGACACTGCTGGACTATAATAGATGGGTCCAGGGCCATTCTATAGTCAGGATCAGACTATGCTGGACCTTCATCTAGAGCCTCTACTCGCCCAAAATTGCTTGAGAGTCTAGCTATGCTGGATCCTCATGCTAGGCTCTGACAATGCTGGACTCTTGTAGGCTGAAAGAGACTCTACCCAGAGTCCAGCATTGCCAGACTCTAGCATGAGGATCCAGCATATATAGCTAGACTCTCAAGCAATTTTGGGTGAGTAGAGGCTCTAGATGAAGGTCCAGAATAGCCTGACCCTCACTAGAATGGCCATTGACCCATCTATTATAGTCCAGCAGTGTCTGCATGACCCTTGTATGACAGTAGTATTGGCGACATTGATTGACGCTGATGTTTGCCTGGCTGTATGTATCCAGGACCCAGGGCCATAATTATATGTATTGATTAACAAGAGGCATGTATATAATTATTCCTATTTTGCTCCCCTATAATACATGGTTTACACAAAGCATACTTGTATGTATATATGCTTGTATTTTACCTCAGACATGCCGTCCATGATTCCTACACCGATATTCTGTTAATACCAAGAGACTACCCCCTTTGTTGATGAAAAAGAAAAGAAAACTCTAAGCCTTGGGAAATCACAAGCAGTCCACGCAATCACCCTTGAAGCAGCAGAAACAGTCCAGACCTGTCCTTTGGGGTTTCCCTTATAGTACTTTGGGAGAGAAACTGTTAAAAATTCTTGTTTTATTCCACTTCATTATTAACACCAGGAACACCGGGGTGAGCATAGGGATTGTGTTAGGTTAAATAGTGCATATCCCCAGGTCTATTGGGGATCATTCGGAATCCAGACGATTTGTAAATCCTACTGGCATATGGACATCAATTTAAAATACTGGAAAATGTGTTTTCTATATTCTTTTTAGTTCAGAAGGGTCCATGGGTGCTTTTTACTTCAAGGTTTCCTGTTAATGGGCCGGCATTATGGTTCTTTGGGGGCATGTAGGGAAGCCCTTGGGTGTCGGGGTCGTGTAATTGAGAGATGTAAACACAAACACATTTTAAAACAAGTGTTTTATTCATTTTGGCGCGGGTATGGTTGGTGTGAGGTGATATCTGTACATTCTGATTTCAGGCACAATTTACTGGTGAAAAATGCATAAGGTCTGTCTACTCCGAAAATGCTCCTTTAAAACTTTTATACCTGTTTCCATTAATTTTGCATAGATTTCTCTGCATGTCCATCACGAAAGGATGAGTGGATTATTGGATAAATCAAACTTGAGATCGGTGAAAAACAATGCAAAAGCAATCGAACTCTTCCTATGCATTTGGCATTTAGAAGCCCACACTGTTAATAGTTAATGTAGCTGAGCAGTAGGATTCCACAGTAAATAATGCGCTATTAGTGTATACATAAACAGTAGAATATACTGTTGAATTACAATAAAGAATATGGTAACTATTTACAGTGCATTTAGCTTTAAAATAAATCCATAAGTAATTAGAGGACATCTAACACATTCTTCGTCCACATATAAACTGCACTATTTCACTCTGCATGGTGACACTTGCTATCTGGGTGGTCGGCTGTTTTGTGCATGGAAAGCACCCCGCTGACGGTAGCATGATGGCCATGTCATCACCAGACTTGGACAAATAGAGGGAAACATGCTGTAGGGCCTATTGCGTTAGTATGGGAAAAAGGAGTAAACTGCACATATCCAAAACTGGGCTTCACCACAGTCAGGTCAGGTACATGTATTAGGCTGTGTCTCACGACCTTGAGCCAATGTTTTTGTCTCTGATCGGGTGCCGTCTCTGACCAGGTGCCGTCTCTGACCGGGTGCCGTCTCTGACCGGACATCACTTTGGGAGTTTAGTTACCTTCTACCAACAGCAGGAGGCTAATTATGACATAACTGCCATAACGTTTTTACAAATCCTAATATATGTGAGTATAGGTTAACAATTGAAAAACACTCTTCTTTGACACAAGGTCAGAGACGGCACCCGGTCAGAGACGGCACCCGGTCAGAGACGGCACCCGGTCAGAGACAAAAACATTGGCCCAAGGTCGTGAGACACAGCCATTATCTAAACAAGAAAGGGCTGAGTCTATAGGTATTTCTTGAATATTTATTTTTGAGTTTATATCTATTTTGGAGTTTATATCTATTGCACATGGTGAATTTCAAAATACAATACAATCAAAATGGGAACATGCTCTCAAATAATAATATAATAGGATATAATTATGTTGTTTCATACATTGCAGTCAATATGTCTTACATTGAACAATAACACATACAGGCGAGCGGGAGCTAACACATACATGTGTGTGCACATAATATTGGAATCAATGTATATATCAATTGGTACATATATTAAGATTTTTAGTAATGGTACAACAATAACATAGAATAATTATATGTAATAAAGCTGGGCTGAGTTACTGTGCTAGTAGCAGTTGTAATACTCAGTTTCAAATTGTCTGTTACAACTGTTGTTGTCATTACTTAGAATTAAACAAGGCTAGCAAAGTGAACTTGGCATTGACGTCAACAGATCTTTATCTAGATATTATGTCAACATGTTAGCATCTATCACGCTAACATCGACCATACACAATGTTATTGGCAGCTTGCTATTAAATTTTATCTGCAGCAAAATGAACAACTTTGTAACGCCCCCACGGTTTCTGTGGTTGCTGTAGCAATGGTATTTTTGGGCAAAGTATGGCTCTCTGCTTGGCTTCACAACTTGCTGGCTGTAGAGTTGTTGCTGTGAAAATGGTGTTCTTCTGCCACCAGATATGCTGTGTGACATCACAGTCATCCTAGCCACACAAGCCAGTGGAGTTGGGTATAGGCCTTTGACACCATTACTGGAATTACTCAAATTAGATATACATGTACCTTATTGACAGCCTGCTACCTATTTGCAGCAAAACAAAGAACTTTGCAATGTCCCCACTTTTGTGATTTCTGCTTTTGCTGCGGCAATGGTGTACCCTGCCTGGACAATTCAATGTAATGCTCTCTGCTTGGTTTGACCACTTGCTGGCTGTCAATTTACTGTCCAATACAATGGCACCCAGTGGTGTGTTCTTTTCTTGCGATTGCCTCGTAAGGTGGCCAGAAGTGCAAAGTTATTACTGGAAATGGTGTTCTGCCGACACCAGACATATTGTGTAGGTAACGTCACAGTCACCTTTGACACACCAGCTGATGGTGTCAGGAGTTGGCTTTTGACACCATTACTGGAATTACTCAAATCATATACATATACAATGGTGTTGCTGCGGCAGTGGTATTTCCTGTCTGGGTGATTCAAAGCATGGCTCTCCGCTTGGCTTGACCACTTGCTGGCTGCCATTTTGACAATCCAACAAAAAGATACCCAGCAGTGTGTTGTTGTCTTGGCCTACCTCGTAAAGTGCCCAGCAGCATAAAGTTGTTGCTGTGAACATAGTGTTCTGTTGCCACCAGACATGTTGTGTAGGTAACGTCACAGTCACCCGTGACACACCAGCTGATTGTGTCAGGAGTTGGCTTTTGACACCATTACTGGATCACTCAATTTATATCTTACCCAGAGCCTGCTACCTATTTGCAGCAAAACTAACAAATTTGTAATGTCCCAGCTGTTGTTGTTTCTGCTGTTAATGCGGCAATGGTGTTCCCTGCCTAGATGATTCAATGTTTGGCCCTCCTCTTGACTTGACCACTTGCTGGCTGCCATTTTGACTATCCAATACAAAGACACACAGCGGTCTGTTGTTATCTTGCAGTTGCCTCACGTGCCTAGCAGCATAAAGTTGTTGCTGTGCATGGAAATGGTGTTCTGTCGCCACCAGATATTCCATGTAGGTAGTGTCACAGTCACCCTAGATGCACTAGTCAATGGCATTGGGACTAGGCCTTTGACCCCATTACTGGAATTACTCAAATTATATACATCTTATTGACAGCCTACTATCTATTTGCAGCAAAACGGACAACTTTGAAATTTCCCCACTGTTGTGGTTTCTGCCGTTGCTGCGGCAGTTGCGGCAATGGTGTTCCCTGCCTGGAGAATTCAATGTTTGGTTCTCTGCTGGGTTTGACCACTTGGTGACTGCTACTTTGGCTGCCCAGTACCATGGCACCCAGTGGTGTGTTGTTGTCTTGAAGTTGCCTGGCAACGTGCCCAGCAGCACCAAGTTGCTCTGGGAACATTATTCTGCCGCCACTAAACATGTGGTGTGACATCACAGTCACCCTAGACGCATCAGCCAATTGAGTTGGGAGTAGGCTTTTGACAAAATTACTGCCAAACAAAAACTTGTACATGTATTTACACTCTGAGGGTTTTTCTTGAGAATTACCTGCCATTGCTTAGATTGTTCTGAATATAAGATCTACTGCAGTTCCCACATTAGAATATGGTTGACGATGGTCCAGAAACAGGATGGTAGACCTACACAGAGGCAAATATCAGAGTCACCCAATGTCGCCAATACTACTCTCAGACAAGGGTCAGGCACTGCTGGACTATAATAGATGGGTCAAGGGCCATTCTAGTGAGGGTCAGGCTAGGCTGGACATTCAATAACAGGCTGGACCTTGGCAAACTTGCTTGAAAGTCTGGCCATGCTGGATCCTCATGCCATAGTCTGGCAATGCTGGACTCTTGCAGGCTGATAGAGACTCTCCCAAGAGTCCAGCATTGCCAGACTATGGCATGAGGATCCAGCATGGCCAGACTTTCAAGCAAGTTTGCCAAGGTCCAGCCTGTTATTGAATGTCCAGCCTAGCCTGACCCTCACTAGAATGGCCCTTGACCCATCTATTATAGTCCAGCAGTGCCTGACCCTTGTATGAGAGTAGTATTGGCGACATTGGGTGACTCTGATATTTGCCTCTGTGTAAGTTCGAAGTTGAACCAGCCGGTAATAGTACCCACATAGGTGATCTGAAAACGAAGTGAATTTGTATCAAAGAAAGAATTATGAATTAAAGTTCAATCATCTCAACATCTTACTTGGAGAGGAGGTGGGTGGCCAAAGTTACCTACTCCCCCCCCCCACTGTTCTCCACAAAAACAAAAACAGTAAAGAATTTAAATCATGCTGATTCTGAAGGCTAAAATCATTTATTTTTCAGAAAGAATTAATGGTAGAAGCTTATAACTATAAGAGAATGTAGATTTACAATACATGTAATATCAGAACATTTTGCATGGTAACTGTAGAGGGGGTTTCAATAGCAACAACATACCAGTTGGACATCAAGTGGCCAAAGTAACCTTGAAAATGGTTGACATCAGCTGGGTAACTCATTTGACCCACTAGTTTGCTAGACGTTGTTGGTATTTTTATTTTCACTGACAATAGTTTGCGCTGGAGCTAATATGGCCATAAGCCTCAGCCATTCAGAATATAAGACCCTCAACGAATTTACTTCGATCAACATGGCTATTTTGGCCAGTTTTGTTGTTTTCCATTGCTCCGCTGTTTCATTATACACGTTTTCTTAAAAGCTCTGAGACCATTTGAAAGTGATATGCATTTCCAGGTAAAATTACGTGTACGTGTGACTGGAAATGACTTTAGGCCTATATGGAACTTGTAGATAGTCATAGTATTGTGACTCATATTCCGGAGATAAATGTTTTGGATATTAAAGTGTAATTTTATCATAACCATTTTAGGTCATGTAACCCCAAAATAGTGACTCACAGAGATATAACTATGTACCCAACATATGAATTATTCAGAAACAATTACATGTAATGCATCCTTAGGTATTGATGATATCAAAACTAATTATTCAGTCTTTTTTAAAAATCTCTACTACTTTAATCAATATGTATACCATGCAGAAATGTAAACCTTTTTTGGAGGGGGGGGTGCCCAAAATAGCCTCATTTAAGGTAAAAAATTGAAACTCTTCCCCTTGTAGTTGCTCCGCACTAACATGGTAATAACATACCATGAGCTATCAATGTTATAATTGCTATCCTGTATTTTTCTCTATACTCATTTATACATACAAACGGCTAATAAGGATCGCGAGTGTTCAGCATCAGAAGTTGTCCCTAAGATGATTGTGAGGCCTCTTCTGTGTGCGATGAAAAACGTTCTGCTAAGAACGATTCGTACAATAAATATCTATCTAATATCTATCTAACCTCTATGTATATACTTCCTCCAGATGATACCTGCTATTGTATGTTGCTTTGGGAAAAACAGTCAGTATTGTAGATTTGTTCCCCGCCCATAGAGAACCACTTGATTGCACTCAAAAAGTAAACTTGTCTCCAGACTCTTCAAAGTGACGGTCATAAAATAAACGAGTCATAAACTCGTCTAAGTGACAAGGAAGCGGGTCTTCTAGCTGGAGATAGAAGACCCACTTGACATGTGCCAGCCCAAAACCCGACATTTGCCAGCTCTAGATTCTATTTGTGGGATGGTAACCTGATAGGTTAGACAACTTTTGACTCGTTTATTTTAGGACAGTCACTTCGACGAGTCTGGAGACAAGTTTGTTTTTTCAGTGTGTGTGTGATTCAGTTTTATTACAATTATCGTTAAAAACCTAAACAACTTTTGTAGTGTAATGATAAAGATCTAATTTGCAGCAGTGTTTCCTAAGTATGGCCCTGTATGGGCATATTGTGAGACTTACCCTTCCTATAGCTAAGATTTCACAGATGGCGCATCAGGGAATGATGGCTGCACTACTCCAGCTTCCGACTGACAATGCAGGGGCTGAGCGGCGTCCCTTTTACCTCGTTAACATGGCAACACTAGTGTGACCCAGGTGACAGCAAAGTCAATAAAGGCCTATAGACCTAAATTCAATGCAAAGTGGCACATTGTTATAAAACCAGAGGGCAAGCACGACATGCATTACATAAAACTGGTGCATTGGCAAGAACAAAGTGTGGGCACGGAATACCCATGTTAGATGTGTCTACAAGAGATAGACACCAGGATTGCTTGATACCTGTCGTTTATTCAGTATAGTACATGATAAATATGAAATATAGGTATTAATAAATCATAATTATAACAATGTGTAATGTTAGATGATCATACAATATACAATTGGGGTAAAAGGAAAGAGGGGTTCTGCAGTGTGACAAAAGTGTTACCATATGGGGCGGGAACAAAATTGAATACTATTGCAAGAAGGATATTGGCCCGCTCATCTGAAAATCTACCAGCCTAATGACCACTGCCTAACCCGCCTCCTGACCCTTTTGACCAGCCTTCCCTCCCTCATGGCACACCTCTTGTCACAGCCCGCCTCCCATCACTCATCATGTCATGATGCTCTTTGAACCTGTTACTCATGACCCACCTCCACTTTTTAAAGATCAGTAGGTAGTCAAAACTTGGTTGCCCTCGTTAATTAGATTACATCATATTCTTAAGGCCCAATTCTTGCTACCCATCCACCCTGACAAAGTAAACTGGTCCACAAAGACCCACTTGGCACGTTGAATAGTATGTGAAGACGGAATCAGCACTGAACCTTTAGATATATGACGCTCTCTCATAATCAAAATAACAAAAAAAAGTGAACTGTATCACACCAAAAAATAAAATCAGGTGTGAAAAGACAGTTGTTGTTACACTGCCGCCGCCGACTGATTTCAGACTACTTTACTAAGCTCTCTTTGTCCGTCAAATTCATCAGAGAAATAATTTCTTCTGATTAGTCTTAAGAATTATATCAATGGCTAACAGCAAGTTGACGTCAGACATATACAATATCCTTGACTCTGTCAGCATGTACAGTTCTATATATGGTAGTTGTAGTTCTAGACCTGATGCTTCAGCACCAATTCTCACATCACGTGAAAGTGAAACTAATGTTCATACACCGCCACGCATTACAACTCACATCAAACCACTATCACCTCGTAACTTGGACACAGCTGTCATGTGTGGTTGTAAAGGTCATTTCTTCTGGGAGTTCATACCTGTGAACAATATTAGCTATTTTAGAGGAACCTTACCTGATGTTGTTGAGCGCTGTTTTTCTAGTATACATGTGTACAGAGATTTTCATGAAGCTTTCTGGGATGCATACACTCAGTGTATAGAACAATCTACACTGAATCTGCCTATATTCGTAGCAGATTTCAGTATAGCTGTGTATCAAATGCATAACTCACTGACTTGCCCTAGACACTATACTAGATACACTCTAGGGAGTTTCAAGAGCTTCATGGAGTTCAATGAAGTATTACGTGAATCACCTATTGTATATAGGCGCATTCTGTAGGTGCAATGTTCCAATGAACTCTACAGATATAGCTTGCAATGTGTGTTTCACGTGTCTACAAGCTACTCTAGAGTTGAAAGCTCTGTCTCTCACAGCAGTGTTACAGCATTTCTCTTATGAAGTCAGTTTCAAAACTGATTTCTTGAATGCTCTGACTCCAGCTGTGAGAAACAATCGAGAGTACTTTCTAGCTCAGTCGCTGTTCGATGTGAAACTGTCTAAAATTGTGAAAATGGGGACTGGTTGGGCGAGTACTTGGAATACTCGAGGTGTTTCTTGGAAAGGTCAGAAAGCTTGCACCACCAACCGCTCTTTCTGCATCATGTGTAACATTGCCGGGAATGGTTATGACTTGTTTGTGTGTAAGAACTGTACAAAGTATAAAATGTGAAATAAAGAAAGCTAAAAGATATTTCTTGCCTCGTGTTTGTCATTAGCATGTGACGGTATTACTCAATGTCATTGTTGACATTTATTACAGCCACGTGGTCTTGAACATGTGTACCCTTTATTTCCAAGTTCAGTAGGTCATGTTGACATTGTGTTAGCCAATCAGATGCTTGTAAAGTGTGTCATGACCTCTAATGACGTTACCTCCTGTCATTTAGAAGCTTCTGATTGGCTGTCAGAGGTCACTTCCGTTCTGCAAGTGTCAACTGACCTACTTGCTACCGTTTTCTAGGTGCTGAATACGCTCCCATATACTACTGTCATGATGCGGTCAGAATTACCATTTAACTAGATAAACAGATTCATAAAAATGTCTGTGATGTTTTATGCACAGCATATCATATTCGTAAACATGTTTACCAAAATATAAAGCGTGTAACAGGTCAAGGTAGCTGCATAATATCCCCGTATTGACACTGACATAGACTATCATCAGTAAATAAGTTAATATATGACATGTACTAAGGTCCCTTTCTCAGATCTTGTTACATGTTATTATTATCATGTTCTTGGAAAATTGATGGATATTTCGCTCAGGTTCGCATGACATTCCCTTAACTGGAAGAAAGTAAATTACAGGTCGTTGACCTACCAATTTTTCAGTATAAATAAAAGAAATACACCCCAGCAATACAATACAATACAAAAGCTGTTGACGTTTCATCAATAAAAAAGAAATAAAAAGTTACATGTATGTTTAATGACACATGTTGTACCCAGCTAGAAAAATACTATAGTAAAACTATAGTACCTACTGTAGTATACTATAGTTAATCTACTATAGTGTTTTCGCCCACTATAGTATCTACTATAGTATACCACAGTATATTTCCTAGAGTAAACTATAGTATTTACTGTGGTATACTACAATATACTATAGTATTTACTGTAGTATACTGTAGTATACTAGAGTAGTTTTACTATAGTGTTTTCGTCTACTATAGTATCTACTATAGCCCTAGTAGCAAGCCCGCACGGGGCCAATTTGGTTTTAGCTCGGATTGGCTGTTTGAAGTCGGGCAAAACTGAGCTGGGTTTCATGTTGGGCAGATGGCTGGGCTGAAGTGTGGCCCCGATCGGGCTGCCCATTTTGGGCTCAGATCAGTTTCAAAGCGGGCTGCCCGATTTGGGCTCAGATCAGTTTCAAAGTGGGCTGCCCGCTTTGGGTTCATATGGGGCAGATGACAGGAAGCCCGTCCAAAACCCGATCTGAGCCCAATTCGGGCAGCCCACTTGGGGCCACACCAAAACCCAGTGCCCTAAACCAACGGGCGCCCATCGGTTAGCCCACTCCGGGCCGATGAGGGCTGAGGTTGGGTTTGGACAGGGCAACTGGTCTAGTAGTTCTGATGATTGACAATTGATGTCACTACTATACAATATATAGAGTTTTCCAACAAAGCTAGATGAAATTGACATTATACAATAATACAATAAAATGTTAAAGTGATGTAGAATAGGAAACAATAAACAGATGCTCTCACAGTTTGGAAATAAGGTAGACTATATATATTTGAATGAAGAAAAGAAGGTTCTCCAAACAGCTATCCAGTGTAGACACTAATTATGTGGTATTACAATTTGCTTAACACAGTCTCATATGCTCCATGTGGGCATGAACGATGGATTTGAAGGCTAATGTACACCCTAGACACTTGTTTATGCTGCATGTGGCTCAAACCTGATGATAATAGGCCTGCTTGATACTTCCATTATTGGGTAGGAAGAGTATGATTATGCCTTGGGTTGATTAGCAGGACCTAGTATATCTTGTTCAACAATTACGAGAAATCATTGTGGAATGATTGAATAGATTCTAAAAACCCATAATCATCAAATAGCTGTCCAAGAACCGATCTGGGCCCGCTTTCAACCCGTCCAAGAACCGATCTGAGCCCGCTTTCAACCCATCCCAAAACCGATCTGAACCCACTTTTAGCCCGTCCAAAAACTGATCTGAGCCCAAAGTGGGTAGCCCGTCCAAAAACTGATCTGAGCCCAAAGTGGGCTTCCCGTCCAAAACCCGATCTGCACCCAACATGGGCAGCCCACACGGGGCCAGACAAAAGCCCAGTGCCCTAAACCGACGGGAGCCCGTCAGTTAGCCCACTCTGGGCCAGATTTGCAAACACAGTCTGGCCCCGTCCGGGGCCACAGTATACTACTGTCATGATGCGGTCAGAATTACCATTTAACTAGATAAACAGATTCATAAAAATGTCTGTGATGTTTTATGCACAGCATATCATATTCGTAAACATGTTTACCAAAATATAAAGCGTGTAACAGGTCAAGGTAGCTGCATAATATCCCCGTATTAACATTGACATAGACTATCATCAGTAAATAAGTTAATATATGACATGTACTAAGGTCCCTTTCTCAGATCTTGTCACATGTTATTATTATCATGTTGTTGGAAAATTGATGGATATTTTGCTCAGGTTCGCATGACATTCCCTCAACTGGAAGAAAGTAAATTACAGGTCGTTGACCTACCAATTTTTCAGTATAAATAAAAGAAATACACCCCAGCAATACAATACAATACAAAAGCTGTTGACGTTTCATCAATAAAAAAGAAATAAAAAGTTACATGTATGTTTAATGACACATGTTATAGTCTTGTTGTGATGATACACTTTCAAATGAGGCCAGTCAAAAAAGCATCATGATTTTTATGAAGGGCTGTGATGAGAAACGAACATTCTTTTTTTTGAGTGGCCTAATACATTCCCATCTCCGTAGAGTACACATGTATCATAACAAAGCAATGATTCCAACATGGGCATTACCCAGCGAACAAAAAAACGTTTTCCTAACGGTTGGAAAACGTTTGCTGGAGGTTTACAAACGTTTGCAAAAAACGTTTAGAAAACGTTTTAAAACGTTAAAACGTTGACAGAAACAAACGTTTGTGTTAAAACGTTTTAAAACGTTTGGAAATGGTTTGGAAACAAACATTTGTTTGAGAACGTTTTATAACGTTTCTGTAACGTTCTGTAACGTTAAATGGTTTGGCACCCTGGCCATAGGCTCAACCTATCATACGTCCACAACCCTGTCATACGTCCACAACCCTGTCATACGTCCACAACCCTGTCATACGTCCACAACCCTGTCATACGTCCACAACCCTGTCATATGTCCACAACCCTGTCATACGTCCACAACCCTGTCATACGTCCACAACCTTGTCATACGTCCACAACCTTGTCATACATCCACAACCTTTCATACGTCCATTTCACTATCCCCTTCCCTCACGTCAAGACTTTCCCTCACGTCCAACCCCTCCCTCACTTCCAACCCCCTCCCTCACGTCCAACCCCCTCCCTCGCGTCCAACCCCCCCCCTCTATCTCAACTGCAGATTATAATGTATGTTAGGTATGTGAGGTTTGTGTGTAGGGTTGGACGTGAGGAGAAGGTGGTGGACGTGAGGGGATTGTAGTGGACATGAGGGGAAGGTAGTGGACGTGAGGAGCAGGTGGTGGACGTGAGGGGAAGGTGGTGGACGTGAGGGGATTGTAATGGACATGAGGGGAAGGTAGTGGACATGAGGAGCAGGTGGTGGACGTGAGAGGAAGGTAGTGGACATGAGGGGAAGGTAGTGGACATGAGGGGAAGGTAGTGGACTGGTGGGGTTGGACGTGAGAGAGGAGTTGGATATGAGAGAGGGGTTGGATATGAGGGTGGGGTTGGACGTGAGAGAGGGGTTGGATGTGAGAGAGGGGTTGGACGGGAGTAATTTTTATGAAGAGAGTAGTTATGGACGTATGAAATGGAGGTGAGATTGGTGCCTACAGACCAGGGGCCTGTATTCAGGGTGGCCTAAAAGCAGGGGACCCCAGATCCGGAGGGCCTATGGGCAGGAAGCCTGCGTTCCGTGGGCCTACAAGCAGGAGGGCCTGTATTCCGGATACCTGATAGACCAATAATGCTGTGAGATAAAGTTGCCAGCACTGCATTCCTAGCTAACAAAAACCATTAGGAAAACATTTGAAGGAGGTTTGCAAACGTTTACAAAATGTTTATAAAATGTTAAAACGTTGACACAAAAAAACGTTTGCAAAAATGAGTTTTATAAATGTTTGGAAAAGGTTTGGAAAAGGTTTGGAAAAGGTTTGGATGCAAACTTTTGCAGACAACTTTAGATGACCATCTAAAAGCCAGTCTGAGAACCGAACCCAGGATCTACAGATTGGGAGTCCCAGACTCTCCTTCATGAGCTAACGAGGCTGATGGCTGAGGGACCATATAAGGCTGAAGGGATTCTTAGCAAGACAATAAGGGCATAGCCCATTAAAGCAACGGCCTCCCACTATAGTCCCAGGTACTAGGGACCTTTAGCAAACCCGACGTAGCTCATTAAACGCAGACGTATCCTATGCCTTCAGCACTGCTACGTCTGCGTTTTATGAGCTTTCACGTGGTTGCTAAAGGTCCCTAATATGTAGCTAGCACTCTTGGGGATCTCTCGTGGCATATGCCAATAAGAGATGTATGGAATAATAGCACCCCAGCTAACAGCAAACGTTTTCCAAACGTTTGCAAACGTTTCTACCTGGTTTAGTGGCAAACGTTTGTCAAAGGTTCCACCAAAACGTTTTTGTAGAACCAGCGATATAAAGTATTATACCCCATATTAGAACGCTTTATAAACGTCTGGATGAGGTTTGGAAAATTATTAGCAAAGGTTTGGCAAGGTTTGGCAAAGGTTTGGGTGACTATCATTATTACATGTACCCTAAAAGCCATCCCGAGGACCGAACCCAGGACCTTTAGATTGGTGCTTACGAGCTAAAAGGAATGGGGCACACAGTCTCAATGTGGTACAAGTATAGCTTTCAGTAGACCTACTGCCATCTCCTCAATAGTGCAGGGGTAGAGGGTTAGCCTCACATGTAGGAGATCCTGGGTTCTAGGCTCGGTCAGGAATGAAAAAAACGTAGTTTTAATGTTAATTAGATACAAATTCATAAGCATGTAGTGAATTCCTTTTTTAAAACGTAATGCTACTAACCTAGAGAGAACTATGAAACTTTACACTATTTGGTTAGATTTTATCCGAGATTTGCTGTTTATATTCATACCTACAGTTATGGTTATTTCTTTCATGGGAAAAATGTTAAACAAACGTTCATATAACATTACAGACAAATGTTAGGATATAACGTTATAAAAACGTTATTTAGTGTCAACGTTTTTACGTAAAAAAACGTTCTATATACGTTTTTGCAAACGTTTGCAAACCTTCTACAAACGTTAAATCCTGGTAATGTAAACGTTATTTTGTTAGCTGGGACACCAGTTTTTCAGATCTCCACCAGAATCTGTAGTGTAGTGGTTATGATGCCTGCTTTGCAATCAGAGGATCGTGAGTTCTATCCCAGAAGGTGCCATGACCTTTCTTTAAAAAAGTAGATTTTTTTATCATCATCTGCTCTGAATAAACCGTTTTTATTCAGGCCGGTCAGAGATGGCACCCGGTCAGAGACGTTGACATTGGCCTAAGTTCGTGAGACACAGCCTGGTATTTAAGCATTGTCCATTGTTTTAAAACATTCTGACACAAACGTTTGTTTCAAAACCATATACAAACGTTTTAAAACGTTGTAATACAAACGTTTGTTTCCAAACCAAAAACAAACGTTTTAAAACGTTCTAGAAACGTTTTTTGTTAGCTGGGTAGTCTAGACATGCATCTGGGAATGTTGTTGTTTGGTAAACTTTATGGAAATAGCGGCTCTTTAGTTCTCAAAGACATAGCATCAGTCCCAATGTCAATAACATCGGCATTTAACTACAAATTGTACTAGTTAACATTTATCAGAGGTGAACAGCTCCTTCTGAAGGCAAATTCCATATGCCAGGATAATAAAATGACAATAGTAACCTTTGAATATTTTCTGAAATTAACCGCTGTTACTATTAATTTGAAGACAAGGCCAAGAGCCATCCCTTTTTCCATTATTTTTTTTCCTTTCCTTATTTTTGTCTAAATGCTGATCCTCTACAAAATACGCATATGGGCTCGCAACCGAATACATCATAATCTCAGGTCTTTGACCTTTATACCTTCGGTATAAATGAAAGAATTTTCAATCCAATTCAATTATAGGTTCATTTACTTTGCACCACTGCCAACAACAAAATGTACAACATAGAAAATCGATAAGCCCCTATTTAATGATACCGAATTAAAGCCACAGTAGTTTTACTCTATTCATGTGGAATATACCTGCTGTATTCCCCATAGCAGGCACCAATGGGCCCTGGTGGTATACGTCTGGGGATCTAAATGCATGCATAATAACCTAGATCTATGGAGAACTAGGGGGTTGGGATAGGGGACTGCAGGGGTAGGTCTTATACCACTAGACGCATTATGTTTCTTGAGCTCACTGAGTCACTCACCACATGGCACAGGGTTGTGGCGAGCAACTAAAACACAGCCTCCTCCAGTAGGTATAACCTCCAAGTGTTCTCTGGTGCTGGCAACAGTTAAAAAGGCACTCTATACCCTGCCATCATCAACATCCACTCACCATCTATCCTGCCACCTCCGGGAACCACACGCAGTATGAACCGATGGCAGTATGATAAAAGTGCAGTCCCTAATGGGTGTGCACCACTAAATTCGACATGGCGACATGGCCGTTTTTGGGCCTATTGACATGCGACATGGGGAATATTAGAGATAGCGACATGGGACATGGACATTTCTTAAAAGCGACATGCTGACATGGCTATTTCTTAAAATCGACAGGGCGACATGGTCATTTCTTAAAATCGACATGGGAAATTGAGACCCCCCCCCCATCCAGACCCCCTCCCTAGATCACCTCATTTATACCTCGACCCGTTGGTCTGTCATGCACAGTTTATAGCAGTATAGTTTAAAAGTATAACTTGTTTTCTATCAAAAGCGTTTAACTGTATATGCGCTCTTCGTTTCTACTACTTGTTGTTTGATGTTGTTTGATGTTGTTTGATGTGGTATGATGGCAGAGGAGGGCGAAGCCAGGGATTTGAAAAGAGGTGGGCAACTAATTTGAATCTAACATGTTAACCATTTTTTCCCAATGGTGGGGAAGATGGGGATTCTTTGGATCCTCACATGCAGTGCACTGAAAATTCCGGGGGTTAGTCAATGCTAATATATCTTAGTCAAAACCACTAACTTATCAGCATTATTAAATGAAACTAAGATTTAGCTAAACTATGACTAACGTTTTACTAACCAGCTACCCACAGGAACTCCCCACCAGGTGACAGCACAAGCAAATCATGAGATTTATCTATGTGATAAGATTGTAAGTGCACTTTTTTTTTTTTTTTTTTTTTTTTAAATGAATCTCATTTCCTTTATTGAGATGGTTTTCCGGTCCAAGTTTTTGCGACCAACTTGTTATCTTGCTTAGAGTTAACCTTTTCTAATATTGAATATGACATGGGGTGTAAATTGATGTATGTATATATCTACTTTGCCAGATTTTTTTAAAACTGATCAAACTATTCCAATGAGGTTTTCTGAATGGGACACCTTTTTTGTGTTTTTGATAAATGCATATATCAAAGACAGACTCAAGTCTCTATATGGCCACTTCTGCAGGACAATAATTGTTATGTAGACAAACTGGCTTCAATGGATGGAGTTACCATTGCACAGGTAACTCACGCTGTGGAACTAGAACTAGAGCAGGTTATACATTATTCTCAGGATTATGGGAGGGATATACAAAGGTTTTTCAAAGTACAGTGTATAATAATTATAGTACTAAATTCACAATTTTCAAGCCCTAGGTAGAGGTTATAGGATTCTCACAAAGTCAGGGTGTGGATTATATGTGCAATGCGGATATACACAGGAATTTATGGTAGCCTCATAAGTTCAGGTGACCAGGGTAATGCTCACTTTTAGCTAAGGGTTAGCAGCAAAACAGTAAGATAGGATAGGAACTTTGGGCACGTAAATTTCGCTAATGATTGTACAAAAGTTAGTAAAACCTTAATAAAATCAACTAACTTTGGACCAACATTTGAGATTCATTATTTTCAGTGTGGCATGTACACACAGCTGAAATACCAACCTAACCACTTATCAGGGTACATGTATGCTTTATGGACACGTTGGCGCTTTAAAGAGGCATAATCACCGAGCGTATCCCACTCACAATTCTAGTACTGTTCTAGTCTGCTATATATGTGGTTAAGTGCGAGTGGTGAGATAACCCCTTTGACCCACTGTTTCCTTGCAATAGAAAAATGCTACCATTACGGTAACAATAACATTTTCTGATCTGCCCTCACATCTCTTTGTCCTTTTTTCTTAGTTCTATACTACACCACGGTGCCACGGGAAGAGGGATTGAAGTCATATTCCCACCATTGTTTCCATCATCCGTCACGGCTATTACATTTATCCAACACTACACTGTAAGCTCCCCCTCCCCCAACATGTATGGAATTCCATACATTACGCCCTCTTACAGCCCCTACGGCAGGGTGCCTAGACGACATGCAGTGATGTCGATGCTATAACCCCTGCAGACTTTATTATGAGGTACTTTGAACACATGACCTGCTCAACATGATGGGATGCGTTCCCATGAAGTGTCTGGAATCCATGGTTGGGATATATATGAGAACATTATAATACGTATAATTATGGAGGATTCCCTGTGTGCTTATACATGTAGTTTAGGGAGTAGTGGTCTCATTACAACAGTGGTGGAGGGTGCATGGGAGGTGGATTGGTAGAGGAGAAAGCAAGAATTTAAGCCACATTTTTGTATGCTCGATTCCACCCCCTGTTGTAACAGGGGCACAGCTAACCACGTCGATACAACATGCAAAATAATATGTTGCATAGCATATAAGCTACATACCATTTTGGTGATTTGAACTTATCAAAAGTTTATTATCAATACGCTGTGGGCTGTGTCTCACGACCTTGGGCCAATGTCTTTGTCTCTGACTGGGTGCCATCTCTGACCAGGTGCCGTCTCTGACCGGCTTGGCTTGATAAGGTTAAAATAGCAACAGCAGGAGGCTAATTATAATTATTATAATAATTATATAACAACCGCCATAACGTTTTTACAAATCCTTACATATATGAGTACATGTATAATTCTTTTTAAAACACCTTTTTTTCTGACACCTGGCCAGAGACGGCACCCGGTCAGAGACAAAAACATTGGCCCAAGGTCGTGTGAGACACAGCCTGTGGGTATAATTGAGTGCAATGGCATATGATAATTTGGATATGGATCACGTGTCCGAGTCACACTGAATCTACCCTATGTGTATTGTGTCCATACATTGTAACTGATAACATAATATGTATAGGATTCCCCCGGTGAGGTTTGCTGGTCGCCGAAAGTGTTCAGGGTCACCATTATTTTTAGGAGTCATTCATGTATGATGTTATCAATTTTGAGGCATGTACTTTTCCAATACGCCCACACCCTGTCTCATTATTTTCCATTCCCTTGCAGTAGTGAAGTCTTAAAACGGTATGGCCGTGTCATAAGTAAAGCCATATACCTCCGTACCCTTTATTGATAACGTCATACTAGAATAGCCCCTTAGATCCTTTATCCTAAGGTCCATTTTGCTCCAAGCTCCCTGAAATTATTGTGCCAGTTCAAAATTCACCCGCAAAACGACCCGAAACGAAAATTCATGTGCAGCCTTAACTCCAACTCCCAGAACCAGTGTGTGGGATGGGGAGGTACTTTCGCTCCCAGGGGCGGATTTAGGGGGGGGGGGGGGGGGCGGCGGACCCGGCGTGCGCCCCCCCCCCCCCTATTTTTCTGTACATTTTAATTTGACAATTTCCAATACCCCCAGTACATTGCCTATTTCACGCCCCCCCCCCCCCACCCCTTTTCCAAAATCCTGGATCCGCCCCTGGCTCCCAAACCCTTCTGAGGAAAGGCTCTGTTTTTTTTGTGGGTTTGGGCAATCCCTGCTGGTAGCTTGGAATCAGCGAACAGCAACCAGAATGTATGATACTAGTTTTACCATAATACTTCCTGGTTCCAAACTTACCACAGTCACTGCCTGAACCCAGCAAAATTCAAGTTCAAGGTCATAATGGTTGTTGCCATGGCCTTCCTTTGGAAGGGTTTGGGAACAGGAGTAGGTGGGGAGTCTGCTTCACACGGGTTGGGTGACGTGCTGCCCCCTGCTGTCCACTACACGTACCGAGATGTCAGGTTGCTGGCCTGGGGACTCATATCAGAGTGGCTCATTATTTGGGGTATGAATCTTAAACATAAAGAGTATGTGGGTCGATATTAGGGGTACTAAGTTAGAGCTGTGGTGGAGTGGATATGACGGGCTGTGGGCATATTTGGTCCACCTTACAGACCCCCCCCCCCCCATCCAGCAAGATTTTGCAGAATTTTTTAAATTTTATTTCAGAAGAATCTTCAGAAACGGGTGCTGAATATTTGCGTATGTATTAACTATTAACTAAATTTTGGCAGATTTAATCAGAAAATAAGAATGCTCAACTTGAACAGAAGTACAACCAACTCAACACTCTCAGCATACAGCACCGGTTAGTTTGTGTTTATTTGATATACATATATATTGCTGGGCACCTTGTGACCATATAACTAATCTTTGATGCAGTTGTGTAACAAGATTCATTTAGAAGTAAAGATACATACAACGTACATGACTTCAATCATTTATAAGCAGAATGTCATTAGATTACAGTACTTAACGGTAAACCTAAGAGATGTATACATAAGCACTATGGGAGATGTAGGAATGTAGAACGTAACACAATCCTGCTATAACAACTTGGTAACATGACTAAAAGTAAACATGGCTATCGTTACCTATATTCTATAATGAAAAACTACGTATGGGAGAAAGAAGTAATTTCGTGAACAAATAATCTCTTAAATAATATCAGTTTTCAGGAATTCATGGCCATGTCCATTTGAATAAGCGTTTTTGGTCGGCAGGAAATCAATTTATCAAAATCACCTCAGGAAGTTTACAAGAAATGAGATAATTTCTAAGAGAATCATTGTTTCTTCAGTTTGTCCATTAGGACGGCATTTTCTTGTTTCATCTGTTTGTAGTCAGTTGTCATACGTTCCAAAGTGGAAATAACCTTTTTCTTGGACTCCTGCTCGATCTGAAAAGGGGATATTGAGGATATTGTAATTTTCATTATTAAACTTAGTGTCTTAATAGATCTATTTTATGGAAGACATGATGCGGATTACCTGGATTAACACCGCTTCAGGCCACAGCAGTTTTATAAAATAATCATTAACAATAAACATTTCACTTTTATTTTTTTGAAATACAAGATTCCCTATGCTTTAGCACTGAAGGGCCGTATTCAATGCCCCCATTGAATACAATGTGGCCGTATTCAATGGGCTGGGAAAGTTTTTTTTCTCTCATTAAATGGCTTCAAATAAAAAATTAACACAAATGCCAACTACATTGATACTGTCTCTGATGTATTTCACGAGTGGGGGCTGGGTCATATCCCACTCAGCCGCAGATGTACTCATTTTTAATTAACAGAATAAAGATAGAATATTTAATTAATGGTCAATGAGCATGCATTTCGGGTCTTTCTAGATCAAGGGACATACAAAAACAGATTTTTACTATATTCTTAAACCATTAGTATAGTATTCTTATTGTGATAGATGGTAACTGTTTTTATCGAATCAAAGATATAGCCACGATAACTAGGCAGAATAAACAGGAGCAAAACTCACCTGGTCCTCTAAGTCTCTGATTTCACGCACTATGCTGCCCGTCTCTTCTACCGTTTTTATCAATATATTGCAATTCTAGAAATTAAAAAAATCAATAGTTAGTGACAAAAAACGGTAAATAAAGTTCTGAACAAGTCAAATCTCCAGGTATTTCGTTAATGATGAGAGGTTCCATACATATTGGCATAGATACTGTAATGGTTAAATAAAAATGGCCATTTACTTCCATCAATTACAATGGTACGACAAATATAGATCCGACAGGTATTAAATGATCTTGTACTCACCTCGTGTAAAGATGCTAAGTATTTGTAGGCTTTACGCACAGATTCATCTTTTTTGGCATCCTGTGAAAAATGGCACATATTTCGATAAATATAACAGGAAAAATACATCTATTCAATGCAAGATCTCAATTTTCAATGTCAGTTTTTTTAATTTATTGTGTAACTGAGAAACCAATGGTAACTTCATTATTTGTCACAAATGGGATCTAACATGAGTTTCATCATCTTGGTTTTATATGGCCGGTATGACACATGTACCAGTACATTAACTCACCTTGAATATCAGCTCGTCCGTGACAGTAAACGTTCGGTCCAGTTTACCCGCCTGCATGTTGATCTCTTTTTGTATCGACTTTGTGTCCACCAGAATCTGCAGAGAATATATTTCGATGACCACCTATTTGATACATGATTAATGTGTTATAACCACATATTACTGATTAGGACATCCATAATTTGTCCTCAAATATCCGCTTGAAACACAGTTAAAAATGCTGACATAGAATTGAACTATACCTTATCTATTTCCTCTTTTTGCTTTTTAATATTCGAGACAATTTCCATAATTTTCCTTGTGTAAGCTGATCTGTTCACATCTTTGGTCATCCGTCCGTACTCTGCGAGCTGAAGATGATAGAGATGACACGGCAGGTCAATACACATACATAGTAGAATAGTGTCACAAAGAAGGGCAATTATTGACAAGGAAATTGAGGGAATTGAATATGAGCTAGAGAGGGAATTGATAAATACCACACTGTCTTAAATAAAATTTAACATTGACAAAGGGCTGCAAAGCCCGAAACATGTCGGTTGCTAAAAATCAATCTATAATCCTCAGTCTCTTTATTTATTGTTGAGCACATACATTTATAAGGGAAGTTTGGGAGAATATCTTCTAAACCTGAGTCATTAATTGATAAATATATACATCGGAATGCGATAACATATAAAGTTCTTCTTAAATTCACTACAATATAACATGAATCTATATATATGACTTTTTTTTTTGTATACTAGCATTATAGCTCACCAGTTGTTTGTGAATTTCCTCCTTTGTTCTTGCCTCTGAAGCAACGACTTTCATTTTCTCTCGTAATTCTCTAATCTCCTCTAATTTGTTCTCAGCTTCATGCTGAAATAATTAGTACTTACTATTATACAATGTACATAGAATCAAGGCTGGACTACCCGGCTGGGAAGTTCATACAAGGCTGTTGATACCACACTCTACCGTATGACGGACAAGCTATTATACATGGACACACAATTACCATAAAGCCTATTCACTGCGTTTGCTTCAACGTTCACAACTATCATGACCTTACAGTCGAAGAGTCTCAAAACTGTCACTTCTCTATACCTATTGGAACATACAATTCATCATGGAGACGTTGGAAACAGTTTTAAGGGGACCTAGTCTGTAATATCTCCCGCATATATATATATATATATATAACAGTGATTTAGAGAAGATATTATTCTGTTAATCCCCAATAGGTATTCTTCTATCTGAGATGAGATAACCCCTAAAGTTTTTTAGTTTTTTTCATATTGCCCATTTAGCCCAATATAAAGGTGTATATACTACTCACGGCTCGGTTACTGTTGACCTCCTTGAGCTGCCGGAGCTGCTCTATGAGCGGCACGCGGTGCTTCTCCCACTGGTTGGCCAGGTTCACCAGGCGCTGACTGCTAGCACCCACCACTGCCTGCAATACAAACACATTGATCTTAAAGAGATGCCACTCACTGGTATACAAAAAGTAGGAAATCTTTACATTTTGGTCAATACTATGTGGGAAATTAACGTAATAAATGACAGAAATTCCAGGGAATAAATAGGAATCCCTGCAAAAGTAGGAAAAGTGGCAACTCAGGCTCTTATATGTACAACTACTTTAACCTGATGGAATCCTCTCATTCAAAGTAATTATAATTTATTTGAGTTGCTCGCTTTGAAGCGACGTATGCATTAGTGATATTTGGGCTTTACAAGTGCTGGGTACTAACCAGAAGCTTTGATTTTATTTTGATATAAGATAAAATAAACTTAAAATCCATCCTGCTTACCTGAAGTTTTTCTATGTTTATTTCGGCGTCTGGTAATAGGTCTAAGGTTTGTTTCTTCACTCTATAAGCATCTTCTTTCTCTGTCTTCTGTCGTTCTATAGACGAGATGCTTTCCTGCAGCTGTCAATTAGTATAGTAGGACATTTCAATGGTTTACTAATTAACACATAACGTATATTAATATCCCATAAAGAGAAAGTGTCCGATAAGTGATCTACGACAGATTTCACGAAAACTATCGGAGCTTCGTTGTTTTCTTTATTATTTAGAGAATAGAAAACGATGTTCTTCACGTCGAGACTGTCTGTTGGCCTATAACGCATGATGGTGTCGAGCCTTCATAACGTAATGATTGTAGCTGATGTAATGTGCAAGCTACAGACAGGCCATTGACCTAGTTACAGCTAGTGCTCAGCGTGCACTGTTACACTATCACGAACGGCACGTGACCTCTCTAGAGCTATAACGCACGGCCAACCGTTTTATAATACCTAATAACCAATGCTATTTCAATCAAATTCATTTTTACTAAGGTTGGGGTCAGACAAATGGGGGTAACATGTACCTGTTGGTTGCTGGCGTTCATCTTGCGTATATTAAGAGTCAACTTTTCTATTTGTGACGTCACTTCCGATAAATCATGACGTATAGATTCAACCTCCTCTTCCTGTTTCTTCTGCTGTTCCTGAAAAATAAAAAGAGTATGTTCTCCTTAGTTCTAGTACGCTTAAGGAGGATTTGAATTGGAGTTTATTACATTTTTAATTGATTGTTGCTTCTTATTTCATGCCAGTATAGCGCTGTAGTATAAATTGACATAGCATAGCTTGCAGATAATCCTCTTAGGGGCCATCCATAAATCACGTTACACATAATATGTGGCCCATTAAAAATCCTTTCTCTATACCTCTATCATTGTGTGTCACACTCAGACCAATACCCCGACCCCCTCTGACGTGGTGTAATTTATGGATGGCCCCGTAGACAATTACTGGTACATGACATTGATGACCCATCATGAAAATAGGACTACCGTATTAAAAAAAAGTAAAGACACAGAGAGGGAGTTAGATGAGGTATTCACTTATACGAAATTTGATGAATATCATATGAACATTAATTACGGTGATTGGTTTGTGGGAGGTGAATATAGACTTACTTCTTGAGTTTCCATGGGCGAACCCTCTAATTTACTAATACCTAAGGATGGCGCAGTTTTCTCTTCATCCTGGATAAATGAAAATATTAAAAAATTTACACAAACATTTAATTGATAACCATGATGATGGAAACCACACTATTTTCATAGGCATCGTCTAGGTCTCTTCCCACACGGAGCTGTCATTTTAACGGACACTACATACTCCTGATGATATTAAATCGTTGGGAAATATTTTTATCCATAGATTGCACAATTGTCTATCAACGATAGAACCCTATAGTCTACAGTTATAGTCTGTTTAAATTTGGCATTGGTTTCTATACCTGTGCAAACTGAAGTTTCTCTGTATGTGTAAAGCGGGAACCCTTCGTTTTGGCGGCGGTGGAAGCTGCACGATCACTCATGGCGGTTACCATGGAAACCAAATCTTGGGAGTCCTGAGCTGAAGTCACGCCAGCATTGGCCGCCTCTACAGACTGCTGCAACTGGTCCGTGATACTTTTCTGAAGTTTTTGCCGCTTTTTAGTCTTGTATTCCTGTCGACGGAGTTCTCGCATTAATTTTTATACCATCAAATTTAAAAAAAATGAATTCATCCCCTATGGAGGGTGGTCTACTTATGTCTATATTTGCTCGATGTTATATTGATAGGAGAAATATTTGAAAACTTGTTACAGTATACTCGTTCTTGAGTATGGATAAAAGTGTGTTTTACTGATTTAGAACAACAGGTGGTGAGCCTGTCTTACACATTGGATTATTGGATATTGGTCACATATAATTTATTTCAGACACGGGTACTTGCCTCAGGAGAGAGACGTGAGGCGAGGCCGTGTGAGTTCCACTCGGTCTCCCACTCCTGCTGCGCTGTGAAGCTAACCGCGTTTGTCTCCAGTATGGAAGCCGCTACCGACGTGTGCTGCGGGGGCTGACACGTCACCGGGGCCAAGTCGCGCTTATAATAGTTACGACACTCTATAAGATATAAAGCCAAAAGGTGTAAATGGTATATCACATCTGGTCAGAGTAGCAATAAAATCAATAAAATCCTCCAAGTGCAAAAATAAATGAATCTTATTTCTTATCATCTAATGATATAGATGTTACATTAGGCACTACATTATCAGTTCAGTTTGGATGTACCCTCATCATCTAGCGCTCTTTTAGCGCAGGTGATAGAAGGTATGCGCCGGTACATACCTTTGGGGATTTTTCTCGTAACATCTCCAATTCCCTGGGGACTCCTTAGATGATAAGCTTTGAAATTGTGTACACTGCTGCAACCCTTTTAGAGGAAAAGGAAAAATATTGATTACTTACAAAATAGGGTTAATTTACAAAATGTGATTATAGGAACATAACTGTGGGTAGTAATAATACTGCTGTGTTAACTTTCGTTGAATTGTGCAGTCTTATATATTTATGTATTATGTATCAGCAACGTTGCAGCAACTGTAAGCCATGTTGTGTGTGCATTACAATGCACCTACCTCCCTGTGCCATGTGACTGGCTTGCCGCGCCACGCTATACCCTTAGACTTGCAGTAGGATGGAGTCCAGGGACTACGTAGCTGTAGAGCCAGGGCAGCTGCCACGGAACGCTGCAGGAGGGCAGAGCCACCTACAACCAACGGGATATAGGCATTTAGACACCCCTACTAGTGCTACACAATAAGGAGCGTGTGACAAAATGCCCTTTACATCAACATGATAAGTACATTTTTAAACATGTAATGTAATATTATTTATTCATAAAACTTAAGAGTGTGACTCTACATTCAACATATTTTCTGTTGGGAAATGTTAATTATCTTAGGTAATTTGTACATAATCGTCCAGCTAATCAAGATTGTTTTGTATGAACGGATTATTCTAGCAAGCTCTCTTCAAGTCTGTTGTCTTTTCAAATATTACTTCGGGAAAAATTATCCTAAAAATCGGTTATTTGTTAACATCATAACTGTATACTTTACCAATTGCTTCTTCAGCAGATTCTACTGAGTCTCTTGGTAGCTTCTCGATTAGGAACATGAATACTTTGCGCACTTCCGCTTCATTTGAGTAGAGGAAAGTTTGATAACCAACCTCTCCTCTGTATCCAAGACTCTGAGGATGGCAATAATATAACAATAATGAGGAGCTATAATATGACATTGCAAGAAATGAGATGTAGCAATGGTTTTGGATATATGTATCTGCAGGTACATCAAAATATTTTGTAACGAATTAACATAAGACGCACGGGTGGTGACACACATGTATGCAACATGTATACACTCATGAACTCCTAAGATAGATAAGGGTCAATTTTGGCCAAATTATGTGTAAGTAATTAATGGATAGCCACTCGGAAGAATGTTATGTCCCACGACTTGTGCTGCCACCTCACGGCTCAAACCGGCATTCACTACTAGAGCCCCCTGGTGGGTGGTGGAGGAACGAGGGTATCCCTAGTGCGGTATAGAGCTTATGCTGTAAAGGTCATAAAATAAAAATGCCTATACACTGTTACGGACTTATTCTGAAGTATAATCTACAAACATATCAAATGTTTATAAAAATACAATTTTACAAGGTTTAGTGGGTCTTTTTTTTCTTTACAAAATCTTTATCATTTAAGAAGCTGTATCTTATTCAAAATAAAATAAAATGTTGAGATAGACGACTGACCGTGATAGCCGTTGCCAGAGCTGTCCCGACCCTGAACCGGGCGGACATGCTCTGCGGCAGTTTGTGTGGAATGTCGGAGTCATTGTTGATGACCTTCAGGCACGTGGCAGTTGCCTCAACGATCAACTCGGTGGAGAATTTGTGGATACTGGTGACATCCTCCTCAATATCACTGTAGAGATAATTAAAATGTCGAAGTATGTTATATAGGTCTACAGTTTACTTTCAACTACATTGTACTATCATATATTTTAGTCTTGGCCACTACATTAGGACACTCGGTGGTAATGGCATGTACTCGGTTGGCCTATGGTCAGCCTATCTTCATAGGATGACCAGATTGTATGGTCATACCTATAGATAGGATGACCACTTTGACCTCAAATTGATGTTGCTACTGTCTGAGAAAAATGTTAGGAGTGAATTACAAAATTGTCATTCTTAGCCTCTACAAATAGACATAGATCTACAGTATAGATTAGGATGCAGGCTATTCATTTAGTGTTACTTTTGGTATTTGGGGCTGAGTGTGGACTCAGGAAAAGTAGAGACAGGCTGATACCCTTTTGATCCCCAACTATTGAGTAGTGGCCAGCAGTGACCCTCCAGCAGGACTTCAGGCCGAAAAGCTGCAGAGGGTCAAGCCAATAGCTAGGCTGCAGTTACCTTTTGACGACCCTATAACTGATCCCTGCTAGGGATGTCATTGGTATCATAGGTATCGATATATCGACAACTTGTAAGATAACCGATAATGGCTATTAAAACCATGTGTATCGATACCCCCTGAATCTCAGCTTTCTAACAGTGAAAGAATTTTTCAGATATTCCTATTAGAGGCTGAGCTATGGTCTTTTAACCAATATGACAAAGGAAATGATAGTAATATGGACATTTTAGGGTCCTATACAAAAGATTAAAAAATGTTGTTAAAAAACAAACAGTCGGGGGCCTCGATCTTTTTTCCTACCCGGCATATTTATCATTATTTACTGTGATAATGCGTTCATTTGAAGCCACAAGACATGCTGTTTTCTTGTTAAATTTACCATTTTTGTGTTATACCTAATAACTGATATATCAAGGAAATCGACACCAAAATAGTGAATACCTGATAACCTATAAAATTTGATAGCAATGACATCCCTAATCCCTGCCCTAATCACTAGTCTATTAAAGTCTGACTAAGACGTGCCCAAATGTTTGTGATCAAACACGCCTACCCTACTGGTAATGGGAAAAAGATTTATATTAATACCGTGCTACTACTACCGGTACTAATGTCATGGTAATTAATATTATTATTATAAATATTAAATTAAATCTTTTATTGACAACTAATTCACAAGGGAGGTCACCATTAACCTATGTGCACATTCAGCATATGCTAATACTCTACAGCTGTGACTAAGTTCTACATATCTGAATATTTAAGTTCCACATATCATATGTATAAGTGTTAGCCCTAAAGTTTAAGCTAAACTCCGCGAGTAGGCGGATCCCTTCCCGGACTTTCCACAGGGGCCAAGGCACTCCACAATGACAATCCACTCCACTCCACTCCCACTTCGTCAGATGCAAATCCAGGGTCACACATCCACTGTTTTCTCCAAACATATTCTATTCAGAAGATCTGACAGTTTCCTTACTACACCATGGAACCTTACTGCTACGTATTCAGCTACAGACATAACCAATAAAGCAGCTCTAATATAATTACCATCCGATTGATCGCAGCGAATGTACGATGATTCCGTCTACTTCCTCCATTTTGTCCAGCGGTACGTCATGTGACAAGAAAAGTATACGGAGCAAAGTAGTGTTCGCCTCCTTATTGGTCAATATTAAAGTAGATACTTGCTCATATTTGCGAATAAATGTGAAATTACTAACGCAAAATATTATTGACAGTCAAACAAAAATTGGGATCTATGGAGTATATAATTTCATGACGTGTGTAGCTGCTGTTCTAAAATTTTGATTTTAGAAAATATTATGTGCGGTCCGGCGTTGTGTACGTTATGGCGGCCAGTGGCGCTGTTTACAACTTTGACAGAACGAAAACATAGAGAATTTGGTCGTTTTATGGCCAACAGTGGTTAATCTATACATGTAGACAGATTCCCCTTATACTAAGTACAAAATGGAGTCAGAAGAACTTCACGCATTGCGTGACCAAGGTAAGATATTTCCAGTAAATTGTCGTAGTGTAATCGATTATGAACACGACGTGCACTGACAAGTTTTGCACCGTTCCTGGCTCTGGGCCAGACTCTGCAACAGTGACACTGACAGGTGCGAGGGGGGGGGGGGGGGGCTTGGATTGGGTGGATGGGGGTGGGGGGGGGGGGCAGGCCCTCGGTGGGGAGGGGAGGGGATAAAACCACTAAATATGACAAAGGGTATAAAAGGCTAGGCGTAAGGCTAAGGCTAAGTAGCCTTAGTAGGCTAGTAGCAGTCTACTAGCCAGTACTGCAGTACTGTAGGTAAGCCTACACGGAATTACCCCCCCCCCCCCCCCCCCTTTAACTTAAAGGGGGGGGGGGGGGTAATTAAAGTTTAAGTCCTCTAGAGGAAGAGAGATGAATAATTGAATTTATACCTGGATGCTGTTTCTCCACAAATTTGCCGATATCCGCAAATTTGCGGACGTCCGCATATATATTTATGGAGCTCCGCAAATTATGTCTTTTTGGTACTTTAAAGCATACAGATACAGACCCCCGTATATATTTGCGGACATCCGTATATATTTGCGGAGCTCCGCAAATTTGTGGAGAAACGGAACCCTGTGACAGAGTCCTATTGGTACGCCGCCTATGGTAGCCGCCTATGGTAGCTTCATATGGTAGATTCTCAGGGTTCTGTTTCTCCACAAATTTGTGGAGGTCAGTAAATTTGCCTCCATAAATTTGCTGAGGTCTGTCACAGGGTTCCGTTTCTCTACAGATTTGTGGAGCTCCGCAAATATATATATATGGATGTCCGCAAATATATACGGGGGTCCGTATTTGTATGCTTAAATACCAAAAAGACATAATTTGCGGAGCTCCATAAATATATATGCGGAGAAATATGAGCCCAGGGTTCCCACATGTCATGGAAAGTCATGGAATGTCATGGAATTTGAAAGCTGTCTGGAAAGTCATGGAATGTCTTGGAATTTTGTAAAAATTTGCTGTGTGTCATGGAATGTCATGGAAAATGAAAATAATGAAATTAATATCACAAATCTCCTAGAAATCTTCTATTTGCTTTCTTGATTTTAGAAATTTTCTCGGGGGCTAAGCCCCCCGCCTCCCACAAAAATGTTATAAATGTCATGGAAAATTGAGATTTTTGTCATTGGAAATGTCATGGAATTTCAATTTGAAATATTTGTGGGAACCCTGGGAGCCTGGTCACATAATATACATCGACCCAGGGCGCCAATGCTGTTGCTGTCAGACTCAGTCTCAGAGTACGGTATGTTGAGAGTATATCACAAAACCGCTTATTTTTGCTGCTATGATTAATATGAATGACTACTGGTACCAGCACCCAGAATGATATAGAACTGTATAGGATGTTATGTATTCATTTAGTGTCACTTTTATTGTTTTGGTTGAAGTGTTCGACCAGAAAAGTTGAGTGTTGGTTTTGTAATAGAAATACTTGCTTTCTGAAATAGATCTACATGTATAATATTATGAATACATAGACACGTTATCGTGGTATTGCACACATACACACAATATTTTTTTTCAAAACATGCATAAACATCAGAATGAACGCGATGATAACGCCCATCTCTTAGCAGCAAGGTAAACATCTAAACTAGGCTTCACTTTTATGCTTACATCCTTAATACACATGTATCTGGATTCTTTGTAGTACCCTTTTTTTACCTCACAATACCTTTCTTTCTGTGATTTGTGCTTCTACATATGCATGGTATATGTAATAGATCTATAGACTATGGTTATGAGAGGCTAACTCAAAATAACCACAGTAAACCGGCTAGCACCCTTATAGGGTGCCTGTCACTCTACAGTACCGGTAGTTATATTTTGAGTTAGCCTCACATAACCATTGTCCATCTGTTTTAAACCACAGCTGTAAGGTTATGGCGTACACACTAGAGTAGACGCACAGAGCAGCGCGCTCCTGATTTTTGCCCTTTTTTGATAGGTAATCAGCCACTCTGGGATTTTATACTTGCACACAACTCGTGTAACCATCACTAGCCTACTTGGATCTACTTATCTAAGGAGATCTTCCCATTTTAGGTAGGATTTTTGGGACTTTACAACACAACCTACCTCACCGGTGCATTCAGGAACGGCACGCTCCAGTGACCCGCACCTCCCAACCCCTCACAGTCAACATGGCGACTAGAGAGGTGGCCGAGAAGGCTATCACTGACCTGAAGAAACCGATCACAAGGCATAACCCCGGAGACTTAACCCTACATACGGAGGGTATCAGTCATGCTCTGGATTACCTGTTGTCTGAAAGGGACATGTTGAAAGAATCGTTAGAATTCTCACAGGCAGATATAGTGAAACTACAGCAGGAAAAAGGCAAGTTGACAACTGATTTGAAGTCGCTAACTGCCAAGCTAACTGCGAGTGAGCGTCAACTCCGTGTTAATACTACAGCAATTAGTGAGAACCAAGAGGCTATTAACCTGAATGACCATGCCTTAAGACGAAGGAACTTAGTTATTGATGGCTTAGACTTCATACAGAATGAATCCACCAGGGACGTAGCATGTGAGCTGCTAGCCTCAATAGATGACGACTTCTTGGCACGGGAGGTGGACTACGCCTATAGGCAAGGCTCACCAGCGAACAAGATCAGAACTCTCATTGTTGTGATGGTCAAGGGAAGCACTAGGGATCGTCTACTGTCCATAAAAGGGAGGCTCAAGAGAGACCACCCTAATGTGTACCTTTCAGAGGATAGTAACAATGCTATTCGCAAGCAGAAAAGTGATGTGAACACCATTGCCAGGTTAGCGTATGAGGCAGGTCTGACGGTCAAACCTAGAGGGAGGGGTATAATTTATGAAGGAAAATTTTATCCACACCAGGCCCTAGGGGACCTCCCCCCTCAAATCCGACTAGCAAAGGCTAGGACCTACATCACAGACACCATGGTGGCTTACCACTCAGAGCTCGCCCCTCTAAGTAATTTCTTTCCTTGCGAGGTGGAAGTGGATGGCTACAAATTTAGCAGCGTCGAACAGGCTTTTAGCTACAAAAAGGCTGTGTTTTGCAAAAATGGGGAAAAAGCACAAAGGATAAAAGACTGTTTCTCCCCATATGTAGCTAAGGACATAGCTAAGACCATGATCAGCGCACCCTGGAAATTAATTGACGAGGCTCACCTGACAGAGCTTAATATCATTAAGTTTGAAACCAACAGAGAGCTGCTCACTGCCCTATTGTCGAGTGGGTCACGTGACCTAGTCGAGGCCACGTCATGCCCTTTTTGGGGGGCCGGGGCCCCCCTGAAATCTAAAGCCGTGCAGAATCAAAATTTCAAAGGAAAGAATAGGGGGGGGCATGTCCTAATGGAGGTAAGGCGTCAACTCAGAGCAAAGTACCCCGAGCTGGTACCACCCCCACCAACCCCCCTCCAAGCTGGAGACGACAACACTGTACCAGCCACTACAACTGCCACGCCCCCTCCACCTGCTGCTGCTATAGTCACCACAGCAGCGAGCGCCTCCCCACCCCTGGGAGATACTGGACCGACTCCTCCTCTAGCCGCACAAGGATCTGCTCACACAGAGACTGTCACAGCCACTACGACACAACCTACAGCTACTGTAACTGCAGCAGCTGCTGCAGCTACACCGGTAACTACTGCATCTGGTGAGGATGCACATCCAGCTGAGGGCGCTACACTAACAGTTACGAGGACAATCATCTCCACACCAAGTGCCCCCAGTCTGTCCCTTACTACCGTATCACCAACAACACGACCTGAAGGCAGCTCAACTGAAAGGAGGTTAGGAAAACCAATCTCCATGCAGGATCTACAAGACAGGCACGGTAATGCCACAGTGCAGTCTTCACCTATCATAGCTGAAGCGTCCATTATGATCACTCCTTCTAAAAAGGCACAGCAGAAAAAAGGAAAAACTGAAAAAGGGATAAAACCCAAAAAAAATAGTGACTCGATAAGACTACAAGACAGAATGTTGAGCCTTATTAACTCTGCCTCTAAGAAACTGTCAGGGGCTGGAGAGGAGGGAAACTAAACGTTTAAATCAATTAACCCCTTCCACACGGTAAGCCAATATATTGCACAAAATTGCATTGAGTTACAAGAAACCCAGCGGTGAAAGGGTTAAAGAAATTAATAACCTTGATTGCACACCGCATAAAGCATATCACAACTGTATATTAGCTAATGTAAATAGCATCTTCTCTACCAATTGTACCAACCGCTGGCCGGCTCTGAGCTGTGAGCACTCCCCCCCAACAGTCCCGCTAAGGTCTAGACCTTGAGTAGGCAACAGGGTTATAGTGTCTTACATAATGAGACCGACCGCACTAGGTCAATAGGCCGAGGAAACTCATAACAGCTGACTGTGCATTACTTATATATATTATGTAAAGGTGTATTTGTCTAGTTGTTACAATTATTTATGTTCAGATCTATAGTTTAATTATTAATTTCTTAAGAGTATCATAAAATGTATCATGTGTAACCTGCCTCTGTATTGGTCACATCTGCTAACTGAGTAGGATTATTTATACATTATAGGAGCGCGCCGCCAAGTAGGCCATAGCCAGACATTGAAAATGTGTCACTGTTTTTCCCCAATACGATCACCTCATACTTGGTATCATGCACACCCAACCCTCATCCAGCATTCATTGCTAGGTATATTCTTTCAGTACTCACAAAATGATTGATCTAGATACGCTAAAAGCCAAGAAAGGCTTATTGTTTGTAAGTATTAATGCTAGATCTCTTTTTAGGAAAAGAAGTAATGCTTCTAAAATAATTACTAGCGCTGACATCACAGGCATTGTGGAAACTTGGTTAAATCCAACCCATAATGACATTGATCTTTATGTACCGGGATACCAATATGTAAGACTTGACAGATATCCTCTCAGATCAAAAGCTGCTGGAGGGGTCATGTTGTACCTTAGAGACCACTTTATAGTCACTGTTGATGCGAATGAATGTTTTATACATAATGAATATGAAATCCTATCTGTCAATGTTGAGATTGGAGTCATTAAATACAAATTGTTCGTATGTTATAGGCCGCCAGATGCTGGAAATGATAAGAATGCTATTTATAAAAAATTACAAGAGCTCATAAAACCTATTACGAGAAATAGAAAGATTGTAATAATGGGCGATTTTAATGTTGACCTTTTTTCACAAGAAGACATAAGCATCTCAGGTGTTGAAAATTTCTGTACAGAGAATAGTGTTACTCAACTAATAAATGAAATTACTAGGCCTCAGTCTGGAACTCTTTTAGATCATTTTTACACGAATGTACATAACGTAGCTGAGTCAGGTACTCTAGGTTTTAGAATATCAGACCATGTTCCCATTTACATGCTCATAAAATGTCAGCGAACAAAAATAGTAAAGAAAACAATACTAGCAAGGTCTTATAAAAAATATGACTATTTAAGCCTAAAAAATGCCCTTGTACGTATAGATTGGCAACCTGTGTTAACTGCTAATAACCCAAATCTCATGTGGGATAGATTCATAGAAATCTTAAGACTAATTTTAGATGAAATGTGTCCTATTAGGAAAATAGTTGTGCCAGAATTTACACCGGATTGGTTAACCCCTCCTATAATAGAAGCAATGAGAGATAGGGACAGACTTTATAACATAGCCAGACGCACAATGGATCTAGATGATTGGCGTATTGCTGATTTCCACAAAAATAGAGTTGAAAATCTTATTTTTAATAGCAGGAAAAATGAAATTAATGCCCTTTTGATACATAGGAAAGATGATCCAACCAAATTCTGGCAAGCTATAAGAAAATTATTACCGGTAAAAACCTGTGCTACTTTAATTAAACTGAGGAACAATGTATCTGGCCTCATGATACCTCCTGAAAAATGTGCTGATTACGTTAACACATACTTCTCTACCATTGGAGAGACCCTAGCTAAGGCGCTGCCACCTGGTGAGGGACAGCGAAATGATACAAACCCATACGGTAATCCCACACCGGGGAAAGACCTCCTGAGTGCTCTCTCTTACTTAGACACTTTGAAGCATATTAAGAAGATTAATATTAAGAAATCATCCTCTATCAAACATATTAAGACACATGTAATTAAGGATGCTTTTATGTGTATACCTGAAATTGTTCAATGTCTCTTTAATAAGTGTCTGACGACTAGCACTTTTCCTTCTAAATGGAAAGCCGGGACAGTAGTCCCACTTCCTAAGAAAGCCAATTCTTTGGAAGTATCTGACCTTAGACCCATTAGTTTACTGCCCTTACCAGGGAAAATACTTGAAAAAATTATATGTTCAAGACTACAATGTTACATGAATGAATGTCGACTTTTGTCACCTTCTCAACATGGTTATAGAGAAAAGCACTCGACGCAAACTGCCATAAGGGAACATCTTCAACACATCATAGAAAACATTGTTAATAATAAACCAACCTTATCTCTTTATCTCGATTATAAGAAAGCTTTTGACACGGTTTCACACTCAATTCTTATTAAAAAATTATCCCTTTTTGGACTTAGTAAAAATACCATCGACTGGTTCAAAAGTTACCTCCACCAACGCAAACAAAAAACAATAGCAAATAATACTTTATCTTCAGAAAAGCTAATCACTTATGGCGTTCCACAGGGTTCAGTATTGGGTCCAGTGCTTTTCTCAATTTATATAAATTCTTTACCAAAAATATATGATTTTAAAGTGACTTTGTATGCAGATGATGCTGTTATTTCTCTAAGTAGTCCTGATAAAATGCAACAAGCCATAGACTGTGTATCACGATGGTGCATTGATAATTGTCTCACTATTAATGAGAAAAAATCCAAATGGATGTTCTTTAATAATTTTCAACGTACAAACCCTGTCTTTACATTGAATGGTTCCATATTGGAGCGAGTGTATACCTTCACCTATCTAGGCTTAACCCTTGATCCTGAATTAAAATTTGTGCAACACAGGATAAACACTGTCAGAAACATTCGCACAAAAGTCATTCAGTTGAGTCGAGCTAGAGTCTATGTGGACATACCAACCTCACTCACTATGTATAAGACTATGATTTTACCCTCGTTTGATTATGTAGATTATATTTGGGACAGATGCAATAAAGGGGAGTCTACTGAACTGCAATACTTACAGAATAAGGCACTAAGAATGATATATAAGGTCAAATTAGAAGAAAATCCTCTGTATAATACTGTGCAACTACACGAGGAAAGTGGATGTCAAATGTTATTTATTAGACGTGATATACATTTACTGTTTTATGCTTTTACCCTAAAAAGTCAAGTGAGACTTATTGACAATAGAAACCTGCCCACCAGAAATAACCAAGGGATCAGACTCAAAGTCCCCAGGTCTTTAAAACCAATTGTGCTGAGAAGCTGTTTTTATAGAGCAATACAACGCTGGAACATGTTGAAACCTGTTTACACACTTATTATTAATCTGGCTGATTTTAAGGTAGCCATTAAAAGAGACTACGACAACTGCTTCATGTGAAGATCGTATATTTGATTGATATGTATCTTTTTAGAGAATGCTCCCCAACAATATATACCATGTTACCACCCCTCATCTCATCTCATCTCATCACTCTACTTTTACCATTTAATGTGTATTTATTGATTGTCTGTTGAATTCTTGTTTTTACTGCACTTGACGCCATATCCAATTACCTGTACGAATCTAATGTTAAAATCTAGTCATGACAGGGGACCTAGCGGAAGAAAGGCAAAGCGCCTATGCTAGGATGATGCATCTACTTTTGTATTTGTTATCTTGTACCCAATAAAACACTTTAAAAAAAAGGTTATGTGAGTCCAAGTAGAAATAACCAAGGTGTGAATTCCTTTGTATTACCCCTCCGCTGTGGTTTAAATTGGATGTAATCAACACAGTCAAACCCTTCATTTTATTTTTATCTTTTTTTTCCACTTATAAACTGAAACATATACCAGATAATTACGGTAGTGATCGCCATAACACATTACACATACAAGAAAAATCTGGATTGTTTAACCCCCAATTTTTCCCTTCATACTATGGGTCCTTTATAAAAAGTGCATACTGGCAGCACGTGTGATTGTATTGTGTTATACATGTACCGTAAATTCTCGCGTAGAAGCCGCGGCTTGTACGCGAGTCAGACTCAGCTTTCATTTGATACCAAACATGCCTATATAGGGTGCGGCTTATACGAGAGTTTTTATTAGTATACTACAGTACCAAAATCGCAATATTCAGACCCCCTCTGCGGCTTATATAATTTGTCAGAGTTAGGGGTGCGGCTTATACGCGAGTTAGGCTTATACGCGAGAATTTACGGTATGTGTTAGATTTCACCCGCGTAGTGTGTGCAAATGTGATTGTGTTGGTAGCATAGCTTAAACTATATATTTTTCATTTTTCACTTTATGGTAGGACATATGCAACGACCATATTGATATGAAAAGAAAAATCCGGAGAGGGGTATTATAATCTAGATTCTACCGTACTAATCAACGCTTTTCATTGTCTTGATATTTGCGCTCCACTTTGTAATCCCTCATATAGTTCAGCGGCTGAATAGTGCCCTAGCCCAGTATCAAGAGAAGTACCCTCCACTGCATACGGTAAGGACCACTTGGAAACCTTTGTCTCCATTTTTATTCTGTAAACATGTGATATATTTAACTGCATACATTTTGCGTTTTGATGTACATAATTCCGTCTCTGTGCTGTCATATACTATCTAAAATACACAGTTTTAAAAAGCCCCTAATGTCCTGAAACAAAACCCAAAAAAGATTAAATAATGTATCCATCAATGAATAATATCAAGTGTAGACTTCCTTCATTTCGTCTTGAATCGGTGATAAACTTGTTATATTGTAATACATTTTGTATTTTGGCTGCTTCAGGCCACAGAAGGAGCGGAACTGCCATGGCTGACCGACAAAAAGTAAGCTATCATTCCACTCTCCAATATTAAACACGGATATCATGTCATGAAGTGACTCATCTTTCGCGTTACAGACTAATATTAATTCTGATCACCTTTTCTCTTTGAAGCTTGATGTCCCCGTTGCTGGCAGAATATGATGCTAATCTCCAGACGTTGAGGGAACAAAACGAAAACTATCAGGTATGTTGTGAATATTGCTACACAAAAAAAAAGTAACACTTTTGACTGAAATCGTTTTGTCTCTTCTAGCCATCGCAAAGTCAATTTGCATCACACCGATCGTACTATGTCCTTGTCCGTTAATCAAACTTTTATTCTATTCTACATTCAGTCTAGTCATCGGGAACTACGATTACAAGTCGACAAACTAGTCGCTGAGAATAAAAGGTATTTAAAACCTAAATGCTTTTAAAATGTTCTATATTAAGTGCTACTAATACAAGTTGTGGGATTGTACCGGGGATGCCAAAACGCAAATAACAAGATATGAGATTGAGACTTACACTTTTAGGAGTACCGGTATAATATGAAATGGGTGGTAGATATTCCCAAAATACTGTTTTAGGAGTATGTATACTTTACTTCATATTAGTTGTGTTGGATATAACCTAACAGCAGCAGCTGTGCAATTAATGTGTATATATTCACATCTCAGACTCGGACGTGAACTGAAATCAGCAGTAGAGTCACAAATGACAGAGCTGCCCGTAGATACCGGAGGACAAACCCTGGACGATGACCAGCTGGTAGCTAACCTACAGGCCCAGCTCCAGATGGCCTTACAGGTCAGCAACATTTACTATTAAAGACCAGCAGCTTCGCTGAAGGCGATACTAAGTGTGAACATTTGGTAGCTTTGGGTGTGCCGTGAGAAGAAAGTTGCAATAACAACATGGCGCTGGGTGGGAACATGACCACCGGCCAGGACCCAACAAAATCGCCTCAGGTGAAATGCATAATGGGAGCAACATCGTTATTAATACGGTCCTAAAATATTTTTTTTTTAAAAGACAAGTTAATTAACATGATGAATGCATTCAGAAAACCCTTGGGTAGAGGGTTACTGGTCGATATCATTAAAATCGCCCCATGAAAGAATAATGTATATGAAATATAATAAACAAGAAAATAAAAACACACTCAAACCTATGGTGTATTAAAGTGACCCAGACCCCAAGAAATGGTATATGTAGCGGTCTATGTTAAACGTGTTGCAGGAGAAGGACTCTGCCATGGAGATGTGGCAGGCAGCAGTACAGGAGGTAGAGCGTCTGGAGCAGGAGACTAAGGTAGGTGCACCTTCATATTGAGGGTACGCCCCAGGTTACATCGGGATTAACCCTTTAAAAACCTTCAAGACACCAACCCAGCACCGACGAGGATAAACTCGCCGGTGCTGTGTTTTCTTGGTGTATCAAGTCAAACCTACATGATTCATACACCCCTGAGAGCATGATGCATGAATGCAGCACTAATGAGTCAATGTTCAGGGGCTGTATTCATGCATCATGACGACCAGGGTTAACCAGTTGGCTGATATGTTTAATAGGCAGTGTACCTGTTTTATGTGCCAGCTTCTTGTGGTGATGGTATTCTGGTATCGGGTAGACTTGACATGTACACGTCAGCTCAATATGTTAATGTGCTCATGTCTCCTGTATAACAAGCCTTTGTCTTAACACATACTTTTTATAATTAAAATAGACATAATTTGCACTTTTCCATATCATTGTAATGTTGATATAGTCTCATAAAGAAGATGCATGCACGCTCAATCCTATTTCTATTACCCGGTATACCTATTACACCTAAATGATGAATGACCTGTCATGTACTTTAATGTATTCCTGTAGGTTATTTATGAAGCATCCTTGCAATTTTTGCTATGGCTGAATATAATGTCCCTAAGATTCTACTTACCCTAATTTAGACGACAAAAAACATGTACAGTAATTACTGGTAGCAATACAACGTTGAAATAAATTGAAAAGCAAATAGGAAAAATTACCACAAAAACATGAACACAAATTTCACTTAAGAATATACATCAAGTTCTATAAGACTAAGTCAATTTCACTATCTTTTAACTGTCTTCCACTTAAAAAGTAAAGGAGTAAAGATAGGTATTTTCATATTTCCATTTGATCCAAATAATTAGAGAATGCTTGATTTTCGTGTGTTCTGCATTTTCTGATTATAACTCTTTGACCTACATGATTTCCGACTTCATTATCACATTAATTGACGCCATTAAAAATCCCAAATTTGTTCACTATGGAGCAATAGCCTAGTTTTAGTAGTGAGGCGCTCACTCAGTACCTGTCCATGCTCCAAGCTGTCGTGCACCCTGGTTGTCCCTTGTGGGCATGTTGGTTCACCCTGTTCTCACCTGTCTCTTGTCTGGCACCTCGCCCTGTGTTACCTGTAGAACCAACACTTCAACCCGCGCCTTGAGACGCTGGAGGCACACACCCACAAGGTAAGTCTTAACGCTCGTCTCAGCAGGGTTCGCCACAGACTGAAAAATCAGACCGCAAAAAAACACAGTGCGGCAGATTTTTTTTCGAACCTTTATCTCAGGGTTCTCCACAGACTGAGAAATCACGCCGCAAAACCCAGCGTGCAGACCCTTTTTTTTTCGGCTATGTCTGAAACCACCATCCCTCTAATGTTATTTCATTTTTTTAAATATTGATAGAATATCAAACTTGTTTAATATTGATATACATGTTGCACAAATGGCTTTATGCACATCCATCTTTTAAAATCATATTCTCTTTGCTATTAGATTTAGCGTCGCACATACATATGCATCCATTCTACTAGATAAAGAACAACGGAAATATCATGACATAATTATAGGCTTCCTTTTGAATAATTGACTATTGAAGATAGGTGCAATATCATGAAAACCTTCAAGAGAAGTTTTCAAAAAAGGAGTAGAAATAAAATAATTTGAGACTAACTTTGCCAACAGATTCGTGCTCAATACAACCGGACGGTGTCAGATCTTACGACCGAGGTGAATACGCTACAGGAGGAGCTCAAGAAAACAAAGAACGAGCTTAAGGCCTCCAGCATCCAGGTCATGGACCTACGGCGCACCCTGGAGGAGATGAAGAACCAACTTATACGTAAGGTAGGTGTTAGCAGGTTAACCCTTTAAGGCTTCATGTTCATTTCTCATCATAATGTACCAATGCATCAGCCGGCACTGCATCGCTATTGAGACATCATCCCAACCTTTCGGCACATGTCTCGAGCGGGCGGTTCAGTGAATTTTTTTCATATTTTTTAAATATGAACCCCTGGACATGGTATGGATTTCCTTCTTGGTTCCCACTGGAAAACAAAACTAGCTCGGTTGAGAGTGTAATCACATTATGTAGTTATACCAGTTGACAGTGAAATCGTTATTTAGTGTACTGACTATTCGTTGCTTTGTCACCAGGAACAAGAGAAGACGTTTGTCCAGGGTCGGGGAGAACAGGCAGGCAACAAGGCAGAAGGACTGTCCAAGTCAGTGGCTGACCTTAACAGCAGGTAAGATAATGTTTACCTTCCAAGTCTTATGTTTTGGTTTACTTGATGATGATTAATAAGGACTGAATCTTTGGTAGTCTTTCATCAATTGAACATGGGTATCTGCAGAAACTGTATGAAAGCCAACTATTGATTATGTGGCATCTATACATAATCTGTGAAGTACAATCATGATTTTGGTTCTTTCAGACTACAGGATACCGAAATGCATCTGAGCAGTGCCAAGAAGGAGAGGGCTACACTGGAGGAAAAGGTTATTGAACTACAAAAGAAGAGGTTTGTAAGGTTTCTCTTTAAGATAAATCTATCTCTTTTAATATGGAACTAACATATAAGACCAATTTGAAGCTGCCGACGGGAATGGTCCATTATCCTACAATTCCCAATTTTTTTGTCATGAATGAAACAAACAGGAAATGTGCAAACTCATAAGAAACGCTGCACGATTTTTTTTTCTCGTTTAAAAATATGAATTGTTTTAAACATTGAAATTGACATAATTAGTTGATACAATGTATCCAATTAAAGCTGGGCCGTCAGGGAATAAGTTCAGCATTTTCCATACATGGACTAAAAAAACAGTTCCACCAGAGGGCAGCAGTGTTTGGACAGGGGACCATGAGCATTGTCCAGCTACAACATATTCAGCTTGGGCATCTATCAACCATACAGGGGTTTCTACCATGACCAACCCAATGACATTCAATCATGGTCAGGGCCAAGCATTGCCCTCCGCTACACATGTCAAAAACATAGGTTAGCCAGACTAGAATGGGGCGGCTATAGTAGGAGTAATGCGTCCCTCACAGCCATAGCACACGTTAACACAAATCATATCTTGATAAAATTAGCTGAGCTCCCGGCCCTTAAGACCCTTCTTGTGAATGAAAACTGAACTATATCCAAAAGTGCTTTTGGCCTGACTTCAACTATGACGGTCAAGCTTTAAGTAATTTCCTATGAATAGTGTTTTTTTGTGCTCTGCCCCAGTATGTTTATGGTTGCTGTATATTATCTTATACTAAGCATGTTTCTGCCTTGTTTCAGCACTGAGCTGGAGCAGCGTGAGTACGAGGCGGTGCTGCAGGTTAAGGAGTCGGTACAGATGGTAGAGAACGCCATGTTGGAGAAAGACGAGGTACTCGTCAGGGAGCGGCAGGCCACCGAGGACGTAAGCCGTCTTCAGGACGCTATCGCCAAACTACTCGATGAGGCTGGTGCTAGAACTCGACAGGAGGTCAGTTAGATTTTGGTTAATACTTTAATAGATGTACCATGGTTGTAGCTTTTTACACCTTTTTCTCCTCTCTTTTTTTAATCGTGTTTTTTTTAAGATAATCCCAGCAAAATGTCCTGGTTTTAATTCTCCTGAAAGAGTATTGACAGAAGATATGTACAGAGGTGAAAATATATAAATCAAAAGAGGATATTTAATTATGAATGAACCAAAACTATCCTCTTAGCTCTAGCTATGAATCCTGCAGGCTATAATGGAATTAAGTAAAATACAGTTTTAACAATAAGTGTTAATTGTACCGGCAGGTTGACGCTGTAAAGAAGCAGTGTAATGAGAACATATCGCGGCTGATGGAGGAGATTCACGCCTTGGAGCTGGAGAACAGTGAGAAGCAGGGGCAGATAGACCGCTCCATCAGAGAGAAACGCGCAGTCGAGTCGGAACTAGAGAAGGTAAGCCTTTTACTATACCAGATGTCAAGAAAAATAAAAAGTTTCTAGTTTGAGCTAGAAGAGGTAAAGGGTTTTTACCCTACCAGGTGTCGATGAAAATAAAAGTTTCCAGTTTTAACACTCATGTATCTTTTGATGCAAGGGTATGGTAAATTTGTACATTCCTAAAATAACAATCAAAAAATCTTTTTGGGTATTTTTTTATTTTATTGAGATGGTTCTGCTTGCTATTCTAGTTTCTATGTATTCAGAAAGGATACTCATATTTTTTGGTCGAGTTAGTTAAACGTTACATGTATTTTGTCATTCTCCAGATCTACCAGGAGGGGTTGACGCAAGGTTCTAAGGAGAGTGGTACAATAGATGACCTCAACAGGCGAGCGTGTCATGCCGAGCGGCTCAAGGATGAGGCCATGGTCAAAATAGACTCATTAAGTGCGCAACTGCGGCGGCTTGAAATCAAGTATGCACTTATTAATAGACGACTCTGATGCTATAGCAATGTTTAATTGTATGATAGAAAGTATTGCCTGGTAAAAGTTTCCAAGAAGGAAAGTTTTCCTAGTTTACTAGGTCTCTTATGCTGCGGAGACATATAACAAACATAATATTATATGACGTTTTTTCAGGGGCCTCCATTTGAACATATCAATTTTTCTTCTTATCCACCTTATGTTCTATAGTTTATAAACTGAATATCCTCTGATGAGTATAGCCCAAAAAGGTTCTGTCTGAGTATAATCTGTACGTGTTTCTGTGTAATCCCCCAGGCACACACAAGAGGGCAAGCAGCACCTAGCAGAGATAGAGTCACTGCGTGAGCGGCTAGAGAAAATGGGCTTGGAGTTTGAGGGTGCCAATAATGACCGAGTACGCCTTATGGAGGAGGTGGATGAACTCAAGAAAAAGACACAGGCTCTGACACAGGAGAGAGACGCAGGGGAGCGCAAGTATAAAAAAGAGGTATGGCAATGTTTTGCAATATGTAGAAGGGCAACTTGAGATATATAATTACACTGGTATATTTGTCCATACATACATAGAGTTCTGTTCTTAATTTGCAATGCTGTCTTAAAGTGCTATATCATTCAGCGGGAAGATGTGCTAATGAAAAACTGTGAATGTAATTTATAGTTCTACATGGACATTTGTAAAAGTATAAAGGATGCTGATTAACCTCCACAGATTACCCTACTGGAGCGGGAAGGTAAGCGGAAGGCGACAGACTATGAGACGCGGCTACAGGCCGTGGAGGACGGACACCGACACGCCATGCTGGAGCTGAGACAACTGCTGTCATCACAACAACGCATGAGTGCAAAGTAAGATAATATAAAAATCATGATAGGCGATGAATTTATAAAAAAAATCAAAAAATCATGAACTTCCTGTCAAAACACTCTTTGCCTTATGCAATATGATGTTCAGTAAAAGCCCTATAAATGCGTGATCCAATACATGTATATATTTCACTATTTACTAGATGGAAAGAGGAGTGTCAGACAATTACTGCCAAGTTTGAGGCCAAAGTGAACGACCTTCGGAATGAGATTGGTAGGCACAAAAAGCGCAGTGACGAGGTAACGAAGCTGCTTCGAGAGAGTCGTGATAAGACAATCGGAGCTGAGCAGATGATCGCGGAGTATGCGCGTAACATCCGGCGTATGGAGGAGCGTGTTCGTGAGGCCGAGAATCGGGCGGCCACTGTGTCCTTACAGGTTAGCATGTTTATTTTTATTTTAACAATGGTTATTTCTCATGAGCAGGCCAACATATTTTTGGTCGCCACTCTGTGAGTTAATTGCGGCCAACCCCTTTTAACCCTAGTCATATACTGATTTTTTTTCGCTAAAAAAGGGTGACATTTTTTAGTTTCCCCCCTCGAAAAGCCATCAGATCTCCTCATCCTGCTGTTAAAAAAATGACCGCTCACTATTAGAGTATCACCTATTTCCTTCCCATTGCTACTTCAGGGATTTGCCTGAATTCCTTTTTGCATCGTATAGGGAAAGGCTCCTAAACTGCTTTAAACTTAATATTATTCTTGATATTTCATTTATGAAATCTTAACTGTGATACGTTACGTAGGTCTTACCCCAGCTCTTCTTTTCCGTACAGGTATCAACACAAATGGCCCGAGCGAGAGCCGGTTTAACCAATAGTCAAACAGGTTTGATGGGATCTACCAAACTCAACACTGGGTAAGTCAACAGTGAAGCCAGCGTGAAGTACATGTACCATATTTCTTGTGACAAACTGCTCTTAACCATACGTGAATAATGCTACCGTCTACTACAGTATAAAATGTAAATAATGTAAATATTCTTCGGCCTAGTGCCCCTTTACTTATTTTGCCTGTACATATTGGTGTGTTCCTGTGAGCAGACTAATGGTAAATAGCATTGTAGAATAGATTTCTCAGCTGAATTATTGTTTTTCAGGGAATATGCAACAAATTATTTCTTGTCCTAGCACATAGTCTTCAGAGAACTCACAAGTAATGGTTTCACATTTAAATTAAGCATGAAACTTTTGATTTGTAGAAGGTACTCATCTGGGTACCTATGCTTATAGAGAATGGAAATAACATACATAGAATGCAGTTTTGAAACATTTTGAAATAATGGTAAAATTGAAAAACTATTGGCATGTAGTAAAGAAGATTAGCCCTATGCATGTATGTGTCATGTGATTGGTTATGTAAGATATCCCATGATAGGGGAAGCATTATAACATTTAGTGTTATACATGTCAGCAGTTGGTCAATGGTCTACTCGACTTCCCGTTAGCTTTGACCAGAACGCGCTTCGCCGTATGTACATTTATGTGGTGCTTTACAATAGGTGGTGGAACGGTCACTGACATCTGATATTATCTAACATAGCTTTGCCACTAGATCTCATGGAAGCAGATGAAACCCGTTTTAGATGTAAAGACAAACCGAAAACACTTAGCAATCCTAACATTGATACATGGCGCACTTAGATTACTTTACTTTTTGCTTTCTTTGAAAACATCTTTACCCTTGGTTTGTATTTTATGTTTTAGCTATCCAGAGATTAGTATAGAAAAGGAAAATGCTGTTATGTATTCATGGTTCATGCATTCCTGAATTTGAAATGTTGTAGGGATAATAATGTTAGATTTGTGTCGTCAGATAACTAACCAATACAGTTTGTACACACACCAACATATTTGCACGGCCTCTAGAATATCGCAAAACATAATCAACTGAATGCAAAATTATTTTATTTGAAAAGTATTTAATCTTAGAAGAAAATGACGCAAAAATAGCAGTGTTTGTTCATCAGGTTAAATTCATGACTTATTTAATTTGGTCTGAAATCTGTTCATATCGCTGTATAATTAATATCACTATGACCACGTGCCTAATTTACATCGGATATTGTCTGGTCAGATACTCTGTTGAGTTAAGCTCTTTTATTTGATTTCAATGATGATACCTTGTTTGTGTAAACATAAGTGACTTATATGTATTGTGCTTTGCAGGGAGCTGGCCGAACCGATAACTCTACAGGACTTGGCCACCGATACTCAGAAGACAGGGGTGCACTTTGCAGACAATAGTTATGTGTCCCGAGATAGGTAGCAGACCCTTTCACCCCACCCCCGGGGTAGCCAATGTTTAATAGCCATAGATAATTCAATCTAACCAAACATAGTCAAACACATTATTAAACAGTCACTCCAATTTGTCAGTTTTCCACACCAATTTGTTGAAAGGACTACTCGATTTATTTATTTTCATAGTAGCCATCATTATTGAATCCAAGAAATAGTCTCGATTTCCTATTACACATGTACAAGGAGATATGACCATATGGCCATGTAATAAGTGAAATAAATTAGAATCTGTAAAATTGCCCTTGTACAGTATATTGCATTGAGAAGTGTTTCAAGCGTTGCAATATGTACTCTGGCAATCTGAATACTATCTTTTAGGTTGCTAAGTTGGGTTCTGAACATTAAGTTGGGCATGTTCAATATTCTCAAGTGCTTTGGGATTAAATACCGCACCGTCTTGTATATATGTATTTACATTGTATAAAACACGTTTCATTTCATTTCATTGTGTAAAATATTAACAGTAATGAACGTACTATGTGGAGTTATGATGTTGAATGGTCTCAAGTACATGTATCTTACACACCAACTAAACTGATTGATATTTCCGAGATTACTGAAGTTCGATTGAGAAATGTATATAAGACGTGTTCATCTAGTTGGTTTTGCCTGCATACGCTTGTTAAACTAGAAAAAAAAGTGGTAGGTTTGCTTTTCGAAATAACGAAAACAATCGATAAGATTCTCGCTTAAGTTTGAGATGAGAATGTGTAACCAATTAAAATGGCCACAAACTAAGCTAAATTAAATTCGATGTAATCAGTGAAAAAGGTGAACTCTCATTTTGATTGTGAATGATGAAAATCGAGTTTCCTTAAACATAAATATGTAAAACTGGTGCTGGGACGTTTGAACTGTCACCTTTTTCCTACGACCATACATATATGTTTATACTAAGTATCCAAAAATATATTTTACATAATCGAAGAAATGGGCTGTTGTCAGTCAATTTCGTTTTCGTACTGTCAATACTTTGCAGCTCTTGAGAAATCTTATCTTTTATAATATAAGAGCGAATCTCATCTGTCATTTGAACAACATAGTTGTGGCATATCAACTGGACCTCTCTTTCTTTTAATAGTATGCAGTTCAACAATTGTATCTCTTCATTCATTTGTCTATGGGAGATTTTTTACCGTGGAAGGTAGCATAATCCAATACACATCTCAAGTACCGAGGTAATTCATCCCATCAAACACAAAATACAGGAGTGCATGTTGTGCCTAGCACAAATTTATTTTTCAAGTTGATCGTTGTTCAATTATCAAACATGATTCGTGCTTATTGACTCATTATTATTGAACTTAATATTATGTGTGGCACGTCTGTGATGACAAATATATTAGTCGCATTCCGTCCGATACCCTGTGCTAGTAAAGTCATGTGCCACACAAAAGGTACCTATAATGAATACATGTAGTAAGTGTTACACATTGGTCATTTGGGACTAACACCAAATGTTAATTAATTACTGTACATTATAAAAAGATGTAAAATAAATACTATTCTAATAAATTGTTACTATATCAAAATGCACTTTGAATTTGTTCCATTTCCTGTTATTCATACATGTATAAGGCACTCGTGTCAGATCAAATTTACAACAGTAAATTACTATATGTACTCACAGTAGAATATGATAGTTATGTAAACAAGAACGTAGCTCAAAGAAATGTATAAAGTGGAATGAATTTCATCAGTAAACTGCATCAATGGCCAACGAGAACATGACACAAACCAATGTATTAAAATAGGGATACATTCATCTGAAGAGATTTATATACAATATGGATATGGCTACAATACTTTTATTACTTCTTTTTCTAGAACCTCCACAAAACCAAAATCACTTGTATTACTTGAACTAAATTACACATTGCATAATAGCATAATTCAACTTGGAAACTAAAGATAAACTCAGTTCACATAAACATAACATTGCAATTCGTATTCACAGTTCTATTATCGATAACATCAACTGCTTTTGGAAGCCCTGGTATATATAATTGAAGTAGAGGACCTGAGGATAATTTGTGCGATACTGTTGTCTCCCACGGTTGTATATTACATATTTTAAATGTAATGATAATAGGGTAAAGGATTACTGATGGATTTCCAAGCAGTTGATGCCATGGAAATATAACAACGGGGGTACAGCACATAGAATATACCATGAATCTGAACATTCAATTGAAATTGATGTACCGGGTATTTACCAGTACAATGTAACTGCATCAAATCCTTCAAACCATAAGGCAGTTAGTTTGTTAGATACAATCAATACTACGTTCCCCATATGTTAGGTGCATATATTACTTATGTATTTCAACGTATTTGATACCACAGAAAATATACTCTCTACACCAGAATAGATTCTTAATGGATATTACATCTGAACATGCAGTCTAAAATAACTTTTTCACCAGTAACTGCATACAACACTTTAAACCACAAGGCAGCTAGTTTGTTATATACATATCAATACCTCATTCTGGAAACTAATCTTCTTCAGCTAGTTTTCCTTCTACATGGAAGTAGATGTTGAACATATGTCCGAAGCCCCGTTCCTCCAGGTACTGGAAGAGCTGGCCCCGGTCGGCATGTGGTGCCCGACCAGCCGCCTGCCGCATCGCAAAGTAACGCTCCTCAAAGGGGCCAAACTTCCTGAAGTCATCCACAGTCTTATCTCCCATATCTAAGTCCTCCCTCTCCTTCATGGTTAGTTTCTTCCACTGCATACGCCGTATCCTACCCCAGAAGTCCTCCACGTCATATAGATAGCCCTCCAGGACGATTATACCCGGCTTGCCTGGTACGTAAAAGCCAGTCAAATTAAGCTCGGACCCAAACTCGAGCATATCCTTGCGTTTGATCTTACTGTATATATGATGGCTGTAGATCCACATGCGACAGAACATGTTACTTTTTGGGTCGACACTCCGGCCCCCCTTTGGCTGGCTACTCTCTGGGGGTGTCTCATTGACAAAGTATGACTCAGCATTTTCCTGTAGCCAGTCTATGAGTGAGCAGGTGAGCAGCTCCCCTGCCTGCCAGCTGCTGCTCAGATGGCTCCACATGGCTTCACTCAGCAGATGGTGCTGGGTGCGGGACAGGGAGGCCGCGCGGAAGAAGATCTGCGGTAACACGGATGGGTAGTCATAGGGTAGGCGGCACACCAACTCCAGAGGCTGGAAAGATACAGAAACCAACAGGAGGTATTAGCATTACAGTTTGTTTGTTTGTTAACCTTTCCTTTTCTGTTACAGATAGCATTAGGATGTTGATCCACTTGTGTCACATGACAAAAGAAAAAAAGGTTTTACTGCGATAAAAGAAATCCTCAGACAGAATGGTGGTATAGTTTCCACTTATTTCCTCAAGGTATAGGTGGATATTACTAGCAAAGTACCACACTGTAGGCTACTTTAAGGATATGGTCACAAATTTAATCTACCGGGGTATTTGTGAATTTTAAGCATAGATCTGCTTTGGAGAATATCCTAAAGTTAGTAAGCTTGTTTCTGGAGGTATTAGCAGGCAGTGGTGTCAAAACTTATATTGTATTTTAAAGCTATGTTTGCCTGACTTAACCTATCTGTAAGGAAATTAAGCTGTAGCATTATGTGCATATAAGCTGGGATGTGAGGGAGGCTGACAGGTAGATTAGTGAGTGGTGGCCTCATTCACTCGATGGTACTGGCTATGGACTACTTAGTAATACACAGTGTATATGTCTAGTATGGGGTCCTAGAATAGTAGTCTTGTACAGTAGTAAGAAGCAAGAATCGACACCCCCAGGCCATGAATCATGTCACTACCAGTGTTTCATTGATAGAATAGCTTACTGACTGTAGGACAACTTAGTGGGGATTTGGTAGAGGTTAGGATACTTGATATGAATGTAAAATGCAGCTGTCTTCCTTGAACAAGGGACGGGTAGGTGAGGTATGTTGAGAGCGGGGTGGGTAGGGGAAAAAGAACTGACTCAATACTCACTTTCAAGTTAGAAGCACATAGACGTTTACTTTTTGTATTATGGTACCATATACACCCCACCAGTGTGTATTTATTAATAAGCGTTATATATTATATTTGCAAATTTTATGTTACCCAGGTTATTTCACTTGATAATACCTAAGGTCATGATCTGTGTGTCTCAACCATCTCTGCTGGTACTACAGAAATAACTGGGCAACAGCGATCTAGGGATCTTCAAAAATATGAGGTGATACAAAAAGCTGTATTATTAGCTGTATGATGGGGTATGTTGTTTTCGAATGTTGATAGGGTTTATGTACAATAAACATTAAGACCATGCACAAAAATCAATAACGCCGCTGCATTTGAAAAAATCGAGCGTGTGATCCTAATCACAAAAGACTCAGGGTGGTTGCCTGTAGTGTGCATGAGAAGTGTGTGGGCATAGTGTGCATGTGGAATGTGCATGTGTAGTGTACATGTGTAGTGTGCATGCGTAGTGTACAGGCGTAGTGTGCATGCATAGTGTGCATGTGTAGTGTACATGTGTAGTGTGCATGTGTAGTGTACAGGTGTAGGATGCATGTGTAGTGTGCATTGTGTAGTGTGCATGCATACCCCCTCCCATCAAGTGCCCCCCTCCCCAACTGACATGTTCAATATCACACACAATACAAAATTACCATGCATTAACCATTCCCAAAGTAACCCCCAGTCAATTACCCTAAGGTTAGAGCTGTCAGAATGTCTGAAAAAAAAACGTCTCACCCCTGTAGTGTCACTGCAGATAACCCTCTCCCATAGAGATAGCACTGAGCCCGTTCAATATGTAAATGTTCAATGTTAAGGGTTATCTACGGTCTGCCATAGGGCTCTATGCTGTAGCAAATTACCACCATTTTAGACACAAAATAAAATCATGCTTTTTTTGGGGGGTAGCATTTGAAAATGGATTAAAGTGCGACTACATAGGAAGGACAACAGATCTAGTGACACAAAATTGAGAGAAAAAGCTCCAATTTTGAAGGAATGAGAGCAGTTTTAAATTTTAGGCTGAGAGGACCACTGCTACCCGTCGCACAAGACTCAGGGTAACCCTGAGTCAATTATACGTGGTATTTAGTATGAAGTTAGTAGTAAGTTAATTTGTCATGGTAGTACTGTAGTTACCAATAGTTATAACGGGATAAAGCTTTACAATGGGACAGGGCAGTCGAGCAAGAAATGAAAAGGTATTTTTCTGGGATGAAAGAAAAACACAACATGGGAAACAGTAAACTGGAATGGTTTCTATTATATGCTTTACGTACTATGGAGACAAAACAAGGTTATTAACATAGACATACATATGTATGTCTATGTTATTAACTGTCAGAATATTGTATCCTACCGACTCAATATTGAAATGCAAACACATGTACATTGTACCATTATCACCCAAAAATTAAGAATTCTTTGTGCACTACTCCATTGCTATAAATAATTTGATGACTGTTGCAATATCAAAGAGCTAACAATGACTAAATGAGATGGTAACAACGAGAATACTTTATGTAGCATAAATGTTGCCTTGTAGTTTCAGGCCAGGATATGATATCAATACACTAGTCATCAGCTTCAGCTAGTTTCCCATCTACATGGAAATAGACGCTGAACATGTGCCCCAGCCCCCGTTCCTCCAAGAACTGGTATAGCTGGCCTCGGTCAGGGATTCCCAGCTTTCCTCCCTGCACCTGCCGCACAGCAAAGAAACGCTCCTCAAAGGGGCCAAACTTCCTGAAGACATCTATGCTCTTGTTACCCATATCCCAGTCCTCTTTCTCCTTCATCTTGATCTGTTTCCACGTCCACCGCCGTACACGGCCCCAGAAATCCTCAACATCATTATTATACCCCTCAATGACAATGATCCCTGGTTTGCCTGGTACGTAAAATCCCGTCAGCTCAAGCTCATCCGCAATCTCCAACATGCCCTTTCTTTTCACAGGGTTGCGGATATGGTGACTGTAGATCCACATGCGACTGAACATATTGGTTTTCGGGTCGATGTGACCCCCCTTCTTTGGCTTGCTACTTTGTTCTGCTGGTACATCAGCAGCAAAGTATGACTCAGCATTGTCCTGTAGCCAGTCTATGAGTGAGCAGGTGAGCAGCTCCCCTGCCTGCCAGCTGCTGCTCAGATGGCTCCACATGGCTTCACTCAGCAGATGGTGCTGGGTGCGGGACAGGGAGGCCGCGCGGATAAACACATGCGGTAAAATCGATGGGTAGTCATGTGGAAATCTGCACACCAACTCCAGAGGCTGGAAAACACAAGTCAAGACCTTCCATCGCCTGTATATCTCTTCGGGGCAACCACCCAATAATGTTATTATTATTAGCAAAATTTCATTGTTATTAGGGAGTGATCATTTTTTAACAACAGGGGGGGTGGGTCGAGTTGAAAATCAGCACGTGCGCGGGCCCTTTGAGGCATAGTAACGCGCAGGCTTTTTGGCTCAAAACAGGTTAAATGTTTTTGACCCCCCCCCCAAGAGGGGTCTAAATTCCCCCCCCCCCCCGGTCGAGGGGTCCAAATTATTCCCCCCCCCCCCCCAAACCCACCACCCCCCTCCCTGTTGATAATAAATGGTCACTCCCTTTACAGCCACTGCACTAGCTATGCTAGTATTAAATAGCTACTGTAGCTTTTAATATATTAGCAGTATACATACCTGTTCACCAACAGAAAGCTTGACAGTGAATCCTATCCTACTCTGCAGGTTGGACGCGTCCATCTGTCCCTCTAGGAAGGCACTGATCTCGGCTACACTGCCGTGGTCGTCCAGAACAAACTCTGAACGGTCAGGGAACATGGAAGACAACATTTCCACTTCTGACAACTGAAGTGTCAACGTCTCCATCAAGTCCGCTGTGGGCGACTCTGCCGCCTCAGAAGTCATCTTGACCAGTCACAAGTTGAATATGACGCTTGTTGGTCAATATGGCTGCATTAAATGTGGAATCCAATCTCGCATGTCCATGTAATGTGGTATAATCAACATGACAACTTTGCACTTTGGTTTGTTTACATCGCCATCTTGATCCACGTGGTGGAAGACACAGGTTCATAAGAATGCCGATAGGTGGCACCAAATTCTTGCGCAAATTGCTTCTCTCCGCACACTCCCCGGGACGTTATTGTTGGGGGCGGAATGGATTTGAGCAGAATGGATAGGATTATCATTAACAAAATATTTAATTTTAGTTGCTTACAATTAGGAGTATGAGCTATATAATTGTGCATAAAATTAAATAGCACTTCGTAAAAATAATTTGAGGATAGAGATTCAGTTATTAAAGTAGGCCTACAAATATGTTATCATGTGACATAATGCAGTGTGGCTAGCCCACAGTTAGGCCCATGTGCACAGCATTTTGGCAGTTTTACATTTATACTCTATGTTCTTGATTCATTCCTGTAAAGGACCCTACATAAATTTCCTTAATGTTTTTGATGTAGTGCACCAATATAATATCTCACCTTCAAAAATTGACATTTAGGGAAGATGGGGTAATACGGGTCATGGGGTAATAAGGGACACTCTCATTTCAGACAGATATTTCTTACTGGAAGGTAACACTAAGAACTAAGTTTTGGTTTTACAATAATAGGTAGGCATCAGGTCATATATATTGCAGCATTTATTAAGTGGTTGGAGGAATCATTATATGAATTATACGGGGAAAATAAAACTGAATACCTGAAATATATAGGGCTGACATCTTGCTTAGTAAAGCATAATTAGACACATTATCATTTTTGTAAGCTCCTAGTTTGAGCAAAATGGTAATATTTTTTCTGGTTTCAGCTGCTAAGGATAAAACACCCAATAGGGTAAAATGGGGCAATATCGCGCACCTGGGTTGTATCACGCATTTTTGTCTCTATGACGTCATAGAGAAGGAGAATAGGCATAGAGAAAATGTAAAATATGTTCTAAAAGGACATTTAACCACAGAATATGATCAAATCGAGAAATCACATTTTACCTCCATTTTTCTTCCTTTCATGGGGTATTAAAGTGCTAGGTGCGTGATATAACCCTGAGGAAACCCTTTTCCCCTAATTTTAATTAATTAAGGTATTTTTTATTAATAGGAAAGTCACTAAAAACCTTCAGACAGCATTTACAGAAGGAAGGCTTGAATATGGATGAATAATATCCACATATCATGGGTGCATATCCCTTCTAAATAAAAGTATGGGGGAAATTGAACTGTTTCTCAAATTATTTTCATGGAATGTAGGTGTACAAAGAATGATGCATGATATAACCCTAATATATGCGTGATATAACACTGTGGTGCGTGATACAACCCCAAAGAAAAATGCAAATAGTACCTATCTTCTCCATGCCCTAGGAACAATTAGATTGTATAAATATGATGATGTTTTGCTTTTATCCGATTTAATGGGATATAAGATGTCTGCAAAAGTTGAAAAGAAAATTACCAAATCGTTTTCTGTTATTCTGTATGATTCCAACCAACATTTAGGCTTATTTTTAGGGTTAGATGCGCGATATTGCCCCATTTTACCCTAGGTTAAAAAATTAATTATGGTTTGGTTATTATCTGTGAAGTGTCCAGGAATTGACACCACTTTTTATGTGGTGTCCCGTATTACCCCAACCCCATTTTTAGGTGGGGTAATACGGGTCAAAGGCAATCCCTATGGCAATTTGTATATATTTTTTCTACAAAAATGTTAAACTATTTACCTTATTTAAACCTTCCACATAAAAGAGGGATTTTGCAGACGCTCCTATTTTTCAAGATATCTAAATAAATTTACTTCTTTGCGATGTTTTTTTTCATGTTTTAAATTTGTATATGGTCATGGTTTGTGTGGCGGCCATTTTCCAAAATGGCGGCATGAAAATACAAGAGATTTCGAGGTCAATTTGAACATAAACGACAACTCACAATTTTTTTGCCATTTCTAGTGTGCATCTTAAGATAAATGGTCACAAAATAGCTTGAATTAAAGCTATATAGGAGCCCTATCTACTAGATAGGGTTTCGGGCATATCATGACATCCTGGTTACCATGGCAACAATTTAAACACACCATTTTTGCCAAATTTTGCTAATTCTTTTATATTTTGACAAATTTTCTCGACAGGAATAGGCATATACCGTAAATTCTCGCGTAGAAGCCGCGGCTTGTACGCGAGTCAGACTCAGCTTTCTTTTGATACCAAACATGCCTATATAGGGTGCGGCTTATACGAGAGTTTTCTTTAGCATACTACAGTACCAAAATCGGAATATTCAGACCCCCTCTGCGGCTTATATAATTTGTTAAAGTTATGGGTGCGGCTTGTACGCGAGTTAGGCTTGTACGCGAGAATTTACGGTAGTGCTAATTGAGGTAACAAAGTATCTATATTATGTTTTTGGGCAGTTTAAATCATCATATATTTTGTTAAGGTACCCCAAAGGCTGCTCATTCAAAGAATTCCATTCATGCTTGAAAGATTTTTGGCCATTTTCACTGAAGATTACTTTTCCGTCCCATCTTACCCCACAATGGTGACCCGTATTACCCCACCGTGGGGTAATACGGGTCACAAAATCTTTGAAATTATTAACCACAACCACTGTACCTTAGGGAGTTTGAGGAAATTTTTCTTCAACACAATTAAATACAAAAGAGGAATGCTTAAAATGTAGGTAAAAAAATATTTTGATTATGGTCACCAGTGAGGCAGAAATTGCATGAAAACCCCTAGCTGTCCCGTATTCCCCCATCTTCCCCTACCATTCTTGTCATATGGGTTATAAAGCATGGGGGTCAATTCTTATCAATTGTCCCACTTTACATGAAGCAAGTGTCCCACTTTACCAAAAACCCAAGTAAAGTGGGACGCTTCAATTTGAAATGGCATCTCTATGAAATGGGCTATTTAAGCTACATTGTTAAGGTATTTCATATCTTTTTATATTTTCGTTTAAAGGAATAAATACTGAACCTATTTGATGTGTTTGACATTTTCTACTCTTCGTACCAAATGTGTGAATGGCACATAAAGTATGGCTTAGGTGTCACACTTTACCTGAATCAACCCTATGGAAAGCCCGTGGCATATACGATTTCCTCAGTTTTACCATTTCCCAGACCAATATTGCACTGCTCGCCTCTTAATTCTCAGCCTGCTCTCTAATCATGTCTCTATATTGTGCCCTTTTCCTTTACTTTAAAGCAAAATGAGGCGCCCAACTGCCAGTGTTAGCCTATTAATGTATGTGGTTCGGAATTCAACTAGAATCTACCACCAAACAGGGACAAATGTGGAAGAGGTTGATGCTGAGGCATACCTATAAATGTTGTATATAAAATGTATACATGAACCTATTCCTCGTGCTTACAGACAGCGATACATATGCCTTTCGATCATTCTATACAGAAAGTTGGATGGCAAATAAAATGAGAAATCTCAATCATAAAAGTAATTCAAGAATTTATTCAGGATGCGAAGCACAGCTATGAACAAACTTGAGTTCATACATGTTTGAGAAAACAATTTTCCCTCAGTCTAGTTCACAAGTGTTATTCACACCAACATATTTTAGACAAAATATTCTAGACAAATACAAAAAGTACATGAATTAATGCAATAGAAATATAATTATAAACAGCGATCCTCATTTTATTTTACGACTAATTCTGAATTAGCATCAAGCTATACTCATTAAAATCTTGTAACATTTTCCTCTACAGGTGTTATCTACATACATGTACGTGTTGACACAAAGCATGTGTAACGTGCAAAATTAATAGTTGTGTGTGCCACTCACAAATACAACATTTTACATAAGGTCTTTTGCTAAAATTGTTATGATGCAACACGATTTTATCAAGGAAGTATGCATACATAGATAACTCAACGCATTTTAAGCTGATTTTCTATAGAGTAAAAGCACCCACAAAATACATCAATATACCTTTTAAGTCTTATCCACACTGAGGAGGAAACAAGAATATATTACAGGAAGGAGTCTATTCAATAATTCTTCCACTAACAAAATAATTATTGGTCTTTGTTACTCCAAGATAAATGTCTTTGTATGCATATAAAATTGAGTATCCCAATGCGCTTTAGGCTGATATTCCATACAGTAAAAGCACCCACAAAATCACATTGATATCATTTTCAAGTGTTATCCACTGAGGAGGCAACAAGAATATAGTACAGGAAAGAATATTCCAGAATTCCTCCAGTCAAAATTAGTCTTTGTTTTTCCAAAGTAAAATACTTTGCATGCATAGATAATTGTCCCAAGGCATTTTAAGCTGATATTCCATACAGTAAAAGCACCCACAAAATACATTAATATATATTTTTTAAGTCTTATCCATGCTGAGGATAAAACAAGAATATAGTACGGGAAAGAACATTCCAGAATTCCTCTAGTCAAAAATTAGTCTTTGTTACCCCAAGGTAAAATACTTAGCATGCATAGATAATTGATTGTCCCATGGCATTTTAAGCTGATATTCCATACAGTAAAAGCACCCACAAAATACATTAATATTATATTTTTTAAGTCTTATCCATGCTGAGGATAAAACAAGAATATAGTACGGGAAGGAGCCTTCCAGAATTCCTCCAGTCAAAAATTAGTCTTTGTTACTCCAAGGTAAAATACTTAGCATGCATAGATAATTGATTGTCCCAAGGCGTTTTAAGCTGATATTCTATACGGTGAAACCCACAAAATTACGTCAATATAATACTTTTTTTAATGTAATTCACGCTGAACAGAGAAAAAAAATACAGTGCAGGAAGGAGTCTATTCAAAAATTCTCACAGTCACAAGTAATCTTTGCTACTGCAAGGTAAAGAATGTTGGATACCCTGTAGCTGCGGTAAGGCTTTGGAACCTGGAGGCTCCGGGCTGGAGGCCCAACTGTATAATTATATGCGGTAAGGCTTTAAGACATGGAGGCCCAGTTGTCAGTGCGGTAAGGCTTTAGGACCTGGAGGCCCAGATGTACATAGCTGCTGTAGGGCTTTAAGGCCTGGAGGCCCAGCTATAGCTGCAGTAGGGCTTTAAGACCTGGAGGCCCAGCTATAGCTGCAGTAGGGCTTTAAGACCTGGAGGCCCAGCTATAGCTGCAGTAGGGCTTTAAGACCTGGAGGCCCAGCTATAGCTGCAGTAGGGCTTTAAGACCTGGAGGCCCAGTTGTAGATGCGGTAAGGAGCAGTGGTGTAGGCATCACTATAGGCACGGGCTTCCGTCCGCTGGGGTGAAGGGTAGGTGGTCAGGAAACGTGGCCTCGGCACCCATCCCTTCCACGCCTGTGCCCTGTATGGCGGCAGTTCTACAACAGGGGGCCTGTTAGAAAAAAGGATATACATAGAGCATGACGCAATCAATTATCTGAACTATGAAGACTGAATTTAGTCTGAAATAGACCATTTACCGACTCTTCAATGTTACAATTTATTCACTGCTGTATTCGACAAGCAGCTTCACAAATCACAGTACAGATTCAATCACTGCAGCAGGAATTTAAAAGATCAAACTTCCGACAATTTATAGAAGACCTGGCATCTCAGGTTCTGTATGGGAGCAAACACATTGTGTAGTTTATATAATATGCACCTAGAACAGTAGAATACTGCTGCTTCATATAAGTGGATGATTGCTACTTACTTCTCCAATGGCTCTTGCTGTGGGCCATTGCACATTCCACAACAGTTGAAGCAGTAGCAGCAGAGGAAGATGAGAAGTCCCAGCAGCAGGGCACCTAGTACCACCCCCAGACCAATGCCAATCTTCTGACCCTCAGTCAGGGGAGGCTTGGCAGTTGGTGCCGTATACTTCTCACACAGGGTCCCCTCAGTTCCTGCTGGGCACCTACAATGTCCACAATCATGGTCCAAATGAATATTCTCGACAATTTTAGGGGGTGTACCGACATTGGTTGCTCATTTAAACATGATAACTACACACCATGGCTGTCTACAGAATTCACTGATGCATCAAGGAATGAGGTTTTCTTTACAGACCAAAACCTATATACTCAGGGGGGAATTGATGATTAAAGTTTATGTCATGATCTTTAAAATGAGATATCATAAGGCAAGATACTCCCAGTAGTTTTGTGGGAATCACATCTGGAACATGCATTGTTACTCATAACTGAAAATGATGAATAAGCTCTAAACACACTGTATATACCATAATATCCACTAAAAATGATGAAAATGTCAGATTTCCTAAAAGATATATGCTAAATAAATGTGAATATCTAATGCAGATTTGGTTCTAGGAGGAATTTTCAAAATCTGTTTTCAGTTTTGAGTTATTGTTGGAAGTCTCAAGAGACTAGGACCAAAATGTTCCATTTAGAAACCATGGAATGGTTTCCATGGCAGCCAGAAAGTGTGACATATGCCTATTTCCCATAGAAAACGTTCCATTTACATTCCAAATATAGAATGTTAGCCCTAAAGATGGAATAATTCTAAGAAGACTACTGTATTCTCCATAAAAAAGTACCCTAAAGCATTTTTCACTATCTTGCCATTCTGATGCCCCCTGGTGGCCAAAACCAGGACTAAAAATCCCCTGCGAAGGTACCTTCTCACGTGTTGAGCCACATATATTGTGAAATCTCGTAATAATTAAGGAGCACTGATATAAAGAACCTCCTGTTATATAGAACACGTTTTTTTTGCCAAATTTGCCCATTCTCTCTTTATTTAGTATTGGTTATAAGGAGCATTGCTTTTAAGACGCAAATTTGCCTTGCAAAAAGGCCCTCTTTATAACAAGCTGTCACTGTATTTACCAACATTTAAATAAAATTTACTTCAAAAGGCACTCACTTGCATACGGGTCCACCATTGACCACTTGACAAACACCATTGTTGTTACATGTGTTCAGCAGGTTGTAGGACGAGCATGCATCTTGAATCGGATCTATTGTAGGCATTGGCAAAATGTGAACATATTATACATGTCCGTTGCGTATGTGTTTTAATTTAGTGGGTATAAATTATAGTTTTGTGGAAATGAATGCTGCAGATATGTATACAGTGTAACCATGTGGAGCAGCGTAGGTATACACTAATATGTATTATTTTCATGTTGGATCAGACCACAGAATTATAAGTCTCACTTGCTCAGACATATGATATTATTAGCGTAATGAGAATACCAGGGATGGGCCCAGGGATTTGGAATAAGGGGCGGGTGAGTGGAGGATGTGACACCAAACTACAGAAAAGCATCTCACCGCGAGTAAAAATGGGATCAAGATATCATTAGACAAATTCTTTTCAAAAAGGGGGAGGGATCCAGCCACCCAGGACCCCCCCCCCCCCACCTCCCCAAGTCACCCAACTTACATGACGTTTCTGATGGACTGAGGTAAAACAAGTCAGTCCCAGAAACGGCGGCACCATCAATTGTCATAGAGCTGGGTAGGGAGGTTTTGGCGAGGGGACCGTTGATGGACTTCTGGGCTTCTGATATAGATTGGAGGTACTCTATAACATGGAGCACCTCAGTCGACGAAGCCCTGCAATATCAAGCAAAGCGCATTCTGTGAAATGAATATTGGAGGAACGTATAGGCTACATTACTTGTTAAATTACACACCTGAGATAGTATCTCTGCCCTGCCTATGTGTCGGTAAAATAAAAACAATAACTTTATAACTATCCTTCAATTAGACCTTTTTGGTAGCAGTATTGTTTTAATAACAGTTACTAGTTTGTTCCACACCTTTGACATTACGTGATCACTGCTTTGATGAAACATTGATGATCGGCATAATAAACCCTCCATTTCATAATCTCTATAATCGAAAACGCACGATTGTGTCCATTATAGTGATGCTGTCTATAGTTTCATACCATACCTTACGCTACAGCAGTGCACTGCTTTTACGTGAGAGATCACCTTTCTGTAGTTTGCGAGCGCCTAAAAGCAGAACATAAGGATAGCATTTATTTCATATACATTGGGCTAAATACAGGTGTATAATAATGCCCGTCTCTACAGGGGATGTGGCTTACTGTGCGAGAATCTCATATTTGTGAAATCAAGAAAATTAAAACAAAATAGAACTGGGACAAAATTACATCCATCATTCATATATAACATTTTATATTTTATCATTTTATATGAACCTAATCAATTGGAATCTTCCCACTACATACCAGTGCTTCCCATTTGGCACAGAATGCCTGTCGTCCACTCGCACTGCGGCCCCCATACACCACTTGGTAGCTCTCTGTGAACCTCACCACCATTGGCTGGAAGTATGGTGCGTCTGACAAACGAGTAAAAGAAGTGATAAGAACCTTTTTCTATTGCATTCCTTTCATTTGGTTTACGTAAGTACAACGAGAAATATTAATAATCTTCGATATCCGGTATTGTTTATGTTGTGCTGGATTCTTATACCGCTAGCAGGGCTCTTCATCATCATATCACCCGAATCTGAAGGGCAAGCTGCTAATTTGGCAGGACCTTGCAACATATCGAAATAATTATTGTATGCAATACATATGATCCTTTTTTTAAATGGTATGCCCACACTCTTGAAATAAAGGCATATTTGCTCTCAGACCTTATAGCCGTAATACCATTTTTGCTTTAAATTGTGCAGTACCCATTCAGAATTCCTGTGAACATCCTTCAAGTCAATTTTCATACTTTTCGCAAAGTTCTCTTATAGCAAGTTGACTTAGATACTATTTTACTTTAAGTTGCATCATTTAAAGATTGAAATGAACATGGTAGTGTCTATAATGTATGTGCATGATATATTATACTCACAGGTGGAGGTGTAGGCTACACTGGTTGTACAGGGACAGGTATACGACCCAGGGTTGTTGATACACCGGCTACCTCCAGCACACGGAGAAACCGTAGCAGCACATTCATTGATGTCTGACAAGTAGACAATGGAAATATCAACAACCAAATAACGCACATAACATGTAAAATAAGACAACAAAAAAGGTGAATGCAAAAATGCGTAGATTTTCTGATAGCAGTAAATGTTTTTCTAATACTTCCTCCCCACCAACACGCTTTGAATTAATTTTGACCCATCTTTTGGCATTGATTCAAAGAATTTGTGTATGGTGGTATCATTGTCGCAAGCACATGCAACTGCCCCATATTATTTTATAGTTTGAGTCCATCAGAGCGCCGGTTTCCTAGGTCTTGTCCTCCTTGTAGTTATCAACCAATACAGTGAATAGGCACTGGTAGCTGGAGGAATACTCAATAATTAATATTACCTGCACATGTCTTCTTGTCAGATTGTAGACTATAACCAGTGTTGCAGGTGCACAGGTAGGAGCCCGGTGTGTTGGTACAGGTGTGGTCACACAGTGCAGCAGTCACGGCACATTCATTAATATCTGTACGTAAAGTACATGTGGATTATTGACTATACATTAGGCTTTATGTGCACGAGTCAAGGAAACCAGATGTATGGATTGTATTCTCATGAAAATGACACATTTTACATAGGAGAAAACGGACTTAACAATAAGTATTTTTCGTGTTAGTCTCATTATTGAAAACATTTCAAAATGCAAAATTAACATTACCAAAACATACAGCTTAAGGTCGTTATTGTGAACATTTTTAATGTCCACGGGTGTTAACCTTCTGTCCTGATGGAGGTTATAGCAAATACATTAACCCATTTATTATCATTATTATCTTGGAGAGCATGTCACAATAACATTAGATATGTTGAATCCTTATGAGTATACCTATGCATTTCTTGGTGGTTGAGTCAAACGTGTATCCCGGGTTGCAGGTGCAGGTGTACGACCCAGGTGTATTTGTGCACCCCGTGTCACACAACGCTGGCACAATCTGACACTCATTGATATCTGAACAACAGAGCTCACCCATCATGTATTAAAAACAATGAAAGTAAGCATTAACGTTTATGTTGGGTAAACAGCCCATGGAACTTGTAACAATAATCGATTCACGAAAGGTCTAGCTTGCGCCCAATAATTATTGAGGGTTCTGCACCATCTTCTCCCTTCTATTAAGCTTAAGATTTAATGTCCGACCTACACAGGGTTGGATATTCTTGGCATGTATGCTCGGAAAAGGAACCTTAATGTCCCTTGTAATAGGCCTGTGTCCACTATACGACAAAGAAAGTGGAATATATGGTCGTTTTGACGTCCAGAAATATGTACATATCTGGGAATATATTTTGTAGATATATTCTACTTTAACTGCAGGTATGCTGTGTCCACTAGGCGTTATAAATTGCTGCCAAGACTGCCCAGGGCAAACATGGACAAGGTTTTACAATAGAATAAAGAGCATATATTCCAATTTCTGCACTAAAAATCAAACATGTTAGATATTCAAATGCCCACTTTTGACGTCCATTTTTGACCCCTGCATATTGCTCTCCCACTTTTGTATTTGAGAATTTTGTCGTCCAGCTGTGTCCACAGGGACACAAAACATATATTTTGTATTTGTATTCAAATTCACGTTTTAACGGACGACAAACGGCCTCATATATGCTAGTGGACACAGGCCTAATAAGGTCCCTTTTCGCAAATCATTTAAATCCAGACTGAGGTCAGGGCTGCGGTTATATCTTCTCTCATATAAGTGTCGCCCCGTTCTATGTGGCATTCTATAGAATATTGCTCATCATAATATTATCGAACTTACCTGTGCAGGTTTCGAAGTTGGCCCATTGTCCTAGGGAGTTGACATTCCTGCAAGTCGCTTGCGCCTCTAAGTTTCCAGTACTGACCTGATAACCAGTGTCACATTGGTATTTTATCACTTTACCAATTGAGTACGTAGCCGCATTGGACTTCAGCACACCATGGCTTATTGTTTGAGGAGGGGTTGCGCACAGTATTTCTGTAATAAAAATAAATTGACCAGGTTCTGAAAATGTCCCAAAATTGGTAAAATAGATGGTTGTTGTTGTTTAGTTCACTTGCAATGTATTTTCCAATGCTAGAATGTTTATTTGCAATCAAAGTTGAATATTTGTGCACAACTGTTAATACCATCTCACCTCTCCTTCGTTATAGGAGCTAGGGGAAAGTCACATCTTTCATCTAACTCGGCCTCAATAAAGCAATATCCCAGTATATGTCTACATTCAAACCAGCAGGAATATAACACACAAATACACCCATACCTTTACAGACGTGATTGTTAAGGCCTGTCCATGTGTAGGTAGTTGCACCTGTTGTACATGTTAAATCCAACATGTTTGCTGGTGATGTGCTTGGTTCAAATTTATAGTTAGCACTGCAAGTATACTTGATCCTTTGTCCGTTACCATACAGTCCCGTATTAGCATCATTCACTGAGTTAGTGATTGTCGGTGGGATACATGACACAGCTGAGGGGTTAAACACACACAAAACACAAATAATTATTGACATTACTCTCGAGGCCAATTTTCATTTGTTAAAAAGACCAAAGTACAATTATCAATACTGGCAACCACAAATTCCCTTACAATAGATAATTAAGTGGTATTATTCATTAAATCTATCCTCATTATTGTTGACGATAATATTCCCTTATTAATCATGGCAATAGACCACTATGCTGAATCAGTATGAGAAACAATGTATGGTCAGCCTCACCTTGGCATCCTGCATGGGCTGACCAAGTGCCTACATATGTGGAACTGCGTTCACACTTTATCTCAAATTTGGTACTCGGTGGTACACTTGTTGAGTCAAAGAACCCAGTGTTACACTGGTATTCGGCCCTTGAATCAATAGGGTATGCTGACAGAGCTGTGTGTTGTGCATTGGACTTTAATGGTGGCGTGCTGCATTTCAAGGCTGGAATAAAAAGGTGTTTGATGAATTTGGTGAAACAATAAATTATTTTCACATATACCTTATTATAATTATCTAGTGTGGGTTGCAGATGGCGTTGCAGTGTACTATTAGTGTTACTATCATCGACCTCTGCCCCCACTTTTCCGTATGTGGAAGGGTTATGTTTTGGGATTCGTGTGTATAATATTTCAGATTCCTGGCAAATTTTATGGATATTGTGTTTTGTGAATTTGAATGCAGCAAAATTATCTCCAAAAAGTATCATAAATATTATTGTTAACATTATTTAAATTATAATTATGATTTTATAGGACATCTTACGTATTTATATACTTGCATACATCTACTGTGTTGCAGTGTAACTGGTGTATCTTTCAGTGGTTGGTCGACTCATGGGCCGGCTACCCTATACCTATGTTTATGCTATGAAATGGTTCTTACGTTGGCAGGTGTGTCCATTGAGGCCCGTCCATGAAGATGTGATCCCACTGACAGAACATGTGAGGTCTAGCTGATTTGGTGTTGTAGTAGCTGGGCTGAAGATATAGTTGGCAGCACACTGGTACCTGATACTCACACCCTGAGTATATATCGTGGAGCCAGGGTTATTGTTTGTAGAGAAGCAAATAGAGGGTGGGGTACATCGTACCACTGTTGAAAAAAACAAAAACAATATTACAATAACGTAAATGATGTATGACAAAGAGGTATGTCATAATCAGTGAATCATACAAGTAATGCTAGATTTCAAATTTTAGTAGATTTAAAAAAAAGAAAACTAACAGAGAATTGTGTAAACATGTTCCTTGAAATGTTTGAAACATTTAACATCATAACTTACGTGTGCAGGTGGGCCCATTGGTGGGCCAGGCAGCAATGGTAGTCGAAGTCGTCTTACACTCAAGTTCATATGTGGTGAGTTTGGTGTTCAAGTCATAGTGACCAGTGTTACAGGTATACATAACCCTGACACCGATAGGGTAGGATGTAAGTGTAGTAGCCACTGTAGCAAAGCTCTGTGTAGGAGGTGAGGTACACTGGATAGCTTCAAATATACCAAAAGAGCAGGCATTTTCCTTTTAGAACAACTTGTATGACAAAGCATTGATGTGACTCATCAGTGTGTCTTCTATTTTCATCTGTAAGGTTATGAGTTTCTATGATGACTGGCATTTAGTATTACATATATTATGATGCTTAGCTGAATAGAACTGATTGAGGTTAAACATAATCATAATGATGCTATAAATTAGACTAAACTTAATCATACATACCATTGCACTTATGTGCTTGGTAGCCTGACCAGGTGGGTGTGATCCCACTTACACTACATGTTAAAACCAATGTAGAGGGTGATGATGTTGTTGGACTGAAGATGTAGTTGTTGACACAGTTGTAAGTAATGGAGTCACCATGTGTATACACCTTCCCTTGCTGAATGTTATTGTCAGCATAGGAGATTAATGGTGGGGTGCAGGGAACACCTTCACAGGAAAGCAAAGTAGTATATGATCAGACACCATCCTGGGATAATTTAAATCTTTAATTCAACTCTCAATTTATGAGCTCATTATTCTGCTCTAGGCTGTATTCAGGAAATGTCCATGGAAAAAAGAAACAATTGAGCATAAATGTGGATTGCCTTCAGGTTACCTCTGTTGTTTCTACAGAAGTCCTTTATTTATGGATATTTTTACTTACGGGTACAAGTTGACCCAGCTGTCCAGGCCCCAGTGGTTGATGTAGCCTTTTGGCACACAATCTTGAAAGTTGCCATCTTGTTTAGTGCATCATGGTACTGTGAGTTGCATGTGTAGGTGACCTCAGCCCCAACAATGTAGGAAGACAGAGATGTGTGGGTGGAGTCACTCTTGTTTGGAGGGTCTGGGCAGGTAATTGCTAGAAAGAAAATACTAGATGATGAAATATCCCTCAATATGGTTGAGAAGTGTTGCTGATTAAAATTATTAGTCTCTCCTCATAAAGGGCACATTTACATTAGCATGTGAATAATAAACAACCCTTTTGACTATGATTGGACTACACATGTTCTCATCAATACCATTTTCTCTACCAATTATTGCTGTGTGTGGGAACCCCTTTGGTAAAGTTGGCTTGAATCATCTCCCCATACCCAGTGGGCACAAAATTCAATTCATCATTGACACAACATTGCATCAACATTGAATCAACATTGACAACCATTGATCAATATTGATTCATTGTTCTGTGCCCACTGGTCCTACCTTTACAGGTGTGTGCATTGTAACCAGTCCAAGATGGAGAGTTACTACTGAGTGAACATGTGAGCTCCAGATCGCTTGGTGGTGAAGTCGTTGGAGTGAAAGCGTATGTGCTGGCACATGTGTACTTAATGCGGTCACCATTGTAATACACCTTGCCTGTTGTCATATCATTCATGGAGTTCGGGATCACGGGTGGTATGCAGGGAACCTCTGATAATCGAAAAAGAATTGATCAATCAATATAAGAAGATATGTAGCGGCAAGACGGTTCCTAGAGAGGATAAATATTGTAACGGAAAGACTAAGGTATACAAGTCAAGAGCTCATGAGATACGTCCAGCCCGAAGCTCAATTAAGCTAGACTGAGGATAGACTCCGCAGCAGGCGTTTATAAGGGCGTTGCTGTGGAGGCGCCTCCTGGGTGCTGTTTCTCCACAAATTTGCGGACCTCCATAATATTAATTATATATTCGCGGAGCTCCACAAATTTATGCAATGTGTATTCCGCAAAATTGTGGATGTCAAATTTGTGGATGTCCATATTTGTATGCTTAATTACCAAAAAATGACTTTATTCATAATTTTTATTTCTCCACAAATATATGGAATGTGTATTGTGGACATCCGCAAATTTGTGGAGGTCCGCAAATTTGTGGAGAAACAGCACCCTGGTGGCTGGAGGACGTACCTCTCTCCCCTCTCCTGACTCAGTAGTGGTTACTCTTTACTACAGTATATTGATTTGAATGATGCACAGTTAATTTGCAAAGTTGGTTATACTATATGAAAGTGCTGAAAGTGCAAAGACCGAGTGATGAATGCTATATGAAGAGTCCAAAATATAGAGGGCATCTTGCCTTGAATAAATTGGATAGTGAGGTCCAGAAATTGAAAACACATGGTAAATTTGTCAACCAAATGAGGAAGTGAGGAACTAAGGAAGTATCTGCTTCTGATGTGCCTATGGTTGATGCATACGTCTACTAAGTGCATTTAGCATAAAGTGTGTGAATGTGTATGCAGATGTAATATGCATATGTATATTATACATACTGAGATTGTGATACAAGCCAGCACTAGTACAGTTTGGCTTATGTGAATGTATCACCTTGAAGGTGGTGATACTATACTGATATATAGAGTAACTTGAAATGTAACATGGAAATGTATCCCAGATGTCAGGGGTGGGTACACGTGTGATGTACACTGATATTACTGCAAATTATTGATTTTCTGAAATACTATGAGCCTGGCTAGGCGCATTTTACTGCAATACTATTGAGACTGTATTTTTATACAATGATGATGGAATACAACATTTGTCTAAAACTCGATGATCAGACGGCCGGACTGTGTAGTAATAATGATTGTCTAAGCATCTGATATAGGATTCATTCGCCTTACTATACCTGTTGTAAATAGTTTTGTGATGGTATTCACAGTTCTTTGAGTGCAACGTGACGGATCTGGATATTGAATACATGTTCACCTTGGCATTAGTCTGAAAGAATTTACTTGTAAATGTAACTTATGCCAAATAAAAATGATAAAACTCAAAACTCTATTATAAAGGTACACCTACTTGTACAACCAGCTGGTGTTGTCCAAGTTCCAGTGGGCCCTGTGCTGCTTTTCATACATTGCACCTCAAAGCTGTTTGCCATTGTAACTGGTACATAGTACTGTGGGCTGCACTGATAGGATAGCTTTGTTCCAACTGGATATGAAGTCAATGATGAATATGCAGCATTGTTTACAGTAGGAGGTGTTCCACACAACATAACTGAAAAAAGGAAATGTGGGAAATGAACATCAAATTTGACTTTTTTTTCCCACAATTAAGTTAACCCCTTCACCACTGGATTTCTTGTTTCTCAATGCAATTTTGTGCAATATATTGGCTTAATGTGTGGAAGGGGTTAACGAGATACTCATTTCATTTTCTGGTATATTGTTACAATGGGTTAGTATATAACAACAGAGTATATATGATCACCATGGCTTACCTGTACACATGTGCCCAGCAAGACCAGTCCAGGTACCGGTTATACCACTAACCAAACATGTGAGTTCCAACTGGTTTGCTGTGGGAGTTGTTGGATTGAAGACGTAACTATCACAGCAAGTGTATTTTATCTTATCACCATTGTAGTACACTTTTCCTGTTGTCTTGTCATCAGAAGAGTACCAAATGAATGGAGGATTACAAGTTATTCCTGTTATAAGAAAGAATAACCAGTATGAAAAGATTGGTAGAGTTAATCATTATAATTCAATGCTCAGAGTTCCCAGCGCTTCAACTATCTATGCTAACATGTGCCATTAATTCCTGGGTAAAGTTGTGCAAAGGCAATTGAGCATCATCACTGATGCCTTTTTCTCGCGGGATAAAGATAGAATCTAGTGTTTTGGGTATCCTATCTTCGATACACCACTCTCCCAGTTCTCCTCTCGAGCCCCCCTGTGTGGGCCTGTCAAGGAGAGCTTGAAGAGTGGGGTATCGACTCGAGGACAGCCCAAACAGTAGATCCTATCTATATAATATTATTATATGCATCATAGATACTTACTTGAACAAGTAGAAGTTGGTGTCCATTGCCCAGTGTTAGAGGAAGATGAAGAAGGTGCACCACAGTTAATTGTAAATGTTTTCTGCTTTGTTGTTGTTTCATAATAGTCTGTATTACATGTGTAGGTGATCTTTGTCCCAAACGGATATGATGACAGTGTTGGGTACTGGGCATTTGCAACTTGTGTAGGAATGGCACACGATACAACTGAAAAGTAAAATAACCATTGTAACTCACTGGATATTGTATTCTAAAAACAGTTGTATTTTGAAATAAAAACAATTAGAGAACTGCAGATGTACAGTTCTGTATGGTTTCTGTAAGGTGTAAGGATGTTAACACTGCCATCAGCTATTTACTTCACACTCTGTCCCTTGCAAAATGAGTAACTGATACTTAGTATATGCACATGGATGTTATCAAGTGGTTGTATATTACCCTGGCATGTATGTCCATTGAATCCTGTCCAGGTTGGTGTATGCCCATTCACAGCACATGTAAGGTCCAACTGATTGGGTGTAGTAGTCGCTGTTGCAGGACTGAAGATGTAGGTTCCTGCACATGTGTATTTTATCGCATCACCATGGTAGTACACTTTGCCACTTGTCATGTCGTTCGTTGAATATTTGATAGAAGGTGGCGCACAAGGTATTTCTAGAAAAGAAGAATTTTAGGGAAGAACAATGGGGTGTATTTTAGCAGCTGAGCACAATGTATCTGAAAAGGTACAAACGATTTTCGTTGTATATACATATCTTGAATTGGGTGCTACATGACGAAATCATTGGCTTTCACAACATTCGTCTAACTGTTAACCAACAATCAATCTTTAGCATCTCATAGTGTATCAGTTAGGCAGTCTTTGCAAGAACATGCAGGACAGTGGCAATGTCCTGCTAAAATGCCATCGGTCTAGCAGATTCACAAACGTAGCAGGACCGAATGTCCAGTCACATATTGGACTCTTCCGAACTAAATGAATTTAGCAGGGTTTCGAAAGCTGAAATATGTTTCTCAATATACTATGTAAAACTATGTATCTATCTTGATTTGGCCTTAAATGATTATAAATATAGAGTATTTTTAGCGGAAAACACTATTTCATATTTAAAATGTAATCGACAGATATGTGACTATCCGGTCCTTCAAAAATGTTGCCGATCCTGCAACATTGAAAATTTGCAGGACCGAATGTCCTGTAGGATGAAAAAGTTTTCACAACGACCGGTTTGGAGTCAGTATAATGACAATTGAAGGTTGAACAGGTCACTTACTTATACAGCTGGTTGGTGTTGGCCAAGTTCCGCTGGTTCCTGTGCTGCTTTTCATACATTGCAGCTCAAAGCTGCTTGCCATAGTAACTGGTACATAGTACTGAGCATTGCACTGATAGGTTAGCTTTGTCCCAAGAGGATAGGAGCTCAAAGTTGAATATGCTGCATTGTTTACGGTAGGAGGAGTACCACACACCATAACTGAAAATGAAAATAGATAATTGATTGTTGGGTCAAGGGTAAACTGGCAATTGTAGCAATTAAACATCATTCACAGTTTTGCTAATCCTTCAGCAAGCAGTTAGATAATGTAGACATATGTTTAAAAAAAACACACTATTTGAGTTCAGATTTCCCCCCAATCACTCTGGCTTACCTTTACACATGTGTGCATTGAGGCCAGTCCAAGTACTGGTTATCCCGTTTACAAAACATGTAAGTTCCAACTGGTTTGCTGTGGTTGTTGATGGACTAAAGTAATAGCTATCAGCACAAGTGTATTTTATCTTGTCACCATGGTAGTACACTTTTCCTGTTGTCTTGTCATCAGATGAGTACCAAATGAATGGAGGACTGCAAGTTATTCCTGTGATAAGAAGGAATAACATCAATATAATAACCATATTAGAGAAATTACTGACTTACTCCCAATATAACCCATCTAATGCAAACACTTTGTGAAGTGACAAGAGAGACAGTACAGGTAATTGATAACTAGTTGTGCCCAATTCCTCTTAGACTTATGGGCTCATCAGTAACGATGCAAATGAATAACTATTTATTTTATCTTCTATATAAATTTAGAGTTTGCTGACAGTGAGTATTTTGAGTGGAAGATGAAAATTGTCATCCCTTAAAAACTTACTTGAACAAGTGGAACTTGGTGTCCATTGTCCAGTGTTTGGAGAAGTTGAAGACGGTGCACCACAATTAATGCTGAAGGTTTTCTGTTTTGTTGTTGTATCATAGTAGTCTGCATTACATGTATACGTGATTGTTGTACCAAAAGGATAGGATGATAGTGCTGGGTACTGAGCATTGGGAACTATTGTTGGAACAGCACATGCGACAACTGTAAACATAGAATCAGAATAACAATAAAAACAGTGTGAAGGTTTTTAAATGTAGATATCAGCTGCCCTTATTTATAAATAGATTGTATCTCTAATGACAAAGATTTGTTAGGGTAGGAAAATGTTGCTGTGATTACATAAAAATGCACCACCCCCTTCCTGTTGTTAATAAATGACCACTCCCTTACTCTGGCATGTATGTCCATTGAAGCCTGTCCAGGTCGGTGTATATCCATTCACAGCACATGTGAGGTCCAACTGATTGGGTGTGGTAGTTGTCGTTGCCGGAGTGAAGATGTAGGTCCCTGCACATGTGTACTTAATGGCATCACCCTGGTAGTACACTTTGCCACTTGTCATGTCGTTCGTTGAATATTTGATAATTTGTGGCTCACAAGGAATTTCTATAATGAAAGATGTAAGGCATATGAAGCAAAACAGTATTGCATGTTTGATAGCACGGTGTTTTGAGTAAGTATAATAGTAAGTACAATATAATGGATTCGGTATAACACTAATTTAATAAAAGATGCATTGATATGCAATGTCTAAATTAGTTTTGCTGTCTTGATAAAATGATGTGTAACAAAACTTACTTGAGCAAGTAGAGGCTCCTATCCAATCCCCCACATTTGATGAAGTAGAGGAAGGTGCCTTACAAGTAATAGTAAAAGTGGTCTTTTTCGTACTGCCATCATAGTATCCTGGGTTGCATGTGTAAATGACTTCTGTATCAATTGTGTATGATGTTTTGCTCTGGTATTGTGCATTCGCTATTGTAGTAGGGGTAGAACATGACATTTCTGAAAGAAGCAACTGAAAGATGTCAACTTCTGGTATACTTATTCAAAATATTAATGTAGGAGTGTTATGTCTTTAGTTTAAACAAGGTTCTATCAGGAGGATTATTATTATTTGTTTATTGGTATATCATGCATAATCTTATCTATATCTATGATTATATTCATTACAATTATGTCAGTAGTTTTAACATCATTCGAGTTGTAAGCGATATAAGACTTACTCTGGCATACATGATTGTTATAACCTGTCCATGTAGTGGATATCCCTGTGGTGGTTGACACTGTGACAGCACATGTAGCAGTTAGTACATTGGGTGGTGATGTAGCCGGGGTGTAGATATATTCTGTATCACAGGTGTATGTGACTGCCTGGCCTTGTGACACTGTTGTGGACGGGCTGTTGTTTGTGGAATACCCAATGTTCAATATTGGGCATTTAATTGCTGAAACAAATTTACTCTATGGTTATCATAAAGGTCATAGATGGTGAATTCTCCTGATGGCACCGTATGTTTGAAATATTGTTCTTTAACCGTGATCTTCTTTCGATAAAATTGATATCATGCATCTATACCATTTAAATGGTGAATTATTTATATTCAATTATTTATGTTCAATTCAAGATATAACTAGATAAATGCCTAATTATAAGTGTGCTGTCTGGATACCCATTAGTAACCTATACTTACGTGTGCACGTAGGTGCTGCACTCCAAGTAGCTGTTGTGGCAGTTGTTGTTGTCTTTTTACATTCAATTTGGAACTGATTGCTTTTTGTTGCTTCAATGTAATATCCAGAAGTACAGGTATACTTGACACATGAGTCAACAACATATTCGGTCAGTGCTGTATATGTTGCCAAGCTATTGGTGGGTGGAGTGCTACAAGTTATAGCTGAAATTAATAAGTAGGTTTGCTGTAAGCATTTCTTCCACCAAGCATCAGTTATGCTCATTTTGGGTTGAAAACAGATGCAAGCAAAACTCCCATGGATATCAAATCCATTGACCTGGCATCCATTTAGAATGATTGATATCCCCCTTTTATATCATAATATTTTGCAGGAGGCCCAATATTGCTGCTCATGAAGAACATTTTATGATTGACAGCAATAAAAACCCTTGAAATCAAATTTTTATATTTCAGTATATACTTATGTTGTGTATGGTGTTACCTGTGCAGGTGTGTGAGTTGTATCCAGTCCAAGAAGCAGTTTGTCCATTAATATTGCATGTCAGATCCAGCTGGTATGATAAACTTGTTGTTGGAGTGAAGTAAGCCTTATTTTGGTTACATTGATATCTCAATGTGGATCCATGTGTGTAGACCACACCTGATGCCTGGTTTGATGTCGAACCAGCAATTATTGGTGGTGTGCATGGCACCGCTGTGAAGATATGATTAGGGATGAGTGTTTGGTGGTTTAACCCTTTCCTGACCAGAACTTTTTGACAAAAGTCAGTTATTTACAACAACATTTGGTATGCATATTGTATAGCAGTTATGTTTTACCGGTATATCATATTTTCTAAAAGCTATTAAAATACCCTTTCTAATACCATGAATACTGTATAAGAGAATGTTCTTATCTGGGTTACCATGGCGACCAGAACATTTTTTTCCTAATTGTAAACAAAGATGTAAAATTCAACAGTTCCAAAAATGTCTCTTATATTTTGGTATAGACTATTGGAGCATGGTCGCCATTGTTTAGTTTCAGCCTTGTAGCAAATCCACAGACAGGAAATCCAATTAAATACAATAATCAAAAACCCTTCAAACCTGTACATGCTGCTGCTGCAGTCCATACACCAGTAAATGCTGTTGAGGACTTCTGGCAATCAATGTCAAAGGTGGCAAGCTTAGTTGCAGCATTGTAATACCCAGAGTTACATGTGTACTGGATTCTTGTACCAACAGGGTAACTAGACAAAGGGGTGAAGGAGGCTTGGGCTACTGTACTTGGTATTGAGCAGACAATGGCTGGAATGTAATGTGATCTTCTTGTATGGTATATTGAGTATTCACATGTCTCAAGTATCAATTTTATATTGAGGTAAAGTGTTGGTAAGATAATATTTACTATAATTAGTTAATATATTTAGAATTTCTCATGCTGCTCAAAGGTAGATATCAAAGGCAGATAGAATGAGCACTGTCATCTGGACTGCTGTTTCATTGATAATCGCTGAATAGTTACATTTACAATCAGACAAGCTTCATAGTTCTCAGCCCTTTCTCAAACTAAATCCTGTCCCCCAACACAAGGTTAACTATGAATTACATAGATGATACAATAGATGTACACTTGTAATTTTGTAGACTTGTATCATATTATATGCTGTGTGATTTGACTTACAGGTACAACTGTGAGAGTTGTAACCAGTCCATGAGGTTACCAAACCATTGACTGCACATGTAAGTGGGAGCTGATTAGCTGTTGGAGTTGTTGTAGGGGTGAAGACATAGTTTGTTTTACATGTGTAGGTGATGGTATTTCCTGCAGTGTATGTTGTACCCGAAATGGCAGTGCTTGTAGAATCACAGATCTCAGGTGGTGTACAAGGCACAGCTATAAGGTAACAGAATGTGCAAAATATTATCAGAAGCATTACAATTATCTGGGTTGCAGTCTTTTCTGATGCAGCACTAATGGCCACCATACACCGGTCCCTAATTAGCCAAAATTGTATAGGTAAGGTATGGGCTCAATCGGCAATTGGCGGAGTCACAAATTACAAGGTGAAAGAATAAAGGCATTATTTCCAGTGAAACCTATTTAAAAATGTGATATTCCTCATGATGGAATGGCCATGTAATCATACTGCTATCGCCCTATATAAGATGTTATACAACCCATATTATAAAAACAAGTAGATCATAAAGCTGACTTCAAAAGGTGTAAGGTGCTACTGATAACAGGTAATAATGCATTGAGTGTATCCAATATCTTATCAGTTGTTGACAAACCTGTACATGCAGCTGCTGCAGTCCATGCAGCAGTGAATGATGTTGAAGACTTCTGGCAATCAATGTCAAAGGTGGCAAGCTTAGTTGCAGTATTGTAGTACCCAGCGTTGCACGTGTACTGGATTCTTGTACCAACAGGGTAACTACCCAGAGATGTGAAGGAGGCTTGGGCCACTGCACTTGGTGTGGAGCATAGGATAGCTGAAACCAAATAATACAATGTCCATGATTACACTGCTTGCATTCATCATTAGAATGACTATGACAATGTAAGCAGAACTGACCATCTGCACCCTCTTGACACATGTGATCACTTCTGCTCACCTGCTCATTTATACCACATTCTGCATAAACTTACAAAAGCAGTATACTCAACGGTGACTAACCTCATGGTATGATTTTCTTTATCAGTTATTCTGTCCAACATGGGACCATTTTGAAATCTAAATATTACATCTATCAATTGCTATACAGGTGCGTGAAACATAGTCGTGGCTCAACACGTGAGAAGGTACCTTCGCGGGGGATTTTTAGTTCTGGTTTTGGCCGCCAGGGGCCATCAGAATGGCAAAATAGTGAAAGGTATGCCCAAAAATGCTTTAGGGTACTTTTTAATGGAGAATACAGTTGTCTTCTTAGAATTATTCCATCTTTAGTGCTAACATTCTATATTTGGAATGTAAATGGAACGTTTTCTATGGGAAATTGGCACCTATCACACTTTCTGGTTGCCATGGAAACCATTCCATGGTTTCTAAATGGAACATTTTGGTCCTAGTCTCTTAAGAATTCCTCCAATAACTCAAAACTGAAAACAGATCTTGATAATTCCTCCTAGAATCAAATCTATATCAGATATTCACATTTAATTAGCTTTTTTTCCAGGAAATCTGACATTTTCATCATTTTAGTGGTTATTATGGGATACTACAGTGCATTTAGAGCTTATTTATCATTCTCAGTTAGGATAAACAACAGATGTTCGAGATGTGATTCCATCAAAACTACTAGGAGTATCTTAGCTTATGATATCTCACTTTAAAGATCACGACACAAACTTTAATCATCAATTTCCCCCTGAATACCCTTTCCATGTGCCTGGTCACCTTCAACACTTGCAAATTTGTTAAATGCGATCTTTAATCTCATGGGGGATGGTGTTTTAGTAATATGCGACTCAAAGTCAGAGGTAGAGAGGTGTAAACATACCACTGCAAGCATGAGAGTTGTACCCAGTCCAAGTTGCAACCAATCCACTGACTGCACATGTAAGTGTGAGCTGATTGACCGGTGATGTGACAGGGGCGAAGACATAGTTTGTGTTACATGTGTAGGTGATGGTGTTCCCCGCAGTGTATGTTGTACCCGAAATGGCAGTGCTTGTCGAATCACAGATCTCAGGTGGTGTACAAGGCACAGCTATAAGTTAACAGAATGTGCAAAATATCATTGGAAGCATTTCAATATGTAATAATCTTTAGATGTAATAAAGTATGGCAATAACCTGTATAGTATTCATATTTTGCATAATAATTGAAGACATTCATATAATGTAGGGAATCGTCCTTGACTCATCACATGTTACACAACAGAATAAATAATAAACCCAATAAAGTGTGATTGCTCAGAAATATTAGCACATTTATGCACATCAAGGTTGCACTCATGCACCTCTGCATTTTAAGAACTAGCTGGCAAAGTATTACATACCTGTGCAGCTTGATGCAGACGACCATGATCCCTGTGTCTTGGCTGTGGTCAGTCCACAAGTCCCTTCATAGTAATCCTTCTTGGTTGTAGCATCGTAGAAACCAGAATTGCAGGTATATCTAACCACCTGTTGGTAGGGGTATGCTCCCAGGGTGTTATAGACACCATTTGTGTCGGTAGGTGGCGTACTACACATGATGACTGAAATAAATGTTTACAATCCTCTATTGAACTTAAAGTAGTAGCGCAAATAATGTACAAATGTATACTTTTGCGTAATACAGAGCAATTTGCTTCCCATTCACAGATAGCTTTTAGCAGGGTTGATAACAAAAGCCATCACTGTCAGACATTCCACCACTCTTTTACATAAAAAATGTTATGTAAGTGACGATAAAAATAATACACATAATGGATCATCTTCAGCATAAGCTCTTTCAGGTGAAATGTTGAAATAATTGAGTAAATACGCGGTATACTGCGAGAGAGTATGTGTGTATCATATGGATGTGTCAATGTCATTGTACATTGTACTTACGTGTACATGCTGCTGGTGTTGCTGGATCCAGGGTGGTACTTGAACATGTCCGTGTGTACGTCAGCTGGAGGATGTTACCCATACTCACCACATAGCCGTCCACACAGGTGAAGGTTGCTACAGCGTTATTGGCAATGGTGGCCGACGATGTGGTTATAGCAATACCTGAACTTGCTACTGAACATTGTCCCTCTGGAGAAGAAGCCGATTGATTTTATCGATTAGGGCCATTTTCCAATAGCTGATCCATTAGCTGAATCTGCCCATTACCTCCAAATCGGCTAATGGAAAATGGCCCTAACTCATGGTTATCAGTATATTCCAGGTTTATTGTAACTATTAAAACATATCACTCACCCATAGTATTACTTTTAGCTGAGGTTCCGCTATGAGATTTTGTCGTCAAATCGATGCTATTCGCACAAGTTTGACCCAAATAGACGTAACATAGTGCAAAATTGAAGTGCCAATGATAGATCTCTAGGCTCTATGGTACTATTTAGGTTCCGATTTTGCACGCATAGCAAATGTTGATCTCAAATGTAATATTGACAAATAGATCTCATATCAAACGTGTTTGATTTTTACACTGAAACCCAGGCCTATAGTTGAAGGTGAACACTGCTAATCACTTTGGGTGTTCATGCCTAGTATTTGGAATGGGTTGCAGTAATTAAGTTGGAAGAAAACCATACACCTCATTTGTCTTACCATGATCACCATGGGTCGCCCTGATCATCCTGGGTGATCACATATAAACACCTATACATGTATAGTGAGCACCCAGGGTACTCTCCCAGGTCACTATCACGATGAACACCCAAGGGTGTTCAGTAGTATCTCACCACGATTGTCTATATATTGCATTCTTGAGAATGAACAAAAGATTGTGTAGTCGGGCCCCAGCTGTATAGAGTTCACTTAATGTACAAAATTTCTCACATTGATGAGAAAACATCTTAGCCTAGAACAGTTCATATCATGCAAAAACGTTATATTTCCATTTGTCGCAAACCATGTCAATCCCAAGCCCCCGGGATTAGTAGATACCTTTAGAGAGTTGAGCAGAAGACAATTAAGTAGGTAGTTTGGATCTTTCTTAATCATAAAACTATCATTACATGATTTGAATGTAACTCGTGGCCTGTCGTGGTGATTTTCCTGATTTCTTGGACTCGATCAACAAACTAGTCCTTTTAGACGTATTGCACATACAGTATATTATATGGAATAGAAATGGATTATATGAACACTTCTTGACTATGTTATAACTGCATAGTTTTTCTTCGTGTCGTCATCAATCTTCTTTGGCTCTAGTCGAAATACCTTTGATATAGAGGATTTTTGAGAAAATAAAAAATTACTTAAACTCACACTGATGAACATGAGCTTAGCTGGCGACCTTCTCGCAATAAAATGTTGAGGACTTGCTGTACTATAGTATCATGTGAAACTGAAGTTGTACTAGTATAACCATTGTAGATACATATGTGTACCCACATTACATGGAGAGAGTGCTATAACGGCCACCGTCCACAGGCCGAATTGGCATAGAACGTGTAGGCTATGTCCTAAGATCAGTATACAGCAATGCAGACACAACACATCATCAGGCAAACATAATCAGCAACATTCTATAGAACATTCTATTTGTCCTTGGCGTTACATCTATATTCAATTTCTATAGCATGGTTGTTCTCAAGAGAGCAAATATTGCTCCATATATATCCATGCATACTAATATGATTTTACATCAAAATTCCAATGGCCTCTTTTGTAGCCAAAATAAACTGTGTATCATTGGTTCGCCCCTTCTGCTAACACATAGGTGTTATCTAAACATGGATGGTCTCAGAACAAATATAGCTTATTATGTGAGAATGAGATTAGTGCAGTGACTTTCCACCCGGCATGTTTATGTCTGGATAAGGTGGTGCTGTATTGCCACCTTTCTGATTGCAGAAAGGATTACGACGTCAATTTGAAGGTCCTCAATTTCATGAGCTTCAATTGAAACAGAGAAGTAGTTCGTGATTCCTCCTCCCCTTGAGACTTATTTTCTGAGTGCCATTGTCCGCGTGGACGATTTCTTTTTGGCTGCACAAAAGGGTGTTATATACAAGCTTGGTGCCAATGTCCTAGGACATCTAAGAAAGTATTGTTATCGTTGGAGATATCTGGCGCCGAATGAAGTGCGAATGTCATTACCTTTTATAAATATGGATAGCATCTTATCAAATATCAAAAACATTGATAACACCTCATCAGATTGAAAAGATATTTTGAAAAAATCTCTAGATAGTTCCACCTTCTTTATTTTTATATCCCATCCGTCGCCTTAAAGGTGCGGTCACAGACCAGTTCCAAGAACAAGATATTTGACCCTAAAGCTGGAGCTCCACTACACGATTTGAACCATTGAAATCACTTGTACAATGTAGTCAGTCCCAGACACCTCCCAGTGAATTAGTGCGAGGTTGTGCTGGCCTTGGGCATGCCCAGGCCAATCCAACACTACACAGTAGAATCTGCTGTAGATGTGCAGTAGAATCTACTGTAGAATTGATTTACAGTAGATTCTAATATTCTATATCTACAATTAACTGTACACCTACAGTAGAATCTACTGTACACCTACACAAATGGTAACCAACCTTTTACAGTGAATAGAGTTGGCTCGGGTATACCCATTGCATGCACAAGCCCGGCCTATTTTGCTCGCCTCTCGCCGGCTAGCATAGTGTGGGTATACATGTAACACCATAGGTGGCAGATACACGTCTCAATACAAAACATGACTGCCTTAGATTAAGACATTTTAAGATGTAAGATTAAAGTCAACGACGACAAGAACCTGCATTAAAACGGTATCGCACCTCTGCCGCCGCTATTCCGCCGCTATTTCGCCTGTTTCCCCAGCGAAACAGAGGCGAAATAGGGGTGTTATGGGTGCGGTACCGTTTTAACACAGATTCTTGTCGCCGTGGACTTCGGGCTTAAGATTGCGCTGTTAACGTTTGTCCGCGCACCTGGCAGAGCTATTTGCCTCTGACTGGGGCTCTCTCTAGAATGTAGACATGTGCGGCGAGCAAGGTTACTAGCAAGGAGCCAGTTTTCAACCAATATGTCCCTATAGCAAGAGTCTAGCTTCCACCACCACAAACTACCCTAAAACTAGTGACTTTCAGTTTATATAATTCATAAAAGAGATCCGCTCCTCCCCCCACCCCCGTAACACCCCTGGAATACTAAACAGACAAAACGTTCCATACTATTGTTGTAAGAAGAACTCCATTGGGTAACATTCTCTGGTAGAAATCTATAGGCTACAAATCAGCTTTATTCGGCCAGTCAATCTGACATTTATTAAGGATAGCTAGTTAGCTCTATAGTTCCACCATTGAAAAAATGAAGACACCATTTTACTACATTCAAAACCGAACTGCTCCGCGACGCACGCTGGTTGAAGCTGTATACTCTTCACTACTCACGCTTCATCCATTAGGCAACACAAAGTTGTGTTTTAGGAGGCAACATTGTCCTAGGAGATGGGGTAGGTAGGTAGACTTTGATTCAAGTATAGGTACAATTTGGTTCAATTATATAGGTCATTGAAATAAGAAGGAGTTTTTTTTATTCCTGACCGACAATTTGCTAAAATCTACAGAGATATGAATATTCAAAACAGAAAAAGGAAAAAAATTGGTATGGCCGTCCCTTTTTTTTAAATCTAGGGATGGGTTGCATGAAACACACCATTCTTTGAGTTTTAGTAGAAAACAAACTTACACCATCCATTAATATCAAAAGTATTATCACTGCACCCTATATAGGCCATATGGACATACTCCAGCTCAGAGGGAAACTATGAATGCATATCAAGACCTTGGTTCATGAGGTTGGGACAGGGCATCGCATATAATTATATGCGATGGGAAACCGCTCTCAACAGACATGCAAAATATCTGACGGACAGTTGATCGATTCTTTTTTTCAAACGTTTATCAAGCGATTTCATGATATCTAGATGTATTATTGTATATTGTGTGATTTCGTAGGAAATATAGTGGGAATTTTCTCATCGCATGTGGACATTGCCCTCTAAAGTACAGTTAACATTGAGCGCAAACTGATGAGTCTACGTGATTCTCATCTAGAGATCAACAGACCTGTGCGCACATTTTACTATTCCACATTAGCGAGATACAGTGGCTCCACCTTTTGGACCACTGGTAACAATCATAACCCTTTGCCCTGCAAGGACCAGCTCAGCCAAATCTCATGGCCGAGATTAGGGTACAAGCAGGGTGCAGGTATTGTGAATAGGTTGTACCTGGACACTCCTAATGTCACCTGTGTCCAGTATAGTGTAGTGGTTAGCACTGTGGACTTATAATGCTGGGAGCCCAAGTTCAAATCCCTACCAGGCCAAATAACACTATGTCCTTTAGATACATATTTCTAAATTTTCTTTAGTATTGTGAATAATGTATTCTGTTTCCAAAATTGCTTTACTTATGAATTTGATTAGCAGGCATTGCCTGGAAGAGATTTGAACTCAGGTACTCTGCATCATGAGTCCACAGTGCTAACCACTACACTATAATGGACACAGGTGACATTAGGAGTGTCCAGGTACAACCTATTCACAATACCTGCACCCTGCTTGTGCCCTAATCTCGGCCACGAGATTTGGCTAAGCTGATTGTTGTGAGTACTGGGAATAGACCTAGTACCAGTGGGAATGGCGCTATCCACTGATCATCTTGCTAAGGCCCTATAGAGCCATCTTAAGCAACACAGTATCCTATCTTAAACACATACCCCTTCAGGCCAGAATGAGCCTTCATGCACCATGCTAGCCCCAGACAACCTTGGTCCTTTAGATGCTTTTAATGCCTTTATTGATTTCATCGTTCAGTAATTATTGGAAAAACAAATAGAAAACGTTTCAAAAACACAGGAAGATATACTAGACAATTAAGTCTTTCACGGAACAATGTTAGGAAACTCAAGATTTCATGTAAAGCATAATATGTACCATACTTGTAAAGCCATCAAATATATATGTTTAACTAATAGCTAAGTAAAGTGAACGATAATCCTAAACGCACGATTCCTTTCTTGTAGCAAAGCTCTACCCCTTGATATTTTTATCCCATGTTTTAAAATTTGGCATTTTCTTAAATGATTTTTACACATACTTCATATCTAAAGGAAGACCTGTATTCTCGTGCATGATACGGACAGCCATTATAGCCATTAGTGCACAGTTACTTTTACTCTAACAATATGTCATCTGTCCATTATGTGCCTCTACATGGGTACCCACGATTTTGACCGTGTCGCTGTGTCGATTTTTAGCGGAAAGACTGTGTCACTGTGTCGATTTTTAAGTAAATAAGAACTAATAGAAAAATCATTGTGGGTCGATTTTTGTCCCCGATTTTCCTGTGTCCGTCGATTTTTAAAAGGGCCTAAAACGGCCGTGTCGCCGTGTCGCCCGTGTCGATTTTTACCCATGTAGAGGCACCATTATGTTAACAAATAAGTATATATGAAATAAAGCGCCACTTTTCTTCTAATAAAATGGCATATACATGATATTTTAACATTACTATGTTAAGTGAATTTCGTGTGGGTCTGTCCTTATCCAAACCTCCATTTTAAATTACATTTCATTTCAACAGTACCCATGCTATCTACAAACATATGTAAAATCAAGCCTAGAATGTGTCGAAATATCAATCTTCAACATTATTTAAGTAATCAATAAATCAAGAAAGACGTCATCCTGTCATAAACTCCGCTTAAAAATATACTTCGTAGCTGGATGAAAATGATGAAATATTGAAAGAGAAATTCATGGGAAAAAGAAACAGAAAACCCAACGATTTGTCACCAACACCATCCAACATGTTATGACAAATAAAGCCCTTGTTCATGTCCTTCAATTTCAATTTCATAAAATTTATTCACATAAAATCCAGCGGTTCCAATTGGTTCCAATTAATATTCTTATGTATTGTAAATTCCTCTCATTCAGTGTATATTATACCCTCGACACAGTATTCTGATCCTTTATGGATTTTAATGAACAGGCTGCTCCTTGACTATGACGCCAGTTTTATTAAGCCACCTTTAACAATTTGTAATACATATACATATATTAATGTTATATTTTAAATGATACCACACGGTTTGGTGCTAGATTATGTCCTTACCTGCACTGTGTATGAAGCTGGCAATAAGGACCACCAGCACCAGGGCGGCACATTCTGTCATCTTGACGTCTCCCTGCAGCAGCAGTTGGGGCGCGTGGCTAACGCCCATGGATAAGGACGGCACTTAAATAGCAGACCTGTGATGACGTATACACGTCATGCTACCAGGTATCCACCCCTTGTGTACACATAGAGAGATGGGATTTTCAAAAATCATATCAAAGAGTACATTATACTAAGAGAGTCCACTTAAGCAATCCTCCATGGTATACCATGCATAATGATTATCGTAGTTTAAAAGTTTTAGGTAAGGCCACACCAAAAACAAATTGGTCAATGGATTCCACCTCTTAAAAACTAGTGCGAGCAAGCAAAATATTATTTTCATTTTAAATAATTATTTTTTGTCAATAGCTTTTGTAGATGTAAAGGTGGAGAGAGCGATAATTTTTTTTTTTACCCAGCCTCCGACAAAAGCTTCCAGAGAACCCATAATGACAAAATTAATTGGTTCATCTAGGAGAATCCAGAATGGAAGAACAATGTGGGGGAAAAATTCTCAATTTTCCAAGAAATGAGGCGAGCGAAATCCATTGACAACCCCCCCCCCCCCATCAAAAAAAAAAATTCCGAAAATAAGGTGCGCGAAATCCATTGACCAACTTTTTTCTTGGTCTGGCCTGATGGATGAGAAAGTGTGCACTTGTCTTGTGATTACTGCAGATGTCTTGTCTTGCATCCAGTCCACTGTTACCGCCTTGATTAAACCAGTTCACTAATATCATTCTAATAAGCCTACGGTCAGCGAAAACGTCAAGCCCTATGGGGAATCGAACCCCGGCCCCTCCGCTCCGGAGTTGAGAATGCTACCGCTACACCACAGGGCCAGCTGCTTCTCACTGCTCTGCTACGGTACTTGAGCTACCACAGGCGGGCAATGCGCTCTCCACGCACGCTCGGGCTGCCCCGAGCGATACGTGCCCGCTACAAGCCTATTCACTATGCAATACGTGTGAGTATTCTGGTAACCTGGAACAAATAACCAGAGAAGTGGGCTATATACAGACATCACCATGCTAACAAAAGTGCGGATGGCGCCTAGCTCACCAGAGTGCGCAGACAAATGTTTAGAGTGAGTCTTAATACGTCTAAGCCTTCATAGTACTCACCATTAAGAGGGAAAAAAGAAAAGAAAAACGGGGATGGGGGCGTGATATCAACATATATGAGACCATCTATATTTCGTGGGTATTATCAAGACTTTAAGATAAAGACTTATTAAGATTTGATTAAGACTCACTCTAAACATTTGTCCATGCACACTGGTGAGTTATAGGCTTGTCGAGCAACAAAAGTATCTTATTTTGCGTCAAAATAACGTTTTTAATCTCATACAACGTTTGGCCAAACTATGGAGCCATATAAAAAAAACACATTCTGAAACGTTGTATAACGTTTTTGTTTACTAGGCTGTATGCTTAATTCCAGCTACTTGATTGTAGATTTTTCTGTAGTCTAGTGAATAGACTGAGCGGTGGGCAAAGCGGCCAGTGAACTCTCTTAGTATTATTTGATGTTTGGTCATATAGCCCCTCCCTCCCCATATCGTGCTCCATGTGGGCGTTACATGATATAGAAAATAAGAAATATACTAAAAGACATACTGCGTAATTGTATCGTTGCAACCATCGGTTTTCCCTCGCTCCATGGGTAATTCTTTTTCTTACCGATATGGTATGATACTGCTCAAAGTTCAGAGAAGGATTCATGCAGTATATGCAATGTAATTGCTAGTGGTCACGCTTAATACTACAATGTTGCATGGGACGATGGAAAATTGCGTATACGGGTTGCTGAAAATATCGTGTGTGTCGCCAAAAGCACATGACGGTATGTGATTAACGGTGTGGTTTTGATGAATGCGTACTCAACCCTCTGGAGAGCGATACAGGAAGAAACTATAGTGATCACGCCACAGATAAAGGATAATTTCTAGCTCGAAAACAGGTTAGCTTGAAAGGATCCTACATGGAAAAGTAAATTTAAAGAATTGATATCTAATAAGCATTCTTCCAGTGATATATTTCATATCTATAGGCAGACTTTACTTCGAGTTTGTGAGAACTGGCTTCACAAAAAAGTAGGGGTGGGCACTGCCAGAAACGACCGCTTCCTCTCAAATGTTTCATTGTTTCAGAGATATCTCTATCTAAGGAAATGGCCATATTTGGTATTTCCATTCTGTTTTCAGCATAGAAATCCTTGTGGGCCCTTCCGTCCATCGACTTTTCTGAAGTTTTAAACGTTATCTATCCATTTCAACCACTAAGTATAAGGATACAACTTTAGGACCCAGACCATTCTCTTTACATTTGGAAAATGGAAGCTTTTGACCAGAAAAGCAATTTTCTAAACATGCCTAGATAAGGTTCTGGTGGGACATGGTAATTTATACTACAATGTATATTTCACATCTGGTTAAGTTTTTCTGTGTGCATGTATTTGAATCGTTGCTATACAGCTATGTTCATTATGCACTCTTCTATGTTCTACATTGAACCATGGATAATTACGGGTAACCATGGGTAACCATGGGTAAGATACAGGCTGCTAAACCTTACTTTTACCTTAAGTTGATTGAATGGACAAAGAACAGAACTGCACGTGTTGGATGGAAATCAATCCCTATTTAGACATGCAAAATTGACAAGGTCAGAGAAAAGGGGGAATAATTGAAAATTCAGCAAATAGACAATTATCCCCAAGGTCTGTTTTACCTGGTAGCCCACTGCTACTTGACAAAATAGAATTGTATGATTCACTATTCCAGATAACTTATAACATCACGAATTAAAAAAAAACAAAAAAAACATAAGCAGGGATTTGTAGAGAACACCTTCCCTGCCGTTTGCTTCTGGATATATTTTTCCTTGAATAGTGTATTTGACATACGTTATGGATTGTTATGCTTGTGGTTGAATATTGGATGTTATGCCGGGATGTTATAATGGCCTCATGGAGTGGACATTTTGTAACGGCAGGGGGGCTGGATTTAGTTAAAGAACCCCTCTAAGGGTTGGGGGTATCCACCCACCCCTTTCAGTAGAAAAGCGTATGCGGCTCATTATAGCTAAAAGGGAGGGGGTATGACTATTTTGGACACCTATTTAGGGGCTGGGGTGAGAAAAATATCTGTATTATCTAGGGAAAATCCCTCCCTGTTGTTAAATGATGACTTATTTCTAACCTGGCAAGCTATAGCATAAGCTAGTACATGTACAGGGTGTTTGGGGTACTTGTAAACATATTCTTTGTTGCTGCAATCATATAACACACCCATGCATATATCCATTCTTCGAATTTACATTGTACATGTAATGCCCATTTCAGAAGGACTTGAGTCGAAAAGATGAAACAAATATAACAGATACATGTATAGCCGCTGCAAAGCCCAGTCAAATATACACGGCCATGTCCATTAATAAAACTCAATCTGCGTATTTGTCGACATTAAACAGCCTTGCTAGGCATAATACAGTATGGAATTTGTTATCAGCATACTAAAGCTACCATCATCTCTCAAGTGCAGACAACTTCACTCGGTTCTGAGAAAGGTTAGAAATGTTATAACCATTGTAATTGGTTTGTAAGAAAAACGAGACAACTTATCCTGTTGGTTACTTCTTGTGGTGAATTTACCTATCTTCTTCTGAACTAGTAAAATAACAGGTATTACAGGCTTATTCTACTGAAGGCAGTAATTCTTTTATCAGCATATCTCCCATCAGATCTATAATGAGAGATAATTTGATTTCCTCAACATGTTTTCATCTGGGGTGAAGGTCATTATTAACAGGAATACCATAGAAAACGAATAACAAACCTACCAAATGGATATAGAAAGGATATAATTGATGATTAAATTGACTAGATCTAAACTGAAAATATCTACATAATATCATTATTTTGATGTTGTTAATTTGACCACATTTAGCCATTATATAGGCTGTGCCATGTGCAAAATATGTGTAAAATCTGAATTTGGACCACAGGAAGCTTGTCTGATTGTAAATGTAACTATTCAGTGATTATCAATGACTACGGTAATTGGAGGTCTCAGACCCTAATGTTAACCAATAGAATGTGTGGATTTGTTAAGCCCTAAGTCCATGGCGACAAAAACCTGCGTTAAAACGGTATCGCACCTCTGCCACCACTATTTCGCCGCTATATTTCACCCGTGTCCACAGTGAAACACACACACAGAAAAGTGAAAGTCATTGTCGCTAAAACTACCCTCACCTGAGGGTCAGATACTGCCCGACTCTCAGGTGAGGGTCGTTTTAGCGACAATGACTCTCACTTTTCTGAGGGTGAAGACGCAAACTGGGGGCGTCTTTGGTGCGGTACCATTTTAACGCAGGTTCTTGTCGCTGTGGACTCGGGCTTATGGGGAAACTCAATTATCAAAGAGCATGGATGCCAACTCTTTATCATTAGGAGCGATATTCAGCGATAATTCTAGCGGCCAAATAATATTCATGGCTATGTTATAGTTATGTCCATGGCACGCAATAACTCGCGGAATTCAGCTTGGTACAAGACATCAATAAACCATAGTTTGCCATAAGTCCTAAATGATGATGAAATAATGTATTAGAATGAGACAAATTTAATTTGAGCGGAATCAGCCTAGAATTTATAATAAGAACTTGGGAACGAACTTACACAGAATAAAAAAAGAGTGGCAACCCAGCCAACACACCCTAGTGGGCCCTATATGGGTCACAGATGGGCTGCCTTATGGGGCCCATATGGGCTGCCCATCTGGGGCCTGCTTCGTTTTGACCGGGGCTATCAGGTGGGGCCCAGAAGGGCTTGCCCAGGTTTGAAGTGGGCTAGCCCTGTTCAGATCTAAGTGGGACCCAGGTGGGCTCCTTTATTTGGAGAACACGTAATTGGGGGCGGGGGGTGGGGGCTGGGAGCTGGGGGGACAGACACAACATTTGTTTAGCTATAAGCTTAGTTGTTATGTAGTTGATGACCATACATATTAAGAGCTGTTACCAACAAGTATTCAAGTGGGTCAATTTTTAATTTATCTGCATTAAGTGTCATCTCTTCCCTTTATTTAAGGAGGAGAAGCAAAATGCATCCTTTGACTAACTACAACTCTGATCACATTGGCTGATACAGTCAGAGTTCCTGTGAGTCTGATAGTGATACCTGAGGGAGCCCTGGGATTATGTAATATGATCATATTCTGGGGAAAGGTGTCAGTATCAGAATGCTCCTCATTTCTCTATTCGTATGCAAACTTTTGTGGACAATTTCATATAATATTAACTTAATGTGAAAACTGTATCATTTCAATGGTTTTAAAGAAATTGCGAATTTATGGCTCATTGTAATAAAGACAAGAAAATGTCTATAGGATATCAAATCCCATGTACTCTTAATGATGACATCTAGTGGTAAGCTCAGGAACAATACTTGTTCCATTTAGCCCAGGCCTAGCCCAGGTGAAACCCACTCTTTTGGGGAAAGGTCTTTGAAACATAATCATGAAAGCTGTGTTGGTAGAATCAGCCCAGAAAGTGAAGTTGGTGGGTTGGCCCACATGGGGCCCACCTGGCAGCCCACACCAAGCCCATGGAAAACCCATGCAGACCTCAGCCCACTTAGCCCAGCTCTAGCCCAGGTGAAACCCAGGTAGAGAACATAGCATGAGAAAAACAATTTGAACTTGCATTTTCTAGAAAAAAGAGCCCATGGGAAACCCAGGGATACCTTTGCCAAGTTTGCCCATTTCCAACCCAGATGAAACCCACTTTTACAAAAATGCATATAATGTCAATTTAAAATGTAAATTAATCGAATATTTTCATAAAAGAGTATGAATTGAAGGATTTGCAGTGAGAACATGACATGTTGATATTGTGGGCTAAGCCCAGATGGGCCCCATCTGGAAGCCCAGACAATTACCAGTTAATACCCAGATATGGGCTAGCCCATGGTGCCCAGAGACACGCCCATATGGGGCCCATTTGGGTGTGTTGGCTGGGAAGGACCGATACATAAAAGAAGAAATATGTACAACTAAATCTTCCCATAAAATTGGACAGGGTTCTGCAGATTCCAAGTCAATAATGGTTATAGCCTATCTAGTATGACAACGCCTATATTAAGCAAACAGTCAAGGACAGCACGCTGTTGGTTGACAATGTGTCAACATTGGAACGCCTCCTCCCTCCACACACCAGGGCGAATTAAAGCAAAAAAGGCTATTGTGTGGCTAACAATGCTATAGCCCCAAATCGTGATCGTGAATGTATCATGGAGAATTCAATGAATATCTATAATCTAAAAAAAGGAATTTGAATGATCCAACACCAGCATCAAATGTTGGGTTCTTTTGAATGTACAATATTGAAAGACCCCTTTAACCCTTTAAGGCCGAGTGTCGACTATAGTTGATGCCATGGCTGGCCGAGCATCGACTATAGTCGATGCCATGGCTGGCCGAGCATCGACTATAGTCGACATAACTCTATGAGAATCAGCAAAGCCCGGCCCTGAGAGAGTTCCTGTGAAAATGTCTCGCCCCTATCACCAGCAAATAATTTTTTTGGTCGGCCTTAAAGGGTTAAGGTGGCCGGCGGGGATTAAGAAGACGTGCATTGCGCAGCTTTCTGCACAGTTTATGTCAGTTATTAACCTATGTGTAAGTAGAAATAGTTATACAGTTTGACAGTGTCTTGCTGGCCTAAGTGTTCCATGGATGTCTCATGATCGCAAGGTAGGGTGTTCAAACCCTGCTAACGTTTTTATAGATTTACAGTTTTAAACATTAATTTCATGCATATCTGTGTGGGAATAAAGAAAATGATAAATCATAAATTTACAAAATTGATGCACGCTTTACATCAAATACAGTGTACTCTATGAATGTGCATCTAGGTAAAACAAAAAATAGTACAGGAACTTTAGGTTTTTACCTGGAATTAAATACCATAAAGCTAAAAATCGCAGGAATGATTGATTTTGGTATTGTTATCACTGTACTAAAAGTCCTGGAGTATCCTGTGTGGGCTTCCATTAAAAAACTGCCAAATCCAATATGGCCGCCAGATAATCAGAATCTCATATCCTATGACAACAATATCTATCCTAGAAGAATATAAACCTTACCTACCCCCCTAAAATGGGTCCAAGGAATCCACTGGTGTCATTGGTTTGTTGCTAGGACAAGTGGTTGCTTAGCAACAGCAGGTTTGCCTAGCAAACCGGGGTTAAACCCATCTCCTATGACAACAATATTCATCTTAGAAAGATACAAACCTTACCTACTCCTCTAAAATAGGTGCAAGGAATCCACTGGTGTCATTGGTGTGTTGCTAGGACAGGCAGTTTCTTAGCAACAGCAGGCTTGCCTAGCAACCTTGGCTTTAAAAGCAAATATCTACAGCGAGACCCCCATGGTGCCATTCAGGAAGAACCTGCAGGTATCACAGAGCCCCACCAAATCAACTCTAAGGAACACATTGCTAATATTGCTTTAGTTTTGACCTCTAGTTGCTTAGCATCATTACTTTCAAATACATAATTGCCTAGCAACTCACATTTCACTTTTTTGTGGTTGAATTCCATGCAGATTGAGATGTTCTAACATCATTTAGAATTAATATTGAAAATTCTAACAGCAACAAGTGAAAAAAGAAAAACAATGAAGTCATTTATAATTGTGGGAGTTGTTTAGCAATAGGTTAACTGTTACTGATGTTGGTTAGCAATGGCACTATTGACTCTTTCCATCCAGCTCTATGATGGTGTAAAGTCCACAGAATGCGGCAGATTGAGGCCCCAGACCCAGCAGTATTAACACTGCATGAAAATGGAGGTTTAAGAGATATACTTATTACTTATTTCTCATGACAACCTCATCCAACCTCAGTATATCCCATGGCAACTTAGGTCTTCAAGTTGACATGGAATATACCTAAGCTTAAAACATGGACTAGCTGGGTGGGGAAGTTGTCATGGAATATAAAGGGGCTTGATACCTCGACTACCTGGGTGGGGAAGTTGTCATGGAATATAATGGGGCTTGATACCTCGACTACCTGGGTGGGGAAGTTGTCATGTCAATATAATGTGATGGGGTTTAGTACCTCTACTACTCCGGTGGGGATGCCAGTGGGAAAGTTGTCATGAAAAATATACTGGAGGTCAATACTTTGACTCACAGAATATACTGGAGCTTGTACCAACTGTGTACTGGCCCTTGGGCTAGTAGGGCCGGGTAAGAAGCATGCAGTGTAGCCAGTCCTGGGGCTTGTAGGCCCCTGTAGGAAGCAAGGTGGTGGCTTGTAGCCGGCCCTGGGGCTGGTAGGCCCGTGTAGGAAGCAAGGTGGTGGCTTGTAGCCCGCCCTGGGGCAGGTAGGGCCCAGTAGGAAGCAACAAAGTCTGTACCAGTTTGTACTGGCCTTAGGCTTTGATTAATTACAATTAAGTGATATTGTATACAGACCAAGGTAATAGTATCCATGAAAAGTCATTTTATTTATCTAATAAATTGAGTTAGGGTAAGCATGTGCAGACATCAGATATGCTGTAGTGTATTGTATAGTTTGTATACAGGCAAGTTCTTAAATCTATTGTCCAATATTATTATAAAAATATTACTTTATGGCTTCATCTAGTGCCTCTATGATGTGTGCATATGCATACCTGCTGTCCCAGGGCCGGCTACAAGCCACCACCTTGCTTGTGGGAGGTGGTGAGCAACTGTGGGAGGTGTAGGGCTTCTACATTGTATACCCGGCCTACCCCACCCATAGGAACCTGTTGGAGGTGGTGGGCGACTATGGGAGGTGTAGGGCTTCTATACCCAGCCTACCCCGTACCTAGAAAGCTGTGAGGGGTGGTGGGCGACTTTGGGAGGTGTAGGGCTTCTATACCCGGCCTCTACACCCTCTAGGTAGTTGTGGGTGGTGGTGGGCAACTATGGGAGGTGTAGGGCTTCTATACCCGGCCTACCCTGTCTACAGGCCACCCCAGTGTTCCATACCCGGCCCTACCTGCCCCAGGACCGGCTACAGGCCACCCCAGTGTTCCATACCCGGCCCTACCTGCCCCAGGGCCAGCTGCAAGCCACCCCAGTGCTCCCTACTCTAGCGGGAGCCACTTTCAATATCAATTATTTTCATTTTATTTAATCTAGTAATGAGATTTATTTAGATATAAGTAAGAAATAAACCCAAATTGCCATGTAGTTTAATGGGGTAAGTAAAATACAATATCTCAGCCCCCACCCCATGTGCACTCCATGGTGGTCAATGCAAGACTGATCCCTCAGCTGAAATAACTCTTGTCTCACAAAACAATCTGTGTAGAAAGTGACAGAATCGTCAGTGAGTGGAGGCTATCGGACAGCTACCTCACACCCTGGTCTGTGCTTGATAAGACTATTGTGGCCTCCCTTATAACTGTCTGTACAAAATGAGAAGGGAAAGGGTGTTGTGCATGTAATTACTTCAGGTATACAAGGACCAAGGTTTCTAAGCAAGCACACATGTTAGCAAGAATTGAAGGGAAAAGAAAGAGATTAATGACATGATTGGTATCCTCACTGTCCCTTTTGAGGGGATCGCTATATTGATATTGCATTAGGAACAAGTTAGACCTGTGTTGCTAGGCAACAATATAATAGGAAGTAATATTGCTAAGCAACTAGAGGACCTAGCAATACCAATTGATTCATTGGAGTTAATTTAGTATAGGGGTGGGTGATGTCAGGATCTTCCTGAATGTTGTAGTGGGGTTTTGCTGTAGATGCTTGATTCTAAGCCCAGTTTGCTATGCAAACCTGAGTTGCTAAGCAATTATATGGTTGGAAGTGATATTGTTAACCAACTAGAGGTCCTAACCATACCAATTGATTCATTGGGCTCCATTTTGTTGGAGTGAGTGATGTAAAGATCTTCCTGAATGGAGTCTTGGGGTTTTGCCATAGATGCTTGCTTCTAAGCCCGGTTTGCTATGCAAAACTGCTATTGCTAAGCAACCACTTGTCCTAGCAATTAACCAATGACACCAGTGGATTCCTTGTACTCGATTTTGGGGGGGTAGGTAAGGTTTAAATTATTCTAGGAGTGATATTGTCATTATTGGAGATGAGATTCTGATTATATTTGGCGGCCATATTGGATTTGGCCCGTTTTTCAATGGAAGCCCACATAGGACACTCCAGGACTTTTAAGAGGTCAAACTTAATATAATGACGAGCCATTCCTGAAATTTTCAGCTTTATGGTATTTAATTCCAGGTTTGGGTTAGAATTCATCTAAAGTTCCTGTACTAAAAGGACCAGAGCTGGGGTCGAACCACCTCATTTTCTGATACCTAGGCATGAAGGGAACCACCATACTATGGAAATTGTTGAATTTCTTTTAAAATTCCAGGCTTTGTGTAATCAGGGATTTAGAACCTTACATCCCCTGATATAATAGGTATAGTTATAGAAATGCAAGAATGCCGATTATCTCCCAACAGATTACAGCAATCATCATGTGACATATATCTGAATTTCCATATGGGCTACATTATAACCAAACTCAAAAAGATACAAGCACTGGACTGTAAAGACAGTGACATGGCTGAGGGTCGAACTCTCAACCTTCTGATCACATAGCCTACGCCTCAGACATCTAGAGTGGCCACAGAGCTAGTTGGTATCCAGCGCACATTGATGACTATGTATTTCCTTCCTATGACCATAATATGACATTCTCCTACCTTCTTTTATTTAAAAGCACAAAAAACATGGAAATATGCCCGGGACCATATGTTGAAAACACATTTTCTGGATAGATAATGTCATAAACAATATTGCAATAGAGTATTTAAAAAAACATAGTTACTTTTTACTGTCATTTTGTGAGTATGTGTGAGAAAATACTTTATGACCCTACCATAGATCACTTCAACTTTGTGGTAAAATATCTTAGAATCTAGCCCGGGACCCTCCATTTCTTTTTGTATTTTTGGAAACTACCGGGGTACATACCCTTAGGGCAATATAATAGAAATCTAGTAAAATCGTAGTTACTCTTAGGCTATCCCCGCCGGCTACCTTAAGGTGGCTCGATCTAATGCAATTCCCATTTATGGCGCCGTTTTCTGCGCAGATATTGTCTCTAGTCTGATCACAAACCACCAGGCGACCTCTGTATCATGTTAGCAAAGGTAATATCAAATTGTCCTAAAATGCCCAAAGGCAATGCTTGACCGGGGCGAGAACCTGCAACCTTTGCATATGGAGGCATCCATGCTACCACTGTGCTATGCAGTCTGTGCTGGTAGCCCTCATTTGAAAGTCATACATAACTAGCCCTCAGTGTATTTCCCTTTCTTTTCAACTTTTTTTTTATTTCAGGGGGCCCAAACCTTAGAAAATTAATATGCACGGGACCATTATTATTCAAAATAAATTTTCTGGATAGACAATATTAACACCAACCCAGCGAACAGAAAAACGTTATTTGACATAAGTTTTAAAACTTTATATAACATTATGTCATAGTAAGCAGCCTTAGGGAAACGTTAAATAACGTTATAAAATGTTGTATAACGTTTTCTGTTTACTGGGAATGCTCTGAGAGAGCTATATAGAGATTTACCCTTTTTTCATTACTACTCCATGCAGATTTGTAGCAGAGCATTGTACAATCCTATCACATAAGACATTCATTTTAGGCTTGAATTTCTCAGAAAATAGCCTGGGAAAGCCCTATTTTTTCAGCTTCTTTGGGAAGTGTATGGTATTATGGTCTTAAAGCAAAAGAATGATATGAAAATCTAGCTACTTTTAGACCAAGAGATTGACCCACCTTAAATTTGAGCTTAAGACATTCGAATATAATTTGGGCCGCAGATTATAATTCTGTGACAAATTTAAGGTCTCCTACCACTGATTATAATATTATGCAGAGTATTTTCATTGGCACTTTATATCACTACAACACTATTGGGGCGAATATATACTGTGACACCCCAAAGTCTTGATATGTGTCGACAGAATGGCAATGATAGTTTTCAAAATATTTTTGTGTGATATACTTAGTCTCTTTTTATAACACTGACAGTTGTTCAAAATGCACAGTGAACCTGCTGGTTTGACCGCTGGCTCAGTAATAGCCCATGCTTGCAGAAAGTGATATTGATTTCATGTTGGCCCAATGCTGGACCAACATTTCAGTGTTTTAACATTATTTCAAGGTTAGAAATGAAACACCGGGCCAACCTTGTAATACATATGTTGCCCCAACATATTATTTTCAATAATTATGTTCATACAGTTATGTTTGAGTTTTGATAGTTTTTATAGATTTCTTCACAGGCATGGTTACATGTGGTATTCCAGAAGCAAATTACAGGGAAAGAACATAAGCCCTGTTTCAAGAAACATAAATAATAGTTTCAATGAAGTGTAGATACAAGAAATTCGATAGTATCAGTCCAAGATAAGAATAATGGGTATGAATACAAAAGTATCGGTACTAGAGTGAACAGAGTCTCATCTGAGATGAAAATAATATGTTTCGTGATAAAGTATACAAGGAGCCCTGAAGCCGAGACTTAACTTTTCGTCAGCCCAAAATATGTTTTCTATAATAACCTAGAATTCATACCCGTGAGTGTATGTGATTTGTTCTTTAGATTGGATTTTGTGATAGTGCTACTATATAGTACTTGTTATTGTAGACCAAAACAGTTACCATTGTCCACCTGATTCTATAACCCCTTTATACTGCTGTTAGAGACAATTCCACAATACATTTAGTGGCCCAAATGATAAAGTATTGTACCAGCTGTAACTATACAACTATACAATACACAAGCTTCTATAAAGACAGTGTAATCACCACTTTTGATTCTCTATGCTACAGTGGGGATCCCTCAAGGGTGATCTGGTGACTGCAGTTACCATATAGTCCCCTTCCTCACATTGACAACGGGCCATATGGGTGGTAGAATGATTGCGATGGAGTGGATCATTGCCAACATTGGGCCAATGTACCCCGTGCTACCTGGAATATTTGAAGTATTTAGCTATATGACTGTGTTTGAAATCTAAACACGTTTATAATGTGTATAAAATCTAAACACTTGTTTTATATTCCCAACACTTCTGTAATGTTTAGGTTAAAAATGTTTAAATGCTAAACACTTTTTATTTCAAAATAGTGTTTACATAAGTGTTTAGAATCTAAACACAATGTTATTGTGTGTATAAATCTGCTAAACATCTAAACGCTTTTTTCAAAGTGTTTGATTAAAATGTTCAGAATAACGGGCACAAAGAGTGTTTAAATTCTAAACACTGTTATTTTTAAAATTTTATCTTTTTTATTGATCTCTCATAACATACAAACTCATACTATGCCATTTTCTACCAGATCATTTCAGACAGGGGTCCTCTTTCGGGATAATGCTGTATTACATTTAGTCAAGTTTTGAACATCATTAAGTGTCCATCCAGATTAAACCCATATTTTGGCTGCCTAGTGATGCAGACTGTCAACATGCAATATATATACCTGCAGGAATGAATATTTACAGATGAGTGAGTGGTACGCTATACATATCATATGTATGAGACGTAAGCATAGAGTCATCAATAAGATATAAGTAGCACACAACCTCAGCAGCGATACAGATGTTATCTAGATTGAACAAATTTACCGCAGGAGTAACCATCACACATACAAAACATTATCAATGTCCAATCCCACCTTTCACCCTATATTCTCTTTTCACCTCTTTTTAACAGGGAGTAAGTTACAGTACATATTTGGTTGCACCTTTGAAGGTCTACCTCGTTGCCTCCTATTTCTTCTAAGGTACAACAACTTATCTCTTATCCCCTTCATGTTAAAACCTAGTTTCCTTTTGACCAATATTTTAAAGGTAGCCTTATCGGGTGCTATTTGTATTTCATTGTCTAATTCATTCCAGAGTAGGTATTACAGTGTAAAGTCCGTGGGTTTAAAGTGAAGGTTAAGCCACCAAAGATTGAAACCACTAGGCCATCCTTGTTAAATTTACGTTACACCTCGCTCATGTTGAGGTGAGTGGAGCAGGGTGTACAACCGTGATCTGCAGTAGCTGACGTGCAGATAAGGGCAGCCCATCCAACCGTGATCTGCATCAAATCAACGTGATCTGCATCAACATATTGTGATCTGCTACAACCACCCAATCAGTATGTACAGATATTTGTCAATATCAGAGAGTTTTCTACCCAAATTGACCGTTTTTGGAAAAATTAACCTTAGATCTGTAATTTTCAATACTTTTCTCGCCAAGATGGCCATTTTTAGAAAAATTTATCTCTTGGCAATTTTAGGGAAGAAATGCCCCAACTGGACCCTTGGTAATGTTAAACAATCATAGGTCCATACTTCCTAGGTGCTCCAGGTGGCCCCTAGGTAATATGACACAATCCCAAAATACTTCCTAGATGCCCCATATGCCCTTCTGCATAAATAACACTATTTACTTCTAGATACCTTGAGAAAAATAACACATATAGGCATACATGTCGTGATACTGATAGCATCAGGAAGAGGATGAGTTCCTTTTATGCAGAAAACTGCTTTTTGAATCACATAAATTGATGCAGATCATGTTATTTTGATGCAGATCACGTTTGGAGGGTCTGCCGTTATCTGCAATACTGCAGATCACGTTAGTTAGTGCAGATCACGGTTGTACACAGGGTCATCGTGGTTATTGCAGACCCTTGACCATGGGAACCTATGTGTCTGAGTAGGTAAGGGCTATTCGAACTAACAACCCTTGCCCTGCAATAAACTTGAATTGAAACCTTTAGAAACTCACTGACTCCCCTACTCTCGTTCCCAAATCTTTCCGAAGGAAGGCTCTGGGGACAGCCAAATGACTTTGAACTTTGGATTTTGCTGGGTATGAGCAACCCCTGCTGGTAGGCTGGAACCAGCGAACAGGAACAGGAAATGGAACCAGAATGTATGATGGTCGTTTTAGGTAGATTTACCATCAGCCTTTCTGGTTCCATTTCCTGTTCCTGTTCGCTGGTTCCAAGCTACCAGCAGGGGTTGCCCAGACCCAGCAAAATCCCAACATTTGGCTGTTACCAGAGCCTTCCTTCGGAAGGATCTGGGAACAAGAGTATGACTCCCCCTGCATGGTCTGTGTTGGTTCAGTACTAATTTTTGAAAACATTTTTAGTAAGTTTCCCCAAGAGAGACTCAAACCCTTCACCCTAGGGTTTGGAGGCAGGCACTCTACTGACTGAGCTAACCAGGCAAGTGTCAGCATGGTCTATTGATGAGATAGGCAATAGTTCATCACCATAGTTTAGAATGTTCCATTTGGATGATAATGTTGGAGATTCATTTCCTAAGTTATCATAGAAATTGTAACGATAACCCACTCCGATATTTTGATATATTACAGTATGGTTACTTCCCAAATTATGACTGGTGACAATTTCATACACCATTCTTAACAAATGTCATGTCATAAGGACAGAACTTTTCAATGTTAAGATGCACATTTTGTGGAAAGCTGCAGTATCAATATGGCTTGGTCAATGACTTCCATAATTGGGTTGAGCCTTGATTATATATATTAAATGACTTATAAGAAGTCTCAAGGGGTTTACATACAATGTTGAGATAGTCAGAACTTTCCTTAAGCATTGACAGTGGCAGATTTTGAGGGAGGGCGCGGGTCCTTTTTGCTCTATGTGTCGCAGTGTGACACCCAGTGTGACACTCTGTGCGACACCTTGTGTGACACCCAGTATGACACCCGGTATGACACCTGGTGCAACACACCTTGTGACACACCATGCGACACATGGTTGTTAAAAAGTAACCATTCCCTAAATCACATTCAGGTATATATATATGAGTGTTAGACGCCGGATAACAGATTGTATTAGTCGCAGTGGCGACAAGTATTAGTGTCTCATATTCACACTAGGGGGAACCCAGGCTGGCCCCAACTCCTCTCCAGTCGGCCAGTAAGCGACTCCCAACCGAAGTGTACGGTACTCATTTGTTCTGGTAGATGTGAACCGGGAAATTAGGCAAAAGTGTATGTCAATGTCTCATGTCTTCTATGTCAGCCTAGCTCTAGACTAATATATAATTATATTTATATATTATATATACACATATATATATATATATATATATATATGTATATATATATATATATATATATATATATATATATATATATATATATATATATATATATGTGGACAGTCGAGGGAAAAGGGTCCTCCAAGCTAAAAACTCAATAATAAAATTGATGTCATCAGCTTTCCAGTGATGTCTTTTATTATCAGGTACCATTTCTAGTTTTTGAGTACTGGCTCTCTGAATATTGTGTGGCCACTGTCCAATCTTAAATGCTGATAAGCTCTATCTTACTTTGTTTAAGAGATATTCCTATCTAATTAGCATAATTATGCTAATTACCAAATATCCAAACTTTTTCAAACATTTGGTCACAGCTTTTGATCTAAAAATGGTATTTACATTTTGTTTTCAGCATAGAAATCATTGTGGAGCCTTCTATCAATTAGATTTTTCAATTTTTCAATTCAGAATGAAAATCATGTTTCCATAGCAACCAACATGTGCAAAAACAGCAATTTAGGTCCAAAAACGTTCTTTTCCCTTCCAAATATGGAATGTTTTCACCAAAGATGGAATCTTCTAATGCGGCCTATCATATTCTACATAAAAAAGTATAAACGCATAACAGTTGTAACAGAGGGCCGTTCCCCTCTTAATATCTGAACGCTCCCTGAAACAGAAAGCCCCCCCCCTTTTTTTTTTTGTAGATCATGCCAAGTTGTGAAGAGATTCCCAGCCAACACACCCAAATGGGCCCTATATGGGCGTGTCTCTGGGCACCCTGGGCTAGCCCATATCTGGGTATTTACTGGTAATTAATTGTCAGGGCTTCCAGATGGGGCCCATTTGGGATCATCCAGAATATCAACATGTCATGTTTGCATTGCAAATCCTTCAATTCATGGTCATTTCTGAAAATATTCAATTAATTTACATTATAAATTGACATTATGTGTTTTTGCAAAAGTGGGTTTCACCTGGGTTGGAAATGGGCAAACTGGGCAAAGGTGTCCCTGGGTTTCCCATGGGCTCAGCATGGGCAGCCAGGTAGGGCCCAGCTGGGCTGAGCCCATGTACTGAACTTAGCTTTTAATGGATTTGTTGCATTGCAGATACTTTAATTTATCCTCACTTGTCTCTCTTTTCTAGAAAATGCAAGTTCAACTTATTTTTCTTATGTTATGTTGTCTACCTGGGTTTCACCTGGGCTAGAGCTGGGCTAAGTGGGCTGAGGTCTGCATGGGTAATTCTACCAACACAACTTTCATGATCACATTTCAAAGACTAGGCTAGCCCTGGGCTAAGTGGGCAAGTGTTGTTCCTGAGCACACGACTAGATGTCATTATTGAGAGTACATGGGATTTGGTATCCTATAGACATTTTCTTGTCTTGATTACAATGAGCCATGAATTCTCAATTCCTTTAAAACCATTGAAATGAAACAATTTTCACAGTATGTTCATATTATATGAAATTGTCTACACAATTTTGCATATGAACAGAGAGCATTCTAATACTGACACCTTTCCCATGGATATGATCATGATACATAATCCCAGGACTCCCTCAGGTAGGCCTATCACTATCAGAATTACAGGGACTCTGACTGTGTCACCCAATGTGATCAGAGTTGTAGTTAGTCAAAGGATGCATTTTGCTTCTCCTCCTTAAATAAAGGGAGAAATTACATTAAATGCAGATAAATGAATTGACCCACTGGAATACTTGTTGGTAACTACTCTTAACATATGGTCATCAACTACATGACGACTGGCTCAGGCTCATGAGAATACCACAGAATAGCTATACCCAGATGTCACAAAGTGGATTATTTTTTTTACCTAGAATATTTTATAAGAATTATTTAAGTTATAATACATATTCATTTCTTGGAACAAAGTTTATAATTTTCCCTTTTCAGGGATGTACTTTTAGAACTTTTGTGGTATTTTTTCAGTTTTTCCACGTTTTACAGAAAAATCCATTATAATTCAAAGAAATTAAAAAGCTGTTATTTTATTTTCTGTATAAATATTTAAAAATACAACATGATAATGCATAATTGAAAATGGTCCAGAACGATTGAATTAAAAATAATAAATAAATAGACACCATTTGCATGTAAATATTCGAATTTTTTCACCTATTTTCAATAGTTTAAAGTCAATGTCACAAAACGACCATGTTAAGGTGTCCGTTACGTGTCCGGTATGCGTCCGTTACGCCATATGGTGCTATATGGCGCCATATTTAGCCCAGAAGATTTTAACATACGGCAGCTCATAATGTCGTTAATATTTATCTCATAATAATTCTAAGAGTACCTACCCCCCCTAAATCGATTTCAATGATTCCAATGAGGCTATCCATTTTTCTCTATCTTGAATGGTTGCTTAGCAACCAGCCCTTTTATATGAAAAATGTCCGATTTTGTTGAAGCCATGAAAAATCATGATTTTACATGGTATTTTCATGGCTGCGATGCAGTAAGAAATAATCATAGCTTTATCACAACATTGTATGTGCATGTTCCCAAAGACCTATAGTTTCTATTGCAATTGAGAAAAAATCAGAATAAAGATATTTTTTATTTACGTTTTTTTCACTTTTTATTCTTGCACAGTCATGAGTTTGACCCGACTAAGCTTATAGCTAAAAAAAAAATTGTGTCTGTCCTCCTAGCCCCCCCCCCCCCAATTACGTGTTCCCCAACTAAAGGAGCCCACCTGGGACCCACTTAGATCTGAACAGGGCCAGCCCACTTCAAGCCTGGGCAAGCTCTTCTGGGCCCCATCTGATAGCCCCGGTCAAAACGAAGTGGGCCCCAGATGGGCAGCCCATATGGGCCCCATAAGGCAGACCAGCTGTGACCCACCTAGGGCCCACTAGGGTGTGTTGGCTGGAATTATAGTTATATAATTATGTGGAATCACATTTTGTGAGCTTCCAATGTCGATCTCATTCCTTGGATACCGTATCACGCATAATACAATAATATTCTTTGGTCAGATCAACAAAGATTAGCAGAGATTATTGACAATCTACATGATTAAATGCACATATCAGCACAAGGCAAACACACAGTAAACCACTGACATCAGGGGCATATGAGCCGTGAATGTCGTGATAGGAAACAATGGACAATGTATACATGTAAAACTAATGTCAGATTAATTTGCTTTTCTGCTGATGTTTCCCTCCTTTATACACATACAGTGGAACAATAAATCTGAATAACAAACACAGGGGCGTAGTGAGCACATTTCTATTGCATGGGGAGCGGCGGGAGGTGCCGGTAGGGGCGTTTTACCGGTTAGTTAACCTTGGTAGGCCCTTATCCCACAAAACTGCCCTTACCCTAAAAAAATGTATAGATTTGTAGGATAATGGCTGTCAGTCAGGTCCTTTTGTTGGACTGGACCCCCGGCTGGACCCTTCAGCCTTCAGTTATATAGTATATAATATTATATCCTACGCAATAATATTAAAGGCCCTGCTTGGTATATATTGTTTGAGATGTTGAAATGACAGTTTTAAAGTAACACTTGAAAAGATAAGGTAATAGACATGTTGTCAGTTGGAGGACTAAAGACATTGTTATAGGTGATTGCTCTATCAACTACATAAAGATAATGCGACGTGGGGTGTCAGAAGATAGCATGTGCTCCAAACTACATAGAGAAATAGGTACAGGTGTATGCAAAGCCTTCCACTTGAGATATCGTACTAGTGATACTAGTATACATGACAATTATGATGTATGGTTATCTGAAAACTAAAAAAAAACTAATGTTCTAAATAGAGATATACAGTATCCGAAGCGTAGGTATATTTCATCTCAAATTCTCAGTTAATAATTACATTCATATAATCTCTCAGTCAATAATTACATTCATACAATATAATATTATTGTCTTGAACAAAGTTGGCAAATATATCGTACTTAAGACAGCTCTATTCCAGGGCAGGGATACATAGTGTTTCCCAATATGGCAACTATAGAGGCTTACTGTAACAGGTGTAGTTCCCCTCACCCTTTAATAGTATACCGTGGTGAACCACCTTCATGAATATGTTTTTGTTGAAGCTGAAGGGCATGAGACGCCTGTTATACTACCAGCTTTAGTCTGCTTAGAAATCACTTAAATGGTCACAGAATACCCTCTGGCTGTTTAACAATGGCTTTACATGTTAGTATTATGATGTATAACATGCCGGGAATACATGTAAGCCTAATTGCGGTATGTCTATGTTTAGAGGAGGTTGTGGGAATGCCATATAACATCATCGTACCAGGATCCTACTGGTATAAACTTGCCTATTTAGATATTTCTATAGTGGAAACAGTACAAAGCAGTGTAAACCACCCGATTGCTCAACAACAAGAAATATTACACCTATAGACCCTATCCACATAACCTATACTCTACTGCTCTCCCTTTAGGTCCTGTATCAAAATAAAGGCTGTATTTATTGATGCTGTAAACCCCCTTTTAAACATTAAAGGTGGCCTAATCTAACCTAATACTCTGTCTTTGTACGTATTGATTGACACATGCTCACTAGTCAACATTCCCGTGCTGTTAGGGACAATCATCCACCATTCGACATAGTGTACCTCCAACATGCCTCCCCTCCTTAATCTAACTCCAATGTACTCCCATCTGTGTTTGGTGGTTCTACATACATGTACGGTGTATACATTTGTAAGGCAAAGTCCTCATCCTGTCTGAGGGTATTTGTTTTACGTTTCTAAACCGGGGAATATGTTTGCTAGCGCGAATCCGCTCTCGCCATTTTTATGACCTACGGCTGTTCCTTTGGTCGGTTTTTAGACACTGTTCAAACAGGTTTTTGCAAAAGTGGAGACCACAGGTAAACATTAGAGGTGAAAATAGTACAACACTCCAGGCGAGGCTTGGTAAATTAAAACCATTAAAGGCTCTGTTCCTGTCAGACGTAGCAACTCAGTCTATAAATATGCACACATGTAACTAAACAATTGCATGTAGATCTACATTGGAGTGAGGAAACTATGAGGAAACTTAATTGACTGACAATCAATTATGGCATTCCAATAAAGCATGCAAAGGGACTTTAAACTTATTTACAATGTAGGCTATAGGCTCTGTGGAAGTCATTTCAATTAAAAATCCAATATCATATGTTTGCTTTATAGAACAGGTGACACTTTGTTGTCAACTATAAGTGGGCGCAAGCTGTTATCATGCTATTTATCAACTCTGTTTGACCTCAAATCGATTAACAGTAAACTATAAACAATCTTATTTCCATCAACAAAAAACAGACATCATTGGAATACAAGGTCTATCTGTCAAATATGAACTTGGTCCATATATATGTGACATACCTGTGTTACCACCCACACAACAGCCGAAATAAATATTTATTTTACATATTTGGGTGGTACTGTAGCGAGCAGACGACATTGCGCTGAGTGGTGAGTTGACGGGAGAGTGTTCCCGCGCTCAGGGCGAGCGGTGGTCGTCAGGCACCTTATCAGACTAACGCCACTTGTGGCGTCTCCCCTGGTCCTCCTGTACCTTTGTTCTGCCCCTCACCTGCAGCTCACAGTCAGTTGAGCCTGCTCCAGGGGACAGCTAGCACATTATGATATATTTCATTTGGATTCCAAAGGGAGGACGATATATGGGATTAAGAAAAGGAATGTTGGTTTCTGGAGGAATACGCGTCCTTCCGGCAGTGATACAGGATTACTGAACGATATCATTTTCCACTGTACATCACGCTAATAGGACAGATACAAACGACAGGTTTGTATTGTTGATAATTATTTCCTTTCAACTGCATTCATGTTGAGGGTCTACGTATTTCCACATTATTCTATACACGCAGTGGCCGTACTACATGTGTAATGATTTATTGATCATGGACACATTAGCCAGTGTTTGGTTTTGTATCAGATGTGGATCTCTCTTTGCACATATTGGCTTATCATGTATCCCATGCACTTTGATTGAATACACACCACAAAGCTACACCTTTGACCAATTTAGATTTACTATGGGTTTGCATATATTTCGATGGAACTTACTATTACTACAGGCAGTCTTTAAACAACCAAAACCAAACCGTAGGGCAAAAAAAAAGAAGGTTTGTTTCAGGTCACCCGACCGACCCTATCGTAATAGGGCCGACCCTAAGTTTTTTTTTATGCAATTTTGAAGAAATTTTCATATTTTTATACTCTTTTGGGGTCAATTTTAGGTTTACAAAATTTTGGAAAAAGATGTCCCCATCTTAACACTTTTTTTGGGTCAATTTTAGAGGGAAAGTAAAAAAGGAAAGTTGAAAAAAGAAAGTTAAAAAAAGAAAGTTAAAAACGTAAAACCCCAGCCGACCCTAGAGTTTCTTCCCATGTTACCTGAAACAAACCTTTTATTTTATTTGGCCTAAGCTTTACATATCTATGCGTGTGAGTAGGTCCCCTTTTACATGTATGTAAACTATTTCGTTAATTTCTGTTAGATTAGAGCTAAATTAAACATACAGTGGTTGTTTGTATACACGTCTTTCAATAGAGAAAAGCAAATTTGCATGTTTATATATTCACCAGGGGACTAACCTGACAGCTAATGATATTGACTATGTATACATGTCTATTATCAACTATTACGTTATATGCTGTGACGAGACAGGGTTTGAGGGAAAAGATTTGCATTATGTGACACGATCTGCGAAAAAGGGTGAACGAAGGTCCCTTTTCCCAGTATACATGTCACATAACTATACAGCAAAATATCAGAATTTCTTTTATTATTAAATAGGTTAATGGCAATTTTATCAATATATACGGCCGATGTATGCTCTGTGGACGGTGGCCATAAACAGACTAAATTTCAGTTTTATTACGAAAACGCCTGGATGTGGCTTAAATCCAGGTCTTCCCATTTTCAGTATAAATAAACGAATTTACGTACTAGTAATACATACATACACTGATATGTACATACATGCATACATAAATCACCTACCAACTGCACAAGGGGACCTTAGCACAGGGTGCACTAAGGTGAAACGGGGCTTTAGTGCCGGGGGCACTAAGGTCCATTTTACTTCATATAATACTATTACTGGTATAGTTGCTGTTTACCTACAGTAGAATCTACTAGAACAAAGGTTGTCGGCAATTTTGCTATAGATGTACAGTACTTACTTCTTGTGTATATAGTAGTAGGGTACAGTAGTCCGGGATATCAGCTGTATCAGCTGACAGTGGCTGGGTATGTCCCTTATAGGGGATTCGACTATGAGATTCATGATTATTATCATATCTGTGACGTGTTCTGTATTACACTCAACGGTTATTTCTCTCAAGTTAGATTAACAGTGCTATACCCAGACCTGAAAGAATTATCTTTGTACATGCGTACCGGTGTTACCAAATAAACAGATACCTTACAATGCATGCAATAATATAAATTCAAAGTAATACCAAACAGAAGGCCTTCACGCAAATACAGTTGCTTATAATAGAGCCGTTGCAAAGAAAAGTATAGAACACATAATAATAGCCGAAATATCACTATAGCCTGCATGTATAGTAGTCGTCATCCGTCAGACAACAAAACTGCCAGTAACATTAGAGTTGGCACGTGCTGTAACTGTTGGTGCAGAATTGTGTTAGGGTGTTCATTTACCAAAACCAATTTGCCTGCCTTGTCTACAGTTACTGAGCTCCATTTTACCCCAAATTACTGTCTAATTGCGCTGAAACTTGTGCTATGACCTCTTTTATGAAGGGACTTGTGATATAATTTCGCCCTTACACTGATAAATACAGTATTTTTCTTCAATAAAAATAAAACTAGTTATTATTTCACTGATACACTTAGCAGGCCGATGTTGCCATTTGTTGCATTAAACAAACTTATGATATACTTTTGCTGGTGAATTTCAATTTACTTAGGTCCTTATCCTTTTTGTCAAAGTATTTATATTCATATGTTTTGCTTTCAGCTCTAGTAGGGTCCTAATTAAAGGCCCGATGGCTGGGAAGTCCAGGATGCTCCCGTCCATTGACCATGGCGATGGGGCAGCCGCCTTCAGCCTGAAGAGCAGGTGTACCACGGAGGCTGACCTACAGGAGGAAGATGTTCAGGTCATCCCCCTGGAGGCCCCAGGTGGTGTGGGGGGTCCCAGCAGCAACCGCTACAAGGACTGGAGTAAGGGCAAGAAGAACTTCACCCGGATGGCCTTAAAGGTGCTTACTGATATATACGACAAGAAATCAAGGGCCCTTCTCGGTGCTGGAGGAAATGATGATGAGAGTGAGACTATGACTTCTGAGGAACCCAGAAGGGCAGGCCATGTGTCTGATCCAACACATGAAGAACCCAAAAGACTTGTCAATGGGTCTCCCAAGAGGAGTTTGTCACCAGAACATATCAGAAAGGACTCGTATGCATCCCCTGCAACATCCCCCAGGCGAATTTCCAAAAAAAGAACATCATCAACAAGCAAGGTAACTCCTCAGGGCGACTCAGTAAGAGCAGGGGAAGAGGCAGACACAGGGATGTCTACTGAGATGCCAAAGAAGTTATTGAGGAGGAGAGCCACCTCACAATCGCTATCCATCAATGCAGAACACAAAAAGTCCTCGGTTACACCAAGAGAATCGGCTGTTAGGAAGAAAGCCAACCTTGCGTCTGTAATTGGCATTGTGGCCTTCCGGAAAATCTACATGTCCAAATTAAATGCGCTGACCTCAGAAACAAAAGAGGAGCATCATGACACGAGAAAGGAGAGTATGAAGAAGACGCAGACGACAGTGGCTGAAGCAGACGACAATTTGCCGATTGCACCCAGATTTTGCGCCACACTGAGCCCAGAAGCGCAGTTCGCAATGCTTAAGGGATACGAGGATAAACTGATAAACGGTCTGAAGACAGCTTTCCCCGACCAACAAAATACAATGGTGAGGGTGAAAATCCCACCTTATGGTCGGTCACTGTGTATCACCCCCGTTGGTCTCCCTTACCAGACTAAGCCTCACTCCTCCAGGGTCAATTCAAAAGGTGAGGTTAATGTTAGCTCAGAGACTGATCATTCTGATAGGTATGAGATGAGGAAGAAGGCGTACCATGCCCAACGTAAGGTCACCGGTCAGGTGGAGACAGCAGTGGACATTCTAGACCATCTCAGGGAGTCTTCTGCTGGTCACTACAATGCCATCTCCCCACGTCTACGTGTTGGACGAAAACTGGAACCAGTGACCACATACAATGCCTGGACACATCAGTGGGCGCAGCAGTTTAAAATAGCTAGGAGACATTCTGAAAAATAAAACCACCCAGTTTAATATGTTTCAGAAACATATCAATATATTAACATATTAATTAGGCCCGGGGGGGGGGTCAATTTTTGAGGTGAGAGACCCACGACCCAGCTAACAAAAAAACGTAATTTTACGTCAAAATAACGTTATAAAATTTCATTTAACGTTATGCCATAGTAAGGAGCCTTAGAGAAACGTTATATAGCGTTATATAACTTTATAAAATGTTGTATAACGTCTTTTGTTTACTGGGGAAATTGTATAGTTGTACGTTTAGTAGTTATCATGTAGCCTCAAAATTACTGAAACTGTAAAATAAACTAAATCAGCGGGCTATCTTACCATAAATCATTTTCAACACTTTGAAGATATAGATTACAATTCCAAACCTGCATTATTATAATATATTTAGCCTTCACTACCCCCTCCCACACTTACACCTCCCCTTCCCCTAAGGCTGTGCTTAATATATATGCCTATCATGAGATACACTATGTGAATTCTAAGTGGATATTCTAAGAAGACAACTGTTATTTTGTCTAGTTATTATTAACATTTTTTACTTGATAATGCATGAAATATAATTATTTGAATATTTGAAAGTGATCGGAACAAGCCGCAGTATAGTACGTAGACACCAGTTATGTAGGTACACACTCAGTGTGTGTACATATTCCTGTTGAGGTATTGAAAATGTTGGGCGCGTCACTGTTTTCCTCATGTATCAATTGTGATACATGTATTGATGATCGTAGGATGACTAGATAGTTCTGGTACATCTTACTTCTTTTCACCTGAATTGACATGAATAATAAATAAAATGACTATAAAGATATAACTGGTCATTGAATGTGAGAGGAACACCATTCTCACTTCCCTCAGAAAAGATTCTGTGTGGTTTCTCTCCTCTTGATAGGGAGTCGACCCAGTTGTATTGGACATGAGTCAACCTCCATTAATTGACTCCCATTTAAAAGGGGTCCACACCGTCCGATAGAGTCACCTCAAGGATAGAAGCTGGACTTCAGTTTGTTAGACATTGTGACTCACTTATATAGAACAACTCTTGGATAAAGGATAACGCTATGAATAGTCCCCTGTTGATAATAATAATAATAATAATGTGTATGAATAGGCAGTTCGGCGACTGGCCTGTTTGGCTACTCCTAATCTGTCACAGTGCTAAAGAAGGGTATATTGTATTGCATTATTTTACCTGTTGTGCTATGTTCATTATTATAGGTCTTACCTAATTGGAAACATCCATTCTTCTTCTTTCACCACTGTTAAGATATATGTCTAATAAGCATTTCTTTAGCTAAATTCACACATTTTACTCATTGTTACCACTGTTAATATTGGCATTGTGGGCTGGGCCATGCAACATACAGGGCATACATGGTCCCTGCTATCAGGGTCTATCAGGGTCTAATCTTAATATAAATACACCATTTTTTGGGAGAATATAGTAGACACAATATACCTTCCATATCTGTAACTTTTATAGCATAATTCTAAGCCATTGAGTCACAAATATAGCGTGAATTTACCCAACTTCCAAGAACCCCTGTTCCATAGATAATTACTAGAAGAGTCTGGAAGAATGGCAACATATTCTATATAACCTACTTTTGTAATGAAGATTATTACTTTAGCTCTACCTATTCCTCCATTTTCCTCCAAATGGCATAAAAAGTGGTCCCCACAGAAAAATAGACTGGGGCTAGGGTATGACCAGGCCCTGTCCAGCCAGTGGGACGGCCTCCCCTGCTACCTACCCCCGGGGGTGGTCAGTGCGGCACCCTGCTGTGTGATTGACATATGTTCTTAAAGGTACCCACAGTATCAGAATGGCAGGAACTGGACACCAAGAAAACAATAGAAAATTGCTCATAATTCCTATAATTTTCACTAAATTTAATATTTCTTTCATGCCCTGACAATTTCTGCATGATACCTACCTATACATACCATGTTTATAAGTAAATTCCGTATATTTGCATTTTCGGTCGAACTACCTAGTATGAACCTATGTTTTACGCATCGATCTAAACATGGCTATAGCAACGTAATATATCCCTACCTGCTAATTTAACAATTTGAGTTCTGAAAAATTAATAATTTTTTTATGTAATGACATTCTAACAATCTAAAATCTACTAGTTGAATTGACTCAATTGGGTTTAATCTGCCTGTTTGTTTGATTTAATTTAACTTAATTTAACTTAACTTAATAGAAATTATGGTGAGGCTGGGCTAGGTTTTAAAGGAATACTGTCATCATTACTGATCAAGTGATACGTGTGAGTATAACCAGTTGATTAACTTAGAGCCCAAGCCTGGAGTACTTAGAAGTTGTAGTGATTTCTTTGTTGGCCAGTAGTTTGGTTTGGTTTGGTTTAATTGAATTTGGACTAACTTGGCTTGGTTTGGTCTAATCAGACTTGTACTTGTCCTAATTATGAGTTGATCTATTTAATTGAATTTAATTGGATTGGATTTGGTCGACTATATGTATTATAAACAGCCACGTAGAAGTTGTGATAACTTCTCTGGGGCTATTTTGACACCTCCCCATATTCTCACCTTCCTGATGTTCGTATCATTGAGGAATCTGACGGGCGACATGCTCTTAAAGGAATACTGTCACCGTTAATTGTTAATTATTGGCTATGAAATACGAGTATATTGGTTGATATTGGTTGATTGGAGGTACTTAGAAGTTGTAATGATTTCCTTGTTGCTTATCCAATTGGCTGGAGATGCCCCGACTTGTGACCTAAATCTTAAAATCTTAAAGTGACTCTGCCACTATCACTGTTATTCGTTGAGGTGACGCTCTGCCTGGTGGAATAATCCTAAGAGGACCTCTTGTTGACATGCCAGTCACTTATTGCATTAATTGTCTAATTCATCAAATGTAATATTGACACTAAGTGTGATGTAATGCTCTCCATGCATACAAGGCCTACATGGTCACTGAGTAGAATTAGACTGTATCTGTTACTATAACTACCCTCTTATCTTGATACATCATTGAGTTACAATTGAGTATACAACTATGACTATGACTGGTACTAAGACGTTATTGTGACTTCTTGGTGATTAATAAGGAGTGTATGTATGTTTTTTATGTCTGGTCGGGAAACTGAGAAAAGGCATAGTGTCATATTACCATGAGAGCCCAATGGCCATATGACCTACATAAACATTTATATATATATGCCTACATATTATACATTATATATTGCCTGTCATATCACATCAATACTAAGAAGTTATAATGACTTCCGGGTATGTGAGCTCATGTAAAGTGGCGATTACTGTTTCATTTTCATTTTCATGTTATGTTATTTATCTTGATTTGATTTTTTGACTTTTTTCTTGATTTTGATTGAATTACTAGAATTGAAATATGATGGATTTGATCGTTCTTTTGATTGTTGATATTGCTATGAAAACCTAATGGTAAGAGACTACAAAAAATATGGTCAGAAAGTGCATAACTTTTTGTGAAAAGAGTCATTGATTGAGCTAATAGACTTGACTCGTTGGGTGGTCGCACTAACACTAACGGTACCGCATTTAGTAATTTAGTAATTTGAATTTGATTAGATTGGATTGTGTAACTGACTGACTGATTAGTATATGCATTGATACAAGAATAGGTGCATAATGTACTCTAGTTAATGGAAATAAGTGGAGTTACATAATACACAATATGGCTATGCCTAATATCCAGTCACAGTTGTTGTTATTCTTACTATTCATATTATCCATATCATTATTACTGTTATTATTATTATTATTGTCATTATCTTTATCACTACCGCTATGGTCACCACTGTCATTTTTCATCATCGTTAGTGTTATCTTCCTTGTTCATCTCTATCCCCCTTGACATTGTCATAATATCATATTGTCAGTAATATTACTGTTATAATCATTATTTTTATTATTTTTATTATCATTATTAATAATTATTACATGGTAACCCATCTATTCTCGTTTTCTCTTTCTCTTTATTTTCTTTTTTTTCTCCCCCTGTCCCCCCTTAGAGCTACTCTTGACGAGTAGAATACATATTATACTGTTAATTATCATATATGATTTCATTTCATAATTGTTATCTCAAAACTCTCAATGTTTTGGGGTACAAATCACACCCACCGTGCATTACATCTATTGGTTATGAGATATCTGGGAATTACATTTAATTCCCAAGGGGCCCTGGAGTAGGTCCCAATTCTCCCGTCACTTCTGTCCTAATTTGCATAGGCTACTTTCTTAAACCTACCCACAGAACATTAAGTTGTGAGATCTGTGGGGGGTTATCTAGACTCTAGACTGGTAATCTAGGGTCTACATCTTTTTGTAAATAATATTATTGTTTTTCTTCTCTCTTGTATATATATTGTTTTTGTTGTTGAACTCTTTGCCTAATAATGACGACAACCAGAGTCTATGACTTCTTGAGGACTAGTGGGCTTAAGATGGTGCATTTGAACACGAGGAGTATGTATAAAAAACGCCAAGACATCTTTGATCAGTTGGACGGCACTGATATAGTAACCATGAGTGAGACATGGTTGCATCCAGAGTATGATGATGACATGATAAACTGGAATGGAATGAAGCTATTTAGACAAGATCGAGCTAATAAGAAGGGGGGAGGCATTGTTGTGTATGTACGTGATGACCTGGATTGTGAAGTTGATATTAGACGTGACTTGTCACTGAACTCTAGAGATTTGGAGTGCTTTGTAATTGATTTAACACTGAAAAGTGAACAAAAGTTACAGATAGTCACGCTCTATAGACCCCCAGGAGGAAAGATTGATTTCTTTCTTGCTAAACTTAAAATATTGATGAAATCGGCTTTAGACAAAGGTCTTGAGCAGTGGATTCTGGGGGACATCAATATTAACACTCTGAAAGAGGGTACCGGGTCCAGTATTGCTTTAGGTGATCTGTGCAAGTTCCAGGGTTATCACAAATTGATACATCAGTGTACTCGTCCATTCAAAAATACTGTGTCTTGTCTAGATAATATATTGACCTCTTATAATGACGATCTAAGTGCAGGTGTATTGAATTTTCTTGTGAGTGATCATTTACCTGTCTATTGTGTCAAAACTAAGCTAAAAGTTGAATATTTGAAAAAAACATTGCGGATACGCAATTATAGTAACTTTGACTTTGAGCTGTTCAAGGATTGGCTTAGTGAGGCAGATTGGGATGAGTATTATGACATGAGGGATCCGGATGCCGCTTGGGTTTTCATACTAAATTTAATTGTTGAATATTTGGATGTAAACTGCCCTTGGGAATGTATCTCAGTTGTGGACAAACGGAACAGGTGGATGACTGGAGAAATCTTGGGCTTAATCACAGAGAGAGAAGATGCTGTGGAGATGTTTCTCAAAACAAACAAGGATCGTTATCTGACACAGGCCAAGAAGCTGAGATGCAGGATTAATAGAGCCATTACGCAGGCCAAGGCTGATTATATAAAATCTACTCTAGAAGATAACCAGGATGATCCGAAAAGATTTTGGAGAATCATTAATAGTGTGATAAAGCCGGATGTTACAGTTGAGCCGCCAATATTGATTGGGGAAGATAACTTCATGAAGTCCAATCAGGAATCTGTGGAGTACCTGAATCAGTTTTTTTCAGGTATTGGTAAGAAATTATCTGAAGATATGACTGCTAATGGCCATCCTGAGAGGAAGGTTTTTATTGAACCGGCTGACTGTAAATTTGATAAAGTAATTGTACATAGAGAGTTAGTGGATATCCTATTTGGTGAAATTAATATAAACAAGACTTCTGGCATAGAGGGGATACGCTGTGATATTTTAAAATGTGCTTTAAGACACTTGCTGGACCAGATGACATGGTTATACCAACTAAGTTTTGATGAAGGTATCTTCCCGTCTAACTGGAAAGAAGCCAGAGTGAGCCCCATCCCAAAAACTGGGAATTTGAAATTAATTACTAATTGGCGTCCAATATCATTGCTACCAGTCCCTTCGAAAATTGCGGAGAAGATCATGCATATACACTTAACCAGTGTCTTGGATGATCTCAATTTTCTTTCAGATAACCAATTTGGTTACAGATCGGGTCGAGGTACTGGTGATGCCATATTTCACTTTCTGAATACTTTGTATGAGAATAGGGATCGGGGCCACTTGACAGCTGCTTGTTACCTTGACCTCAAAAAGGCCTTTGATTGTGTGCACCATGGTTATCTGGTTGAGATTTTAGGCAGATTAGGACTGGATGATAGGGTGTTAAATTGGCTAATGTCGTATTTGAACGGTAGAAGGCAGTATACTAAAATTGGGAGCTACACGTCTGATGTCAGTCATGTGGAGTTTGGAGTCCCTCAGGGGTCTGTTTTGGGGCCATTACTATTTATTATCTATGTGAATGATGTTAGTTCCATACTTGGTAACACTGGTCATTATATGTATGCGGATGATTTAGTTGTTTTTCATTCGACTAACCGGCTAGACCTAATAATAGATAGGATGAATAATAGTCTAAATGCATTATCAGGCTGGTTTAAGACTAAAAGACTAACTGTCAATGTTGATAAAAGTAAAATTACTTGGTATGGGTCTACTCAAAAGTTGAGTAAGACTAAAGGTATTACATTTCATCTGGATAATGTCGAACTGGAAACAGTAAGCTGTTATAGATATTTAGGTCTGAAGGTTGACAGTAGTCTGAGTATGGAACCAGCTATAAGGGAGCTAACTAGCAAGGTTAATCACAAACTATTTCGTTTTGGGAAATTTAGGGGGGTTCAGACAGAGAAGGCAGCAGTAATGGTATATATATCCACTATAATGAGCCAGTTCGATTATGCTAGTTTTTCTCAAGAAGGGGCTAATGGAGGACTCCTAAAAAAGCTAGACAGAATGCAGAAGAGAGGGCTCAAAATCTGCTACCGGGGACGAAATTTAAATGAAGGGGAAATGTATGAGTTATCTAAAATACCATCTTTAAAGAGAAGGAGGCAAGAGCTATTCTTAACCTATATGTATAAATTGTCCCATAATTCAAAACTGCTGGATCTGCGACCCCGGAGGGAAGGCTTAAGATCGGAAAACCAACTCAAGTTTAAGGTCCCAAGAGCCAGAAATGCAGGTTACATGAAATCTCCCCTGTATAGGGGCTCGGAGCTATGGGATAAACTAGGGGACTGGTACCAGACAAGTAAAGATAAAATTACCTTCAAGAAAAGAATTAAGACATTGGCTGATTTAGATGTAGTAAATAGAAACCCAACTGATGTTCTGATAGGTGAAGATGATGTTGGATCACAAGACGGGTCCATATTGCTCACCATGGCTGAATGGTCACTGCTCACACAGTAAGATGTTATAATGACAGAGTACTGGTGTAGGCCTGTGTATATTTGGCTATTGCTCATATAGGAAGCTGTTATAATGACAGATTCCGGTTGGGCTGTTGAGTTATCACTAGATATATTACATGTACCTTTACGTATATATTTGCAATTTGGCTTAATTCAACACTTGCTACTTGTCGGCCTCTGCTGTGCTGCCGTGTATCAATGCATATTTATATCATAGCACCATACGGATTGACCATGCTCCTCTTGGATGTGTTCTATTTGTGCCTATTCCTACGCCCATATTTCAGATGAAAATGAAGTGAAGAGTTCTCTATTTCTATTGTAAATAATGTTTAGCTTAATGTATTTATTTATTTATTTATTGTTGTGTATATATTTTGTCTTGTTTACTTCATTTGCTCTCATCTATGCTTGCTCATTATTACATCATACCCATGTGCTAACCAATGTAGTAATTGAGGATTGAAAAGGCTTCATCTTTATTGTCATAATATATACCACGAATTGTAATTTTTGTGAATTGGCAATAAAAACCCTTCAAACCTAAAAAAAAATGTTTGATATGACCCTTTAATATCATTTAAACATGTATCCGGGTCGATTTCTATTTTCCATTTCTTTGTGTCTGTGATGCCTATATAAACACTTGTGTACCTTTTGAAATCATTCTGATAAGCATTAAATAATTATAGAGAAAACCATGTTTATAGAGGGTCAGACGACCCAACAGTATTCCTGCTGCAGCCCATTTCTGATAGTAGCTCGGTCATGCCACCAGTGACAACCACAGAAACTATTTAATAGTTCTTCATTTTAATGGCATTGCCCAGGTAGGGACCCAAGAATCCGCAAGGTGTGCCCCTGTGCACAGTGCACACAGCAGGTTGGTATTTTGGTGCAGCTATCTATATAAGAAATAGGTGAAACCCTATGAAGTTGTGAATGCTACCGGTTGCTACTTGGTATGTGATATTGTCCAATATATTGCTATATGGTGTTAAAGAATGGAAGCAAACAGAGGAAGCTCTCACCTGTTCCTAAGCCAAAACATTAAAATGATTATGATTCGACACGGCGACATGGCCATTTCTTAAAATCGACATGCGACATGAAGCTTAGTGACATGTGACATGAGGTTTGAAAAGATAGTGACAGGGCACATGAGCAATTCTTAAAATCGACATGGAACATGGGGATTAATAAGCGACATGGACATGCGACATGGCCATTTCGTAAAATCGACATGCGACATGGGGACCCCCACCCCATCTAAACCCCCTATGTGGTAAGTGTGAGTGGTGAGAATGCCCCTTTAAGCATTTCTATGGGTCTAGAAATTATAATAAGGTGCAAAATATATGCAGACGATTACTGAATATGCTATTAAGTTTTAAAACCGTTTATAGTGATAATTATATCCCAAAGAGGTAACTCCTAACTCATCTTTAAGTGTGACTGTACAGCGACAGGGTACAGTCCCAAAGAGTGGCATACCGCCTAGGATAGATTCACCTAGAGTCGGACACATACCTTGAGACGGACACCTGATTTTATGGTTATTCAAGCATCTTAAGCTCTTTATTTCTATATAAGGGTAAACTTTAAGCGTTATTCTTTCCAAATAACAAACACTAGAAGCGGTATTGTACATGAATAACCTCAAATTTCACTGTCCGTTTTAGGGTATCTGTCCGACTCATGGTGAATCTACCCTATACCAGTATACTGGGTATCATGTGCAGGAGGGAAAACACGCATGTTTCTACCAATCCTGCTGATCCATAGTCATAAATGTAAACCTCGTACAGCCATCCCTACAGGCATGCCTAACGCTGAAACCATGCCAATTTATATTACATGTACAATAAAGAATTACCACAAAGAGTCTTACGTTGGTTCATGTTCTGGCTTTTATAAAGGGACAGTCACATTAGGGAGTGTTCATTTTTTAACAACAGGGGGGGGGGTTGGTGAGTTTAGGGGGGGGGGGGCGTAAAATAACTTGACCCCTTCCGAGGGGGGGGCGTAAAATAACTTGACCCTCTTGAGGGGGGGCGTAAAATAACTCAACACCTTTGGAGGGGGCGCGATTTGTCGCGACATGACGCTGAATACTTTAACTCTTCACTTTTTCTGCCGAAATACCTTAAAATGCAGCAAATTACCTCTAAAATCGTACAATTTTCTTGCGACACTTTGTGTCCCACCTGTTAAATCTGGCAATTTTGCTATGTGAATTTTCAAAAATTTTCATTTGAGGTGGGGGGATTTATTTCTCTCCAAATTGGTCATTTTTGTGATTTGTCCAGGTCCAAAGAAAACTCTTTTTACCTTTATATAATTTCACCATTTGCCCTCTTGATTTTTCGAAATTTTCCTGGGGGGGGCATGCCCCCAAACCCCCCTAGTACTGCTGTGACATGTGATTGGCAAATGAACACATAACTATTTCAGTGATGGTTTAAGATGGGGGTAGACATGCCAGGTGTGCCAAAATGCATCAGATTGCACCTTTTGAAGTCAAGAATTTCAAAATTTTCTAAGACTGCAGAAGAATGCAGCATTTCAGGTCTAGATTTTCAAATGTTCCCAAACGTTTCCCACTAAAAACAAGCTTCATAACACAGTTGGCCAAAAGGAAACCGAATGCACCATTTCAGGTCTAGATTGTCAAATCTTCCCAAAACCTTTTCTCAAAAAGATAAGGCCCTAATCATAGAAGCTGAATAATGCAGATCCAAGTTGTAATATATTTTTGGCCAAAATGCAGCAGAAAGCAGTATTTCAACACTAGATTTCCAATTTTCCTAAAAAAACCTTTCCTAAAAAAGAAAAAAGTTTACAGCCCCAATCATTAATAATTCAGAGCTGAGCCATAATATATTGTATGCCAAAGTGCATCAGAATGCAGCATTGCTAGTCATAGGCTTTCAAATTTTCTTGCGGTGGCATTCCCCCAAAAAATCCTGGGCTCTGATGTTTTCCTTGTTTTATCAATGCACCCTTCATTGGCAGGTAGAGTAACAATTTGCTTATCTAATATTGAATAAGGTTTGTAGTAATTCCAACTAAAACCAAACAGATTATTCAGTGTAAAAAAGGGAACCCATTGTAGACCTATTAAATGTTGGATGAAATGCTAATGTGGTTTGTATCACACTCCTGTAGTTCTGTACATGAACCAACTGTTCATATTTTTACAGCTTTCTTTAATGGCAGATTTTATTTGCTGCTGGAATATCATTGCAATGAAATGACCTAGTCGAAAAAATAATAATAGAGACTATAGTAGTGATCATCAAATGTACCCAGGATGCTTCATCATTCCAGATAGGCTGTTACCAACTGTTCGTAAATTCCCGCGTAATACCCGCATCTCACGTATAACCCGCACCCCCATAGAATCCTATAACCCAGCTTTCGATCTGAAAATGTCAATTTTGGTACTATTCTATCGTGATAAAAACCCTCGTATTACCCGCACCCTATATAGGCATGTCTCGTATCAAATCACTGCTGAGTTTGGTTCGCGTACAACCCACGTGTAGTATGCGGGGAATTTGCGGTAGGACTAAACTGCCCTGTTGGTTGACCAGGCCACCGGCTTGGATTAAGGCCATTCATTTTTAACTTGACCTTGAGAGCAATACCTACAAGGAATGATTGAGGCATAATGTTGACGTTTATGGAACATGATACTGGACAGTAATAGATTGTATTGAGTAACATAAAGGTTATTCAAAATTGTCAATTTGTGGGTATACAATCCATTCAGGATTCCACCAACCCTCCTATGAAGCTTTCAAAGTGCACATGAATACGCCATTTGACCTCTAGATTCTGAAATATTGCAATCAGGAGACGGATATGCCACTCTAACCCCCTTCTGAAGCACTGCACTTTGAGTATGGTTGTGATTCCCTGGGACCTGGCTAGATATTGTGTCCCTAGTAATATTCATGCTTAAATTTGATGAATCCATAGATCAAAATCAATACTTACAATTTGAATATTTAATGGCCATTTCTAGGAGTACATTTACCATAAAAACCTTCCCTTACGACCCCCCAGTTAGGAAAAATATACCCCAAAATAAGTCTGTCTTATTAAAAGGAGGGGTTTTATGGCACCTGCCTTGACGCAACACAGGGATAGGCATTGTAAATAAGGCCTATATCCTATATATCAAGTATAGATTCATTTCTAGGTAACACTGATGCGACACAGCAATGCAATGCAAATTGATGCAGAAAAATTGAAAAGGGGGGGGGGGGGGGGCGCAAAATAACTCAGCTCCTCCCAAGGGGGGGCAGATTTTAACTTGGCCCTTCTCGAGGGGGGGGCGCAAAATAACTTGCGTGTCAAAACGAAAAATCACCAACCCCCCCCTGTTGTTAAAAAATGAACACTCCCTTAGTACCTCTTGCTTGAGTCAGACTGGATCGTGCAGGATGTGTAGTGCCCGAATTGTACATAGATTTGGAATATTCACATTCTGTTTTCAGTTCTGAAATCCTCATGGATGGGGCAATTGGATAGGGATGATTTTTATTCCAAAAGAATGAATTGATGGTTGCCATGGCAACCAAATGTCAACAAATGGGCTAAAAATGGCTAATAACGTTCTTTTTACATTCCAAATAAGACCAATTTAGAATGGAAATAGAATTTTGTTAATAGCTTCAAAAGATTCCTTGTGAAAAGTTAGTCTAGGGTCATTTTCTCCTAAGTATTCACATTTTTATCTATATATCTAGAAATATCGTCGGGCATAACTTCCATTGGGGAAGTTATTCCCATATTAGTGTACATACCAGTGCCACCTAGTGCCTCCCACCGGCACCAGCCGTGGAACTCTTCTCCAGGGGAGGGGAGGTAACCAGCAGCAAGCAAGCAGGCAGCAAGGCCAGCAGCAGGCCAGCAGAGACTTTGGCTTTTCTAGTGTATTTTCAATGTGGGCAATAAAAGCTTGCACGCTTTTATTCCAAAATGAACATATTTTGGGCAATAAAATCCAATTAGAGCAAAATCAGAGGGAATTAGGGGAAATGGAATAGGTAGGGAGTCAAATATATTGTTTGTGAACATTCTGACTCATTTTTAGGGAAATCTATTTTTCTGTCCCACACATCGGATGAACTAACTTTAAGAGCGTTTATGGCTATTCTCCCTAATGTTACCATTTCCCAGGTTTTGTCACATATGCAAGTTCAGCCAAATGCTAAGGCATTTATTTCAGAACATCACTGTCGTGTCCTTTTTGCAAACTAGAACATAACCAGGCTAGCTAGGGAAAAAAGAGCCCGTGGAAAAGAGCCATAGTATTTAAAGCTGGGGAGGAATTAGTATTAGACTGGTGATAAATGAGAAATTCTCCCACCAAGGGGCATTTTAAAGTACAAACAGGCAAAATCACTTTTTGGGGTAATTTGGGTGTGCTGAATCCGAATATCACACTTGCCAAGCTCAAAAATGGCTCCTTCTAGGTAAAAACTACAAAACAAAATGGCTGCCATTGATTTTTGAGAAAAACCTATGAAACCTATGTTATCTATCATTCCTAGTCATGTAATACATCAAAATGAAGGGATTTCAGAGGCCAGACTGTCTTAGACACCTCCCAGGCTGGAACATCATCTTCCAAGAGTCTCAAAGCCCTAAATTTCAAAATGGCTGCCATAGTTTTTTATGCATTATTCATCACTTCTTGTCATGTTGTACCTTAAATGAAAGGGATTTGCAAGCCTAGTCCATTCTAGGCCATTGCTGAGATAAACAGGGACCTTTGTAACACAGTACCCATCCCCCCAAAAAACTAAATGGCCCCTAGCAATTTTTGAGCACAGTTCATTTCAGTCCATTTCCAAGGGGGAAGAGCTATTTTTGTGAAATGGGAAAGCCCCAAAGAGGGGATATTTTGTCAACATTGTAATAAGTTATTGGAAAGCTTTAACACCATTGCAGGAGGTCAAAAGTGATTACCCCCCCCCCTTCTCTAGATGGCTCAAAAATTGTTTACATGCACCCTTTTATGCGTAGTAACGTGCTGGCCTTTTTGCTGAAAAAAGTCTTGTTACCCATCTTCCCCAGTTAAGGGCACATCCAATCAAGATTAGAGCATTTCCAATACATATAATATATACAGGGGTAGACACTTTACCAGCTGTGGGCCAGCCATGAAAGTAGACCAAAAAAAACTATAAACAATCACTGGTGTGACTATTTATGGAAAGTGATTGTTCCCACCACATATTTCCATTCTGATTGGGGGCCCACCTCATATTCAAATTCTCAGACCCTGATGGCAAATCCTCAGGATCCAACCCAGTCAGCATTGGTCCCTGGGGTCAATTTGTGTTTTACTTGGGCCAGCTGGACTTGTGACTTCTACATGCTATAGGCCCCTACATTACCATCTAACTTCAAGAAAAGATGTTCATGTAAAAGTCTAGGGAATGGAACCTCTAGTCCTTGGGAAGTGATACCAAGTCCTAAGGATCTCATATTCATTTCATAAGAGAAGTCCTCCAGCAACCTGAACTCTCCTTGAGCCTTTCTTATTGCTAATCCGGAGCATCTATCTCTACTCTTGTGTCACCAAAACTTTCCCTATCCCACCTGTCTTTGAGTGCCCCCACTCTGGGACTCCGACCTCCCTCCTAGGGCTCCTACTCTCCTCCTGTGGACCCAAGCCCTTCTCAGGGATTCCAATGCTCCCCTTGTACCCCCATCCCTCCTCCCTGGGTGAGGTAAAGGGAAGGGAGGGAAAGTGTTGGGAGGAGGCAGGAGAATGGGAAAGGAGATGAATAGAGCAGTGGGAGGGAAATAGCAGCATGAGAACATTGCACAAAGAAACAATGAGATACAAGCTAGGGGCTTGAGGAAGGGAAGATGAAATGTAGTGGAAAAAGATGCCAAAGGGAAGGCCGGAAGCCCAAAAGGTTTGGGTGGAAGCCCCGGAATATGAGGGGGTGGGGTCCAGGGAGAGGGCCGGGAGCCCTGGGAGGAGCATTTAGAGCCAAGGCAGGAGAGATTGAAAACCTAAAGAAGTGTCAGGAGCCCAGGGAGAAGGGCTGGGAGCTTTTGGAAGAGAAGTGGAGGCACAATGAGAGGGGTTTAAACCCTGGAATAAGAAGAGGTGCGGGGTAAGGAAAGGATGGATGATCTGGATGGAGGATGGGAAACCCTCAAAGAGAAGTTAGTGTTTCTGGACGAGGTCTCCCTTGAAATGGAGATCCCTAAGACCCAATATCCGGTCCCCAGGACTAGAGATCCCCTAAACTTCCTCAAGATAACATGCATAGATATCTATTTGGTTCCTAGCACTTGGAACTGAATCCTGAGGACCTGCCATTGGGTCCAGATGTCCTAGGGACTTGATTCCGAGGAGGGCTCCCAATCAGAAAGGAAGTTTTTGAGTGAGGTCAGTCACTACTTATCCCTAAATAGTCACACTTGTGTGGTCCCATAGACCTTTTGGGCTATATGCACAGTTGGCCCACGGGCAGAAAAAACTAATGTCTACCCTTGTGCATAGTATTTTGTAGCATCATGATGGAACTTGCCCCTTAACTGGACAAAATCATAACTACTGTAAAACCCCTGCTATAGCACAACCCCACATATAAGCTGAACCTCCTACTTGAAAAAAAAAATCAGCCTATTAAAAACGGGTTAACAAGAATTGTTGCCGCGTAAAAAAATGCCTCAGGCATTTTTATACGCGGCAACAACCTCAATTCTTGCATTCGAAGAAACATAATGTCTACATGGTTGGTATGTTTAAAGGGAACCCATTCAAAACACCAAATAAGCAGGGCCGGGAAGGGGTTATCAGGGGGAAGGATGATATTACTTTGGAAATGTGTGTTGCTAGGCAGATAAACAATTACAATAGATGTTGCTAGGCAACCAGCTGGATTAGCAACAAACTAATAGAACCATTGATTTCCTTGGGTCCATATTAGGGGGGTAGGTTTGATTGTAATCAACCTTAGGACCATGGAAATGTGCATTGTTAGGCAGATAAGCAATTAGAATAGCCGTTGCTAGGCAACCAGCTGTATTAGCAACAAACCGAAAGAACCATTGAATTCCTTGGGTCCATATTAGGGGGGGTAGGTTTGATTATAATCAACCTTAGGACCATGGAAATGTGTGTTGCTAGGCAGATACACAATTAGAATAGCCGTTGCTAGGCAACCAGCTGTATGAGCAACAAACCGAAAGAACCATTGAATTCCTTGGGTCCATATTAGGGGGGTAGGTATGATTATAATCAACCTCAGGACCATAGATATGTGTGTTGCTAGGCAGAAAAACAATTAGAATAGCCGTTGCTAGGCAACCTGCTGTATTAGCAACAAACGGATAGAACCATTAAATTCCTTGGGTCAATATTAGGGGGGTAAGTATGATTATAATCAACTTCAGGACCATGGAAATGTGTGTTGCTAGGCAGATACACAATTAGAATAGCCGTTGCTAGGCAACCAGCTGTATTAGCAACAAACCGATAGAACAATTGAATTCCTTGGGTCCATATAAGGGGGGTAGGTATGATTATAATCAACCTCAGGACCATGGAAATGTGTGTTGCTAGGCAGATAAACAATTAGAATAGCCATTGCCAGGCAACCAGCTGCATTAGCAACAAACCAATAGAACCATTGAATTTCTTCGGTCCATATTAGGGGGGTAGGTATGATTATAATCAAATTAAGGACCATGGAAATGTGCGTTGCTAGGCAGATACACAATTAGAATAGCCGTTGCTAGGCAACCAGCTGTATTAGCAACAAACCGATAGAACCATTGAGTTCCTTGCGTCCATGTTATGGGGGGTAGGTATGATTATAATCAACCTCAGGACCATGGAAATGTGTGTTGCTAGGCAGATAAACAATTAGAATAGCCGTTGCTAGGCAACCAGCTGTATTAGCAACAAACCGATAGAACCATTGAATTCCTTGGGTCCATATTAGGGGGGGTAGGTATGATTATAATCAACCTCAGGACCATGGAAATGTGTGTTGCTAAGCAGATAAACAATTAGAATGGCCGTTGCTAGGCACCCAGCTGTATTAGCAACAAACCGATAGAACCATTGAATTCCTTGGGTCCATATAAGGGGGGTAGGCATGATTATAATCAACTTCAGGACCATGGAAATGTGTGTTGCTAGGCAGATAAACAATTAGAATAGCCGTTGCTAGGCAACCAGCTGTATTAGCAACGAACCGATAGAACCACTGAATTCCTTTGGTCCATATTAGGGAGGGTAAGTATGATTATAATCAACCTCAGGAACTATCAAAGGTTGATTTATATTATTGTTATCACATAGCATAAATTTGTGTTGTGACACCTTAATCCAAGATGGCGGCACAATCCAAGATGGCGGCGCCCGTTCTGACTTCTGGCAAAGTGCAAACATCATATACCTCGTTCTGGTGGTGCCTGGCGGCACCACCAGGTGGCTACGCCACCACTTCGGCATAAAAAAATAGTTTTCTCTTTAATTCAATCTAATAAACCCTACCTATAAGTGGAACCCTACTTTAAGAAAAGGAATTTGGATTATAGCAATAAAAAACACCAAAATAGATTAGTCTTATAGGTGGGATTTTATGGTAGACCCCGATACATAAAAGGGGTGTGCAAACAATTATTGACCCATTGATGTAAGGTGGGTGGGGTGAAGCTAACAGCTTTCCCCATTTTTAGGCTTTAAGAAAAATTTCCTTCTGCCTTGGAAATGGATTGAAAAGAACTGTGCTCAAAAATTACTAGTGGCCATTTTTGGGGGGAGGGGTTTCATGTTAAAAAGGTCCCTGTTTATCTTGGCAATGGCCTAGAATGGACTAGGCTTGCAAATCCCTTTAATTTGAGGTACAACATGACAAAGAGTGATGAATGATTTGCATTTATTTTTTTTTTTCTCAAAACACAATGGCAGCCATTTTGAATTTTGGGCTTTGAGACTCTTGGAAAATGATGTCCCAGCTTGGGAGGTGTCTCAGACAGTCTGTCCTCTAAAATCCCTTCATTTTGATGTATTACATGACTAGGAATGATAAATAACATAGGTTTCATAGGTGTTCTCAAAAATCAATGGCAGACATTTTGTTTTTGTAGCTTTTACATAGAAGGAGCCATTTTTGAGCTTGGCAAGTGTGATATTCGGATTAAGCACACCCAAATTACCCAAAAAAGTTATCTTGCCTGTTTGTACTTTAAAATGCCCCTTGGAGGGAATAGAATGATATTTGTGAAGATTTTGTCCAGTCTATATTTAAAGCTGAATTCTTTCCGTCTAAATTTGGTTCTAGAAGGATTTTTTACAGTCTGTTTTCAGTTTTGAGTAATTAATGAATAAGGACAATAAAGCATAACTGGCATTGAGTGCGTGTAAAGGTAGCATTAATAAATTACTTCAGCCAGTAATCTCACAGTCTAGGTTTATTCAGCAGCATCGTGTTTTGTCTCCCATTTTGTGTAATGGAATGGTTTCCATGGCAACCAGAAAGGTTCTTATGTGCTAATTTCCCATAGAAAACAGTAAAGGTAGAATAATTCTAATTTATATAAGTCTGTTGTATTCTGCAAAATAAATATCATAGAGCATGTCTTCTTTTTAGCCATTCCGGTTCCCCTGGTGACCAAAGCCAGAACTAAAAATCCCCATTCAAGATGGCTACCATTTACTAAATGCCACAATGCTTTCAGTGCAATGAAGAATTGTAGTTGCATTAATTTGATATCTATTATAAGAAAATGTCTATTTGATACATTTTTCAAACACAGTTGGCACCCCATAGGTTTAGGATGGCCACCATTCATTGAATGCCACAATGCTTTAAATGCAATCTTAAAATGTAGTTGCATTAATTTTATACTGTTAAAAGAATCCAATTTAGTTGTTTTTTCATGAAGAGTTGGCACCCCATAGGTTCAAGATGGCCACCAGTCATTGAATGCCATAATGCTTAAATGCAATCTTGAATTGCAGTTGAATTAATTTGATTCTAAAAAAAACACTTTCTTTTTTTTCTTTCATGAACAGTTGGCACCCCATACATTCAAGGTGGTTACCAGTCACTGCATGACACAATGCTTTAAGTGCAATCACAAATTGTAGTTGCATTAATCTGATACTAATAAAAAACTAATTCTATTCTTTTTTTTAAATTCATGAACAGTTGGCACCCCATATATTTAAGATGACTACCATTCATTGAATGCCCCGATGCTTGAAATGCAATCTCGAATTGTAGTTGCATCAATTTAATGCTAATAAAAAACAAATTCTTATCGATTTTTCTTTCATGAATAGTTGGCACCCCATAAGGTGGCTACCATTCATATTAATGCAAAAGTAATGCTTTAAGTGCTATCACGAATTGTAGTTACATTAATCTGATACTAAAAAAAAAAAAAATACTATTTGATTTTTCTTTCATGAACAGTTGGCACCCCATAAATTGAAAATGCACCCAGCAAGCAGGTCAACAGCTATATACGGACCTGTTCTCCTTCAATGCACAGTGAAGAGGGTGGGAGGGGGTGACCATCAACAGTGCATAAACACTTTGATTGGATGACAATGCAGTTTTTATATTACAACCCTAAATTTGTGCAACGAAAATCATCAAGAAATACTAAGTATTTTTTCCAAAGAATAGATTTTCTAGAATGGCTCGATACTCAGAAATCCTACTGCGAAAAAAAAGAAGTCAAATTCTGATTCTAAACACCTGAAAAGTGAGAAATGCTGGCGTTCACGGTTTATGTAGGAAATGTACTAAAAACACCAAAAATATGCAACAAAACCCTAATTTTCTCAAAAACTGTTCAGTAGGATTTTTTCTAACTGAGGTTCCAGTGTTTTCTACCCTCATATTACACATTGGCATAGAGAATATATTTGCACCTAGTCAGGATTTTGCCCTAGAAGCAATCTGTGAGGCAAAAAACAGCCAAAATGAGCCACTGGTCTGAAGTATAAAACTGGGCATCGATCACTATAGAGCTACAAAGAGAGAGAATCGATGTCCAGTAATTAGAAAATTGGGAATATCATGTCCGTTCATACAAAGTCATTTTGGTAATGAGTTCTGGAAGACGATTTTTATTCTGACAATAATATATACTGATTTATAATAGGGTTCTGATACATCAAATAATTCCTCTGATTGTGTTGGATAATCTCCTAGACTGACTTGGAAAAATAACGTCGCTAATTTCTGGCCTAAAACATCTTAATTATACCACTTGAAATAGGTTTCCCTTCCCAATGAAATGGGTACGAGGATAAGCTTGGTCTGGATTCTGCACATGAAGAAAATCGATCCACTAACTCTTCCAACTGCTTCTATATAAAAAGTGTCATAAAGTGATTTTTCATCTTATTCTGCACTCTTTTGGCAACAGTGATAGCCTCGGTTGGCTTATATGGTACTGAAAAGGCTTCATTAAATTTCTGGATTAACACAATTGCGTCGATCATTATTCGTGGATGAGAGATAACTAGAAACCATGGGAATTACTGCTCAAAGTGCTTTATTTGATGATAGAAATTACATTTTGGTGTAACATGAGCAACAGATGGCAATGTCTGATGTTTAGACCACTTGGTTTTGGTAGTATTTTGTGGATGTTAAGAGTCAAAACAGAGAAAAATTTCCCTGACCAAAACAAGACACCATCTCTGGAATGAGATTCGAAAGTCATTTACAGAACTTTAGATCATTGTGTATTTAAGCCTCCTCTCCCTCCTCCTCCTCATCAAATTCACCCTCCTCCTCAGCGGTGGCATCCTGGTACTGCTGGTACTCAGAGACCAAGTCGTTCATGTTGCTCTCGGCCTCAGTGAACTCCATCTCATCCATACCTTCACCAGTGTACCAATGGAGGAAAGCCTTACGCCGGAACATAGCAGTGAACTGCTCAGAGATACGCTTGAACAGCTCCTGGATAGCTGTACTGTTACCGATAAAGGTACCGGACATCTTGAGGCCACGGGGTGGAATGTCACAGACGGCAGTCTTGACATTGTTGGGGATCCATTCAACGAAGTAGCTGCTGTTCTTGTTCTGCACGTTCAACATCTGCTCATCAACCTCCTTCATGGACATGCGTCCACGGAACATGGCGGCAACGGTGAGGTAACGCCCGTGACGTGGGTCACAAGCAGCCATCATGTTCTTGGCATCAAACATCTGTTGGGTAAGCTCTGGCACTGTGAGGGCACGGTACTGTTGGCTTCCACGGGATGTGAGTGGTGCAAATCCAGGCATAAAGAAGTGAAGACGGGGGAAGGGCACCATGTTTACTGCCAACTTACGCAGATCAGCATTTAGCTGACCAGGGAAGCGGAGACAGGTGGTGACACCTGACATTGTGGCAGAGACCAGATGGTTTAGGTCACCGTATGTGGGAGTGGTGAGTTTAAGGGTACGGAAGCAGATGTCATAAAGAGCTTCATTGTCAATACAGTAGGTCTCATCTGTGTTTTCTACAAGCTGGTGAACTGAGAGGGTGGCATTGTAAGGCTCAACAACGGTGTCGGATACCTGAAACATTGAGGATACAATATCATTAGTACAAGCATAATAAATCTATAATGTACAAGACAGTTTCATACTTGTTTAGCTGAAGGTCAAAACTAAAAGCCTAATATTGGGACCAAACTAATGCTCTAATTGACTAATCTAAAGTACAGAAGTGACGGGGTGGATGATTCTACAATTCAACATAATACTAGTCCAAAAAAAGGTTGATACAACTGGTAATGGCACCATGTTGTTTCATTTCACTCAAAGATAAATATGAAGTAATACACACCTTGGGGGATGGCACGACAGAGAAGGTGTTCATGATTCTGTCGGGGTACTCTTCACGGATTTTGGAGATGAGGAGTGTTCCCATACCGGAGCCAGTACCACCACCAAGGGAGTGTGTCAGCTGGAAGCCCTGAAGGCAATCACAGCTCTCTGATTCTTTGCGTACTACATCTAGTACAGAGTCTACAAGTTCAGCTCCTTCTGTGTAATGTCCCTTAGCCCAGTTGTTACCGGCACCAGACTGTCCAAAGACAAAGTTGTCTGGGCGGAACACTTGTCCGAATGGGCCAGAGCGCACAGAGTCCATGGTTCCTGGCTCCAGATCCACAAGGATGGCACGGGGAACATACTTGCCACCTATAGAAGAATATAAAATTCAATTATGATTCTTTATAAACTGATAACAAACTGTTTCATTAGGAATGCCATAAAGGTGTATGATTATGGTATGCTTAAGGAACAATAATCATTTACTAATTTACTTCAGCAACATGGCCAAAGTGCCCACCGATATAAGCATTTTAAATTGAAAATTTGATAACAAATTCATGATTTGATAATTAGCATTTCGGGATTTGAGCTTTTGTGTATTTGCAATAGGTGCTACATGTATACTGCGACATAAGACTCTTACCTGTGGCTTCATTGTAGTATACATTGATTCGCTCTAACTGGAGATCAGAGTCACCATGGTAGGTGCCGGTTGGGTCAATGCCATGTTCGTCTGAGATCACCTCCCAGAACTGAAATAACAAAACCCCATATCAGAAGTGTTATTAATGATTATCGATCTACACATAGTAATCAATCGACCTATATTGATTAGTATGTCCATAATCATCCCAGCCTCAGAGGAATTACATCGATAATCGATTGTTGTCTTGGCAATAAGCCTAACAACTTGAAACTCACATCAACTACAACCTACACATTTAGTCCTAAAGTGATGCACCTAATCCAGTTTTACTGTTCATTGCATGATGCACAGGTTAGGCCATTAATGTTCCGACACGGACGTGTAATGGCCCGATCAATGTTTAACCAAGGTTTCCACCGAGCCTAATCCCAAAGGACCCTCAATTGATCTACATGGTCACGTTTCATGTTACTGTAAACTGATGGGGGGCCATTTTAGGAATCAGGTTTCTCAGGCAATTAGGTGCAGGTCACCTCATGTATACATCAAGATCCAAACTTTGAACCAACTTTACAAACTTTGGTGCAACTTGCCAAAGTGTGTTGTTGTGAGGGAAGGAACAACCCAAGCCCATCAATACTTCTGTGAACTATAGACCCTCGAGCCAGGCTCCTCGGCGAACTTTGTTCCTTTCAAGCCTACTTAAGCGAATAAATCCATGACCAATGAGTCGTGATATAATATTGATCTGTGGTTGCTAAGCAATGACCACATACCCAACAACACTGAGGGTAGAACTGAGGAACAAATGTACATATGGCACCATACATATCCCCTAGACACCATACGTAACTACGGCATGTATCAGTGTGTATTACTATCAGTGTTCGTGCAGATAGAGAAAAAGACTGTTCATTTACGAAATGCGGAAGGTCATGATTTCTTTGATCCTGATCCTGATTGAGTCTGATCATGCAACTTTCTCTTGAATCTTATTCTGAACATTATCTGGTCATCCGATATACGGAGTGGTTGGTCATAGGAAATAATCATGAGGACAACGGAGGCGTGATACATTTTTTAGAACGCATGTATACCAGGGCCTGCCTAATTTACTATTAACTTAGTCATTAACTCAGGGTAAAACAACACCCCCTCTACTCATCCCTACACCCAGTCACCTGTGGGTCACTTTACTTTGGTTACCGACACCCTGACGACTAATGTTAACCCATATCTAATGACCAAGATAGCGAGGCAGTATAGTAAAGTATTCCATTAGTTTTGATACCCCCCACCCCGCCCCAGTGACTACCATTGCACCAACGACGCCTGATATCCAAACGCACAGACAAGAAGAGCTCTATCAGTCCATTAGATTTTGAAAATCTATCAAAGTCGGAATGGGCATATAATAGGAGAGTAAAATCACAACATATATCTTACAACCTATATGGAATCTGCCTATTGCGCATAATATATTTAATAGAGCCTACACGCTCTGTTGCCCTGAGTAATTTGTTTGAGTTGCCCTGCAGTGTTTGGCGTTCTTGCCATGGCACCAAATCTGATAATCAATATGGCTAGCATTGAATAACCATCAAGCCACCCTCCCCCATCAGACCATGGATACCGCATAATGTAATCAACCACTTAACAGCTGGATTGCATGTGTTATTTTCCTAATGCATCGCTTGTTTTAACATATTGAATAGGGAAGTGGGTATAGTCAGAATAGAATGCATAGCCAGATAGCCTCTGTAATCAAAGCATTTTGGAATCTTTACTGCCCCTCCAACAAGAGGTGTGGTATAATCAGGGACTTTTATAGTCGGGGGGCTGAGGATTTAAGGTACTATTTTAACGATTAGCCCTTACTTCAAGACCACACTAACTTTATACCCTCTGAGTACCTGACATCTGGTCAATATTAGTAACGTTTTTAACTGTAGTGTGATTCATTGGCAAGCTGCGTGCACGGTAAATGAAGCAGCCAACTAACAGGGCCCGGTTTAACGGAGCATGGCAGCCTGGGCCCCGGCCAAGGTGGGTAATCTGGTTTGGGGATGTGGATTCAATGAAGTGGGGGAACTGATAAATATTTAAATCCATACCACGCACTCTTGATGGGGTGATTCAGATTAAGAACTTTTCATTTGGAATAGGCGCTCCTTTAACATAGTAAAGCTCCTTTAATATATAGTTATCAATTTACACTATTTTACTTTAATTGAATTTAGTGGAATTAGATACAATTTGCAGTAATGCCACATCTGCCATCTGGGGAAATGTGCTTGTTAAAACTTAAATACAAATCTCACTGCGAATCCCATCCAGTGAGAGTGGGTGTGGAGCGAGAACATGTACTTATTCATGGGCATTTTGATATAGGAGAGGTCGCAGATAGGTGTTTAAATGGATGTTTAACACAATATAGTATAATCATATATATAGGGTGTGTAGACTGTAGCTGTATACACAAGAGGAACATGACCAATATCATGAATATGTAATGGGTGACGAGACGATGAGTCATCCTTAAGTATAGATCCATAATGGCAATATACCCTATATAGGCCGCGTTATCTGTATTGAAAACGGCGCGAAATGGTATCTATGGTGTGTACGTGTAATTAATGTAACCTATTGTAGGCCTTCACGTGCAACCAATGTGACAGATGGCCAGGTGAAGGTGCAGTTGGGGCAGGTGGGTGGGGAAACCCAGGGTTAAAACTGGGTTACACACTACATACCACTGACTGGGGTGCAATAGGGTACCCCCTAAGGTCGGAAAGTCGCCGGAATTAAAGGATCTATGTCCCAAAATCAAATTTTAGACCATTTATACTATAGACAAGATTTGCCAAAAGTCCCCAGGTCGCTTAAATCATTTTATCAGGTCGCCAGGTCCCCTAGGAAATAACCCAGGTCGCCAGGTCGCTTTTGACCCATCTGCAGCCACACTGACTGTTGATAGCAAGCCATTCAACAGGGAACCATACATGGCCAAATCAGACTGTTGAGCCCAGTCAGAAGAACGGTACAGTTACCCACCCCGATTTTAAAACCGGTCAAATACTCAGTCCCTTAGCTCTGAATCCACTCAGGGTCATACCGCCAATTACCAAGGGGGACTGGAAGCCGGCTAAGAAACCAAGGAGAATGTCCTAGAATGTGTCACACAGGCTAGTAGTATATGACAGTAGGCCTGGATAGGCCCGGGAGGGATGGGGAAACAGGCGAGCGGCAAGTATGGCGGTGCTGCCTCCAGTCCCTGGCGGGCTCTGCATACATTAAACTCAGACGCACCGTGTGCAGACACGGACGCTAGTCAACCCGGCGAGCAGACGACATTTCGACTAGAAACCCCACTACTCACCTTGGCACCGATCTGGTTGCCGCACTGTCCGGCCTGGATGTGGACGATTTCACGCATGGTGATGGGTTGGCGTAAGGCGGGAATGTAAGTGGCCTAATGGCGGACTGGACCGGGGTCTTGCAGAGTGTGCACTGAACACCGCCGGCCAGGGCCACGGCTTTTATACAGCACGCCGCATCACAACCCCGGCGTAGTGATTCTCACCTCGTTATAAGTGGCTCTAATCGCAGCAGAGCCACGCTTACTGCTCACATCCAGCAGCAGACAGGACATTTTAAACAATACTGCCTCATGGGTAATTTAAATGATTTGTTTTTAGTTGAATAAGCGCATTCGTGACAGGTCATTTCTTACTATATGGCCGGGAGGGAGAGGGGTGTAGAGGGGCATGTGCCGGAACTATTTTCTCGTGTCCCAGTTTTGTTGTTAGCAACCTCGGCGGGTCCGCCTGCCGCTACCCGCCATTTGACAGTGCTACTACTACTATCAGTATCGCCGTTGTGACCATTCCGACCCTCTACAATCGGTTAGAGTCGCCATGGGTATAATAGGGTTAGACCGGGCTTTTTTTAAACATATGTAAATGAGGGAATATGTAGTGGCTTGTTTAATAGAGTCAACTTCACATAATCGTGGTGAAATACCGATCGGACAGTCATATTAGTCCATATTATCTTACCCTTCCAGAGAATAATAAACCTCAGTATCAGTTATCAATGTCGCAGTGAAATCGAAAATGCGCCCCCCCCCTCCCCTGAAGAAAATTATTTGGGGCCAAGCATGGGGGGTATAGAAGGGGGGGGGGGTCTCCATGTCGCATGTCGATTTTAAAGGCGCACTCAACCTAGGGCCTAACCCTGCCGAGTTTTGTACGCAAATGACGTCGTGCGTTCAGTGCGCCTTTAAGAAATGGCTAGTCACCTGTCACTTAAATGCCCATGTCCCATGTCGCTTTTAAGAGCCTGCCCTGTCACATGTTGATCCTTAGAAATACCCTATGTCATGTCACTTAATTTTTTCCTCATGTCACTAAGCTCCATATGTCGCATGTCGATTTTAAGAAATGACCATGTCGCCGTGTCGAATTTAGCCATCCACAGGGGCGGATCCAGAAGGGGTGGCCTAGGGGGGGGGGGGCACGGCCAAGAAAATTTGTTCTTGGGGGGCACAGGAAGGATTCTGGACCACATTTCCTATAGTTAAGAGTCATACCAAGGGCCATTTTCAGGGGGTCTAGGGGGCACGTGCCCCCCAGGCCACCCCCTGGATCCGTCACTGATCCACCCCCATAAGCATGTTCCTCTATTTCGTGTGGAAACCATTGTGGTACAGTAACATGCATTGTCGAGGTGGAGCGATGGCTTTGCCTGCAAATTGATATTTAGATCACTTTTCACATGTTACAGTTATATCCTTCCCACGTTTAATTGTATATTCCATGTTGATTAGGGAAAGCAACATAATTATATACATTTTATTCGCACAATGGATCCCATTGCCCCAATAAATAGGGAGACTATATTATATGTTGTGTACATATCACTGTGACTTCAGAGTACGTGTGTGTTATGTAGAGTTCAGATTGTTTCACTGCTGCTATGGTGCTACACTCAGCAATCGACCAAGTCTCTGGGCTATACAATCTATTGCCTATCCAGTAATACAGGTAAAGCATTTGTGTGTGTGTGGGGGGGGGGGGGGGGTGTAAGTAGGCTGGGGTACTATCCATACCTGCTTGATCCTCCAGCAGGTGTACGTTGACATACCTGTGTACATTTCTCCTTTATGTAATGGCACTGGCGGCCCGTCACCCTTGGCAACGCAAATGCCTCTCTCCAATGACCGCAGCTAATGCTATTACATTGGGACTACATGTATCTATAATCAGTAATGTTCATAATCTTGGGCCTACTCCATGAATACACGCGATTATGGTATATGTAGCCCAACATAATTATGAACATGCTATAGTTGTTTTTTTATATGGGAAGAAGGATGTAGAGAACATCACACTTATAACGTGAAATTTGAATTCAATATCCCATGGCATAGTGAATATGATAAGGTGATCTAAGGGAGTGGTCATTTTTTAACAACAGGGGGGGGGTGGTGGATTTGGGGGGGGGGACCAAAAAAAATTGTACCCCTTGAAGGGGGGGGGGTCAAAAAAATTTGGACCCCTCTTGAGGGGGGGACCAAAAAAATTACACCCCTTTTTAGCGGAAAAGCCCGCGCATTACTATAGCTCAAAGGGGTCGGCCGCGCTTAATTTCAACCTCCCTGGAGGGGGGGACGGAAAAAATGTCGACCCCTCTCGCGGGGGGGGACCAAAAAAATTCCGACCCCCTCGCGCAAAAATCCACCGACCCTCCCCTGTTGTTAAAAAATGACCCCTCCCTAATGTACCGTCAATGTCTTCGTATAAAACAGAACAGCCAATCCAATGCTTGAAAGGGTACGCAACTTTTGATGTTAGGCTATAATGGACTAATGGTACATTCATATTCTAATGGGGAAATTTCCTTAAACCCGCAGATTTTACTGCACGTCCAGTAATAGTCAGAGTGCAGTCGGAACAGGTACTCAACCCTTTATATAGGGGCGCTGCCCCTTTAAACTTGATGGTCCACGTTCAGCATACTTTGCCTAAATTGTCATCACATGCAGGGGCAAGACGGAGTACGTCTCTGTAACATCACTTGCATCGCTAGGGTGTGAGTAATGGGCACAAAACATAGTTATGCGTCAAGATGGGAAGATTGGTGCCGAGATGAATAACCCTGCCGGGGTTTTATGTGACAAAAGGGTGTATACCTATAGACTCAGGTAGAACATTCGATACATTGTATCAAATATTAACATAATACTCAGCTAGGTATTTCACCAGATATACTTGTACGATATAATGTTCTGGGCCATTCACATCTCATGGGAGCGCCCACTATGGTTCTGCCCTGACAATAATTACGAGTAATTTGGCAAACAAAACAATACAATGTTGCAATGTAATTCCGATATTGAATGTACAAGCGTATGGTTTCACGGTTTCTACCACAGGCCTACACTGAGCTGTGGTGGAGATCGTCTGCATGGGTGCTGTAGTTAAACAACAACAGGGAAATCAGGAGCCTACCCAAGAATGCACTTCGTCTGCTCACTCTCCAACCTACTCTCTGCGTTCAACTGAAGGAAACTACAGACCTAACATATGCTAGGAGAATGATGTTTCACGCCACTACGACCCTATTTGCGGTATGCTAAGGCATTCCCGCCATGCAGTATAGTAGGTCAGACGAACGCTGTCTCCACTATTTTCCCGCGCCAATATCTCCGGCAGCGGAGCTGCTGGTATTAGTATAAAGGCCTGACACTCTGGTGGTTCGGTCATCCAGGTGACCACGTGACCAAACACTACATACAGGTAGTTCACACAAGTATCACCAGGCCTATACTAGTGACATCTATTGATTGTATACTACAATACTAATACTACAGCACCCCTGCAGACGATCTCCACCACAGCTCAGTGTAGGCCTGTGGTTTCTACCGTGTGCCCATATCTTTCCAGACCCTTAAACTACCCTGCGATCAGGGTCAGTTACCCAGGTAACATAAGTACATTGGGCCATGATTGGGCCAATATACCACTTAAAAATGGGCCAATATTGGCATTTTGATATTGGCCCACCGCTGGTTTGATTGCTTGCCCAGTAATGGCCCATGCTCGGAAAAAGATACATTGATTTCATGTTGGCCCAATGGTGGGCCAACATTACAATGCTTTTATATTATTCCAAGGTTAGAAATTAAACATCAGGGCAACCTTGAAATACATATGTCGCCCCAACATATAATTTTCAATATAGGTCCACTGCAACAATCACTAATATTTTTACAATTTTATCTTAACAATACTATTTTTATGTGTATAATTGAGTGTGCAAGCATACTTAATACATGACTGTCAAGTTTCATCAGTTTAGAAAAAGCCATTTCTGTCTTTTTAATCCATCTTGATCTCTATCCAAAATTGGTTAGACACCATACAAACTGTATTACTATTATCTAGAATTTATCTAACTCCATTACCCACACATGAGGTGTCTTCAGGTTACTTTTGACAAATTCCCACTGATGTCATGCAGTAAATGGCACTTTTAGGTATCAAATATCATCCATGAACTTCCTCTGACCTTTAAACATGTAGAGCATACTGGGGATCACATTTATAACCCAATATGATGGCAAAGTAGGAGCCATCCTGTAAGATTTTCTTCAGGCAAAATTGAATCCCCCTGGTGCAGATCACAGCCGATATTGGACAAGTGTAGTTAGAATTAATGTTGGTCCAACATCAGAAATAATATGATGGCCCTGAAATGTTCCAACACTGTGCCAACACTGGGCCAATATCAACCATATCAAGCATGGACCAGCTCTGGGCCAGCGGTCAACCCAGCAATGGCCCATTATCGGAATTGCCAAGGATGGGCCATCATTGTAATTTGTATGTTGAACCAATGTGTGCATTACCTACAATGGGCCATGGTTGATATAGCGATTGCGATGGAGTCGATCATTGCCGACATTGGCCCAACATACCCTTGCTACCTGGGTACGGGCCTGCCCTGTCTGCCTGTCTATTATATCTGAGTGGCTGGCTTGCTGGCTAACTGTCTCTATCTGTCTATCTCTGTTTGTTAGAAATGAATCAGATTAAATATACCTGACATTTTTGTGAGGTAAACGTGAGACCCGCCATAGTTACACCAATGAGCATACATGTAGTGCTTTGTATATATGCTCAATAGTTAAGCCAAATAATAACGAACATGGAAGTTAGAGGTAATGTATACATGTATAACCAGATTGAGACATTTAAGTAGAAAAAACAGTGAATTATCAAAGTCATTTTATTCGCGTCCAAACGTTAGCTTTCTCACGGCTCCACGTTCGGAACTTAAAACTCTCGTATAGAGTACATGTGTACACCCATACAATTTTTATTCTCCATTGCATTTGTCTCAAACTGAACCCGCTTGTCTCCCAGAACAGTCCCTAACCATTTTCTGTAAAAAAAAAAGTGAAACAAAAGAAATCATCTTCCTACTTTTCTTACTTTAAAAAAGTCATCAGAATTCCACAATTCTTTTTTTGTGTGTACCCTAAAGTATTTGAAAACGGATAATGACAAAAAAAAAATAGGAGGTGCCGAGCTACGTTTTGAAATATGGGATTTTGAAAAATAAAAGTATCTTAATTATATATTAAAAAACGAAAACAATGTAAAAATTCGTATGATCTTTTTTTCTATCAACCGATAATCACAGAAATCTGAAACATTACACAATGAACACAAGGATGTGTACCTTTATTCTAAAAATAGGTCTTGGGCTGTATCACATTGCATTCTGGAAAAGAAATGTCGTCATTCCGAGAAGAGTAGGAATAAATGTTCATTATTTTTTACATAATTAAAGGAAAATAGTAGTAATACACCTCTCATTTGGGATGTTGAAGACGTGGGCGCGTTGTTGGAGTTATAATGAATTATTATTCATGATTTAAAACTTTGTGTTTACTTGGGCATCAGTATTTCCATAATATACTACATACAAGGGAAATGGGCGAGGCTGGCAAATGTTTGCCATAATATATAATACACTAAATTACGTAACATTATTATTCCTTTTTTTCCGGTATATTATACCACAACCAGCACGGTCCCTATATTTGTAGGGCTGGGTATCTGTCCCAACTCCACTTCGGCTGTCGCTGGAAGGGCACTAGGTACCGCTTCAAAAGCTAGTGGTGGTTGTTCTTTGTTTAAATGTCATCTCCCGTGGGAGATGTCAAAAATTGCGAGCGCCGATCCATATTTCAGGACGACACCGCGGGGTATTGGGTATAGTTTTCAACTAGCAATAACCGCGCCTCGGATGAACCTCATTGGCTACGGTATTGCCACTGCGCAAAGCTATCGTAGTGAAAGCGCCATGAGTTCTTATGCTATTGACAATTACAGGGGAAAGGTGTGCTAGCAGAAGTAAACATGATAATGTATGATTAAATATACTGTTGTTCCTTTATTTCGATACAAACTGGGTTCAAAAGGCAGAACGGTATACAGTTACAGATTACTAAATTCATTTTATTTCAAAAACTTACAAAATAGCCCATTTCTGGCCGTAGATGCATTTTGGTGCTTGGATTTGGGTGCTCCTATGGGCGCTTGACGCGACATCTGGTGGACGGGTGCAGAACTACAAGCGGGTCGGTGCTGCCACCTGGAGGGAGTAGCGCACACCAACTTCCGGCCCATGACCCAACTAGCCTGCCTATCTGTGTCTAGCAATTTATGACACTGGTATCATGTAGAGCCTGACCTTCACCCTTTGACAATATTATTGAATACACTCCCTACTGCCGAATACACAACCTTGGCCCAGGGCAGCCTGTTAATCCCTTTGTTGGTAGTAATTAGTGGGCTCTGCCCCCTACACCTTTGAAGTTGGATGTGTATTGTAGTAGCATTACCACACCAGAATTATAGATGAATTTATCTGTATCACTTATGATTCTATCTGATGCGTCTTGGCATGGGGATTTCAGAACTATTTTCGGTTAAGCTCTATCTTTATTGGTTCTCTTTAAATCATAGATTATAAACGGCAAAATATGGGCACTTATTGGCAAAGGTTCCACCATACATAGCAAAATAATGCTTACATATTTAAAAAGCCCTTGACTTCCTCCATAAGAAAATGTATCCAGTAAGATCCCTCAAAGCTTTTATCAATGGTACAAAACATTTTTTTTTAAAAGGGACCATAAAAATCGTGAAAAAACATAGTAGAATCCTCCAATAGGCATTGTAGCTACATTTGGTAATGCTAATTGTAGATTATACTCTCTATACACAGGCTTGATTTAAAAAAAAAAGGCATAGGCCTCACTATCTGCTGGAGAGTGAATTGAGTCATAGATATTAACAGTAGGCCTATACTTTTACAATAATTGAATACACTCCCTACTGCCAAATACACTAGGCCTAGGGCAGCCGGCTAATTCCTATATATATAGGTAGTAATTTAGTGGGCTCCGCTCCTTACACCTTTGAAGTTGAATGTGTAGGCCCTATTATAGATTGCGCCTGGGGTACAGGGGTCTTGAAATGAAATAACATATTAGTTTCTGGTCTCAAATAAGCGCCGCCTGGTCTCGTGTAAGCGCCGGAGGTACAGGCCCATTCATAATAATGCAAAGCACTTTCAACCTAGGATATCTGGACTCTCCCTAGAATCTGCTGGGAGAGTGGATCCTATTATCTCCCCATTCTCCTCCGGGCCAGAGGTCTAGTCCCCTAAAATCCCAGGCGAATAGACTGATCATTATTTTGTATTGGCTAAAGGGCTGTACACCGCCATTCAGAATGCGTTTAAGTCCAAATCTAAACGTATTCAACGATAACATCCATGATAGTCAGGGAATGACGAGTGAGTAGTATAGGAAAACTGTCCCGATAAAGAGGCAATACTAGGTCGAGGGAACAAGACTATTACTGTATCCCCACTCCTATATTTATGTGGATAAGTAGAAACTAAATAACACTTATTGTATAATAACGTCATACTATTATCCAACTCAAATGGGCTTTAAAAATGGAATCTGATGATTCATCAATGCATTGCCAACGAATGACTCACTGCATGGTGCCGCGTTCATGCATCGATCACGAAGACACATGTATGAACATGGAGCCTTGATACATCATGCCGTTTTTAGGGAGTGGTCATTTTTTAACAACAGGGGGGGGGGGGCTGGTGGGTTGGGGGGGAAACATTTTGGACCCCTTGACCGGGGGCAAAGAAATTTGGACCCCTCTTGGGGGGGTCAAAAAAATACAATAACCTGTTTTGAGCCAAAAAGCCCATGCGTTACTATGTTTCAAAGGGGGGGGGGTTAAAAAATGTTGACCCCTTGACTGGGGGGTGTAAACAATTTTGCATGCTCCGCGCGGAAACCCACCTCTCCCCCTGTTGTTTAAAAATGATCACTTCCTTAACCCAGATATGCCTACAGTCCTTTTAAAAGGACGCCTACATGTACTACTTTAATGATCACTAAAATAATATCAAAATTGAATTCATACTGTTTTTAACTTCAATTTATAATAGAACAAGGGAACATGCTTCTATTTTGACTTTACAAGTATGTATATCATTTTTCATGTAACCATGGCAACCATATGTAGAGGGGTTTCTCACCAAATAATGCCTGTCTCAAAATTGGCAATTCAAGTATGACGGCATCACTCTTCAGGCATTTTACAAGACCCCACCCCCCTGTGTCATCATTTTGGCTACATTTACCCATTATTGATGAAACAAACAGAACTGTAACACATTGAATAATGGACAAAATTATTCAGAACTCTTTTATTCCACAGGACAAAAATATATCGTCTTATATATAGGCTAAACGGCCGTTTGCTGCCCCCTACCCATGCAGCATAGTAAAACATGTAAAAACAAAATGAAACAGACCCCTTACTATTCATGCAAAGGTCCTATTAGAACATTATTGTGCATCAACAAAGGCACCGGTGTCATCTTTACTGTTTGATTCAGCATCAATACCACTTAGTACGGAGCCATGAACTCCCTTCTCCACCAAGGATCCAGCCTGTCTGGTACCCGACGACACACTCCACTTGGCTGGGACAGGACGGAAGTGACTTGTGGTTTGTGGCAGACGACAATCAAAAAGTGGGCCCTCATCTGCTAATTGTCGTCTGCTGCAGTCAACTCCATCTTTCTGCAGACGCCACAAGATGTCGGCGCTCACTCTGCACACTACAAAGTTCCTCAGCCCCACGACAGGTGGCGCAGACAGCTGCTTCCAGACCATGCTCTCCAGGTGAAGAGACCAGAATAGACTCACACCTGGACACAGGTCCTCCAGGTGGAAGAGTACTCCTGATGGTGGGAGGCACTGAACACTCATGTCCTGACTAATGTTCACCGCCTCAGTCTTGGAGGTACCCCCAAGTAGCGGTGGGGAGACATTGGGGTAGTCGATGACTAGTTCCTCCAGGGTGGACCACTCCTGGGTGTCAGTATTATATAAGAGCATACACCTGGTACATTGTTCAGTGTATCCATAGACCAGTATACCTTCTTTGGTACCCATCAGCTTTACCTGATTGTAGGCCCACTCCTGGGTGGACACTGGAGGGGCTGCCTCCAGTGTCAATTGATATTCAACCCCATTGTCCCCTCCTGCAGGAGAAAGCTTCATCCAGAAGGGCCCTCCACTAGTGGTGTCCTCATGCCAACCCCCGTCCATTGCCCATACATAGGCTGCATCTCCAGCATCTATGATGTGGTAGTCAAGGGATACCTTATGCCTGCACTTAATGTCCTTCACAGGGACATGGCAGCAGGGCACCCATGTGTTTCTGCTGGGATGATAGACCATGAGGGTCCTGGCTATGGTGAAGTAGTCTGATAGTGCCATGCTTGTTATAGGGGATCTCAGTGGTATTCTGCATTCATCCTCCACGATACAGAATAACCTCTGAGAGTAGCAGAACTCTTTGTACCTGGGAAGCCCCAGACTTTCTCGGTGACGATCGGGGAAGGGTATGTCTACATTCTTTGAATTTCCTAGGTCAACTGACAGGATTTGCCGAGGGTTCAGTGACCTAAAGATGATATTGTGATCTGTGACGCCGATAGGCTCCCATTGGGAGTTGAGAAAGGGTGGCAGAATGGTGATGGTACCTAGAGAGACCCATAGATGGTATCTAATCAGATAAGCATGTAAATGCAGATATCTCCCTTTGGCATCTCCTTTGTTTTCCATGCTGTATGAGATCAATGACTGATAATCACTGCCAGGTGTGTGTATGGTAGATGAAATGGATGTAGAAGCATCATCTAGAAATTGAAGGGATGCATTGCCAACTGTAGTCTCACTATTTGCCAATTGCCTTGTAATATCCTCATCCTGATATTCAAGCTGAAACTTCATTTGCAAAATGTACTTCAAAGCCTTAATTTTCTCCTCATCTTGCTCAGTTCTACACCACTTGAATAAGAAGTCTAAAAGCAGATGTGTGTTAAACAAGTCTGGTATTGCTTCCTGGAATAATTTAATGAGAAATGGTGCAGGTATATACAACGAGTCTTCTAGTGTTAAGACACAATCCTGTAATCTACATTTTACCATGTGTCTAGCAACTAATTCCAATTCAGCCATACCATATATGCTAGCAAGAGACCACGTGTGAACACAATTATGTGGTCCTAGATTACACAGAAGGTACTGAGCACAATTCCTGACCAGAGGCTCTAACAACAGGTGGGATGCACTTTCCAAGATATCAACGATATTTTCATCATCCATGACTACCCTTCCAGTGTACAGATAATTCATTATGTTCTCCATAATTTCCACGGATGAAAATACATATGACATATCAATTGACGTTGTAGAGAATTCACAGAAGGATTGTTTAAACATGGCAGCAAAGTAGTCACACCTGGCAGCCAGCACCCCTCTGTGGACATACACAGAATGACCTTCAACAGTCAATCTGAGGTCACAGTACACACCTTCTTCTCTCTGTGTGCACAGCAGCTCTCCAAGGTCAATGTTGAAGGTGTCATCTTCCTTGAACTCCAGATGAGATGTCTTCTTGTACACTGCCATTTTGGTTTGTATTGCAGCAAAGCAATGGGGTATCCTTTACTAAACATCAGATTCGCTCCATAGCGTTCATTGCCTCAGTCGTCGGAGTGCTGCATATCCCCACTTCCCCAGATGACTCCTTGCCTACATTAATACTATACCATATACCTCTCCTTGGAACCACAACCTGTGCAATGTAAATTCCCTTGTTATACTCCCTCAGGGCCACATTATGGATACCCACATCGTATGCTGCATGTTGAAATGTGCTCGTGGTAGTTGACTGTACCTCCTCTATATAAATCTCCTTAGGGAGTGATTAGTACCGGGGATTAGTACCAGCCTCGTGATTAGTTAATCGTTAATGTCTGACGACCATATACTTAAGGCTTAGCAGGATGCAACTTGTTCCTGCAAGCGCCACGTGCCCGCTGACAAAAATATTGGTGGGAACGTAGCTTTTTCCTGTCAAACAGGTGTGTGCATGACAGACTGGTGCAAGCATGCATGGATATTTCGATATACATGTAAACGGCCAATTATGACCACGCATATTATACATAGGAACCAGATGTATTCCTATAGCTGCTTACCCCCCCCCCCCCGCTCTTTAGTATGCTGCTTTGTTAGGATTAGTGATCCAATTGCATTGTATACTCCACAGCTATATAGCTAAATAGGTAAGTGGGCTCCCTACATAGGTCCATGCACACCCTAAATTGCATCCTTGGAGCAGCTTTTGTTGGTAGCCTATATAAAGTGCCAAGTACTTGATGATCCTCTATGGGGTTCCATCTTCAAAATCAAGGAAGCCATATACAACTCCAATGTACCCAGTATAGAGTATGCACTTCATATACTGCATCGGTGCCAACATACACAAGTAAAGCATAATAAAGTAAAATGTTCAAGTCTACTCCAGGAGTTCTGCTCTCAACTGAATCATTTACTGGTTTTAGTGCTGGGTATTGATTAGTTCAGTGTTGGCCCATTGCCAATCCCATAGGTACACTGTGTGTTGTGTATAATTATGTTACATTGTTGTATATGTTTATACAAGTAAATAACATGTCTACAAACACGAGGATTATCACAAAACACCAAAACACCTATAATTCTGTAATCATGTATTTCTCGGTGAGATCAACAGTGAACGTTTTGTTTACATGACATTGTACTGTTCTGTGTCAACAGCGTGGTGTATATGATTTACAGCTGTTATGCATGCTACATTGGTTGTATGTTACTATACAGGTTATTGATTTATAAAATGCAGCACTGCTGTGCCATAATTCATAAATTAGGACACCCAAAAATATATGTATTAGGTTCAGCCCCCAAACGAGAAAAGTGCCCCATAATTTTTCTTGACTTAATTGCACTGCAGCCATACGAACGACGCAAGTTGATAATTGCAATATAAAGAGAGCTATAACAGAAGGAGATCACATAGTTTTCCCCCGAACTTGACCATGACACAGCCTTTTTTCGTCTTTACACATATCATATGCAAGCACTTGACTAATTGTACGGGCCTGCTATTCATGTACCCCTCATTATTAATCCCAGCTTCACGCAAGAAGCCTATTTGAATATACATGTACTACATCAATATTCCTTATACCACAGCGGGTATGGAGAACAAAGCATTTCACACCTCTTGTATACTGTATACAGCTAGTGGCATAAAGTAGTTATAGGACTAGTACCAATCTGTAGGGGTATTCAGTGAAAGAGCCTATAAGGCTCCTTCACTGTATTTCACGTACAGATTGGTACACGTCCTATAACTACTACATAATGGGCATGCATAGACACATTTATATTATACAGTATATAATGCACGTTCATTTATCCAGGTCCATATGGCTATACTACTAAGTATGATTAAGTATTTGTTGATCAGATACACATCAGCACATGCAGACAAGTTGTATACAATTGTCCATATCTAGCAATTGCTTCTTCCCATTAACATTAACAAAAAGCTAGAAGCCCTGTTGCTTGTGCTGTTTTATTTCTAGCATTGTTCCACGTGTACACTTCCTTCAGTCTGTGTTTTGTCTGCTACCATGGAGCAGAACATGTATACCTATACGTTATTTATTCACTAGTCTGATCTACAGAAGCCCAGGATGGTCAGAAAATAAGAACTTCTTTTCTTTACCAAATAATGGGCCATTTTGAAAAATATGATGTTGAGATTCTGACACATTTTACAGGATACAGAAGGGCCAATGGGCCATTTTTCCGCAAGAGGGCCACTTGACAGGGGCCAATCTGCAAGGGCGTCTCCCAGCATGCTATAAATCTGACATAAATTATATGCACTGCATGTCAATGCTAGAACATAGCTCTCACACGATTTGTCAATTATCTTCTCTGAAAAAAGGAACACGTTTCTAACCCTCCAAGGCTTCTGTAGATCAGACTATAGTGAATGAATAACATTTATATCTATGTATAGCCATGTCTTTTGTATAGATGCGTCGTTATGGTGGTGGGACTTTAGTGTTTACCTTAAAGAAGGAACCAGTGAGGACGGAGAGCAAGCAGTCATATATAGATGAAAGGCAGAAAAATAGAATGCATGACATACCAGGTAGCATGGAAACATCGATTGGACCAATGTTAGTAATGGTCATCGCCATTGGTGCTACAAACCTTTGTCCAGTGTTAAAGGAGGTGGACGTTAGAAGCCAGATGCGTTATGTACTTACAAAGGTCAAGGTCGCATTTCCGATTTGGGTTAGCGAACCCTTTTTCCTACCCTAACATCACCCTAATCTATTATAACTACAAAAAGAATTCTGGGTCTGGTTGGCGAACCCATTTACCTACCCTAATGCCACCCTAATCTATCATAACTACAAAATAATATATATTTATTTCTAATGATTTAAGCGGCCTTGCACACGATGCATCTGGCCGAACGACTCCAGGTTAAAGGGATTACACAGAAGCCACCTGGCGGCAAAAGTTGAAGCTCATGAAAAGTATTCTTTAAGCTGTATTCATATTCCAACATAGACCACTTTCCCTAAATCAACTATTTGTATTTGCTATTTTGACAGTATACCTCCATTGTTCACATATATTCACTGCTAGGACACCCATAGGATCCTATAGTTAAGACAAAAGAAATATTTTTCCAAAATCCATACCTTTCTCATTTTATCCGTGACCCCCTGTTTTATTGTTCCTAAAATGTTTGTATAGATGTCCATTATACACTCCCAAGGTTTGGTTGCAATATCAATAGAAGAAGGGGATTATCCATGACAGATAATGTGAAAATGCGGTTTTCCTATTAATTTCTATAGTTGAGGTACTCCTTTGCTCAAATGGCAGTATCATGAGAGTTAGTACCGTGACATGGCAAATTCTTTTGATTTATCTATTAGATAATAAATGAAACTAACATAATCCTGAATTATATGCAAAAGTCAATAGAACATCAGCATGCAAAAGGTGATATTGCCAACTCACACTCAAAATGCTCAAAACACTCGCAAATGCTCGGAAGATCTTATTGAAACTGCAACGATGGACCAATATTGGACAATATTGGATAATTCATTCAGTTGACACCGAGTGGCAGTTATGTGCCAGTAAGTGCCCTGATGTGTGATACGTCTGTACCATCATTCGGACAACCTAAGGTATATCTGGACTTGAAGGTTGTCATAACTGACCTGAAAGCTAGGCAGTGCCTGACATTCAGCTGAGAGTGCTTTTGGCGACAGTGATGCTCACTTTTCTGAGGTGTAGGCCGTCATTATGGCAAAATTGTGTATGAACGGATCAGATGTGGCAAACTAATCAGAATGATGGATAAAGTTTGTCAACTTAACGACCTAAGATTGTCAATTTAGATAGGTTATTGCCAAGTGGAAGACATAAACTTGATAAAATCGTTAGTAAAGATGTCAGTGTATCATTTCAAAGAAGGTGGTTGTAGAGGGCAACAAGCGAGATCATAGGCCAACATTGGACTTCTTGTGTTGGCCCAGTTCTGGATTAACGTCTCGCTCAGTTTTTACCCCCCCCCCCCCCCCGCCGGTCAAGGCGTCCAAATTATTTACACCCCCCCCCCCCACCAAATCCACTACCCCCCCCCCCCTGTTGTTAATGAGCACTCCCTAAAGCTCATCATGGACCAGTGATATAACACTATTGGGCCATAATTGTATATCTGATGTTACACTTACATCTTCATACAACTACAATAAGTCATTGGCCCGATGTTTTTCCTATGTTGCCTTTACATTGAGATTAGAATATAATGTTGTATAAGGAATTTCTGTCGGGCTGACAAGCCCATCCCGGCCAAGCAGTCAAACCAGAGGGGGGCTGATAATCATTATCAGAATTACAATATTGCCCCATTATTTAGATACCGGGTATACATTGGCCTGACCATGGCCCAATGCGTCCCGACTATACATGTTCTCTATACAAATCCTGGCTGTGCGCGCGCCTGGGACAGTCTCGCCCCCTGGAGAACATTGGAAGAACTACGTGGTTGCCATTTCCCCGAGTGACCACCAGGTGGGTGGCTGTGGTTCAGCATTTCTGGTACAATGTACCGTAATAATCCTGTACCCCGGAACTTGTAAAAGATCGGTGCTTATTAAGATCGGAATATGGTGCTGTAATATATTTCAAGACCCCGAGAGTGGCATTTATTTGAGACCGCTGCTTATTTGGGAACCCAGCGCCTATTACTATGTCCCCGGGACTAGGTTTTGTCCATCTAGTATAAGGGAGTGTTCATTTATTAATTACAGGGGGGGGGGGGGGTGGTGAGATTTCGCGCGGAGGGGCAAAAAAATTCTACGCCCCCCCCCTTTGAGAGCGCGTGTAACGTTTTGTGCCCCCCCTCGCCGAAGGCACCAACAATTTTTCGCCCCCCCCTTTGAACTATAGTAACGCGCGGGCTTTTTTGCTAAAAAGGGGCTTAAATTTTTACGCCCCCCCCCCTCAAGAGGGGTCAGAATCTTTTACACCCCCCCCCTCAGGAGGGGTCGGAAATGTTTACGCCCCCCCTCAAATCCACCACCCCCCCTGTGAATAATAAATGAACACTCCCTAAGGGAATGAAATGTTTGGCGCAACAAAACAACCTCAAATTTGGTTTGGCCATATTGTATTGAAAAATTAGGTACACCAGACTATTTGGAAGCAAAGACCACAATGTAATTTCCCAAGGTTGTTTCATAGATTTCATAGATTTCATTTTATGCGTATACCAGAATATATACTTCAATCCCCAATCATTCATTTGACCATCAGGCATCCAACAAAGAGAGCAATACATTGACATCCTGCATATTTAGAAAAAAGATTGTTGACTCATTTTGGTCTTATCCTTCATGTCACATGAGGACCCCGTTGTGCTGAAACTATATTGATAACAACCTGGCTGTGCATATAATCGCTTAGTGCATTATGCCCTATATTAGTAGTCATGTTGCGTGAATGCAGCCCTGGTCAGACAACGCATGTGGCCTGCATTCAGGCATCATAACGAGGGGTCGGCGGGTGCATGAATGCAGCGCTGGTGAATATCTAGCGAAATGAATCTATAATGACATAGGACATAACACAGTAGAGCACTCTGCGGCCCTTAAAGGCGACTAGGGGTGAGAAGTAGGGCAGGTCAGGGAATGACCCACATGTACAACTAGGTTATAGGAGCACCGCGGTCCAGTTCTCAACGTGCGGCCTAGGGTGGCGGCGTGCATGTGAGTAGTAGTACTATGGTAGAAGGTAAACGTCAAACACGTCTGTGGTAGCTCCAGGTCCATACACTCCCTACCAACACTGTAAACCCCTGGTACTACAAGCCCTGTCAGTGAAGTCATGGGGTGTGGAGCAGAGTCCACCTGGAGTCTGACTTACAGCCAGTCTCACTGAGACCGAGGAAGAGTGCATCTTTTGGATATTAAGTGCTAACCTCAGGAGATGGCCGAGAAGGAAGGAGGGGCGGCGGACGGCCCCGACCTCAGCCCTGACCGGGAGGGGCGGAGTCCGTCCCCGGGGAGTGAGGGTCCAGCGGCCGGCCAGTCCGAGGTGATGTTACGTGGGGGTCGGCCGTGGGGCTTCACCCTACAGGGCGGCGCTGAGGTCGTCTCACCTCTCACTATTGCCAAGGTAAGTGGGTACACATAGATGTGTTTAAATATTAAGTTGAAGAAAAAAATACAAAGTGCAGACTTTATCGGCTATATCCATAGTTAAGATTATTTCTGTTTGATGAGGCCATGCATAATTAATTGTTAGTGTTCTTTTTTTGATATATTGATTTTATTGGAAGGGGGAGGGGGGTCGCACCAAAGCCTGCAAAGGCTGATATGTATGTTTTCTAGCATTGCTCTAGATAAATGAGTACAATATTAGTGGTAAGAGTGACTCTTTAATATGCTGTATTTGGCCTCCGCCCGCCCCTACCTGATTAGGATTCCCTTCTATTCTTTAATTAGAGGCTATTGTATATGGTAGAATAATGCCATACTAAATGGGCCATAGACCTATTAAATCATAAGCTGATTCGTTGTGATCTCATTATACCATTATGCTAAAACATTGACCGATAACACTATCTTGGTGCAACCAATATGTAATCTACACCCATGCAGACATCACCAGAACCGTGGTCATATCGGCGTTAGACCCTTCAAATATGTATTGAATAATACAAAAAGTGTACATAATCTATATATTACTATATAGGCACTACGTACTATACTTCAATGTGTGCATGCCCTAATCCAATAACCAGGTTAGGAAACGTTCACAAATTACGTCAAGGCTAGGGGTGGGGTTTGGGTTTACTGACGGAACGTGACACCAGCGATACATTTCAGTAGGAAATTTAATCAAAATAGTAATGGGGGTGGGGGGGGGGCTTGAAAAAGTTCCAAATTAGGTGACGTCTTTTGTGAACATTCCCTTGTATCTATATATATTGGTAGTCTACAGAGAAACTATAGTTAGACATACATTTTGTGTAGTATACAATTACTTATTCACATAAATATGCCATATATAGCGCATCGCCGCCCAAGGGTATAATTAGTGGACACACTTTTTATAATCATTACGATATTTTATTATGGCACAGTATGGTGTATAGGCCTAAATATTATTTATGATATATAAAAAAAGAAAGGAATGCTGCATGTGAATGGTTTAGGGCACCTTATCACCATTACAATCACGTCGTACTACCATAAATTACAGCTGTCATTTTAGGTCATCTTTCAGTTGTGATGCGTTTGCACCCAAGGACCCTGAACTAGAGACGACAGCAGAATCGAATACAAACAAAGCATTTTCTTTGATCCACAGTGATCCTTAAACTTTCACCAACAATGTAATCCCTACACTCATGTGTGCAACCCTGGTATGTTTGTAGTGTTTAGACCCTATTTCTTGAGTAAATCCAGTGATGGCTACATCATTTTGAGGGAATAGGAGAGAAGGGCCACCTTAGGGTTATGCTGTTGGATCTAAATCTAGTCTTTTCTTCCTTCACAATAGGAGCTTGCTTACCTCAGCGAGATGTATGGGGGCTTGGGAGCAGGGAAGCAGGGGGATGGAGTCTCTGCCTGGGCTCTTTAGTCATTATACGTTTCTCCCATTTCCCCTGGATATCTAAGCATATCTAACATAGTTGGAATGTGCCTGCTATGCTGCCACTATATGGGCTGCATCATCTGACTAACACTTATAATGTGAAGGGAATATCCATGGAGTTATATATACATACAATAGCCACATCTGACTGTGAAATCGTGACATTCTCAGGACTCAGGTTCTCAGGTGTGCATAAATCTATGGTTGATGCTAGTAGAGTGACTGGATGTGGAGATAATAAGGAGGATAATATATGCATACTACTAGTATAAGTATACGTGAGTGGGTATACTATACAAAATACTTGTATATGCAGACACAGACCACAAAGCTGCAATGGGGAGGGTGGGGCTGGGTGCACCCCTTACCCCTTGTGGTTACATCTACCTATGTTGACTAGCCACCCTGCTTTAACCTGGACAAATAGCTGCTGACAATGGGACTGTCTGCTTGGGGTGGGGACCAGAGCCTGCTCACGCTAGGGGTATAACAGTGCGATCCCAGCGCCACTGTAGGAGTGGCAGCGACTGGACATGGAACTAAAATGCAGCTTGCAAGGTCGCTGGTTCCAACAAAGTGTGGTGCACTGATGATGCTGAGGCACTAGTCTGAAGGGTTCTAGGGGGACAAGATGGCGGTCCGCAATGTTGGACCAGTTACTTATGGATCTGTTGGCAGTATTTGACTGGGTGAGAGCCAAAGGGTCCGTTCGTCATTCCCAGCCGCAACACGTTTTGGGTATTCCTACACCCCATGTTTGTGTGGTATTATTGCATTTGTACACGTACGTGGACCAACCGTATGTACGTTCTGTGGATAACAGAAATATTATAGTAGTCATAGTTCTAGACCTTGGTCCTGGACCAGGCCCTAGCCCAACTGTGCTCTCCCCCACTCTCATGTGTCCCTCATCCCTGCATCGATAAGTGGGATACAGTTATGGGATCGGCTTAATAGTATAATACCTGCGTTCAACACGTGTAGTGGTAATCTGTGTATTGTTGGATGTACTTATTCTGTAACTGTCCTTATAGCGGATCCAGGAGGGGTGGTGGGCGAACCACTGCTACAAGCAGGATACTTATAACATTGAATGGGATGAGCCACAGCTACAAGCAGGAAACTTAATATTGAATGGGGTGAACCACTGCTACAGACAGCACACTTAATATGAAATGGGGTGAATCACTGCTACAGACAGCACACTTAATATGAAATGGGGTGAACCACTGCTACAAGCAGGGCACTTAATATTGGATGGGGTGAATCACTGCTACAAGCAGGGCACTTAATATTGGATGGGGTGAACCACTGCTACAAGCAGGGCACTTAATATTGAATGGGGTGAACCACTGCTACAAGCATCACACTTAATATTGAATAGGGTGAACCACTGCTACAAGCAGGGCACTTAATATTGAATGGGGTGAACCACTGCTACAAACAGGGCACTTAATATTGAATGGGGTGAACCACTGCTACAAGCAGAGCACTTGATATTGAATGGGGTGAACCACTTAATATTGAATGGGTTGAAATACAAGCAGCACACCCTTTAAGGGCCGCTGCTGCCTCTGGGCAGCATCTAAAATACCTTTGAAAAACCGCTGCTGCCATAGGGCAGCAAAATTGCTACCTTAGGGCAGCAATACCACTAAATTACAGCTCCAGCTATGAAACAAAGAATAAGAATTTTTGAATGAATCCAAAAATATTTAACATGAATATGATGTCCCCTTGTCGAAAAGGTGCAGATTCTGTCTCCAATACAACTTATTTTACTCCTTAGCCACTGTCCCAGAGAGCACATACTTGCAAAGTTGTACATTTCCATGGTACAGGGCCGGTGGTTAAGTCCCAAATGAATTTTTTCAGGGCCAGCAGTGAAAGGGTTAATAACTATTGAATGGGGCGAACCACTTCTACAAGCAGGACACTTCATATTGAATGGGGCGAACCCCTGCTACAAGCAGCACACTTAATATTGAATGGGGTGAACCACTGCTACAAGCAGGGCACTTAATGTTGAATGGGGTGAACCACTGCTACAAGCAGGGCACTTAATATTGAATGGGGTGAACCACTGCTACAAGCAGAGCACTTAATATTGAATGGGGTGAACCACTTAATATTGAATGGGTTGAAATACAAGCAGCACACTTATTAACTACTGAATGGGGCGAACCACTGCTTCAGGCACCACACATAATGTTGGCTGGGGTGGATCACTGCTATGCACGCACTTCTCCCATTTTGAATCCTAAAATATCATAAGGAGAACGCGTCAGGGTTGGAAATCTCCATTTTACCTGCCCCTGGCCAAAACATTGGTAGAACGTGCTGGGATGATGACACGATTCATGTACTTGTTACCTTCCCCTCTCCTGAGCTGGAGGATCCCACACCTTTCTGCCGTGACAATACGGGATCTCGGCCCATTCAGGAACCCGACCTGATTAGCACAATCAAATGGATCCCCTGCCATCAGGGGGTTGGCTCTATGGTCGGGGTAGGGGTGGAAGGTGTGAACATTAGACAATCTGTACTCTCTATACAGAAGGTAGAGTAAATAGCCCATTGAAGCTGGATTCAGCTGGACAAAAATGACCAATGCATCTAATCTCTGCTTCAGAGTTACACAATGGCTATGGTCTTGTTAAAAGCAGTACTGTAAACAAACTTGGGAAGACAGTCTTCTGGGTGCATCTAGGCGTATACTGTATATGGTTTCAATGTATATAGTATTGGTTACAAAATCAAATAGACGACGGGCTAGAAGATACCAACATAGCAGCCAGACATTTTGTTAATGGCGTACCAGAAATGCCTCTTTTCAAGTATATTTTTACAAATGAGCATATCTTTTTTGTTGAAATGATAACATTTATTCTACTCAACGATTAGTTTACTAGGTTTTTAAGGATTGGTGAGGTGAGGCATTTTTTGCACTGAATATTATCTGAATGAGTACATTGTATTGCTTCTGACCCAGACACCGAGGACTTGTGACCTTTTTAGTAAAACCAAGTCTTGCATAATTACAGGGACAAAATTTATCCAACATGCAATAATATCAGGGCATATTACTGGGGGAGTTCCACTTCAGCTCACACTCATAGATGGTGTTCTACCTGCACGAAATGCATTTAAATGTATTGTGTTCCGACGGGTGCTTTGTGTGCACGTTAAAAAGGGAAATATAAAGAAGGAACTTTTCAATAATGTAATTGTGGTTTTGGCAGTGATCAAGGGTCACAGAGGGTGGTGGGTGAGGGGTGGACAGGTAGGTGTGTTTATGGAGCCCTGCTGATTGGGCTTAGAATAGGGTAGTAAAACAGTGTGTATAAAGGTATACAGCATCAGTTGAAGCACCCCTTACTGAGCTTCATCAATTCAACTTAAAGGTACAAAGGGATGTTTATAGGATGTAAAGCTGGTGTAGACAAGCAGGAATTATATAGATAAATGTATAGTCTCATATTCTAAATGCTTTCTAATGTTTCAGAAAAAATACACAATTTTCCCTACCTGCAATTACCTTACTGCATACTGTATTTCAAAACTTAGCTGCTTCTCAATACTGCTTTTAATATCCTAAAACAATAAAGTGTCAATTCAAATTAAGTGCAGACCTGCACATATATAGATCTATACAATACTGGGGTGGGCCCATTCCTTAGGAAATCACAGAAACGAGTATGACATATCATAATCATCCCAAATATATATTTGCCTGACCCTATCTTGACCCTGTAGTACTCGGGTGGTGTGACCTTACCTCCAGGTCCACCACCAGGGACGCTCGGGTGGTTCTTTTTTCACCCTCCCCCTTTGTGTCCCCCGATGTGCTGGCTCCTTGTGAGTCCATCCAGGTGAGGCTATATGCACACATACCACAACCCTTGACACGGAAGGTACAGGCGGATCAGCAGGTCTCTGAGTACCTTACAGCTGACTATTCCCGGCAGGTGTCCCAAGTCATGCTATACATGGCATATATACAGTGCATGCATACTGAACCATCCCAACCTCTGGACAACCCCCCCCCCCCATTTTAGCCGTATACCTTCGGCACTGCTGTGTTCTGTAAGAAAAACTCCAGAAGGGGTGCCTAAACTTTGCCTAAGCTGATAAGTTATGTGGACATGTTTTATCGCAGGGAGACTGTAATGCAATATATTATACTATATTATATCGTACACTGACACAAACTGTTATGCTGGTAAGACCCTGAGAGCAGGAACACAACAAATTAAAAACATGAACAGACATTGGAAAGGGGCCCATTATCAAAGAGGCTAATCTCCAGGAGATCAATTTTCGAGATAGCCAATCTTTCAGGGCAGCCAATTTTCAAGGAATGACTTTTTCAGCGAGCAACCGTGTCCGAAGCCGATGACTCAATAGATGAAACTAGCTCTTTCCTCCAGATTGCCCTCCTGGGTTCAACGCTCCCGTGTCCCCATAATGCACTCACATGTTGGGGAATGGACTAGTCACGTGCTGAATGCATACTATGTGTACCCAGCTACTTATGAATCCTCTGACACTAGTGCTGATATCTTATCTTACGGAAGGACTTATCCAAGAGATCCTACTTTAAGTTTAAGCTATTGCTCCACTCAATTCTTGTTGCCCCCAGAAAGTTGCTCTAATGTTAAGGTCTGGTTTCTGATGTTTTAGATTTTGTTGATTGAATCTATTGATTGGTGTTGACTTGAGAGTTCAAAGCACATCAGCGCTCTCTAGATGCAGGTGATACGATGATGACGACTCGATCTCTCCTTTTCAACTTACCCATTTGATCTTTCACATTACAACATACCCCTTATTTAAAGATAGAAGAACCGACCCGGCCTATACGTCTTGACCGCTCCATCTCGGCTAACCAGTTAAGATTAACACTAATCTATATCCTTGAGATCTAAGAGAGTGGTCATTTGTTCAGAGCAGGGATGGGGTTGGTTGATGGGTTGATTTTTGGGAGGGGGAGGGGGGAAAGAAGTCAGATCCCCAAAGGGGAGGCAACATTTCTTTTATCACACATGAGGGGCAGACCAAAAAGATTTAACCCTTTTTGAGCAAATTGAAGCCCGACAGGGGGGGGGGGGGCGAAATCAAGTTGGATCCCTCCCGTGGGGGGCGGGGATGTCAGAACACCCTAAAAAAAAGTCTACCCCCCCCTACGCCCGTTGTTAAAAAAAACCACCTCTCCCTAAATCAAGCAACAGCTAGCTTATATCACTCAAAATGTAAACTTGTCTCCAGAGTCTTCCAAGTGACGGTCATAAAATAAATGAGTCAAAAACTCATCTTTAGCTGGAGATAAAAGACCCACTTGGCATGTGCCAGCCCAAAACCCGACATTTGCCAGCTTCAGATTCTATCTGTGGGATGTTAACCTGATAGGTTAGACAATGTTTGACTCGTTTATTTTATGATAGTCAGTTCGACGAGTCTGGAGACAAGTTTACTTTTTCAGTGTAGGTTCCTGGCACAGTATAGTATACTTTCAGTTTCCTATGATCTCTGGCCCAAACCGCAAAGTAGAAGCTATCTGAATGCTAGCTTTGATGGGTATCTTCAATAGGCTTCTATACGCCACATGTAGACTATACAGGTTTACACATACATTAGATTCATACAGTCACACATCCTATACAGCCTACCCTATCCACTCCATCACAAGACGACATAAGGCCTTCACAACACTGACAGATTGATGACAGACTTTCTGCCGCATTCCTTAGGCCATAATGAACATTATCCCTTCCCACCCCCAAGTCATTACCTGGGTTTACCTGCAATTAGGGGGAATCAGATGAGGTCTGCTGTCAACCTCAAACTATACCGACCCCATTTGCGGCATTATATATAGGATATGCACTGGCTTTTAGTGTTAGAAGTTGGGTCTAGATGTGGAGATATGGTTACATCATAAGTGTATAGATAGGTTGGACTATAAATGTACTTTTTGAAGATAATTTATTTGGGACGCTGTTGCAGCTGAGCATAAAGGTCCAATAGCGTTCTGTAGTGAAATAGCACACAGTTAAGACGGACGGTGCTATTTGTATTAATCAAATGGGGACATAGATAATTAAGTGGATTGAACGATTTAAGAGGAGACAATATGCATACATCATTTCTGTAATTACCTGTGTATACCGATTAGTAGATGTGTGTTAAACCCTCTCTCCATCTGTCCCGCCGTTTGTCTATCTGTCTGTTCTTTGGGGAGAAACGGATAAAAACGTCTTGTCCCTACTTAGCACCAAAATCTGTCTGTGTTTTGTAGACAACATAATAACGGGTTTCAAACTTTTATTGAGTGATTGGGCTTACGTTATTAGACGTCCAGATTCTGTAGTTTAGACTTAATAAATGCATCGACACAAATATCTAGAAAACATATGACATACCGGTATATACCTATTCGGTATTCAGAATGTCTACAAATCATACAGCAATATGTGTACATGTATACAAGTCACTACAGCTATACTGTCACCTCCTTTTTCATAACCCACCCCTGCACCTCAAATGGTAATGCCCGGAGGACATTAGGAATGGGGTCTGGCGCAGTGGGGGCAATTCGTAAATCAAGATCAAAGCTAAAGGTGGACACGCACACAATCAAGACGTCCAACAGCACACGACCCCCTCCCTATCTATATATGCAGCACCCTCTACTCTACATCTCCTTTTAGATTTCTTTAAATAGAGAAGTTATTAAGCAATCAAAGAAGCTGTCCTGTGGAAGCTAGCTCAATGGTCGGGTATGTTTGGAAAAGTGTGCAATATTTTCCATTTACCCTCAAGCGTATCCATGTGTAAAATGTATGCCTATAGGCAAGTTGTGATTTCATTCCCTTGTGTTAATAGTGTCCACATATTTTACACTCATTGAGGTATGACCTTTTATGGTTCCATTAGCCTCATGTTGTGGTAACTTATTGGGGACCACCTTAAAGATGACTGCATTTCAGCACTCTGCCTGACAGTTATATTACACACATAGAAAAGTGAGAGTCATTGTCGCTAAAACTACCCCTCACCTGAGGGTCACGCACTGCCTGACTCTCAGGTGAGGGTAGTTTTAGCGACAATGACTCTCACTTTTCTGAGGGTGTAGGCTTACCTCCACCAAGCAAAAATGAGGTAGGCCCGAGGTAGGCATGTCGCCAAAGTTATCTGACTCTCTTTAAAAGAGAGTCTGGTAAAGCCCCACACACCCTAGCATAACGCACCGCAGGAGTCGGGGGGGGGGGGGGGGTGCCGCCTTTATCGGACGCTTTTCTGACAGGAGGGAGTCAGGCAATGCCATACTCTTCCAGCATTTCTTGACTCTCACTCTAGAGTCCAGCATTGGCTGGCGCTTGGGGATAGTCTATCCATGGCAGATTCTCGTTAGAAGAGTCGGGGAATGTTAAACTATCTATAAAGGGAGTCATCGACCCAGGGCGTGGGTCTTCTGCGACGGAAACGGCAAGTTTTTCAGTCTCTAAACTTGTTTTCAACAGCTAAAAGCAATCTGTTCCACTGTATGCCTCCGCTGATACCATATACCATTAGAAAGTGTCGTTTAATGCCCTTCTTACGGTAAAGGAATTGAAACTTTACAAATATTTCCTAATGATATGCATATTGGGAAAAGGGTCAAGAAAAAACACCATCTGAGAATACTATTTGAATAAAGAAGGCAGTGGCCTTGATTGTAGCCTTTATATATGTTCCCTCCCATTCATTTCTATTGTGGAGAGCTTTGTGAGACGTGTTTTTTGTGAGACGCTTCCGAGACATGAGCTATGCCATAAACCCCAAAAACAGCCTTTTAAGAGCCATATTCACAGATGTGTGAGAAATTGCTGATTCATCATGGCCAGTTACTTCCTAAGCACTGCTCACCAGCCAAGCTGCAGGGGGATTGGGGGTTGGCCCATCATCATGGTCCACCATCATAGCCCACCATCATGGTCCACCATCATGGCCCACCATCATGGTCCACCATCACGGCCCACCATCATGGTCCACCATCACGGCCCACCATCATGGTCCACCATCATGGCCCACCATCATGGTCCACCATCATAGTCCACCATATGGTCCTCCATCATGGTCCACCAACATGGTCCACCATCATGGTTCATTTGTTCATATGTTCCCTTTGTCCATGTGTCCATTTGTTACATTTGTTCCAAATGTTCCATACGATATGTATAAAACTGCCATTTTAGGGGATAGAAGGGGGAGGGCATACCTAGGCCAGGAGAAAGTACGCATAGAGCTACGGCAAGGTCACCTCACAGGACTGCGGACATTATTTATATCATCAACAGATTTTTTGTTCAACTTCCCTATACACCATCCTGCTGTAGGCAGTAGGCCTCGTGTGTTCAAACCGTAAGATACAAATGTATAGCGTCCACTGCTCTTTGTAGAGCATTATAAAAAACACTCTTGTCAAACACAGGCCTGCACACTCTTACAACTCACCTAGACCTTCTCGTGACAACCTCAGCTTATCAAACCCTTTAAGGGCCGCATACTGCCTCGGTGCCCTGTGTCATTTCATTGCATTAATTATGATGCAGCCCTGGCGAGCCTGATCCAGGGCTGCATTCATGCATCATGCCTATTCTTTGGGACTGTAACAACCCTGTAGGCTCGGCATGATGCATCAATGCAGCATTGGCAATATTCACTCGCTAGGACTACATGCATGGATCATGACAGAAGAGGACATAATGTATTCAAGCAATAAGCGGCCCTTAAAGGGATAACATCACTAATACAAGCCTCTATCACTGAACGATTCACGCCTCCTTGACCCTAGCGACACAGAATAGGCAAATGGTAAACACAACTTACCCCAGGCCGTGGGAAACTGTATTCTTTCTTCATGATTTTATATTTCCCCCCTCTTGCCCCACCCATGGGCGTCGTGGCACACAATAGACCACGTGGGGCATGTGCTACTGGAAAACACCGACCCTATATATCATAATATAGATGCCCAATGACTATTTGCCAACTTTATTAAATATTGGATGTGTGAGGAACCAGTTTGCACTAAATAAAAACCATGTAACATTACTAACAAGTCCCTACTCACCCTTATCCAGCATTGGCACGCCACTGGGCAGAGACACCATGCCAAGTCAAAACAGTGGGTCTATGCACACTTTAGTATATGGCTGGTAAGGTCAACAGAACGATCGGGGTGTTTCAGGTTAATGGTGTGGACGATTAGGTATAGGAACACGGCACAACTCTCTATTGCCATACATATAATTATTTATGTAATTGATGGCAATTAGATATGTTTTTTTATTAAAATAAAAACACGTCTAAGTCGAAGATGTGTTTCTGGGGAGAGTAGAGGTGGGGCAGGGGTGAAGCTGGTATTAAGATGATGTGAACCGAAACATAACATAATTTCTGTGTTTTTTTTAAATGTTGTATCATATGGGGTCATTCTGTGTAGACTAGAACCTTAGACGCTGGCTATGTGGAACTGCTGCCGAGCAAGGGTGCCGAGTGATAGAATCGAGTTACCTAGTACTAGACACACATGACCTCCATAGAAGTTTAAAAGCAATACAAATAAAAGGAAATTCACAACGGGTTCTCCTTCTTTCATTCATCCACTGGGGTAAATATACACAGTACTCGATATGATGGATTTAACCATTATATATCAACTATAGGCAGAGGCAATTGATGCCTACAGGCTTATATTGGAATTGTAAATATAATTACGGTTTGACCCCCCTTTAGTTCTGATTGGGGGCCCACTCCCCTCTGCCTCTACTTTTTCCTATGTGGGAGAGGTAAGTTTGGGAATTTTGTGTATTGTAATTTAGGGTCTAGGCCAATTTCTTTTTGAGAACATATTCAGCCCCTCCCCTCTTCTGGGATTAGAGGAGCCCGGGCCCCCTGTCCCCCCTCTTTTCCTACACACACAGAAAAGTGAGCACTGGTGAGAGGCACTGCCTGACTCTCAGGTGAGGGTAGTTTTAGCGACAATGACTCTCACTTTTCTGAGGGTGTACGCGGTGGGATAACGACAGGAAGGCAACATACTAAATATAATATTCCCAGGCTAAGTTTTTCTGTTTCATGCTATAACTTACAAATAACCAGATGATTGGTAAAATAATATATATTCAGGCTATTACTGGGAGACAAGGAGCCATGTTAATATGTATAAGTCATTAGTCGATACTCGTTGACTTCATCGGACTATGGGCCATCCATACTCTATATCGCCATATTGGTCAAATAGCATTACGGGCAAAACATTGCCTTCAAATACATGACTTGTGTATAAACTAGTAATCCATAGGAATGCCCTCTCTGGTATTTGGCACACGTTATCAATATTATACTAGATATCCGAACATGATAGATGGACTGATATCAGTGGAACATGGTGATACACGATGTAATCATGGTGATATCGGTGATACTGAAGGTATTAGGAAAGATGATAAGATGACTTACAGTGGCTGTTATACCTGACCCTTTACACCTACAATATACACATATATATATATATATATATATATATAATTATGTGACACGATCTGCGAAATCAGCGAAAAGGGACCTTAGTGCAACCTGCACTAAGGTCCCCATTTTCAGTACATGTCACATATAGCTAGGTGTACATGTATACTATGTCCTCTCTACCTGATACTTGAACCTATTTCCCTGTCGTGTTAACATGTATGCCCTATTGGCTTACATGTGCTTTCATAGATTATATCGGTTCTAATAGATTAGACAGTATCAGATGTATGCTGATATCTATATGCTATTCTGGTATACCTTAGAATAAAATGCTCTAAACCCATGTGTATCGTGGTTCGCATGCTAATTTGCGCCAGCTCATTGAGTAAACTATTTTTTTTTGAATATCATGATTATGATACCGATCAATGAAGGTTTAAATATCATGATAATGATACCGATCAATGAAGGTTTAAATATCATGATAATGATACCGATTACTGAAGCTTTCTCCAACCCATATACTCCCTCCTTGCATCACTTGCCTCACCCAGGCCTGCTTCATGTCCCAGTGAATACCTGAAGTAAGGAGGGCACTGTTTGCCATGGTCTTGTGAACCATACATCCCCAATAGTCCCCATATTACTAGGTGGGTGGAATGTTGGGAAATTAAAGCAAGGTAAGCAGTACTGGTTAGGTGGGAAGTAAGAGAATGTAGGAAGTAAAAGAAAGTAAGATTGTCCTCGCTTTGTTCTGATACACATAAATACACTTCTCATTTTCATTTTGATATTGACGACCACAAGGAATTAATTAATGTTCATGAATATCTAGAAATGTTCAAGGATCTGGATAATGTAATGCTATAAGATACATTGTTACAGTTTAGTATAATATTTACACCTTCCTGCAAATTGATCCAATAAGTGTATACTAGTAGTCACTGGGTGACTGGGTGACTGACTAACACTAAATAATTATAGTCAATGGTATTCTGTCAACACCTAGACCATTAACCTTCTTAATCTCTCCAGTTCATACAATTGCAATGACGGATAGTCAGTGTATAGTAGGTCTACATGCTCCTGGCAGACTTCAAATTGATAACCTCAGGCGACCAACACGTCGCAACGTTAACCATTAATAACATGATTGATGAGTGGAAGACGAAATGTAGACGTTAGTGTACCAGCAGGCCTTCATATATGAGAAACACAATAATCAAATGTACACTTTTAATGTATGTGGACAAAGTCTATATTTGCAATACATATGGTGCTGCTGGTTATTAGCCTGTTAATTGAGTTATTATCTCCCTTGAATTTGTTATTAGCATTGTCAATTGTGATTCAAACTTCAATGTTAAAAAAATGGGTCACCTCTTCAGGTTTGTTGAGCATGTGAACCTTGACCTTTGGCCTCACGTGATAGACAGTGAGTGTCCAGGTATAGGTATAGCAGCCAGCTCTAAGGACAACAGAGACACATGTTGATGCTATACCTGGTCAAGGCTCATCATAAAAGACTATTTACACCTTTATTTTTTTACGAAGGTTCATTAAGATGCTTTATAATTCAGCAGGTCTTTGTGATACATGCAGTCTTCATAGATCATTCTAGGACTACCCATGGTGTTTTTTAACACGTGTAAAGTGCGTCGGCTTCAGTCATGGTTAAATGTTAAAACAGTCTAGAGATAATACATTTACAGATGCATGAGTAAGTGCATGTATTAATGTGGTACAGATAATGGATACAATGTATAACATACTATTGTTATTGTCAGTTACAATCCTAATTGAAAATGATAAAGTTTAGCCCATATTAATTTTCTTGATCGAGAAAGGAATATCTGTTTACTTGCTGTCTCAGGCAACATACAGGGGCGTGCTCCTGTTCAATAAAGAAAATTGAATTGAACTACACACAACGTATTTATCATATAATGATATTTTTCTTGACAAAGGGGAATTCATTACTGCCAAATATATGATATATAAAACAATGATAGAACTCACTCACGTTTACATTTACAAACAGCATAACTTGCACAGTTGTGGCCATGAAAAAAGGACATGGGCAGGAAGTATGGATCAAGCCTAGGGTAATACAGCAGAGAGTAGGCTATAGCATGAGGTTGAACTCACAGTCGACCTCTGACCTCCAGAGCAGGCGAGTCAAAGTGTGCCATTATCTTTTGTTGTAGAAGGTGGGAACAAAACGCTGTACCTGCAGGTAATTCTCAGTCTTTCTCTGCGTCGTGAGTGTTTACTGCAGGTTGGTGGTAATCACTGACCCTCCATATATACCTTCCCACCTACACTGAAAAAGTAAACTTGTCTCCAGACTCGTCGAAGTGACTATCATAAAATATACGAGTCAAAAGTTGTCTAATCAGCGAGATAAATGTACTATACCCCATGGTCTAACCTATCAGGTTACCATCCCACAAATATAATCTGGAGCTGGCAAATGTCGGGTTTTGGGTTGGCACATGCCAAGTGGGTCTTCTATCTCCAGCTAGAAGACCCGTTTCCTTGTCACTTAGACAAGTTTTTGACACGTTTATTTTATGACCGTCACTTGGAAGAGACAAGTTTACTTTTTGAGTGTACCTCGACCAATGCAAATTCAAGATACACTCTTACAAGTTACATGTATATAGTTGTGCATAATATATGTGTGCCTATTATAAGGGTACAGTTATGTGTTGGAATAACATGTTATTCAAAAATATAATAATTATGTGTTCACATTTTGCTGAGGGTATTTAGCCCTATATTGCAAATGCCACCATCTCACATCTCACTGATATCACTTCAGTCAGAAGGGTTACCATAGGTACCCGTACAGACCCCCACAGAGAAAAGGTCCCCAGAGAGGGATTTCTAGCAAAGTGTTAATCGGGAAAGATCCACTTCTCAGGTCCACGTCAACCCCCATCCCAAGAAGTGGTCTGGATACCGGCTGATATGAATATGGATGGGAGGAGGGGCATCAACACCAATGGCTAAAGGGTATATATTGGCGGAAAATATGCTTTGAAAAAGGACCCCTTCCCATGACATCTCCCGCTAGTCCCATCGCACCTCACCAACCTCGTTGTGCCAAAGAGACCTTTTCACCCCACGTACTTGTATGCTCAACCCCTGAGGGCAGAAATCACATCTGCTAGCACTTCATTCACCCAAACATCTTTATCAGTCTAAACAATTACCATCCCTCCTGAACAGCCAGACTCACTAGGAATTCTCAGGTTGTGGATTTGGTGTAAAATTATAAATATTCACATTAAAGGGAGGTACTTATACTACTACAAATACAGTACAAGAATATACCTCTAGCTCCGGTATCCATCTCCAATAATATAATATTATGAAAAAACACTATAACATGTTTCTAACCCTGTAATGATAGAACTGTCGTTGACCTTGTGATAAAAGGATGTGACTGTGTGATGAAAATACATTGGTATGCTATAAAGACCAGTTCTCACAGCAATTTAATTTAGACCATGTTTTATCTGCTGGAAAATCAACGGATAAACCTTGTGGATCAAACTCTCTGGTGACCCTGACTATACACTATAGATATAGACAGGTACCCCCTTACCCCTGCAGGTATGCTGACCATTGTCCAGAGATGGCCATGACCACTCCAGATGACCACTCCAGGTCGCGTCTGTCTGTCTGATTGGCCTCCGCCAGGGCGTCTCGTATTACTACGCGCCTGGGGGGACTATACCACACTTGACCTCAGGGGTGAAGACAGAGGGCGCTCGCCGCGTGTTCAAAGTATGACTTTACATTTCTCAGATAGGAGAAATGTCAGTGTCCACTGGTCATCCCACTGCAGTACTGACCTATATGGGGACTGAATTGAGATATATAGCATACTATTATCTTGTCCCTCTCTGTAATTATATTGACTAGGGAGTGTGGCAGTGTAGACATAGGGGTGACTTATGGGTTAGGGGTTTCTCAAGGGCTATATCAGTAAGTCATATCTATCAGGGTCTATGTCCACACTCTCAGATCTGCTCTCAGATTGAATGAATGACTAGCTTTATCAATGCCCTGTATCATTGTGTACAGACACTAATAACATAACTGCCTGTGGCTTTTTAATCTGATATATAACGTGTGTACACATACATTTCAATATAAAATAAACATTATATATATGTATATCTGGTCATCGAAATATGTCACGTTCTCAATTCATCTCAGCTTCAAGGGATGAAGTATCATCCAGGTAAAGCACTCCTTATCATAGTCCCCAGCTGGGACACACGACCGGAAGTATAGTACATGCCCTCAAGTATAGCGTGAACCTTACTATGGGTCTACTGTCCTTCAGGTGCATCCAAAGCTGTGTCACTGATAACCAATGGGGGTATGGGGGCGACGTGCAGGTCTCTACTTTAACATTATCGTAGTTGGTATTATGATGCATTTCCAGATCAAACCCAAATTGCATACACGAGCCTAAATAAATAATCACGACGACTCGCGACAGAATAAAGTAGCATTTGATTATGAATTAAGTACTACCTGTCCCACTCCTGATGTGTACTAGCCTGTACATTACTGTCTCATGGTCTGCTAAGTTGGGTATGTTACTCCTTATTAAGTGGTCATTACTCTGGTACAGTGGGTAGCACATTGGGTTTGTTCTAGATAAGCCAGCATTAGAGACATTCCTGACCTGGATCAGGCTATGCACATACCTAGATGAGTAATGATGAGGTATGATTCCTGGTGTTAATCCCAAACATTATAACTTAATAACATGGCTAGGTTGCTATTACAGGCAGGATCTTTTCCATGGTGTCACAGAAAACACCCAGGGCTATCATATTATTCAAGCTTTGCACCATGAAGAGACACAAGGATAGGTGAATGCATATGGCATTTATAATAATATTCAATTCACCATTCTAAAATGAGTCTGATAAAAAACTGTTTTTGGGACAAGTATGGTAGTGGATTTATCATGGTCTGGCTGCAATTCGATCTTCTTGATGGGACAGTGGACATGGTGAATACAACCATTTGTTATCATCACCGTGTACTGGCATCCCTTTGTTTTAATGTATAAATCTTGCTAAGCGATGACAAAGGTGTCCTGTTACTGTTAGCGTAGGGGAAGCTACACTGTAGACCAAGTACACGTCAAATTCACTGTCTCACAATGTGTGGTGTACGCTTGAACCACTAGGTGTCAGCACATCCAGTGCTTTCTGCTGCTACAGGTATGTAGGCATGTCTACCTCTACCTGGACACGGTCCCTGCACTCTCAAACAAAAATGACAGCTATGCTTATTCCCTCTCAAGATAAAAACAACAACAAAAAACATTATTTCAAATATCATGCTGACATTTTCCCAATACTGTCTCTATTATTGACAGTTGCAATCTTAAAATGATGTTTCACTTTCACCTTTTATATGTAAAAACCCCTTTTATATAATTTCAAGGACTCAGTTAACAAACATAGAAATAACCCATTCTTCTTTAACCATAGGAGTTATCTAGGGGGAAAGACCCTTCTTTCTCGAATCCAGAGACATTGGAAGAGAGCGAAACACTCCCTTTCGTCTCGTTTTTGGGAGAACATGTTGAGTGGGTTTGTGACCACAGTCGTAAATAAGGTAGCCATTGTCAGGAGAAAAATGTTTAGAAAATATTGTTCTTAAAATGAGCACGATGTCACTTTCGTCTTGATGTGCGGTGACCGGGTACTTGGAGCTGCCATGGAGTCTCCATACTTACTGGAACTGCTGAAGGGAGCCCCTAGTACTAGTAGCTAGTATATCAAGTTTCAATCCAGAGAATGGATAAATTGAGATTTTTTCATAGATTATTCTGACCCGGAAAACATTATCGGGGTAAGGACGCATGATATAACAGGGTAAGGGTGCTGAAGTATCCTTGTGTTGGTGAAAATGTTATGGACCAACATTTACTTGTTAGAAACATTTATTTGTTTCTCTACGCACTGTGATCCAGCTATCTGTTGTTATAAAGCAGCACTTTGTAAGAGTAGGATGTAGAGAAGTTAAAGGGACAATATCATCATTCACACTTAACCACATAGTAGACTAGAACAGTACTGAAAATGTGAATGGGACACGCTCGGAGATAATGCCACTTTAATTAGTCTATCAGCGACTACCGACCACATACTTCGACCTCTGGTGTTAAGTTTACATTGTATTATATTGTTGTATACTGTGTGGCAGTTTAAAACATTCTGATACCTATATTCTATATCGTATAATAATGGTTCTTTCTATTCTTTATTGTATTTATAAGCATCTGACTTGTTTAAAAGCTACGCACCCATTTTTATAGACATTATGAACACAAAATTAATAGTTTGCATGACTGAAATAAAACCGACTCGAAATTAGCACGTAACCAAACTTTAACAACACTCTCCATATATTTTCAGATTGAGGCTGGTGGCAAGGCTGACGTGGATGGCCGGCTACAAATTGGTGACGAGGTCCTCTGTATTAATGACGTCACAGCTACGTCACATGACGAAGCCGTACAACTTGTGTGTAGCGCCTTCAGGACGCTCACTCTGCTAGTTAGAAGGTAAGTCACCAGAGGGCACCACGTACCATGGTGGCCGTGGTTTGCTCTGGCCATTTAGACGTACTATAAAAACATAGAAGTGTCTATTTTCAGAGATGATCCAGAGAAAGATTTTCAGAGTGTGATATAGAGACACTGGAGTCACATTGTATTGTCCTATATAATGCATGTGTTTAATCAACTTCTTCTCTTACCTTAACTACCAATGTTATAATCCAGTGAGATGTAAGTCTACCAAATCGGAACCTTCTCATTACATCCACATCTTATATATTTACATATTTCAACCTATGAAATGTCCTTTACTGAATGATAGTACAATTGTAGCTATTTTCATAGTTGGATTCCGAATGCAGTATCGCCGACTGCACTCTTATGCATATAAAATTATAGTTTTGCAGCCCACTCTTTAAATAGGGCTAGGGAGCTGACTTTAACCGAGACCATTGCATCTCAGTAAAGTCTGGATGAGTGTGGTAACTGTCTCATATAAACTCTATTATAACGGGTTCTTGGTTTCAATTACCGACGAGGTATATGGGAATTAGTCACCAAGTAGTATACATAGTCACCGAGAAGTAGACTATGCACTGCATGTATGATGAACCTGTAATAAAACAGAAAATATTTTCCGAGATTGGTCGGATGTATTGGTTATCTCATGTAGAACGGTTTCTGTTTAATGTTAATGAAGTATACGAGGCATATTCTGCTTGTATTGTCGATTAACATCAATTCCCCAGTTTCCACTCCGTCAAGTTGCCGCTCCCAGTTATGATGAATAGAAATCTCTGACTCTATCCTGAAATAAATCGCTTGCACCATTCTTCCCTTTTAGATATCATATGGTGGGAGGGGGACTTTGAAGATGGATCAGTGTTACATTGATTGTCATTATCAAAACTAGAAGAGACAGCATCAGACGCCTTAGCCCCTGGATTATAACATTGGATACACGGGAGTGATCTGATTTCTGTATGATTGCAGTTTTTTTTGTCAAAATGAACTGATATGGCATCATCTGCCTCTATCCTCCTCCTTATCTGTTGTCAGGTAACAAGTAAGTAACAGTTTCTTCTGTGGTGTGCCCTGACATAGTCCACATTGTGCGTTATAGGATGTGGTAAACCTCATGTGATGCCTTAAAAACACTTTCCATGTAGAAAGTGAATAGACTAGGTTTGAGGGATCATTGAAAAAATATATTGAACAAATGTATGTGCGTATATATACCTGGTAGAGTTATGGATAGTTAGGCTTCTAGTGTTCACCACGTCGGGTAGATTATTTATGATAAAAGAATAAAATAAGGGACTACATCCTGTATACCTAGCTGTTGGTATGAGTATATCTCAATATGCAAAAGTCGGAATTGACAGGCTGTATGTATTCTCAGTTTACAAAGGTCGTAATCGATGTGAATATATATTTTCCCAATGTAACATGTAATTCCGATTACATATGGGCACAGACATCAATCGACAGACATATGACAGTTCAACCAGGGGAAATACAAGAAAAGTAAATAGGTATGAGAAAATTCACAGAGAGAAGTGATAGTCACAGTGACTCGCGCTTTAGCGACTCAGACGACTCTATAATGACTTTCTAAACGACTTTATAAAGTTATGGAGTCAAATGACTCCATTTAAAAGAGAGTCAAACAGACCAGACTCCATTCAGAATCAGAGTCAGACAGGTCTGACTCTCTTCTGACCTGAGTCAAACTCATGTAACTCTCTATGAGATAGAGTCAAACAGGTTTAACTCCGTACATTGCAAGAGAGTCAAGTAAATTTGACTCTATAAAAAGGAGAGTTAACCAGCAAGTTATGTCAGTCTGCTAAGGAGTCAAATCAATTTGACTCCTAATATGGGTTGACTCACTCATGCAAGATTACGACAGCCCATTGGCTTCATCTTTTACATCAATCTAAATGGCAGGAATCCACCAGATTAAAAGATGATGAGATCATCCATCTAAAGTTAAAGCACCCGGCAAATGAACAGTGTTTACAACAAAAAAAAAATCTTACGTTATATATGTCTGTGAGATGCCAGTTGTAATTCATGTCTGGAGGCCATGTTATTAAACGCCCAACATCGTTCAAGATGTTGTGTCGACTTATCATTACTCATATGTACTACACTGTAAAAAAATTCCCTTGAATTCACGGAGAATCTCAGTTAAATTTGACAGTGCATCACCGTTTTCTTGTTTACAGTGAATCACTGTAAATCTCATCTATTTTACAGTGAACTTCCGTAAATGATTGCAGTGAAACTCCGTTTTTTCTTTTACAGTGAAACTCTGTTTTACAGGTAGTTTCATCTTTTCCTACCAGGTGGCAGCCTAGTTCCTCAGTTGAGTTTTCTGATGGTTCTAGATTATAAAGCAATATAAATGTGCAAATATGCTAATATTTTTCAATATCTTAATTGATAATAACCTAGATATACAGATGTAATTTAAATTTGGTGAAATATTCACAATTGATAAAAGAGTTAATTGTGTGGGACACCGAGCAGTAATTGCAATACCATAGACACCCATCTTGTGACAATAAGAAAAATATATATGCTCAGCACTGTAGTAGATGTTCTACAGCAATTCTAGAGTAATGTTTGCTCATGAAGTGTGATTAGTAAGTGCTGTGGGGCATTATATGTGCTACTTCATAATAATTATGAAGTCTGGGCACAATATGTCCTCATGGAACTAAAATGGATATGGTTGATAATTATAATAAACTGCACAATAATATAAATAATAATAAGTGCTAAATTACAAAAGGTGGGGGGGGGGGCTAATCACAACAGGTCAATAATGCAGCCTTAAACTCATTATAATAGCTAATTAATTGTTCTTGGCTAAAGTATAATAAAACAGTGAAATTCCATAAAATTTATGGTGACTTCCAAAAACGGAATTCCCTTAAAAAAACGGTGACTTCCAAAAACGGAATTCCCTAAAAAAAAACGTGGGTTTCCCGGCTCCCATTGATGCCAGTGCTTCTCCGTTTTTTCTACGGAATATTTTTTACAGTGTAGTTGTAGTATTTATTTGATATCTAAAGGACCTATGATCTCTTGTGAACTTTTACATGTTCCCACCATCCCACGTTTGGGAGGTCAGATCTCTGCAACCTGTTGGACTATCTTAACAACCAAAATACCAAACTGCAGTTGAAGACATTACCTTAAATAAAGGGCTTTCCCCTAATGTCGCCTTTGCCACGTTTTGTCACTAATAACAGAATGATATATATGGTTCGTCTGTTAGCCCCAGTTCACACTTTATGATCTAAGCACAGCCATTATGGGCATGCCTCACGATTACCTGTCCCAGAAAGGGCAAATAGGCCATTGCTAAACACCCAGCCTGACATTAGAAGCCTTGATGGTAGAGAAAGGAACCAGGCTGAGGGCAGCCTAGCTGTCTGAAATGGGGCAATTGGGCCAGGCATGACATCATCATGTCACCCTTAGGTAAACACATGTGGGGTTGTCCATATTATTTTGTATTTTCGGTGACCAATCCAATGCAGAAAATGAAAGATCAATTCCTGCCATCACTGACATTAACCAGCACTGAGATATTTCCTGGAAGCTATGTTAAACCAGTAAACAACATTCAATGTACCCTGTGTTATACTTTAGAGTACAATCGTGTATATGCACAATGGACGTGAGACTGGTAGTTCTTGGAGGTTACCAATTATGTAAACCATTACTTCTAAGTGGCAGACAATTGTGAGAATATAGGGTTATCATGATGTGTGCCAGTCAATATACACCAGGCATGTTATGCTTATTTTCCCATGGCAAAATGGCTCAATTTCTAAAGGGGAGAACCAAGTCTTATAGCCATCAAACAAAATGGACTCAAGCCAAGCTAACAGGAGAGAGAGTGGTGTATCTAATTCTGTACTCTTGTAGTGCCAGAAAAATCCATATTCAAATAGCCCTAAACCGCAAAACTTGACAGATAAAATCTAAACTATGTTACCTATATAATATATACCTGTGGGAGAGGATACAAACATATGATAATGTGACATGGCCTGGGAAAAGGGACCATTGTGCGCCCTACAGTAAGATCTCTTTTCACAGATCTTGCCACAGTTATGATGTCATGGTTACCCCCCCCCCCCCGTCTTTCTGAGGTGATTATGGGTGATTCAAAATATGAGAGATTGAGTAAGAACATGGCTATTATCAAGCCTCATTCCATCATTTTCGAATACACTGTAAAAAGTTGTCGTTCGTGAACAGCAAAATTTGCTGTAAATGTACAGTATTTTAGCTGTAAAGAATAATACAGCAAACTGTACATGTACAATTCTGTTACTGTAGATACAGGTTACGGCAATGACTTGTAGATCTTCAGCACTTTTCCCTGTAATATGTACACGAGAGGTTGTGGGATCAATCCTTGGTCTAGCCACCTCTCATTAGGGATCTTTAGCAACAAGGCTGTAGCTCATTTAATACAGACATGGCCGAGGTAGCTTATATCCCAATATGACCATTTGTAACACCGGCTCTGTGGCGCAACAGATCAGGGCCTGTCTCCAACACCGCAGGTCAATCCTCAGTCCAGCCACTTCTCTTCTTTAACCTACATCCACCTAAAATTAGTTTTCCCTCAGATGGATGATTAAAAGTATCACCAGCTCTAGGAGGCGAACCCCAGACCTTTACAAATTATAATCAATCAGTTGAGAAAAAGAGTAGAGATATATATCCCAATATGAATGTTTGTAACACCGGCTCTGTGGCGCAACATATCAGGGCCACTTCTCTTGTTTTACCTACATCCACCTAAAATTCGTTCTTCCCTCACATGGATGATTAAAAATATCACCAGTACTGGGAACCCAGGACCTTCAGATTTGGTTTTACAATTAATTCTGCTGTACAGTAACAGTAGATTTTGATGTTACTGTACAGTATATGCTGTAGATATACATAAGCTGACTTGCTGTAGGTCTACAGCACAATCTACTGGAACCAAAGTTGCCCCCAGTATTTGCTGTACAGGAACACTACTTACTTCTAACAGTGTATTATCCAATGAGCTCTATTTGTCCAGTGACATAGACAGCAGATAGCCAGTGTCAGAATACTAGTTATAGCAATGGGCGCCTTCAGGAGTTGTCGAATACATGTAATTCCACTGGCACAGTAAATGTATATCCTAAAACACTTATTTCCTCATCTTTAATGGTGTTGTTGTTGGAAAATCAATATCTATCACGTCAGTAACAGTAGATTTTGCTGTTACTGTACAGTATATGCTGTAAATATACATAAGCTGACTTTCTGTAGGTCTACAGCACAATCTACTGGAACCAAAGTTGCCCCCAGTATTTGCTGTACAGGAGCACTACTTACTTCTAACAGTGTATTATCCAATGAGCTCTATTTGTCCAGTGACATAGACAGCAGATAGCCAGTGTCAGAATACTAGTTATAGCAATGGGCGCCTTCAGGAGTTGTCAAATACATGTAATTCCACTGGCACAGTAAATGTATATCCTAAAACACTTATTTCCTCATCTTTAATGGTGTTGTTGTTGGAAAATCAATAACTATCACGTCGGTGTTATTTAATGTCATCTCTGGGGTTATACCAGGTGGAATACACACAACATTAACCTCCTATGGGACATCTATACCTGGACCCCTTTTGATATCCTCCTAGGCCCCTGGATATCGCCCCACCAATAGAGGACCTGGCTACACTAGAAAGGCCCCCATAGAGCCGTCATGACGTCATGATCTCCCAGTCGCGTGCTCTCTGACACGTTCTGACCACCTGCATCTCTCTCTCTCTCTGCCTATACCTCTAACTCTTAACACAGTATCCTAATTTAGGCAGGATGCCTTATATTTCCCATCTCATTATAGAGCCTGTGTATGGGATGGGTCTGGACCACTAGATTCGACATGGCGACATGTTTCTTAAAATCGACATGCCACATAAGGCCCAGTAAAAAGGGACATGGGCATGACTGTTTTTAAAATCGACATCGTGACATGGCGTCTTAAAATCGACATGTTGACTACCAAACAACATAGACATGGGACATGGCGTTTTCTTAAAATCAGCAAAAGACACTGGGACCCTCTCCCTTCCTCATCCAGAGCCCCCTGTATGGGGCTTCCCTCAGGTGTCTATAGCTGCAATGTGGGAGGGTCTCCTTTGCCACATTGTGTCATAAAGACGTAACGTCCATGCCTGGAGGCGACCACTGGCTCTCTAGGCTCTGGAGACGTCTTCTTCACTCCTCATTACACCTCCTAACCAGCCACCAGCCACCACCCTATAGCATGGAACCCACTCTCACTTCTCCAGCACCTCAATTAAGGAGACATCGCCACCAGTCCTCTAGTCCACCTCCAATGCCATAACGCGTGTGGAATTGAATATGGATGCTTTTCCATTTCCACACTTAACCAGAGGGCCCAGTGGGGATCCTATAGTGGTACCAGTGGGAAGAATTCATTCCTGCAGAGGCTTGAAATAAAACAAATTCAAAATCAAAGCTAATAGGGAATGTGTATTTGGCTGGGGCTTTCATAAGAAGTGTGTCACATGCTTGGCTGCCTCTGACAAATGTTGTCAGGGGGTGAGAGTCGGTATATAGCAGCACAGGTAGAGCACTCACCCCCACCCCCAACCCCTCCATCTTTAAACTTGGCACCCCACCTCCCACCCCCACCCCACCCTAACGGTGATGGGGAGGGACCTATCTACATACACAAATACAAACGTTGGCGGACACTGAAATACTCCTGATGATCCAGTCCAGACCCTAACCCCCTCCCCCACCCAAAACCCACCCAAAACCCACCCAAAAACCCACCCTACCCCTCAGTATGAGACCAAAAGATGCCCCATACCTTTGGTTTCTCAGAGAGTTAGGATCTGCGCATGTGCGGACGCATGCGTACCCATGATCAACACGCGCGCCCCCGTGCGGATGGACCGACAGCTATCTCTCAGTGATAATATCTTCAATGCCCCCTTAAAGTATGTGTATATGGGGCTGTGGGTTTATATATAGGAGGCTATGCGGCTGGCTGGTTTATTTCCAGCGGGAGAGGTGACTTCTGCTGGGACCCTCCTCCTCCTCCTTCTCCTCCTCCGCGTGTGACACGCAACGTTGACACTCCTCCTGCGACCCTCACTATAGGCCACCCTCCTCCTACAGACAAGCAGAAGACACAGGGACTCCTCCTACCTCCTCCTGGCCGAGTCATTTAACCACCGGTGGCTGGACCTGTTGCCACTTATGCTACCCACACAGTACACCTTCAGGAGAAGAGGCATCTACTTGTACCAATTAATAAGTATGGAAGTCATCCCCTCAATCAAGAGGACTCTTGGATTTAATGCTGAATACTTTGCAGGTCCTGCAATCATCTGAGGAGGATTTATTTGCATATGCTATGGATATGATGAGCATAAATTGCATGTATACTTTGTCTGTGGAAGACAGCATATGTAGGTTTCTCATGGAGGACACACTTGCAGCAGAGACAACTGATTCTCAATGAATGAAACAGATTGTGGATTGTAAAAAAAAAAGGCACCACCTCGGGATATAACTGCCCAGTGTGTGGCCAGAGGGTATTGGACCCACCAGAGACATACGTAGATCTCTGGACCCACATTCTGAGAGAATAATTAACAGCAAAAATGTCGTCTGCGAATGAGAAGTCCTTAGGGATGTCCGAACCTGGCTTTGTGGCCCGTATGAAAGATGCCTGGTCAAAAAGGTAAGTTTGGGAAGACGGCCTCAAGTTGTGGTACACAACCTCTCTTTGTTCATACTACAGTGAGGAAGTACGTGATTATTCACTCATTATAAAAAAAAAAAGAATTCTTTCTTTAATGCTAGTAGTAAACTTATCTATATACTGGGTACTTTTACTGGAGCTCATTGCTATTTCAGTGCTCTTGACGTTTGAATTGCCCCGCATTATTCCTGATTGTCTGAAGTTTACCCAGAAGATATGCCACAACTCATCCTGAGTGTAATTCAATAGATATAATACTGGGGACCATTAGATTTACCAATTGCTATGAAACCAAAACATCATTTTCGGTAATGGTAAATATCCGAACTCTACACCCCTCCCTCACAAAGGGCAAACATATTTTTGTTTCCCATATTTACCTTCTCCAAATACAGAACTCAGATTTCTTAATACAGGGAGTGATTTCATGTCACCAAATATTTGGACAAGATAGGATGACCAATATTAAAGTATGTAATTATAAAAGAGCTGTCATTTAATACTACTGGGTGATGACGTAAGAAATATATGGTGAAGAACCGAAACCTCGTACGCCCCATCTATCTCCCTCGGCTGAGATCTGTACAATATCAGCATTTCTATATGGTACCAACCAATACCAGGTCCTCATCTTATATTCCTACCTGCTTGGTGGCTCAGACCTAGGTTATTATATTCACCTTGCCCTACATAATTAAGGTGTCTTCATTATCTAACTCAGGTGAGTGTGGAGGCTCTAAGACCTATGTATAGGCTGGTGTGTCAGTGAGTCACACATGTGCACGACACCTACTAGTACCCCCTCTCACCTACTGGAGGCTCTCCCACCTACCTACCCCCACCTCCTCCAGGGCTCCTCCCAACCATAGTGGGACAGTAAGGTGTCGGCAGTGCAGGTCTAAGACCAGGACAAATACATCTCAGTTTTACTACACATGCAGACGTTTTCTACAGCAGCAAAGCAAACATCCTCCAGAACCAGGCCCCATTCAATATATATACCTCAGCAAGCACTGCTGTTGCCTGGAAGTATATTTTTTCCTGTGCCACAGAACGGAAATAAGAGCGGTTTGTGCAAATATTGCGGGCATGGTTTTTATTCTGATGATTACATATACGTGTTAGTCGTTGGGCTAAAATACGTAGTTGAGATCATTTGAACCTTGTACATGACACTTCCACACGGTATGTGGTCACAAGAAACAGTGCATGGTAATATCTTCTATTCAATAATACTACACTGTATGACAAATAGAATGATAAAATCGTAGACACTGAAGACACACAAGGTTTGCTCTAGATTATCTTAAAGTAGCCTAGGTACAGTTATTTCTAACACTATTCTAACAGAATTCATGACTTAGATCCTCAGGTCCCACATCTAGTGTCTTACCTTTCTGAGAATACTTACAGTGTACTTTCCAGTAGTGTCGCCTGCAGGCAAGCAGTCAAACATACAGCAAGTTAAAAGAGGCACCTTTGCTCAGCCAGTCATTAGTGGACGAGTCCCATGTCTACTCTTGTTGATGATAGAATAACTGGTAACTGCCCGAGTATTTTGACACTGTACCAAGTCACAGGAAAAGGGTGTCTATAGTATACATGTACTTGGTGAACCTACCTGTATCTATGTAATGCTTACATTAACAATCCATCCAGGAGTATGAAGATATGTGAAGTACTAAGGTACATTGCCATCCTCCATGGTTATAGAAATGGAGCCAAATAACGTATCACACCTTGCTAGTATAATCATTGTACACCTAAATGAACACATTACCTTGTCGTACACTTGTCCAACTACCCATTGCTGAACCAATGTCATGTAATACATGGGACATATGGCTTCAGATCTACAATAAAAAAACCAATAAATATCACACGATAACCATTACTATACCATCATGTAGGGCCATTTGTATGCACAGCTGCTAAACATAAAATGTGAAAGACATGACATTGTAATGGGTCTACTGTTAGAGTGGCATTTAAAGTTGTGATGTGACGCTTATAGTTATAAAACAGTCGATTGCCTTTGTGTATACACTATCTCTGGAAGCTACCCAAGTTGTCCTGACCCACATGCATTAGACTGAGACTGAGAGAAGCCAGAGAACTGATGCGGTTTGATGTCTCTGGCAGTCTCTCCCTCACAGTGAAAAGAAAGATATGACAGGGCCAAGTGATAACGTACTGCTGTGTACCCTCCATTATAGCTATTATGTAGTTATCTAGCATTCATGTGCTCAGTCCAATTTCAAGTGTGCTTAACATTCCAAAGACCCCATCTTCACATAGGAGAGTGGCATTATGGAACGCTTATTGATAGAATTCCTATAATACGGTATCAATTTGACATGCAATGGCTGCTTATTTGGGTTGAGGATATGGAAACATAATCTATACGGGAATTTCGTGATAATTGATACTTTTGTATACTATAGGTTTTTTATCACACAAAGCGAGACAAGTTGTGTGCAGTTGCGTTGGCGAATGTTTATCAGGGGATGGAAGTTACATCAAAATAGTGGAGGGAAAATAGTAGTTCTTGCGTCGTTTCGATGGAATTTATCCACAATTCTTTTGGCAATATTTTCTTTACTGGGTTAAACGCATTATGTTGAATATGACGATGCTATTGTTATAAGAATTATGCTTTATTATCATCCATGGAGATTCCTTATCATAGGTCAAGGTGTCTTTGATAATGAGGTACACCCTCAGAAAAGTGAGAGTCATTGTCGCTAAAACTACCCTCACCTGAGAGTCAGTGAGGGTAGTTTTAGCGACAATGACTCTCACCTTTCTGTGTGTGTAGCTAACATAGATGATTCTACTTGTGGGAAGGGTTAGCTGTATGCAGTGCACAAAGGGCCAAAAGACACATAGTACTGTTAGTGTGAGGTTCATAAACAAAGTCCTATTTGCAACATGGATTCGAAAGGACAGTACATGTATATAGAGAGTTCATCAAAAGATCCCATGTTAGCTTCAGAAAACACCTGGGAGGTCTTAGATGATCTTAATCTCAATAAATTCCGACCATTCCTGACTTGCAATGAACATCTGGCGCGATAGTATAATGCTAATGCACATAATTATCATGGTAACACAGAAAGTCCAGGTGTTAAACATCATGAAGTCCATCCCAGAAGATAATTAAGAAAACTTGACACTCGTAAGATCCATATCTGATGTAGACTAACCAGGATGTTGATTTATGATTAACCCTTAGTGTATACATGAATGTCTTTCATAATGGGGTTGGTGGTGGGATATGTTCCAGCACCAGAATGGTTGGGGTACCTCTGGAAGCTTGTCAAAGACCAGTGACCCTCATCAGGTAGGCAGGTGTTCAGGTCTGTTAACTATCATGGCTGGGTTTGTCTGTGTTTGGGTGGCCATCATATTGTATCATGTCATGAGGTTCTGACTTTACTTCTGACATACCTTCCTTGTGTGTGCTGATATATACAAACAGGAGCAATACCTACTGTAACACTGTGTAGTACACATACCTGCTTATAGTCATAATAACATGGCATTATAATTACACTTCATTACTTGCCTTGTTATGCATAATTATATATTTCCCCCTATAGCATATAGTACAGTAGTGGTCGTATAGGGTCTATCTATATAATTATGAAAATCGAAGCCTTTGAGGCACATTTCCCATGGAGGACACACTAGCAGCTGATTCCCAATGAATGAAACGGATTCTGGATTGTGATAAGGAGATTATTGTGCTAGGCCCTACATCTGATAAATTCAAACCACTCTCCATCGTGTTAATCAAAAGGGATGATATGCATGTTCATCCATTGGAGGAAAGATCGGGGTTGGGGTGGGGTACTACCTCTATGGAGTCAAGCCTAAACCTCAAGTACTAGTTACTTAATGGTACTGTAAATGCTCTTGGTGATATGTGCACAAATATGGGCTTCCATATTATATTCAGCACACAGAAGCACCCAAACCAGAAGTAATATGGTATCTAAGGCTGTTCATTCTATTTGTTTGTACACAGGCACTTTTACGTGATGGACATTTCCTTCTTCTTGTGCCTCACCTGGCAACTGATGAATGGACCGAGTATAAATATTTGTTGAATGTAGAGTTTTTCTCCCAACAGTCAATACAAAGCTGCATGGCATGCATGCTATATTCTGTTTATTTGGAAAGTATGACACAAACAACATAGTGAGCATTATTGACGTGGGAATAACGTCTATGTAATAGTTATGGGAAGGTACATTCACATAGTGGCACGATGATCTAGCTAATTAATTAAATCAATTGGGTTATGCCATTGTTTATTGCATCATTAGGCTGTCATGTTATACTTACTATTTGGGCAGGGGACAACACAGGTAATTAGACTAAAATAATAAAAGATGTGTTTCAGGTTACATGGTCTGACAATGGGGTAGGTAGGTCGGAATCCTTTCTTTGCCTAGGCTTAAAAAGACAACTCGGAAACCATAAAGTAAACTTTGAAATAGCCCAAAATACTCAGGAATTATTATTTTGTTCGAAATTGCATATCAGCCGAGTAACCTGAAGCACACATTATATTTTGGCCTTAGATATCAATGACGAATGAGTTCAACGCTCATAAAGAAAAGTTGCATCTTTTAAAGACATTTAGATGGATGTATATATTATATTCTATACAAATGGCTGCATTTGACTGAGGAACTGTATGCCAACATTGTAACACTCCTGTGGAAGATTTAGGATACGGTTCGGATTTGTCTAAGCAGAGAGCCTTATACTTCCTGTGTTGAGACCGCATAGGGGCCATGTTAGAGCCTATATGCCAGGAAATAAAATAGGCGGAATCTAGGATTACAGTGAGTATAGGACAGTGTCCTATGCTCTGCTGTAAATGTTTGGTCCTACAGAAGAATATTAAAAGACCAGAAAACCCTTACTTTTGGGGGGAAAACATATATACATCTACAAATCATAAGCATGTATGATTAAGCAAATTAGCCACTATGACTATGTGGCACGATACACGAAAAGGGACCTTAGTGCAGGGTACACTAAAATCCCTTTTCCCAGGTCATGTCACAGGTATTACAGTCTACGAGTACATATCTATGCCACAGTGTCAGATAGCATGAAGACACAAAGCAGGGGATTTCCCAGGTAATATCAATACTTCGATGTGAGAAGGGGATGAGAGAGGCACAGACTGTCACATCTCACCAGGTACACACACAGTCTGTGACCGGCCCCACCCATGACTCAATGTGACCCACCTGATCAGCAACCCCCCCCCCCAACACACACAACATCCCATCTACTACACACACAGAGTACTTGGGGACGTTCACAAATGACGTCACCTATTTTGGACCCTTTTCAAAGATCCCCCACTCCATCCCTGTCACAATTTGAGGCAAATGCGTCTATAAAAATGTATAGTCTGTGTCACATTCAGTCAGTAAACCCGCAGACCCTCACCCTGGCCGGTGACGTCATTTGTGAACGTTCCCCTACTGCTTCTGCTGCTGCTGACCCACCTGCCTGCCCGGTCAGCTAGCCTACTGCCACTACCACCTACCTGGCCAGGTGTAATGCTGTGTGGCAGCCCGTGTTTACGAGGCACCAGGTGTCCAGCAGTGGGATGGTCCTCCTGTGTCAAACATCAACAGATGAGGACCCCTCCCAAATCTCACTGACACCTATGTACAAATACCACTCCATCCCATTCACCTCTCATCATCATTGTTCATACTGCCAAGGTGTGGCACCATTGCCATCACTTATCCTACCACTGCTGCTGGAGCACTGCTGCTGCTGCTGTTGCTGCTGCTGTGACTACCCTAGCTCACCTGGCCTTGGGTATTATGTGTGCCTGGCACACCTGGAGGATGGGACTCACCTACAGACAGCCTGGGCTTCCCCAGCTACACACCTATACCTGAGGACGCAGTCTCATTAACACCAGCACCCAGCCACATACACTAGACTACTCACCTGCCTAGGATACTCCACCACTGGGATAATCCACTAATCTGGCTTTGATCCTGATAGGATTAACTCATCATCCAGGTAGGGTTGCTTAGGACTGCTGGCATTAGTCTAGGATCAGCATGGAGTCACACCCCACCTTGATTTCACCACCTGGTTGTATCTAGTATAGAGCTATAAATGATCAAGGCCTGAAAGTGGGCAGTGTTAGAGACCTACACCATCTGGACACATACACATCCATTGATCGTCAGAAACTGCACACGTACAACAAGGCTACCACTAAAGCAACAATAGCTCCTACTGTTATCTGACACCATCAACACAAGTAGTATAGGGGAAGGTTGCGTGACCCAGTACCTGACTTGGTGGTTCCCCCTGATCATCCAATAAGTTATCAGAACAGATACTGACTCATGCTTCTCTGTGTACTGATGCCCACTTGGCCATCCAGCCACCCGGTGTCTTATTTGCACAGAGGAGTAGGACGCCATATGGATCTATTGGAATAGTGTTTGTGTTCACTGCCACTGTTAGCTGGTAGATGAGAGGACTGAGTAACTCGGCTTGGGATAGGCATACAAATGAGTAGCTCGCTCTATGAGCCTATACCTGTGGGTACATATTTACAGGTGCCTAATTCACCTGGGAGTTGGCTGTGTTTAATTAATTAACCAGCGGTTTAATTAGTTGAGACCTGCTCTGGGAATAGACCGTGCACTGTATTGCCGATCATTATTGATATATTTATAAGACCTATGACAGGCCTATGATGTAAGACCACCCTCTGGAGGGACAGTGCACCTGTCCTAAACATGAGTTATATAAGATACTGGACATGAGAATTGACGTTCTCCAGTAATAGTATTGGCAGTGGTGGCACAGAGCTCTGAGCTGCTCTTTATGTAGACCCACTGATACTCTAAGTATTAATGCAGTCCAATAAACTCGACGTGTACATTGTCATACTGGAGGATGCTGAAATTGACTCACCAGATAGACTACAGAACTGGAAATGCCACTGTCAACCAGGTGCATAGATATATATAGCTCTTAGTCTGTCTCCAACAATACAGCACATGTGACTCCATGTCTATTGACTATAACACACTGTCGGGCAAATCACTAGTAATCTGAGCTGGAGGAAGCTCTATATGGACCTGGTATTCATGACAACATTCAATGTCGATTCAAAAGGCTAGCATTGTGTGAATTACACTGCATATCTACTGTTTGTCCTCAGGAGAGGTATACACTGAAATCGGCCTGTTCCCTCCACCTTCTCCATGGTGCCACCACACTGGAGTCACGACCTCTTCACCTCCACACCCTCACCTGGTCACCCCTCCAATATCACCTGGAGGAGCTCTCAGCTGTTGCCCAGCACGGGAGATAATATATATGGTAGGTTGGCCTACATGTGGTGATATTGGGTATAGGTAAGGTGAGGTAATGGAAGCAGCGTGGGAGTATTAGAGGGACTGGAGATAAATCATCTACCTGGACTGTGTTGACAGGTACCGCTTTATGGCTGGTCAGGTGTGACATTAGTACATTGAAATGGTTCTTCCGTGTCAGTGTGGTTACCTTTAACCATTAAACACCTGGCTCATTATATACAGGTGGACCCGCCAACTTTAAGACGACGTTTGATGCTTTTGGGAATGTCCATAAATGTATGGTCTGTTAAATTCATCGTTGGATTACCTGATGAAGTCACAATCATCACTCCTACCCAGACACTGCTCTGTATACGTACACAAACATGACATTGTATACTTTAAAAAAGGATGATGTGTGATGTTGACATTACCAGTGAACTTTTTCTAAGTGAGGATCTCTAGATGAACTATTATTGATTATTGATGGTTCACGCAGACCGTGTCTGGGATTGATAAATCCTTAAAACATGCTCCCTCCAGGGCATCTCACAGCAGGAGGGTGTTGTGGATCCTGATGTCCTCCCTACCCCCCTGATCTACCCAAACCCTCCTCCAGTGGTGGGGAGCTGGAGTTCTAAACGTAGCCACCAATCAATCGATACAAGATCAATAATAGAGGAGGTCAATACATGTGGGGTGAGTAGGAAAGGTTGTGGGTCTGGTTGGCAGTGACACACACGGCCCATGTTAATACCTGTACTACTGTGGTACCTGTAAGGGCCATCTAAGGTGACTGTCACCTGCCCCTCCCCCCAAGGCGCCTCCAGTGCATTAACCCCTTACACCTGGTAGGGTGGAAAGACTACATGCATGGGATGAGAGTTCCCATCTGCATGCTATGGTCTCCAAAACAGATGGAGCATAACATCGGCACGTGCACCTTGCCAGCCAAGCTACCCCACCCCTGCAATTAAAAGCAGACCTCCTCCCTCACCTCTTGGCTCATCCCCAAATGCTTTGAAAAACAGCCACAGATAAGCAATAATAGAGAGAGAAAAAAATCGAGGAACCCGATTGGTGGTGCTACCATGGCAACGTAGCCAAAGAGATTCCCGGAGGAGTTGGTAGAGATAGTGGTTAAGGCAATTGTATCTGGTGAATAGGGTCTGGAGGAGGTTCTCACCTGTGTTCTACCTGTGCAGTAATAGGTGAGCTGTAGTCTCAGGTGAGTCCTCTACCTGACGTCCTGTAGTCGTGATGGTGGTGACCTCTCCCACCTGTAGACTATAGTAGTAGGACGGGGTGGTGAGACTATATGTCAGGTGTGACAGGCTTACAGCCATTTCTGTATAAAGGGGCATTTGGAAGGCGTGGTGTTAATATAGAGAAGAGGCCATAAACAAGCACATCCGTAACAACACTTTGTCTCTTACTTTGACATTCCCAGGACTGCATTAGACCTTTGGAGACACCACTCACCGATGGGCTAGACACTCTGTGAGAGCTGGTTGGAATAATATAGTGATATTTTCAAAGACTCTAGATTGATATATGCAGCAGAGCAAGGTGGACCAAAGGAGCTTATTCCTCTAGGATCATGTCTGGATCAGGCTAGGATACCATCTAATTAAACAGGAGTACTCCAGGGGATGCTATTCTCGTGGGATCTGACTGGATCTTTATGCATCCCCTACCCACTGGAGAAATAATCCCGAGAGTGGAGTAGACCTGCAGCCTTTCGACATCATATTTCGCTGGTTCCTGTAAGAAGTCTACAGAATCCACAATGTTTTCCTTTATGTCACGTCAGCTCAGCAAGCGCCGTTCCAAGCGGAAGGCTAAACGTGATAAAAGGTTGGTGCAACTTAATCCAAAATGGTCAAATTAGATTATTCTATGGTGTCGAATGTTGGTACATGTTGATTTGATGAGGTCAAATTAGATTTCCATGGTATGACAGGTAAGAGTAGATTCATTCATGTTCTTCTGTGTCGTGCTCTGGATGAGATGAAAAGCCTTTAAAATATCCCATATAGCATAAAATGTACGGAAAAACTGAAAAAAGGTAATTTAAAATATATATAGATTATATTAAAGTAGGATGTCCACACGTGGCATGTTCATTGCTGTTTTAATGTGTATGTTAGATTTCAACCTTGTAAAAAAAGACAGCTAGCTGACAACCTTATTTCAGTCCAGTCAGCATATGGGCTAATAGACTAACGCATGGCATACTATACTTACCAACAGCAATACATGAATATATGTGGCCAGGTGAGGGAAAACGCGCCTCCAGGGGGGAAATCGCTTTTCAAAGTTTATGTTACAGGCTTTAAAATGAGATATCTTGAGCTAAAATATCCCAAGTAGTTTTGCTGTAACTGCTTGTCAAACCGGGGTTGGTGTGTACAACTGAAAATGGCAAATGAGCTCTAAATCCATTATATCCTATTATAAATACTAATAATGTAAAAAATGCAGTTTTGTTGAAAAATAACCAAAGACATCTGATGTTTTTATCATAAAATTGGTTCTAGAGGGAATTTCTGAGGTCTGTTTTCGATTCTGAGTTCCTTGTGAAATTTTCAAAAACATTTGTGGCAAAAAATTCACATTTGGAGTAATGGAGTGTTTCCATGGCAACCAGAAATTGCCATATATGCCAATTTTCCATGTTTCCATGGCAACAAATGTTCCTTTTGCATCCTAAAAATGGAACGTTTTTAGTGGAGATGGAATAATTCTAAGCATATCACTGGATTCCCCATGAAAAATTGGTCTCAAGCATTTTTTAGTATATTTTTCAGTGTTTTACCCATATACTGCCCCCTGGTGGCCAAAACCAGTACTAAAAATCCCCCCTGGAGGCACGTTTTCCCTCACCTGGCCACACATAAGTAGCTACCTGGTGTGCGAGAGATGTCTCTACAAATTACTTACTTTGAATCCCCACACATTCCTACCACCCCACTTGTAAGTAATAGTCGGAGTTGGGCGAGGGCCGGAGAATTTAATTCCAAAAGACATAGGTGTTTTGATGGTCAACTAGTTTTATTTTGTCTTTGTTAAACTAAAAATAGATGTTACATGTCGGAATAATGAGTAGGCTGTCAACCATACTTCTCCATCAGAATAAAGATCACGATTAGAATGGTCAGCTAAATTTGAAGAAGTAAAACTGGGCCGAGATATGTTATTGTGGCTTTGGAGTCAAGGCCATGATCGGGCTGACGCTCACATTTTTCTCTGTGACGGTGGGCATTAATGTTCAAATATCTGGCAATGATTTGCTGTATCCGGGAGTAGGCCTAACACTATCACTCTGGCAACCTTTTATGAGGCATTGCCCTGTTTTCTCTTGTGGCCACATTCCTAAAAGCAAAACGTTCTATTTTAAGGCCTGATAAAAGGAGACGTAAAAACAGCATAACAAGCACGGCACGTGATTATTTTACAGCAAGTGAGGATTATAATATTATAATAGTTATCAAAATTTGATATCAAAGTCACAACAAAAACACACTCATTCCTATACATAGCGAAAATGAATGCAATGTTCTATGGAAATACTGTGCACACTGTAAAAAAAAAGTCGTCAAAATGACGGTGAATCACCGGCAACTTTTGGGACATAACTTTCACCGTTATTTTGACGGTGACAGTAACCGTCAATTTTACGTAGAATCACTGTTCATATCATGTAGAATCACTGTTAATTTTATGTTGAATCACCGTTAATTTTATGTTGAATCACTATTAATGGATTCAGAGTATTCAAATATACAGAGATTCAGCGTTATTGCTAGTGCTGTTACCCACTTTGTGAATATTCTATAAGCCTCTTAGCCTTGTCTGATTATGGTGACTTTAGTTACTGTAGTATACATCTAAAAACCTACGGATGAGCCATACTTTGACTTTGCCCTGATCCTATATGCCACACTGGCGATCTGACTTGCATACTAGTCATGGCCTATACAAGAGGTTTTACTCTATAGGATTGATACATAGGGATATATGCATAGTATGTTACCACAAAATAGGTGTATAGATCCATACAGCTACTTTCTTCTGGATATTATCAAGTGATCATGGTATCTTATCAAACCTATCACAAGATTGAATTGTTAAATTGTCAAACATATAGATTAATTGAAAATTACCATTATTTCAACATGTATACTCCACTTCAAGGGCTTACACTCTCCAGAAAGATCTTCTTACAAACCAGGCCACCTATCTATGGCAGGATCCACTATATGTGGCTCCCTCTGGGATTTGACATTAGAAGATGAATTTACATTGAATCATTGTAATCCAAACCAGGTTAGCATTTAACAAGGATCCACTGTGAAATGGCTGATATTTATGATGCTTCATTGTATTCCAAATAACGGTGAATCAGCGTTAAATTTTACAGAGTGAATCTGTAAAAAGTACATCTATTTTTTACAGTGCATGTTGAGATTGATAGCGGATAACCGGAAGTTCCGGTATGGCGGGATGGTATGCGACGTCGCCATATTACATGGTGCGGTGTGTTGTGGGTGTGATTGCCAAACCATGGTGTCTGTCTTTTTTTATGGCACTTAACATACAATACCCCCCCCCCCCTCAGTACACCTACGTACTTATACACCGACACTCAACCACCACCACCACCACTCTATCTACCCCTCAACACACAGGAAATACAGCGTAGGCGTTGTCAAGGGGAAATTTAATAAGAATGTGGATAATAACTATCATTAAAGTCAGTGTTATTTATTAAGGAATAACTTAGCTAGTCTCATCACGAAGTCAACACTTGAAGACTGCTATATGGGCTCTCACAAATCGGCCATTATTCATACGTTTTAGTTTGAACCTGTCTTCACCCTAAGCCTACCATTGTGAGGCAGGGTAATCTATAATATATACATGTATAACTATAATGTATTTTCCCATCCACAATAGGATGTGAAAAGGGGGGAAACGGTTATTCATTCTGACAGTCAACTGAAGTGTATTGTGCATTCTTCGAAGTAGTGAAAATCGGAGGGAAAGATGGCGATATGTTTAGCCGTATATAGCTAAATTAAGGTCCACACAGTAGGCATTATTGTCATTTGTCGGCATGTTATGCAGCCCTAGCTAACGATGAACTCGCTAGCGTTTTATTTAAACATAAGGCTATGCCGACTGTTCGAGAGTATCAACCACAACGAGTCGGCATGATGCTTGTAAAGCGCTTCATACATCATGGGTACGATTCTGCACTATGCGGCCCAAACATGCAAAGGGGTTAGGATCTCTCCGATTCTGAATGACTGATATACAGGGAGTTACCAATTCCCTTAGTGTAAAAACGTGGCGGTTTCAGACATTTGATGGATGGTTTTAATATAACAAAAATGTGACACATATTAGAGAAGCTCATTGTTGGAATAGCTTATAAGATAGAATAGAGAGGAACATAAAAGTATGAATGTTCGTATGTGGGATCACTGGTAGAATTTAATTAACCAATTTTATGTAGTGTTTTAAACTAAATCAATAAATCGGTAGATGAAGATCCTGCCCTGAATTATTATTTGAATCGTAATTATTATTGAACTGAGTTTGTTTTCCGATGCAAAGGGTCGCACAATCTTTTGAATATAAAACAGAACAGGACATGACATATGCAATTAAAAACTCAACCTTCAGGATTCAACGTCCGTCTTTTTGCCACTAAATCTTATTTCAATACAATAAATCTAACAGTATATTCCTACCTGTCTGAGCTAACAATGGCCTTACAGTGTGGGGAGTGTGAACCCAGCCCCAGACTCCTCACTGTCCTTCCTTCTTCTACCCCACACACCACTCACTATGGGAGGTCTAGTGTTCACTAATTTAAATGTTAACTACAGGGCCATTTGAGCAAGGGGGCTATAGACTTAGAAATGTAAATCCCACGGCGAGGGGGGGGGTATTTCATATATTATGTTTTCAGTGATGAAGCCTGTATGTTTCTAAAGGGCATATCGACGAACGATTTCCGACCTGTCAAGGAGGCATGACCCCTCTATAGCTTAGAAGAAAAATATGTTTAAATAGTAATTACGAGGAAAACATTTCAGTGGCCAAAAGGCTATCCCGTTTGTAGTGGCATTAACACCAAATTGACATTTGGCGCCCCACTGAATTTCAATAGTCTGGTAGTGTAAAAAGGGCCCTGGAGGCCCTCCAGGCAGCAGTCACAAGCCTCACCTGGCCCTCCCTGCCCACCGTATGGGGTCATTACAGGGACGCCAACCTGGGGTGTTTATGTCGGCCGGTTATTTATCACCACCAGTGCTTGTGATCCCAGCCCAGCTGAAGAAGAGAAAAGGAAGAAGGCAAGAGAAGAAAGAGATGATCCAAGAGATGATTTGTCATGAGCCTTTGGCGTTAAAACGTAGAGAACTGGGGCGTGACTGAAGTCTGGGTGTGTGTACGTTTATAAGGTGTGTATATATTAAGGGGGGTTGCTGGAGTTTAGGGGGTGTAAATATGGAATAAGATGTGAGGGGATCCCTTGTGTACTGACTGCGTACTTGCCAAACGTTCACACCTTGGGTACAGGATTGACTTCACACCTTAATCATAGTAATTCACAGTGGAGAATGACCATATCATCCGGCTTCTATACACCTTTTGGTGATCTGTTGGGGACCATTATTTCAAAACGTGGAGATAATAAATTATGTAAAGGGGTATATTTTTTACTCAAATGAAGAATTGTTCCACGCGGGGAGGGGGTGACCGATCTCATATCCCAGACCTCTTGACCCTCAATATGTATAAGAAAGGGCATTAGATAAATGTGGAGGTACACTCTAAACTACTAATTTAAGGTGTTTACGATACATGGTCTAATAAGCTAGGCTATGTAGGTGTAGTATTTTTTTGTCTGGCTTTAAAAAAATATTAAAATTCAGCGCTGACTCACTTCATGGACTATCAAATCGACTCTAAAATAGCATCAAAATGACCTAAATCTTTTTCAAGATTGGATAAAAATGTCTAGGTTTGGCCCTGTTCACCCAGGGTGACCTGAAACACACTTTTTTATCTGGCCTTATACAATGCATTGTTCCTCACTCATTAGGTATCTGGAGCATTGTTTTACTCAGGCGGTCTCATTCACAACTCGTGCAGAACGATGCAGTAGTACCTCATGGTCGAGAACCTTTGTCTATATTATAGCTTCATGCTGAGCTATATGATGGGTACTTTCTATCCAATCCCATAGAGAGCATTATTGTGTTTTCGCTCCAAATGCTGTTTTTCCTGGACACTATTTTGATTATCCCATGTTCACAATTTGGTCCCACCCTGTTGCGATGTCTCTATGGTGCTGTATTATCTCCATGGCAACAAAACCAGTGCAGGCTCAGTCTGGGTGCTTTTCAGCTCCCTATTATACAATAGGATACCATGCATGGGGTAGCTGAAATGATTAATGTTTATTAAATATTGAGCGACCTATTAGAGCATACAATTTTGACAAAGGTTGGCAGACGATTCAAGTATAATTCAAAATATGTATATGAATAATAGCATCCTAGTCTTCCCACGGCCATTCCCCGACCAACAGAACCTATGGTGTTGAATTTAGCAATACATTTATAGTTTTGTGTATGTAAATCTTGACACTTCCTTGATAGTCCTCTTTCTGACTGTAAATACTAACCCTCCGTCACTGAGTGTTGACAATGATGGGTGTGAATAGCAGGTGTTACTATATAAGGGTACTCACTGTGTATAAGACGTCTTTACATCCCTACAATGTCACAGCCAGGGGTTCTTTAGACCCTGCACTTTGTCTGACATTCACCTCACACATTGAGAATAAAAAGTCAGTACAGAATATAGATAAATCTAGATAACAGTCAGCCTTTGTGATTGATAAATCACAAAATGTGAAATTTAATACTATTAGATCTTCACAGGTAAAAGGAATAGGAACACAATTATGACATATGTCTATACACCTGGCAGGTTGCGGATGTAATCAATAATAAAAAGCTACTTTTAAGGTCTCACTTCACAGTAATACATCTCTTTGAGTTCAGTCACATTCAAAATAAGTCCATCAGCTGTTGGCTGGCAGTGTGACAATAATAATGAATGGCGACTTCAGATTTAGAAGTTTATAATCATAGCTAGACACGTGTTGAACCGATGGAAGGGGCATCTGCTATTGAATAATAAACAATGTTTTATATGATTTAGAATTCTCACCCTCGAACACATTGGTTCTTACATGCATACTGTGCTATTTTGTTCACTTTTATAATGCAGCCGTAAGTTTACTTTTTAACTTCAGTCATGAGAGATTTGATTAATACCTGGCTTCAAAACTATTTCCCTATACCATTGTATATGACAAGGGACTAGTATAGACCAGAACCAAAGAGCAACTAATAATACCCGATAATTTAACCTAGGAGTGTGTAGAAGTCTCCTCCCGTTTACAAGGGCTAAGTCTCTTATATTCATACTATTACTTTATCCAGTGCTCTCACCACCTCGTCCTTGAATGTAGGGTCCCATACCAATTATTCAACCCTGACACCCATTTAGGTATCATCACAATAGATTGCACTCCGTTTAATGTCGGAGATAGCTTCTCAGGCAGGCACACATGCGTATCCCACCGTCCCCTGTGGTTTTCCCATGACCATGATGACACACTATTAACACTTACTCTTCGAAAACTGAAAATATCAGAACTTGTCATTTTTGGCCTTGCCAGAGCTTCGCTGTGTCAAATTTATAGCTCCTCCCCCACCCTGGGATCATTCCATGGATTAGGAAACCCATATCCAACGTATACCATAACCATGGATAATGTAGTGTGTAGTTTTATTTCAAAGCAGAATAAAGTATATTTGCTAAATTTAGAAATGCAAGCACTGTCATGATATGATGTACATGTTCCCACATTTATAAAAGGAGTGACAGGGTCCTGCCCGTTGCCTGAATGTCATGTTAGATAAGGTACATGGGTATCTGCGTGTGTTTTAGGTCTTACTACCGTAATGGGCGCTCCTGAGCATGTCTCGGTTACAACATTCAAGTACAAAAGTTACGTGGGGCAATTAGGTTGGATCTAGGGAATGGGGAAAGGGTAAGGGTTACAAGCACTGAGAGACAGCACATGGTTTGGTAGGAAATATGGGTCAGCTTTAATATTCAAACGGCAAAAATATTTGAACATTCAAAATCCCTATAATTATGCTCAACAGATTAACTTTCAAATAACTTCTGAAGTTGGCTTATAAATATAGGTGATTTACCTGTAAATTTGTACACATTATACATAGTTTTCTTTCCTCAAAAAAAAAGAGATAACATATGTATTGATGAGAGAAAGGCGTTAAATTGCCGTCTCTGGCCTTGTGACCATTAGATTGCAGCACAGCCAGTTCGTCTGGATATTCATCAATTATGTTTGTATTATCACACCTAGTCACCATGGCGAATGTGATTCAATTTATATTGATAAAACCGACAGGTTATTTCGTGCATATCGCGTTTTCTATGTCTAACATTTGCATTGAATCACCTCCTTCCTATATTTCATGTACGCGAGGTATTCCCAATGTAATACTGATTTGATCCTATTAGCACACATGATTTATACTATCTAAAAGCACGTACGTTTCTATAATGTGCGAGAACGTATACATACAAGTATTCAGAATACATGTGCATGTAGCCCTGTTTTTGTCAATTCAGGGGCGATGTATTGGGAAGAGATCACAGGGTGTTAACCTATAGATACCTTTTAGTACATGTAGGCCTACATTATATATCCCATGATCAGATTGTTGGTACATGTCATGATGTGCAACGGGTCTGCCGTCGGCAAGCCTATTTAGAAGAAAGCCAGACAAGAAGGCAATACCCAGCTTGACTTAAATGTCCTGCTCGATGCGCCCTCTGTAGTGTATCTAGCAAACAAGACGTTGTCTGAGGTACTGCGCACACGTCTCCCCATCCCTCTTCTATCCCATACGAAGGCTACTCTGTTTGACTGTAATTAAGGCAGTATTTCCACGTATCTCGTACTTTTTCAATATTGTGCAAGGTAACATATACCATATATTGTCTCATATATGGGAGTGCAAAACCTGTATACTGTTCAAGTAAACGTATATCAATTTGGCCATAATGATTCAAATTTTACTTTCTGGATAATATCATATATTAAGAGACACTTGCAACATCCGTCATACTTTTCCATTGCTGATGATTGTCCTGATGTAACTGTTGACAGTTTGTAGTTACCCTTTAGCCTTAGACCCCCCTTCCCGTGATTAAAACAGGGCCAGTCCAACACAGCTAAGAACGTTTATGTAATGCCCGGGGAAACATACCAACGGGGTCAGGACAGGCCATGGTCAGATATTACTTTTAGACAAAAACACTCGAGGCGACATTTAAGTAGAAAAATGGAGTTCAAAGTAAACAACTTCAAGGCCAGACGAAGAAAAACAGAACTATAATTTATTATCTCGCAACTCTCTGCAGTGGACCAATATCAAGAACCCACATGACATAACCCAAGTAGAAGGTATCCCTAGTGAATGTTTCCCCTGTCCCTAGTCTGCATGTAGTTACTCTACTATTTGAGGGACATCTCCTTTACATACCAACGTGTGCCAAATATATATTTACTCAGCGGCAGGGTTCTCTTTACATAATGATATCAGTGATACACACATGTATATATATGCCTTAAGGGGGTACACGCAAGGACATCCTTAGACAAAAGGCCTATTCACCTAGGTGATCACATGACCCCAGCCATGTGACCAAAGACTGTTTCCTTCCTTAGTACCTTTAGTACCCAAAAGGGGCAGTGCTGCACCAACAGTGTCTTTCCCGACGTGCCTATAACCATAATGCACGATGCTCATCCTAATACATCTTGTACTATTGGGCACGAAAACACGATTTTGGTTTAGATCTTTTGTACAGGGGTTTGAAGCTTTGAAATGTACTAGGTCAAAGCCTCCCTGCATTGCTGGCAGGGAATAAGACCATGTCTTCAATGTACAAAATGTAGTAGACATCCTTACTTCAACTAAACGTCTATTGTCCATTCTCTAAGTCATGTAGCAAGCCTAGCAAAGTAAACTCCACTGAAGGTCAAGTCACCGCCGACCAAGTTGGCACTGTTAATCAGGTATTCTAATTCCAGTCTGGAACACACCAGGAACCCCTTAATACATGATATATAGAGTACACGTTTGACCAACTTGTATCCGGGAGCATTACCATCCTCTATACATAATTATATTAGTAATCCTAATCGCATTGGGCCCCAAGGAGAGAATTTTAGCCGTCGGCATGGGACCTCTAACATGAGGTCAAGCCTTGTCCACCAAAGACCAATTATTTAAGGCCAACACCATTTGTCAACATGGACCTTTTCAGTGCTATGGTTCCCAGAAATGGTTTTAAGTGGACGTTGAAATCCTCTGCTTGGGATTATCCCTTTTGAGGTTTGAAATCGTTTTTATTCATAACGGCATGTAATTTATTTCTATATCAATTAATAAATCATTTTCGTTTGGGGATTAACAGTAGTAGATACTTTAACATGATTTGATCTGCCAATTTTTTCCCTAAAACATTACTTTTCTCTGATTACATTCTGCACCGCAATATAATGTGAAATACATGAAAAGAGAAAAGAAGAGCATTCTACCTTCTTTAACCATATGTAAACTAGTAATACGTATCTCGAGCGACCGATCTGTCCACTAAACAATGACACACTTTAAATACTTAATGGGATTGAACAGGACGTGCTGACATAGTAAAGGCACATTTATTGAAGGCAATGGTGCCAAGTACATCTTAGTCAATGAAAATGTTATCGCAACCATAAAAACATAGCACTATTAAGACCATTACATGGCACGTTGGTTGTGCCAGGTGACTTCCACATCGATGTACCTCTGGGATTACTGAGTAAGGAATGACGGCCAGACATTATGTTTTAGTTGTGGTCATCAGGTAAACCCTTGTAATCTAGTACAGGTAGTAACATGGGACCTGTATGGGGGTTTCACCAGGTCATTTTACTATTCGTACACTGTATAGGTAACTCGTCTCAATATCCATAAAAGCTTGAATCATAATTATATGGAGGACTAATCAAATAACATTAAGTAGGCTTCAGATCAGTCAAACGAAACAAGGCTATACTGGAGTATATAAATCTATTTGTCTCTGATAATTAATCAAAATAGTATAGTACGTTTCCTTTATCGTAAGACAATCTTTAAATGCAAGATACATAACTATGTAAACATATCGTAAGTATAACTCACCTATTGAATTACGTTGCGATGGCCTATACGCCATCGCAACCTTCTTCTCAAAGACATGAAGCAATCACAGCCACCAAGAGAATAACCAATTACAAACAATGTCATCTTAAAGGAGGAGAATGATATGAGCATTGCCATCTATCTAATTCTCTGCAGATATTACCAAAGGCACATTGTCTAATTATAATGCAGGTGTTTCTGATAATCATCAATTTAGGTTATGCCTTGAGGTGTGCACCATCGACCTTAAAATAAGGCTGCCGAAAAATAAATTGGCTAGACTTCACCAAAAAGATGTGAAAATATTAGACAAAAGCAGCAAAGACTAAAGTGAAAATAATCGCCAGCACCTAAATCTCCCCCATGGCACCATAGAATGGGACATGGCCATGCTTTAGGAGCCGGAGGAAGATAATTACCTAGCAGGTGACTGTGCATAGCGGGTCAGACCGCCTCCAGACACTGAAAGACCCAGAGGGGATTAGTAAAAAATGTGTGTCTGATAATCCTCTCAGGTGGGACTTACCTTTAATAACCGTCCCAGCTGACCCCTGTGTGAAAGGCACTGTTGGCCCACTACAGCCCTGGAGGAAAATAGTGTGTATATGTGGGGGGGGGGTTGACCTTTAAAGGCCGCATCGTGCTTCAGATTGTTATACCCGTTGTCGTCATGATATCGAGTCTGCTCGCTTATGCTGCATCCATGCATTATCTGATTATGCCGACCCTTGGGGGTGTATAAATCCCATAGAGTCGGCATGATGCATGAATGCAGCCCTGGTGATTTACTAGTCAATGCTGCATTCATATTTTATTACGTCACATTACACCAATGTGTAGCATTAAAGGGTTAAATCTATGTACTCCATACATGAGCAGGCATGGAGTACCTATGGGAGTCACATTGCTGAAGGTGGGGTGGGGGCAACCTGTGGTGGACCTCCCAGGCTAGTTACCTGGACGTAATGTGCTTCTCCTTCCCATTATAATAACTAGAACCAGTCGGGATCCACATGGAGCAGAGAGCAAGGCAATTAGGATCCAGTTTGTTGTTGTTACTATAACCATTGGAATACACTGGGGACATTGCCTGCTGTTGGAGTCACAATGTGGAAGTATAAAGTGAAAAATGTTACACTATAAGGATTAAGATGGTGCACTTTGAGAAGTTATACCCTTTGAAATAACTATACCAAGTTGGAACCTTACACGAATAGCATTGATGTATTCGGGAAGCTATACCTGAGCACTGACATAAATATGCCAAATGTGAATGTTGACTGTCAGGCATATCAGTCACATTTGGTATTCCCTTCTAACCACAGTTTGTTGATAATTTGGACGTTTTCTTCTTTTCGAAGCTAACTCCTTAGATAAGAGTAGTTCATCAGCTGTGGTTAACTCTGAGGGCCTACAGTCTGTGTTACATATTTACCTGAGATACCTGAGATCAAAGGGCTGCTATATAGGTAGCTCGTGCACTAAAGCCAACACTACCTTTAGTTTATCCTTGCAGACCACCCATCTTGTCACGTCGGGAAACTCCCTTGGGACAAACCAGTGCTTTGACCCCATAAATAACACTATATCAAAGTACCCTCTTTTTATGCGTGTGAAAACCTCAATATCAACCACCAATATAATAGGATTTATTAAAGGTGTCCATCCTGGCCTGGCTCACCAGCCATGGAGGACATAATCAGATGGACATGTATTGTCCCACCTGTACAGACCTAGGTCTACAGGTATATTACATAGGGGTGTCGTTGGTGACAGGTGAGTGGAGGTAGAGGGCAATCAGCAGGTGACCGCCGTATCTCACCCACCTGACGGCCGGACGCTATCAGCTCACCTGGAGAGGCGCCGCAGGTAACTAGGTGAGCTACAACACACCTGAAGCCTCCCACCCACCTAGGGCAGGTGTTAAATCACCAGGGAGGCCACCAGGGCCCTGTCCCATGTCACCTTTCCCTGTTCCCCACCAATGCCTATACCTGAGGATGACTCCTGCGCCCTCTGCCTATCCCATCCCCTCTTACACATCATTGGTACATTCTATGATCCCCCACTGTGACCCCTGGTATCCAGGGTGTTACTTACACCATAGTGTATGATGCTACTCCTCATAGTCCCACATCTACACCCTCATCATCCCCCCTTATAGTGACCTGTGACCTTTACCTGTGTGACCTCTCACCCATGAAGGTCACGGTGTGTGACCTGAGTGGGCTACTACCTGAGATCGGAGACCCTGTCTAAATAGGCTATCACTGCAGGAATCGGCAGTCTGGTTCATCAGGGGTTTATGACAACATCCAGCCTAGATGTGTGCTTACCTGGCCCGTCTAGGCAGCTTCAAAAGGTGACCTCACCTGCCCACAGATTTAAGTGCTGCTGACTTTCTTACATCAGCAGGGCAGCTTTTGAAAATTTCCACTTGCATCCATCACTGACCTTAGCTTCCAACTCAATTATAGATATGTTTTGGAGACCTATACTTACATTTCAAGGAATAGAAGGATGCTCTCATTTCGTGGAATTAACAAAGTTATGAAGATCCATCATGAAATAAAATATCTATATTGACAAATAAACTTATGTACTGTAAACTGTTAAAATATCATTTTCATTGTAACTTATTCAGTATTGCTAAGTTAGTCCAATATACCCACTGGCATCCTCCGGACGAGAACAAACAAATGATGATGAAGATGAAAGACTGCTAATGGGGAGTCTGGTGGAATAATCAAATAGGAGGAAGTCAGGTAGTGCTATAGTAAAGTGTAAGGTAGAAAGGCCTGTGGTCAGTGGTGCGTGTCAGACCACGCCCACCTTGTGATGATTGACAGGGCCGGCCACGCGGCTCTGGTGTTGGGATCGATGTATCTCGTGCCCTACACACCCAGACACACACCCTGAGATGGGGCTGGATCCCCACCCACTGGAGGATCCCTCATGCGGATCTAGGCTGCTGCAGTTAAGTCAGGTGAGCACTGTACTGTTCACAGGAGGATCCACCAGTAGTCTGTGCCCCCACTGAGTACCTATACGTATACCCCATCTCCCACCATTACATTCATCTCTATAATAGGGCATGCCCCATGTCTACCCATGGTAGGCCTACCCAGGTACCAATACATATAGCACTATCAAGGTACCTACGGGGATCAGTACCCAGGAGATTGAGCCCTCTGGAGATTGGACAACAAAGACATACCTAAACTGTTCACTGATACCAGGGTTATATTAGATATAGACCTAGTGTCGGTTGGCTTTATAGAAGACCCACAACCACAGCCAGTCCACGCAGACACGACCAAGCCTCCACCCTGGGGATTACACACCACCCTCATGTTGGGATTTGGATCTTCATATTATTGGATCAGATTTGGACACCTAATGGATCACATATTGGCCTGGCAGATTCTGGTTAAGTCCCATTTGTGAGATTGCTGACCTGTGGGGTTAAGTCAATGCTGTGGTCAATACTAGTTGGAGTTTCTACAGAGTTTGTGTGCTCACTGGGTGTATCTTACACCTTCTATGCACACACAGCACAAGTACTGACACCCATATAAGGGGACATACACAAGGCATCCCCAAACCAACATCCTTTTTAAGCATCAGCAAATGCAGAAGGATCTTACCAGTGCTCCACTAGCCCACATACACAGCAGCTAAACACATTCAGCAGTCATTCCTGCTGGGAATACTACTGAAAATGCCAGCACCAAGCAAGGACACGCCAGACACCAGTGGTCTTGATTAGGTTTAAATTGGCGGGGAATCTCATTGAAAGTTGATAATTGTCGTCTGCTGGCTGCTTGGACTTACTGCTGAAGGAGTGAAGATGGCGGCAGACGGGAGGTCGCCCAGACAGAAGGTGTGCTACCCCTGGCACACGGTGAGGAGGACCAGATTAGAGAGCCCTCCTCAAACCACCATCACCACCTCCAGCATCTCAAGGTGGGTGTAAAAACAGGGATGGATATAATATTAAATGTCCATACACAGGACAGGGCATACTCCATATGGATATGAATGATTAGATATAGATGGAGCCATAGTGAACTCATAATATACAGTATAGTAGTTCTTTGTGTCTGTTCCTTTGAATATCACAACACTCTCAGTATACACCAATTACTCAGATAATCATTTCCCGTCATCCATATATCGTTGTTATCAAAGGGGTCTAGTCACTACTGTTTTCTTTGCCCGATGGAGCAGTTGTGGCTTCTTGCCATCGGATTGTTATGATGTTAACGGGTCCTTATACACATCAATAGGGTGTAGTAGTACACACCACTATACCTTTGTTTTTTTGTAAGGTAATTAAGTCTGATGCTGTGTGATCTAAGTTACCTTGAAGGTGGTCTTATTCTGACATCATCTTCCATTCTGGTTATATCTTGCCAAGTCATAAAAGCGTTACAAATTACAGAGTAATTAGGGTAATTTAACACATCCGACTTCATGGAGTTCATAATTGAGTCACATTTTTCGTTGCAAGAAATATATATGTGTATATAACAGTGTACATAATTTAAATGTTGTGTGTTAACTCACATGAGGAGAGCACCATTGCAAGGCCCTGGACCAACAGTGTTGAAATGGAGACTAACCTTTCAAGGTAAGGTCTTTGCAGCCAACAGGTTTCTTCCTATGCCATTATGCAGGCCATGGGTTTATCAGGATGCTAAGCCTTTTGGTAAACGTATTTGCAAAGCTATAGTGGTACACACATACGAGTGTGTTTGCTGAGGCTACTATGGTCATTACAAAAAAGCTCTCTCCCTTTTCAATGTTGTTCTCTCTGGTGTCATATGGCAGTAGTATTTGCTTCCTAAGGCAGTTAGTCATATTAGATGAGTATTGTGTTAGAGTAAGGGGTTCATATATACTAAGCTGAGATATTTTTCTTTACTAGTCTTCAAGCCTTCTGGCGCCAGTCGGGGGAGCAATAGGGTTTACAGTAATCCTATACCATTATTTCAAGGTTCTCAGGCTATGGAATGGTTAAATAAGCTCTCTGCCTTTTTCTGCAAAAGTTAAATCCTCAGTACACGACACTATCTACAGGAGTTCATGATATATTAAAACAGGTTTGGGGATATCTTTGATAATTCATAATGACAAAAGTATACCCTCTACGTAACATTCTGCTCAATCTGCTTTGGAATATGTTAATCAAAGATCAAATTACATTTTACTTGATTTATTTGCTGGAATGTGGGTTGAAGAGGGGCAATTTGCATTATTATAATTGGTGAACCATGACATATACCTGGTAGTGACTCCTGATTTGAGACAGTCTTGAGCCCATCATTTTTGGTCATTGGTAACAATTGAGTCGCCGAGCTTGGGCATTTACTGGTTTCTAGTTATAGGTACAATCCAAGAAATAAAGTTTCTTTGGGTTCAAAGTAGACTTTTATTACGCCAGAGAGACACAGGGTTATATCTTATTGATGGATAACTGGCATGGTATCAGTCTAATCATGGTCGGTCATAAAGGATGCCCTCTATCACAAACATCACCTATTCAAAGTAAGAGCCAAATTCCCAACCATTTCCTTGTAGACTTGGATTAAATACACTAGTAACGTTAGATATCCTGTAATTCACTTTGCACCTTTCCATTCTTTGTCCATGATGAACTCATGATGACATGCTCCAAGTCACTATATACACAAAACAAGGTGCGAAACTACATAACTAACACAAAGCTGGCATAAGTATACTAAACTCACTGTAACAGGTTTTGTATAAATTCATTAACCATAGTGCATCAATGCAGTATGCCCTTGATCGTCATGATGCATAAATGCAACCTGGGCGAGTGACTCGCCGACCATACAGGGCTAACACCCCCCCCCCCCGAAGGGTCGGGATGATGTACCGATGTAGCATCGGCGAGTTACTCGCTGGGGCTGCATTGGTGCATCAAAATGTTACTCTTTAGTGACATGCCGTTCTTAAAGCTTAAGTGGGTTGTGGGATCATGCAATGGTAACATTAAGTCTGGCCTCCCCTTTATCGGTGCCAGTTTCTGCTGGTGGACCCGCGCATGCCCTTAGAAACAAGCCATAGTACCCCGTCGGGTACATAGAACTGCTGTCCATGAAACACTTGTGGCAGAAGCTAGTCATGATTACTTGGGAATTCAAATATCATAGCAATTATATTGATTCAGATAATATACATCCATTATGAGCTATTAAAGCCAATCTCATCCCTCTGAGAATCTACAACTATTACATTAAGAAAAAAGAAGGGGACACATAAGGTAAACTGTGGGGTAGTATTGCGTTATTAATAATGCAGAAATATCGCATTACATGTTGGGGAGCTATTTCCGTAACGAGTATCCATAGGGAGTAATTCATGAACTGCTATTGAGCATGTCTGAGTAGGTCTGTGTCTAGCTTATAGTCTCCAGTCTAGATGGTGAACTATACATACGGGCCCCCCACCCTTACATCTCATCACACCATCTAAACAGTACATCCAATCAATTAAATCGAAGCTATACACTTTGATATAGATTAAAATACTCATCCAAAATTAAAAGGTTTAAATTCAGATTGCAAGTGTAGTATATGCATTAATACTGACTACAAAAACATAATTGTTCTTGCGGTAACCACTTATAAACATTGAAAACTGTCAAATTTACAGGATAAGTTCCACTGGTTATATGGCAAGTAGTATTGCGAAGGAAGATTACCCAGTTAATAGCCACCCGTATCGGGACTACATCAAAGCATTGGTTCCAGGTACACTTGGGGATTATAGTTTGACTATACGTGTGCTGTAGTCCAAATACTCGGAAACGTTTTGGGTGAGGAAATACCTGGTCAAAGTGTTGATGTAATGGTCATGGAACTTCTTTTCACAGTCCCAAAACAATGCTGGGACCTGGGGACTATCTAAGTACAACATTTTAGTGCATTATGTCTCGGTGAATCTAAGCTGACTATGTACGACTATGTCATGTGAATTTTTCCAATCATCACAACACACATTGACTACCAAAATCAAAGGAATCCTCTGGGTTACTGCACCGACTGCTTTACCGTTATACTTCTCAGTATTATAAGGGGGCATGAATGAGTGCTCAAATGGGAGAATTCCAATGCAACCGTCTTAAACCTGTTGGTAGACATTGAGCCCTATCCTTGGAGGAGCTATGACCAAAAGATAAAAGATAAAAAACACTGCAAAGTTCATGAGAGGATAGCAGTTATGTTTGTACATGATGAAGGGTGTCAGGTGGGAGTGAAAGGGGAGGGGTGCTCTTCTAGTAGGCACTTCTGTAGGGCGGCGATAATGCCACTTCAAGTGTAGTCGGCATTACAGATGGGCATGGCTGCTCTACCTGAGCTTTTATGTCTATATTTGACAGTAAATGTGGCTTCCAGCTTCTATAGCCTGGGGGACTAACCTTAAGGACCTTCCCCCATTGACTGCCCTGGGTTTGGGGTTTGGGGTTGGGGAGGACCCTGCACGTGCTCTGTTAAGGATGCGTGCTCACCTGGGCATCTGGTCTACTTAGTGTAGTTCTGGATCAAGTATTCTAGGTGATTCTTAACCTAGATATTACAACTCTAACCTCTACCATGGTCCACCTACAGATATAACAATTATTCACCTCATGAGACCTGGGGAAAATGCTGAGGTAGATAAAACAGCAAGCAGTTTGCTTATTCCAAAGCAAAATGGGAGGTATACCCGCATCTATATTCATGTAGTACTCAGAGCAATCATATCAGGTCAATGAGACCCCACCCCAGTCATATAAGAAATAAGACAAATCTCCAAAGCCAACTCCTTAATCAAGCAGTAGATTAGGGCATGCATGGGTCTGTCATAAAGGTCACTGTGGCTATTTCTTTCACTAAATAGCCTCCAATTGGGACCGAAATGTCAGTCAATCACAAATAGTGTCTGTTCTGTTATGGGTGATGGCACGTTTTCAGATCTAATTATAGACCATAGATGGGCTATAGGCTTCTTGGCATGAATACCTGAACTCCCCATCAGACATTCCTGTGGTGGAAAAGCAGGGCATAACCTCCTAGGAAAACACGTTTTTGTAAGGCTATTCCTTTTTTTAAAGTACGCCCATGACTTGAGTGATTTGACTGAAAGGGTCAGTTTCATAGGTAAGTGCTTGTAATCGAATCACTAGTTGTTGCATCCAAAGGCCATAGAATAAAGGGGCGATAGCTTGTAAGGCGGTGGTTGTATCCAAATACTCTTTATAGTTTCTGACAATATAATAGCTGCGGAGATATGCGCTGTAATTGTTACATTCAAATGGTCTATGATCTCTGCTAGTTTAAGTAGTGATGATGACCCTTGCAGATGGGGGAGACTGATACAGGTAGACCACAGGTGAAGGCCCCTTGGGTAGCCCCTCACGTCCCTGGATCCAGGATCCACATGTCCCGGTATGGCAGGAATGTGGTTTGGGCCCTGCCGACCATCTCGCCCCTCCTAGTCGCCATGGTGGGCTGAGGGCTTGTGTGGTAGGGATATATAAGAGGTATAATCTAGATAATGGCCTAGCATTGATAGTATCTTTTCCTATGTAACAGCTTCCTATATTGTTATCTTCCCACACCATTTTCCGTCATTAACTTTTGGTAATAGCTCCTTTATTTATGATAACAAACATGTGGCCAGGTGAGGGAAAACGTGCCTCCAGGGGGGATTTTTAGTACTGGTTTTGGCCACCAGAGGGCAGTATATGGATAAAACACTGAAAAATATACTAAAAAATGCTTGAGACCAATTTTTCATGGGGAATCTAGTGATATGCTTAGAATTATTCCATCTCCACTGAAAACGTTCCATTTTTGGAACGCAAATTTGTTGCCAATCTCTGGTTGCCATGGAAACACTCCATTATTCCAAATGGGAATTTTTTGCCACAAATGTTTTTGAAAATTTTACAAGGAACTCAAAAACGAAAACAGACCTCAGAAATTCCCTCTAGAACCAATTTTATGATAAAAACATCAGATGTCTTTGGTTATTTTTCAACAAAACTGTACTTTTTACATTATTAGTATTTATAATAGGATATAGTGGATTTAGAGCTTATTTACCATTTTCAGTTGTACACACCAACCTCGGTTTGACAAGCAGTTACAGCAAAACTACTTGGGATATTTTAGCTCAAGATATCTCATTTTAAAGCCTGTAACATAAACCTTGAAAAGCCATTTCCTCCTTGGAGGCACGTTTTCCCTCACCTGGCCACACATATTGATCCAGGAACAACCCAAACGTTGCAACTCTTGATGTAGCATAACAATATACCACGAGCTCATATGTATCCATATGCACATTCTAATGCTTGATTTGTAAGAATAGCCCTCCGATGCAATATTATAATGAGGGATCCAGGGATGTCGCTCATTATAGGGTACACTGGTACAAGGTAATCAAAGTGGTCTGGTCTAGGCCAGGGCAGCTACAGTCTACACAGATGGCTGGGTAAGATAATTGCTAATCAGGGCAATTACTGTGTTTATCTCACCTGGAGCAATAATTAAATGTAGATCCCCAGACCATTATTAAGGTATGATACAGTCTTCCCTGAAGCTCTGGAGCTATTAGATATTACTCTCTTAGTACTGTTGTTCCATCTGTCCATCCCCAGGGTACTATACACAGGTGTTTGGTTTAGGGAAGGGAGGGCAATGTTTATAGTTGTACTTAGGTGGGCGTGGTGCTGGTCATCAGTATACTGGTGTCTGCTCATGTATGTGATTTACCTGTCAACAGGCATGATTTGCTGGTTTGGTTGGTTGGGGGTGGCCGGTGGTTCTCTCCATGTCAGTAGACAATTTACATAATTATTTGTCACTTACTCTCCTTTTAGACAGCAGTCATATGCTTACTGCTTGCAATCCGATGAACGGGCAGGCCACGCCCCTCTGCATTACATCACATGTATCACATGCTCAGGAATACATAGACAAAAGGTGTTCAACATTAAATCGAAATGTCAAAGAACATAAGTAATTGCTATGTTCCTGAACGAGCCTGCAGGTCATTGAGGTCAGATGGGAGACTTTCAAAAGGCGTGATACCCATTTCTCTTGAACAAGATTGTGTTTTAATGATGCAAACAAAACATCTCCCAAAATGTAGGGGGTGTAAGGGTCGGCCATGACTGAGTATTACTCTCATCAAGCTTTGCAGGAGAGAATCACGAATAAAGGCTAGGGTCGGCCCTGATTTTGAAGCTAGGGTCGGGTTGTCTGGAAGTTTAGCCCTTTAGTCTCAGTAAGGAGGAGAAAACGGGTAAAAACATCTACCTCAAAACATATCTAGGTAGCATTTCCGTGTTAAATATGCTTACCTCATTTATTTTGTATCTATATTCAGATACAAATATATACTAAAGATTACTCAGTATTCCCATCATGATCCAAGTTTTTTTTGCATACATCAGTACATGAAGGTTTGCTGGTGCTTCATTTAAGGGTCCCATTACATTTTCCATCAGTGCGTGGGTGTGAATGAGAAGGAGGCAAAAACAGTTCAGAGACTTGACAGAATGTGTAAATGAAGATCCCCCCCCCCCACATTATTCAGGTCTTTACCATACACCAACCACGACATGGATACAATTACTTGATATATCACCCCTACTGTCTTCACATTGCAAGAACTGTGCCTGCAGTGGTATTCCCCAAAACTATGTCTTTGCATCTTCATTTGTCTCAGGTAAAAAAGGGAGTGTGTGAATGGGCTTGTAGGAGGACAAATATAGTCCTTCCACTGTTTTTTCCTCTTATGTTGGTTCGGATCAAGATTTTTTTAAATCTTCAACTTGTTCACAACTAATATGTAAAGGTATGTAGACGATAGGGGGTGAGATGTATGTCTTTAAATAAAGATCATTCATATTAAACAGTTGTGAATTGTTGGGCCGTAGGAGGATATGGACGCACTGAACTCTGATCATATCAGTTTACTATCTCTAGCGCCTGTATGGGTATTTACCATGCTATAGATGAGTGTTGAAAGCAGGCTATATTTCATCTAAAGGCCTTGCCAAAGCGCTCAGAAACCACACTAGTGTGTGGGTGTGGGTTGTAATCCAAAATTCTATATGGGAAGAGGTTTTCCAAGCTGGCTGGCTCATATTCATCTCAAATATTTGTCTGAAATTCTGAGAAGAGACATGCATCATATGACTCATAGCTTCAATATTATTGTTTTCAATCTAGATCATCTCACACAGTGTCATGTGATAAAGCATGTCACCTGTACAGTCCAGTATACCACAGGGTCTGAGTCTAATAAAGGTCGGCAGATAAGTTCGTTTAGAGGTCTTACTGATTTACAAAATCTTAATATATTAATATTTTAACATAATTATGATAATCATGCTACAGGGTAAAATGGGAAAAGTGGTTTACTTCCAGATGGCAACTATAACTGCTCCCATTGGGAACGAAGGAGACCAATGACACTAGCAATTAAGACTGTGGCACCAACTATTCATGTATATGTTACCCTTTCTGGGCCACATAGAGTGCTTCAATGCGTTATGCCCTTTGCTCGTTATGGTGCATTTGGATCCAGAGCATAGCACATTAAAGCCATATGCGGCCTTTAACAGGTTAATGTCTACATCGATGCAGTGTCCCGGGGGGGGGGGCACTCCCTATCTTTTCTATAGTCATTATGTGCGAACATCACCCCAAATTTCCTACCCTTATCAAGGGGCGAAATGCTCTTTTTTTTACATACTTTATTCCGGGCACATTCGTCACCAGAAAAGGCTTTTTATAAATGCTCAAAAATCACACCCTTTTCAAGGGAAAGTTAGCGAAAAAACAGACCCTAATCACAAGTAACCCTTGAAAAATGTACCCTAATCATGGGTGACCCTGAAAAAAAAGCGAATCAAGGGTGACTCAAAAATATCATAGCAAAATTAAGTTTAATAAACCTTCAAAGAGTGATTATGGCCTGAAAATACACCCCTTTCTCCCAAAATTTGCTTATAATGTGACCCTTATCAAGGGCCCTCGCGGGTCCGTGCCTAGGATCCAAAAACGGACCCTTTCCCTTGGAATCGTGTTCACACATAGTATCCAATGCTGAGGGAGTGCCCCCCCCCCCCGGGTGCAGTGTCCATGCACCCCTGGTATAAACCGCCAAATATGACCTACCTTGTGAAATGTTAATGTATACTAATGTACTATTTTTGCTTCTATTGTAGGTGAGTTCAGAACATGTCCATAATAATTCACATTGCCCCTGGGAGGTGAGTACAGGTACTGGAGACTTTACTCCTCCAGTAACTAATCCACATGTCAAACCCATTAGTATACCCAACACATTAATAAAGGGGACACGTGTCCTTGTGATTCTAACCTAACGATAGGGTCCGGTGTATCATCACCTAAGTAATAATTTAGCCACCTGCTTAAGTAGCTCCCTGTGATACCTCACGGTTTGTAATCAAACGCATTTGACCTTAGATGGTGGTAATTTGGGTGACACAGGTCTTTTATTTTATATTCATGAGTATGTCAATTTAGCTGTCATGGTATTAACTAAGTTAATTAACCACATTAGTATGCATTCCCACATATCTCTATAGCTCTGCATATTTGATCTACTCTGATATGGTAATGTGCTCCATGGCTCTCACCACACAGCCCCATTGATGTCAAAGATGGACAGAATCCTAGTTGGATTTTTCGTCCATAGCATGATTATGTGATTCCAAAACCGGGTCCTTCTTAACGATAAATATAAACATGGAGAAAACTAAGAGAGGGTACTTGGAATCTTACCTACACCCTCAGAAAAGTGAGAGTCATTGTCGCTAAAACTACCCTCACCTGAGAGTCAGGCAGTGTCTGACCCTCAGGTGAGGGTAGTTTTAGCGACAATGACTCTCACTTTTCTGTGTGTGTAGCCATGACCCATGTTGCCCAATGTTGATATATATATACCCACCATCGGGGCAATGCGGGGGTAATCCCAATGGCTAAAATGACTGTAAAGTTAAGGCCAAACATGATGCCTTAGAATCCGACGGACAGGGACAATTGTGCAATACACCCTCAGAAAAGTGGGCGTCACTGTCGCCAAAAGCACTTTCACCTCTGCTCTGCCTGGCTTTCAGGTGAAAGTGCTTTCGCCGACAGTGACGCTCACTTTTCTGAGGGTGTGGATTATGGTTAATATCCTGTGGTTGGACAACATAAAAACTGTCAAACTTTTGTGATCGCCGCCCAATCCTCGAGAATTAAATTCAGACATAATCGCCTGGGGACCGAAGCACTTGCCTGAGCACATTATTGACGTTAATATGAAGAATTTAGGGTTAGTACTGGAGCCTAAGGATTGTCGACATGCCATCAAGCATCTTATGCTGCACTAGACTAACACTGTCAATGCTTTTAGGATAATAAAGATGCATTTTCTCCATGGTGATCGATGGGGGAATACAGGGCATGACAATACCTGGTTCTCAATGTATATTGGACAATGTATTAAAGTAAGTGTAATAACTTTGGAATAGGAGACAGCCAGTCGCCATGGTCCATTTAAATACAGCATTAATTTGCCATAAACTATGGTCTTGGGCCTTGACCATTACCTTTTGAGTACTCAGGACATTTCGGATGAATACAACCCTATGTTGTGATGGCTATCAAGATAATCTCTGGATAGAAGCTGTGAAAGTTAAGACGATGTTTGACTTATTCAGCGAGGTGGGCTAAGGTCATCGGTCATCGACTTGGTGTATAACACCTCGTCTCGACCTTGTGGGGCAGTGGTTATGAGGTATACCAGGGTACAGGTGTAAGCTATATAATACATAACTCTCTGATGATAACATGAATGCAAAGAGGTGGACATCCTATATATTATAATATTGTACTCTATATTTCACAAAGCTGAGGTAGACTGTCTAGTAAGCCTCCTATAATCATCCTTGATATGCATCAGCCCTACACATATAGCACATCCGGCATATTTTGTAAATGGGATTTTTGTGTAAAGCTTAACCTCCAGGGCCTTAAGGAAGACAAGATAGTGAGATAACAGGGAAAAGAATCTTTGTACAAGTCAGTTGGTCTGTAAAAAGATATACCCCTTACCCCCAGGCCCCTACCAGAACAGGCAAGATTAATGGCAGCTGGGTGCAAGGTGGTTACCTCTTGTTTTTCCATGGATAAGGTATCATTCCATTATGAATTATGTTATTTTCGAAATAGTGATTGATACAAATGGTTCGGGATGAATTCTGGACACTATGTGCAATATCTCCTAAACCGATGGCATTTTGTTGGGGCATTAAATCTCGTCAGTGAAGCACTAATCAGTGAGACTAGTGGCGTGCTGGATGTGATCCTTCTTGTTATAGGTATGCAGTCTCAGATTAGGTATGCCGCCAAATCAGGTAAAAAAGATAATGACACTACATAACTGGTATTTACCTACCAATGCTGACCTCGCCCATGCACTCAGCCACTCGAGTTGTAACTATGTGGTATGAGGCTGTTAGTGCATAGTTAAGGAGTCAAGATACTACGCATATGCTTTCAATGTAATAATATTACTTAAATATTACTTTGATTTTTCACTGTGTATCCCATAAATGCATAGATTTATATGCAGTGTGACTATCATATACGGTATGTACAGCTTATAACCTTGCTCTGAGGTTTAATTTTAAACATGTGCTCCTATAACTACAGTTATAATGTAAATGGTACCAATGGCTAATTCCTCTAAACCGTGGATGTCAATCCAGCATCTTGGATTGTACATTGGGTATAATCAACACCAGTCACCCCATTCCTCCCGCCATACATCTAACTTAAAAGTGTCAAATAAATGGCACCTTCTCCCATATGGCTGTCTGTTCTCACATTTACTTACCTCTGAGATTTGGACAAGTCCCTACCAGGTACCAGGGGGTACATGCTATATAGGCATGCCACACACCTGTCACAGTACCTGAGTGGTGATAGCCATATAGAGATGAGTTCCAGGTGTGGTCACCTGGACAGGTAAGTTAATTAACTAAGCCCTAAACCCCTCTAACCCCGCTCTGGGATGGACGGTTTACAGATGAAATGTCAAGGTTGAAGGTATGGAAATAGCAACGATTTGAAGGAGAAAATGAATAGGAAGAAACCTTATAGATTTATGTGTCAAAGCTGTCAAGCCGTCGTTGGTGTTAAAATGTATATCGCTCCTTCTTTATCTTGAATGGCACTTCACGTTAGACACATAGACACCATTTAAAAGAGGGTAGATCTATATCCATTTATAAATAAGCAATCTATCATAGTGACAGATGTGATAACCAAAGAATGCCATTTGAACTTCACTATTGGAAGTAAAATACCATCAATTAAAATATCAGTATGCAACACAAAGTTTTTTTAAAAAGGCCGTGCAGTAATGAAAGTTTGAGATAATCATAAATACCCTGAAGATGTATTATCTGAAACTACACAGAGGCAAATATCAGAGTCACCCAATGTCGCCAATACTACTCTCATACAAGGGTCAGGCACTGCTGGACTATAATAGATGGGTCAAGGGCCATTCTAGTGAGGGTCAGGCTAGGCTGGACATTCAATAACAGGCTGGACCTTGGCAAACTTGCTTGAAAGTCTGGCCATGCTAGATCCTCATGCCATAGTCTGGCAATGCTGGACTCTTGGGAGAGTCTCTATCAGCCTGCAAGAGTCCAGCATTGCCAGACTATGGCATGAGGATCCAGCATGGCCAGACTTTCAAGCAAGTTTGCCAAGGTCCAGCCTGTTATTGAATGTCCAGCCTAGCCTGACCCTCACTAGAATGGCCCTTGACCCATCTATTATAGTCCAGCAGTGCCTGACCCTTGTATGAGAGTAGTATTGGCGACATTGGGTGACTCTGATATTTGCCTCTGTGTAGTAGGAGTGAGGTACATTTGGCCTGGGGTAGAACCTGAGGTTTGTGGTGGCATGTGACTTACTATGTAGATGAAGCCCTGGGGATGATGTTGTCCCTGCAAGGCATGCACCTAACCCCCCTAAGACCTTATCTACCACCCCACATCTAAGTATACATGTCAACTGTCAAGTCTGACGTGTCCCGTGACTGTCATTAGGAGCTGTCATCAACACATTCTATAGGGCTGCTAAAGAAAGAGAGGAAAACTGCTTGTCATTCCATTCAGGGAAACAGTTATCTATTTGTATTGGCTCATTTAAGAAGGCTAAATATCGTATAATATCTATATTTCAGCATCAGAATTGAACATTTCGACAACTGTAGGGATCTATGCTTAGTAATGTGGTATAATTCACGGAACCTCTAATCTACATTGATTGAATACGTTTATGGTCGGAGGCCTGGGTTTGTACACCTGCCTTTGGTATCCTGCCAACGTTGGTACCCTGCCATATTTGGAAACCCACAACCAGTGAACATAAGACTAACTTTAGTTCTATATACGAGGTTCCCTGTAGCTTGAGACACGTACAGAGGTGTACATACCTCGGGTACATGAGGTTATAAAAGCCATTGGGAAGCCATTGCGTCAAATTTAAATTTTGCAGTATGCTGTAAATGAAATTCTATAGAATATACACATAATGGTGCCATTGGGAGCAAACAATGTAAATCATGCAAACGGATTGGTAAAGCTTGATTCATGTAACCATCAAGGTATTACCCTTATATACATATTTAATGAAAAACGCCCATGGTGTCTGAATTCACGCACTTCCACTCTCCAGTATCCTGGTATCAGGATTGATTTCCCGGAAGTGCACTCTCAATAACTGAAAATGGTACATTATGTATTCATGACAATGTTTAGAGAAATACCACAGATCAGGGAGCTTTCCATGATGGTCCAATGACAGTGCCCATCCCCTCCCCTTCTCTATTATGTAATAGAGTATTCCCTATTTTTCCATCCTCTGACCTTTGACGGCATTAGGGCCTATACTTCAGAATACAACTGTTTCGCATTAGATAGGTAGATTGTCACTAAACTCATCAGTATTGGCGAATAAATGGTACGCATACATGTAGCTGAAAACTACATCGGTATGATAATTATTTGCCCACAGATTACAGCTATACACACCTAGCCCACACAGGCAAATATATGCACATTTGTACCTGAGGTGGGTCTAAAGTGTATTAACACCTGAGTGACTCTGAGCTGACCTCCTGACCTCTACCTTAACGAGCAGCTCGCGTGATGTGAGCTGTGACTGGTGTACATGCATCTATACATGCCATGCACCTACACGTGGGAAGGGCTGTGCAGTGTACACAGAAGAATGTGGAGGGATCAGTTATTGATAAAGATAAGCCTAAGACTGTATCTATATCTGGTTCTACAAGTGGCAATTGACAATACGTAATTACCATTTGTAAATGATTGATACTAGCCACTGTGATCATGGTCCATGGAGGAACATGGGAATTGGTATCGATAAAAGCAATTACATGGATCCATGATGATATGGGCGGGTGTGGTTCTGGGGTGTTTACATGAGACAGTGAGGTAATTTACTCATGGTTTTGTACAGTGAGGTAATTTACTCATGGTTTTGTTGACGAACCGTTAAGAGGGATTACTGACTGATAGCTTTCACCTTAGGCTATGTTCTTCCCTTTAACAGTCACCTCATTAAATATTGAAAACTCGAGACCAGTCCTTATCCTCATGAACCTAACAATTACTGCACATTCCTTACAACTTAATATTTAAGTAACAGAATAACATATCCTGAGGGTATCCTCACTTTGCATGTTTAACAGGCTGCTAAGCATTCAGCGTCTCCCACACTCTGACAGAGCCATATGACGGATAGAGGAATAACTGGATAGCCTTTAAGGAGTAATCTCTGTTTTGCCTGTGGTCTGGTTGTTGCTTGCTGATAAAGACCGATGGGCTGTCACTCTTAGGGCGACATATACAGTTTGTGTTCAAATACCTGTGTACAAACAATCAAGGCAGTACCATGGACATCTACAGCACTGTGCATGAGTCTGAGGGTGGGGTAGTCTTGAGCACTGCAGGAAAACAGGCTGTACCTTAAAAAATATTTGAAATGATATCCCATCATTTTACCAATTAAAACATGTCGATTTAGAAAAGGTTTATAGGATGTTTCTGAATTGTATCCGAGAAAACCGATGGATACGACAGACACATATTATAATAAAGGGTCACTTCAATGCAGATATAGCAGAAGCAAAACCCCCTTTTAATGCCTTTATTTCAAATCCAGGGATCGCCCCAGGTTGGCCTTATCAAAAGCCGTGTGGATTTCCATGAAGAGCTAGACCAACAACTAGATTTCTCCAACAAAGTTGTTTTTCATCAAACGATCATTTTCACACCCACTTCACAAATCGTATGAAGCTTCAGCCAGACATAAAAATAGTCCTCTGAAAGGGGTAGGCGTTTGAAATGACCCAAAAACTCTCAACCAAAGCAAATAAAAGGCGCATGCACGTCTGATCTAGCCAACCGTCACATGGCTGTGCGGTCATGCGGCAAATATGTTTGTGTCAGTGATGCATGGAATCGACGCACGCGACTCTCTCCCAGGTAAGCAGGCGTCGGGATGAATGTCGTCTGCTACCCACCCAAACGTACCACCCACCCACCACATTGCTCACCAACCCAGCTTACCTCCCTTCGACCCTCCCCCATTCTAAATGTCGACGCTCGTCGTTTACATGCCCCATTTTATTCCGACCAAGGCCGTCCTGTCCACAAAACCACTCTTCATTGCTGCTCCCCAAACGCCATTGTCGTCTGCTTTGACGTACACCAGTCTCCAAGCAGATATCAAGGGGAATTTAGCCATTTGTATTTGAGGTGTGGAAGAGGGGGAGTCTGCTGGACGAGTGGATGTTGGTGCTGCCACCTCTCATCAGCGTTCCAGTGGTTTATACCGCAGCATGTAGGGGGCGCGCACGCTGCATGCAGACCTATGCCTCATGCAGAGATGCTGTTGCTTCACTGTCTCCAGGCTTGATCAGTTCCATTTACCATTCATGGGATGTGGACGAAGAAGCCAGGTGAGAATAGAGACATTGGCAGTCTTCGGTTTATGATCAGAGTGGATATACACATTGATTGACGCTGCATTGGTTTAAAGGTAAGGATACATTTAATAAGCCATGCAATTCCACATAAATTCTGTCTTCCTGGTGTTAATTCTAGATGTGGTAATATAACCTGTGTCTGCCTCGGAGAGTAGGTCAGACACCCAACTCAATTTACACCTCTGATCTCACACGTAAACAATAGCAGTGTTTGGGACAATACCACATTAGCTACCTGGTCTGATTCAGACGTGCACTTATACCATCTAATCTACCCACTTATCTATACATGTAATGCTGTCTAAGATTCGTATAGCTCGGTATAGGTCGCATTTCTCATATAACATGTCTATACATGCTAATATCAATGATCAGGTTCCTGGAATTGATGTCCATTCATTAACACACTATTTACACCTCTACTGCTATAGTCTATACACTCAAAACTTGTCTCCAGACTCTTCAAAGTGACGGTCATAAAATAAACGAGTCAAAATCTCTTCTAAGTGACAAGGAAGCGGGTCTTCTAGCTGGAGACCCACTTGGCATGTTCCAGCCCAAAACCTGACATTTGCCAGCTCCAGATTCTATTTGTAGGATGGTAACCTGATAGGTTAACAACTTTTGACGCGTTTATTTTATGATAGTCACTTCGACGAGTCTGGAGACAAATAATTTATTAAATTATTTACTTTTTCAGTGTAGTATAGACACATAGAGCAGACTGTCACTTGATTCTGCTTCATCATCACTTCATACTTACAAGTATTTAACACTGAGGGTTACATTTGGTTCACACATAATAATCAAATGTCTACTTAATACACGTGTGGTAACTTAAGCTAACAATATCCTCTACTCATTACATTTTATGCATGATCTATCCTGCAGGTGCGGGTCCCTTTGTTGACCCTGTCTGGGATGTCTGTTTTAATTAAATACATGTCACCCATAGTGCCCAGGGGCCACTAACCTGTCCACCATACTGTCCACTAGAATAGCTACCAACTGCCACATTCCAGCATCGTAAAACCTTGCAGTGGTCCCGGTGACCACACAACCAGGATCTTGGTTTGACCATTGGAAATTGAAAATAAACTAAATATTCCATTGTGCAATATTCCAAGTGGAATAGTTTCTCATAATCTGAAAACCCTACTATATATTGGGAAGGTTAATGGTGACCAGTGGTCGATAGTGGAAGGAGAGAATTGAGTTAATAGCCACAGTTTCCTGTGAGGCATGGTTTGGGGTGGAGGTGGGGGGTGTCCATGACCAGGGTCTAATGTCAGGTGAGAATGACAGGAATGCTAATACAGCAGACAGGTCTCTGGCCACACCTCCCACTGTCCAGGTCCATGTAGAGCTATGTAGTAGTAGCACACAATGTAGGTATGTAACCTGATGTGTCTCACCCACCATACAGCACTCACCTGCACACAGGCAAATATCAGAGTCAGCCAATGTCGCCAATACTACTCTCAGACAAGGGTCAGGCACTGCTGGACTATAATAGATGGGTCAAGGGCCATTCTAGTGAGGGTCAGGCTAGGCTGGACATTTAATAACAGGCTGGACTTTGGCAAACTTGCTTGAAAGTCTGGCCATGCTTGGTCCTCATGCCACAGTCTGACAATGCTGGACTCTTGCAGGCTGAAAGAGACTCTCCCCAGAGTCCAGCATTGCCAGACTATGCCATGAGGATCCAGCATGGTCAGACTTTCAAGCAAGTTTGCCAAAGTCCAGCCTGTTATTGAATGTCCAGCCTAGCCTGACCCTCACTAGAATGGCCCTTGACCCATCTATTATAGTCCAGCAGTGCCTGACCCTTGTCTGAGAGTGGTTTAGGCGACATTGGGTGACGCTGATATTTGCCTCTGTGTGGGTAAACCAGGAGATGTACACGTATTGTGTGTTGTTTTATTGTATTCAGGTATCATTCATTTAATATCATTGCATATAATATTAAGCTTACATGTTAGTTATAATTGTATTAGGTCTTATGGCAGTATCTATGCATGTTTAGAACTAATATATGCTGATATTCATATTTCTTTTACCATTATAGGCAGCCAAAAAAAAAGAATCAAAGTATTCATATACATATATAACTAAAAGCGCCTATAAAGTAAAGCAATGGCTATTCAAATTGTCTTTCTATAAATGTTTGCTCACCTACTTGCTGACATATACAACTACCAATTCACCTCCCACAGGATAAGTGAAACCTATGAAAGTCTCTGCAACTAGATTGTGATAAATTAAGACTATAACTGATGATTGCCCATTATACATGTGTAACACTGTAGGCAATTACAGCGTTCTTGGTTTTACTATCATCAGTGTGATTGGGTCAGGACTTATTCTACATCATATTGTGAAAGGTAGTGATCTAGTCTAGTACAATGTATATATAAGTTGTCTGTTTGCTATTCTCTATTTGTGTATACATTATATGACACATGTGTGCCTGTGATGGTCAGTACAGGGGGTCAGTGAGTCAGTTACCTGTGGTCTATTTACATGCTAGACACCACACCTTCTGTACCAGATGTGACGATGGCTACTGCGTGATATAGACCTAGTGTCCTCCTGCTTATACATCCTCCCAGTATGTACACACTGTATGTGTGTCTATAGAGAAACATTTGTTACTGTCTGAGCTTTGTAACAAATCTATATCACACTGAGGCTACACAGAGTGTTTTCCAAGGTCATGCCTGTCGCCAAAATGATTCCCTTTGGAGATCGGCAGCCCAGCTTATGGCTCAGTCTCATGAGTTTGTAACAGTTGAAACGTCTTTGACCGGGTGTCGTCTTTGACCGGCGTCGTCTTTGACCGGTGTAGTCTTTGACCGGGTAGGGATTAAAATGAAGAAAAAAGTAGTATATAGTAAAGAAATTTAAGCTTCAACTTCTTCATGTAATAAACAGTCTATGGTTGTTTTACCCAATTTAAAAAAAATATTTTAATGCACATATTAAGGGTCCCTTTTGGGCTTTTTTTCTTCAGCCGGTCAAAGACGTCACTTGGTATTTTACTTAAACTTTAAACAGCTTATTATTATTATTGCATAATACTTTAAACAGCTGCACTGTCCAAAGTATTATGCAATAAGAAGTGCCACCAAGTACATTACATCATATACATATAAAATATTTTATAAAAATGGAAAAAAGAACTTTTCTATATACCCGGTCAAAGACGCCGCCGGTCAAAGACGCCGCCGGTCAAAGGCGCCGCCGGTCAAAGACGACGCCGGTCAAAGACGACGCCGGTCAAAGACGACGCCGGTCAAAGACGACGCCGGTCAAAGACGTTTCAACTGTTACAAACTCATGAGACTGAGCCTTATACTGACTCTCTTTCAGGTAAGGCCGGACTGTGGTGGGATGGTCCAACCTTGGACTCTATTTCCAAAGGGATCCATTTTGGTGACCGTCAGCCTTTTCCTTCTTTCTCGAGTTCAGGCCTGTATCTGAGAGTTGCACGATGGCCACACGGGGAACATTCTATATGATAGAAAAGAAGGGTCACTATGAAATAGTTTCAGCTGCATCGTATAGGAGGCATACATACCTTACTTATTGGGTTTCGATTTGAACAACCTTGTCTTTTTTCGTTTAATGTATATGGCATTAAGTGTTATACGCTTGAAAAATCGTTATAAAATAAATGGAAAAAAAGTAGGGGTACATTGGGAGGGACAAGCTGAGTTCTTAAAAGGCGCAGATCTCGGTACCCCTCCAGCGACAGTAGGAGTGGCAGGTACTCAGCCCTATATATATAGGGGCGCTGGGAGTTTAAGATCCCCCTTCCTTAAAATGCTTCCTTCCTAATAATAGTATAGACGGCGTCATCGTGCATTTAGTCCTGAGTAAACCTGACGTTACATTTCCTTATACATGTAACAACGAAACTGTTACCCATAAGTTGACGTACCCCCCATGGAGTGTGTGTTCCATACAACAGAAGTGGTTAGGACCACACCTACGTCACACAGCAGCTCTATTAGCAATTACGTCACAAGTGTGATGTATTTGCATGACGTTACGTCACCAGGTGATGAATCGATCAGCATTGATCGGCACGGCGTCCGAGTGTTTTGTCTGCACACAGAGTAAATCGTGTATTATCCGGAGTGCCTACTTGACACAGGGCTTTAAACAGCCTCCCAATGCTGCCCCCTATACCCCTCACACCACACCCTCCAACCCACAATGATACAGGTATAGATAGATCAGGAGTAATGCCTGGAGTAGGGTCTGGGCATGGGCCGCCTATATGGTTGTGGCTCTGTAACACCTGGGGGTATATAGGTACAGGAGCAGGCAAACAGTGGGAGATCAACATTCAATTAGTCCTGCCCTGGAGGAACTATTTAGGTGCTGTATTATGGGCAGGAAGTGGTGGGTCACGTGGCTGTAGTCTCCAGTGTAGACTCTACGCACCAGGCGTTCCTCTATTGTATAGATGGATGTAGATGGTCACACATGGGGTCTAAGTGCTTAGGGTGGCATTGTATATTGGTGACGCTTTTGCTAATGGAACACCATTGGTTTTAGGTCAAATGACCTCACACCTCTGGACATCAAATATTGCACAGCATTTGGGAGTGTTCATTTTTTAACAAGGGGGGTTGTTGGTGGGTTTCCGCGCGGAGCGCGCGAAATTTTTTACCCCCCCAGTCAAGGGGTCAAAATTTTTTCGGCTCACGCGCGGGCCCTTTGAAGCATAGTAACGCGCGGGCTTTTTGGCTCAAAACAGGTTAAATTTTTTTGCCCCCCCCCCAAGAGGGGTCCAAATTTTTTCGCCCCCCCCCGGTCAAGGGGTCCAAATTTTTTTGCCCCCCCCCCCCCCAAACCCACCACTCCCCCTGTTGATAATAAATGATCACTCCCTTAGTGGAATACTGAAACAAGAATACGATTTTGTCACACTTATTCATAATGGTTATATCACAGGTCTTTGCATTATAAGTCTTTGCATTATTAGTATTTTCAAGAATAAAGTGAGATAAAAATCAGTTCATAGTAGTAAAACTGACTGGCCTTCTATAAACAATCCACAGTTGATTTCATGGCATCATGCTAAATAGTTTTGGTCCGCCCCCCTTCTCAAGGGGTCCACATGTTTATCCCCCCCCCCCTCATTCCGCAATTCCCCCTGTTATTAACAAATGGCCACTCCTAAATAAAGAATGTACCCATTGACACTGGTGTCCACCAAGGGCCAGTGACCCTCCTGCATGGTAATAGTGTCATCTTTGTATTGTGCGTGTGAGTTGCCACTAATCAATTAGAAATGCAGTTACCTGTCAATACATCTAAGCATAGTATGTTGTCACAAGCAAACGCCTCCTCCACCTGATAAAATCTCATTGTTGAGGGACCACATTAAGCTTTATCTCAACATCAGGAAAACCCAGCAGGAGTTTGCCCGGGTGTCAGCCAGTTTCCATGTCACAGCATGGCTGCATGTGATGCTGACACGGTGTGGCCATGCAGCCATCAGACATGTCAGCAGGTAGCATGAACTGTGGAGTGGGTAAACATGGACTATAGCATGTTAACTGCCACCTTGGCCACCAGGACCATGCATGGCCTGGTCATAAATAACATTACGATACATTACCCGACCTGTAGGCCTTAACGCCTTGTAAAGCAGCTTGTTTTATTATCACTTGTCTGTGTTTTACTGTCTGCTTAAATTCAAATTGGCAAGCATTATGTGAGGGTAACACCTTGTGAAAGCCTTTTTTCTGAGGGGGGTGGGTCGAGGTAAGGACATGACCTAGTGCAATACCTGCAATCCACGAGATGTGGAAGGCATTTCTGTGAGGTATTTGGTCTATGAAATGGACCCAACTGATATTCATATCATATGTGATCATAACCGTATTTTGTTCTGATTTGATTCTTGTTTTTCCCCTATTGGTATTCAAAAAGGTACAAAAAGGCTTTCTGGATGTGCTTGGTCCATCTTCTAATTTACCATAATATACGATCGTCTGTTGCATTGGAATGGTCTGTATGAGATGACTTTGAATGTGTTTATACTTTGAATTATAACTATATTGGGATGAGTCTTACAATGGAGGACCCCATTACTTATTGATTGTGACGTTTCGATGATGGTCAGAATACTGTCCAATAACTTTATGTATCTTCTCTAATATGTTATGTAAAGAATACTATTTTAGTTATCATGTTTGGCCGGATTGAACAGCTAAATGTGCCAATAATGATAATAATTCTTTTGGATGATAATAATTCTCAATGAACATTATTATTCAAATCTCAATGAACATAATTATTCAAATCTCAAATCTCAAACTCAGCATTATTCTGATCAGATTTGTCATACACGTCTCAATTCTTCAAGCCCCCCCCCCCCCATCCTTTCCCCTTTCCTCCCTACAATACCAATAGCATGTTGGCCCCAGTAGGTAAGATGTCGCGTGATGCATCTGATAACTAAGCTGGGGTCGTGGCATGGTGACAGTAAGGCCCACCTTATGATGAGTAACCACTGCCCATTTACTCTGACTTTATGAGCTAAGTATGAGTAGGTACAGGATTTATGGAGATGTACTCCTATGTGTGAAGCTAGGTGTATAGGGAAGGGGGTATGGGTACCCATGTAATCGGTGAATGTGTAATGGGACTTCTTAATTTGAGAGGTAAAAGTCGTCTTAAGTATTCTCCTTGCTACACTTGACATGCTACTATTGGTACATGTATACGGTGATTATGCACATCTAATGCTATAGTAGCCCACATCGTTGAGTGAACGACCACAGGAGAAAGGAACCCCTCAGCAACTGATGTATTTCATGTCAAAATACAGGCACCACTGTTAGAAAACTACTTGGGAGGGAGACTTAAAACTCAAGTATTTGTAAAGGATTTACGGGACAAGAATAGGTTATTTAGAAGGACTAAAATATATAACATGAGTTTAAAAACAAACTAAGAATGACGTTGGAGAAAGGAATTCTATTTCTGTATGAAAAACGGTAGTTTGATCTAAGATCTAAATCTCATACCAGGACTATTTATCCTCACAGAAATGTTCCCTCATACAACACACTAGTCACCTACACAGAGGAAAATGTGAGAGTCACCTGGAGTCACATGCCATAGTCAGACCCATGTCGCCAAAACCACCCTCATATGAGAGTCTAGCTGACTTTGACTGTAGAGAGAGTCCAGCACTGCCTGACTTTCATGAGAACGAGAGTCCAGCAATGCCCCACTTTCGCTCCTACCATGGTCTAGCACTGCCTGACTCTCGCTGTGATGAAAGTCAGACAGTGCTGGAATCTTGTTGTGATGAAAGTCAGCCAGTGCTGGACTTTCAATGCAGTCAAAGTCAGGCAATGCTGGACTCTCATGTATGAAAGTTCAGCACTGCCTGACTTTCATACTCAAGGGTAGTCTGGCAATGCTGGACTGTACCTAGAGTGAGAGTACAGCGATGCCAGACTCTGGCCATCGAGAGTCAAGCCAAGCTGGACTCACATGTGGATATGAGTCTAGCAATGCTGGACTTTAGCCTCAATAAAAGTCAGGCATAGCTGTAATATCTTCTTTACAGTAAGACTAGTTGCTTATTTGCATTGGGGGGATATAATTATATTGCCTCCCTGACATTTGTAAAAAAAAAGCAGTACAAAATAGTTCTGTTGTCCTGAATAGTAAAGGGTGTGCTTTATCACAGACCACAAGTCATTTAGGTATGTAACAACATAGAGATACATGTACCAACATATGTGAGAGGTGATCACAGAATCTCAATGTATATTATTTCCAAATCCACAAGAATGGTGTCTTATACCTTACCATTAATCTCAATAATGTATTGTGTCCCCACCTGGTAGCAAACAAAGAATGCGCAGGCTAACTGACCCTCATCCCAATGTCAGGCATTGCCTGACTGTGGAAGGATAGTCAGCCTGACTCTGGTATGAACATTTGTCTTGCCTGACTGTCATAAAAGTATCAGGCTGACTCTCAAAAGGGAGTAACTTTATAGGACTATCAAAGGAGGCTCAGCCTGACTGTTGTGAAAGTCCAGCAGACTCTCTTACCTGAGTCAGGCAGTGCCTGACCCTGGGGAGAGTCCAGCTGACGCTCACTTTTTTCTCTGTGTAGACACCTTTCTTGTGGATATTTTTCCCCTGCCATTCCTGAGCTTTTCATATCTGTCTTGGAAGGTAGGCGACAGTGGAACCTTTCTTTAATACACAAGTAAACATGGGAGGTGTAAAAACAAGCAAAAGTCATCCCTCAACAAAGCCTGATCCCTGTCATGCAGTCTCTGAAGCACAGGAACCACAATGGCACAGCTAGGATGAGTAACGTCTCTCAATGACCACATTTAGGCACCGGCTCCATGGGAATCTCTCAGTCAGTGATATCCCTAGGTTTTATCAAGGAGAAAGGAAAAGGGTATTTTTCCTCCAAATTCTAGACCAAAAAGCAGGGAAGAAGCCAGGAGGCATATTTTTTTCGCAACGATTCGTGTTGGTCATCGTAGGAGGCATTAAGGGATTGGGATAGTTTGTTCCTACATCGAAGGTATTGGAGGGGGGCTGTTTCTGTAAAAGGCCAGTAGTATTACTACCGTATACGTAGTAGGGTGTGTCGGTACCTCTTTTGGAATTATACCACCCCCTGTGCAATGTTAAAAAGATGAAACCAGTTAACAACATGCCTTCCCATGATAATGTGCCATTGGTTGTGTCCCTAGGCGGGTTAGTCTACACCATACTTCAACCGGAAGTGAGGTATGAACCTCTATTGTATGCCACCAGAGGGCGCAGCAGGCATCCCAAGGTCACAGGTCAAGGTCATCTGGGTCATATATCACCTCCGTGACGTCAGATATAAAGGGGAATAATGAATGGTATGTCATTGACGTAATACACTCAGAGCAGAGTGCTATTGTGTCTGGCCTCTGTGTTTATATAGTTATGGTAATACCTCTGTTTTTGTATATGTAATCATGTTATTTTGGTCACATGGAATATAATCTACATGTACCGTATTATGCCATTGCCATACAGACGATATGTTGCTGAGTGATTCCTACATATGATAAAATGATTGTGGTGTCAAGGCGCTGTATAACCACTATAACCTCATGTTTCAGTGATATTATGGATGGCATGGTGGGCAAATGTTTAGAAACTCCTTACAAGATAAACTGCACATGAGTACTTTAATAATTGTAATGGGCAAGCATCCAATAGCAAATATGTCCTACCCCATAGTCAGTATCCAATTCTCAAAAGAACAGTTTAATTGTTGACTCTACTGGACGAGAAGAATTGAAGCAAAGTTATGTTGCTGTTTTGTTTTTTGAAAAAAAAGATGAGGAGAGCTTTTTTTACCAAAACAAAAAGTACTTAAAAGGAAAAGAAATTGAAAGAAAGTACATAATGCTGACCAGCAAACACCAAGCGTTAGGGCTTTCAAATTGGGGATATTTCTCAATATACCTTCATTTGATTTGCCACGCGCTATTTTAGCCCCCGGCCGCTGGGAAATTTTTTTTTTTTTTTTTATTTAAAATTCATACCTTTCTAGGGGGATGTTTTTCTTTAAATAAATTTCTTGTCTTGTCCATACATGTGACCAATCCATGTTTTACATCATTCATTCATGACGTCTCTTGAGTGTAGTACAGTATGTTGTGTTCATGCATAGAGTCCGACTTTTAGCTGTGAGAGTTGTCACAGACTGTTAAGGTTAACTAACCTGTATACTTTCTACAGTATGAGTTTTTACAGATGAATGAGGAAATTTTAAAATATCAACCCTCCCTTATATATGATGAGTAGAGTAGATAGGATTAGTGGTTTTCAGTTGACATTCTTTGAACATTGGAGTTGTACAATAAGCAGTTAAGACTTTCACCCATAGTAACATGAATTACGTAGCAACATGAATGAGTAGTAACATGAATGAGTAGTATCTTAAATGAGAAGTATCATGAATCAGTAGTATTATGAATCAGTAGTGACATTGTCTTTCCCTTTAAGGGTTTTACCTTCGTCTTCTATTTCTAAGTTCCAGTAGGGTCTCCCTTTTGCCTGCCATATTAGTACCATACCAGTTTTTGGTTTTGACTTTGAACGCTGCCTTTGAAGTTGCACTTTGAATATGATGTGGGAGTGCATTCCAAAGTTTGATTCCTCTGTAGTGAGGGGATCTTTTAAACCTTGACGTGTGGGGAAAGGGAACAGGGTAGTTCAGCTTGTTGTCGCCTCTAGTCCTGTTACGTGAGGCTGGGGGGGGAGATTTCTTAGATCTAGTATAGAACAGAGACATGAGGAGCTCTTTTCTGCGCTGTGCCAAAGGTGGGACTTCACATAAATTATGTAGGTCTGCTACCGATTCTTCCCAAACCCTGACACGTCTTATACATCTTAGCATTCTGTTTTGTGATACCTGTAATTTTCTTGTATACTCCTCGATGCAGGCATCCACTAAAAAGCTACAGTAGTCATAATGAGGTGTGATTGCTTGCCTAAATAGTAGAGTTGCATCATAATCTGATAATAAAAACCTGAGCTTTGCATATTTCGTTGACATGAAGTTTGTGGTATTAGACATCTTAGTAACAAATTGCTTCATACTCAGTGTTCTGTCAATAATAGCACCCAAATATGAGAAAGAGTCCACTTCAATAATCCTCTTTCCTCCTATGAACAATTTGCGATTTGTACAATATTTATGGTTATGCTCTGCGCAATGCCATACTAGTTTTGTTTTGTCATGGTTTATTGTTAAACCTAGACCATCACAGAATTCATTTAATCTGTTTACGTCCTCCTGCAGATTTCTAAGTGCCACAGCGGGGTAGCTGGATTCTGTATAGAGGACTACGTCATCTGCGTACATCTTAATAGAGGAATGTTTCGGAGCATCCATAAGTGAGTTTACAAAGAAGATGAAGAGGGTGGGGCCCAATACCGAGCCCTGTGGTACCCCAAAGTGCACTGATTTTTTTGAGGAAGTGACGCCATCAACTCTAGTACTCTGTTGTCTGTCTGATAGATATGCATGGAACCATAATAACATAGTTCTATTTAATTTTGAGTTTTCTAGGTGATGGAGTAGGAGGTCATGGCTTATACAATCAAAGGCCTTCCTCACATCGATATAAATAGCAGCAACATATTTATGATTATTGCGTGCTGTGAACAGATCTCTCGTATAATCAAAAATGGCTTCTGCCGTGCTATACCCTTGTCTGAAACCATACTGTGATTTGGACAATAAAGAGTTTTCATTCAAAAAATTCATGAAATAAATCTGTACTAGCTTTTCCAAGATTTTGCTTGGTATTGGAAGAATAGAGATGGGTCTCCAATTTGACACTTCTTTTAGATTTCCAGACTTAGGCAGAGGCGTTATAGTGGCATTATTCCAATCACTGGGCAAGGTTCCAGACATTATAGAGTATTCAAATAAGTGATGAAAAATATTCGGACATGACAACATGGCGTCTTTCAAAGCTGTAGATGACACGTGAGGCACCCCTGATGGCTTAGTAATATCGATTTGCTTAGAGAGTGTTCTTATGTCATCTAAATTAAAGGATACATGTGTATCATCCAATTGTACATCGAGATAGTCCTCGGGAGGATCTTCGTACGCTCTTACAGTTATGTTTTTAGCAGAGAAAAGTTTCTTACCAATTTCACTAAAGAAGTCATTTATGTACTCAGCATTATTCAAAACCAGTTCTCCAGTGTTCTTATCAATGAGGGCTGGAGGAGGGTGAGTTTTTGGTGCTTTAAAGAAGGAGTTCATTACCTCCCAGAATTTACGTGGGTTGTTCTTGTATTTGGCCAGGGTTTCCTTCACATATTTTCCTTTGGCCTTTCTGACCATAGGTGTTATTTTACAGCGAAGGGTTTTAGCTTTTCTCAAGTCTTGTAGATTTCGATGCTTAAAAAACTCCTGCATATAATTATTTCTCTCTTTTATTACTTTTAAAGTGTCGTCGTCCATCCACTGGGACTTATAGTCTCTATATTTTATAATTCTTATTGGGCAATGTTCATCCAGAAATTCCTTTATTTTTACGATTACCATGTCCCATTTATCATTAATGTTAACAGCTGTATATAGGTTATCCCAATCCTGTTCCAATAAGTAGGTTTGGAAAGAAGACTTATCATAGTTTTTGTATGATCTGCCTTCATAAGACACAATTTCTTTGGGGTTTTTCGCCTTTTTTCTACATGCATAAATGGGGGAGATGATCACTTATTAAAATGGGGGCAACATGTTTAGACATTACATACTTGGAGTTAGTAAGAATATTATCTATGGCAGTGCCATCCGTCAGTATAGCCTCTGGGTTGGGCCGGGTTATTTCAGAAAAAAGCCACTTAAGGTTGTAATCTCGGCAAAAGTTTTTCAACGCCTCAGTTTCTGGGTCAGCATTATCTAGAAAGTTGATATTGAAGTCGCCCAGGAACCAGTTTTCTCTTTTCTTTGTGTAGAGCTTCTTTAGGGCTTCTATAAAATTTGGTACCTTCCCTCTTGGTGGCTTATAGACGGTTGACATGGTCATCATACGATTATTAGGAATATCAATATCTATAGATAAACATTCAATATCGTCTGATATGTAACACAACTCTTTGTTCACTGTTGAATATTTATAAACTCTATCAGTAAGATAACATATAATACCTCCAGCATTTCCACTCCTATCTATACGATGGTAGCTTTTACCTGGCCATGAAAGTAGGGCTTTATCATAGCTTGGAGTTAACCAGGATTCTGTTAAGGCGACGAAGTCTACATTGTTGAGTGTTGGTCTTATCTCTTCTAGCTTTTTGTTGATACTCCTACAGTTAAGATGGGCCACTGAGAAACCTTTAGTTTTAGGAACCTGGAAGTCCTTACTGTAATCCATTATAAAGTATGTTTAAATAATAGTGTATGATGGGACCCAGCTCTCCCTGTAAGGTAGCTTCTTTTGCCTTCCTTGGCTCAAAATATTTGCTGTAAAAAGTTCGCAATCCAACTTATCAAAATAAAGTGGGCAAATCAGTGCGTTAGACACTAATGTTTGCATGTACAAGCCATATTTAGTTGCTCGAGTCATAATCTATAGCGATAGGAAAATAAATAATTATGTCCACCTAAAGCTATGTCTGAAATATGAAAGATAGGTAATATTTCATGCTGCCATATCAGTGTTGTTTTGCCTAGGGGCTGTTTACCAGAGGATTTCCAAGTAAGCCCCATGACTCCTGCATGGGATGAGAAATGATTTTAGTCGACAGCTAAGGGGGATTCCCTATAGATGTGGAATAGGCCCAGAACACCTCAAATATTTGAGTCTGTGTTTTTTTCTGAGAAGATGATCCCAGGTGAGAGGGTGGTAGTGGCCAATGATATACCATTTACCAGGTAGTAAACATATGTTATGGCGAACCTCATCCAGCAGAGACATGTTTCGCCTTAAAGACACGCCTACAGGGCCATTTATCTGTCTACTCTGTTGGCCTCCAATTGCCACCAGTTCCTACTACCCTTAATATGTTGTGACCAGCTCTGTGGTTGTTCTTTGTTCTGCTCATCTTTCTCCGTGACAGTTTGGCCATTATATGTCATTCCCTTCTACTTTATTAGTTTTTCATGGTTCATGTGGTTTGACACAAGAATATATGTGGTTTTGCACGTGCTCATCTAGAGGTGAAAACAGGAAATATTAATATGTTGTGCTCTCTTTCTTATGTGTTGGCCAATCTGCAGGGCAAAAGTGCTACACCGGGCCAGAAAATCACCATAGATTTACTATGTACTATTGATGTGATCCTTGATGCCAAAATACATCGGAAAGGCATAATGTGCAATATTGTGCACTTCACACATTTCAATGATTTTTCTGTCTTTAAAGGTGACTTTTACCTGACACCAGAGTCCAACATTTGCCTTGTCCTTATAAGGGATGCTCGAATGTGCCATTAAGTTCACTGACTGTCCAAATATATTATGATAAATGCAGCCCTAGTGATTAACTCGCCAGTGCATCCATGCATCATGACGACAAGGGCATTAAGACACTCTACGGCTCCTAAAGTGTTAAAAAGGAAAGAAAACGGGAGCTCCACATTCTCCCGCCTGAAGCGACTCCATTAAAGGGGCCTCCATTCACTGCCTTAAGTGGAAAGTACATTCACATCATTGGTCCACCTGCATCCGATTAAGTTACCATAGCAATAATTGAGTGTCAATGTTTGCCCTCTCAGTGCCCATTATATTTCTTCTTTGCCTTAAAATTCCTTCAGGGATTTTAACATCAGCGGCCATGGAAGGGCCAGGGAGGCTTAGCTTTATTCCACTTTAAAATTTACTTTTTTTTCACTGTACATAGAGTCCTAAGCTTGTGTACATGTATACCTTCGCCCCTGGGATGGAATTAAATTCATACGCGTATCAGATATGATAGGGGAAAGTCTGGTATGGTTTCATAATAGGGATGGGGTGGTATGTAATCCAAGGGTGTGGGGATATGGTGAAAGGGCACACTATTATAGACCGAGTCTGTCGGACAGATATTTAGTGGGTGTACTCTGAGGCCATACAAAGGAGAGTTGTTTCAGGTAATATGAACAGCTGAGGTAGGTATATACCAAGGTATATAGGCAGCAAAAAATGGTGAATCTTTGAGAAAAAATATGTGTGCATCTCTGAATGTTGACTGACGAGAACGGAAATATGAAGCATGGACTAATTGTCTCATATTGGATGGTTGACAGCATATAGACAGCACAGTTCATGTTACGAGTATTTTGCTAAAACTGTCTCAAACACAACTTTATACTGGAAAGTCACCCTTTATATATGACACATACAAGTGTTGCATCATACCAACAAGATGACAGCACTATGCTTCTCGTAAATGGTTAACCTAGGTGTATCGAGTATTTTTTTTACATTTACTCTAACACTATATTAGATTTAATATGAAAATGACATGTACGATGTATAGGCCTAAACATGATGTCGGGCCTGCGGTGCGGCGCAATGCTATGGCACCTTACACAGACATTTCTTTGCCTAAGCTGAAAGCTCTTCATCCTCTGAATGCTGCACTTATACGGCTATTGATCCTTTTGATTGGTGGAAATGGGTCACGTGCTTGGAGCTGTCCCTTAGACTGGCATGGCGTCCATTCCAGTGCTTGAAGCATGTGAATAGGAACAATTTGCATGAATCATTTACCTTCTGTGGCTATTGATCCATTATTTATCTAACAGAGAGGTGCCTTTCATGTATTGTCATAGTTAATGATAGGGTATGGCTATGTAAGTAAGGGTTTTACTACAGGCCAGTCACACCCCATACAACTATACGTCGTGTGTATAGTGTAATATAAATGGATATAGAATGAAGATATGCATGCCAAGCCATATTGACCTATATATGTGCATAATAGGTCTAATAACACAGACATATTATTGTAAATCTCAGATATTCTTAAGTATTTTAGTTACCAGGCCTTCCCACATTTTCGTCATTTTTATCATACATTTAGTTTGAGAACAGATAGAGATTGACCTATACCAATCCAATCAACCCTTTATACAGTAGAGTCTCAGGCAAGCTGTCAATAATATCGACTGGAGCCGGACATCAATGTCAATGATGTGCCCCACATGTACACAATGCGTGCCCACCGCACAAGTCTATACATTTAGTATTCAGTGGTATTTGGAAGCAGTTACCTTTATTTGTATATAGATGTACTATTATGTGGCTTATAAAACGTGTTTTATGTCTGATTCACGTTGGACGTGGATCCGCCCACTGTATCCAAAAAGAAAAATTCTTTACAACTATGAAGATCCAACCCCGGGTACTGTCCGTGTCTTGTAAACAGATGGCCAGCTATATACTCACCATACAACTTCTCTCGTCCAAATAATAATTAGTATAGCATCCGCTCTCAATAGTTACAAATAAGATGCAATAAGATATTAACCAAATTGTAGTCTTAATACTACTTAGTCGTAGGTAATCAAGGCCTATACAATTGGATTGTGAGGAAAGGCAGCACTACACTTCTCCCAAAAGCAATTTGATGATTTGCTTATGATACCCCAATCGAAGCAATTTCATTCCAAAGCATCTACTCGAAGCTACCTTTAATCGATGGGATGAATCTACTGCGCAATATACACGAGAGGCAGAATACAGGAACGGTATACAGTGTATGGCCCTTTCTCAAGAAGGGGAGGACCCTATACCTCACACTCTGGAAATCCCCATAATATTATGTTTTTATCATATTCTGTGAATCTGGTACAAAAGGAAGAGAAGCAGCCAAATGCCCATAGGGACCCACCTTCCCCATAAAGACGTTCATAGGAATGTCCACGGTAAAAGGCAATCGCCTTCGTTAAAATATGTGTTAAGATGTTGTCGATAATATAGACCTTCGTGCTATCTTTAATAATTCGGTTTGTGACTACATAATTTTAACACCCTACAGACAAGGGACATTCTAGACATCCTCCCCCATGCTATCACGATAGAGCTACCTGGCGACCTTTAGCAGGTCTACGCCGTTATTATTCAGTATACCTAGAGGGTCATGCATGTCACATCAAAAGATCCATATCTTAGTCCCTACGAGGGATACACCGAAACAGTCAATAGAGATGTAGCCTATGTCAGAATTTAAAAAAGAGTGATAGAACATTTCCAAATATAGGTGTAACCCTGATGCTCCCTGAAAAAAAAAGTATTTCTTTGTATCCTTCTTCTGTCGCCAAGTATAAGTGCATAGCGTTTTACGACGTCTGCACATGTATATGGCTGGAGTAGAAGATTTTTCTTCACTACTCTGCAGCTCTTGAGACACTTGACTTAGCAAACCTGTATACTAGTATATACTGTTGATAGGAACTATAAAACATCATTGGTGCTGGATAGATCAACTGCCTAATAATACAGTCTGATCTTAAACAAATTCAATTCCATTCAAATCCAACTATGTTGCTCTGCATACTGACGGTATCGATATCATTCAAATCCCACTATGTTGCTCTGCATACTGACGTTATCGATATCGGGCAGAGTTTGAATTCAAGAACCCAACGTTTGGGTCAAATCACAGTTATGGATTTCCAATAGAACTTTCCAGGTGAAACGCAAGGATCAAGATAAACTCCATATTTTATAAAGCCTTACCTCCAGTTCAATATTAAACTCAGAAATCTGCACCCTATTGATTTAGTTAGGATCAAACATGGAACATGTGAGTTGTTCTTAACAAAAAATAGTAAAACCCACCAGAAAAAATTGGAACTCACATAGTGGGTACGTATTACGTGAACCAATCTTCAGGTCATACAGCATAATTATAGATTTGTTGAGTACATCTCTAGCTCAACCCCATGGTGGGTTGTGACCAGCTTGATCCATGTACAGACGTCGAAGTGTGCACCGTTGTTGGCAGAGCCACACCACCTGAAACCACAGGGTGTGACCACTACCACGAGCAGCACCGGTAAAACAAACACCACATTCAGTTATCACTCTATGTACACAAATATACATGTAATACAGCAGCCCGAGGGGCTATTTTCACGTCCTAGTATAATAGAATGATATTAACATATTGGATAAGTAAGAATAAGTTGGAATACCAAAGAACTGCTTCTTTATCAACTTGTCGTTGAGCTGTCTTGTTTAAAGATTGTGTCTTGTGGGGAATTATATAATGCATAATGTAGGAACTAATTAGGTTAAATTACCCCGCTCCTAATTACAGAAAAGACGAAGGTTATAAAGGTTGATCTATAAGGTAAATAGACTCATGTTTTTGTATCATGAAAACAACGTATTTGCATAGGGATCCAAATGAAGCTGTGATCCCAGACCTCCCTCAATACATGCATGGCTGACAAGCTGGCAAGGTGCCATGCCACATTCCAAGGTCATGTCTAGAGGTCATTCAGTGCAAACATGTGACCCCACATGCACAGGTCAATCAATATGGTGCATATAAAAAATGGAGATCCGCGTTGAAGGTGTGGGAGTGGAGTATTATGCATGATGTACTTATATGTACTTAATTATGCTGCTGCTGCTATGAACAGTGCTAAGGGGTGTGGCTTCATGGAATACATACCCATGGCATGTCTTCATGGTAGAGAGGGGGTCATTAAGTGCATCTCTACCTGTGGTATGTGTGCCATGTTGGGCTAATGAGTAGCCTGTATATAGTGGCCACAACATGTTTACATATATGTATAGAGGTTAGAAACACCAAATTTTGAAGTCTTAAGAAATCAATAAATGACTTTGAATAAGCACGGCTGTGGATCTTTGAAAAAAAAAACAAATATTATCGACCTTCTCAGACCTACTGATATGTATTTGAATTTATGCTTAACAATGAAGTTAGAAACAATGTCAATATTGCTATTTCGATATTTCATACTGCACATAGTATATAACCATAGACAAATATCATCAGCACTTTGAAACTCACAGACAGTTGTCTCGCAGATGGAACAAAACTACAAAGGGATCCAGAAAGTATTCCACCAATTGAAATGAAAGAGATAGAGCAATGTTCAAATGTGTACCTATTCTTATATCACCTATCATATCACACAATCTATGTGAGTAAGTAGGCTTATTCCCAATGTTGGAAAAGCTAGTGTTAGGTAGATGAATTTATTCAAAGACCAGAATAGTCTGATGTCCTGGCGTGGGTTCACCAAAAGCCTGGCTCTAACTCCTCAGTCTACATATTGTTCCCACATCTCTGTGTACCCTGCTCCTATGTCTGCACACAGTCCCGTGTTAGCCTACACCCTGTTTTCCCGCGTAATCCCACCAGCGTCCCTAACGTGTTTGGGGATTGTCGTCTGCTGGATCAGACCTTGTTGTCAGGCAAACACCAGAATAGACCAGGATTCAGGTGGTGGCCGAGTAGCCCTGCACTTACAGCATTGTCACATGTTGACAGGGGCTGCAGGCCACAAGGTCCCTGATAATGGTTATGTGAACCCCTAACACACATCAAACAGCCAATCAGCTGTCTCAGAACCAGTCAGTCCGAGGTTGACATGTGCACCATTGTGTGGGGTATCCTAATGATGGACTGGCTGTAGAGAATGAGGTGAGATATGGCATTCACAATGGATAGAGCCTCCCTGAATTTACTCAACTGTTTCGATCCCTTTCGCCATGCTTTGAGATAATATTTCCACAGAAGACCTTGACAAATCTTATTTAGGTTTTTGGTATGTACCTCTAACAGAAGTACATGTAGGTCTCTCCACTTTCTCGTGCGTAATACCATTACATTGGAGTCCTATGGAAGATAAAACGATATTTCACTCAGAAAAACAATATAATGCGAACTATTTCCCGCTCATATCCCCTTTCATAAAGACATGACTTCATAAATTACCCAAGAAAAATCTTTCAGTTGATGAAAGAAATAATGATGATGATGTGACGTTTTGCCTAATGGGGGCATAACTCACCTCCTTTGTAATATATGTTGTTGCATAACATAGAGGGACTAGATAATCGAGAGACGAAAAACGCACTAGATAATACAGACATACACATTTGTCTGTCCACCCAAAAGAAGAGGATGGTGGATAGATTCAGACGCACCCTGGATTCCCTTCTTAGAACTACCTTACACAGCCAAATACATTGATGGCATACCCTGGGAATCTCTGGGGACTTACCAACATTCAATACAAAAGCCAAACTATTCATGACTCAAGGACCAGACACACATACACAGAAATGATTTTCTTATAAGTCACAGATGACAGCTTCGCTGCTCGTGCCATATCTCCACAACAACAAGCACGATTCATGCCTATATCAGTGGCCTTAACCCTTTAAAGATGTGTGAGTAACTTGCCGATGCTGTATCAAATTGATGCATCATGCCGACCATTTGGGAGTGTCTGAACCCTGTAGGGTCGGTGTGATGCTTGAATGCAGTCCTAGCGAGTTACTCGCCAGCGCTGCATTCGAGCATCATGCCGACCAAGGGCATGATGCATTAAAGCATCATGCCGTCCTTAAATGGTTAACACATTCCCCTCACTTTTTGCACACCTAATGCTGAATACCAAGGAGCCATCCATGTGTCATAATGTGTAAATCACAGGGAGTGTATTAGTCACAGCATGGGGCGGTAGGGGACGTTAGCAGCGCGATGCTCGCCCATCAACAACCTACATTGTGGTCAGATAAAAGTCATTTGGAGCTTTTTATCTGATGAGGTGACTCTTTGCAGGGCAGGCAGTAATACAATTCCCTTTACAATTTCGTATTGCGTTCATTTCGGTTCTCGCATATAGTCTGTCCGCATGGTTTCGTTTATTGTATGTATATGGTACTTCCAACATTTCCTATTAGCTTACAATTTCGTCTTATACATGCATATAGTATGACTCCATATTCGATCACATGTTATAGATAATTGTTTTACTATAACTAGCAGCTAGATCACTTTATTCCCTGGTATTCGGAACAGCATCATTAAACATTTTAGTATCTTCATTGCAACGACTCCATTGCATTATGTTAAGAGATAGAAATGTAAATGAGAATCTGGATGTCATTGCAAAACATCACCAAGCCTGGGCCGTCTTGGGCATTGGGCTATAGTTGGTAAAGGAGTTGATCCTACCTAGAAGTCTCTAGTTCTAGTCTCACTCGCCAGGTGCCAGCACACGCCTCCACTATTGGCCGTTCCCCTGATATGAGGCAGAGCAGAATCGACAGCATAGAGACTCAATGGTATGCCGCAAGCCACGAGAATACAACGTTAAAATGCATCTCCCGCCAGTAAATTTGGAAAGACTCGGTAGTACCTTTAGCATCGTATATAAAAGCCCACAGTATTGCATATCATAATTATCTGCAATATGGAGTGTTTATGAAACGTATATCAATATAGTGTGTGGTCTAATCATAGCCATGTCAAAAAGAAATTATCACGCCTCCTTCATCCTAGGTTTTGTTGTTATTCTCATTTTCTGATGTAGGGGGGGGGGGTCTCCAAAAATAGAAATACCAAAGGTATGTGCGTGTTGCAGATGGTACGCTGCAAGTGTAGGTCAATATTCCATATTCCCTTCAAATTTATATTTCTAAACGAAACCGATTTGCTTTGTTCCATATAAATCGTATACATCTAGTATTAAGCCTTATGTAATCTATACCACTACATGCAATAGATGGTGTGAATCCGATCATATATAGTAAGTATTCTAAAACGGCCGGGAGACGCCACATTTAGATAAGTGGCCCTTTCGTGATGCCTTCTGGAAACCATAACCCCTAATACTAACCCAACCCCTCATCTAGCCCTAACTACCTGTGTAACCCTTAACCAGGGCCCCTGTTCTGGACACTCCCACTGGAGGCCCCCACAGTATGGGACTCACTCACCTGTGTTGTATTCACCCCAGGAGGGCTCCTCCAGGTCTATGCTGATTCCCACGGGCGGCACCAGGGGGCGGTAGTGTGGAGAATGCCCCCTAGTGGATGGGCGTGGTACCAGGGACAGAGCTAATAGTCCCAATGGTTCTTGCTATTTCTGGAGTGAAATTTGTGGGAAAAGGACAGCTGTCAAATTGTAACTTATGACCTGGTTGTGTAATACTAAGACAAAATACCAGGCGGCTTGTGAGTTGGCTAAAAATAATACTTGACGTAATTCATGAGAGTTGGCTTTCCAATTCAGTATTACGTCAAATGTTATTCTACTGGTCCTTCAATAAATATATAATATCCTTGTAGATGAGGGCTTTACTGAATAAAGTGTACAAAATATTGCATCATATGTACACATTAGAAGGTTTGGTATGTTTACATTTTAGAACAGGTGTTATTCCGTCGTCCTTCTGAATATAAACAGTCAGTCGGTATATACTCTCTGACTTAAATACCTGATGACATATGATACAAGAGAGTCATAAAGAAGTTAGGGAAACCCGATAGTGCCAGAAACCTGTGATTTAGTTGTCATCCTTTCAATATTGTCATAGGAGAACATCCAATTGATTAGATACCACTGGGACCACAATGAAGCCTTTGACAGCGACTGTACAAAATAACAACGAATACCTTCTTGAATTTCGGCTTAAGCCTGCATATACATGTATAAGGTTTACAATTCATTAACCATGTTTTCTTTCTCTCTTTTCCTAGGTGAGTGTCACTATAATTCACTATTTGGTAATAAGATGGTGCCGAAACAATCAAAGGTAGGTTTTTTTTAGTTTTTTTTTAATAAGTACATAAATACGTTTTGAACACAGATCATTCACCGATCGCTCTTTGTGTGAGAATCAATTCGGATTTTACCGATGAAACTAACGCGCCACCCGTAGCAAATGATGTCATCATACAACGTCATTGAGCTATAATTTTATTAATTCTACTTTCTTCAAGTCTACTGTGTGTGGCATGCTGGTGCCCTGTATACATACATCTGATACAACATAGCACAGATCATCACATATACATTACATGATGGGTCATGATCTGACTTTTCCTTGTCAGACATACTTTAACCCTCCATCACTTTAATGGCCACAGCATATAATGATGAGTCAAGAGACGACAAGTTATATTTTGGAAAGTTTATCCTGTGAACTTGTTACATGTTAACATACGGTACATGGTAGTTTTGGATAAACATAAATTAAAGTTATAAAGGTCTAACCTTGACCTGTTGATAAAATGTATGTGTATGTGATACAAGTCGGTACCCGGTATATACACAACATAAAATAGAAGACATGTTAAGTATACGTGTTATAAATTCACTGTCCAGTATAAAAGTGAATATAAAGTTTTTATAGAATAAAAACTTGAAAGATGTTGAACAGTATGTGAAACGTAAACCCTTAGGTGTGGGGGGGTGGGTAAAGTTTATGATGCCGAAGCCTGAGGCTTGAAAGTTCTACCCGGAGTAGCGCTGGTTTCCAGCGGGTACCAGCGGCAGGGAGACGCTGGCTGCGTTCGAGAGTTCACTTTGGTAGCGTTCGTGTATTCTTTTGCCGCCACTGTTTTCCCATCATTAAACAGCAAGTTTGTCCAATTACTGATAATGATGAGTCAAGAGACGACAAGTTATATTTTGGAAAGTTTATCCTGTGAACTTGTTACATGTTAACATACGGTACATGGTAGTTTTGGATAAACATAAATTAAAGTTATAAAGGTCTAACCTTGACCTGTTGATAAAATGTATGTGTATGTGATACAAGTCGGTACCCGGTATATACACAACATAAAATAGAAGACATGTTAAGTATACGTGTTATAAATTCACTGTCCAGTAGCAAATAGTGTCGACAACTTGTGGGCGACACGTTGAGAGGGAAGAGATGGCACGTATGGTTTCATTCCTGCTTCACTCGTCCAGGTACCGTGTTTAGCCACATCCTGTCTTTCAGACCCTGCAGCCACTGCTGCCTGTGACCCACCTCGACGTAATGAGTGGTTCGAAAAGGAGTGGGCATAGGGTATGTTAAGTTTGATTAGGGCTAGTCTCACCACACTGGTTAGATGGGCCGGTGTGAGAGAAGTACCATTGGTGAGAGTGAAGGCAGGTGAATAAGGCGAGCCTGGGACTAGTCTAATATAAGTCTCCCATGCCGACGTAGGGCAGGCAGGTGAACCTGGAATCCTGGGTAGGGACAACACAGCCGGAGTAGACCCCAGGGTGATTGTTTTGGATGACCTCACTACCACAGTTAGTCCTATAGGTGTTACTGTGATGTCCCCCCTGGTGAGAGTATGTGGACCAGACCACAGTGTAGTCACCGGGGTGAGGAGATTTGAGGAACGTAAAAATGAAAAGAACCCTACGCACAAGGCTGCTTTGATTGGTATAGCTGCCGGGATTCCATTGAGATATTGGCAAACCTTCACTAGGTCCTGGGGAGTCAAAGGAGGGGCTGGTACAGTTACATGTGGTCTAAGGTTGATAGCACCTTTTGCCACTGACATAGCCTCTGAGGCTGTCAGTCCAGAGACGTCCCCTCCTCTACACTCAATCCAGCTCTTAGCTCCTGAGGTGTAGTTGCGGCGAGATGCAGGTGAGGTCAAAGAATTGGCCAAGAATTGCTGAAACATGGCCGAGTCCTGTATAGAGGGAGATAGAACGTCCACAGAGTAGTACACCGCAAATGTCAGGTAGAATCTGGCTTGTCTCAGCCGGTTGACAGCGGTGTCATCTGTTACTGACGCTCTGTAGGATAGTTTTGCCTGGTGTCCTAGTGGACAATCTGCAATATAGACACAGAATTAAATAGGGTCGAACACAGGGAGTGGATCCAGTGGTTGGACCTGTTGGAGGCCCCTTTCTTTAACTAGTCGAGCGGCTTGCACGCGCTTGCTACTGATGTGCTGGCGGCTTAGGGCGTCGGCCAGGGGTAGATCTTTTCCATACTTGTGGCGTATGGTGATGGTGTGGTCCCTATTAGCAGCATCTAGCCACAGCTGGCGAGAGCATGCAGCTAGTATGGGATCATGAGTCCGGCCAGAAGATAGGGCCTGGCTAGAGGTCATATTGTCCGTATGGACCACTATGTTGAGACCCTTACACAGGGGGGGGGTCAGAGTCCTGTAAGCGATGACGAGGTTGACTGCCTCCCTGTGTACTATTAAGGGGAACTTAGTCTTTTGCTCTTGGGTGTACTTGAGCGAGTAGTAGTGTGAGCTGGAGTTACCTCCGCCCCATACTAGCGTAGTGTCACACTCTATCTCAAACTCCTGTGCAGGGGGAGTGAGAAAGTGGAGTCCATTTGTAGACCTAGCATAGTTAGCAAACCATTTTACATCAAGGAGGAATGCATCTGTTATGTATGCTGGACCATTGTCAGGGGCCTTTCTCAGTGTCTCTAGTATACGGCACACAAACCTGCGTGCAGGGGGGATACATTTAGACACGTGTAATATTTTACCCACCAGTGACTGTATCCTTGGTTTATGGGCATACCTTGTTTTAGTCCACAGATAGCATTCCTGTTCAATGTCCTGCAGCTTCAGAGAGGGGACCTTGAGGGTCATGTCGGTGGTGTCGAAGTCAAAGCCCAGCCACTCCATGGTCTGAGTAGGAGGCTGGCATTTTTGTGGCGACAACTGTAGGCCTAGGTCCTCCGCCAGGGTTAGGAAAGCCTGATAAGCCTGTTCAGCCTCCTGCTTGGTAGGGGCTGCCCCACAAAAGTCATCCAAATAGGAGAGGGTCCAGTATCCACTCTGGCCCATGAGGTAGACCACAGCGTTTGTTGTTCGCTGACAGGCAGATGATGAAAGTCTGGCGCCGAATGAAGGGCATAGGTCCAAGTAGTAGGCTTCCTGGAATCTGAGGCCCAGGAGGGGAAGGTCATAGGGGTCATTCCTGAGCTGGCGATAAGCCCTTGCGAGATCGGCCTTCCATAGGTAGCAGGAGGGGCCTATGTACTTTATTTTAGTGGCCAAGTCCTCCACAGAGGGGAGGGTGTAGCTGCAGGATTTTCCGTATAGACAGTTTTTGGTGATACCCCCGTTCAAGCCCTTTCCGTCTGGGTAGGAGAGGTCGAGGACCACCCTCCTATCCATAGAGTCCTTCTTTTTAGTGGTGAGTAAGGGGGCTACACAGGTCCAAGGGTGGAAGGGGGGCGAGGCAAATGGGCCTAGTAGGCCTCCCATTGTAAGTTCTTTGTCTATAAATGCCTGGATCTGCCTCGGGTAGCGAACCGCTGAGGTGTGGTTCTCCAGTATAGGGGGTGGTGGGTTAGAGCCTGTGAACCCTACCGGCCAGCCAAACCTGAGATACTGGAGTAAGTCCTGGTCATGATAATCGGTCAGCAGCTCCTCCCACCTATGGAGGTTTAGTCCAGAGGGAACCGTGACACGGGCTTTCATGTAATTTGGTAGTTGGGAGTCTTTAACTACCGTATAAAGTAAAGCATACTGATCCAGGCCCACCCACATATCGGGGTCAATGTCCGGCCATAGGGCGACCTTGACCGGGGCATACTCATGGGGAGTAGGGCCTAGGGCTGGGGGTATGCTTAGTAGTGGGTCGTGGTACTCGTCAGAGTCATGGTCTCCAGGCCGTGGCGAGGTAGTGCTGGCAGTATGATCACTAGTGGCCAGGTGAGGAAGACCTAGCTGAGGAGTACTAAGGCTGTGTAAATTGGAGCCATGACGACCGTCGTTTGAAACGACCTTTATGCTGCCATCACTCTGTTGCTTAACAATGTATTTAGACTTATAGCCGAGAGCAGCCGGGTTCGCAGGGGGAGCCATGAGATGGCCATCACACCCTGGAGGAACCCCGGTAGGGCCAGAGGTAGAGAGGGAGGCAGGGTGTTTCACATCGGTAGGATGGGTATAGCCTACATCCCCCTTTTTAGAGCAAGGAACAGAGGGGAGCATGGAGCCGGTGTCACCCGGCTTAAGCCCGAAAGGGGGGCTGGAAGCGGGGATTAGTTTTTATATTGCAGGCCGGCATAGAGTGGTAGTATACAACCTGCAAGTTGGTGCGGCACCATGAGCAATGGTGGCCTTGTTGTATGTTAGCCTCAATGTGCCCATCCTGCTTAGTGCAGCCCGCCGCAGTGTTGAACTGGTCACAGGGGACATCGGTCCTGCCGAGAGCTGTAGGAGCCTTGCGGCGTTGGCGGGGGCGTGCAGCTGATTGAGGTGGGTAGCCCTGTTGTTGAGGGGGGTAGAAGGGCTCAGGCTGAGCCTGAGGAGGCAGTGGCTGAGGCTTAGGCGCTGAGGGGGGCTGACGGGAAGGCTTAGTAGATGCAGAGGTGTTACTGCCCACAGCCTGAACAGAGGCCAGTGTGGGGAACAGTCTGCCAGACCTAACCCGAGAGGTGGTGTTCCTGAGTGAAGCTATCTCGGGGTCAGTCCACCCTGGTCTAGACGTGTCGGCCCACCTAATGTTACCCTCAGCCACACCTGTGAGGATCTCCTCCGACCACTCACGCACCTGGTCCCAACTGTAGTCCTTAGCATCCTGGAGCACATCATAGAAGTGGGCTGCCAGGGCAGTGCGATCTAGGAGCGGGGTGCGGTCATCAGTAGCGAGCCTGTGCAAGCCGTGGAGATATTCAGGGGCCTCCAGCTGATTGAGGCCGGTTTTAACATGTGTGGGGCCTCGGAATATGTAATCATGGGGATGAGATGGCCTACCTTTCATATGAGTGATATGCTGCGCGGTGTCGAGCAAGGCCTGTACCTGCAGACCGACCAGGGGGCTGGTAGCCTGCTGCATAGACACCGGGAGGAACGGGGCCGGGTTGATGTGTTGCTGCTGCGTAGTGACAGCTGGTTGCTGTGACAGCAGACCGACTGACGGGCGGGCAGCGTGGTCTGGCGGGGTGTCAACATCGGGCACGAGGAGTGGATCCAGCTCGCCGCCAGCGGAGGTGAGGGGAGCTGGGTAGGGAGCCGCCGCGCCCCGGGCAGCGGAGGCAGTAGAACGTGTAGAAGCCTTCCTACCACTTGCGGGTCGCCTGTCAACCGTCTCAGTGGGAGCGGTGGAGGCTGTAGCCGGGGTAGGGAAGGCCTCCTTCAGGCGTGACAGTATCTCAGTGGAGGTGTCGGACACGTCAGTGACAGTAGATTCCAGCGTGCCGAGGCGTGACTCCAGTTGCATCACTTTATCTGTCAGTTCTTTCGTTCCTAACCTCTTTTGAAGCACCGTCGGGGCGGGCTGAGGTTCAGGGGCCTTCCTCTTGGCTTTAGGCGGCATGGTGGTACCTAACTAACTAATAACTACAACTAAACTAACTAAAGTTTATGATGCCGAAGCCTGAGGCTTGAAAGTTCTACCCGGAGTGGCGCTGGTTTCCAGCGGGTACCAGCGGCAGGGAGACGCTGGCTGCGTTCGAGAGTTCACTTTGGTAGCGTTCGTGTATTCTTTTGCCGCCACTGTTTTCCCATCATTAAACAGCAAGTTTGTCCAATTACTGATAATGTGCTATGTCCTTGGTCGTCATGACGTATGGATGCAGCTCAAGTCTATACTCATCAGGGCTGTATTCATCCACCATCCCGACCCTTTGGGAGTGTATCAACCCCATAGGGTTAGCATGATTCTTTGATGGAGCCCTGGCAAGTTACTCACCAGGGATGCATTCATGCATCAGTATATTAACAAGGGGTATAGTGCAATAGAGCAGCACCCAGGCCTTACAAGTTAAGATGTCAGGTGTCACATCTTGATGCCGCCCTCAGGTGCTGATGGGTAGGGACCCAGGTCAGGGGGCTGCACAGGTGACTCATTAACTATTCAGGACCTTATCTCAGCAAGGGGCCTCTCTGTGTATGTAACCTGAATAGAGGCTAAATACATGTACATGCATAAAGCTCAAGTTTACCTTTATCTAATGGGTGTATACTCAAATGTAGGGTTTCAATCATCCCCTCTATGACCGAGTTTAGTGGTTTAACCATTGTGTGCAAAGAGACCCTTTAGATTATTACGTGCTTCCTAGGTATTTAATACTTCATACCGATAAATATAAGGTCATGCATGATTTGTGGTGATAACGATATTTCTCAGCTGATCTTTGATAGGTGCATTGTATGCATTCATCAGCATAGACTTTTCCTCTACTTTAAGATGTCTCTATACTATCCTGAAATTTAAATGCAATGGCATTAACCCAGGTCTTGCTACCCTATAGCAAGACCTCAAGTGCAGCAGTAGTCAGTACGCTGGGCCTTATATAGATAACGTGGAACTTACAGTTTGTTGTCAAAAGTACACATGTAAACATGAATGTGGAGTATGTTGTAGAAAATGTGAAGAAAAGAAAAACAAAGGCAATTTCCTATCGGCAGATGGATGTGGGCTTTTGTGATGCGGATTAACTTTTTAAGTGCGACCCCTTTCACTGTGGAGATATTTGATACATGACGATTCATGCTAATTATGTCATCTATAAGGGCACACAAAAGGTAGATTTGTAAGCCCCCCACACCATGACGTACAGGTACATAGGGTGGCCTCCTTAATCATGTCTACCTGTTACACACCTGCTGCAAACTCCTTACATCCACCACCCTCCTAACACACCGAGACTCAAAGCCAAACAATCAAAAGCCACATGTGAATTATATCTTCCAAAATAGCTTTTGCGCGATACCACATTGCCTCTGTTCAGTGCCAGAACATGTGCAGATTATGATGATAGTGCTGTAGAATTTCTTATTCATGTTTATTTTTGGGGTGGGATTTTTACTAGATGTTGGCGATGTAGAACCCCCCCCCCCCATTGGGAGGGCCCCTGTACCTCCTGATGGGTGTCTTTACAGGAGCCATGTTGTCAAAATGCCCTTGACAGCAGCTGACAGTGGCCCCTTTAGTAGCCACATTGTCACCTGGGCCCCGGGCCAAGTACCTGGTAGGGAGGACCTGTGCTTGTGTAATCATAACTAACAAAGCAGCTCCGTTGGAGCAGGTCCATGTATCCTGGGGGGTGTAAATGATGGCATGGCATGAGGTGCCCTCTTGTGGCAAATGTGAACAACACCCCAGGGTCCTCATGACACCGTCTATACCCCGGAGAATGTCTAGTCATTGGAAAAACGAATCGTACCTTATCACAGACGAAAGGAAACAACAAATTTGTTGCTATTTGGCTTTTTAAAATAAAACATTTGATTAAATTGTTTGCCATCTACAAGGTATATCATTACACTGTATATTATACCCCCTTTTCTTTATTTGAGTAGGATTATGTTGGTGGACGAGGAATGTGGTGAAACCAACCTCAAGTAGGCAGGTTGTGGTGGGTGGGGGACGGGGCAGTTTGTGTCTTTGCTGCCCCAGAGGCATGCTTGGGCTGACATTGTAAGGCTGTTTGTCATTACCTTCCAGTCCCCCGCCCATCGTTGGTGTTATCTCCAGCAAATCTGCCCGAAAGGCTTGTATTCAGTTTGTATTTTGTCACTTTCAGCTTGAGAAAGACCCTCATAAAGGTTTTCATACCAGGCCCCATAAAGGCCTATGCACAGGTACTTTGCTAGGAGGGGCACATACCATCATGAATGAGCCTGCTCATGCCGTGGATCACATACTAACGCCTAGGGCAGTCTTCTTTGTGCCTTTCCCCAAGATTTATGCTTTGATAACAGTTGTTCAGTGACAATTTAAAGATACAAAATATTTTTCCTCCACATTGTGAATAGATATGCATGGACACCTGTAAGTGTGGTCTGCTTTTTTGGGCAGTAAATATCTGTCGCGATTATTCAAATTGTAGTAAGTCTGGGGCAATTTTCTAACCCTCTAAAAACCGTGTTATACCTTAATACCTATTATATAGGACACCCATGTTTGAAATAGTCACTAAGACCCAAAGGGAACTTACGGAAGACATCGTCTTTTTTCAGTTTTTCAACTGGCGTGTCTGTCTCTTCCAATTGACTTTCTCCCAGTTACCATTTCTTCTTTTTGGACAGATTGAGACCTGTCTATGTTTATGGCTGCAGCTCAGCTGTTCTGAATGGCCTAATGAGGGGCGTTATTATGGTTCTGCTGTCAACTAGTTCCCTGAAATAGGTTGTTAAGTGCCTTCTCACAGATTCTGCCTCTGACTTTGGTCTTTTCTCTGGCCGTCGCCCACCCCCCCACCCCCCCAGTCTGACGTCAATTGACGTAAAGTCGTTTCAGCGTCACGCAAACGTCGGCTATTTTGTGCTGTGCGCCATCTTTAGAACGAGGTGAACGAGAGAGGTCAGCCAATGAGAGCTGCTGTTACAACAGAGGCGGCAGTGTCACATGATTGGTGCGGACCAATTACAAGGAGTGGTTCAGAAGGCAGTGTATTGAGGCGGGACGCTCATAATGGCGGTTGTCACATCGTGTTAGCCACACTCACCAGGCGGCGCTGATGGTGAGGAATGCGGGCTATACCTGCCAGGTGGCCCTGCTAGAGTTTACACACATGTATGATATACAATACATAGGTGGACCTCATACTTTACTAACACTAGTGACAGGGGGTGGGGGTGGGGGTGGGAGGGGGTAATACTAAAAGTCCAGTAAGGTACTGAATCTCAGGTGCGAATCTAATGTTCTGCCATAAGGGGGTCCAGGAGAATATGGTGAACATGCATCTCATTTATAAGTATTGATCCCTAGTGTTGTCATATTTAATACTTTTCAATAAATCCAGTTACTCATCTGTATCTTATTCTACTTTTAACTCATGATTAATGATGAAATTATCAACTTTGATGAAAGGTCATTTTCAGTCATTGAACGTCTACTCATAAATGCAATGTGTGACTGTCGTCCTTCAAAAGTTGTTGTCTGCTATCAAGATGACCCACAATACTTCTTGTTGGACAGATGTCATGACTGACAATCCAATATCCAAGCTATGTGTATCCCAGTCGGTCCTTCTATTCATAGAGTTCATTTAGGACTGGAAACCACATGTTCAAACTCATTTGGTGCTATTGATGATCAACATTTCTGATCGAGATACATGCCCAGGGTTCATCAAGCTCAGTTTCTTGCAGCTACTCAAAACGTGTTACAACCATTTACAAACAACATAGAACAAACTCCTGGTGTTTGCATGTAGTTTATCCCTTAGGCTCAGATGTAACTCGGCCTATTAGTTTCAAATCCTGTTGGGGTGATATAATATGGGAGCCCCACCCATACTATTATACCTCTGGGGCCATTGTGTCCCACACTGACCACCTGGAACGTCCCATCCCTAGAGTGGTCAGCTATACGAGCCTGCTAAGGGGACACCACTGACCACTGACTGCTGTCCGACTGTGGCTCTGAAAAGAAGGCATATAGAACAAAAAGAGTTTGAGTGCCTCTCCTGCAGGGTCAAGCAGGGATTGGCCTCGGGTCCCATACTGCGGGAGCCTTGACTGAGAACCCCTCTCCAGATCCCAGGGCCACTCAAGCATTGGTTGAAAGAAGGCTCGCCTTGTGGGTATAGTAGGCCGTGGAGGAAAATCAGAGCTGCAACACTTCACTGGGTCTATGTTGAAGGCCCTGTTGTACACCAGCTTAAGCTTTCTATGCTTTATTAACCTCTTCTCCACTATATTGAAGGCATATCGACACTTCTACCGCTGTACCAGCAGTAGAAGACATGGGCCTTTGGGTTAACCAGTCACTCAGCCAATCTGGCAGAGTAGCTTTTTAGATGGAAGTATTCACTCCACAGTCTAATATTTCCAGCCACATGTCCCTCAATGTATTCTAACCTGTTCACCACCCACGAGACATTTCAACTCCACTCCTCTTAGATACTCCTCGTACCACTTCTCCTTGCTTCTGTAACATACACTAATATTGACATGTTTGCAGTAATATAAGCTTGCTGGACATGTGGTGTGCCTCTTGGGGAACCGGATTGACCATTTCGAGGAACTGGCAGTGATTTCATTGTTGAGAACAACACCTTGCTTATTGCCAGTGTTGGATCCCTATGTAGGGGCTGATTCGTATACATGGCGGACATGGTGGAAGCAATTTCATTGCATAATCCTTATCTTAAGAAGTAGTGGATTTCCGATCTGGCCAGAAGATTATTGTGTCACAGTGAAGTATGAGTACATGTATACATATTATACATACATAATATAGACAGAGATAGACAGGAAGGGACAGAGGGACCGAGACAGACAGATAAAGTTAGACAGGATATAGGTGCACAGTAGGCTATATATAATCATTCTTACGTGGCTGACAAGTGACTATTCTTAAGAAAATCATCTTTCTTTAAGCTAGTCATTTTGTCCTCCACATTAGACTATGTATCTTGTAAAAGGAAATTATTTTTGGATGTGAACCTCTTCTCAGACTCTAGGCCTTATATGAGTACAGGATGGAAAACCACAAAGTGGGGTTCTGACCTAAACCTCCAGACCTGTGGTGGTCATCCCACACACAATACTCCACAAGTATATTTACACGAATATCAGGTGCTACCCACACTGCTTACATTCAATACAGGTGTTTGAGGGGGAACGCGAAGCACAGTTGAGATAGCTATATGGATATGCATAGTGTACATGTATACCAATGTCTGAATGAATATGCAATGTTAACTCAGTCCATATACAAGTGTGATTAAATGGTGATGGAATATCTACCGTTGTTATACAGTACACACCCAGCCTTACTTCTTTTTGTATATGAATTATAAAACTATATCAATATTGGGCAGAGTCAGGTCCCACACATAATTATCTACTGTTTCTCAGGAAATGTGAATACGTTTTAAATATGGGGTGGAGAACTAAGCCAACACACAGGTATAGAGATTGATAATACATACTCTAGAGCTACACTGTAAACAAATTCCGTCAAAATAACGGAGATTCACTGGCATCACTGGGTGCCAGACTTTCACCGTAAAAATAACGGTCACTGTTCTTTGAAGTTCACCTTAATTTTAACGGCGAAAGTCTGGCACCCAGTGGTGCCAGTGAATCCCCGTTATTCAACATATACAATGGGACATCACTGTTATTTCAATACAGTGCCTAAACAATAGTTATAATGGTATTTTTTTTAATTTAACTCATTTATCCCAGTATTCTAGGCTCAATGTGGTTCCATGCCAAATTTGGTACCATGTCCAATCAGCAATATCATCTTATTGTCAAGACTCCAGGCCTAATCATTAGGAATCAGTCTATGAGAGCCTTATAAGTTGCTTAATGACACTTTGCAATGCCAGTCCATGGGAGGAAGTCACTCTAGGATGGCTACAGAGCAAACCTTACAGCTGTTTATCTATATATTTTTCTTATTACTACAAAAATGGTGTTCTGAGCATCCATGAAAATCTTCTCGTGAACCAAACTGCCACCTGATGTGATAAAACTAAACATCAATTAAACGTAGCTTTACCATAAAAAAACAACTGTGTTTCACTGTAAAATAAAGATTAGATTTTACATTGCCCCACTGTAATAATATATAATGATCATCCACGTAAAATTGTCCATTGATTCTCTGTATATTCAACGGAATATTTGTACAAGACATAGCTTCACTGTAATTGAAAGATTAATTGTGTGATTTAAATCACAGGTGACCCAGGGCAGTTTAATACATATCATTTGGATCATATGTAACATTTGTAACAAATAGAACATGGCCAAAGGAAACATATGGATCATGATGCCCATGAACCATGATGACCATGAACCATGATGCCCATGAACCATGAGGACCATGAGCCATGATGGTCATGAACCATGATGACCTTGAACTACCAGCCCCAAGGAACCTACACCGCCACCCACTACCACCAACATAGTTTGTGATATTCTGTGTGTACTACAGTTGATCTTTGTTTCCTACCCAAAAACGTCTCATAAAATGATCTCACCTACCCTTTAGCACTGAGCTCTATGGGTGTCTGTGTGAACGCTCATCTTTTAAAGGGTGGATTCAAGGTCACTGGCCTATGCTTCAGCACTAGTTCACACAGACCTGTAATTTAGCCTATTTTTGACATTTTTAAATTTATTTTTTTCATAGGGAAATAATTTATTTGGCACTGTTTGAACAAAACAGCAAGACAGACATTGTTGCAGAGAATCACACCAGCATTGTTTGATGTAGAAACTGTGTTAAATAGATCCAGGGGGAAAGTCAGCTGACCAAACAACGATTTCTGGGAGAAAACCATCTCACAGAGAACCAGGGTACCCTGGGTCAATAAACTGTGTTTCACCGTACTGGATTACAGATATTCACAGTAAAATTGGTTGACTTAACATTACCTCACCGTAATCACATTAATGATGATCCACCGTAAAGTTTTGTATTGATTCTCTGTATATTCAACGGAATATCTTTACAGTGTATGCTGTTCATTGTTCCCCATTTATGTATAATGGTGTAGGCCTACTCGATAATTCTGATATACGTTTTACATACTGACAAGAGAAGTCTGATCGCATTGCACTCGGGGTGCATTGGGACTACATTATACGCAAGTAAAGCTAAATAGATCCTGGCAAATAAATGTGGGAAAGTATCAATACCCCTGTCAAAACATGCCTGCATCAGTCAGAGCTATGACATGCCTTGTTTGTGAGGAGAGAAGCTCTGGAGTTTGCCTTTGAGCTCTTGGGGACAGAGCTATGTGTATGCCTGTCGCCCTGCTCTTGTATATAGGGGGTTTCTGTCTCCCTATTGGACATCTGTCAATAGGACACTCGGGTTCTGACGTACTTATGAAGGTCAAAAGGTCAGGGTCAGAGGATGACTTAGCCCTGAGGTCAGCTTTGAAGTGTTTGAAGATGAGAGTGTCATCCAGCCTTGATCTCCTAGCTCCTTTTAACGCAGCAGCATTCCGAGACCAGTGACCTGAAATATTGAGAAAATGAAATATCCTTATGAGGCAGAAGCTTACTCTGAAAATAGAAGGTTGAGTTTTCCCAGAAGATTTCGTTACTGTGGCTTGCTTCTTTGACAACAGGGATAACACAGGTGCAGACAATCCTGATGTTTTCAAGATGGCTGACGCCCACGCATGTACCCAAGCAACATGTGTTTTCCTGCAGGTCACTAAATGGGATTCCCAAGACACTTTCATCAGGGATTCACATAGCTTTGAGAAAAAAGAAGTAACTGAGGGATTTTCTATCTTTGATGTCAGTTCTCTATATTTTCAACAAAAAGCTAAGATTGCAATGTTATCTGTGTCCTACTGCGACTGTAAGCAACATAAGACCACTTGTATATTCGATGTGTCTACATGGTGTCATTAGTGTATACATGGTAGGTTTTATTAAGACAAATGCCTGGAGTGTTCTCCAGGTTTTTCCAGTTACAGGTGATCCTTCACCATATAGTCTATAATAGAGCATTACATTGTATGGTTCATGTCTAGTGTATTAGGACTAATGGAAACATCATGGCAGCCTCTTGTGATTAAGACATGTTGAGACATGGTGTCTACAGGAGTAACCTAGACGGAGAATTCCTTTGAGCTTCAACATGGGCTTCACCTCTCTCTCAACTAACCATGTACCAATTCATTATGAGCCAATTTAGATACATAAAGTGTACTACAAATGTACTTTATCTAGTTTATAGGCCCACTGATATTTTAGATATTTCATCCCGACGTGTGCATAGTGATTTCAATAGCAATAAGATAAGCGAAATTATATTCTCGTTCTGCAAATATGTCTTCATGGATGCCAAATAGAAAAATGAAACCAGTCATTACAAATAAAAATACATGTCCTTGTGAAATCTATTCTAAATGTACAACAAAGGATGGTATGGGGAACACAAGGAGCCATCACGTAGGGTAAACGTCCAAGGTATCAATTTGGGGCTATTGCATTTCTTTGCCTATGTCAATAACAGAGGACAAGGATCGACCTTAGAAGTAGCCTCAGGGCATATAGATGTAGTGTTGGTAACAGTCTTGTCAGTTCATCTTCAGGACACGTTGCAGCGCTATAATATGCATGGCAGAGTGGGTCTGTGTCCTATCTAAGAAACACTAAGATCGATCACTGATAGTTCAGGTGGACTGTCTGAGGAAATTATCCAATTATCCCACCTCAATGTCACAATTTAAGAGCATAGAGAAGTGATAGAACCGGTATTGGAATTTTCGAAATGTACATACTAGAATTTTCAAAATTTACATACTCGAATCCCATTATTAGTTTTGACTATTTTTGTCCACTAGTTTCCCTTATTTTCGCCCACCTCAAGACGCCCGGATGTGGTGGAATCTCCCCGTGCAGACCTTACTGAGCCCCTGCTGGGATCCAACTTCTAGAGTTAACTTTTTGTTATCGCACAAAGCAGGAATGCCTTTGAAACTATGCCTGGTGTCGTGGTCCATAATCACGGGACTGACTAATAGTGCTTTAAGTGCCAGACAGACCCATGCCCTAACACCTGTTGTGAGCTAGGTTTTCCACAATACATCTCAAGAAGTTGTGTAATAATTCTTAAACGAACTGCTCTGTACTCTCTTAAATGCATTAAACATGACATTGTGATATTACACACTTTGCTTACAGCAATACCCATTCATTGTAATACGTTTTACATTGACAATGAGTGCTTTTCCACATTAAAGCCACAGTGTATTTACAGCAGTCTCCCTCCTGTACCAGTGAACCTATGTGGGTGCCCCTAGGCTGCACATGTGTCTTAAAATGTAGTTTAAAATAACAACAGTTATTTTTCTCAGTTAGTTCTGTTACTAAAGCTGTACTAGCATGTGACAACTATGCCCTCCCTGTCTATTGGCTCCAGACTTAAATATACAAACAATCGTCTGCTATTAGACTTAAGAGGTAGCAAAACTTTTTTATATGCACATGTCAAAACATTCCCACAATGATGGTTATTAAATCTCAACAAAGCAATGCATCCCCACAACCTGAGAGCTAGCCAACAGCTACTATGTGATGGATTTATCCATACGCTATCTACAGGATATTTAGATTTCGAGCTGAACTTTCTCACATAAAAATAAGCTAATATAGGAACGTTCCCAGGTACGGTTCCAACAGCGGAAGTACACTGCAGTATTCCACTATTGTCGTTGTGATATCAATTCTTCCCGAGAGCAAAATAGGAAGGTCATCTGATACAGACCCCCTTATTTATCACTGTCCCTCGGGTCTATCTATTCAATATGGATGGGCATAAATTAGGAACCTGTATCCCTGATACCCCTGATACCCCCAGTAGCCACGGGGCCTATCGTATCCTCATTGAGATTGCAAATATCGGTCTTGCAGGGGTTGGTAGAACCCATTCCCTTTGTTGGTGCAGACGATGAGCCATAAAAAGGAGATTATGTTCCACCAATATTGCATGAGTAGACATACGTACTATTTTAAAATGACTTGTTCTGTATTATGTCGGTTGACGATCCTGTAATAGTCAATTGTACAAAGAGAAGAAGCATTTGCCTACTTGTCAGAGAGCTACAATGGTGTATACACATATAGGGGCTGGGAATAGGTATAATATAACGGGTATAGTATAAGCCCCCACTCGTGAGCGTCCCCCACAGTCTTGGAGGTGTAACCGCCAGATCATATCCCACAGAACTGTTCAGTGCCCACAGAGGTCTTTATCTCCAGCCACTGACCCGCAGCAACACACAAAGGCCCCAGGCCCTCAGGCACTCACCCCAGCTCCACAGGCCAAATTACCTTTATCTCAGAGAAGCCAAAGAGCCCTTTTGGTCAGTTGGGAGTATAGAGGGATATTTCTTTCTATTTAGGGCTCAAAGTGAAATGAATGTTAAACCTGTATGGCTTTTGCTTCATGACTTTTGAGATACTGGCGTCCAAATCGTTTTCAAGTAAGGGACCTGGCAGCGTATAGAAAAAATGTGGGCTATGCGTTGTACATGTATGGGGAATTGTTGGCTTTAACGTTAGATTGCTTTTATCACATGCAAAGCCACTGATATTTTTGTAACGAGAGGTCAACATCTGCACAAAAGAAGATTACACAGTAGGGCAACAACTACTACACAGAGTTCTAACGCCTTCTTTGTTGTGTGATCCAGACCAATAAAACGAAGCTGTAGTGAATGGATAAAAAGAGAGGGGGGAAGAGCCGGTGTAGATAACTGGAAGTGGCAAGCAACTTGAGAAAATACAAGTAGGGTGACTGACACAGGAAAGTCAGACACACACAGCAGTGTTTTATGTACATGTGATGGGTGGCACCTAAATGTTACCTCCCAAAATGTAAATACTGCTGGCATGGTCATTTAGGACACAGATCCTTAGTACACATGAGAGGACGCTCTGGAAAAGCAGTTACGGATAGGTGTCTCCTGGTGGAAGACAGCATTCCACCTCCCCAGCACTGTACCTAAGTATCTTACCTGTAGAGCCTACCTGGATCCACCTGTCGCTGCACAGCACATGACCTCCAAAAAGACTTACCTTTGTGGATGTCATTACCAGGGTCCTCACTGGAGGTCCTCAGGGACTGTATTACCTAAGGCCTAGAGGGCAGGACAATACCTCCAGGGCCCCTCCCCCAGTGAGCACCGTATGGGGAGGCAGCCATGCTAATTATAACCTGTCATTAGACAGGCGAATGATATTTATCTCGGTGTCTTCAAGGGAGACTTATTACACCACCGCCATCTGTTTCGTTTGGTCATGGCTTATTTATTTGTTCAGCTTCAGGAGATCTTAAGATTTATGTCTATGACTGGACCCTGGTGAAAACAAAGATTTTGTATGTACATGCACCAGTGCCCATTCGAGGTTGTTTTATGATTGCTTGTGTGTTTTTTTTAAAACAAAGACTATAATAATTATGTTGCATGTCATGCGGAGTACATCGATGTCGTCTTTAATGCTGCGAATTGCTCAATTTATAGAATCATAATCTCGGCGGTGCTCAATGCAGATGTCATGTTTTCAAAGCCATTGCAGGTTGCCTATTAATCTCTTCCCTCTGGATACAAAGCAATATGTATACACACTTTAACAACGTATGTGCAGTGTATGTGTTCTACATGTAGTAGTAGTAGTAGTAAAGGACCTTATACTTAAGGTCAGGGAATCCAGCCCACATAGAAATACTGATTATAGTTACTGATAAGGGATTAATAGGTGGTTACTGTCACTAGCTCTTTAAGCAGAGAAGTCATGTGTGTCCTATCCCATCACAGCCATCCTAGACGAGGCTGCACTAGATTGAGGATTAATGGATGGGCACTTTCACCAGGTTTTTAAGTTGATTACTCATGTGTGTCATGTCCAACCCACAGCTTGAAATCCTGGCCAGGTCTGACCACAATTCTCCCACCACCATCACCCTCCTACCTCTCCCCTCCAGTCCAATCTTAAAGCTACATACAGATAGGTGATGCCCCCAGCTCCGGAGGTGTACTAGACTTGCTAACCCCTCATTTCAACATTTAATTATCCCTCTGTTTGTAGCACATGTGACTACTCTACTGTGGAGTCCATTGTTTAGATGTGTTTTAAGTACAGGGTTAATGTATTTATTTGCTTTTGTCTTACTTATTTTGAGGCAGCAATAGAGGGCGAAGAGGTGTTAAGAAAAGCTGTGCTTGTAGGTATAAAGGATCTGGTGAGCTGTCATGGAAATCAAAAATCTCTAATGAAAACTGTTGACAGTTCTTAATCACGAGAGGGATTTCATCAACAAGACACCTCCCCTGGAGCAATCAAACAAAGATCCTCAGCCTTAAGAAATCCCAGTGAGAACTTATTGTGAGAGTTGATTCCTAAAAACCTGTGGGTATTGGCCTGTTATTGGTGGTAAGTGGTGAAAGGGCGCTGGAGGATTAGGAGGCTCAGGCACCGTTACCTTTACACATTAATGCATTAAGAAAACACCTGGGCTGAGGCCCTGGGCCAAGTCTCCTCCAGGAAGGAGTGGGGGTGTAAGGCGTAAGGGTGGGAGCTCAGTGGAGCATTGGGCGGCTTTAATGCAGGTTGGAAGTGCAGGCCCATTACTCGTGTGGACGTGGGGCAGAATACTATTCCGGCCCACACGTGCACACACCAACCAGGAGGGGAGCTGAATATCAAACAGTTGCTGACCTCAAACTCCACATCCACACAGGAAAAAATATCCACCACACATGGACTTATTATTGGAACAGTAGTGGTGCATGCATGCATGACGCGTGCGTTCTGGGGGTGAGGAGGGGTTTGTACTGCATTGTAAAGAGTGGGGTATCTTGTGGTTCGTGCGCGTGCTGTGGGGTAGAGGTTGGTAGGTGAGAGGAGGGGGTGTGTCTCACCCACTCCTGTGTCGTGCATGCGTGCTGCTGACATTGGGGACACCACACACTTCCCCTCTACAGCCGGTCCCCAGTTTGCTGCCCGGCCTCCTGCCTCTCTGCAGGAGTAGCAGCTGCTGTGGTGTCTCCACCACCACTGTGTATCCCACATCCTCCACCACTCAGCCCCTGCTGTCAACAGCTCTCCTGTTGTTCCCCACTCCACAGCGTGTGAAAACTCCTCCAGTAGGAAGGACCAACGTGGTGTGGTGGATCCCAGTCATGCAGTCACCGATAACGGAGGTGCCCATGTGATCCTACACCTACAACTCACACCACTCCACCACCACTGACCCAGGAGGGGGATCTATCCAAGGCTATATACACCAATACCAATCGGATCTATATAGCATAACATTGGCGCTGGAGAACATCTAATAATATATCTACCACCTGTGGCTGACAGCCATAACTGTATACATGATATATTGGTCTATCCTGATTGCTGGCCATTACTACAGGTAAATACCTCTGTGCCCGCCAGGTGGCCATAACCACCACAGCCGTCATCAGGACGTACAGTGGAGCCGTCATCAGGACGTACCGTGGAGCACAACCACAACATGGCTTTATTAGCATCACTGACTGTGTTGGCAGGAAGGTCCAGATTACCTGGCCCCAGTCCAGGCTATCAGCACCGCCAGGGACTGCATTACAAAGGTGCATGATCCAATAATAACAAGGCTTATTGCCTGGGGTGAGCTGTAGATCCCATGTATGGAGGGTTTGCTGCATGGGGCTGAGGCTCACAGCACTGAGGGAAGAGGAGCTGCTTCAGTGGTTATGCTGAACTAGACAGCCACAGGAAATCACTCATGTGGAATACAAGGTTCTGCCCTGGTTGCACATGCCCATGTTCCTATGATAACACCTTGAAAGGACTTACTATATTGATATAGACCAGGAATAACTGTGATCATAACCCAAAGGTGGTTGGACCCAGGAGTATCTATTCCTGATAGTGTAACGGTGTAAACAGTCTAGGTAGTGCCAAGACCATTGATAGTGTCCAACCACATTATCACTATATCAGGGATCGCCTGAGTATTTAGACTGATAGGAACAGGAGGCCAAGATTTACACCTATAATCTACACGGACTATGGTTTAAATCCTGCTAGGCAGTGGTACTTTGGAGAAAAACCTACAGGTCTATATTAGGCTCAGGCTTATTCTTACGTGTAAATACCTATATATTCAGGCCTATATGCGTGCATGGATGCATCTAGGGCATGGTCCCAACACTTGTACATCATAGACAAGTTATTGACATTTATCTCCTGGACTTGTGATCCAAAGTGGTCCCATTGAGTTCATTCAAGGACCGGTTGTGTGATAACCACAAAGCCAGGAGTAGAAATTGTACTAGGTACGACAGTAGTAACAAGTCCTTACTACTAGTACCCCAACCCACAGCTAAAGCAGGGAAACCCACGGACGGATGTGACTGGCACCAATGCTTATAAATACACCCTTTGATAGGGTAAAAGGTTGGATACCAGTCATGCCTCTTAATGTACCACCAGCCATTACCATTGACTACTTCTGATATAACAGAGACAAGTTACCTGTGAATCTTACTATACAAGAACCACCCACCCAGGAGGCACCATGTACGTTGTGGTGGGAACCATGCCAAGGTAGGACTCCTATTCTGGTCCATTTTCTGTCTATCTACACAGACACTATCCAACAATTCCCCTTGCCTCCCACCATAATTGCCATAATTTAACTTCTGTTCCAGAAATGTCTACAGTTGAACATCTGGGTAGTTGCCACTACCATTGGCAAAATACATGTATATTCCAAAGGACACATTAAAACCTGGCACCTGGCCACGAACGGTCTCAGCTTACAGTTATGATACAAAATGTACCATCCCTGTGATGAATACTGGCAGTATATAAAACACCAATTTCAGAATGCACAGCAATTTGTGTATACCTGGCCATCTGCGTGACAAAAAAGATCTTCTGTCTCAGCCAAGGTTATACCAAACAGCCAAGAGGCTTATTACAAGCACAAGTAGAAGCCAACTAGAACACATAAGAATCTGTCCACCAGAAGGCACCTGTTTATGAAGTCATCTAAAGATACAGTAAAATTAAGGAAAATGTCCTAATCTATATTCTTCAAATCTAAGACAAACAAAGGTCTTGATGGCACATATCCCTGAACTGAACCCTGTGGTAGAGCTCCCAGAGGGCTGATTGTAGTTGTGGTGGGTGTGGTATGTGATCTGTTTACATGGTGTACTTGAGCCTTAGGCCAGCCTACAAACAGGCCTAGGGTCCATAGTAGGAGGCTGGGGCTAAGCTGATAACAACAGATAGCGGCAACCGTCAGGCCTGCCTCTTTTCCCTGTCATTCAAACCGAGGTAATTACTGTGGTGTTTTTATACTCCCACCTTCTACCACCTTCGGAGATGTGCGATCTGATGCCTGAAAAGGGTTAATGTATTCTATGTTTTAGAGGCAAAACTGGAACAACCCATATTCGAAACCTGGATGGAGGTATTTACTATTCCTTACGGAAACGTACAGAAACTTAAGGAAACCCCATTCATTCAGTCAATACACCCATCTATCCAATCCAATCGTTTTGGTAGGTAGTCAAATGAGAGTTACTCCATTCACTCGCTTTATGTGAGAGATGTATAGGTCAGAGTGTACTGAATGGTGGGTTTTCTCTCTCGCCAACAACAAGTACCGGTAGCTGTCTAGTTTGGCCAGTCTGGGGGCTCCACCCAACCCCCACACCCCATTAAAATTCCTCTCGGTGGTCAGTGGTTCTCAGCAGGGGGTGCATGGGTGCCCTCACCCCTTCCTCTTAAGGTGGGCTGAGGGTAATGAAACCTCCACCCCATTAGACTTAACACCCCCAAACCGATTGGAAAGAAAGAGGTCAAGTCGGTATAAGCTCTGTGTGGGTTTGTAGGACTTCTTTATTATCCCAGCCTGACCCTGTCTTATAGAAATAGGGCCCAGGGGCTATATAATCAGGTGGGGTATATACCCCATGCATTGTGTAGCGACGTAGGTGTGTAGGGTCAAATCACTTTCGCCCAGCTTCCCTCTTTTTTAACCTTATGCACCCTAGTGAGGCCTAATGTAAAAAGGGTGGAATACTTCCACATAATTAAATCACCTAATCACACAATCGTCCATTTAAGGCAATGTCATTGGTTTCTATCTGGACATACCTGTACAGAGTGAAATGCTGATCATATCTCAGACTTATCAAACCCTCTCTGTCGTGTTAATCAGTCAGCTAATATCTGAGTGATGATGATGACATGCCCACAGCTGTCCCTAGGGTGGTTGATGGCGGTCATTACCTGGATAAGGTGCCATTATGATAACGTATGGATAGGTTGAGGACTATATTGTAAATGGCAAGTGATTATAACGTATGCTCGTTGCACAAATACTGCTATCAGAAAGATATGCCTAGATATGCAATGAATAATTATATGCTTTGTGATACACCCTTTTTGGATATGATATAATAACATGTTCATAGTATATCCAACGGCAATGACATAATATAAGATAAACTGCAAGGGCCTATGGCTAAATCTTTCTTGGTGGTACACATCAGGATTATCCCTACTTCAGACCGATGCTTCTTGTGAAGGCCCAAGTGCTGCAAAATCCTGAGTACTGTTAATCAGATGTATAGTTCAACCATAAATATCAAATTAAAGTCCACCTGGTCAACCCATTACAATCAGATTGTTATAGACCTGACACCATGTAAGATGGGTCGATTGTACCCCTGGAATTTTGCCTTTACACCATGCATCCTCTTCCTTGCCTTTTACAGTGTACGAGTCAGTGTTTACTACAGGTTTGCCTAAATGCTGGCTTTCATACCGGGTATTTGTGGTCTCTGCTACAATATATTACATACAATACCAATGCTGGCAGAAGCAGGTATAGGGAGGTCTCCATCTATTATATAGTATATGGCACCTCTGGCCACACCTGAATCAACAGGTGGGTGGGTAGGTGTTTAGGTGTTGTGGTGGGGGATGTAGCTGGCACACTAGGCTGTACCCACCTGAGCAGGTGAGGCATCCTCTCCCCTGTCCCTCAGGTGGGTTGGATCCAGGTAAAAGCACCAAATGGGCAATTGGCCAATATACCCAGGAGTAGTCCCTAAATCTGGTGCTCTATGTTTCGGCAGATATTTGGCTTATATTTAGGCACCTCAGATAGGGATCATGTAGAGTGAGTAGGGCCAGCAGTAAGAGGTCCAACCCTAGAGTAGCTACAATATTGGTAGGTGTTAATAACCCATTGCACATGAATTTGGGGATCCAAAGGTAGAATGTTTACATGAGGTTTCTGTTGCGGTATGTTTCATTTACCAACTGATGCTATCAATTATATGATAATCACATCGCTATGTGTCATGTATAGGCAATATCCATATGCATATGTTAATCAGTGACATAAACATTAGAAAGAAAGCTTAGCTTTAACCAACCAAACCCTATTTACTTTAAAGGGCATAAACACAAAAACAGTGAGAAAGGGTAAGTAAACAGCCACGTCTCATATAGAAAAAAGGTAGAAATCTATGTATGCCTTCTCCTGATATTAAGAGGGTTGTAATGTCAAATATGTCTGTACCTGAGCCCAGGGCCTATAGCACCTTAAACCCCTAGCGCCCCTATATATATAGGGCTGAGTACCTGTCCCGGCCCCACTCCGACTGTTGCTGGAGGGGTACCGAGATCTGCGCCTTTAACACAACACCCCTACTGTGAGGGGCACAGGGCACATACAATATCCTACCTGTGTAAGGGGTCCTGACCAGGTGGGGGCTTGTCACATAAAGGCACACCTGTAGGGGGTCAAATACCAGGGCCCTTCTAGTCCAGTGTCCCTGAGATTGAGGGGTTTTGGGGTGGCAGGCCCTAGAGGAGTTTTTCCATGTATTATGTTCTTTTAGGCCCCACAGAAGGTAATTGTGGTTTTGATGAACATGTCAGAAGGGCATGCATACAGCCTGGAGTGGTGTCTTACAATATGCCAATTCTGACGGGTTTACCCTTGAAGAGCTATCAGAAAGGAGGGAGGCATATATGCTTTAGAATGCCCATATAAATCAATGGTGACAACTCTTGAAATAAATTCATTGGCAAAACGTTGCTGTAAAATTCCCTGCTATACTATTTGACCTGCCATACTGCAGCAATAAAAGCTTAACTAGAGCAAGCAAGCACTAGTAAAATTACATGCTACTTATGGGCCTGGTATTTATGTCCTTGCTAGTTGAAGGGAACAATAACTTTTCTGTGTCCCCTGAATTGTTGAAACCCTAAACCAAGAAATATTCCAGTCAATGCCATAAACCATTTGAACCTTCAGAAACGGATCAGTATAGCAGACTAAACACAGGGTTGTATATACTTTAGCCACATGCTGGTATATAGTCTGTCACATAACTTTGGCAAAACCTCATGCGGTACATTGTCATTCTGTTGTAAGTGCTTCCGGTGGTGGGAAGAAAGCCGTGTCTATCTCTTTTTCATTGTCAAATCACATCTACCTCCATATATACATGTTGAACATGTGTAACGTCCCGGGAGCGTCCCAAAGGTAGAACAAAGAGCCCCAGTTTGAGATAGGACAATGTTTTATATATCTTCAACATTGTATTTTTTTATAGACAGAATGTCATCTTATGGATGACATGTGGTATAAGGAGCGTGGGTAATTCTTTCTTAGTGTGCCCTTTTTGAGATGATAGCTCCTGAACATGTTCTATGTGACATGCAAGTCTTATTATATAGGGGGTCCCCAGTGGTTTGTCATGTTACACTAACATTTGGTGGGAAACAGGATATTAACCTTTGGAGATCAGATGGAAGATAGTGAAGAATTCCAACCTTCCAGAAATTGATATTTAGATTAACGTGATAACAAATATAAACAATGTATAGACATGCCATGCACTTGTATGTACCCTATGATTTAGTATAATATGAAAATCGCGAGCAGACTAAGGAATGCCCATAATTATACTGTTCTTTTATGGAACAAAGGGATGAATTAAATGCCATCTGCAACTACCATGCAGTATGTATAGTAAATGTTCAGGAGAAGACATTACATTACTGATGTATAGACCCATTCTCCTGTACTATATATGCACGAGAAGACCTGTCCAGGTAATAGTAATCCTACATTTCCGCAACCGGTGATTGAGCACCCCTATCGCGTAAGCTGCCATTGCTGATGATTCCTATGGGCACTACCTATAGTCAGGTTGTGCATATATACCTTAGTAATTACCTCATTATAAGCTATTATGCAATAGTTTGTGTATAATTCTACCTGCAGCCAATACATATTGGTTTCTTTAAAGCCTCCAGGCCACTTCTCACGTCTTTGTGGAGTCCCTATGCCCTGGAGGTTGGCTTTGATCTTGGCAGGTATAATCCAGGTATGTCAGATGTTGGGAGGTGATAAGTCCCACAGGTAGCTGACTTTATTCCCTCCTACACAATTTCAAATTCCACACCCCGAAGTTGTTAGCTTGACTCCCCTTTTGCTACAGAGGTTAGATTAACCTAAGGGCGTGGTCATTTTTTAACAACGATGGTGGGGGATTTCCGTGAGGGTGTGTCACATTTAAATTTCCGCCTCCCCCCATATCAAGGGTCCAAATTGTCCCCAAACCCATCCCCCCATGTCATTAAAAAATGACCACTCCCTGGCAAACACCCTGGTTGGTTCCACCTATAGCTCACTCACCATGGTGGGAATTGTTCAGTAATCTGCTTTTGATTGCTCTTTTCCTTATCCACTTGGGAATGTAAGTATTGGGGATTGTGACTGCAGGTGACAGAGCACCTATATATACGACTCCTATGCATGTCTCCCTTTTCCACTCGCAGCTGAAGCTAACTTGGTAATTATATAATTGTAAGTGCTTGCCAGCAATTCATGAAATATGATGGAGTAGAGCAAGCGTTTAATGTTCAGAAAATCGACGGAGGAAACATTATTATTGATTGGCATCACTCTTCCAATTAAATGTCCATAGCATCATTGCCGTGTGATGGTATGTATATGTCTAGTATGGTAGATCTGGGCTAGATCCACCTAGATTCGACCATATACTTCAAAGGACACTTGAATGAATAGATATATCTACGGTATAAAAGCATGCTGAACCCTAGATGTATACTCGTTGTTACCCCACTTACCCCTACTAACAAGGGACAGATAATGTATCATGCATAGAAATAACTACGAACCCATGCGTCGACGCTGGCCGGTTCTATGTGACTCTATATACCCAGAGGAAAGTACGTGTTCCGACAAAAAAGCCCAAACGCTATTTCTATGTTTTAAAGCTGATCAAGGCCGCCTAAATAGGTTGTGAAAGAGTTAACAAGTGGTGGTTTCTATTGTGATTAGGTTTAATTCCGGGGGAGAGGTTCCTGGGCTGTGTAGGGGTGGACAGAGGCTGTCAGCGTCTGGCTGATCGGGCTCCGGGCTCATTCAGAACGAGGCAGCAGACGACAATTTGATGTCAACTCAGCAGACGACATCCATCCCAAAACGCGGGGAAACGCCGACAAATCCGTCAGCACCGTTTTATCTGACGAAAAACGCCCCACTCAAACATCCTCTTCAATGAATTCCCCCACGCCGGCGTCCATCTTTTCCGGACGTGACGACACAATCGGCTATCCCAGGGATCCACGAGGGATGGCGTTTTAATTTGACGCGAATGGCCGCCATTCTGAGTTAGAGTGGCATTAATACCCGAATCTCCCACCGCATCATTAGCAATGACTCGGGATGTGAATTCCAATGAAATCAGTTGTCGTCTGCAACCATAAAATGCAGAAAAGCGGATTAATTCTGATCTATTTTAGACATCGATCACCATAGAGACTGCATGAAATACTTTCTACTGCATAACATCATGTGGAGGTTGATTTGACACCTGTTTGTGGTACATACACTGAGTGCATGGTCATTAACTACCGTACCGTCGTGTTTAAGCGCCCCGGCGCTATTAACTTTGGAGGGGTGTTTACCCCCGGCGCTTATACAAGACAGGCGCTTATTCAAGATACAGTTTTAGTGCTTAAGAGTAATTTCAAGACCCTCATACCCCCGGCGCTTATACAAGACCGGCGCTTATTCAATACCCGGCGCTTAAACGCGACGGTACGGTATATGCCTATTTATAACATCATCGGTGGCAATATAACGTGGTGTTTACTCAATGCTTAATCAAATCAAATCATGATAGTTAAGCTGATAATACACGTTTACCAAGACCCTTTTGGTGGGGGTGTTTCGTACATCTTGAAGGAATTCGAGGAGTGTGTTGTAAAATATAGAACATGTTCTCCATTACCGTATAAGCTTTAGATGTAGTTAAATCTTAAATAACATAGAACCTGTAATAACATAGAACCTTAAACCATTATGGAAACTACTATGCCCCTGAGAAGTGAACAAAAGGGGGTGGCATGACACAGTGTCTCACTCCACACCCTCCTGTAACTTATAGCACCGATAGCTGGTACATACCCCAAGTCCTCAATAGGTCACTATCAGTAAGCACAAGCATGTAAGTGTACCCTGGCATTTAGAAATGGAACTCAGATAAGCTACCCCACATTTACCAACATCACACCCTCTAATCCAACCTAGCTTGCTGGAGCTCTTCCTTTGTGGGTTCTCCACCAAATGTGGCTATTGTCAACAGGATTTGTTTGTTTGTTTACTTTTGTGCGGTTTTTGTTTAGGGCAGTGAAGTGGTAATGCAACTCAGTACACATAGTCTGGAGTGTAACCGATGCTTCCCACAGGGCTGAGGGCTAATACCAGCGCTAATACCATGTGCAAAGTAAGCGTTAAAGCAGGGAAATGTACCCTATGACGCTGTAAGGTGGTTACCTGCCCTAGCCACCGGTGTGAACGGGTTGTCAGTAGTATATCGACTGTACACACCACGGTTAACCTGGATCCCTCCCATAGCACACACAGCATGGTAAAGGGGCTCTATAGTAAAATTCCCAAGTGTAATGGGAGTCTTAATGGCCCTTTCTCCAGGTAGTATTACCTTATGTGTTGTGATGGGTGCACACCCAGGCAACGTGCCATACATCTGTATGCCACCATCAATAGGACAACTTACACCCAATCCCCTTCTATAACCAGAAAGTGTTTTAGGCCTTCACCATCAGTATCGAGTTGGCTATAGTGCACTATGCCCCCAGAATAATAGCTGGGATTTGGGTTCTTGAAGTTAAGCCAGGTCAATGCTTTTTCACATGGGGTCCATGTAACATTACCTCACCTTGTGTGAGCGGTAAGTTACCTTGGAAGGCCACCATTGTGTAGTTTTGAGGTTACTTTTGTTCGCCATATACAGGCACGTGCTTTGTAAGGGTTTTCAGCAATTAGTACAAAGTGCCCCACTGTACCCTGGGATCAAAGTGTGCATGTGAAGTGCAAGGCCTTGGGTTTTGCTGCTCCATTAATTGAACTTTGAAATTATTCAAGGAATGTGGTTCATTATGAGAATGTCCCATGCCACTCTACATCAGTCTTACAGACTATACTGGTATATTCCTTCATAACAAAGATATCAAGGCTGTGTGGCATACCCACACCACAAGCTAAGCACTCAACATTCTAACATGTAGGTGCAAAAATGTCTAGATTCGCCTGACACATTTCCTAGCTGTCCTTTAGCACAACAAAAACAATAATGCCTCCTGGTGTGAACTCTTTACGTACATAAGTGCTCCATAATAGCTTTAGCATTAGGGCCTGAGAGGCTTGGTCTGCCTCTGGGAGGCCTGATCTAGGGATAGGGGCTGCTGTACTCAAGGGATGAGGGGTCTTTTGTCTCTACTCACTGAGTTATGACCCAAGGTGTGTGAGTAGGGAGCAGGAGGATTTGGTGTGTGTGTGGGATGGGGGGGGGGGTATTCTACTGGATATGTACTTACCTCTCCAGGTGTTCTAACGCCCACCTATATACATGCTTACCTACATACCTGTCTGTCAGCTACCTGCGGTGATGCCTTGTAACTCAGGTGTGCAGAATTCCCACATCTACAGCCATCAAAGCCACATTTGTCTCACCCCCCCCCCCCAACACACACCCATACCAATAGCACATCCTGGCAGGTTCACTCCCTAAATAATTCCTGAGCATTGCATTTCCCTCTGGAATCACACTTTAGGAAACAGCTACTAAAAGGACGGAAGGGAGGGAGGCAGTTTGAGGCCTATACTTGGCCTGGTATTGTTTTATTGTTCTGGAAAACATGTAGGTTGGGAATGGTGTTAATATTACATAGCTGTGTCCATTCTTCTACTTGACGAGCCTGCTATAAGTGGATGAGCCGTGGTGTGTAGAACACAATGGTGTCTGTTGGGCCTGTGGGTAACTAAACACTCACAAAGAGGTCTAAATATTTGTTTGTGGTTGCACGCGAGTTGCACAACGAGTTCAGGCCCACAGGCATGCTGCTTTGAACATGTCTGCGGTGGGAAATGAAAGGAATACAGGGGAAGCTCTTCACTTGGCAATGTTACATATACAGTATTAGCCATTACTCAGGTGGTCTTGAACGTGATGGCTACAAAAATAATATTATAATATTATATTATAGGCCTGTGTCATCATGGTGATGATGATCTATTAGATGGAAATGATAATAATGCTTTATAATTATTAGGATACATGAATCATTTATTAGTAGGATATAGTAAAAACACATTTGTATGTATAATTAACTTAACTCCAAGTGCTAGACAGTGTGTTTTCTCCTAAGGGACTTCACCCCTTAACATTTGAATTATCCATTCCATGTCCCACACATCTACTCCATATCCTCCTGTCACTTTCACAACGACTCATGATAAATGCCTTCTCATATGAAACAATGCTACATGGATATTATCTAACCTGCTCCTAGTTATACACAGAGCAGCTCACACAAGGAACATATCACTGGACGATATTAGAAGCACATCCGGGCATTCAGCGCTGTAGGCGACCTCTAGTGGCGGATGGCAGAAATTCCCATGGACGCACCACGTGTTTTGGTGCATGTCCCAGACACGCTCTCCAGGCATTACATGCTTAGACTTTATCAATTTATTTTCTTCTTAAAAAGTAAAATTCCCACACCCAACCCACTGTATTCAGTCTACCCCACCCCACTGTCTGCGTGGGTGTGGATGCACTTGGAAGGGGGGGGCGGGGTCAACATGAAGGGTTGTTCCCATCAGTTCGGGTAGTACCAGTTTACCCCATGAGAGGGCAGGCTTATCAGACATGGGCCCTGCGTGAATTTGTATGGACACTGTGTGATGTATGGATTTGCACTCTAACATCTTAAAGTGTGTGCAGCTGTTTTAGGGATGCTAAAACTGCAAATTCTCATGTGAAGTAAGGTTCATAAACTATGTTGCAGACCTGAAATGGTTGGTACTGCTGATATATATCAGGAATAGCCAAGCCCAGTATAAATGAACCTATACATTTAGTACACAAAGTGCGGATCCGTATTAGTTTTTCATATCCATTCATTGGCGGTAGCTAAGGGGAAGGTGCCAAATGTCTATTGTCTCCAAGGAATTAAACCCCTCTTTTTGTTCATTGTTCACACAAACCTATCTGATTATCATGGTGGGTGGGGAGAGGGAAGTGTCTCGTGTGTTGAGATGGAGATATGGGAGGGGCAACATGCAGTCTAGACCTGACTGCTGAACACTTAGTCATGTCATGGAACTTTTTTGCCTATCTAATTTTTTTGCCACTGTTTTTATTTCAGATCTGAAATAAAAGTCGCACTCATTTTAAACATAGCCCAAAGAGAAACCCCTTATTGTATTATTGAGTTGGACACCTAGGGCCCATTTCTCAGGGTCTCCCATCTTTGTTTCTTTTTCTCTATAATCCTTGGCTTAGGATAACAATAAAGGTCTTGTTCATGGGGTTATTTTATCTATGCCCTATGGGAAAGTTACCATGGGAACTGGACCTTGACAACGCTAGTGCTGACCAATAGGGTGTCCCCCATACAGTAGTTCGCTGACCAGCCGCTAGGTGGTGCATGGTGACAGCGGTGAAAGGTCACTTCCGTTGTCCCAGCATTCTCTCCTCCACATTTAGAGAGTGTCCTCTTAGCAGATTGGGTTGAACACCCGAGATGGCTTAAAATATGGCGGCTTAGCACGAAAGTCAGGGTAAATGTGTGGAGATGGCGTGACCAGGGCTGAAGCTGTGTCAATCATGTTTTAGGTAATTGGCTCAGGTTGAGTGAAGCTCAGGTAGACAGGGTGTTAACATGGGTCACCCCAGTGACTGGACAATTCGTATTATGTGGGTAATACCAGAGTCCAATAGCTATAGGACTTGTCAACTGTCAGTCAGAAACTGTCTATTGGCACGCATTTAGATGTGTTTGAAGTAGAACTAAATGTGTGTGACTCCTTATTGCTGGTCAGGCGCAGATAATTATAGCCTTTCAGGTATCCAGGTATCACTACAGTCATGTACCATGATTGGGAATAGCAGCTGATCATGGGTTGTGATAGCATCATGTTATCTGCCCTACCTGTTGTGACACATATATAATATATATATATACTAGTATATACATATGACTGACCGGCAACTCAAATGTTAAACCCAAATTAGATATGGAAAAAGTCATAGTACACTGGTTGATACAATCTGTCACTTTTTGTTTAATACCAGATACATAGGTGAGCATCCATAGAACAGCTGGCTTATCTCACTAGCCGACTGTCCAACACCGCCCACAAAACCTTTTCTGTGTTTACCCAAACTGAGCAGATGCAAGGGGTTGGGCGTTCAGCAAATGCCCTGTGAATCCCCGCATTTAGACTTGAACGACCACCCAGCTGGCCGTATGCAGCGCACACATTATACATTCTCTCAGCCTAAAGTTGCAGGAACTATCCAAAATAAAAGAATGAATGATTTATCGAAGATAGGAATGCACAACATGTGGAGGCAAAAGGGAGGCCTAGCTTAGGATTACTTGTATACCATCCAAAAACGATCATATACATATACCTGCATGGACCCTTAGAATTAATGGAAATAAACTCTGACCTTTAGAATAACATAATTATATTGTATACTTCTGATTTATACATGTAGCCTACCTTAAGTACACATACTATTTCGGTGCCTGTAAATATCTTACAAAGGGAAAAAAATAAACCAAAGGATGCTCTACCATATACATGTACATTGTATTCAACATAAATTGATAGACAATTTCCAACCAAAAAGTGGTTATATCTAAATCCCACTATAATAGCGTTGAACAAAGTATACTCACAGACGTGTGCCTCAGAGGTAGTGCTGAAAGACTGCAGGAAATGAGAAATGACAATATTGACCGATTATCTTTGTGTAGGGTGAAAGAAGGGTGTGTGAACAACAGTATCTCCTGGGTATTCACCCTGACCCAGCCCCTCCTCTCCATACCCTGATACACACACACCCTAATGCACCCATTAACATTCACGCTGGTAATCTACAGGTAGCACATACAACGTACTTAAAATCAAGACAATTCAATTATTTCTATATTTTTTATTCTCACCGATATTTCTTCTGTGATTTATTTCATTCGAAATCTACTTCCACGACGACAGTGCGGGTCATTGTGCTTTGTAAATAAATGGATGGGGAAATGAGCTATACCGGTGTCAAGTTTCCGATATAATGTGCATTCTATCTAGACCTGTACCTCTATATAAATGTCCTTTATTACAGGTGTCTAATATATCCTGCCTACCTGTACCACCAGCTATGTGACTGACACACGTACCACCCCCAGGCTATTGGAGTCAACTCGATACCTCGCGGCCATTTGGAAGGCCTCTCGGAAGCACTATTCCAATTATCTGTGTATCAACGCTAGGAATGCCAATATTTGAACATAGGCGATTATGCCACACAGAGGGCCTGCAATAAGTTGTCATAATATCTGTCATCACTGGTCATAATAATTTCAAATCAATTTATATGAATGCATTATAAGGGCAAAATACCCTACATTAATAAACATGTTAGAAGATTTATTTTAGTTAGACCTGCATCAGAATTATCAGAGATGGACTATATATCGCTGAGTAAAGCAATTTAACTTATAGCTAATATAGTAAGTGAACAAATAATACATGTATAAGGCATAGGCCTATACTTAAATATGTCTGACATTTTCTAGCCATTTCCCCCAGATAATTGACACTCTAAATCTACATTGAAAACTACCTGGCGCTACTATTGTGATAGTGGTTTTATTTTGGTTGGACCCTGGAATTATTCCCACCATGGAATTACTGAACAGATGGGGATCCATTAACATTTCAGCTTTAACGACACCAACACCAATCCCAGATTTGTGTATCTCATCGGACCTGCAGGTAAATCAGTGTATCTCGTGTGAGGGGCTAGTCTGCAGGGCCGCGGGGTATGGGAGTCTCTCACGGTAGACTCAGATGGACACCAATGGGTGGATTGTAAAGCTGATTAATTACTCCTGCCGTCTAATTAACTTTTGGTGGGCAAATAAGGATTTATCTGTTTACCTTTCGCCTATTTTCTTTTGGGGAAGGGTGTGGGGTAAAATATGTTACGATGCAGGAGGCTCCATCATCCATGTACATGTATATTGACCATTGTGGGAATCATTTATCGAAATGCCTCCCTCAAATGCCACTGTCAGTATTGTATCTTTACTGTTGGCACTATGTCCTTGAGAAGTTTGCCTTCATTGTTCTGATAAATACCAGTGTTTTTGCTAATTGCCGTTAAATGACCCTAGCATGTTATTACATGCATGGTCTGTGTTTGGAAAATGCCCCCTTCCCGTCCCTCCCACAAACACTGGTATGTTGCCTGGGTCTCCATGTCGACCCACTCTGTTAGCGGTGGGTATAGCATTGTTTGTATGGGGAACCATGGAGGAGAAGAAGAATACAGTTTAGAAGAAGTTCACACAAACATACAACAAGGTACCATTATATACGCCCAAACCTGTCCTTATTTATAGGCACGTCAGGAATTCTGTCTGCAGACTGCTGTAGTTTATCCAGGGCAGTTGGATATAGTCTGGGCTAATTTGCTATGATGTCGAGGGGGTGGGCACGGTGGGGGGTCCTTAGGGATCCATGACAGTTGGAGGATCTAAGCCCCCAGAAGTCGTGGATCTCACAGGGGGATCCACCCAAGGGTTAATGGTGTGAGGGCAGGGACCAGTGTAGATCCATGACAGGCCACTCACCGCACCCTTTGAACTGGTCGTACACAAAGTGGTCTTAACCTTCACAAAGTGGACCTAAACCCCTCTGTACAAGGTGGTGAGAAACCCTTTAGCATTTACCTTTCATATTGCATGAGGCTTTGGGTTTCATACCCTAGGTGTACATTTAAGTTTGGTTTTTGAAAAAAGTTACTACAGAGGAATGTATAATTAGATTAGCCTTAGAATCAGTCCCAATAGATATTGGTTAGTTTAAAGCTATCTTTCAATGTTACTAAGATTTTATTGGTATCTTTACAAAACGCTGATTCCTTACAATTGCCCATCCTTATGCAGTGCTCATAAATAGCTGAGAATGGCGGTTAACACCATTCCCACCAATGCTGCAGACAGGCCCATGCCACCAACCCATTACTTATAATTCCATAATGAGACGTATCAAAGGAGCATTGTGTATGTGGGAGTTTAGGGGTATTAATGCCGTATGATCTACTACAGATAATATTTATAGTAAGGAATGTTTGCCCACACCTAACCATCAAAGCATATCTCTATCGCGAACACACTACATCGTGGCACTGATTAAGCATGATATAGGTGGTCAACCTGATTTATTATCTAACTTTATACACTCTGGAATGCTATTTCATTTAGTCCCGGAATGTGTGAAGGTTGCCAATTTAAGTGCAGTTGTAGGTGGCCGACTATAATTCCAGGTATATTGGCACCTGTGCCTAACCCTTCCCCCATACATACAACCATGGGCTTACATGTGTGCCAATATTCATAATACCTTCCAAGTCGCCCTAAATGTCCCATCAGAGTATATTGTTCAATGCCCATTTTTTTGTGTTGTTCCCATTGGTCCTTTTATTGTGCAATTCTAAAATATAATTGCTATACCTATTTTTTCCAATAAGGTATTCGATAAAAGGAGAAAAAGGGGAGGAGGTATTGTAATGTATAGTTGACTACGAAAGTATAGTTTACATACTGTAAACTTGATCCTAACTTAACCTACTTTTATGAATTAAGCCTGGGAGAATGGAAACATGAATCCTGCCCTCAGGGTTCAAATGTCTTGAGCTCTCCGCATAAGGGTTATACCTAGAATACATTAAGTGAAATTAAACCGGACCACTGAATTTAATCTCAAATAGACCCCCTCGCGTTTACATAGCACCTTGCATCGCCCCTCAGGAAATGAAGAACAGGGCGCCCAAATCCCCTACCTCTATATCAAAACGACTGAAAGGCAACCCCAAGATTATGTCAACTTACAACCTCTGATACCATGGACCTACAAGCTAGCTCACCACAATCCCATCTGTAAATAAAATTGTGAATTAAATGTTGTAAGAAAACAGTGGCACGCAGTCGGTGCCTACTTTGAGGGATTAGCAGTCCTGTACATCTCCCTGCAGGGGTCTGGTCATATGGGGGGGGGGGTGGAATATAGGGTTGGTAGTGTTTGCATACCTTGTACTTGTAGATGAATGCAGGGGCAGGACCTCTGGAGGCTATAGGTGGGGAGCAGAATGCTAGGGGTTCACATAGGGGGCGCCCTAGCTGGGCATAGTGACAAAGTAGGTGCAAAAGTTCACACTGAGCCAGGTCTAGCATGCTGCACCAGCATCCATGGTCGGCCTATGGCTGGTGGACAGGAGGGGCAGAAAGTGTGTGTGTGTGGGTGGGGGGGGGGGGTGATTGCCTGGGTATGAACATTCCAGGATTTCACAAAGAATAAAACAGACCAAGATATACCCTTGTTTAAAGTACTAAAGCAAGTAGGTTCAGCGCCCATTCTTTGCCAAGATGCGGAAATTTCGCATCGGGAATACTCCACTATAGGTCCTTTGATAAGAGAAGCAAACGGAGTTGATCATTAGATTCATTACAAATGATTAAGGGATTGCAAGCATTATGTACTTTAAGATGAATGTCTATCCTGAGGGGGGGGGGTGCAGGAGTATTGGTCTCTTACAATAAGGATGCTACTTTAAAGAAAGATTAATTGTTGTTTACTCTCAGATAGCTGGGCCCAGTTCATGAGGTCACCCTCGTTGAACCTCCTATATTTTGGGATGTGGCAAATTATATGTGGGACTACTTCAAATTAGGTGTTAGTCTCCAAAATTAGGTGTTACTATACAAAACTGTGTTGATTGATCGGCGGGTCACCCTATCTATCCAGGGGTCTCTTTTGAAGAGAGGGTACAGTTTTGGAGTTTGCAATTAATTTGGCGATTTTCTCCACTTGGCTATCTTTGCTATAGTAATTTGCTGCCCCTTGTGGCAAGGCCCTACGGGAGCTATAACACAGTGAGGGTAGGATTTATGGGGTCCTGCCCCCTACAATTACCAAAGCCCTTCTTTTCCCATTGCCCTCAGGGCGGAATTAGCTACGGCTTTCTAGTGTAAAAATCCAAAAGATCTAGGCCAGTTTAGATACTCTGTTCTAATGACACCCCATTTGAATTTCCAAAAGGATATAAACTTCCATAGGGTAGACAGTGCTAAATAGCTTCAAATGGCTGCATATTTAAAACGTGTAGTTGGTCTAGAAATGTATTTGGAATAGTAATATGTTTTATGTGGACATCTTGTCTGAAATCAAAGTCAGAAATACCTAACGAAAAAAACTAAGTTTTGTTCAGGAGATGAAAGGCCTGGGATAGCAGTGATCCTTTTATCTCCATCCCCAGTACAGTATAGATGTAGAGGGGTAATCCGGAGATAGCCCAAGGTGCGAACCAACCCCCTGGGAGATCGCAGCTGACTGGGTTGGCTTGTTGTCATGGTAATATGTATGTCCTTCGTGTATTGTTGTAAGGAAAGCTAGAGGCATGCCCTGAATATAAACTTTGTTGTATGTCCCCTCTCACAGAATCCCTAATAAATCAAGTTAACTGGGAGAAGAGAACAACTTCAATTGAACATTATTGTGTTTAAACTGGCATATTTATGGGGTCAACTATTGGGGGTAGTACAGTAGGGTATTGGTCACATATAAAAGCTGACGAAGGTATAGGTTGAGATCTGATGACTCCCCAGCTTGAGTAGATAGGTGTCCATTATTATGTACTGGTAACCTTTTGTAATTCTTTATAAGATTTGCAGCAGGCTATAATGCGTCTTCTTTACAGATGCAAAAGGTGGTGCACATGTAGTAGTATTTCTGTGAACAATAAAGAAGTGGGGAGAAATAATTTTATGTATACGAATCCTGCACTGACTGTACATGGCGAAACTGCTCCTTTAAAGTGTATACTCTGCCAACGTTATATTATGTCTTATATGGATGTGCCTCACTCAACGTGTTTTAACATCCATTAATCTTTTCAGCCCATTTATATCTTCATCTGCCCGAAATAAACCATTTTCTATCAAGCCGGTCAAAGATGGCACCCAGTCAAAGCTGACACCCGGTCAAAGATGGCACCCAGTCAAAGACGTTCACATTGGCCAGATCCCGTGAGACACAGCCATATGGTTATTAGATTTAACGAGGAGAATAACTTATGAATATGATCCCAATTCTCCTACCAACCCTTCAGGATAAAACGCTGATATAGAACACTCTTGGCCTGCACTTCAACAAGACTGTGCTTTGATGGCCTGAAAATACTATTTATATCCTTCCTTCTGGTAGTATTCATTCCGGCATCCATTACCCAAGATTAGTTTGCCAAGTATTCGAAACAACTCTGTGCTTAATTGTATCCCGTCAGTGGCGATAATAAACCCAATTACCGTGGCACTATTCGTAAGCCACAACAACCTTAAAATAATGTTTGCTTCATGTCACCCAGCCGTGCCTAGCAACATAAGGAAGACGGCAATATATTTCTTAGGCAATTTTCCGGCGTTAATATTTGGCACTGTGTGGAAACTGAGTACCGGGTAGTACTTTCATGTTTAGATTTATTTTAGAATGTCCAGCCTACCGACCCTCTATGTTCTACTAGTAAACCCATGTTATTTGAAACAATTTTTTTGGCCTTAGTGAATGGGGGAATTTGCCTTCTTTGAGGGCATTCCCCAGTACCTGTCTTTATTTCTTAATCTCCAATTACATCCTGTTCAAGTTAACCAAAAGTAGCGCCCAGCATATAATTTATAAGATGAATCCCCTGGGTGTTGTTTCTCCTCAAATTTGCGGCCTTCAAAAATTTATGGACATCCACAAATTTGCGGAATACACATTCCATAGCTTTGTGGAATAATGAATGAAATAGTTTTTTTTGGTACTTGAGCATACAAATACGAGTGGCCGACTATGATTCCAGGTAATAAGTGTTATTACATGTATGTTTGATATATATGAAATTGGATGTGGCCTGATGCTGTTCCTTCTTCCTGCACATGTAATGTGTTTCACTGACCAGAAAATATTATTCAACTGGCTGGCCTCTGAGCCATACAGGCGTTTTGCTCCCCGCCACACCACAAAGGTACAACCCATGTCCGCAGCGCCACCACCCGGAGTCAACGGGAACCTCAACCTGAGTTCCAGGTCAGAGGGGCAGGTCATGTTTTTATGAGGCCAACGTCTATTTTATGAGAAATTCTTGCTTTTACTATTTCCCTCTATTTCACTTGCATCCTCAATGTTTATTTAACTTGACCAATATAGGGGCCAACACATGTCAGTGCATGGTCACATAGTTGCCTATGTACATGTATATAGATGTATTGCAGGAATGATCAGAATGTCTTAAAATGGAAAATCATTATATTTGCCAATGTCTTCAAAGCGATGTCTATTCCGTGAATATGATGCTGAACCCCAAATCACGTGTGGTATCGAACTCCCGGATCGAACTCTTCCAGGCGGGGAGGGAAATTAACTGGAAAACGCTACCACTACCAATGTTTACAAAGCAGGTTATTTACGATCGTAACATGTACATGTACATCCCCTCCCCCAGTTTAATGTGAATATAAATACAGGCTTTTTAACTTCGACTTTAGCACTGAACCATATCTGATAAAACCATACCGTTACAGACACCCCCACCCAGGTTACTGCCAGTAAATGAGCATGGTAAGGAATGACAATTGATGTCAGATAACACCAACCTTGAGGCTTGAGGGATATGATAATGGTAGTGAAGCTATAGGGGAGTTCCCTGAACATGAGAGGTAGGCTATACATGTATAGATCTCTTCCTTACATGACCTACAATTGGGGTACCACTTGATCTTAACAGTTGACAGTGGGTTGTGATTATCTCGTCCACAAAGTCCTACATCTCAATAAACTAACACATTAATACCACTCAGGTGCATGGGAGGCCCCCAGGCTATAGTTCTGCCCCAATACACATGGACGTTTGGGTGTACATGTAGTGGAGTCAGCCCTAACATGCAAAATGGTCAGAAGTATTATTATGCAGGTGGTTATTGCCATGTCTTGTGAGTTACGGTAGAAGATTTCAATCGTTTGTACTGGGTTACCCTCAATTAAATTCAAAGAAGGGTTTCATATAATATATTGCATAGGCACCATCTATGGTTCATCATTATGGGTTTCAGATCAACAGATTGATAAAAGGTTGCCCTACATGCAAGCAAACCAGATTACAAAAATAACCAGTATAGAACCATTGTGTAAGTAAATATGTTATGATAATTTATAGTACATAGTTATCAGGCAAAAAACGACATTATTAGGTGGTCATTAGTAGCCATAATGGCCGGATGTGTGGTACAGTTTCAGCTATTAACAAAGGCTTTAGGCTATTCTATTACTTTTTTCTACTTTACGTACCGATAAAAAATGAAAAGATAAAAATAACCAGGTACTGTGATGCTGCATTTCCTATGGTAAACAGTATACATTATGGTATTTTGTGTGTTTAGTGGATTTGTGGTAAAGATAATGTTGCTAAAATAAAGGTGTTTTACATCGGATCACCATATCCAAATAATAATAATGATGATGATAAAAATATATCGCCACGGTTTGAATCCTGAGGTGAACAAGGTTCACATAGCCATGTGAGATAGGGATAATCCGCCTAATCCTATTTTCGTGTCGATTGGATTATCGGAGCCTGCCTGTTAAGAAGGCTTAGGTACATGCTGATATATGCATCAGGTGAATTAATTAATAATATACCTGGCTCTCGGTTAGAATTGTCTTTTAGGCCTATTAGATGAAACGGGTTCACTACATTGCAATATGGCTTTACATCTGATGACTGTTAACAGATTATCATCTTGACCTTTCCGAGGATATTACTGTACTTACATAGTAAGCTCTGCTGATTATAATGGGTGAACGCACCTCGAAAACATTGATCTGGAAGACCATAGACTTATGTATTTAATTTTAAAAAGATCGATAAAATTACTATCAGTATCCAGGAGAAAACGTGTTGTAATACTTCACTCAATTGAACAAGGTTGGATATTTTAAACCAGAATGCAGTTGGAATGCTTTTCTCAGGGCTCCTATTCAGGTATGACCACATCAATGACATAATTCGTATGGGACAAAACAGTTAGAATTGATGTACAAACATTACACCAATGCCAGACCTGGGCTCTGGCCCCCCAGCATGTTCTCGTGTTTTTGCAACAGTGTGTATCTAAAGGGAGGGGTTGTAGAATTGGCTGCTCTGGTTATGTCACGTCTAACACACCTGGAGGTATCTAAGCTACAAGGTGTGGCTCCTTACCACTCCTGGAAAGCTGAACCACCTGCAGACTTCATTAAAGAGAGGTTGGACCATCTTACCTTCTTCACCTTCACACATTAACATACCTTTGATGTCAGACATATAGAAGTTGGTTTAACAGAGAGATAGGTATGTGGCCATACCTTGTTAGTTTATCGCTTCATATTGTATTGGAATAGGATAAGTTATGTATACTAGTATGTATTGCTCTTGCTCCCTCACTGGACATATTTATAATTGTAGTCGATATGCGTTACAGTGGGGAATAATGTGTTCTGATAAAATACTGTATCCACGCATGAGGACAGGTGGCACCACTATCACTACAGATGTTTCGTAGCTTTAAAGCTGGGCCGTCAGGGAATAAGTTCAGCATTTTCCATACATGGACTAAAATAACAGTTCCACCAGATGGCAGCAGTGTTTGGACAGGGGACCATGAACATTGTCCAGCTACAACATATTCACCCTATCTTGTGCCTGTAAGAGCTGAGCTCCCAGCCCTTAAGAGCCCTCTTGTGAATCAAAACTAAACTATATCCAAAAGTGCTTTTGGCCTCACTTCAACCATGACGGTCAAGCTTTAAATCCCACATGTTGGTACCCCTACATCACCAACTCTGAGAGGAGCTGGGACAGATAGTCAGCCTATATATATGATGGGGGGTGGGGGGGGGGGGGTTAATGAAGAAATTGATAACGATTTGCTGAATCGCTGATTGGAGGACATTATAGCCTTGTCTTATTTTTACATTGCCTTTCCTCAGGTTGTATCAAATATGTACAGAATGATAATGGTTATAGCCACGCCCAATCTCAGATAGTCCCTCAACCTGTGTCATCATCCTTCCCTGGACTACTGTTATACCTTACAGTTCGATCTAACATGATGTACATTTGACACATGTGTTGTGGAATAGACACAGGAGGAGTCCCCTCACACCTGTAGTAACCCCACAAACAGCTGTAGTGTACATACATACCACACCTGGTTACCACCGGACACATACATCACCCCATCCCTACACACACTACACATCAGGTATCCATAGTGTGATGCATCTTGTATGGGTCCAGGGAAGGGTGAGAAATCATCAGGAAGGCCTCCTGTGGGATTTTATCTGTGGCACATTGGCAGCAAAGGAAGAGAAGGAGGGGTGGAGTCAGATCCCAACAGAAGATAAATGAGGTGGTTTGTAAAACTAAAAGTCTGTGTTTTATGCAGGGCGAGAAGTTAAAGTTTCTTTTGCGATAGCAGCAAAAGCAAATGACTATACCACAGCATCATTCTAATTCCAATGGATGGATGTTTTATACATGATTTATAGGGCCCTAAGAACTTGGCATCATGCCGTGTTTCAGTGTGGATTGGAATAACATATAATCATGTCAGGCAATCTACATACACAGAGAAAAAAGTGAGAGTCAGCTGGACTCTCCCCAGGGTCAGGCACTGCTTGACTCAGGTAGGAGAGTCTGCTGGACTTTCACTCCATTAATGGACAGTCAGGCTGAGCCTCCTTTGATGGTCCCATAAAGTTACTCCTATTTGAGAGTCAGTCTGATCCTTGTATGACAGTCAGGGAAGACAGATGTCCATACATGTACCAGAGTCAGGCTGACTTTCAAGCCACAGTCAGGCAATGTCTGACTTTGGGATAAGGGTCAGTTAGCCTGAGCCTTCTTTGGTTGCTACCAGGTGGGGACACAATACAATATTGAGATTTAATGGTAGGGTATAAGACACCATTTTTGTGGATTTTGGAAATTATATATATTGAAATTCTGGGTATTACCTCTGACATATGTTGGTACATGTATCATGGTGTTGTTACATATCTGTTGGTCTGTGATTGCACATCCTTTCCTATTCAGGAAAACATAACAATTTTGTATAGGATTTATGTTCACAGATGTCGGGGAGGTAATAAATATATTTAAAAAGATCATTCCCCAATGCAAATAAGCAACTAGCCTTACTGTACAGAAGAGATTCCAGCCATGCCTGACTTTCATTGATGCCAAAGTCCAGCATTGCTAGACTCACATCCATATGTGAGTCCAGCTTGGCTTGACTCTCGATAGCCAGAGTCTAGCATCGCTGGACTCTTGCTCTAGGTACAGTCCAGCATTGCCAGACTACCCTTGAGTATGAAAGTCAGGCAGTGCTGAACTTTCATATATGAGAGTCCAGCATTGCCTGACTTTGACTGCAGTGAAAGTCCAGCACTGCCTGACTTTCATCACAACGAGAGTCCAGCACTGTCTGACTTTCATCATAATGAGAGTCAGGCAGTGCTGGACTGTGGAAAGGCGAAAGTCGGGCAATGCTGGACTCTCGTTCTCATGAAAGTCAGGCAGTGCTGGACTATCTCTACAGTCAAAGTCAGCTAGACTCTCACATGAGGGTGGTTTTGGCGACATGGGTCTGACTATGGCATGTGAGTCCAGGTGACTCACATTTTCCTCTATGTAGGACGGTACAACTATTACTGTTGTAAGGAGGACTCACTTTTTTAAACAACATGGGCGGGGGGGGGGGGGTAAAACCTCTTGATAAAAGAGGCCGCGTCCGTCAGGTGGTGGTGGGGGCAGAAAAATGTTCGGGGGGTGAAAGGAAATTCGCCCCCTTCCCCCGTTGTCAAAAAATGATCACTCTTTAAGTGAAGAGCCACAGCATATGGGGTTAATCACAGCCACTGTCCCCCATGTCCAAGATAGCCACACTTGTATTAAGGAGGGGGTGTATTCTTGTAAACTCTGAGCATGGTGAAGGTGACATCTTGCCGCCCATGGGAATCACCTGCTACAAAGGGCCCTTAACCCACCCCCCCCCCCCCCTCCAGGCCCCAGGTATGTGTGAGGTATGTGGGCTGTAACGGTCAGCTCCTCGTCACAGGTGTGTCCAGGTGAGAGGGTGGACCTGGGGTGGGCTGTCACTCACCTGGTCACTCACGTGGTGGTCAGCCGACAGGTGATCTTGGACTGATCAGCCCAGATGTCTTAGAGATCCCCCCCCCCCCGCCAACCTCCTCGTGTAATCTTAGGACGGTTTGTACATTAGTAAAGCTATGTTTGACGAAAAGGATTCCTTTAAAGCTCATAATTCTAAAACAGTATAATCCTCTGCATTGGTAGGTTCCCTTCTAGCCTTGACATGCGGAGGGTGGGAGGGTATGTGGCCTTACTGTCACTCTGTGCTCCACCCAGCACCTATTCCCTCAGCATAAGGATGAGTATATTCTCGTCTTATAGAATTGAAGTAGATAGAAGTGGAGTCTAAATACCTAGATGGTCATGAATTGCTTTCGAGATTTCATTTACTTTTACCTATATCATATGACAGGAAATTCATTGAATAATTGTACGTGCTCAAGACATTGAGGATGAATTATCAATTTGACATTGACATGTTACTAATGGACTTTTATTTTCCCTTGATTACAGGTGAGTTTTGTCTTCCCCCTACCTGTGTTCAATTCAGTATGGTAAGTGGAGACACAGCACCCCCTGGAGGACGGAAGCTGTGGTACAAGGTATTCATTATAAGGACACATCATTGTCCTGCACAGGCATGTTAATGACATACAGGAACAGGCTTGCATCTGTAACTGCAAGGTGAACCCTGATATATACTTAAGAAGAATGTAGGGTTGGAGATCTTTATTCCGGCATGTCTAGAACAGATTGATGATCCAAGATTAGAGGGTATAATGCCCTCTTTCAAGACATTTCTTTCCCTCATATATCTAAACGTTTCCTATGATATCCCAAATATATAATTTGTCCGTGCAAAGTTATCCATAACATATTGCAAAAGATATACTATTATTCAAATCAGTTTTTATTAGTCTGCTGAGCTATGTACAATGTATATACTTTTCTGAAAGATGGCGACAGGGGTAAATTATTAGTTGGGTGGACACTTTGGATGGATGCCTGAACAATAGGCTATGGATCAACGGTTACAGATTACTAGTAGGTGGGATATAGCGGAGGGGGGGGGGGGTTCTCTGTGGTCATGTAGGGTCATCCTGAATGAAGCACATTTGTTATCCCTACACACCAAACCTAAATCAACACAGGAAAACAATCCCAACCCTGAAACCCTAATAATAACCTAGGCGATCGTACCCCTATTCACACCTCTCTGCATGTCCGGATCCCACAACCTGATAAGAAACTCCTCAGTGAGGATCAAGTGTCTCCTGTGGTGGATCTGGTGACAACAATGCGTTACCATAGTGACCAGAGTCCTCAGTATGAGTGACACTGACTATACGGCCGTTGTTTGCTCTGATGCCACCTGGGGGCGACACTGTGTCAGTTGTTCATTTAGTGGCGGCGGTGTTCAGGTGACGGCCAAGCATGGATGGACTAAGTATAGGAAGGTATTTAAGGTGGGTCGATTCTTTGGTCTAAGAGTAGCTAGATTTTCATCAGATCTTTGCCATAAGACCATAATAGCATATACTCTCCAAAGAAGCTGAGAAAATAGGGGGGTCCCCAGCTATTTTTTGAGATATTGAAGCTTAGATCCATGTGACATCTAATAGGATTATATAGTGTTTTTCCAAGTATCTACATAAAATCATATTGTAAAGTAGCTAAATTCCTATATAATTCTGTCAGAGCATAGGCCTTAATGTTTTCTTTCTTGAAAATGCATTTTGGACATATGGTCCCGGGCATATTTTAAAGGTTTTGGGGGATTGAAAAAAAAAAGTTGAAAAGAAATGGAATAAACTGGGACACCTATCTGTATAGGTTATGAGTACAACTTCCACCACAGACAGATTGGCGCAGTGGTTTGATGCCTGTCTCACAATGCTAAGGTCGAGAGTTCTAGCCTCGCCCAGTCTCTTAGGATTTTGCCAACTTGCCCACTACTATGTGACAGTCTTGGGGAGGTGCCCTCTGGTGGTGTGTTGCTGAACTACCAAAGGGATCGAGCCACCTTAACCATTTAAGGGCGGCATGGTGTATTATTTATCATGCACTTTATCTCTATGATGGTCGAATGCAGCCCCTGGGGAGTGTCTCACCAGTGCTGCGTTCATATTATCATGCCAAGGGCATGATAAATTCATTAAAGCATTGTGTGGCTCGTAAGGGTTAAACTGTCCACTTCAAGTTACCGACGACGCACTTGTCACCCACTCATCGAATCCTTCCTATCTCATGTCTCATACAATATAATGCAGTATATAAAACTGTGCACATAACACATACAAATTTGGGGTCCTCGCCCCCCTAGGCGCTGTTGGTCGGCAACTTATAGCTACTTTGTCTTTATAGTGACCAGCACGACATATATGAACCTGGGATTATAGATGTCATACCTGTACCTAGTGACATTTTAGACCGACGTTAGTCACATATAGATCATGGAGACCCCAGAGACCCCATTGTAGGGTCATCGCATAGGTCTAGGGGTAGGCGATAAGGATGACACCCTTTACCATCCCACCCTCAGGTACAAGGACAAGACTCTGTGATCTGACTCAACTCTCACAAAAGACCAACTACCTAAATCATTGTTAAACACTGTTGGCTTTGTAAGCTTATGTTATTTAGGGATATCACCCTGGAGGTGTCAGGTAGGCAACGTGGCAGGTGGTCCAAAACCCTACGTGCCTTAACCCCTGGAGCAGAACCCTTTATCCTTATGGTCTACCACAAAACCACAGAAACCCTTTCCAAATGGCTACAACCCTTAAAAGTAAACCCAGACATGACCGCAGTGGGGGCCAGTGTAGAACCCTAAAACCTCAAACCCCAAATGTAGACGTAGCACCCTCTTACTCCCCCCACCCCTGACCTCTGAGGTCACCTAGAGGTCACAATAGGAATGTAGAGGTCAGACGTTGAGTAAACGCCCGTCACTCGTACACCTTACATACACAGTGCATTGACTTTGATGGGCAGGTAAGGATTGGGACAAGGGGGGGGGGGGTGTCAGGGAAGGTAAGGGTATGGGTGGGAGGCAGGCGAATATGGGGAGAGTTGTGGTGGAGGAGAGGGGTACATAGGTATGCACTGACAGAAGATGTATAATGTATTGTCCTGAGACACGTAGGGCTTCAACCCTTCTTTCACATATGCATTGGTCAATTCATCCACCAAGGGAAAAGATATAACCGAAATTATAACTATAATATTATCCCACTTGGAAAACGGAAAATACATATTATAGATACAAATGCATATAAGTGAACATCAGCATAAAGATAACACATCAACCGTATTGCTTTGCAATCACAATTTTGCCTCATTATCTGGATTTTCCCCGATTCCCTAGAACCACCTCCTAGCACTAACATGGGAACCTGTGTATGAAGATGAATGTGACCACCAGCAGCCTTCCCTATCTCTTATCAGCTGGTATGTATAATGAGAGGACACAAGGTGTTTGGTCCACCCTGGAGGCATTCCCAGGTCAATTTAAAGGTCAGTTCAGGAATTTGCAGGTGAGAGACATGGCTCACCTGACACCTATTTAATCACCTGTACAGGTGTAGAAGTCTACAGGTAGCACTTTGTCAGCCTCCGCCAGCAGCCAGGGTGGCCATTATTATAACCAGCTTCCCCAAACTTGTACTTTTTGTCTTAAACTCATCCATCTTTGTCAAGTTCATGGCGCGTTTATATTATGGCCATTTGATTCTTTGATAAGGTTAAACATTGGTATTTCTTTGAATGACCAGTGCAGTGTTCTGTATAATCTAAATCTGCATCGAAACGCGATTGATTGTATTGTATTGACTACATGCACTGTCCATTCCCTGATAACTTCCTCCAACGGAGTAAGTATTATTCTAGATGGTGTGGTTGGGGTATAGGTGAGGATACGTCGGTACAACTAGTAAGATGAATGGGATACATTAAATTTCTCATGTACTGTGTGGTCAAATTTTAATGACAGAATTTTAATTTTAATGACAGAGTGGGTGGGCCTATATTTTCTCTGCCCAGATATCACAATGTGAGTTTTCTCATGTGTGATGGATAAGATCCCATATCTTGACGTTAGTTGAAGGGAGGACAGTACAGCCAACACCCAGGTACGTGTATATATACATGCATGTTTCACACAGGTCACCTGTTCCCTGGAATGTGACCAAATCGAACCGTGTCCATTTGAGACAGAAATTGGCGAGAAATGTCGATTACCTTTGACCATGTTCTGTTATTTTGCATTGTCACCATCTTGCTTCTGTGTTATCTATAGGGAGGTGTAAGGGTTATACAAGGTGAACAATAGCTCAGAACAGCAAATAGCATCATAATGGATTCAGTACTATACTAAATCTAGCAATTGCTCAAAAGTATGGATATAACATGAGGTATATACTGGTCAGAGAGTTGAGTACATGGAACTGTATTCAGTAGCCTGTAGCGTGATGCATACCTTGTCAGACAGAGTAAAAATATCACAAGGGGTAAAAACGGAAAAGTATGTGCAGACAGACCCCACCTCAAAGTTGTTGAAATAAACGTTAATGGATAGCTGACAGAACCCTTCAAGGTTTGATGTCCCAGTTGGTGTTGCTGTGCATAGACGCCTGTCGGGCCTTGGGATGTACACTGCGTCTGTTTATTGGGCTAATAGAGAGTGATTAGCTAAAGGTAAGGAGGCTGGGGATTGAACGCTTCCACCATATGTGCCAGAGTGGGCGGAGGTCTGTCTGTAGTGAAGATTTAGATGTCTACACCTTGGTGCCACCTGGCGCCCGTGCTTTACACACTGGATAAATAGTGAGGCAATGCTTTAGCCTATGATCCTCCTTGAGAATGGTGTGCCAAATGTGAATATATGATAATTAAACTGGCGATAGTTTATGGTCGTTTTCAGACTCAGCAAAAGTTTGATGGATGCTAGTAGAATTCGATTTTGAATCAGAGATGACCGTGGGTTGGGCATAATGATTACTTATCTATATTGTAAAACATTAGACAATCAGTATGAAATGATATGATACACACTTGGACCCCCATACGCAGACTGAGGGAGTCTAGACTGCTGGCCTCAAGATGGTTAGCACTGATCACCTCAGGCAAGATATATAAGCGGAAAATATCCCCATAGTTTAGAATACTAGTAGTCTGTGCTATTAATGGCTGAACTCTGTAAACTGTAATCTATCTTTCAAGTTACATGTTAACATGATTATCCTACTCCTAGTGCACCTTTCTTTTTTGAGATATTCTAAGTTTTCAATGTGTTCATACAACTATTGTAGCTTATTGTCACCCTCCTCCCGCCGACACATATACTACCGGTGCACATAATATTACTGATAGCCTCTTCAGTCCTGAACATTGCTGACTGCTGCCAAAATGATTATGCCAAATGACATAGAGCTCAAAGTATGAAGGCCCAAAGGGAATGCCAAAAGAAAAGCTCCCCAACTCATGGGGAAACCTTTACTGTCTGTCTTATTCCCTATGTAAAATGCGAGAACTGGCGTTTTCCTAGCGCTGGTTAATACAGACAGGGTAGATGTATGGCCTGGTATGGTCGGAGGGTGCAGGGAATGCGAGACCCTACCATTACAGTTCTGTGGGCACTAGTCAAACCAATTAAATCTAGCCTCCCTTGACTACCCAACAGACCTCCAGGCCACCCTCTACAACCAGTTATTAACTGTTTTGTTGTTTTTATCTGATGTAGGTATATCTAGAAGAAAACGTATAGAAATGCTACCATCAACAGATACTGTTTTAAACATGCAGTCTTTCTACATCCTTCTTTTTCACCTTTCTCTCCCACATGAATGCACAATGTACATTGCCAGTGGCGTAGGAAAAGGGGGGGGGGGGCAGGGTAGCCCGCCCCCCCCCCCAATCAGAGAGGAGGGGGGGCCTGAATATGTTTGGGCCCCCCAAAATTTGCCAAGACCCTATAATATAATACACATTTTTCCCACATAGGGAAAAGTGGGGGCAGAGTTGCTTGGACCCCCAAATCAGTATCAAAAAGGGCTCAAAACCACCTTTTTTTATACGATTTCAATACAAGCGCATGTATACACCGTCATACTTGATATCCAATATTTGAGGCTGGTGGGGTGCCCCCCCCCCCCAAATGAAGATTTGCTTCCTACGCCTCTGATTGCTATTGAGCCAATCCACTGCATGGGGAGGGGTAATCAGTCCAGAAGATGGTAACCACTAGGTGTGATGTAGACTCCTCCAGTAACTATTGCTCATGTTGTATACCACCCAGGAGGGCCCTCCAGGTGGTCGGAGCCGTCTGCATCAGTCAGGACGGACGTGGGTGGTTCCAACCTAATGGACAAACGAGGGAAAGAAATGAATTGATGAAAGGCATTCTATGAGATAACAGAGGAGCAGCTTCATAAGAAGGCAGTGATACGTTGTGTGGGGTTGGTCTCCTTCACCAGTCAGTGACTCACCCCTAGGAGTGTTAAGCTGTGTTTAAAATGATGAAAGATTTTGGATGAAAGACTTTGCAATACTTCAAACTGTTTGAATATTATATATGTTTGAGCTATTAATATGAAAATACACAACTGCGTACCATGTGAATGCATGCGAGTCATAAAGAGCATCCCTAGCAACAGTTAACTACTTGTACAAAACGTTATTTTGAAAACTACATTTATATGTTATGCCTCAAACTGTTGAAGAAGAAAACATTTCAGCCAGGGTGAAAGGTCACTTCCTCAGATTTCAGATTGAACCATAGGCAACCAATCTATGACCTGTAGAAACGCCCGCTCCATGCATGGACCTTATAAGGCAGCTACTCTTACTACCACCACCACCATGACCACCAATGCTATAGTACTGGATCCCAACACCTGATCCTTCCACCCTTCACTACAAACAAGTTTATGCACACATAAACCTGCAACCAATGGAGTCCCACATCCTGCCCAGCCACCCTGAGCCACCCCCAGCCACCTGCAGCCACCCCCAGCCACCTTCAGCCACCCTACAAACCTGCAGTCCACCTTGTTTATGCAAGCAGGGCTGAGCTTTTTATTGTTGTTTAGAGGTAGTGAAAGTAAAAAAGTAGAGGGTAAAGTTTGTGTGTGTAGACATGTACGGTCCCAGCACTGTAAGAGGCTGAAATCCATACTCTTCTCATCAGCCTCCAACTGGCTTCAATTTCACAAGGATTTTTCACCGCCTACTATATTTCTGCTTTTTTGGGGTGGGCACTAAGGAGGTGGTAGGTACGGATCAGTACTGGTAGTGGTGGACCGAAGTGAGTTGTATATATACTACTTATATACATATAACAAGTGTGGGTCTGGTTCAGGTACCATATGTCAGCATGCATATACATGGACTAACATCATTTAACCATATCATCACAATTATTTCAGGTGTGTAATGCTTTTATTCGGGCATGATCTAAACTAGAAATCATCTCTGAATGTAGATCTATTAGGGGATTAGACAAAGGGCATATTAATACACACACTATTGTATGCGGAATAAATAAAGAGTATAATAATAGGGCAATAATCACATAATATTATTTTCTAATGAGCATGGCATAGACATGTATGAACCTGATATCAAGGGGTTACGGTAGGGTAGCGAATGATAGGATTCCACTTGTAGTAATGCACATACGTAGATTGCTATCTCGGGAGTCGGGCATGTTCCATTCAACTCTAAATCAAGAGATCCAAGTCAGATAGGAGGGCCCAAGCTGGTGGTCCGCTGCCCCAGTGATCCACCCCCTCCCTTTGCACCCACGTCACACTACCCTCCGCAAGGACACGGTGGTATTTGCAACCTTTTTATCATGATTTCATTTTGGATTTCTTTCTCTGCCGCTTTGAGGCCACATCAGGGGCATTCCTAGGGGGATGGCCCTGGCATTTTAATTCTACGGTGGCCAGCATACTTCAAAGTCCTCAGTGGGGGGCGTCTTAATCTCACCCGGGGAGTGGAGGGAGAGGGCGGCTTAGGCATCTTGGCTTTGTGATAACAATTTAAAAGGCACCTCTAAAATTTGTACTCTATCAGAAAGAGGAGCTAGTGTCACTCCGACACCACTGCTACTGTGAGAGGGCAGTAAAGAGGAAGGATCAAGTCCAATAGGCTCTTCATCAAACTGCTTTTTGCCGAGTGATTGAAAAGGGAGCACCCCTAATGTGTCAGGGGAAGGGGGGAAGGTGTCTAGCTTGGTATGAAAAGACGAAGTAGTACACCCCTGCTCTAAAGTCTAAGGTTATGGTAAGGTTAGTTCCACTTCTTACCACTAGGGCGACAAACGTCCAGCATAACAGACTACCAGGAAATGTTGACAAGCTGCTACATTCCACAGGAGGGCTCAAGCAAATGGACATGGGTTTAGAGGTTTGGATCGGCATCTAGACAAACATATGCCTTTCTACTCCTTCCAGACACAGCTATATTCCTACTCTAAGTAGGTATCCCAATAGGCAGCCGCTGGCCGTGTCCTCGCATGTAAACTCACCAAAATACCTAATTTTAGAAATGATCCCTCTTACAAACTATTTGGAGTATCACCTCTCTGAAATATGCTAATGAATGCTTTATTCCATCCGCATCACCCTAATGCATCAGGATAGCTGCATCATGATGCTAAATACCCCTGCTGATGCTGTGAAGTTCACTAAAATTCAGAAAATGGGACCTTCTGTCAGTGACTAGCCATGCAGTCCTGGAGGACACACTGTCTATATACTGATTTCGCTCCCACGCCATTAGAGATACAGTCTTAGGAGTTCGACCCCTGTAATCAGGACACTCTTGGGGTCATTTTGAGGTATTACACGTGGCGGTAGCCCTATTGAAAGTATTTTTTAATCAAAAAATAAGAATTTTTGTGCATTTTTCGGTACTTTTTTGAAATGTTATATACACATATTTGGGGTTATTTGAAAGGTATTTCTCTGCTCTATCAGATGCACTAACTATCTAATTGATATGATGAATGGCGTGAGAGCGAAAGTAGCATAAAGAGCCCAACTCCCTTCAACTCTGGAATGGACATTTGTCTCTCTCCTAAGTCATTAGGGGTACACTCTGAAAAGTGTTACCACTGAAAGCGGGGTACCCAGGGCATCATTTTCAGGTATAGCAATTGGGGGTTAGACCATTGGAAGTATTTTTTTAATCAGAAAATAAGGATTTTCATGCAATTTTCGGCACATTTTGTCATTTAAAAAAAATGTTTTATACACATCTTTGGGGTTATTTGAAAGGTATGTCTCTGCTCTATGAGATGTACTAAGAACTCAGTTGATATGATAAATGGCCTAAGGGCCAGAGTAAAAGTAAGTGCCCAACCCCCTGCATCAGGTTCAGATCTGAAGGCATATGCCCTCACATATACCCTGTAATCGGTTACATAACATGCCAAAATCAATACATACAACCCCTAGAATATTCATACTTGAGATTGCATACAAAGTAAATTGTTTAGAGATTTGTATATCAATTTCAAGCCCATTTGTGCCGAGCATAAACCCCACAATGTTAGGATCTGTAAGTCATTATGTAATAGGCCAAATAGTCACATAATTGTCTTGTTATGTTATAGAAATAGTTTGAATAAGTTGATATTAAATGCTCAATTCAAAAGTTGTGGGGAAATATTGCCCTAAATATGCTATAAAGTAGCCTAATATCAGCAACTACTCAGCAATTCGGAGAATTTCATGTTTTTCATCAGATCACTCAGTATTATGTAGTACTTTTAATGGGTAAAGATTGTTTAGAACAGATGTATACCATATTGATGTATGCCCATAAAAGAAATCAACTTGATACATTAAACAGCAGTTGTATGGTGTCGATTTGGAGTTGGGTCATTTTCACTCTTCAGGGACATTGGGAAAATTAATGTTTTTCTCATTTTTAAATGAAAATTGTGAAGTCAATCTTGATTATGAAAAAGGGGAAAAAAATAAGCACACTCTCCAATACTTATAAAACAAATTCACAGAGATCCAAGGGGAAATTGCACATATTGCTGAAATCAGATTCCACCAAACTTGCACTATTTTGCACATCTCTGTGCAAAACCTATGACTTACATGTAATATATCATGATTTTGAGGGTCTGTAAAATTAAAACTTGATGTCTGAATTTATTGAATCTTCATTTATATAAGGAAATATATGGTGTGATCAGGATCAAATAAGTTCACACCATCTATCCATTTTTCTCGATATCACAAAAGGCTAATCATATGCATCCATAATGAGCTTGAGGAGAAGGGCCAAATTTGGCAAAGTCCACACCTCATTCTGTCACCTTCAAATAGCTGCCAAATCCAAACCGATTGACCAATCTCTATCATTTAAAAACTGTTGTTCTTCTCTTAACATGGCCCATCAATTAATTTATTTTCCTAACGTGCAAAAGCAATATCTTCAAATTTACTGGGATACCTACTCTAAGGATAAGCAGAGACCAGGACTCCCCTTTCGTCAGAATGGGCCGCACCCATCTATAAGGTACTGAGTTGGTCTATATTTGCTCCTCTGACTGGTTCAATTTTAAAATGAGCTGCTCCCCTGGAGGAGCCTGGTGCTATGTTGTAGATAGTAGTAGGGTATCAGGGCTACAGGGCGTGCACCCTCAGGAGGAGTGAGTCACAGAGCACGCTGGAGGACATGCATAGATAACACAGCATTAGACTTTTTCATACATGGAAGAAGCAGGGATGAGGCCAGTGCTGTACAGAGCAGGAGGACACATGTTGTGGTGCAGCCATAGATATCAGCTTCCCATAAGCTTTTCACTATCTATTGGATATTACCTATCCGTCCCTGGTGAAGGTTCTAACTACCAGCCGGTACTGGGCCGAAGGTTTAACCCTGAAATACTTGTTATATAGAAGCATGGCCATCTCATTTTCTACACTAATTGCCCCATTGTATGTTTCTCAAGCCAGGTATAGACTACCTTGAAAATTGCCAGCACATCAGCCACCTATGGCCTTACCTCATATCTGAAACCGTTAGAGTCATGACGGTTTCTATGTCAAGTTTGGGATAATGGTTTCGGCAGGATCTACTTGAGAGCAGGGTCCCAGACTCTTGATCCCTGTGCCTGCCTTTCTCACCATGTCTTTCTAACTGAGGACATTGCCTGTTTCACATGAGCAGCAGCCTGTGGCGGACATCCACTACTTTAAATTTCAAATTGCTGCTTTTAAAGTCCAAAGGAAGGGAACCCCTTTCTTGTTACACCTCCTATTGCATATACATATATAGGTTTTCTTCTGAAGTCAGTGCAAGTGTTTATCTGTGGATTTTGACGACATATCGAAATCTCCGACGTCGGAGCGGAGCACCATCATCTTTGAGGCGTTTAATACTGAATCTGCCCCTGTGTCAAGAGTCATGGACAGACACTTTTAGCCCCCCAAAGTGAAACCGGTTTTGAGGAGTTAAACTGTTGAGTTTCTTTGACGGCCACCCTTTATGCTGAGACGTCAATGGGTGGACGTAGCAGGGGATGACGGGAGTTGTCCTAGTCACGTCCCAGCCCAGCAGAGGGCGCGAAGACTGACGCTGAGGACTGTCACGAGGTTGGCGTAGATAAACAGCAACAAGAGGTCCTAAAACACCGCCATTGTCTCCTGTCCCCCACACCAGTGTACATAGTACATGCATGGAGTACCCACGAGTAAAATGATTGATGGAAAATGGAGGCAAAAAACGGCAAAGAGCTTGTGCATACAGAGTATTAAGGGTTCCATGTCTGGGAGTCAGGTCACTTAGCCAGACGACATTCTGACAGGGGAGTGGTGACGTCAGTTATAGGACAGCCAGACGTGAAGGTGGTGGTGGGGAAGGATAAGGCCCACACTCCTACTACTATTACTGGATGGCACCTGGGCCCCCTGCTCACTGCCTTGGGGCACAACATCTCCAGACAATATAGGATTTACTCTATAGCCATTGGATCACATTTTAGACACCAACCTAAATATTTATATAGAAGGATTTACTCTATAGCCATTGGATCATATTTTAGACACCAACCTGAAAACCTATGTATACGGATATACTATATAGCTGTTGGACCAGGCTAATTTTTAGACGTCAAACTTGCACAATAATGCATGTATACGACTTTCTTTGCACATGTAGATAGCCACTGGATCTATGTTGCAATCTTGTAAATGTATACGATATTTTCAGTAGCTGCTATTTCAATCTAACTAGCAGCTAGTTGTCAATGTAGAGTCTGGATTCACAGCTTTAGTTCTGACACCCTTGGCTTCACATATGATGTACTTTATATACTGGGGGTACCAGAGGCTGGCCAGACAGAAAAAAGTACACTGGTGATGGATGGAGCAGTGCTATACCGCAGGTGGAGTGGACTATCATATACTACTACAGAGCAGCACCCACAAGGACTGACCCGTGTCTGGAGGGGCTCAGGTCTAGATCTGCACAGACAGTGTGGTAGGGCTGACCTTACCAAGTGTAGCACCATGACTGGGGTCTACATTAGCACCGTCACATGGAGGGTGTAAGTATTAGATAATGTTTACAAATGACGTCACATATTCTGAGACCTTTTTCAAGACCCCCTCCTGATGCAGCAGTCCTAGCCGGTAACATTATTACATTTTGTGAACGTTCCCTTATTGGGAGACATAAATTTGGCAGAATAATCTTACTTGAAGGCTTAAATCTAACATGTACTCAGTCGTTTCGCTTATAAGTTATACATACTATTCACTGCGTATCAAACTTCATCCAAGAGATAAAAACGGTATTTTCATTTCACTATCAGTAAAGAGACTAGGGTAACTCTAGACAACTCTTATCCGGAATCTTAATGTTCCACCTCTTTTCAGTGCCACTGCCACTCCCATCCTGATCCAAAGGGAGTGGTCCGAAATATTTTGCTTCCAGTTCCTGTTCCTGTTTAGACCTTCTGTACTGATGCAAACCACACATGGACAGCGTCCTCAATCGGCGACATGTTTCTAATCGTCCAAAAGGGCATAGTTCTACACAAACATCCTGGTATGGTATCAGTTTTACTGAGGCTGGAATCTTGGCGGAGTTACTAGCTTGCTAAAGTAATGAAGTCTTCTCGCACACATACATTGATCGGTTTGGGATTTCGTCTTGATATAATGTCTGATCATGAATTTGGGAGATACCAAAGAAAAGAGGCAATTACGTTTCAGATGGTCATTGTTGCATTTCTCAGAATAGATATATTGTTGGTAGATGCTGCTAACAATGATACATGAATGATTCACCCTGGTAGAATGTCTCCTCCAGAGTAAGATGTCCAAGTATAGGTTTTGTAGATGTGTCTACTCATACTATCATAAATCACACCCTGTCTCTCCGTGACCTAACCCTTTAATGACCTCAAGTTACTTTAATGTGCCATTCTCCTGTCGTGAGTGCAGCTGGTAAGTAGACACACGCATCATGGCGACCCTCGGGAGTAGTATTTATAACCCCATAGTAGCCATGGCATAGGTTGGGCATGATGCAGGATTGCAATGGTGCATTATTATGACACAGGCCATAACACATTTAAAGCATTATGCGGCCATTGCAGGGTTAAGGTGCCAGGACCAAGCACCATGTCAGATTCTGGTGTGGTTGTGCTTAGATGAGACATAAATCTGACAGAAAGTAGCAGCACACGCCTCCACCGTCAACACCCACTCTGGTCGTTTATCACAAGGCCTATGTCTACGTATTCTGGCCTTCATCACTACGTAGAATATCTATAACCGTCGTCAGTAGGACAGCAGAGAGGGTATGTTGGGGGAGAGGAACTATGTAGTATTCCAGGTGATGATAGCACTCACGGTCATACTCACAGGTATGTGGGATGTTGGAAGGGGGGGGGGGGGGGGCTTAGCTTTTTGGTGACTGATAGATCAGTGCAGTTGGGGCTGAAATAGTTAAAGGCATGATTTAACTAAATGTCTATACATAATGTCTATACGAAACTAAAACCTGATTCTAACATTCTCAGAAAGGGTACGTACCGAATCACACAGGAAAGGATGTATAATACCTGATGGAATTCAGCACAATAATGGGGTGCATTGTTTTTGTATAGGTTAAATCTGGGGATGATACAGGGGTGTGAGTAGCTCGTCAGGATTCACAGTAGGCTGTGGGTGTGGCTATGGCGGGGGCTATGGGGTTGCTAAGCGCTCAGGATTGTGCTCATCATAATGAGCCATGTACCCCCTTAATGACCTGTAAGGAGCAGCTCACCCACTCGATAACTCACACTCAGGGTGCAAGAACATGCTGCCTTGTGTAAAGGTTTATCAGCCATTGAGTTGCTCTTGTTATGTTATGAGTCATACATAATAACTACCCCAGCTTTGAGATTTAGATGTAGGGTAGCAAACATAATATTATATGTTCCCCTACATGACCCAAAACACTTGCTACCAAATATGCTAAGAAATGGCGTAATTCGTACAAATGTACCCTTTATCGATGTTTAATTTGCTCTTAATGAAAATGAATAGCTTTGTGGACACATTCTTAAAATGTCTCTCAACGAGAAGAAATTACAAGCTACATTTGGTGTGATTGGTTAATGTTTCACTCCACTTTTGGCGTAACTATCGTTTTTCCTGGGCTATCTTGAAAGAAAATGGAGAAACATGACTTCTTTGGGTCTCGTGGTCTCAGTGACGGTAATCCCGCACAAAACTGAGAGTCATATACGATTCTGGTCAGAAGTGAATACTGCAGGGGCACTGAATGGTCCATAATTAAGTTGGAAATGATGCCAATATCATGAAAACTTGTACACATGCTGCTGAATGTCTGCCAATTTCAATCAAATAATAGGAAAGGGATTCTCAGTGAGTTTACATTTTTTTCAAAGGCTAGATTGGGGATCAGTGAAAATGCAAATTATTCAGTGCAAATTCAGGCGGAATTCAGGTGGTTTTACGCTACAGACCAGTGCTCAAATTTTCCGTGGTGAGTAGCTAATTTTGGTTAGAAATGTTTTGTAGGAAAGATGTATCTTTTAGGTCAAGGGTGATTTTCAGAAATTGTAAATGTCCTGGTAGCTGTTATTGCGTTTTCCGCTATATTAAAATATATAGTAAAAGGATTTCCTTCGCTGAGACCTCGTAAGCGTCTATTGTTTGGTGGCGCCCCCTATACCTCTGGGTAGTTCTCACTCCTGTCCGGAGGGGGCGCGCTGATCGCCACGATAACACACACTCAGGTTGAGCAAATGGGCTTTATTAAAATACCTGCGTCACCCTCACTCCCAGCTGCTGTCAGTACTATAGACGGTAGGCAGAAGGCCGTATTGTCTTACTTGTTACTTGTCTGACAGCGGCTAGAACTGCTCAAGACAAGCCTGTGATATTAAAGGGGCGGCAACATGGTTATACACCCGGGTATACACGCAGCCACAGACTAGTCATAGTCCCCAGATTCACCAGTTGTAATGTGTGTTCTGAGATCCAAAATATATTTTTATGATGTGTCAATTTGAATTTCTTCTATGGTTGTATTCGACCGAATAGTCACAGTAACCCAACATTAGATATTATACTAATTGATCAAATTACTGTCGTCACTGTGCTGTCCATGCATCATAGTCAACGGATTATAATGGTAATTCAAAATATTAGCATGGGTCGATTGAGTTTGTAAAAACACTCATATATCACCCCGTGCTCGCATAGATATAGCATACTATTAGGCACCTTGGGGTGCATGGGACGGTGTAAACTCAGATATTATGTGGGTAATTTACCGAGGACTTAGCAAGTCCACACCAATGCCTCTCTGTAGGCTAGACACTACCTGTCGTGATTGGCGACACCAACCCCCCTGGAGACTGTAGTTTACTTGCTATAAACACTATCAGCATCTCCTCATCTATACACCTCCCCACCAGGAGATCTACTTATCATTTCAAAATTTCTTTTGGAGTGGAAATATAGGGGCAGAACCTGGTATGCAATTGGTAATAAAAGCAGTGGTATAGAGTGTTTGGAACAATGGGACGTGATTCATTATGATGTTGATTTTAAGGAGTAATTTCCTACTGGATTATCTTCAGGATACGGCCGTGTAGATTGTTTCTTTTTAAGTAATGACAAAATACGTACGGATATGTGAATACTCTGAAAAGTCATTGAGAGGGTCAAGTTGGACGTAACACTGTAGGGTCTACGCTGTATACTCTGATTCCTATCGTAATGATTCAAGTAATTCACTTAGATAACCTTCCCTCTAGCGACAAAGGAACATAAATACATTTGATCAAGATACCAGAGGAAATACAAGGATTTAATGCTTAAGGTAACATTAGACGAATAATGCAAGTTAGATTCTTAGTAGGACTTACCATGACCAGGTTCTTTGTAATGCCAACAACGCCATTTTATGCCTAGACATTCATTCAGATACCAATCGTTAGTACCACACATTTTGGTTTGTTCTTTAGCTCTACTTCGTAGCACCCCTAGGTCAGAGTTCATATAGCTACCCGTTTCTATCAATGGTAAGAAAAAGGGAAATCCGGGCAGTTATACCCAGGCACAGTCAACAATGTGTTACTTAGTTGTGATATTAGATGGAGTAATGGTGATTACTAAGGTCCTTCTACCAACTATACCAACAATTAATTAGGGTCACATTTAGAGCAAATGCAGACATGTGTACTGAGCAGATGCCATAACCGATACGATGTAAACCACTTTGAGGGTCTAAATGTAAAAGGTAATGGTGAACTATGATGTTTAGATATGTATAAACATTTATGTATGCTTCATAAATAATCTGAACTGAAAAGGTCACTATCCTACCCCTATCCTCAATAGGGAAGTGTATGCTATACTGCAGTTTATTAGGAATGAATGGCAGCATTGCTCTATCAGTTGGTCACGCAGCCAAGTGATGGAGTTGAGCTGATGCTAATCACCAGATGTCATGTATGTATAGTAGTAAGGTTCCCTGAGGTCTCTCCTGTCCATATCCACCTTCCCCTACCACAGAAGACTATAGATTTCCTTTGGATCAGGGCATTATGTACTCTCAACGCATGAAGTATACCTAAATGCGCCATGTCCATTGCTCCCCAGATATCAGGAGATTAATTTGGGTGTATGCCATGGAGGATTGGTCTGGTCGGTGAGAGAAGAGGGGGGGGGGGCTGTGACCGTGTGATTGACTGTGCCTGTAGTTGTAGTTGTTATACATGTATATGCCAGGCCATTTGCTCGATCCTCTGGCCCTGGGCAATCCTGATGGGTCCTGGAGAATGAGTTGGGGGGGGGGGGGGGGGTCAGAGGGATCCAGTGGGTTTAGTCACAAGGCACCGCCAGCCGCCTCCACCACTAAAGCCGTGTACACCTGCCCGGTAAGCGGCTCCATGGTGGACGGCTCCAGGGTGGACACTGCGAATTAAGGCCATGTAAAAGGACTTTTACCCAATGCTGCTCTGGCATAGTCAAGACTTTGGGGGCATTCCCAGCCAGATTGGTACACAGTGCCGAGGCCCAACCACTCACTCATTCTCCCTCAGCCATTGTCCATACTCAGTGTGGCCTACAGCTCACATAGTCTGTGTATAGGTTTATTACAATACTGGAATGTAAGGGAAGCGTACACCTGCCATCCATGGATCTACCTATCACCACTTGGTCTCTTTATTTGGGAGAGCAGTGTTATCCATTTAGAAGTCTGTGATGGATGGTCAGGTCTGGAGACCCTTGGCTACTGGAGTTGGCCTGGAGTAGGAGAAGCCTGCTGTGAAGTTCACGGGTTGTAAATGACGTTTACATTAACGTCATATAGCACCGCAGAGCAAGGCCTAGTACAGACCTTTCATTAGAATGGGCTACATCAGGACTACATTGGGATGAACTCGATAACGATATTGTAAACTTTCAATACTGTTGTCCACACATTTGAACGCTGAAAAATTCCTTGAAACAGACTGAAGGCAGCTCAGCAAATGGATATCTTCTAATTATGAATACTATAGTATTGCCTGTGCAGTAGCCTTATGAAGCGCTAATGTACCCCTTTGGAGTAGAAGATGAATTTCACCTCATACCTTTCAGAAGGGATCCTGAGGTCTTGACTCCATCTGTCCCTGATAATTGTGTGTGGGTGGAAAGGTAATGCCTCCATAATTCCCAAAACTGACACTTAACAGCTCTGGCTTTGGGGGTACCTGGTGGCCTGTGAACATGCAGTGGGAAAATCATGTATCAACAGGCACTCTCCTGCTGCTGGGCCCTATAGGCCTGGAGGGCTGATTTGAAATTAGTTTTGAGGGTCATTTTAGGTGAGATCCCCAGTGGCTGGAGAATCCTCTTTTGGATGGGAGAGAGAGGAAGGAGTGGAAGGACAATACAAGGTCATGGGGATCTGATTGAGGTGACTGTCAACATTGACAGAGGTGGTGAGTGACACTCACCATACACAAATGACATTCAGGAGGACTACCGAACGTGAGCAGAAAGCCAGGGCCTCATCTATTAGCAACTGATAGAGCAGTCTAATGTGCAAACTGCCAATAAAGTACCTTCAAAGCTTTTGCAGCTGTTTATGTTCGCATCAAAGCTTTGAATAATTCAACGCTGGTGTTTAGGCTGTGAAAACGAGTCATATCCAGGGAAGCAACGCTGTTTGTACTTTGGATTTACATGAAAACGAATGAAAGTAACTTTAGTGATTACCTGGTGAATGGCGTTCAAAGAAGGATATTTGCTGAGAAAACAGGTGATGTATTCACCAGTCGCCATGTCTATGCTCTTTGAGGTACCTGCCTAAGAAGCAAATGGGAATTAAAGGCTAGAAATCACTCAGGTGTGCTCTACTTTGGCAGGCGGAGAACTGAGTCGGAATACTCGTGTCATAAGATCTCAAGGAAGTGCACATGCAGGTTTAAGGTTTCAGCAGTACAAACATCCATCTGCCAGAGCAGACCTCTATATAGCTGGGACACTACAGTCAAAGGTGGTCTGGGGCCAGGCCAATATTACCATCCCAACACCTCAAACATAACCCACCAAAGGCCAGCCTCTGCTAAAGTCAAAGCTCTGTCCACAGAAAACAGTGTGGTTGCCTTTCAGCCTCATACCCTTCACTGAGCTTCTGTTTCTGTGAGCATGGTGCATGGGGCAGGGAGAAATGTGCTGAAAAAGCAGCAGTAAGCTGATAGGACTGCAGGCCTTTTGTGCTGAGTAGTCCTGCTAAAGAACACAGCTCAACTGAAACCTGAGCTGGGCCTGCCTCCTGGTGTCGTCCATTCACACAGGGGTTATAGGTGTGTGTCCTGGACCCCTTCTGGGAGGGATACAAGGAGGTGGTCAAGTTTGTGGAAGGTTTTTTTCTTGATCCCTGTATTCTGGCATGAGGCCAGGGCTGAGGTGGCTGGGCTGTAGGGATCAACTGTGTGTTGGGCCGGACACAGCTTCACTGGTGGTGGGGGACTTGTTACTTTGTGACATGACTTTTCCTGTCTGGTTAGACTGGTACCCTGGGTTGGTTAGCTGTAGGGATCTGTGACACCCACCTTCCTGCCACCACCCACCATCCACCACCCACCATCCACTCTTCCCCATCCCAACACACCTGCGGCACACCTGCATCGCCATCCCCTACCATAGAGGTGTGTTTACCTGGACACTTTAGCTAAGCCTGTATCTACATCCCCAGCTCACCATACCCACACCTGTTGGATACATACGCCTTAAATGGCACACATGGGATACTGGAGTATAGCTCTTGATTCATAAAACAATTCCAATATAATATTTTTGTTTCCAAGGATGTAAATTCATCCAAAATAAACTGTCATTGACCTACCTTTGGAGAAGTCTCAACACACATGTTATCAGTAGCATGCACATTTGGCGCCAGATGGCAGCACCTGTGAATTCCATTGACATTGGAAAATGTGTGAAGGTTATTCAAGGTCAGACGAAGGTCAAACACTGAAGTGAATATGGGTAACGGTGTGCAGAAACGAGGAGACTACAGTCTTGGAAGGAGTAACAGTATACGGCCTTGGGTAGGCCCAGGAGATGTGCAACCTAAAAGGTATAAAAATGTCCAGGGCCCAGGAGATGTGCAACCTAAAAGGTATAAAAGTCTGATCTTTTTCGAATAATTGTAACAATTTAATAATATTGTTAGCTATGCAGATTGACTTTCTCGAAATGACTGGGATATGTAGCGTAAGTTGATCTTTTAATAACATCTCATAATGTAATTGCTATTTTTATTTCATGATGCGTTCATAATAGCCCTTATGTAGATCGTACATGTGTATACTATTCCCTATCATAAAGCCATCCTTTTTACATTTACACAAATCACAATAGCACCGTGTGTAGAATGTTGTGTATAGACGGCAGTGACCATTTATCTCCGTCACGGCTGGTACAAGTTATAAATGAATGATACCAGGTGGTATACTAGTTATGACCCTTGGGTTATCTGGAATGGCATTACATTATAAATCACCCATAGTCTCCTGTGTACTTAGTTCAGACGGCTCACACGAGGTGGCGCCTCGGTGCCTGCCTCCCAAGCCCTGAGTGTGAGGGTTCATTGAACTTGAAGCTACCCCAGAGTTAACCCAAAAGGATTTGGGGAATTTAGGATTCCTAATATATATTGATCATCAGAATTGGTACGATAAACTGTAAGAGAGAACTATGTTTTTAAAATTAACTGAGATGATTTCACAGCCACTCTCTCTAGCAGAAGAGTAGACGCATAAGAAATAAATGGTAATATGGAAAAAAGACATCAGATGTATTTTTTCCCTTTATATTACCAGATCAGATTCTGATCTTACATGTGTCTGATTTATAACATAATGTATGGAAGGGACTTGGCATCTCAAGCAATGAGATACATTTACGTTATAAAAAGGTTAATTTGGGGTAATATGTTGTTGCTCTATTGCATCTTTGTTTCCCCTTTGATGGAGGTAAGTAGATAAAAATGACATATATGGAATGTGGTCGCTAACATACTTATTGTTGTTTTTTTGTAACCGGTTTTGTTTCATGGTAGTTGTTCACCTCCTATCTGAAGGCTGAAGAAGTACCTCCATCAACCGTTGTGTTCATTTAGATTTATTACCTTTGTCTATAGAACAATGAAGAACAACAGAGGAAAACAGGGAATGCCAATTGGAATTGAAACACTTAAAACAAAAGCAACTGAAGTGATTTTAAAGATGTTCAAAACGTTCCTCTTTTTTCTTCAGGGGCGCCTTTGACCAGACGCCGAGTCCCCGCTCCGTGTCGCTCTTGCGGCGGGCGTATGAACCAAATGATCCGGACACCCGCGCCCAAGATGACAGCGTGGTCTACTCCGAGTCAAAGAGTGCCCGGCACGGTGCCAGACTGAGGCCCCAACGCCGCGGAGAGAGCTTCAGGTAGGTCAAGGTCACATTGAAATCAGACCAAGGTCAAACCAGGGGTTATAAAGGGCATTAACAGAGGTGTCTGTGTACTGTCACTTGTATATTGGTATAGCTAAAAAGAACTGGCTCCAAATCGGACGTAGACTGCTCCGCGTATACAGGTCAAGGTCGTGCTGAGATCAGCCCAAGGTCATCTTAGAGGTCATAAATTCCTTTTAGAGGGAAGGTGTCTGGGCAAATTGTAATTGGATATCAACTTGTATGTTGGCATACTTAAAAGACACCAGCGTCACATTATTTGTAGATTGGTTCAGGTACGTAGGCCTACATGTAGCTATTTGTAAGTCAAGGTCACACTCTGGTCTGCTCAAGGTCAGACCAAAGGGCTCTACGTTGTAGAAAGAAGGAACACTATGGTAGTTGAATCACAAAATGGATATGTGTCCTCTTTTTTATAATGTGTCATTCTACATCCATCTCGGTGGTTGTATATTAACATGAAAAAAGAAAAAGAAAATTCTGTTAAAGTTAAGTCGATCCAGTTCTCGACCATATACATACTGTGGGTCAAGGTAATTCAATTCAAATCAGGATCGGCAAAACATTCACTATAAAACTCTCATAACAAAAATGCTTTATATATGTTTTTACCGTGTTCATATGAGGTGCAATATGTAATCTGATACAAGGCAAGCACTTTACACTTTAAATAAAACAGTAGCGGCAGGTTACATTATAACACATCACCGTAAACCCTTAGACAGAAATAATTATGTTCCACCAACAGACGACGGTTGTACCCTCTCTTCTAGCAGTCGAAATGTTCAAACAGTTTCTTTCTATTCTTTTCACCTGTCAGCTGACATGACCTTTCAAAGCCAAGGACTTTGTTTCTGACGGTGTTTTAATGGGACCCCACATTCCAAACACTGTACCGTGTGCCCCTTCCCCACCATGGCTTGGACCTTGATCCGACCTTGGTGTAATGGTTGCGAAAGGCGCTGTGGCGACCCCCTGTGGACTCAAAACAAACTAGGCCTGAAATACTGGGGACTGAGTGACAGCAAAAGGTACCTTTGACGCCTAACATGGTAGCCCGGAGACGTGGTGCGCTGTGGGTATGTGGGGGTACATTGTGCAGTTTGGTCCTGGGGAGGCGGGAAGTTGGTGAATGGATCAGAGGGTTTATGCCATGTGTACATTGCAATTCTACAATAGTTTTGACTTTTGGTACCTATAGATCTGCTGATAGACCTTCCCTATGAGATTTCTGTGCTGAGAGGTTTTTGTTTTGTTCTCATGCATGATTTAATTTCTCTATTTCAAATTGCATGATGATCCAGATCCTAACTAATTCCAAAATGTCAACCCCCCCCCCCCTGCCCATATTGTCGCCAGCACCTGACATGCTTTGGGCTCTGCGGGGGGCGTGTTGGGGTGCCCCCTGGTGGGCAGGTAGGTCATCATAATGGTGCATACCTCACCGTATTCACTGACCCTGGAGAAGGAGGTTAATTGGCTAAAGCAGAATGGGGTGCCATATGTGCACTACATACCTGAATTTCCACATGGTAAACTGTTTAATTTAAGACTGGTTGGAATTATCTGAGGCTTTAACCATCTCTATATTTTCAGAGCAAGTAAATATATATACTGTTGTTTTCTGCATAATAAGTGTAGCTTAAAACGTCAAAGAAGGGAAACAAAACAAAGAATTGATTAAAGAGAAGAATGGCATTCTGCGCCCCATAATGAATAACCCTCCAGGGGGTTATGTCGATCAGCCCTGGAGGTAACACGGGAAGCCCCGGTGGTCACCTGTGGCATTCCTCCAGCACGTCAAAGCCATGTAATCAGAGATTGCTCTGAAAATATTTGGGATCGCTGGAGCACTTTTAGTGTTGGCGCTCTACAAAAGCAATGCCACTTCCGCTTTAGCGAAAATCACGTAATCGGCGGCCATGGTGTTTAGCCTGGGACCTGCATGGGCGAGTCTGTGGTGGAGGAGGGAATCAAAATATAATTATTTCATGCCCCTTAATGATAACTGCTGTGAAAACTGTGGGTTTATGTGTAGGTACAGATTGGCTTCACCACGATCAGTCTGCATTTACATATAGTATATATTCAGTACCTTGACGTCATATATTGAGAGTCAACAAGGGGGAAAGTTAAGCCCACTAGTCAGTGGGGGGTCACACTATATGTGATCAAAGCATTATACATGTCCCCCAAAGACAAGGTGGAGTACCATTGATAAACTACTTTAAAGGCACTTTGAGAACACCTGAGTGCTCTTTGGGAGTATAGACGACATTTATGGGTTATCTTCTGGGTACCCTTGGCACGTGTATAACTATATTGAAACTAGCCAAGTGACTTTCATTATACTAGTTGTTGAAATTTAAACTGAATGGCTTGACTGTGTTAATACTCTAGAAAACTTTAACATAGTATTTGACATTTGAAAAGAGCTGACATGGTAAAACGAAGGCTTCCGTACTCAGTATAAAGAAACCCATAAAGAATCCAGACCCCGGATCTAGACCATGTTAGCACATAGGAAATGTCATAAATCGTGACATGGCAATGTACAGAATGTGTTTTCATTGGTTTAAGCCCATGTGCCAAATAGATACAATGTACCAAGCCCAAATGATGCATCAAGTCTGTCATGAATACTTGTACTTCATTTGCATGGAGACAGAGACCTGTGCCATGTACAAATATTTTGAACCTATGCCAACAGTTTCACCTCGGTGTCAACGATGGTAATATCATACATTATAATTAGATACATACATGTTTGATAGCCAGTATCTGAATGCCTAGCCCTTGTCCAAGGTCAAAAGAGGGGTTGTCAGGAGTCCTTTTGGAAGCCAAATATTTCAGGTAGCTTGAGTTTCTGACATGTGAAATAGTACTTCAATCAGTTATAAACACAGGACTAGGGGTGGGGTTGGGAGTGGGGTATAAGCAGGTCTATACAAATGTACCCATACGCTGTATCAGTTTTAATTAAAAGGGGCAAAGGGAACATTCTATTGCGACATCAAGAGTTCTTTAATTTTTTCCCTGCCCATGCACTTCTAATTATTACACTAATCATAATTATATCTACCAATCTACACCTTGTGTGCCTGACAGTGTGGTAGTCGAGTTGGCTACATCTAGGTATATAGCTATATTATATGTGATAGGCCGAGGCTGTATTAATGTCCTCCCGCACCTGATCCAGTTGGCAGAAGGCAGTCAGTAAACTATCAATGACAGGGGCTGGCAGGGTGGGCACCATTGTTGTATGGCACAGACAGCTAGAGGTGGACACGTGGAGGCATCTCAGGCGTCCCAGGCATCTAAGGACAGGCAGGATAGCATGGGCAAGCAGGATTTTTCTCCTGGGTATGAAAGTTGCCATTGTAATACATGTATTGGGAGGATTTGTGTTGTTATTGTCCGCCATATTCTTTGGAATGTATAAACAATTACTTCATTCTTGGTATGAAAATCCCTACTCAGTATACTAGTTAAGCCCTTTAGAACGAGTCTATACTTTCCTAAGCATTAGGTATCTACCTTATACTCGACTTGAAGTCATATAGTATTGGTTTCCTCTAGATTTAAAACCAATATAGCCAACACATAGTTTACTTGGTGTACCGGTAGCCATGACGAACAGCCCCCTGCCAGCAATAAACATAAACAGGAGAGTGAGTGCATTACCTTTAATAAATGTTCTATACATTTAGATGGGGTTTATAAAACAATAATGTTAGTCTGCTGTGTGCCTTGCATACATGGATATAATTTTTTGCTAATACGCTAATCATAGCGCGTGCCCTTCCAAGGCCCTTGGAAATCGTTCATGGTAAGGCTAGCAGGCCAGGTGATCCTATTACCAATTAGGCGACTTTTTACAAGTCACTCTCATTGTATAAGATGCACTATATTTACAGATATTCAGGCAGTGAGTAGCGAAGTCTACAAAAGTATGGACGGGTTAATTATTTGTTAATATGATACCTAGCATATATCTGGACATCATTATATCCAGAATGTAAGGAGATGGTCATTTGGACCCATTGAGAAAGATATCAACACTATAACAGGTACAAGTCATGTTTATAGATACCGGGAAATGATCATTCTTCATCCCCATGGTTGGAGGTTCGCCGAGTCCTAACCGAGTGATACCAATGAGTGTATAGAGAGGTTATAGCTTCTCTGGTGATACCAATAGGTATGTGCTATCAGCTCTAGCCTTGGGCTTATCCCTCTCCAGGCTCTGATAATCCCTCAGCTATCACTCAATTAGAGGGTCTGGTCGCACCATTAATCCACAGCTTAGACGCCGATCAGGGTATAAGGGACTCTCTGTGGTGTGGACTCACCATTCCAGGTGGACTTCTGCAAGTCATGGCCTTTGGTATCTGGGGTGTTTTGTCTTGTGTATTTGTTTTGGATTCCCATGTTATGGCTGTTGCTGTTTTCCATTTTAGAGTGAGATCTTGGCTGAGAATGTCGACTATACGTCGATTTCTATGGTACAGAAATTTTAGACCTAATGAGCCCTAATGGTTATAAGAGAAACATGATAATGTACTGTACATGTAATAGTTTGACTTAACAATTGATTACAGGCCCATTATAGGATACACATCGTATAGGGTAAGCTCACCTATTTCCGACCACCTACCATAAGTCGACCACCTGCAGTACCATATTGCCACTATATTGTGCTATATGGGGGTACAGATGCTATTCGAATTTAAAGTTGAAGTGTTAATTGACCCCATAGCTTCCTTATTTTTCACTGATATCATTTTATTAATATAAATACATATTACAGAAGTGAAGGTGTATGACCCATTTTGGCCACAGACAAAACGTAGATTCTTCATAAATATTTGACTTTGGTGCTAGTCAACTATATATCTCAGTTGATTTATATATTAATTGTGATGTTAAATGAATGGATACATATCTTTTAGACATATATCACGTTTCCCTATAATGAAACATCCACATTCTAAAATGGTAGGGCTCATAAGCTAGCACCTACTAATTTAACCATGACCTGACCAGAATTTCACCATAAGACGACCTCAGTCTGCAAGGTATTAGCATTACCCCTATAACAACGGTTATTCTGTAAGGAATGCCACCTTTATACATACTTTTCAGAGGCTCCAAAATTTAAGAAAATACACCTTTAATGAGAAAATAATGAACCTGCATGAATCTAATAATATTTTATTGAGTAAATCCAGTTCATCTAATTATGAATTTAAAATTATCCATACTGTTTTGATTGAGATAAGAGTGGTCGACTCTAGGTTAATTTTGGTCGACATTAAGTGAAAATGGACCATATGAGATTTCCAAATATAAGGGCAATAATCTATATATAATATTGGTAATTAAATTATCAAACTTGATCGATTGATACCCCTGGATCAATCCCCAATGGCTGGTACGATCAATATGATCCAATAGTGGTTTTACTTAATACAATGAAGCATCTGCTAAAGGTCATGAAAAACTGTGACGGGAAGGGTCGACTTATGGTGAATCTACCCTACACGTAAACATGCTATAGCTATAGTCCTCCGTGTAGCAGTTGATGCAGTGCACCTTCGCTATACATGTACTGTGTGCTCTATGTAATTTCATATAGCCTACTGTGGTCCATTTGCTGGCAGATCATGCTGTCTCATTTAACTGCTATTCTAGACTGGCATGTCACGAGCAATTTATGGTATGGTGTCACTTTTTAATACGTTGCTGAATTATAACTATACATATAGGCTCATACCTGACTTGGACGTCACAGTGGGATGACATGGGGTCGGTATAAGAACAATGCCTTTTGACCATTTGGCATACCAAGACGAGCAGTCCCCTCAAGTGCTTGAATTCGTGGCAATTGTCTTATCCTGAAACCGCTGTATTTTCTTTTGCTAGCAGTTCAAATGAAATGGTATAAATAATATACATGACATGTATGTGCATTAACACAATGACCTTAAAAGATCTACAATGTTCTAGCAGCACGACATATGTGACATGTCGAGTATGTCTAGTTTTCTTTTGCTTTACGCGAATTCATATAGACATTAATGGCATTTCAAAGATTCTATTTTGCCATACGAGGATTTCACAATAGGCTGTGCATCGTGACTGAAGTGCAACGGACGCGTGACAACAGTAACAGGCAACGACAGAACTGCCTAGATGTGCACTTTTCATAAATAACCGATTTTACCCAAACCTGAGTCCACACACCTAATCAGGTACAGAACAAGCTTCTACCCATTCCCCCCCCCCCCAGACCACAGCCCCTCCCCCATACCCCCAGGTATGCACCATCCCACTGCCTCCAGCAGTCAGCCCCACCAGCAGGTAACCCGGAACTTTGTGTTGTGGTGGGCAGGGTTTGACCACTACAGAGGGGGGGAGGGGTATAGGGGGTCCAACCCCCAACTGACCACCCTGTAGACCCTATACCTGTGACAGATTACCTGTGGCAGCTTCATTATTGGGAGCCCCACCCGGATACCGTGTACAGGTATTTCCCTCTCACCTGGGTACATCACACGGACAGGTGAGGGATCAGCTAATGGCTCCATTCATACCCAGAACAAAGGGTCACACCACACTTAGTGAAAACACACCATTCAGGATCCAGGAGAGTCACTGGGGTGGTAGTACTGGTACATGCATAATGAGTATGCACTGGCAATAGTAGCAGCAATGATGTTAGACCTATTAGTTTAAGTGCATTCTCACTTGGTATGGCTACTATATTGGGAGGGAAAATGGAGAGTGTGAACAACTCCCGCTCAGTATTGATGGGTAGGACATGACAGATAAATTGTATAATCCCCTGTATATGTCCTTTTGGTACTTGCTGTATCCGGTTTATACTGATGGGGAATCTTTTCTCATCCAGGGATTATATATGATAGTTTGAGAGTGACCTATCACATGTGTAAAAACACCCTGTATAAATACTATACATTTTACCATTAAAAGATAAAGTATCCTTTTTGGATAGGACACGATAACAATTACATATGTTCCAAAGATGCACTAAAGAGATCGAGACATTTCTGTCTTGCTGCTCACAAGATTGTCTTTTAATAAATCACGTACCCACCGACATAATTGCTGTCGAATGCGTGTTTGGAAGTACGTGTATCAAGGGGTTATCAAACTGCACTTGAAAACTTCAGGTCATGATGCAGATTAGAAATGACTAACTGGTAAACCTCTTGGTAACTATATAAGAGGATTTGAGGCGGTTCAGGTTCATGGAATTTGACCATTGTAGTTTGTGGTTTATAATCTCCACGTTGAGTCGGCCCATGCACCCCACGTAGTAGCACAGTAGACGAGGGAATTACCGTGTGAATTAATGTTGGTGCATGTGTGGTCAGCAACGCCTCAAACCTCTGTTTGTGTTCATATTTATTGCCAAATATGTAATGCCAACAATCCGCAAAGTCTGCAAATAACTATGCTATATCTTGGTAGTAAGGTCCCAGGGGGAGGAGTCAATCTGAATCATGTACCTGACTTTGAGTGTTGTAAAACCCCGTTGTTGAAAATCTGAAGAAAAAATATTATGATTGCCATACAAAAGAGGCCCTACGTGCTCCTGTTCGTTCTTACTGATTATAATCTCATTTCCGTCTCCCATAATCCCCTGTACCGGAACCTCTGCGCTTCTTGGGGTCATCTTGGCATATATACTGAAAAAAAGGGGGTCTAAATCTGCATGTACCCTGTGACCCCTTCCCCATTGGTGGTAAGGTTTGTCGGTGTGGTCTTTCATGTAGTAGCTGCTGTTTAGTGGTGTTGGACATGCCTCTACATAGCTTCAGGAGCTGACAACTGACAGGCACTGATAAGTTAAGAGCTTTACCAATGGTCTATGAGCAGTGCTGGCCGCATAGTTTAGGACAAAGCCAGTGTTAACTAAATACCTACAAGTCTCCCACCTTTGTCCTATTCTCGAGTTACACTTCACATACATTTTTGTATGTTACAAATTGTAGTTCTTTACTTCTATGAGTGTTACCAAATTCTAGTATTTAGGGCAAAAAGTATAATTATTTTCCTTAGAATGTGATAACTATGTGCAGGGGTTTCTTGTGTGCTGACCACTGAAGTGTTGGAGCAGTGAAGAAATAGGTTGAAGAATCACATTTTGAATGATTCACGGTCGATAAAACTGAACCTAATTGTCGTCTGCTCAAAGAGATATAATTGGGTACCAGGCATTGACTAACAACATGTACGTGCAGGTAACCAGCAATTCATGAACATTACTCAGTTAGGAATGAAAATAGTTCTGTGTCATTATTAATACCTCATGTATATAATGTCTGTAATGGAATGTGGTGCTCGTCTGCAGATTAATTGCTGTTTTCTAGGTTTCAAACTGTGGGAACATTCTAGAGAAGCCCTAAATCTAGTGGTTACGGCGCCCTTCCGGTATTTAAACGAGAATATAGAATAGCTGCGAATTATGAGTATAGTATAATTGGAGTGCAATGGGGGGGGGGGGTAGGTAAGACGTGAGAGCTAGCCATATATAATATGGACTGAAGTTGAATAACAATGGATCACATAGTTGTAGAGATCCAGTGTCCAAATAAATCCCCATGATTAATTACCTCTCCATCCTTAGGCTGCAAGCGACATAGGTTATATCCCCAGGTCGTTTACTACTAGCCCAGTCCTGATTCCCTTTACATTCGTATTACATTAAATACCCCTTCCCAAACTATATCATGCATTGCTCCCCCTCACCTCCTCACCTGGCCAAGCCCAAGGCACATGTTTCAGTGCACGCCCTCTACATCCCATATTGTCCAGTAGTCCTTAAAGCACCTACACCTAAATCCATACAATATACGTTCACTACCCCGGAGAGGAGCGGCATTTAGGAGTGCAGCCTCAGGTGGATTATGAGCAATAATCTTATTATGCAGAGACGGGTTACGTAGAGTAGGACCAGGTATGATGAGGTATGGACTGGTTTAACCATTTTAAGGACCGTATGGTGATTTGATGTGTTATGTCACGATGCATGCAGGCGTGCAGTCATGCATCATGCCGACCCCCCAGGAGTGTATCAATCCAATAGGATCGACATGATGCTATGATAATTTGCGACCATGGCGAATTACTCGCCAGGGCTGCATTAACGCATCATGACAAAAAAAAAGGACATTAAATCACCAGGCAGCCCCTAAAGGGTTATTAATGCAGGAGCTTGACGACTGTTACATGGGGTGTGCCTGATGGACACAGGGCCCAGTCTCTGACCGTCAGGGTATTACATTGACGCCAAGTGTACACACTGACCAGCTGTTTGAGCACTTTATTAGGCCCCAACTACACAATCTAATTAGCACGGTCAATATCAATCACATATTTCCTGAGTAAAAAGCAGGCATTATCCTTTGACATGGACACAGTGTCAGTGCAAGATATGGCCCATGTTTTGAAGCATTATGTATGAAAAAGAAATTTAATTTACAGTAGAAAATATTCATGGGCAATAAACTAAAAAAGCATGTTACTGTTTCTCATGTCCTGTAGGTGTGGAGTAGCTACTGACTATGTTCGCCTGATCGGGCACTGACTCACGTACATATACCTCACTTATTTCCCTATAAGCTATAAGCAGGTGTTATCTCCAACATATGGTGGGCTCTGACCTCATGTAAGTAGAGGTCACCCTATGTACAACCGTGATGTGTATCAACAACGTGATGTGTATCAACTACACATCACGGCTGACTATGCAAACGTGATGTGTATCAAAAAAACGTGATGTGTAGTAACCATCTAACCGTGATGTGTAGTAACTAACGTGATGTGTAGTAACTTAAATTTAGGGACCTCCAACCGTGATGTGTATCAATAAACGTGATGTGTATCAACTCCCTAGGTACTCTGACCGGTAGGGGTCAGCAGAGATGCAGGATAGAGAGGGGGAGACCAGGGGCAGAACCCAGGGGGGAGGGTGACATCATCCCCCCTCCCCCCTTCGAATTTGTATAAAGATATTTTAAGGAAAGAAGGAGGTTAGGATAAGTCATAGGAAATGAACTGAATTTTAAAATATTTTACTTGAAGAATATATTCATATTTTACCTAGATCTATAAATCAGATATTCCCACAGATGTCATACATTTTACAGCCCCCCCCCCAACTTTAAAGTGGGGGGGAGGCAAGTATATTTGGGCCCCAGTTCAGTAACATTTTAGACTAGAATTCCCTAGAATATACCAATCTCAAGGTAAAATTCCTAAAATTTCTCAAAACCTCTCAATCAATTTTGATGTAAAATTCGGGGTCATATAATCTGTTTCGAACCACTCAGAATGCACTGTTATAAAAGTCAAATTCCAAAGTTTTACTGGGGCCTGTGGCCCCCAAACCCCCATTTATAGCTCCCTCCAATCAACACCCCTATTAAAGGTTTTGCCCCCCACCAACTGTATCCACCTACCGCCCTGCCCCTGTATATAACCTCCATTCTATGAGGAGAACATATTTTGATACAGATACTGTCAGGGGATTTATGAAATACCTTGATACAGATCACGTTGATACAGATCACGTTATTTTGATACAGATTATGCTGTTTTGATACAGATCACGTTGTTTTGATACAGATCACGTTTCCATAGTCAGCCGTGATGTGTAGTACTACACATCACGTTACTTGATACACATCACGGTTGTACACCCTACCACATCACCCCACTACACAGCGTCGTCAAGGGAATCCCCAACTACTATATAGTGACGTCACAAACAAAGGTTAAATTCCTTTAGGCCGAGGTCAGTGGGGGAAATGGTATCACTTTGTGGTCAGCTCTCAAGAAGGGTGGGAGTTGTATGCAGGGTGGATCTTCAGCATATTTCCACCACCGCAATAAGGTCCAATAAGGCCATTTACTTTGATTATACCATTGCAAGTCTGTACCTTAATGGAACTGACTGTGATTCAAGTGGATTGGAGGTGGTTATGTGGTAAGAGCAATATTTACAACCATATAGTCAGTAATAAAAATGTAGCTAAAGTGGGCCACTTGTCTTATGATTTAAGTGTGGGTGAGTTAGAGTTAAGTTATGGTATGCCATTGTCTATGGACTCTGGAATGTAGTCTATACTGCGGAAAAGGCCAGGTGCTTTTCCAAGGGGGTAGTAAGGGGGTGGAGTGTATAGGAGGGTGTAAGGGTGACCACAAAGGTAACCCAGGAGTGACCAGGTAAGCAACACCTTTAGCTTGACCTTTATAGGAGCACTGGTCAGAGGCATGGCGTGGGAAAAGGGATACAGCTCTTGATAAGAGCCAAGCCAGGGTATCATCACACCTGGTCAGAGCAGGTCAAGGGGATGATGTACATAGATCTAGTAGGAAGGGTGCATGTATAGAAAATATTATATCATTATCCAAGTGTAAGGGTAGGATCTTGACCTCTTTTCTGTCAAGGATACCCATCTCAAAACCTTGATAAAGGCCTCCATTTCCATCCCCTACAGCATTCCTCCCCTTGCACCCTTTCAACACATTCATACTGTAGCAAAGGGTGACAGATGGTACTGGTAACCACAGTACTAACCCTCATCCTCCGCCACTAGCCCTGACCATGAGCGTTTACCCTTACCTCCTTTCTTTGGTTCATGTGATTGTCCAAGAAAGCACATGCTTCCCAGGCAGGTGTCCAGTATTGCCATTCATGTACATGTACATGTCACGTTTTACAACCCTAGTCCCTAGGTCATACCAACCCCTTTCTGACCTGTACTTTACGGGTGCCATGTATTGGGGGTAATATCCCTTGCCATACACACACTGATCTAAGTACCTAGTGTAAGGGCACCTATTGAAAAGAAGCTGGGACAGGTGTTAGTGCCATTTTTTAGGTGCGTTCCTGAACATAATACTGTCTGTGGGTGTGAATGGTATCATCAGGATACCGTTAGTGTGTAGTGCCGTTCTAGGCCTTATACATAGGCATTGTATGGACTGTCAATCATGTATCACTGTCAGTGGGGGCCTGGTGCTGGGGGGGGGGGGGTATAGGCATCAGGTAAGAACCCCACCTGCTGAAGAGGTCACAATGTTTTTAAAGAGCATTTAAGGCGAAATTTTCAATTGCATGCTGTATCTAATTCGGATCGGCAGAAATACTATATTAATTAGAGTGAGAAGCACATTATTGTAATTGTCGGATATGCAATGATATTACGTATTTTACATCCCCCTCTCTGCCCACACTCAGGAATGAACATTTACTATATACTTTCATAAGACAAGTATTGCCATCATAATAGCTCCACAAATAATTACATGACAGAGCCTATACCTTCAGGAGACTGACCTAGTTTCTTTTGTACCCAAGCTATATAACGGGCTGAGGTAATGCACCCCCATCCCCCTTATAAAGGAAGCTAAGTTTAATGGGGTGGAAAATACCTGCGGCGTATTAAAAGGTGTTCATATTGGGACACTTTTTGTATGTTCTGAAATACAATCTAGTCAGCGAATGTGCTGAATTAAATGGCCCAGAATAGTAGGTGGCCGTTACACTGCCGGGGGTGTGTTGAGCTGACAGACAAATGTATGAAACTTATTTGATTTGCTAGCCTTACCCAACATCAGACTACCCAGGTACAGTGGCCATGCTTTTCTATTGGGCTAACAATATAGTTTAATCCCTGTATCGTAATTTTCTTTAATATTCAATTGAACAACCTGTAGTTCAACTGTGTCTGGAGATACAAGAAGGACATTATGGATATATATCTCAGTATCAGAGGATGATCATACTCGTTATACCATGACTTATAACAATAACTTGATAATGTATATATGTGTTTATGAAGGTTTCACCCCCCTCTATCGTCATTTGTAGACATTACAAGGCGTGAGATCTACCACTGGGGAAGTATGCTCCACTGGATGTGTGTCCTTTCAGACATTTTCTCGCCATTGAAGATATCGGCTTATGCTCTTCTCTACAAGGTACAAAACGGATTAGTCTATATTCTTAAAATGGCTGAATATTTGGTCCATAACAGTCGCTGTATCAACATACGTCTAACGTATACTAAAGGCATACCGGCGTATTCAGGATGGGATTCCCCCAAATCCCTGTCCCTAAGTCCCCGTGTCCCCCACCATTCCAAACCAAAAAGTCACCTCTAAAATTCAGAAAAGGTCCATACCATGATACAGGAAAGCAGTAGGCAGAACTTAACATTTTATGTAGTTTACATTTTAAAGTGTGTAGACTTACATATATTGGTGTGGTATGGAGGTATGGGATGTACGTCACATTCGCCTATGTATAGGGCTGAATCACAGAGCCAATGACTATTTCCAGTGTGGTTGACTTAAAAATGTCAACTTACCCTTTCTATCACCACAATGATAAACCACTCGTGTTAAGAAAGAGCTAGAACACGTGACACTGAAGGCCAACATTGTACTGTAAAAAGGAAAACCATGGTTTTATATAGAGAAAAGAATGTTGTAATATTGTTGTGATAGTATATTAACGTGTGGAGGCTATTCAAGTACGACATCATGACTTCTCAGGCATTTTCCCCCTGTCTATACGTTATAACTCTTCATTTGCAAATAATGACGTAGCTTGGCCATGTTAGTATGTTATAAATCCCTACATACCCCTGTACCCCTTATCGATGACGTCATAGTCTCTGCACAGACTATTCAAGTATGACGTCTTGACATATAATTGCAGTAAATTAAATGTCAATAGATAATTGACTATTAAAAGATGTGGATCTTTATAGATATTCAAATTCCAGTACAGCTGAAGCAGTTAAAAGCAGCAGAGAAAAAAAACGATATATAAGGGACCCATGCCCTTGGCGACCCCCAGGAAGTACCTGACATCAATTTGTTATTGTTATTTCCAGATACACCCAGTTACTCGTGGGGTATCTACTACATACTGGGAACGGTCATCCATTCTTGTATCTAGACATTCTTGTATCTTGACCATTACTACATCTATACGTTTTAGTTATATTATTATTATTTCAATTACAATAGATACTACGCTTGAAATAAATAGGTAATGGTCAGAGGAGAGCATGGATAGGGGGCTCAAGAATGTACCCCCACCCCGGACCCCCCACCCCTTCCTCCAGTGACCAAGTACAACACGTCCAAAGTGCGAAACACAGTGGTGGGACTGGGGGCTGGGGGCTGGCAGGCGACGTTCATTTAGCAAACCGACTCACATACCACGGTCACACACAGCCGCACACCACACACTCAAGCACCCACCCACTACACATGTGGCAGTCACAACGTGAGTAGAGCGGCCAGTTACCAGTATAAGGTGCTAGGAGGTGTATGCTACCATATACAACACATATTAACCTACACTATCTACCACATTGGCGCTACTTATGGATATTACCTGGACCCTACATCCAATGGATTAAGTGATATCAAACCCAATCACAGTGAGACCGTGGAGGAAACATCACAGCTATACCGTGTGTATTGGATTGGGAAACTTACCACCACCCCTCCACGGTGGCCATACCAGGGAGAGGGGACTGAGAGTCTGTTGTTTGGGCCCTGACTGCTCCCAGCCAACCGCAGCCAACAGAGGTGAGTGGGTCTGAACCAAGCTATGCTGTGTTGTTTTATGAATGATAAAGTACAAAAGAGGCTTCATAAAGATACCGTATAGCAGGCAGGAACCATAAGGGGTGAGGTGTAGGCGTTGTGTATTGGATTAGCCAGAAAGGTAGGTGCACCATGGAGTTGGAAGTGTACAAGTTTTAAAGGTGTTCGCCGCGGCCGCTGAGAGTCACAGTGGCTTCAGGTAGGGCCGAGCGATAATAGCGGGAGTTCAGTGCTGCTAGCTCTTATTGTACACAAAAGCATACCTATTGCCATAGATATTACCTGGAAGAGGTATATCCACAACGGGACATGTCAAGTGATGTAGCCGTTAGGCGGTTAGCAGTGGCATGATTAGGATGCATGTAGTTTAGTGGTGCATGCATAGCCATAGAGAAATCACAAACAGCTTTGACAGCTTATTTTTAGAGTTATTTGTGTTGTTATTAATTCATATGGAATTTGCCCTAGATGATTCATCATCCTGATCTCCAGTTAAGGTACAGTAGGTTGATAAACACACCATGACAGACTGATGATGATGATGATGACGTCTGGTGATCTGGTTTACTACTGTATTTAACTCATGTATACCTATGTCATTCATACCAAAAAACTCGTTATGGCCTATACTATTCTCTATAGGCTATGCTATATATATATAATAGTCATGTAGTATAAATATTTGACTGCTCCATCCATCTTGTCCTTGTTGTCATCGTCCCAGGTTCTTTTATATTAGTCTAGTCTACAATTTAGCAATATACACGTCCAAAACGAAGGGCCAGGGCACAGGCTTTGAAAACAATGACCTTTACTATTAGGCTTTAGACTAGTCTATAGTATGATCAAACCTATACCATATTCATTTGGTATGTATAACATTGCATACACAGAATATAATATATCCTGCAATACACATGAACATTATAGATCTAGTAGTGGTCACAGGGAGACCGAAACTAGATCCATTATATTGCAACAGGTATACACGGCCAGGTCAGGTAAATAATTGACTACACCCATCTGCCTCGTACTAAATGATTGAATATCGCTGTAGTGACAGACTGTACCATACAATAACACAACCGTGACATAACATGGGTATAGGTTGTTGTGTGGACCACAATACCTGTATGGTAAAATTAATGGTGTAGCCATTAACACTTTTAGCATGGCTATTGCTTTTTTTTTATGGTGAAAACTAAGATCTATCCTACTATAGGCTGGGTTTTAGGATCTATCATCTATCATCTAGGTCTAGGAACCTGGGAAATAAATAGACACGACAATATGTATATAGTAGTATATGTCATAAAATGACAACTCAATACAAGAATTTGATACAGATCACTAGAAAATATAGAAGTTCTCAAGTCATGGGTCATTTACTGAATCACTACCATCTAAGTCAACTAGAACTCAAGTTTACTGTTTTCTAGGGATGTTAGAGCTTTAAAGCTAAGTTGAAAAAAATGATAACTAAATATAAACTCTAAACTTAGATGGGAGACCACATGAGTCGACACCTTACACATTCAACCAGTAACTCCTTGGAATGACTAAGATAAGGTGTTGAGATATTAATTCAATTGTATAAGTGTTATGTCGAGGTTTTTGGTGTAATAGATCGATGTAAGGTCTGACTCAAAGCACACAGGAGAGGAGAGGGGGTGTACTTCTCCACGGTAAAATGTGGATGTTGAGCCCAGGGCGTCAGTGTAGGTGACAGACATGTAAGAATGTCACAGTAAACTAGGTACAAACCTCCCGGCCAGGATGGACTGAGGACTTAACACATCCCCAAAAGGGCTATTGGTATGTGACCCGGTATTTGCCAGCCCTATGCAATATACCCCTGGCTGGCCACCTACATTACATAAAGCCACCGAGGTGTTATTAGTGGGAGGGGTAGCAGAGGGGGTGGGGTATAGGGGGCCATTTTAAAATGGGGTAGTCCAAAAGGGTTTGATGCCTTCATTGACCCTGAAAGCATTCATAACATTCCAATGGAATACATTGGTAAAATGTGTGGAATTGGGGTTCTATTGGTTTCATAAAGAGTTGCACGATTTGACTAGTAGGGATAGTCGCATTTATAAGTGTTGGGTTGCAACATTGACATTGCTGTAATACGTAAATAATATATCTGTGTGTAGGACTGGTAGCATGATAAGCTATCTGTTACTATAATGACACCTTATCAGTTCACCATCCAGGGGAGTGAACCATTCATCCTCTGATGCAGATATGCAGGCCTATCCATTATGTAATAGGATAATGGCAATTAATAGTTACTAATAACTATCTTTGGATCAATGCATGCAACTACAGGCATTGGCCTGGGGTTTGCGTGCTATGGATTTAATACAGTGTGTATGGCGCTAGATGTGTCAATCAAACAATAGAGGTATGCAGGGTATGCCCTGGAGGACATGGGCTCCAGGTGGGGTGAAGAGGGTGGGAGGGTGATCAAGGACCCCCATGGTGTGAGTTTAGACACAGGACCTCTCCAGGTAGTATTGTATCTAGGATCCACCCCTGGCCACATGGTGTAGGCTGACCAATGAGTGCTGGGCCATATGTTGACCATGGAGTAGGACCATACCAGACCTGGATAATACCTCTTCTTCTCAGTCTCACCCCACCTCTCCACCCCCTCCCACCATTAAGCCCTTCCTCCCCATGATTCCCAGGCCCCAAACATACATGGACATGTATACATGCAGACACATGTTGGAATGGGATCCAATTAACACATCAAGATATGACATTGGCATTGGAGTAGATACGGTCATCTTCAATGTACCATGTGTTATGAGGAAAAACTAAACCTGTAGGCCTACTGAACTCAAGTGAACTATAAAGACACATGTTTTTACCACGAGCAGTTTAATAAAACCAACACTGCAATGTGTTTATATTGGCTTGCATACAAGACATTTATAGTATTGTGACTGTTGGGAAATGCCCTGAACCCAGATTTATTGTGTACTGGAGCAGAGCATATATATTATACCAATTCAATTGGGGTGATAAATTCTAAGCTCCATTTCCTGTACTCATGGATAGGGGTGAAGAGCCTTCCCATTATCTGTACATATACAGCCACCCTTCCCCAATACTGGGTTAGCCTTTTAGGAGAAACAATAGTCGTAACTCACTGTAAGTGTTAGATGGGCTGGTGTTAAAATGCACCTTTGGGTTGTTGGTGATACTGAGTGGGGGAGAGGGGGGCATTTATGTTCTGTGAAGTGTGGAGAGAACCAACAGGCCCAGGCTGTTCTTGTTTAAACCTTGGCCACAGAACCGAAGAACTGTTTACATGGGATGGCTTAACTGACGTTGGTGACTTGGCCTGGCTGTACTTGAGTTGTCTGGACCATGACTCTTGGGTGTTTCACTTACATTTTATAAAGGTAGACACTTTAACCAAAATGTATACATTTACTACACTGTTTGATAAATCGTCTTTCCATATGTCCATATATTTATAGAAATGATACAGTGCATCAGCGAATATGAATTTTGAGCTGTCCAGGCATGTACAATGTATCTTATTTGACTCATATCTGACTCACTTGACTTGATCCCGTTTTGTGATGGTACAAAATACAACCCATGACCTCCCTCTCTAACTGTGAGTATCCATAACAGGGATGGAGAGGGTCCCCAGTGGACATGAGCTGCTCATAGTGCTGAATCCCCCATGGACACGAGCTGCTCTCTGTGGGTGGGAATCTGCTGTTTTTGTTATCCAATCCCCGTCACTCCGTGTAACCTGCTCCTACCCCAGGGACCGATGTGACTCTGGTATGTCGAGAATGGTTCCCGTCACTGGTTTCATGACCTAGTGAGAGTAGTTGGTGAGTCACTCAGACCAGATGCTTCCAAAACATATGCTATATAATAGTGAGTTGCTAAAAATACACTGGTCATATATGGTATTTCCAGGAAATATGTTACATTACTCTAGCGTATATATGTATCCGTATCTGTTCTTAAAACAGAAAATTAAAATGCCACGTTTATTACGTGTTGTTAAATAGAAGTGATGATAAAGGGGAGGAACTCAATCTTTAGACGGGGGCGTGTTAGGTGAGTTCTGTGAACTTGTTGCATGGACTTCGTCCTGTGTAATGAGCAGTGAACCAAGCTCCCTTTGTACGACTACAAGTTTTATATTCACCCATGACTCAGTTAACCTTTCTAAAAAAAGTATAATAGTAGTGTGAGTAGCTTGTACTAGTGTACAGTGACCCATAGTCCATACAGCCCGAAGACCAGAGATCAATGGTATTAAAACGACTACATTGCCTGTATCAACTAACATATGGGCATACAACCAGCCCTAGGACAGCCACCCGCCTTATCTGGGATCCAGGCGGTGGGAGATGATCCTCCCTTTGATCCTTACATGGATCACATCCCTAAATAGCATATCTCTATAAACACCCTGAGTTTACACTGTGGAGGCCTGCCTATGGTGGATTGGAGCCTGGGAGCACCATGACGCTACAGCCCTGTTACTGGCCACTGTCCACTGTCCACTGAGGAAATAGTGTTATAGTGGGCATGCATAGACCTCAACTATTACCATTCATAATTATGAATATTGGGTTCATTATTCAATAGGAGACCTAGATTATTTTTATTTTTATTTCCTTATTAGGCCACTCACTACTAAAGTAGCAAAGTGTTCTGCCTGACCCATTTCCGTTACAGATGAAACGCAATTGTAGCTAATGAACAGAGGTGCATATAGTATTACTGTCGACGATTTATTTATGTTCTACAGTTTCATTATTTTTCCAATGCTTTCTATTGAAGGCCACTGGGTACATTCAACGCCCTTACACTCTATGGTGATCCTCTGTAGGCTCTGATTCCTGTCTGAACATATCACCTCTATATGGGATACAATTGAACTGTTGTTTGGGAAATAACAATGGATCCCTCTCAATACATACATACATACCTTCGCATGTTTTTAGCACTGTTACATGTATCACCCCGGTAATCCCCTAAGCCATAATACCTCCACCAATCAGTGGCAGTGATGATGAAATGATTGGATTATAGGTGTATGACAATAGGTATGTGTGGTTGTAAAGGTTATTCTCAGCCACCTTATCATTATATCCTGATTAGAGAAGGTGAAATGGATATTATATTGGACCCATTATCTAACAGCTGACTTCAAATTAGTGGTATTTCTGCCTCGGGGTTGTACTAATGTTTACCAGGTTTTCGTAACATATCATTAGGTTACGTGGCCACTCTGGTCATGCTCGGTTTCAATACCTGCCCATAGCCAACTGTGAGAGAGTAGGGGATAAAGCTTTGAACGATAATCCACGCATTGACCCAGAAGTGTACGGGTAATCCCACACATTCCTACCACAGGCCCCACGCACCATAGTCATACTAGTCATGATACACTAATAAAACTGGACTGCATGCAAACATTTGATTAATTAATAATGCCATGTTCAAATCACAATGTGTCAGTCATGTACTGATGATTAAATCCAATCTATTATCTCCAAATTTAGACATCCGGATGTGAATACATGTAGGATAACACGAGGAAGTCATATAGATACACACAGAATTCATTTCCGATCAGAGGCTGCCCTTTGGCTGGATAGCAATTTTGCATATTAAAAGGAGTAACATGTATTCCAACTGACATTATAGGTTGAGTTTTCTCTATTGGAAGCATGTTGTGGAATAGATTTCCAAGGGGTTGTAGCAGGAAAACATAATAGATAGAGATAAGTTATTGACACAGCAACAGTCTGCTAAATGCATGTACGTGTACCTGCCTGAATTACTGACTTAGTAGCCTTGGTGTCTGTTCTATATAGAATAGATTAGAGCCATTTGATTATAGCACCAATGCCATCTTGTATTTCATTTCCAATTCATCACCCTGGTAAATACCAGTAGTAATTCACGATACTATTTCTATTGTATCCCTCAGTGCCTGCTAGTGGGAATGTGTAGCCTCTTTCCTGGCAAATGGATTACATTGCCCCACTAACCCATCTGACACTTGAAGACCATATTTGTCAGTAATCAAGCTAACATTATACAGAGAGTGCACATTCCAGAGCACGCCCCATTGCGCATGCAGGACCCCCAGAAAATTGTGTCAATGGAGGAGCATGTTAACTTATTCAGTAGCTATTGGACGCATTACAATTAAGGGACATTTTTCTATAGCTTCTGTTCTAATGTATCCTCCTCCCCCCACCCTACATACATTGACCATGGAGGAGTGGTTGCTCCAGGGCTCCTGGTGCCTCCAGGGTGCCCACCTACCTGACAGGTTGCCGACAGGTACATACACACTGGGGCAGTGCTCATAACTGAACAACATACCAGTGTTCTTATGAAGTTGTGCTGCGCTATACTCATGATATTGTTTAGATGTGTAGCGAAGTATTATGAATAATGTGTGTTAATACGAATACTGCACTGATACTAGCTAGGAGACCCCTATAGATGATATCGGAATTTGCAGGTAATGTTATTCGAATTTGTATTCATACATGTGCAAAGTCAAAAAAGCAGAATCCCTTTCATATATAATGTAGATGTAACATAAATTATAATCAACAAAGCTTGGTTGTGTGTGTGCCATTATATGCTAGAAGTTGCTTCATGATTGAAAGTGTGTAGATGCCATTATTCTACTATTTTTATAAATCCATATACAATGTAGTATGACTGGTAATTTGGCAGTTATTTCTATTGGGGAATGGTAATGCTGAAATCCCCCTAAAATAGCTACAACTGTTGATTTCAAATGTCAACAACAGAGGGCGCCCCCATATTCAAAATACCAGGGGTCAGTCATTATCTGATTCAACCAGGTGGTGGACACTAATCCCACCAAATCAGACAAAATTGTATTGATACTGAATGCTCCCTGATTGGTACAATCTCTACTTATTGTGGATCATTGAGTGGATATGGATCTATATGCAGCAGCTGGTGTTAGGTCTACATTGGTATTTCCTTTCCTCTGCCTCAGACATCAATTTGCACAGTTCACAGCATATGTTGATTAATATGATGTCGAGTAAGCTGGGCAATGCAATGTAGGCGTATGTACCAATAGGAACGGCATTATCAATGTCTTATTCAATACTTTATTTAAGTATAGTTGCCAAGTCAGATATAAATGAGACTTGTGACATTTGTCGCTTGGTACTTTAAATTCACAGGTAACTTTGGAAACATTCCTTCATTCATAATTCCCACGTAAACCAAATTCCTAAGGTCACATTCATCATTCAATATGCCATAGAGAACAGTCATTTAGGATCTGGTCCATCTGGAGAGGAATATGACGTAATGTATAGGCTGCAAATATCAAATGTAGCACTTACCTCTGTTCCATCGACACTGTGTGACTATTTACCCTTTCACAGTGGTCATTGTGATAGTTCGCTAAACAAGTAATCTCAGTGCTACATGTATTATGTTTTCAACTGTGCTCACATCACAACGTTATTTCTGTTCGTCCCTAATTCTAATAATCAGAAAATCGAATCAGCAACATTTGACATTTGAATTGATCAATTGAGGGAAATGCTTCCTCTATGTTCTGGGGAGATCACTGAAACGATTGCCTATACCGCTGAGCAGACCATCGCCACCATTCAGGATTAGGTACAATGAAGACACTTACAGTGTCCATGAACAATATGTGGATTGGGATCTATGAATAGACAGAGAATGCTGTCACAGGCCTCAATGGTCTAATCTACTATTCTAGGACTAGCAGTGATATTATTTTGAGGCGTCAGTCTTGTAAAATGCCATTTAACACAGTCTTCGAGATGTTAGATAATTGGTCATGTGTCTATTTGAACTTGTTGATAGACATCTGCAGGTGACAACACTACTAATTGGCATACCTGACCTGTCTAACCATCAGCCCAGACAGAGCATTAAGAGGTACACCTCTCAGGTAAGGATGTAAACAATATAATCATAGGAAAGGAGTGGGATATTCATTCACGATGTATGGCTTGGGGTGATATTCCCGAAAGAAAATGCAGGATATAACAAATCCTAAATGGGGTGTAGACCTTATAGATGCTGGTTGTCCCCGGTCACTCCAGTACTCAAGTATTTTTGATGACTTGGCATTCGATTTTACAATACTGACACATGATTGATAATCAACAAGCAGATCTTCATGTACTACCCCCCCCCCCATTCCAACTGACCACAGAATTGACCATGGGCATAGTAGTCTCGCAGAAGTTCACCTCTCTACTTTGACCACTGTGTTGATTTAAAATAATTACACAAATATTATCGGGGAGCCACACGTATATGGAGTGTGTGCGACCCCGCGTCTCTGTGTGAACAGGGAGGGTGAACATACGAGTGGAGAACCAATGGGAACCTAGAGAGGCCTTCACTGCGGAGCAAAACGGAAGTCGGAGTGTGAGCGTCCCTCTTGGGGCAGCCATCAGTGTGTTTGACCATAGAGACTTCTTATACACTTATTGGTTTGTCAAGTGTACAGCTGGTGGTTGCCCCCACTCACAATAAGCCTTTAGTAATGAGTTTACTGACAAAATGCACATATTTCTAGGCACTAGACAGAGCACTATATTTGCACCCCTCGTCCACTCTACTTCAAGCTGACGTCGACTTCCCTCTTTGGGTATTGGAGTTAAATTCTGACATGTTCTGGCCATTGTTACACTGAATGGCCGAGCAATGGTAATGGGTACGTAGGACCATTTGTAGATGATGTTCTCATTTTTGTCCACCCCACTGTTCTGTGGCATTTCTATTCTATTTTCTATTTTGCATAATTATGACAAAAGTAACAAAAGTGCAATAATATTATGGCTCTGAGTTATGGTTTAAGATATCACACACATGCTCATCCGCCAATACAGATGGTAAATTTGAAATGGTAAATGTCTTAAATTGACATTTCTGGAACCAGCTTTAACCTATTGGGTGAGTCTGCTAGTAGTATACTAGAGATTTCCCTTTCTCTAGATCACGTCTCCCTCAATACAAAGGTCTAGTCCACATTCCTCTCCCAACCCCCATTCTGTTCTCTCCCCACATACTGTGTTAGACTGTAGCAAGCTCTCAGACTGTGTTTGTCAGAGTGTGGTTTTTACCAGACGGGTCACGTGACCCCGGTCTGACCCCCCGACCCCTCAGTGAAGGACCCCTGACCCAATATAGCAGAGCTGGGATATAGGTGTAACCACAGACATCTACCCAGCCCCTCCCTCCTCCATGTGGCTCCTCCAGGGCCAGACTCCAGGCTCCCAGGCCATAAAGATAATCCAGGGATCCAGGACGGACATACCTCCAGCTGCAGATAAGCCACCACCATGCCTTCAATGCCTGTTTGACACTCTTATCCCATGTTCTACAAACTTGACCAGTAGGCCCTAGGCGTCAGAGATGGCACTTTACCTACTCGTGCAGGAATTTCTGCATTTTCACTGGAGTATTCTGAGTCAAATTTGTAGAAAATAAATCAAAACGGTAATGTTTCCTGCTTATTATCGACTAGGGAGTGGCATCTCTGCAGGCGAAATTTTCAGATAGTGAGTTCCATAATAGTTTAATTCACATTATAATAAAGATCGTAAATTTGATTTACTCCATGCATACCACTTTCTGGTCGCCATGTCCGGGTCATGGCCCCTGGACATGATCTGTTCTGTAGGAGTAATCCCCCGTGCCTGTGTCGTGTGAATATTTACTATGGGCTCTGGTATGTCATTTTATAACACAGTACACGTATTATATATCACACTGGAGGAGGGCACCCACCACAGCAATGTCCAATGACCTGTGGTTTAACACATTGCACCAGGGCTGCAAACATCCCGGCTGTTGAGGCAATGCCCAGGCAGTGGGGTGCAGATCTGTGCACATTACCGTGTTAGCTAAACATGCAAACATGTCTGCCACAATGTGTTTTCTGCTGGTGTGTTTTCTGTCTGGCTTATTCCTTGTTGCACATAGACTATATACTGGCAAATTGTACATAATCCTAGTATGGCCTACTTTAGCTAATATAAAGGTGAAATAATGGGGCATGCCTTAGAATAGGGGACCATTCGTTGGGGGGGTCATTATCTGGGCGTTAACTGGGTTTAGGTAATTAGTTAATATATGGGATAATTGGGGATAATCAATGAATTGGCCATTATTAAATCAACAAACAAAAAATGCATTGGATTCTTTATCAGAATATATTGTGTACTGTTCTGTTGAAGACACATACCCTAGCTGATTCCAGAGGCAAATTAATGCAGAATATGTTTCGATACATCTGATGTGAGCTCACGGGCGAGACACGTTACAATAGCTAGTATCACCAATCTGCTTATCTGACTGCGTCACGCAGATGGCTTCACAACGACAGTGCAGATGTCGGATGAGCACCCGGATGAGCACCCGACTATATTGGAGATGGTATCAATAATCTGACACATATTAACGTGTATTTAGCTCAAGTATCATTACACGTTGTCTCTTGAGACATTTCCCAACACTCCTAATCCATGCCAAATAGTTAGGTGTTTCTAATGCTGTGTAATCCTACTTATCCTACTTGTCCTCTTTAGTTTTGCAATGCATGTCATCACCATACTTCAGTAGGGTATCAACAACTACAGGTATACAGTCATGTACCACCATACAATGACATTAATATCCCATCTCATTTATTCTCACATTAACACACATAGGAAAAGAAGTCCTTCACTATTTCTGTCACAAATGCATTCATTATATAAAGCACTGACCCACCACACAATGGCCAACTCCTGGTCTATATATGCAGCCAGGAGTCCCTTAGTGGACATTGGTTGGCCTCTTGTGGAGATCGTGACCAGGGTTGAGACAGGCCTAGACCCCAGGGGGTAGTGGCATGTGTGTCCCCCACACCCTGGCCGTCACTGGTGTTTGCACGAGCATTGTTCCCTCTAATCCTCGGCTTCAATGGGGACACAGGAGACCACAGGGGCCGTATTAAGCTCGGTGAGGCGGGTTACCTGGCGCCGGTTGGGGCCTGTCATGTCAAGTCAGGCCCTCGTTACAAGGGTGGACACTTGTGTTTCAGGGCAGTGGTATACACCAGGGTACTGTGTGCTGGGGTGAATTAGATGAGGGATGCCCTATTGACTGCTCTTGTCTCCTTCCTGTCTGACTGTCTCCCTCCATCCTCCTCCTCTGTCAGTTTCTGCACCTCCTGTCAATACCTGGGTTAGTGATGCATGGGGAATCTGAAACGGAGAGAAAGGCATGTCCTCCATAGACCTCCAACTCCAACCCACACATACCACGCCACCACTGAAACGAAGTATTCGTGTTTGATAGATTCCTGATTATAGGTTGACAGTAAAATTGCTCTATCAGGGACCTGCTATCAGATACTGGCTGTGTGTTGATAGCGATCCTGGTGATAACACAGAGGTAGAGATAATTTGTTTATCTGTGGTTCTACCATTTTTGAGGATCCCCAGCCCCCAATAATTAGCCCTCAACGTCCAGTATCCCCCTACCTGCTTATTGTTGGAGAGGTAGGTCAGTTGTGGCCTCACCACAACAGCCAATGGTGTTGTTGTGGAGGCGAATCAGAAAGCAAAGGTGGGCCAGTGCCAAATATAGCAGTAATCCAATCTCAATTTGGCTCTCCACATTGAATGCTCTCAATTCAATCCTCAGGCATATATATCTACTCCCTCTCCTCCCTCTCCGATCCATGCCCTCTAGGTGAGACCACTGTGTACCTTGACAGTCGATGATGTGTTGTGTTGTGCAGGTAAGAATAGGGCTGATCTGATATGGATACTGTGGTCATCAGGTATAGGAGTGACCACTGGGCGGCAAGTGCCTTCTCATTAAGTAGGCGTGGTGGTCAGTGCTGGAGATGACCACTAAGACTGACCACCCTGTCAGTGTGGAATGTCTGCAGTGGTCAGCTGTGGGACGGGTAGCAGTGAGGGTTAGGTCACCCAAGACGTTATATACACCTGTATTTATAAAGGTAAGTATATCTCACACCCAAGAGAATCATTCAGAACCAACATCTTTGATATACCTGTGTGTGTCTGATGCTGTGTATCAATAGACCTAACTTCAATAGGGGAATATTATGTCAATACAATTCTACATCTGACCTGTCAATTACTGGTGGTGGTTACTTCATCAGAGCCCTGTTGGGTAGTTGGGTGGCCCAGAATAGATCCTTTTGTAGAATTTCACAAGTATTTCACAAGTATTTGCTAGTTGGATCCCTGGCAGCCGTATAGGATCCCGACGTTACAGGAGTGCTTTTGTGACGTCAGTGAGTACATAGCTGCCATTAAACCCTTTAAGACGGCATGATGTTTTAGGGATGTATGCACTGGTCAAGGCAGTTCCGGCAAGTAACTCGCTGGCGCTCCATGCATTGGTGCAATATGCCGATCCATTACAAGCGTATCCGTAAACGCCGTATCCATACAGGCTGCCTGAAAATGTGTATTGTGCATTCATTCAAAGCACTATACTAGTCTAAGCAAAAATATTACGGATATTATAGCAACACGCGATGCAAACATATCAGTAATCTTATACTGCGAGGTAGAATTCCTCGAATTTGATTACAGAATGAGTTCATAAACAATGTGATTCATAAATCACGATCATGTATTATTGCCAGACGTAAAAATGCTGTACCTTGTCCAGCGATATAGTCATGGAATGTCAACCGTACACATGGACTACGTGACTGAAAGTGCCATAACTCCCATGTTTGTAGGCCCATGTTTTTAGACCAGTGATATTGAAAAAGATATAAAGTCTGTGTAAACATGGTGATTGTGATGCCCTGAGAGCAGGCATATCTATTGTATCTACAGGTACATATGGTCAGATCAGTTACTGTTATCTCTTCTCACCTGACTTCCCCTTCTCCCCGAGAGAGCTGTGGGGGCACTTGGGTGAGGGCTAAGTGATGGAGACAGGCATACTCATTTACCACCACAGAGTATTCACTCACCACACATACAGCACTCCAAATGTTACCATAATATGATTTACACACTCATAATAGCTGTTGGAAAGTACCGTCCGTATTTTGGTTTAAAGCAAGTATGTATATGCAAAGCTATTTGAATAGGATTCAATGTTGTACCCGGACTTCCGTTTCTAAAAAAATATACTCAGTTTGATACATGTACCAGGAATGATATCAAGTGGTTGTCCTATAATCTTATACATTTGTATTGGTATTGGAATCTATCTCAACTCCCCTCCTAAAAGTGAGATTCCAACTGATTACCATCTACTGTATCTACATGTGTATGTGCATCAATAAATACCTGAGAGATTATAGCTGACTTGCTCTCCTCGTACATGGAAGAATATCAATATGTACTCTATATATATACACGACTGGATACTACTAAAGTATTCCCTTCCTGTTTAGCCACATACTTGTGTTTCGACATAAGTACATATGAATATAAATCCCATACATCACAAGGTATAGAACAAGGCAGGTTTCCCAGCCTAATACCTGCCAATTCCTCCTAATGATATCCTGTTCTAGACAGGTAGTACATTTTGTGTACCCTCTGGAGATATCGCATGTTATCCGGTCATTAGACTATGGGGAAGCCGTCCCTTAATCACCACACAGTGTCTGGTAATCCTGAAAAGGCACTCACATAAACAAACGACGTAGGAGGAGTCTTATATAGAGCAGTATGAATGTTACTTAGATATCAACATAAACAAAGTCATATATGTGGAGGATTTTTTTTTACATCTTTGGGATTGGCCTTATATATTTGGTGTGAATGTAGGTAATATTGTACTTAGTTGTTATTGTTGTCTGGGCCCGAGACTTATATAAAAGTCGAAATAAGAATAAATCTGATGTGAATCACATTTTTGTAAGACGTATTATACAGCTAGTATAAGCTAATCTCGGCAAGATGTTAGTGTGCTAGAAATACTTTACTGTTATAGGTAATGGGTAAATCAGTGACCGAATCGACCCTGAGAAGGGAAATAGAATGACAGCTCAACAGCCACTTTATCATTTCTGAAATACAATAAAAGAAAAAGATAAAAAAAATAATAAGAGACTGTGCATTTCCATTGTAAAATGATTTGGGGGAAAATACGAACAGATAAACTGTTCCTCAACAGTTTATACAAGATGTCTGGGTAAAACCCTGCTTCAAATAATGAGCCAATAATGAACCAAATAACAATGAACGTAATTGGTGAAATAGTATCAATCCTATCAGTACTTCCGGAACAGCAACAGCAAGGTAACTCAGAACTAATTCATTTCGATTACAGTCTAGGACACCCTTCTGACCTAGACACTAGAATCGATTTGATTTATAACTACCATGGTTGGCTGAATCTGGAATCAGACCACAAAACCCCTGTCTAATTTGATGCCATAAAGCAAGGGGAAAATTCCAGTGGGGCCTGTCTGGCTTTATGATAAAGAGGGGGCTTTTCGGGAGGCCCAGTGAATGGTGACGTATTTAGGGACCACAGACAGATGTGGTTTTAATGGGAGGAGTAGTGGGGTAATAAGGGAAGGTGGTGACAAACTCACCTGCTTCTATGCCAAAGGTGCAAGGTGTCCAGGTGGGCGAAAATAGATGGATTTACTATACTTTACACATGAGTGAGAGTGTATGCTAATTGGTGGTGGGCCTCAGGTTCTCACCTGGATTTGCCACTGTACCAGGTAAAGTTCCTGCTAACAGGTCTGATAGTTTAAATTGATTAGGGGGAGGTCATTGTTATGGAATAACCGCAGCCTCTGGTGTACTGTTAATGGTCTCTCACACCTTAGCAGAATGCTTCAGATGGTGGTCATGAATATCTAAATGGGCATTTTGGAATTTTGATGGAGAAGAAGCCTAGGCATTAAAATTTTATCAAAACACTATTTTCAAGTTCAATAACTAAATTTACCAGTCTACCTGATTAGGTTGCTCAATCGACTGTAAAATAAAAAAAACTTGCACATAAAAGGGACAAGTGATTAAATGGCGCTCAGTAGCTGTGTAATACGCACCATTATGTGCTCAGTGGGCCCTGGTGAAATCACTCCACATTCTGTTAACCCTAATAATCCCCCCGATGTCTGAAACCTGCCAATTACCCTTCTGCATCAGTGCTAGAATCAACAGGAATTGGGGCATTTATAACAGTTAAAGACTTTGCTGGGCTGTGGTTCTCAGAATTGGAGCTCAGATCTAGTTTGCACCCAACAAGGTAGGGGTCCAAGGCCAAGGACGGCTATGGGTATGAGGGGGGGGGTTCAAGTAACTGGTCAGTTGTATGGTCAGTGTTGTGGTCAGTCAGGTGAGTAGTAAACATGCACCTTGGGGATCTCTTTCAGTGCTGGTCCCCTGCAGTGTCTTGCTGCCTCAGGTATGAAGATGCATACCTAGCTGTGCCGGAGGTGCCTGGAGGCTACTGGAGGCTACTGGAGGCCCCTGCGTCAGGTGTGGGCCGTGTTTGTAAGGCTGTATACATGCATTTGTCTGCCACACCATGCATGGAGGTTGGGGGTCAGCCATAAGGAGTAAGCTCCCGCTTTTACATGCATCCAGGAGCATTTTCCATATAGACAATCATTCTACTCTTCTTTCTCCAACTAGAATGCACTATAAGCATTAACAATGCAAGTATATGAGTACTGCTGATCCCGCAAGTATTTGTGGCCTGCAAAAATTGCAAATGGGATGCTTCAAAGACCCAGGCTGAAGCAAGCGTGTATTTAGAGGTTTCATCGAAGGCTAAATCAACCTGTGGGACTTAGACAGGCATTAACTTAAGAAACAACCCTTAGGGACTCTTTCATAGGTCGAATGGCTGAACCCATTTAGCCCCAAACCTATTTTTACCGGCCACTAACCCTGCACTAAGTACGTTAAGGAACATCAAAGCAGGTGGTTTGTTGGGGGCAACGTAGACGCCGTACCATAGATACAGTTTCAGGTGTTTGGCTGGTGAATGTTTGTGAGGCAATGGTCCATGAGCCCCCCCCCCCCCCCCCCATCTCACCTCCTCCTTCCATACCTTCACCCACCTTGTCTTGACCAAGAGGAGTGGACAGCCAGCAGGTATGGAGGATGAAAGAGTTCAAGGGGAAGGAATTCACTCTTAACCCTTTAAGGGCCGCTGCTGCCTCTGGGCAGCATCTAAAATACCCTTGAAAAACCGCTGCTGCCATAGGGCAGCAAAAGTGCTACCCTAGGGCAGCAATACTACTAAATTACAGCTCCTGCTATGAAACAAAGAAAAGGAATTTTTGAATGAATCCAAAAATATTTAGCATGAATACTATGTCCCCTTTTCAAAAAGGCGTAAATCATGTCTCCAATACACCTTATTTTACTCCTTAGCTACTGTCCCAGGGAGCACATACTTACAAAGTTGCATATTCCCATGGCATAGGGCCGGTGGTTAAGTCCCAAATGACATTTTTCAAGGCCAGCAGGGAAAGGGTTAATGCCATATACACCTCATAGTTAAGAGGCCGTATAGGAATCAGAAGACGGGACGCAATAATGGAGGTATGGCCTATGGGTCAGCGCCAGCCTTATTGTTGGTCATTGAGAGGTGTAGGGAGGCCTAAGGGGTATTAAGTATGCCCATCACTTTTGATATGCTCAAAGCTTGCCGACAAAAAGGGGAGGGTCTTTGAAGAGATCTGATTTGCATGTAATACTATCAGGGGTGACGATCATTAGGTTAGGACTCCAAGGGAGTGTTTGTCCATTATTGTTGCATTCAAAACTGATTTATGTCAATTAGTCCTACCCTCATTGTCATAACCAAAGGGCCAGAGCCAACTCACACTATAGACGGCACCTTGTTACATGAGAGTACTGGTAGTTCTCTTTACTACCGCTTTAAAAGTGAAATTTACAACATGATCATAATAATTTTACTGTACCAAATGGATTCTTTGCAATACTAAAATGTATAATAATACATATGTATACATTTGTATTAATTTATTATCAGGCTAATCTACAGATTGACAAGCTGCATATTATATCCTGCCTCAAAATATCCCTGAGTAACATTTTGTAGTCCCAGCAGTTTTTACTTTTTGTCCATCAGCTTTAGCTGGTCCTATAGGGACATAGGGTCCACAGCTCCAAAACCAATTTAATAGTGAATGGTCTCTGCAGTGGGCTGCATTTGTTTTGTTTGTCCATGTATCTACTAATAGTACTATATAGGCTGATCTCAATACTAGGCTAAGTAGCGTCATACAGGGGCGGCTCCAGAGGGGGGGTTCTGGGGGTCAGGACCCCCCCCCCCCTTTTGGAAAAAAATTTAAATTTTTTTAATGATAATTTGATCCGCCGCGAGTCGCGGCGCATCACTTTTGGGTACTTTGGTGTTTGGTGGACCCCCCCCCCCCCCCTTTTCAAATTCCTGGGTCCACCCCTGGTCATATGATTCATGAGAGCAAATTTATACAAAAGATGTGTTGCTGGCGATACACTCAATGTTGACGATATAGTCCATAAGATAGATTGGTTGTGTAGATTGACCTGAGAGATTGACAGAATGTAGCCATTCAAAGAAAACTTGAACAAGTGGGGGACGGGTGTAAGGGTTTCATAAAGGGGAAAATACAAAGACGGCTGCAACTGTTGGCATACCAGTTACAAGCACCACGAACTGGTTGCTAGGTAACCTCTCGGGGATTAAACCGATTTCACGGTCCTTCCCAACCGGGTACCTGGGATATGGGACAGGTCGTGAGGTGGGATGTGACCAGGGAGGGGGAGGGGGGTAGAAGGAGGTAAACAGGTATAGAGTAAGGCCAAAGGGGGGGGGTCACACTGAAGCACCGACCCGTATTTCTGCCCGATTTTATGGTTTCTCTCAGATGGACAATGCCCCAGGAATGTACATACCTTCATGCTCAAATCACGTCCTCCTGACCCCCTCCCCCAATCATCCCTTTTTGGTTTCCTTTAAAATCACAATTTATTGTGCATGTTGTGGTTACTAATTTGGAAATTTAAAGGTTACATTCGATGCGCAATTCCGTGTTACGATGGTCCCAATAAAAATAAACATATAGATAGAAAAATGAATAGAAACATCGATATAGAAGCTATCTAGAACTGTAAAATGTAGGCTGGTATGCTAAGTGGAGGTGATAAATATGCCCCTCCACCTGTAATTATGACAGGTGTTAATTAGCTAACATTCTTGTTGAGCCGTGAGTCTCAGGTGGCCATCTGTTATAGACGCCTGCTCGGGACCCACACGCGTCTGACAGCATAATGGCCACCAGCTATGTAGCGATGCTCACTAAAATCCAAGTTAATTGTAGAAGGTAATATTTGATTTATTAATACATGATCCAGGCCCTGGTATGAGAAATGGCCCGAGGAATGGCTATGACGTTGAGGTGCCTTTTATTAGGTTGGAGGCAATGTGTTCCAAACATATAGAATAAACCCTCATGTAAGTTGTAATATATTACACGTAGACTTAATTTATTCACCCATTTAATTAAAACAATTGCAGGGATTTCCCACTTACATTATCATTTAAAAATATATACTTTTCTATAAAGCACGATCGTGTGTGGTTTGAACTTTCGCTCCTTAAGCTTAACACAGTCAGGAAACCTGAAAGACGACCGAGACTCTATAGGTTGTGTGCATTCTGCGGGCACACAGAAGCACAATATATACCCCAAAAAGGTAAGGGATAAACCATGCCTTCAGGCAAACAATAGGTGTCAGGGCTTCCTTTGAAGTTTCCCACGTCATGTTTTGCCAGGGTGTGTCACCGATTAGCAGGCTATGGTCCACATGTTGCGTCAACCTTCCCCAATATTGTTCTTCTCCTGTGGCTGTTACGTGGCCAGTTTTTAACCCTTTAAGGGCCGCATAGTGCTCTAATGTGCTATGTCCTCTGTCGGCATGATGCATGCATGCAGCCCCATGTGGGAGTGTATCAACCCCATAGGGTCGACACTTGCATGAATGCACCCCTAGCGATTAAACCCCAGGGTTGCATCCATGCATCATAATGATAGAAACACTAATTAAAGCACTGTATGCCCTTAAAGGGTAAGTAGCACTACATGAGTCCGTGCGTGCATTGTATGTGTGTGTGTGGGGGGGGGGGGTAGAGGCACAGAGGCAGGTATAAGGGACCCTCAGAACCACAGAGAAAGAAGCTCAGGACATACCTGACTTCCTGGCATGGTGGACACACCATACATACTAAGCTGATTACCAGCCCATGTGACCACAGGAGAGGCATTTCTATGGTGAGATGAAAAAAGAAAACAATTGTCATTGTATCAGTTCCTCGTCGTGATTTACTCGAGACAAATCTGATACGACTTCAGGAAGTGAAATCAGATGGACATGACATATGGACAAGGCGGCCATTAGTATGTTGCTAAAAATAGATATCTGTAGCATATTATAAAGACTAGAGGAAGATGCTCAGAATCATCAGACACAGATCCGCACTGATTCCATGTTTATATCACTCATTTTCAATTGAATTGATTGAGTCGAATGTAATTATTCAGGAGGAAAATGGGGATTAACTTGATATACCTAAATTTTGATAACGAGTTCCACCCAATCTGGACAATACATGGATGATAAGATAGGATCATTTAGATATATCATGACTGGAACTATGAGCCCTGTGACATCACCCAGCCAATCACACATTGCCTTATATAGATACATAGGGATATAGAAGAGAAGTCAAACAGTCATGTGACAGGGTGAAGGTTGGTGGTCTACCACCAGACGTCTCCACTACTACCCATCAACCATGTGTAGGTGTGTGTGTGTGTGAGGGTGGGAGGGTTGTGGACGGTTGGAGGGGGAGAGAGGGTGGTGTCTACATAGTCATCCAGGTGAGAGAGGAGGGTGGGTGGCTGGGTGGTGGTGGTGGGCCCTGCTCAGGAATGTCTGTCAGTCACCTACATGGGGCGGGGGCCCTGCAGGTGTGTTGTGTAGAGCTGTGGTGGTGGTGCAGGGGCACTGAGGGGAGGGGGCTGTGGGGAGCAGGGGGTAGGCAGGTAGGCAGGTACAGCCAGTCTTAATGGTTGACATTCCTGTCCGTGCAATCAGTTGGGCAGTTGGTAGGTAGGGGTAGACACGGGTTAATACCACCCCTCCTCCTCCTCCTGTTCGGTTGTCCCCGGAGACTCAGTATTAAGATACCTGTACATTGTATACATGTACCTTGAGTTTGTCAGTTACCTAGAACTGGAGGTCCTGGTTGGGATATTTACGTCATCCTTTCTACCAGTGATGTAACCCGAGGATCAGGCGTGTTCTTCATACTTGAGGACATCAGGCCTTGGTACATGTACACACATCATCCCAGTACCCCGTGTGGAGCTTATACAAGAGCCTGGTACTACCCTCAGTGGTCCTCCAGATGTAGTACATTACCATAAAGGAGTTGATAATTCACACATATCCAGTTAAAGTGTTCTAATGTGGGATACCTATATAGTGAGGATACTAAAATATCACAGCGCATGATATCATCACAGTGGTTGTGATCCCCAAACAGGTAGGCATGGTTTGCATGTACATTGAGTCACCTCTGGGCCACAAGTAGATTTAAAAGATACATGTGTACACATTTAGTCTCCATTGCTACTGACATCCATGGCCACCGTTGTGCTCACAGATTGATTCATGGCCCGTGGCGTAGGCGTCTCCATATATAGCAGATGTATGGGCATGGTGCAAAGATCACAACCAAGGATCCATAATGTTGACAGTAGGATTGGTGTGGTCTCCTAGCGATGACAGCATAGGAGCAAAGTGGGGGAAGTCAGGCTTAGGATTTACATATGTCACACCTGTGTTTGACTGTCTGTATTAAACTCCGTGTAATGTGTATGATGCGTTGTGTATTTGGATGTGTATTGGGAGGAGAATGGGAAACACAAATCATGTATGTCATAGTAAGATATGTTTTTAGATATTATGTGTTTAGGCCGTAAGCCTTAGGCTGAGGATGGGTGTATATACTCCTATGTGACAGATTCTGTAAGGGCACAATGTATATGTATACAATGTATGGTGACAGATGCTTGTCTTGTAATATAAAGATACGGATGTGTAATATTGGGAGTGTCTTATATAGCGTCTTGTATAGTATATATATAGGCGATTTCCCAGGGGTAAAGAGGTAGCATTTCCTACTCACTACTGTGCTGTAATATAAGCAGTTCACAAAGACGTAACACTGAATACTACATACATTGTGTGAAATACCACATACATTGTATTCACGAATAGTCCACTTACAAGTGCTCTAGGTCTAGAAGGCTAGATATTATACTGACGGCCTTAGGTCGGTTGACTGGTTGTCACTGTGTGCATCTACTGTCCTAACACTCCTATGATGTATGGATGGGCGTGCGACCGATAACCCACCCAAATCTGGAGTGAATGTTGGTTGTTATACCCCCCCCCCCTCACCTAGTACAAGATTTACCACTCAGGGTGGGAACCTCCCGTCTGATCCTCACCCCTTCCATACTCACGCACTCAGCTCCGTGTTGGGACAATAGTTTTGTAAGTCAGGTACAGTAAAAGGCCTTTGTTAGACTGAACTATTTCTGCTCTCTGGCTTGTATTGGTATTATGGTCGGGGGATGTATATGGTTTGATGCTTGAGTGACAAATAAATCGGGTCTTTTCTCTTGCTCTGACATGCCATTCAGAGTTCTAATATGTCTTTTCCCCTGTGAAAACGATTAATCCCCTTTGTGCCAATAACCATAAAGCCACAGCATATTTATGGCTTAATACCATACTGCTAGATGAGGACCTATGTATAATTAAACTTTAGTCATTAAGTCAGATACACTTTGTAATGCACTGGATTCATATGAACATGTTTGACAACATTCCCACAATAATACAACAACATATATCACTCCAACCTCTCTCCTAAAGCATGGGCAAAGCCTACAGGTAGGTAGGTCTAAGTATGACCCAAATGACCTTTGGGTATAGGTCTTAAGACGCCTTAATCCCTTTACATAACCTACCCTTATCCCCAGCCATAGTGGAGCCCCCCTCCCCTCTACCCCACCCCTACTTTCCTGACCACAACAGTGGAGAGGTTTTGCTAGTGTGGTTTCCTCCACAGCCAGTCTACCTGCATATTGCTCTAACAGCTAATATGTGAAGCCTTCTCCAGCCATAAAAATACCTTGCTCTAATCCTATGCTTCTACCCCAAAATAGAAGCAGCATTGAGGTACTGTAGCTTTAAATTTATCCACAATGAACCTGTTAAATTAGTTGGTTCATGTAGCTTCAAGGTGCCTACTTAATATCAAATAATGATATCACGTTTTAAAGTCGTTGGGCATTGGTGTGGTAATATACATGGATAGACAATAGAGAGTTACATGTATACACCATGTAGATTAGTTGGATAGATATCGGTTGTTATGGTATAAATGGACTAGTATTGATGGTGTATATGGCCAGGTGGTAGTGGTACACACAGGGTCTGACTCACTCTGGCTGTTGTCAGTTAACAAAGCCATGTCAAGCCATGTACTCTGTTCACTAACCCTCCTGCCCGACTACCTATTGCCATGTATTTGCTGGGTTAAATGTTGCCTCTGGCAATCATGGTTACATTCAATTCATTGCTTTGAACCTACCTATTGCCCCACCCAATCTACCCCCCCCCCCCAACACACACCCACACACACATATACCCTGGATCCGCAGACATGCCTTGCTACTCATGAACATGTCCATTAACCATTTAAGTACCGCAGAGTGCTTTAGTGTGTCATGCCCTTTGTCGACACTGTACATGGAAGGACTGTCCTCCTAAATGTGTAGGTTCGGCATAATGCTTGAATGAATGATGCACTGGCGAGTTACTTGCCAGAGCTACACTCATGCACCAAGATGATAAAATGCACAATGCATTAAGCGTAAATAACTATACAGCCTTTAATGGGCTAACAAAAATTGTAGCCGTGTATAGGTTGTATAGTGTCAGTCTGGTATGCTATACCATGGCAGTAATCCAGGCCATAAATAAGAATTGTCCACATACCTCTGTACTTAGTTGATGTCATTATCACAATATGCCCCGAGTTATTAATTAAAGGTTAATATAAACCTATCACACAGAATGTCACTTTGAGTAATCACTGCTATATTATCTAGCGGTTCAAAACATTATAAATCAAGTCAGTATTCATACAACCATGTGTGTAGAACTGTATGTTGTCAATCATTCCGCTCATTCAGCGTGTTGTATACATTTACCTTCAATCTCCCAGGACCTCCAGGGTATTCCAGGGTATTTCAGTGGAGTGTAACATAACTGCTACTCTCCACTTACCTACAATATTTCAAGGTGATAAAGGAGCCTAGTTCAAATGGCAAATGGAGAACTCTTGTTAGGTCTGTCATTTCCCACAATAACCATTGCTGGGTCTGTAATCCTTCATAATAGGTATTTCCTTATAACAAAAATTAATGTTGATTCTATTTCCATATTTTTCAGTATACGGAGTACGAGTAAGCGGCCCACGTCGTGGCACCCGGTGGATACCTCGAGCCTGAAGACGGACCCGGTGGGAGGACTGAGGAGTCCCCAGTCCCCCCTGGGGGCCACCAAAAGCCCCAATGCAGAAACCTCCAAGTCCAAGAGATCGCCCAAGTCTCCGGGGGCGCTAGCGTCGAGCTCTAGCATGCAGTTTGGGGCGCCCGACTCGCTGAGCATGGCGAGTTACTCGAGCTTCCAGAGCCTGCAGAACCTGGGCGCGGCCAAGTCGACGTCCAGTATGGGCCCAGTTGGGGCTCCTCCTGGAGCCCACATGAGCAACTCAGTGCCCTGGCATGGGGGCCACGTGTCCTCAGCACAATCCCAGCCTGCCCTGAACAAACCCCCCATGCAGCCACCTCCAGTGGAACCCAGGAGGAAGGGGCATAGCAGTGGGGGAGGTGTTAGTAGTGGTGGGTACCCTGCTCCTGTTATGGCCCCTATTGGTGTGGGCAGGGAGCATTATGGTGCTAGACCCAGGGTGGGGACATACACAGAGGGTGAGGACCACAATAATGGCGGCTTCATGAGCTACTCACAGTCTCAGGTGCAGCTCAACCATCACCAGTCCTCAGCCAACCACAGCCTGCCCAACCCCCCAGTGCCCACTGCCCACTCCATGCAGGACATACGGCAGCGGCAGGGCAGCAAGGACTATGCTCACAGTGGCTGGAGTAGGCCCACACCTTACAAGCCCAATAACTATGAGAACATTGACGCCTTTGAGGCGGCTAAGAGTAACGCCGCAGCTAGTCTATCACACTCCAGTCTCATCCAGGCGCAGGCCTACTCACATTCCTACACCAACTTTGCGCAGTCGCGGAGTATCTCAGACGACGGCTTCAACCACGGGGAAGAAGCCCCTGAGCAGCCCAGATCTGACCCACCTGAGATCCCTCCCTGGCCGCAACCTGACCACAGGAAGATGCTCAGTGAGGACTCTGGAGTGGAGCTCTCCATGACCTCCCCACCTCTTCCTCCAGGGCGGGACGATTCCCGCGGACACTACATGCTTAAGCCGAGTCGCAGCCAGGAGCGGCTGACGTCTTGGCCGAGCTACCCACAGCAGGGGGAGGAGGAGCAGGACAAGGGGCGGACAGGGCCCAGGGCCCACTCCTGGGCTTCCTACCAACCCCGGCTTAATGCCCATCTGGAGGAGAAACAGGATAACAGGCATACGAACACAAACTACCCCCAGCATGCTGTGATAGGTAATGGTGATAGTAGTGGTGCAGTGCACAGTGCTTATGGTGTGGATACCAAGGCTGAGGTGGAGTTACGGAACCTCTATAATGCTCGGCCCTCCTACCCAGGATATGGGTACGAGACAAACTATGATGTCTTCCACGCTAGTCAGGAGCCCATCCAAAAGGAGACTTCTGCTGTGGATGACTTGTTTTCATATGCTAACCAAAGTAGGGATCTGAGTGGTAAGTCCACCCCTACAGGTCACACTATGAACTCTTCTCCCCCTCCACCGCTCCCCCAGACTGCCCCGCCCCTACCGCAGACTGCCCCGCCCCTTCCACAGACCACGCCCCCTTTACCACAGACTGCCCCGCCCCTTCCCCAAACGGCTCCCCCGCCCATGCCGCAGAAGACGCGGGCGGGGAGCAGCTCAGGCCACACCATCATAGTGCGGCAGAAGCCCTTCTATAACACGGCCACACAGACTGAGGTCTCCCCTCCCCCTCCAGCTGCCCCCAGCAGCCAGTACCTCCAGGGTGCTCCTCCACCTGCCCCCAGGGCCGCCCAGCCGCAGCAACCAGTGCCGGCCGAGCCCATGTTCCGTAACGTGGAGATCCAGGTGAACATGGACCTGGTCATGGTGACTCCCATGGTAACCCCCATGTCGACCCTGGACAGGAGGAAGCATAAGAAGGCTGACCAGGGCTGCCAGGTGCAGCCCTCCATGTTACCTGAGACCCTTAGCAGTAGCCTCATGAACACTGGGCTAGTGGTTCAGCAGCCCCTGAGCCCTGGGCTCATGGCTCAGCAGCCCCTGGACAATTACGCTGACGTGAACAGCTTCCATCGGACAGCCCCGATCGTGGACAAGATGACTCAGGAGAAGCGCATACCTGAGACGATTCGGGAGGAAAGCCCGAAGAAGTATGAGAATGCCAGCACTGCCCAGGAGATGTGTAACCCCACTCAGGAGGTTAAGGATACCATCCTCCAGAGTATCCATGACCACTCACCCAGTCAGACCTCCCTCATGAGGAAACTGTCAAGGGAGTTCTTTGGCAACCAGATGAAGCAGCCCAACTACAGTAGTCACCCCTCGTTGCTGACCGTCCCGGAGACACAGCCACAGCGAAGGCGTTCAGGAGAGCCACCGGCACGGCCCGGAGAGCCGCCATTGCTGAGGCAGTCCAAGGAGTACTGGTCACCCCCTGACGCTGAGGTCGCCAAGGCTGTTACAAACAAACCACCCCCTTGTGCAGCAGACCCGGCCAAGGATGGAGAGCCCCAAAAGGAAGGCAAGAAGAAGTTTGACAGGAGCAAAAAGCTATCACTGAGGAAAGCCTTTGGTATTTTTGATGAGATTGAGTCTGTGGATGATATCAATAGTAGACGTCACCTGAGTAGTCATGGCAAGTCCATGTCGGCTTCGCAGGTGGGTAATGTGAGGAACCATCATCTGTATGCTGAGATTAAGGAGATTAAGGAGGGTGCTCCGACTGAGGAGAAGCCGCTCCGCTGGTATAACCGTCCCAAGGGTGATGAGGTCCACCATAAGGATGCCCTGCATCAAAGGTATGACTCTGGTCACTTCTCACAAGAAGAGAACAGTAACGCGAGTAAGATAGCACAGAAGCTACCCTTTAATGATAACCATGTCAAGAAACTGCACAGAACTAGCTCTGAGCAGATCAGACCTGTCAAGGAGCGAATCGCTGAGCGCGAGCGGAGTATGGAACAGGCGAAAAGCCCGGAGATGGACATTATCCGTGACAAGCGTCACAAGCTCTCTGACCCAACGCAAAGACACAAAAACTCTGATCCTTTAGAATTCCAAGGAAAACCCGGAAATCCAGGACATAGGTCCTCCGACCCGTCCATGGAGGAGTACCGTAAGGCCACAACGACACAACACCGTCTCTCCGATCCAGCTTCGTCTCAGCGAGAGAAGCGACTCTCTGGGGATTCTGATCTCTTCAGAGGCTCTTCGTACGAGCCTTCCAGTTTACAGCGCCGGTCGGGTTCAATTCGCTCGACGAGCAGCAGTAGCCTCGATGGCCACCGAATGTCCGACCCCGAGCTCAAGAAGATGCAGCACTTAGCCGTGCTGAACTTCTTCGAGATGAAGACCGGTAAGCGACTTAGTTCGAGCAGTATGGACAGCTCGGGTAACAGCAAGTACAATAGTTTGAGCAGTCGAGGCAGCAGTAGTATAGACTCAGCTGTGGGGTTGTACCGGGACCGGTCACCCTCACCGCAGAAGTCTCCCGATGAACAAACACCCTTCTCCCAAGACCATGCCTTCCACCTAAAGAAGTCCAAGTCTCTGCCCAGGGACATGGCTGGTAATACAGAGGAGGGTGGCTCAGGACTTGGGCTGTCCCTTCCTCCTGAGCCTGCTCCTTCCATAGACAGCCGGCCAGGGTCAGCCTCCTCCAGGGACCTCACCACCATTAGCACCCAGAAGGAGCGGAGACGCTCCGGGTCACGTTGGGAGTACCACAAGAAGGAGAAGTCGGCACCGTCACAAATGGAGTCCTACCAGATCGTGCCTGTGGAGAATGGGAGTACCCATAGTGCAAGTACAGGGCCTGCCAATAGTACTGACCAGGCCCACCATGCGGCGCCAGTGCCGCAGCCAAGCCCAGCTACTGACTCCCAGGTAAACCTCAAATATACACTTACTAAGTCTTGTTATTATGATGACAAAATAGTTATTTAATCCTATTTAATCCAGTGTAGATATAAATGACGCCCAGATATTTATATCACAATATAGATTCATCGTTGAAATATCTTTTGATTTATGTTTATTTATTAGGGTAGGAATTGCCGTGAAGGCACATTCATGTGCAGGACTGATTTATTGCACAGCTGATTATTTTTGTATGTAGGAAGAGGCTGGTTAGATGTAATATGTAAGAAAGTATGCAATCTGCTGAATCTAATTTAATGGCCCTTCATTATCAAGTATGGCTGGCCGATAAAGTAAAATAGGAATAGGTGGTCAATATGAAAGAGTAAAGAAAACGTACTGTAGTGTCAGGCTGTGGGGAGTAGCCACGAGACCTTATAAAATCCTTTACTGTGCACCATTGTGACTGTTACTTGTTGTTCTGGCAGCTCTCACCAGGTGCCGGCACCAGTCCAGAGCGTGTGGATACCAGTGAACCTCTGGACTCCAGCCTCCCGCTGCCCAAACAGACTTATGAATACAGCTCAAGGTAAGCATAATCATGTTTCTTTAATTAGGTAGGAAGAACAGCTGAAATACTCATTGTTTTATTCCTTGCAGAGACCCAGATGGGATAGTGAGTGATGTTATATTCAGCTCAACCACTGCGCATTACAAGTGCAAAGTTACCATTTGATATTAAGATTTTGCATTCTGACTACCTGGTAATCTGACGTGAAACATGGATATGCTATCTATTACAAATCCATAAAGATAGGCATAATATGCCCTGGGTATTCGAATGGGAGATGTAAAGACATTTTGTGTGTGGTGACAAGAGATGGCTCTACTACTACCACTACCACTACTTGACCTGCTTGATTCCAATTCAGAGAATTAAGTTAATAACCTAGTCAGCTAGTGGTGTCCTTATGGGGATAGACAAGTGTGGATGATTGCGCCTCAGGGCATAGATACACAATACCATATGCGTTACTTGGGTCTCTAATGGGGGCCTCTCGGTACTTGTAAAGCATGATGTGGGTGGGTCATTGAATAGGGGAGAAGAAGAGGGTGGGTGGGTATAGGGGCTATCCTGCACACATAATATTACCGGCATATTGGTATAGTTAAATAACACTTGCTATGTTCAAAATAGGTCAACTCATTAATCGAATTAAATCCATTCAGATGTTTTAATCCACGGATCAATTAAGCAAATAGTTTAATGGGAGCAAAACAGACATGTGATTGCTATTCTGGAAATGCATCCATCCATATGTAATTATGAATTTTCAAAGATTATTAGGAATTTCATATTGAGGGGCCAGTTTTAAAAGTGGACTAATTACAATGTACTTGCTGGCACTAGTCCAGACGTACTCATCTGGTTGATTAGGGTTAATTAGTGGAACCATATGTAGGGGAGATGGCAGTAATTAATGTGACTGATAGCTAGCTGCTGCTGCACACAAGTGGGTTGTGGTGGTGCTAATCCTTGAGTTAGTAAGAGGAACTCAGTTAGAAACTTGCAGTCAGTAGTCTACCAGTGGTCGTACGTCCACCACCATGCCACACAAGAGGCGGAGTGAGGTGACTATTATCTATACTCAGAAGTATGGACAGAAACCTTCAGGTGCCACAGGCAGGAAGGTCCCAGGGACATTACACAGGTTCCATATTGGGTGAGTGAGCATGGACTACAGTTTTATCTCCAGACTGGTCTGTTAATGCAATCTATTTTGACCTTTGAAAAATCTGGATGTACTGCTGATGCAAGAGCTTTCTTATCACAGGGTGTTACGATGGGATTTCTATGAGAATAAGTATTGCTCTCATGCTATCGAGAAGAAAAACATATTTCCTACAGTATCTAGAATATTCATATATCTAAAACCAATGTTAATTGCAGTAGCCGACAACACAATCTTAAACCTACACCAGGTACTCCCACTTTAGTTGGAGGAACCACATGAAGGGGACATGGCACTACGGCACTACCCCTCACTAACATACACATATGTTCTGGAGTCCCATCCATTGTGTCAGGTTGCACATAACCCTGGTTGTGGTAACACTGACAGGGCTCTGTATCACGATAATAGCTCATATGTAGCCAACAGTATCAGTTTACAGTCGTCTCCATGTCCTGAACCTCCAAACAGATAGGAAGACACCAAATACATGCCATCCTGCTAGCGTCCCTAGTGTGATGAATGTCTAACAGGTGGCGCCACCGCTCTTTCCCAACCAGTTCAGTCGCAGAGTCCATAAATCGGTGCGACCCTGGTGCGACCTCAGCGTCACCTCCTGCCTGCGACACTTTCCTGGGTGGAACCAGACACTTACCTGGTTTTCCACACACCAGGATTCCAGCAGTCAGTCTGCGGCCATCCACGGGTACATGAAAAACAAGTGACCCCCGACAGAGCACACTGTCATAGGGAACGTTCACAAATGACGTCGCCAGCCCGGGGGTTTAGTGAGGAAACGTGACCTGGGTCATACATCTGTGAAGACCTATTTTGCCGATAGTGATGGCTGGGGGTGGGGGTGGGGCTGAGTGGTCTCAAAATGTCCCAGAATATCCCAAAACCAGGTAACGTCATTTGTAGATGTTACCATAGAACGCACAGTGATAGATGCTCTGAAGACACACATGAAGGAACATGATAGTCATCTTAAAAAAATAGTTTGACTTGAAACTTGTGTCTGTTCATCCTCATTTGTTGTGGAGGTGCAGAGGTCACTGTAGAGGTAAACCGATGCCAATACGAATACGTTTTTCATGTGTAACGGAAAGGGAATATTCCTGGTACAAACGTTAGTTCAGAACCACTGACGTGGCACTGGTATCTCAGTCATAAATCTCCACCTATAGATCTCATGGGAACCAGCGAGGATCCTGCCCTTAGCGGCATGGTATATGTAACAGATAGACTATGGTTATGAAAAGGTATACAGAATTAACCACAGCTTTCTGGTGGGGCCAGACGAGGGCGAAGCCCAAGTCGCCCTACCAGAAAGCTGTGGTTAATCCTCTTACCTTTTCATAACCATTGTCTATCTGACTTAACCCTCGGGTATACGATATACCCAAGGTGCGAAGTCCTTTGTCTTACCCCTCCACCGTGGGTTAAATATGGATCCTTGTGTTAGTTCTTTATTACCATAAAGGTTTGGGCCAGGTTTTGGGAAATAGAAAAAACTAAAGATGTCTTCCCGGAACCATGTCCTGTCTGAGTGTATTGGGTACATGTATGTTTACTATTAGGGTTGCACTCTGATCCTATACATGGACATGTGTATATGATACAAGGATGTATGCTCACATGACATACACTCTGTTATTCTTGGTGCATGTGTACATCATCTTGGGTTCATGTAAGTACTACGTTGTAATACTACTAGTCTGTGAGACGTATACCAAATAAGCCAATAAGGCACCATGTGAGAGCCAATCATGCCATTTTCCCACGAGTAGGGCCGATGCACTAGAGTTAAGACAGTGCATACAAGGTCGTGGGAGGAGTTGATCTGAGTTGGAACCCAATTACAGCTTGTGTATGGGGCATTGAGAGCTGGGTGTAGAGGTGCCTTAGGGCACTGAGTGGGTGTGAGTTGGTGCGAGCAGCTGTTGCAACATGTCCTACTGCCAGCTGATGAGCAGCTCAACCAGACTGGTCAGAGGGTACTTGATACCCATTTACCCACTGAGCTGCTCACACGTACACCATACCAGGTGCCCTTACCCCAGCCATCACCAAGAGGTGTCTACGAGGAGGAAGGGTTAGATCTCCTTAGTTTATCATAGGATAAGTTAGTACATGTACCTCAACAAGCTGGATGTCAGAGTGGCCATGTATCTATGGAATATATGATATTAAGCTCTACCTAAATCATTTCCTTACAAGTATAGGTAGAATTAACAGGTCTCATCTATATGTTGAGTATAGTACAGGTTACTAAATATGTATCCACTTTTAAAGTAGGGGAATCCCCAGACACCTCCCAGTCTTCAAACACAGACAGAGCAAGCATTTGAGCAGATGTGAGCCACTCCCCCAGACCTGGAGTAGCTCAGTGAGCAGGTTTGTTTTATTACCAGTGTCATAGAGAAACCAGGCCAAACCACACCCAGCAGTAACCAATATAATACAGGGCCTACTCTGGAGTTTTATCACCAACGGTGTCACTGCGCACCACAGGAGCAATTAGCTCCAAATGCCTTTTTCATACCGCTCTATGATGATTCCATTTGGGGTAATGGTTATGGGCATTTTATCATGACTGAGGGCAAATTTGCAATGGATAGTCATAGTGCATCGCTGCCATATACCACACAGTGACACACGCGTTGTACTATATAGGTTGTCTAACGCTGTGTGTTTTGTTAAGGCCTTGAGTTGAAAACATCAATAAAATATCGATTCAAGTCTGGGTTATGGATCAGGATTCAATATATATGCAGGCTCCAGTGTGTTCTTTAGCAAAGGTAGGGCCGTCTTTCTCCCTCTCATAACAAATGCTTTAGAAATGACTGAGGGGCAAAGCGGAACCATGTTACTTTACACATAGCCGTAAATTACGTGTCGACAAAGGAGCTCTTTTTAGATGCCAACAGCGTTGCCTTTCAGCATGGGATCGAGTCAAGACATGTACTACATGATCCCGGCCTATTGTGTGTTATTGTGGTTGACTGCAGCAGTAAAGCGGATAAGTTTCTTTTTGTCACCTCCAATATATAATAAGGGTCTGGACCACTAAATTCGACATGGTCCTTTTCGTAAAATCGATGGTGATTATCAAGCGACATGGGACATGGCATCTTCTTAAAATAAACATGGGATATTGTTAGCCCTTTCTTTAAATCAACATGGGACATGGTGATTATTCGGTGGTTATTAAGTCAAAGGGACAAGGGTCATGGCATTTTCTTAAAATCGACATGGGACAAGATGACCCCCCTCGCCCCCAATCCAGAGCTTCTATAATAGTATAGCCACTCCCAGCACCTTTCTCCTTTTTTGAGGAATTGCAGATGTACTAGTCATCCAGTGTTGGTATGGGCAGGGTGTGCTGCTGAAGTTATAAATCAGCTCTTTGTTTCTATTGCCATGTTTCCCGCCATAAGGATGGTGCATGCTCTAGCATACTCCCCCCCCCCCTCCATCCCCTGGTTACTGACTGGCCATGTGCGTGCTATATTTACATGTGAACTATGAATCTACTGCTACCTGAAGGCATAGAGGGCACAGGGTCACATGACGGCTGGCACGCGCCCTGATTGGCTGCGGCGCTGTGGGGTTTGACCCTTTGACCCAGTTAGTGGTTACAGTGGTGAGGTAGCAATTGTCAATACACAGAGCCAGGCACACATCTGTCTAGTTTACAGCAGTGGTGTAAGGGGTAGTCTACACTCAGGGGCTCCTCCCACTCTACCCAGACACTGCAGAGACCAGATCTCACCCTGGAGGAACCCCTCACATTGGTTATAACCCTGGAGAAGTCAGTCTCAGTGGTGTGGCAGTAGCAAGAGGAGGAGGCTATGGTGGTGTTGGCAGCAACCAGTCCTACCTGACTGCTTCACAATACCTGCCCTCCCTACCACCACCACTAGCACCTGGCCTAGCATCACAGTGAACACACACATACACACAAGGAGGGGGATTCCCAGGTGCATGTAACTTCTATAGCACACGGCTCCACCATTGATTCTCAGTCATTCTATGGCAACTAGGGCCCTGATGACTTAGTACACACTGGAGGGTATAGCACCTGCATTAATAAGGCACCATGCCTGTGATCTATGGACAGAGGAAGGTGTACCATGTGTCACAACACCACCAGGAGTACATCATTCCCCAGCAACAGGGTCATCACAATCACCCCCTCCAGCAGGGGTTAGGATACCACCTTCTACCTGGTCAACCTCAGCCTCAGCAGTCACCCCAGCTCCTCCAGCAGGCTCAGCCTATGCCCCTGGAGGAGGAGCAGATTGCCCGACCTCCCAGGAGGAACAGGCCCAGGTCACGGTCTCAGCCATTGCACCCTGAGCAGCTCGCCCTACCCCAGAGGCGGCCTAGTGATTACTACCAGCCAGAATACAGGAGGAGACGGAGAAGGTAGGCAAGCTATCAAAAAGTGGACAAAAAATGAATGATCAAAATGACATGTTTTAAATTTTAAAAGGGGTTGAGTCTGATATAAATATAATCGTAATAACCATTTTGTCTCATATCTAATGTACCAGTAGATGGACTGTGCCCTTGGACATCATAGATAACGCTGTCTAGAAGCACTATCTATTCATATGATTTATCGTCGAAATTAGTCATGGTGGGTCAATGGCTACTGGGCTACGTTGGCAATAAATTTGACATGTCCACCACCATAATTACAAAGGTACACCCAAAGGGGAATTGGGGTCAGCATGTGCATGCTAATTGCTGTGTTGTCTAGTTCTAAGGGAAACTCGGAACCCATGATACAGGTAATGATATATCTACATTGGGGAGATACTAGGTAACACAAGCATCTAGCGTCTGCGATGTATCAATAGTTGACCCTGATAGGCTCATAATAGCATGAGCTGATATTGCAGCTATAATCTACCTGTGTAGACTGAGCAGTATGTGACAGGGGAGTGGCTGGTGCTGTGGCACACCTGTGTGCTCATCTCACCTGTACAGGTAGCAGATGCAGCACTTGGAGCCCCAGGGATCCAGCCATCGATCCTATAATATTCCCCTCCCTGTCCTCCAGTACCTGCAAAGGCAGCTGCTGCGTTCCTCCAGAGGGGGAGACATGCTGCATTCATGTGACTCACGTTACTGTCACCATGGTAACCATAGTCACAGAGAGGGGGTTGAGTGACATGATAAGGGTCAGTGATGTGGACAGGGGTCACTGGTGAGGATGGAGCAAGTGTGGGACCTGCCACATTCTGGTGCTCACTTCTCCATGGTGACCTGCCACCTGCTGACCAGTGCTTACTTCTCCATGGTAACGGAAAGCTCGCAGGGTTAAAGTTCATGTCCAACACTTTGTCTTCTACTATCTGTGTACCTGTAGGTGCTCTTTGGTTGTTGATACATGGTTTTCACTTAGTAGAATAACTTAATCATTAGGATACCTAATGGGAATCAGCTTTAGAAAGTTCCCACTAATACAATGTAGCAAGAGCTAACAATAGCTTTGAAAACACAGCTGTACATTCCTTCTGCACATACATTGTATACCCCACGATGAATCTGTGTCATCCACGCCTGGTATTTGTGATTGGTGTATTGTCCTAACTTATGATTCACACTGGGTACCAGCAGAGAAGTCCCGCTGGGTCCCTGCAAGAAATGTATGATCTCAGTTAGGGGTCCCACGGTCCGAGCGGTACCAGCGAAACTCTGCGGGCATACTATTAGCGCCACAGACGGCCTGGGCTGGTACTAGCAAGAAAACCCTCATAAATACAGGCCCAAAAAAACTTATGTAGAATTTGGAACAGTTACAGGTCCAGGACAGACTGAGTCAGAGCTTTCTTTCAGCAGCAGCGCCCACATCCACCCCTTGGGCTTGTCCCTTTATGGTATACTATTTCCTGTCAGAGGAAAACACTGAAAGTAAAGTGTAATAGATATCCGCCCACAACATTGAGGTTGTCACAGAAAATGACTATTTACCATCTCAGCAGGACAGAATTATACATCCTGTAATAATTATCTCAGGTTCACCTGTAGGCCTTCGTGTAGGAGATGTGCCCTGTTGCTTTCACCCCCTCCCTATCCCCATTAATAAGCCTAATACATTGATTTTCTCCGGCTGGTGAATAATTAACTATGCCCCACACAATACATTGATCAGAGCGTGACCCCGTTTTGAATAATTGCAGTGACATGATTGTCAGACATCACACATGGTAGATGAAGTATCCCTTATCATGGCACTGAAACCCATTTACTTTAGTATCCCTGAAACAAACCCGAAACAAACAAATCACTAAAGGTTGATGAATTGTGTATGCTAAATTAGATGGTCCTAGTTGATATCTATATCTATGCTCACTATATAGGATAATATGATTGATTGAGTGTTGAGATAGATAGGGGTGTGAATAATATATAAAACATGGGGTTAGCCTCCTCATCCATCTGTTGGCATAATGCACAGGAGGTAACTAACGTGTTAACATGATTGACATGTGACCTGTACCCTGTCTGACATTGACATGATGACCCTTGTACCTGACCCTGTGGTCATGCTTCATCATGCACGTCACTAATGCTGAGTACTTCAAAGGATGCCCATAGTACATAATCGATAACAATATCGATGATAACTTGATTCTGAGGATGATGATTTAGCCCAAACCTATTTAAAGGATCTATATATATGCATTACAGAATTAGACATGACATGTTTAGGCCTGCAATGTCTGGAAGTAAAATCAACTAATCGTTCCTCAAATAGGCATACAACATGTAAGTCAATTCACAGGCTTAACAATAATATTTCCTACATTATGTAGACCAGGGAGTGACAATTCCATCAACCTGAGGCCTTAAACAACAATACCAGAGTAGCCCCATTAAGATTACATAATATGGTGTAGTCATCATGCCATCCTTTAAATATTCAGCACTCTATATTTAGATTGGCATGGGATGGAGCGTGCAGTATTTGCTATTGGTTGAAGTGCCTCCTCCCCATCTGCTGCAGAGTAGACAGTGTCTACCTGACAGTGACAGGGTGACCTCAGGTAGGCTCCCTAGACACACCTGGTCAGGGGAAAAGCCCAGCCACACGTGGTGGTCAGTACCCCCCTCCCTACCCACACACAAAGATACACAGTCCCTACCCAATACTCACCGTCAGGTAACAAAGCCTACCCCACCCTGCTTCCATATCCCACCCCACCACAGTCTTATAGCTGCATGACACACTACAGGGGGTGGGGGTCCTGAGCTGAAGTCAAACATCCCCCTCCCTCCTCATGTACCCACTCCACTCTATCTCTCCTCAAACAAATGCAACACCTTTTGTCTGGCTTTCAAGTAAAAGTGAAAGGGCAGGGAAGAAGTTTTGTTAAAGTATTGATCTCAATGCTTCTCGTTTATTATCATTACAAATAGCTGCACAATAGAGGTTTTCTATTCAATGGTCTATGCCATTACAGACAAAACAATATTAGGATGGTGCCTACAAATAGGATAGTTTACATGTATTTTCAATTTCTATCCTCTATATCAACATTATTTCCCATATGCTAAGGTCTGTGGCCTATTTTGCCAACTGTTGAGGAGCTGGAAGTATTCATGAGTTAATTACAGAGTAACGGTTTGGAGGAGGGCATAGTAACTGGTGCTTGGTGGGGAGAGGTAGGTAGGTAGGAAAAGGGGTTGGGGGGACACGTGTAAGGGTGATATCATTAGTGACACGCGCAGGTAGGGGGATGCATGCTCAGTGTCTGGTTATGTGGACGTGTGGGCTTATACCCAGTCTCATGACAAACACTGGCCAGGGTGGTGGTTTCTCCCCCATTGTCCTGACAGAACCCCATCACCCCTCCCCACTTCTGCACCCCTCTACAGCACTGTATAGCTAACCCCTCCCACCTCCCACCTCCAACCATTGTGGTCTGGCCACTGTTGAGTGCCTGTGATCGTACACCGTTACTCACCGTGTTTCCTGGATTTCTCTTTTGTAAGACACCACAGGAAAAGCTGTTCCCCAGATGATACATCAGGTGATGGAACTATGTGTCTGTTAATATGCTAATTAAACTGTTCCAGACCAGAGATATTGTATATTCAGGTCGGACAGTCTGGTATATACTAAGTAAGTCAATTTGAGCTCAACAAAGTAGGGCTTCATTAATCTATACATGTGTGCTGCATAGAACATTGGGAAATGTGCAGGTGACATTTGGCCAGTGGTGGAAAAAATGAGACTTTGATTCTCCAGCTGCAAGGGTGTCTGTATCTCTGACCACGATAACTAGAGATAAACCTGACCTCTAATGATAGAACTCAGCCAGGCCTTATCATGACAGGCACTAGGACAGACTGGGTAATACGTACATACGTTTATATTTAGTATCCTTTGTTAACAGGGGAGCATACCTTGTGTCCTACAGACATTTAAGGGAGCATTCCTTGGGATCATTGGAGCGTATGTCCACCACAGCGTCCCTAGACTAAGGCCTCTGTCAGAGTGCCCCCCCTACTCACCACCACCAGGAGGTGACCTCTCCTGCCCACCTGGTCCTGTACCTATGGTGATAATGAAGGTGGTTGCTACCTGGGAGCAGACACGTGGGCCTGATTGTGACCGGGGAGATGCCGTGAGGATAACAGGGTTAATTGTCATATAGCCTCAGGTGTGGGAAGTCTCCGAGACACCGTGGGAAGAATACCTGGGTTGGGGAAACATGAATGGAGAGGTACAATCACGAAATCATTAGATCCCTAGTTGGGGTACAAGTAGTCCTCGTGAGGCAATATTGATTCTCTCAGCAGATGATCCTTAAAGTCGATATCATATGGATTATATCAGTCAGTCATATATAATTCACTACCACAAGGCATAAATTAGAACAGCAATACTAGTAATAGTACAGAAAGTGCCATTGGCCCACATATATACTATTCCTGGATTACTGGTGATGAGCTGAATATACATTTTCTGACAGAGTGCCACATTCTCGTGTTCATACAGTGTGAAGGACTGACGGTAGCTACTCCCATCTGCCACACAAGCTGTATATATACATGTATACACTATATACACTATGTGTACAGTGACGTGCTGGCAGATGGGTGAACATTCCTACCATATAAAGGGTCCCTAGGTAGCCAATCTCTACCTGCCAGACGGGTCTCGTGTCTTACCCTCAACTTAGTGGGTACAGGTGAGGGTTGGTCTACCTGAAGTCCATCCATGGTACCTTCCATGCAGCTCCAGAATTGGCACATTATCATTGTAGACCCTGGAGACAGGATAATGTTACTCATCATTATCAAATTGAGTGGTTTAAGGTGTAATTTAGTGAACATCACTTCTAGCATCTACCTACATATAATAATATGTTTTGAGGAAGCCGACAGACCAAAGATAAATAAATAAATAAATAAACAAGAATATTTTTGTAATATGTTCATCGATTGATGTACATTGATGTCATTGTGGGTCATCAAATATGTACACAGTGACACTAGTTTAGAGGTAGGAAAATAAGTAAATATGACTCTTTGGCTTGACCAGGACTAGGTTTTGGCTGCAGGCAATGGGTGATAAAACATGCCGCATGTCCTGGAGGAAGAGCAGGAGGCATGAGGAATGTGCAGGTGAGGCTTGATGTGGTCAGCAGAGCCAGGTGTATGAGTGGGGAGGTTAATGTGTGAGTGTGTGTGGTGGTGGAAGTGGTTAACCCTTTAAGGACTGCATAGTGCTTTAATGTGATATTTCATTGGTCTTCATGATGCATGAAGGCAGCCCTAGAGCATCTGCTCCCCAGGGCTGCATTTATGCATCATGTCAATACTTTGGGGTGTATCAAGGTCAGTATGATGTTTTAATGCATCACTTGAGAGTCACTCATTCGTGCATCATGCTGTTTAATGCACTATGCCGTACACAAAGGGTTAGAGGGTGTCAGTTGTACCTGGTACCACACGTGGTGCTGGTCAGTTAGCTTCCAGCCTACCCTCCTGTGTACCTCCCACCTGGTCAGCCTGGCATGCCGGGGATGTGGTCAGCCAGTGTTACACTGTGTAGGAACCTGTGAGGTGATCTCCTTACACAACCGTCTTACAGGCCGTTACATACACACCCTCGGCATGGGGTCCACTTTGTTGGCCTGCTAGAATAACTCAAGGAATTTGGATCCCAAATTGGATCCTCATTCAGCGCAGGAACAAGTACCATAGAAGGTTCCCCTTCAGGTCTCACCACTTTGGTCCTGGCAAAAGACCAGGCATTAAGAGTAGTGTTGTAATATGTAATGTTTATCCATCACTGTGCAGCAGGGGGTACTAGGTATATGTGAGGGCAATCATCTGGGGCATTCCCTTGCAGCACATTTAGCATTTTAGAGAATAATCATGACATTCCCACATCTAATGTAAAAGCTTCTGAGGGAAACTATCCAAAAGAAATACCCTAGAGAAATCATAGACTTGGACATCTGTTTTAGATGAAATGGCGAGATGTGCTCGGTAGGTTCATGTCAGGGCCTGTCACGCGGAGACCAATTAAGGCGGTGCAGATGATCCGACAGCTAGGTGCTGGAGGAAACATTTCCCCCAGGAATTAATGGCTTCCTGGCAGAGGCTATTTCTGGGGAAATGACCACAGGCAGGGACTGGCTACATTCCAGTCTCCAACTGGGGCCTGCAATCTGTGCAGCTCCCTATAGAAGCTAACCCTTGGTGTCTACCCACTACCCCCAGGCTACTGGCTACAGTGTTTGGGTTACCTCCCAATGGGGGCTAGAGGCCAAAAGGGGTCTGTAGGAATCGTATTACTAGTACTCATTTCAGTTTTAAAAGTGACATGGTATCTAGGTATCTACAGGATGTGATACTTATCAGTGCTGCATTCACAGCCATGATTTGGGAGTTTGGTATTTGTAACCTTTGGATTGTATTCTTTTGGCATTATGTAGTGTTATGGTTCCTCAGGAATGCACCATTAACCGGAAGCTGAGGAATGTATGTAGGGAATGCCCCCCTTGGGATTGCCCCAGGCCTGACGTCATATCTAGTATTTAGGCCGCCCACGTGAGCATAATTAGTCTTTCTTTGATCTAGGTCTTAGTCTGGGTCTTGAGGGCGGTCCTAATGATGACAAAATACCTGAGGCCCATTGCTCAGTGGTAAAGGAGGCAGAGAGATGAGGGTTCAGTTGCCTGGGGGAAGGGTGTGGATATATAAATAAATGATATTGGTGTTACTCACTCGTTGATGAAGTCAAAATAAGCTGACTTCAGTAGGACCAGTAGGACCAAAGCTTTTGTATACACATCATCTTTGTGTAAACAAGAACTACATGTTCTTTACCAATGTGGATCCTACACAAAGTAGTACTTAAGTAGCTGATAATCTGACGTGAAGGAGATTCATGAGTACATACCTCAATCTGAGGCTAAAAGAGGCTTATTTAGACCAATTCCGGACGTATAGGAGTAATTCATAGTTTTGATAGTCCTCTTATACTATATCCTTGGCTACATGTACTTCTGTTTTTGGCATTCCTTGTGCAAAAGCAGTGAGACATATAATTGTTTCTCATTTTAGACAGGAAATGTATGCAATTCATATTCATTTGTAGTGGATAGTTTATGACGTGACACAGATGTTGGGACATGGTGCTTGTAAACAGGACGATAAGAGATAGATAAGCCCTATCGGATACACAGCCCAGATAACCGGTTTGTAACAAAAGCCCTACACAAATCGCCGTCTGGAGCAGATTGGGGGAGGATCTGTGCTGATAATCCTACTCCTGTTGGAAGTGTTTTGATTATAAACTTAGCACCTTTTAGAGGGAAAACTACAAAGGTAGAGAAATTACATCTGAGACATGGTATCCTATTGAGATATAATTATTATAGGTTAAACATGTAATATAATAAACAGGTGATTTATGAGTGTATACTTTCAAAAAAATGCCAACATGTTGGGATGTATTGAACATGTTGATAGAATCCATCAACAGGTAACCAGGTAAGCATCTTTCAAATATGCCAGAATAGGGTGCATGTCATTCTTTATGCACAATATCATAAAAAGGGAATATTTTATGTGGAACTTTTTCTAAAGTACCTGATGATGTGGCTGTCGTTTTGTTTATATTTCTGTCGCCTGGGGTGCTGAGTGGAGTTATGACCCACTTCCGGCTGTCTCCTGCAGTCACGTGGCCTGGTCTCGTGCCCTGGTCACGTGTGGTGGTGCCTGCTCAGACCCCCTACTTACTCCCTAGACCCCCTAGGCACCCTACTTATACATACCCAATGTGCTGCACTCTGCCATACTTCCTCCTCCTCCTCCTGCTCCTCCTCCATGGGGCCACATCCCAGACATGAAGTTGCCATGGCAACCACAAGTGCCAGACAAAGTTAGATTAAGATCTAATCTAGTTATCACCAACAATAATATTCCTAGATCTACTCAATAACTTTCAAAGGGAGCATATTGCAGAAACATGTACCTAAAAGCTAGGACCAGCACAACGTCGACCCTATTAACCATGAACGTATTAAAGGTTGAAATTGGCTAACATGGACAACAATGCACTGAGCAAATGCAACCCATTGAATATTAATTGTTGTAGAGGGTATTGGGAACTTGGGTTTCCAATGGTTCCTCACTGCTTCATCTCTGGGCTCCATCTTCCTGTTTAAATGGCCAGTACTACTAGTCAGCTGCACATGTCCTAGACAAAGGAGGGTGTGGCAAACTATGGTTCATGAATATTACATAACGTAGGCCTCAGCTGTATCTGTGCAGCCTGACCATGGCACACCAGGGAGGTCTCCTGCGTGACACAATGCATGGAGTTGTGAATATTCATACAGCAACGTGTATTCTATTCACTCGATTTTTTCTCTACTTATTTTTGCTCTTCCCTTTTTCTTGTGAGATAGAGCTCAGGTTTCCAGTCACATGTGGCCTACTTCAGGACTTGTGCATTTGATATAAGTAGCACCCACAACTCCATGTACTAATAAATAACTAGGTCAGCAGTACCAGCCTGCAGGCCCTAGCTTGGCAATCAGTGTAGTAATTTACCAGGTAATGATTATGAGTTGTGGATGCAGGCGCCCCAATATGCCCATCCCTGCAGCAGTTAATATAGAGATAATAAACCTCCCTTTGTGGGACCACCACCCACACTCTACCACCCATTTCCTATACTGATTCAGGCTTACAACTTCCCCTCTCTCATTGAGAGCCAGTGCCATTGGCATTACCATTGGCAGCTCTGTTAAATATTTATCTGGGCTGCACGCAGGGAGTAGTGCATAGGCTCACACTGTATTTGCCTTGGACCTAGAAGGCAGATGTAAGCCATTTCTACTTTGGCTTTTGTGAGTGTTCCGGTTGAGACAATGGATGTTGGTAATTTCCAGGTCACCACATGGCAGGGCTAAAGGCCTAAGGTATTTAGCCAGGTTGGACTTAGGTGTGCAGGGGATGTAGGTATAATCATCCAGGCCCCCAGGTAAGGCCTTAACTGTTAGGTGGATAGGTGTGATACAGACCAGATGTCGTTATTGTACCCACCAATCTATCCATCATTAATGACAGTGATGCCTCTAATGGATACTACAGGCCTGAAGAGATTCATGCATAGTGTATTTGTACGTGTACTTGAAGCCCCAGGGGTGGCCTCACATATTGGCAAATAGTGTTTTCCCTCTTCTATTCATGATCCCAAATTGATTGGTATTCATGCATCTATTGAAGAGATCCGGGATAGCAATTAGCTTGTCAGTAATCAAATGCTTTCTACTGCTCTGAGAGATTCATGCGCAATGGCAATATTATAAGTGTAGCCAGTTGTGTACAAACTCTTGATATTTCAATCACTTTGAACAGTTACATAACAAATAATATAAAGTAATACCCAGAATGTCTGGAATACCTAGGTCCTAAATTACATTGCTCCAGGGCCAAATTCCAATTGAATACCTCCAGCCCCCAAATCCTGCAATGAATGTAAGAGGTTTGGTTAGCCATACGTAATGCCCACAAGTCAATAGAGGCCACATGCGGCTAGGGCCTGCGTGTGGACTGGGGTGTGTTTAGGGGATCAAGCATGTGAATGACATGATCTAGCATGGCTGACCGACATTACCGACCCGCCCTCCCCCCATTAGGTGGACTCCCACTAAGATGTGCAGAGTTAGCCTTACTGACTACCATTGAGCAAGGTTTGAATAACGTATTAAATGTTGGGATATAATCAATTCCCTGTAAAGATTTGGAGAATTTAGCACCTTTCTAATATGCAAGGTCTTCAGCCACAATGCTTTAAGGGGTGTTGTTGGCCCAGCTGAATGGTCTTACCTCGGGATGTTACTCCCCAAAATTCTATTTCTTAGGCTAGGGAATCTCCTGCAAATCACATTGAATATTTCCTGCTTAGGCCACACCAAATTAAAAAGTTGGTCTACGGATTTCCCGCACCATATTTTCGAAAATGGAATTTTTTTTTTTTTTGAAAAAAATTGTGTCTATGGACTGCACCCGCATCATTTTCTGAGAAATTGGATTTTTTTCTTTCTTTTTGGTGGCCTTTTCTGCCATCGTTAGCCAGAAAATATCAGTTTGTAAAAATTAAAAAAAGGTTTTCCCTCAGGAAAAATAAATAAATTCGTCCGCCCCCCCTAATTTAAGGTTGAAATCCATAGACAGAAAAATATTTTGGAAAAAAAAAAAAAAAAAAATTCGCCCTACCGCACCTATTTTTGGAAACCAAAATCCATAGACCAACTTTTTTATTTGGTGTGGCCTTACCTATCAATTGATTTATAACCAACATACATGGTCATGTCAAAACCAAATACAATCAAATTGCCAGGAATAGGGATGAGGTTCACATCAGACGCATTAAGCCCTTATATAAATACCTGGGTACCACCAATAAGTGGCACCTGTATACATGTAGAACACACCTGGAGGAGGGTAGCACACCTGCCCCCAGACTCCTGCTGCTCCATCAGGTGAGTCTGATCAGCTTCTATTGGCGGCCTACTGGAGCATGGCAGTCACCATGGTTACCAGGGGGTCGATAAGTATGCACATAGTACTGAGTACTGAGGTGGGTCAGGTACTTCCTCCAGGTACTGGTGGTATGCACCTTAAATCACCAGGTAAGGCAGGAATGTGGTACTGAGGGGAGGGGATGGAGGAGGGTTATAGGTTAATAATTACGTGGATTGGTCTTATTCTTCATGCTTGGAGTTTTCCTCATTTGGAGAGGTAAGCCCATCATATTCTGACAGAACCTGTATAATATAGATACATAGATCCATCCTCAAATTTCGGAATGCATAAATGAACCTTGGTATTCACTGAGAAGTATTTACTGATAAAGTAAAGAGATGTCAATACCAAAAAAGGGTAATCAAATCGATCCAACAAGAACCTGTTTAAATGCGGCAGGTGTGCCGATGGTCATGCATGTCAGCTCCATACGCTGCCCCCTGGTGTGGAGTCCAGCAATTACATTGGCAGCATCCTGGGGGGGTGCTGGTGGGGGTGGGGGGTGGGGGTGGATGGGGGGGGGGTCTTGTAGGGTGGGCGTGACACCCAAGGTGTCAGGTGTGGGAAGCTGACTGTTACCTGACGCGGGGGGAGGGGGGCACGCGAGCACTGAATCATACCTGGGCAGGTGGGGTCTCAGGATGAGAGGGGTGGGGAGGGAGGAGTTTAGTGGGTTTGTAGGGTTGAGGGTGAGGGCAATGTCCTCGTAGAGTACTCATTAAACTGCAGTTATTGCCAACTTCATTGTATTTCTTATCAGAGAATGCTTAGCACAGAAAAAAAGAATACACTGTAGCAAGTCACGTGGAAGTGGTAAATGAATATCGCTTTGTTCTTGTCGTCGTGCCTAGAAATTGTAATAGTATTATTATAGTAGATTATGTCATAAAATTTGCATCATAATACAAGTAGTTGCCCCATCATAAATGTCGCATATCCAACTCAGTGATTTACAGATTTACAAGACGTATGACCATGCATTTCATCTGATATAATACATTGTACCAATAGTAAAGAAAATATGGCACTTAGTGAATAACCATTGTGTCATGAATTGATAAGATCAAAATCTCCAAAGTGGGAGTGACAGGATGTACACCGTGTGTACATCTACTATTATTCTGATAACAAGTTACTGCGCATTAAAGAAACTATAACCTGTATTTACATAATGCCAAACTGTGGTTTGTTTGAAGGAAACACTCCAATTATCAGGAAATGGCCATGTGTATAGGGGAAGATACAGAACCAAACCAACATCCTAGGTTCTGACTCACCATGTCTGGTTACTGTCTAAAAACAGATAATAGATAGTGTTTGTTGGAGATAAAACCATTGTCACAGAGTAAGCTTACTTCAGCCTTTGGCTAACGTCAAATTATATTGAACTAATGTTTTTGCCTGCGGCTAAATGGGTAACACAGACCGAGTGACCCGGATATGGAACTAGGGGAAGATGAGACCAAGGGACAATAACACTACCATTATCTTGATCCCATTATCCACACTACAGATCATGTATCATGTAGGCTATTTGGGTATATTACTCCTCTGTGTGGTGCTAAGGGAGTGTATCGGTGCCTTTTTATTATTAATTTAATGACTTTGGAAGTGGTTTGGTGTAGCATACTATTATGTTGCTCTACACTGCCAATGGGTCCTTAGATAATATATACCAGCTACATGTACACATGTATTGGCTATGCTTAACCTAAATACAATTGAGATATATCGTGGTTAAAAATGCATCTTCTACACACAACCCCTGCTATAGTCTTTGGTTATACAATGTCATGTACCAAAATCATTGTAACATAACAAAGGGAGACTTAGGAATACATACCCTTGACCTCCTTCTTCTCAATTTGTGTTTTAAGAGTTACCCTGCTGTTCAGTGCAGGCTGATGTCATCTTTAAGGGGTGTGTGACATAAGCTAACAGGGAGTTTAATGTGAGCATCCTTCCACGCCCTGTCTACTTATGCCTTATCACCAACCTGCAGTCTCTGACCAGCCAACCGTAGAGGCAATGAAGGATGCGCTGTACAGGGCTGTCGGCCACCCCCTGTCTGATCCCATTCAGAAAATGATAGTTGCACTGAACAATTGATATTTATCATATTACAAATATTCTACTAGTGATTAATTAGAAATTCTATAATTGTGGCACCTATCTCTGTTCGAATACTTGTGAGATTGTAGCACTATTTCATGATTAACTTAGTGAGTGAATAGAAAACTATGTTTGTATCTGTATATAGGCATATATATTATATCTATTCATCACAGCTAATCTATAGGGTATATACATAGTGGGAGGGCAAAATAGATTAAAAGGAATACTATAGTAGGTGGTATAGGTGGGACGGCCTCCTTGGGTTTAGGCCCTGAATCAGTGAATGAGTCAGATAGGTTTTTATATAGAGTATATAGAGCAGAGTATTGTTTGAGGGGAGGGTTGATGAAAGGGTCTGCCCATAGAGAGGATGACAAGGACGGAGAGGCACAGGAAGCCAGTGTCGTACAGGTCGTCACTTCTAACGTTGACACACTCAACCCGACAAGCCTACACGACAGGCCATATAAACAACAGGCATGGGGAGGTGTGTTTTCAATGTATACAGACAAAAATGATACAAAAAGACAACAAAGAAGTACCCTTCAACATATATCAGCTATTTTGACGCTTCACAACATAAAGGGATATTTTTGTACCAACACACTATAAAAGCCTTACCCGCTAATGGACCCTCTGTGTATATATTATATATCTTTGTTCAGTTGCAATTGTTCAATAATGTCTACATCGGTTGTACTTTGGATAGTTACTGCAGTGAACCATTACAAGATATTTGAATCACACCAATACCAGATTTACCTCTATTACACTTGACACTCTAGTTAAAGACGTGAAAAGGGTGGCTAAGGTCGTGGGAATATTGAAGACACAATAGAATAGACAATTTAAATAGAAAATCCTGGGTAACCACTCCCCGGGGGTATAATATTCCTATGAATACAATAGGACAGACAAATGTCATTCAAAGGAGATACTTTACAGAATGGGTGTTTGACAATAAGATAAGAGAACAACCATCTGGCGCCTGATTTAGAATTTATTTATTAAAATGTTAAAACATTGTATGTGTTGTATGCCCCCTACATGTGAAATACATTAAGACATTTTGTAGATATGTTTCACCCAGATATGGGTCTAAGCAGGGTACATTCCACCTGCCATGGGGAGGGATAACAACGGAGCCTGGGTGACCTGTTGTTTGTCTAAATATTGAAAGAGAACCAGTTGTCAGATTCACTCACTGACACGGCCACCAGAAGGTAGTGATTCCCTTTGCTGTATGAACCCATGTACTCCATGGCATGTGCGAGTGGCATCCTGACAATGCTACAAGTATAAGCTGGAGGTGTCCCTAAACAAAAAGGAAAATGAAATGTTAAAAAAAGTAAAGGATGAGAAAATGAAGAAAAATTGCAGAGGTGTAGCTTCAGTAGTGAAACAGGATAAGGACAGAACTACATGTACATAGTCTTCTCAGGGCTGGTCGCTGAGGTGCTCCTACCTGTCCCCATAATGCTGAGTGACTCGCTGACCTTTGGAGCAATGCTATATTCAACTCAGCATAGAGGAGTCAATCACAGCTGCAATGTTGTAGCCATGTACCCATTATCTAGCTTATAATTAGTCAAAAGAGCTGCTCATGAATGTGGGTATAATAGCACGTATAATCTACTCCATTTATTGGTTTATCAATCTGAATCATGATAATTCTTATCATGATATCTGCAATTCATCTGAAATCTATTGATGTTCAACGGTACTGCGATGATGTACCAAACAGCAAACCCGCTAGATGAGAGTGTAAATGATAGACTACGTCGTTTACATTCAAAGCACGTTAAATAACTCTAGACATTATGGCATGGATAGCTGTGGAATTCGGTGCAGGCCCAGGTAAATTGGTCTGGGAATATATGAGGTCTTCACATGGTAAATCGGTCAGAGGGCATTCCAGGGGCCAAGTACAGGTCACAGGGCAGGTCAAGGTAGGCTAAGGTGAGGGTGGGTGGTACTGGAGCAGGGGATACCTCCCCGGTGGGCACTGGAGGCACCCCAGATGTAGGCTGACCACCCCTGAACACATGAGTAACCACGGAGCAGGCAGGGGGTGGAATGTCCATAACGGTACAGCAGGGCGCTTGGTGCACTATCCTCCAGGAGGTGTTAGATGGGGTGGGGGCCCGGGGGTGGGGGGTTAGGGTATGGGGCGGAGGGTGGGGTGCTGACACCCGTGTACCCTGGCTATATTGAAGGTCCAGGTGGAAATATTTTACCCCTTGAATCACATTTGGATTGGGATGACTTTGGTGATAGTTGATATAGCCACCCCAAGCACGAAATTTCCCTATCAAGCCAAGCAAGTATTAACTAAGCTAAAGTACCAGAGCAAACTTGATACTTGGTACAAACTTCCTCCATTCCTCCTCCCCCCCCCCCCACACACACATTCACACTCACACACAAACACACATCCATCTAGATGTGTCAACATAGATCCCCTGTCTGGTTGTGGCCGTGGCCTCCAGGTGGCGACACAGGGACTGTGGACAGAGTGTGGCCAGTGTTTGTCAGCTGATTAGTGGTTAAAGTCTGGGCAGAGAGTAAAGACAGGGGAGAGACTAACCAAACACTCAACACCAGGTGAACTGCCAATATATTTGATCTATGCAGATCGACCTCTGCTCTAGCAATGTCACTGATGGAATTAAGCCGGTGTATCTTCTCTAAAGTTACAACTACCCTCTCCCTATATTCAGATACCTTCAGTGATAAAAATATATCCTAATTCATCAAATAGTGATCAATTCTGAGTTGTCACATTCTAATTGAATTATGATTGTGAAACCATTATGGATGCATTACAATCATATAAATTCCGACACGCATGTATAGGAAGAAATTCCATTATGCTATGTTACAGTGGGTGAAGTGGTAGTACAGGGAGTATACTGTACACAATGACAACCCTTTAAGGGCCGCATAATGCCTTAATGTGCTATGTTTGGTCACCATGATGCATGAATGCAGCCTTGGCGATTCTACCCGTCAGAGCTGCATTCATGTATCATGCCCGAATCTACAGGGCTGATAAACACCCGAAGGGTCGGCATGATGCATGAATGCAGGCCTGGTGAGTTACCCACCAGGGCTGTAGTCATGCATCATGATGAGAAAATGCATCATTTATTTAATGATTATGCTGGCTTTAAAGGGCTAAGTGTGGACTTGGCTGCAGGGGGTGGTGGTATCATGTACATGCATTCATGTCACCACTGACACACAGCTTGCATGTCAGGCACCTTGGCCGCCACTGGTGGCTACACAATAACTAACTGTTTTGGTGCTGTCCATGCCTCCAGCACTATGCTATGGCAGCCCCCAGTGCACAGATGTACTCTTTTCTTTTATATAACAAGGGTTTCATTTTAAAATGCAGAGAATAGTGACATTTCCTGTATTGGTATTTTCCCCCACAGAGGAAATATTTTCGTCCGTCCAGAAGCCGGCTAAATATCTCTTTCCGTCAGTGTTGATATGAGCAGTTTGTGTATTTAATTTTTATATTGAATATCATCCGCTGAAATAGGAAGAAAATTGGCTTGTTTTATGTGTATCATCTCTATGTTTGTGACGTACATGTGTGTGTCCTAGGGCCCTGATAATGAGTATTGTTGGATAGTGCATGGAGGGGGGTCAGGGCTGTTTAGAAGAAAGCTAAACTACCAGTCACTCTATGCTGTCTATAGCCTATAGGTTATGAGGTCGTGTTTGTATCCCGGGGTTTGTATAGTATCATAATGTACGTAACTGTAGACTCACCAGTCATGTCTTTTCTCTGAATATGGCCTTAGGTCAAGATTATGTTTGCACACACCCGGGTGTACACACCTTAGTAGGGATATTAGTCCATATACTGAACCCTATACAGTGTGCAATGCACCGCTATTTGGTATGATCAAAACCACAAACATATACGTATATATAATGTTACTGGAATATCAGATTGAATAATCAGTATAGGTTTGGACAAGTTTCAAAGTGTACATATTTAATTGATTGCATACCATGTTTCCTTTATGGATCTGAGACCATACGGGGCTACATGTAAATGGAGGCATCGATACCTTACAAGTTTGATACTAGTCCTGTCTCTCAATTCTTCTCACATAGAAGGATGGAATAAGGGTAGTTTACTGCATATGTAGGTCCTGACCCTTTCAACGGTCACATGCCCCCCCCCTCCCCCATCTCCACCTATAATATAATTAAGCGGATGTTTGTATTGATCCCATCTACTATTTTCAATGGTGATGGGCAGTGCTCGGAGAGTGCTGCCTAGTAAATATAGGTCGTCAGCCTCCGAGTCTGCTGCGTATATATGGTGTCGAAACTACAGCGAGCAGCTCCGAGCAGCTCGCACTCCGATCTCATTACCTAATGCCATGCCAAACAAGTCATGATATATTTCTATCTTGATAATATAAGTTATCTTTTAAAGAATATGTATCTCATGACACTTAATAATGCTGAGTTGAAAGACGACGGATCCTCATGTAGGGCATATCTGCTACAAAGTAGTGCTATGTATAGCTTTATAATGACAATATGGCTGAGGTTTAACAGTAAACTTTCTGGGAATTGAAACGGAATGTGTAATAGAAAATACCCGGGGTTAAGGCGATTGTCGTGGGAAAGTCACAAGGGGTAAATGATACAATAAAGTATTTCTGCATTGTTAAGTCTTGTCTTCTCAGTGTTGCTATTATACTATGTAAGAAGAACTTGCAAGAAGAATACCCGTTTTGCTGGACAGCCATCAGTTAAAGAGCTCCAAGCCAAAGTGTTTTGCTCATTGTCTATCCTTCTGAGTAAACGGTCATCTCTTGTCCAACGAAGAAGTTGAAAATCCAGCATAAGCTGAGAATATTAATAAACAGGTCATTCTACATGTACAACAGGCTCTGAACCAGCAAAGCAAAGAGGTTCTCACCAAAATGCTTACTGTTGCACCTCTTCTTTCTGGTGATACACAAATACATATTAGGAACAAAATAGGGCGATCCAATACTGTTAATTTCTAAGAGTTCTTCTTTTTAAACTGCCACTACTACTTGGCAACTTTACACATAAGAAAAGAAAATAAAAACTTGAAAATCTGAAAGATAAGTTAAAAGAATATGAAAAGTCTTTGCTGACCCAGATGTTTGGCCACGTCAGCCCCTTATACAGCACATCTCAACATGTATATAAAAGTGAGTGGGTATTCCCCAGCTCAGGTTAGAGTCTATTGTTTTTATCAGCAAGCTAGCAGCTGTAATGAAAAATAGCCCCAGGGCAAAGGCGAATTATGACTACACAATGAGCCCTCTGTATACTGACTTCACTGTGTATGCCATTTATGAAAGCTGACACCACTCCTATACCCGTATTATACACCTTTGAAGTCGGTGCCGTTAATGCACAACACACTATTGTTCTGGTAGGTTACTATTCAAATAGTTCTGATGGTTAAGTGGGTTATTTGTATACCCCCATCATAGGAATGTTAGGGTGTAAGGATGCTTTTAGATGTTTTAGTCATAATGTGTATCTTTTTTGAACTGGGTCAGCCAGTCTGTAGTATGTCTAGTACTGTTGTAGTCAAATAACGGGTGGCACGTAAGTGGTGAGAGTGAGGCTTTAAAAGTACCGTGGGGAGATGGATAAAAAATGGTTAGGCTCAAAACTATATCATACTCCATATCTTAGAGCTGATTGTCAATTTAACGTTACGTTGTATTTATGGGCAATCTGATATGGTATATATCCAGACAGGATGTTTTGAGTTGTCAATGGTTATCACCAGGTGGCCCTACCTGCCCATCCACATACCTGATGAGATTACTGCATTGAATACCATTACCTTTAATATACAAGACAGATACAACATAGCATTCCACAGCAGGTCCTTAGAAGACATCAACAGATACTGGCCCAGGATGTCACGACATGGTGTCTGTATCTGTATCTGCTCCTACACGGTCTTATCACTGACACAGGTGTTAACAACTGGCCATATCTATGTAACATTGCCAGGAATCCCAGATAACAAAACAGAGGAATACGACTTAAAAGGAAATACACATCTGTTCTATATTACCATGCATGTTCAGTCGTAATCGTATATTCCAATAGAAGTAACACAATGGTAAGAGGCAGTGTCCACAAAATGATATCTGTTGATATTATCAAGTTTTATTCTTGATAAAATAGTATTCGACATATTGATGGACTATTTTTCTTATCAGTAGAGACATGTGAGGTATGTTAAATGGCAGGTGAGAACAGTGCAAGGGAACAACTGATGGAGGTTATCTTGACGTCAGTAGGTAGGTCTGTTCACGAGGTGCTATCTATACCTGGATATTGCTTATCTCTCCATGTAGAAGGCCAATCCTTATAAATGTGGCACTACCATAAGTGGGTAATAATAACCTGCCAAAAGGGAAATCACCCTGTGGAGGTGGGATACTAATTATTTGGGATTAACTAGACAGCCATAGTATACACTGGATATGCTGGATGAGGATGTAGGATTATACTGGATGCTATAGCATGATATTGGATCCTTAGAGTGGACATTGTCAAGTGTCCTGGGTAAGATCCAATTAAATGGATCATTATCTTTCCCATATCAGTTTGGATGTGGTCACATATTCGTATAAGTCACTGTTACGTTATCAGGGGTCACAAGAAACACCACTTTAGACAAGGACCTGTTCCTGTGTTATATATAATGAACATAATAACAATGAAAATGATTTTATGAATCTAATGAAATGATACCATCGATCATAAAGTTGTCGGATTAAACCTCATTATGATTAACTGAGTAGATTATGCACTTACGTCTGAGGCTTCCGAGAAAAGCTTAAACTATGCTTTCCTGGAGGATAAACATCATGAGAGATCAACAAACGTGAGGTTACAATTGGTTTAAGATAATAGTTCACTGTTAGTGCGTGCAAATATTTCTCTCTTAGGAACCCATATTAATGAGGCCCCTTATCTCTTGCCGGAAAAGGCACTCAATGCTGTCCTGTTTGGGGCTAAAATCAGCAAGGAAGTATTATCCTGTGTATATATGGATGTGGATTAACCATTTCCCTTTTATGGTCTTTACTGTGGTTACTTTGTCACTGTCATGTATTGTGGCAGAGACAGGCAAAGCATACTACTTATTTTCTGTAACCAATTTATTTGATGGTCCTTTACAGTTAAAATCACTGCATTAACTTAGAGCACACAAAATACATACCCATGTATTTTCATATACCAAACATATAGGATTAGGTCAGGCCAATTGACACACCTTATTCTTTTTAAGTGAATTATTGTCATGACCTCAGCGCGTCTTGGAAGTGGTCCAGGATGATGCAGCTACTATATCCATCTGGGAGAGATTCAGTTGTGGTCAGCCTTAGACACCTGAATTGTTTTAAACAAAGGTGATCGTGAGGGTACAGTGTCATGGCAAAACTGTACTTGAGTCACGACAGGGAGCATGGCGCTGCCATTAAGACCCACATATAATACCTGTCAGGCATTCACGCCCTGGAGGAGGAATTGTCATATAACAGACGGTGCCGTTTCAGTATGCTCCTCAGGGCACGCGCCATAATTTCCTCCACGGTGTCTCTGGCTAGTTCCCAGAAACCGCCCTTAAGGGATTTTCTCCACGGTTCGAGAGAAGCATCTGCCTGGACTTTGATCTCCAGGTGGTTTTCAGAAGATATGCCTAGAGGGGGAAGTAGATGGCAAAAAGTAGAGTCAAAGTGGTTGGTGGTAAGCTGGGTTGTCTGTGTCGGGATGGGGGGGGGTGCCTCCGGGGTTGACCCTGGTATGGTGTAGTCTACAATACAGCAACAACTATACCCTAAACAAGTCTTTCTTAAACTAGACACATACCAGAAACAGACGTGTCTTTGATAGTACTAACCACATGAATTTAGCTGCAAACACTGACAGATTGGCAACCATGAAATGACCCCCTCAAACACCTGCCATATCAGGAAGGTACCCGAGAAGGCCTCCTCCAGCACAGCCTCTGCCCACCTGAAGGGGCTGACACAGCTATGTCTAAGGCAGATACCATGTCACACACACACTCCCCCAAGGTCTACCTGAGATAACAAAAGCGTGTTAGTGGGTGGTAGGGTGACAGTGTGGCCTTGTTAAGGCAGGTGAGACGGTCTGCAGCACTGGAGGAGGAGAAGACAGCCTACCTAGATATAACCCGTATATATATACCAGTGCATGTACACAGGGCACACAGCCCTATATACAACACATGCTTTAGTTATTGTAGGCAGTAATGTCACACCTCCAGCACCTCCTCACAGGAGGATCCAGTATCACCAGGCACCCACTGGAGGAGCAGGAGGAGGAAGAATCACGTCGTGCACAGTGACGTCACAACCGCGGTCACCAACGGCCATCACGCTCCACCAGAGGTTTGCTATTCGGTAGGCGCTATACATATACTACAGCAAGACGTAGGATCCGCTTGGAAGCCATTCGTCAGCCACCGGAAGAGACACTGGAGGATTTCCGTTAGGTCAGAGACACAGTCAGAGTAGGGCTGTGTCAATGGAGGAGGATCGTGAGGACTGATGGCGTTGAAGCGTGTGCACACTGGGCAAACTCCATTTGCATCGACAAGTCTCATTTCCATATACTGAAGTCAGGGAGTGTATATATGTATAAACGGACACTGATCTACATTTTCCTGTAGCTGGAGAGACAAGAGAATGTGTACTACATGTAGTATAAACCTCATGGTTTTGGTAGTCCTGGAATAATCATGTAGGCGTGATCACACCAAGGTCAGAATAAGGATAATATATAAGTGCATCACATCAACTGGGTGGATCCGAATGGATGGGGGTTGTTCGTGGCCAGAGAGTGTGAATTAGGGTGGCGTATGATGGAGCTGTGCAGGGAACCTTTTTTGGCACCCTCTCCTCTGACTGTACCACAACAGACATAGGGGGCCCAGTCATCACATCACCCCCCCCCCTCTCCCAACACACACACACACACACACCACTGGGCTTACGTCATGCCTGGTGCCACCAGAAGGATCCAAAGATCCAACTGTGCGGACCCCTGGCACGTACATATGGACATAACCATAACAACAGGTTGGGCGTGTGGATGTAGGATATACATGAATGGCACTGGCAGCAGTGGGAGCCATTAGTTCTGTATGCCACCCACCTGACCCATCCTACTGTATACTGTGTGCAGTCGTTGTCATCATGCTATAAGGGGGTGTGTTGGTTCACAGCGTGCATTCATTGGGCTGCTTCCATATACATACACCATAATAGTGGTGGTGGACGTCACAGCGAACTGATACGGGATATGGCGAATACCCGACTGATACCAGTACCCCACAATCAGTGTTTGTGGTGATATATAGACTGAATATTCACACAGCGCAACCAAAACACAGGCACACGAGTAAGGAGACGGACCACAGACGGCTCAGGACACTCCTATAATATAGCCCTATGATTCTAGACTCAGGGCCTGGGAAGGCCACTACCCCCATGTGGATCATAGACAATCTCTCTGGGATCTTCAAACTTTCCGGAATCATCGGCTCACCGCCTTCAATGGGTGGCGCCGACGTGAAGAAAATGTTCATGTTCAGGAAAAGAAAGTGCTACGTGGTGAACAAAGTGAGGCATTCCTCAGGCGTGAGGAGGAAGGTTAGCAGGAGGAAGGCTGGAGCCAGGTGAGAGTGAAGAAGCAGGTTACATTGAGAGCCCTTAAGACATAGACCCACTTCTACTAGGTGTTTGCACTTGGGATTTTTTCTCCTACATCTGCCTGTCGTTGAAGTTTGAATATTACCTCCTATACTTTTCTATTTGAATAGCATGATGAAAATGGTGGTATTTTGTTTTCACTCTTGTTTTAACGAGGACGGTTGATTTGAAATTGAAGTTACTACATGTACTACACAATAATATGTAAAGCTCCGCAAGAAAAGTAGGACAGATTGATGGGGAAAATAATGCCTTTCGTTTTGAGGTGAAGGAGTTTGACCCTGTATGCGTACCAGGTGTTTCCGAAAGCTGCAGCTGTAGTAGATTTAGTGAATTTGGTCTGTCACTGTTATTCAAGTTCAAATATATTCACACCCATCCCAACTTAAAGGTCGAACTAGTTAGAGCCGAACACATACCGTGTGTCTATATTATAATACTAAAAATCTCAGAACTTTGGGTTTCTCATCCCCTCGTCTAGGGTATTAACCTCGGAGAATGGTCCACATTAATTTCTGACATTAGAAACCAATCTGTGTATTAGCCTGTATAAACCGTGGAAAAATACAAAAATGATTAAAGGATGCCCCATACCATGTGTATGAGCACATGATCTAAAAAATGGGAGGGCATAGCTTTAGATGCAGCCTATGTGTTATCTATTGGCACTGGGTATAGCTGGGGTATTGTTCCATATATCAAACACTTTGTGACAGAAATAGAGGATTGAGCAGCTGTGAGCTACATGTGTGTGCTACTTGAGCAGTTCACTGGAACACTTCCAAAAGGGAAATAGGAGGAAACACAGTCCCCACAGTGTCTATATAGGATGTGGGGCTATTGAAAAGGCCACAGTGGGTTATATTGAGGAAACATGTTTCAGCTGTGGTGTATAACTGTGGTACTAAAAAAGCGTTTCCATTGTTATCTACTAGTAACTTTAACCTGAAGATATCTGAGTGGCAATTTTTCATTTTTGGCAAAGCAGGACTATCTCAGACTTCCTGATAAATATAGAGACACAGAAGTGTAAAATCGCACGAAGGTGGACATATTGCTTATAATAGGCGTGTGCATATTAAATTTTCTGTGAATGAGGTTGTAACTTGATGGGGTTGGGATGATACAATACGTCTAATAATGTAAGGCTTATGCTAGGAATTGACCAAGGCATCACGAATGGTTGAGGGGACAGTAGTCTGTCAGAGATGTTCTCCTTCAACAACCACAAGTGTACTGGCTTGTTTTTGTCAGGGGAATCACCATGATACACATAATCACTCCACCCAGTAGAGAAAACAAGCTTCTTGGTGTGGAAACAAACTCCCAGAGCCGCATGGACCACCACGTACCGTCCACTGAGACCTCCCCACCCCACCCACCACCCAGCATGCCTTCTTATATCAGCAAGAGTAGAAATCCTCCATGTAAAGTTGCATCAAATGTAATGAGATGCAGATAGAGCTTGTCATTATCAGGAATCCTGTTTGAATGGTAATTTGTCGGCTTACGTTGTCGTCGGGGCCATACTCAGATACAATGTCATTATAGCGTCATGGGCACTTTGAGACGACGAGTTACATCACCATAAAGGTATGTAAGACTAATGCCCATGCTTTTTCACTTAGACTGGGGTAGATCGATGAACCATGTATACAGCGTGGTAAAGGTTGGACTTTATCAACCACTTAGTGAATATTATACGAACATATTGCTCATAAGAAACAATCGATTTATACTGTTTCTCAAGTACTACAAGTGTTAACCAGGTGCTAATAATAAGTCCAAGAAAGAGAAAAACGCAAGTACAAAGGTACAAAGAGCGCTGAGACGTGGACTTTGGCCCCAGATATGGCTATTAACACGCGTCCTTACAGGTGGGGTATATTATGCTCACCTGAGTTACTATGGTTACCAGACACCACGCCCCCCCCCGGTTAGGTTACCAACACATATACCCACCCCCCCCCCACCACCACCACCATGCAGACCATACATCACTGCCTCTCTTTACCATATGTTCTTTTGGACGACCCATGTTTAACCTTTTTCTCAGAACCAGATACATTCAACCTGTTGTTAACAACAAGGATGTTGACTAAACTATGGTATAGAGTTCCTTAGGTCTACACATGGGTCATTCTTAAGTGTGGACACAAGAGACCCGTAATAGAGATGATTGGTTGGACAAAGGAGTTGTGGTACTTGGCTAGGTGTGGCTTCCAGGTACAGGTGGGATTGGCACATAGTAGAACCCTTACTTTACACCATTTGTGTATTCTTACACACATATTACCATATACCCAACCTGTGCCATTGTGGTCCGGAAGCAAGCCATTGGATCCTGGCTCTTTTCTAAAGTAATATCTACGGAAGCGGTAGTTCCACTTCAGATCTTTTATAATCAACCTCCATCGTCACACACATGTGACTCACTTTGTTTTCATCCCTCACCTGATCCGTATTTACTAAATAATGTTCGCTGGAGAGTACCTCATATCCTAGACGAATTCTCTGTTGGTGGATGGTTATGACGACTGTAGGATAGAGTCATAATGGGCCCCTATTCTGTTATGTATAAGATAGAACCGGACGACACCGATATACTGGTATGATAAAGTACTGGTCGCCCCATAATAACTGCGTCCACATTTGGAATACATTCCCATACACGAGGATGTGCCAATACTGTAGAAAAAAAACATCAATAATTAATAAAACTCCCATATTAGATTTGAGGCAAATGGGGTTATCCATACAGAACATGTAGGTCTACTGTATGTGATGCTATACTTATATAGCCTTGGTTTTTTTTAAGTATACGCCTACCTTTAGCATGTGCTTTAATGCCTTGACGGATACTAAGTTACTGTTAATACTAAAGTACATGACACAAAGTGACAAATGATATAACTGCCCCCAGCCTCCTGAATAAGTGCACATGTTGATAGACGGTGTCATGCCTTTACATTCACACCTATGAATACAGACTTTTGTTCAGCCCACATATACCGACGTATACAGGTATTAATGTATGCCAGTCTCCATCATATAGACCTATACCAACCACTTCGCTGTACAGATGTAGTGCTAGTCTGGATCCAACCACCACGGCAAGATCATCCCCTAACAGAGAAGGATCAAATATCTTAATTTGGATCATTAGGGTTCATCGGGTACAGTGGTCTATTCCAGAAGTGGGAGGCCCTGGCAACGCCAGTGAACCGGAAGTGAAAGCACGGACTGCCTCTATACCATACACCATGGAGGACATACCAATTATAGAGGAGGCTGGGTATATACTATATAATATCTGAAATAGTTAGTTATCCATGGGTGTTGGATGTGGTGGGTCAGTTTGTTATTCATAGACCATTGGTGTGGTACTTGTGGTGGTGTATAACGTGTTAGTCAGTGCTATAGTATTGGGGATGTGTTTTATGATGTGTAGATTCTGTGGTGTGGGGGAGGAGTGGGTTATAGGTGCAGGAGGTGATGAGTGGTCATAATTACACACAATGGATAATGCAGCAATTACACATCATTGACGTGTAATCTAGCTGACTAAGAATGCATCTAGATGATAGATGTACGTGGGTAGGAAAGGAAGTAGCCCTCATAGTTGGTTGGTTTCTATTCTTATAGGTTGGATATGAGTATGCGTGTATTTTTACATGATAATTGGTGTATTGTTTGTAATGGGTGAATGCACAATCTCGTAAAGACGCATTTCTATTTTCACCCTGACTGCAGTCCGTGACATCAATGACTAACCGTCAAGATAAACATTCAAAGTACATGTATATGATTTCGCTTCTTTGTTATGTCTAAGGGAGTAGTCATTGTTTAATAGCAGGGGATATTAGCTCGATCGTCAGCAAAAAAATGCAATCACGTGTTGTCGGGAGGGATAATGGCCACTCCCTTTAAACTCCAATGTATCTATGTACGCCCACATGATTATCCATGCATATACATGCATAACGTATGTGTGGGCCGATCTGATGCCTTGCCATCTGTATTCTAAATGTGGCAACCAACTGTGTTTTTTGGACGGATTTCTTCGAATACCTGGACCACCCGATATCCATATATCTTACGTACGGCCACTCCTAATGATAAGCCGTACTATAATATACTGTAAGAGTGTTTCCCACCATGCATAGACTGGCAATATCTAATCAAACACCCCTCTCTTGTCTTTCCAGTTCTAGTGGCAGTTCCTCCCCGACCAAGTCGCCGGCGACGTCGGAGTTCGGACAGAAGTATGCCTACCAGGTGACGACCAACAAGACGTTCGCCGAGAGCGATGGGTCGCCGCCGCCCCCCGTACTTCCGCCGCGCAACTACCGGCCGGCGCCTGTCGCCGCGTCCGCTAGCGCCGCATCGGGGACGGAGCACAAGTTCCGGACACCCCCGCCCACCCCGGGCCAACAACCTCAACCCCAGGCTCCCTTCCAAGGAGACACAGACTTTAATACCCCACAGCCGGACCATTATGCAAATCAGCTGCGCCAGCAGATGCGCAAGCAGTTCTCGCAGACTGGGGTCGGTGCCACCCGCCTTCAATCCTATGGGTTGGCGGAAGTGAAGCCCAGCGTGGCCATGTCGCGCCCTGTGGACCGACCACCCATACCCCAGGAGGCGGTGGCACCCCCGCAGCCTGTGCCCCGGTCTAAGACCCTACCGGAACTAAGCATCGGTGCCGACGGGTTCGGGTATCCCGACGGGACCAAGTCGGCGCGCGAACCGCGCGAAACGACGATCACAAAGATGGACATCACCATTGGTAATGCACCACAACCACAACAACCACATCATAATCATCATTCACAACAACAACAACATCAACATCAGCCACACCACCACCATCATCAACAACAACAACAACAACAATTACTTACACAATCACACCCACAACTTCAACATAAATCACAACATCAACAACAACAACAGCATCAACAAACACAACAACATAATCACCACCCCCACAACCCTACCCACCGAATGCAGCAGTCTCTCTCACTGACAAACATTGGTAGTAGCAGTAGTAGTTTTCGGGCTCCCGACGCCGCGCCGGTAGCAGCAGCGCGAGACCGGGACTCTCTAAGCCGACTTCCGGTCAGCGAACGACCACTTCCGGTCAGCGACCAGAACCGGAACTCGCCCAAGGAGCGTCACTTCACGGAGGCGCCGGCAGTGAGTGAGACTACGACGATGGTGCTACCACCTAGCGGAGTAGATGCCGATGAGACCCTGGAGAAGGTTCCGATCCCTCCGTCACCACCGCCGCAGCAACCGGAAGACGAAGATCTTCGCCGACGACTGTCCTTCGAAGATGAGGCTGACGTGTCATCAGAAAGGTAAGTTGTATATACCATTGCTGCTCAACCCTTCCTTTTAATTAGAACAACACAATATAGTTAAAGAGTATTCCTATCCACTTATCATAGGAAGTAAAAAATTGTTATTTTATGCATTCAATATGTACATTGTAGCGGTATGTATTGCACATCACCAAGAATGTAACCTCACATGTATGTCATACTGAACTAAGATCAGCATCCATGGTAACACAGTTCAACAGACCACAGTGACAAGCAGGCTCTTGTATATCTCGGTTGTTACAGAAACCGCTCTTTGTGCAAACAAATGCTTCTATTTCAGCTCAACTTGGTCATACTTATCTCAGCGTAGGGTAATACTGGTCCATTGGCCGTTTCCATTTGTCATCGGTCTGCACTCCCAGTAAGGAGAGACTCTCCACTCTCCAGTTTTAGGGGGGTTGGACTTTGGCCCAAGTGTAACAGCAGGTCACGTGCTAGACATGCCAGGGGAAATGTAACGATGAAGGGCACCATTGGTGTGGGAAGATGCCATGGTTGGTACTAATAATAGGAAATACTATTCAAATTTAGAATACATTACATGTATCTTAACACCCTAATGAAGGTAGTGTATGACCCACGACAATTCTAGACATTGTCTCATTTAGTAGGCCTATAGAAAGCTATAGAAAGCAGGGGAGGGTCTTCTCCTCGGCCCATCTGTCGTCAAGAAGTGACTCACCAGCCTGGTGTCTAGGATGAACCGAGCTGCTCCCAAGATAATCCCAAGATAGTGTAAGTAGCTCATCGGATAGTGTAAGTAGCTCATTGAGGCCTGGGCTGGGGCCTGGGGAGTTGCTCAAGTGAAGTGGTTTTAAAAGTGAAACAGCACTTGTACACGTGTATACAGACTTTGTACTTGGTAGAGTTGGATACCAGTTGAATCCCAATTATATATCATGTAGTTGTGAGAAGAAGTCGACAGCTATTTAATCAGCCATGCCCTCACATGCATGTGCCATTGGGAGGATATCGTTTACATAGGGGCATAATGATATTCAGAAACTGTTCCACTGAAAGTTGAACTCTTTTACATCAGGACATTCAGCCAGCGCTGGTTTAATGTATTCCCACAGTTTGTTTCACTGCACTTAACTTCAGCAGTCAAACCTCCTTAGTTTCCACCCAACTTGAATGTGTTAATGGAAACCTTACACCAATGTAGCACACTGAGAAAGGTCAGAAGTCACTGGCCACAGCCCAGATGCCATACATGTTTTAGCAGCCAGGAGTTGGCCATGGGTCTATTAACACTTGGAAGAAATCAGGTTAGCTCTAGTGAGCTCCAAATAGCAGGTCTGACGAGGGCGGCATACGACAGATGTCGTCTGCTAGAAAGTACAGCATGTGTGACAGATGGCAAGTTGGTGAGGGAGTCTCTGTAACTGGTTCAGACCTGGGTGGGTGTAGCTTGTTGCTGGTGGATCCTGGGTTTGTTTGGAGCCCACTAGAGGGAGGTAGTGTTTAGACTGCTCTGTTACCGCCTGTCGTGGCCTATTACCCTAACTCACCGTAAGCCACTTAGGGGCCTAAGGAAACATCATTAAAATCTCCTCCCTGGTAGGGGTAGATGGGGATCATTTCTCCCAATTATAAACAAGTTTAAACAACCCATGAGAACAATGATAGCCATTATAGCCTGAAATGCATGGCCTGCATTATTACAATCAGACAATAGCATTAAATGTAGTATACATTATATAAAGGATGAGTGAAGGCATATCTTACTAGCTCTAGATTAAAATTAGAAGGGGCATTAGCTTACTAGGAAATAGAGGAATCTCAATTAGGGGGGGGGGCTGTATGATTTCATACAGGTCTATATACAGGGAACCCTCTCATTAATTTCCATTAATGGGCACCCTCGCCCCGCTTATTTCCTACATCATTGCTTTATAGTCTAGGTGAAACAGGACCACCCGTTACCTGTTTCACCTGTAAAGAGGATGGCATGTGTTTGCTGTTTGTGCTCAGGTACAAGTCCTGTGTTCCGGAACCACACATGTCTCGTAAACTCAGGCAGTGTGTATGTCTCAAACGCCACCGCCAGTCAATGCTGTCAGATAGGGTATCGTCTGCTACTCAGTTCGGCTACTTTACACCAGGTGGCGCCACCGGGCCGACGCGTTCCCCTGACCCGTCTCTGCTATGGATGGTTACTTCTGTGGCAGCCACACATGAAAATGGTTCTTTTCAATTTCTTTGGAATGCAGTAGGGGTCCATGTTTAGTTCCTTCATGGAAAGTATGTTTTGTGTAAAGTATGGGCTATATCTGTGTGTAATATTTATTCATATGTATTAAAAGAATCCATAGATGCAAGTAGGAACCATTTGCAAAATCTCATGCTTACCACCTGGTTTCCCAACTGAGGCAATTGAGCTAAACTCAGGGAAGAGGATGTCACATCACATCAGGAACCTTACCCAGGTGTATTAGTGTGAATGTAGGCGTTTTCCATCTGGGGATGGGAACTAAAGTCAAACTAAGTACATACAATGTTTGCAGTGTATAAGCTGTTATCAGGCAGACCCTGGGTAGCTCCCCCATCCGTCCCTGTCCATCATGAGTTAGGTGTACCGCCAACACCAATTCTACCTAGATGTAAACACAATTCAGGATGAAACAGAACTGGGCCCTGTGTTGATTGACAAACAGCCCACATAATGACCATACAACAGATGCTAGAATATCTCCCATTTGTTTGGGTACCAATTTCTATTTTAAGCACAGGGAGACTGCTCGGTCAACACACTCACTGAATTAATCCTATTTGAAAGTTCACCATTTGATAACTCCAACGCCGAGTTAAACGGCCATGAAATGTATTGTGGAGGACAGTGCAGAGAAACAGGCCATATCTCAGACACGTACCCTTATCTCTTCAAATATTCAGAAACAAACATGGTGCTCTAACATGAAGGCATTTCCTAAAGAGTAGACTCCTACACACAGACTTAAAGGAGGACAAGAGCAGCTCAGCCTGGTCCTTGAGCTGCTCATACTTGTAGAAGAGCAGCTCTCATACTGGGTCATGGCTGCTACGTTGCAGTATCAGTGCAGCATAAAACCATTACCCAATACAATCCCAAGGAGGCAATAGTTGAATACTGATAAGCGTACTACACCTGACAAGGAATTGTCTTTTTGAAGCAACACTAATTGTTAAGTTCATCACAAGTTGTACCATTTAACGACTTCAGATACTGCGAAAATGATACTAAAGAACAAAACTCGGGAGTTTCATACTATTCACACATCATGACATTCCTGAGTCCTTAGTACTTCTTTTCCTGTCTGCCAGGTGTCGCCACTCAGTACATGACGTCAGTGGCTCCCCCTGGTGCCCGTAGTGGGTACTGTTGTAGTGTCGCGGCGTCCCGTCCAGGTGGCGCCTGTCCGGTGGGCGCCGACAAGACAGGTGAAGGTGTGGAGTACAGGATCCAACATGGGGTCAGGCAGTACAATCCCACGGGATCCACATTCCTAGAGCACTGAATCATACTGGCCACACACCAAGCCCACGAGAAGCAATTTTGAATTTCACAAAGAGGTTCAAATTGGTTGTTTTGTGTTTGGGAAAGTTGCAGGTTTCGCTGAAAGTACTGCACATCGTATTCTTTAGAAATGATTTGATCCTAAACTGAGATCTTGTTATATAGACTCTTAACATAGGTAATGTTGCATGCATCTTTATGGGAAATTGCTGAAGCAAAAAAAGAAGTGCTTGTGCCCCAGACAGGGAACTTTTCCTTTTTGCAATGTCCTAGTCTCGGTGCAAAGGATCTACCTCTAAATGATTTTTCTACCCATGGCCAGTATTACATATTTATGGACTGCTCTTTGTCTATAAAAGTCCAGACAACCTAGCTAGTGGTATACGGGAACATGATAGGTCCCTGAGGTTCATGGCTCACAGTGCATGAGTGATCACCAAACTTCCCATATATACATACACCAGTCAGGGCCAAGGCTCCAATGCCACTACCTAATAACCTGCCAACCCCAACATTAATTACACAAAGTAATTAGCACAATCAGTGCTAATTACTCTGACCCATTTCCACCATGTGGTGTTTTCCCTGGTTGGAACTAGAGAACTGGTCTTCAAACTGGAACTCTCCAGGGTGTGAGGATAGAAAGTCTGGTCCATATGATTTGCTAAAGAATGACTGTTGGTAGTGTTATGATACTGAAGTACATGCAACCATATCCATGTTCTAATACCATAATGAGTGTACATAGTTTTTGGCATTTTGAACTATAATTGGGTTACCCCCCTAGGGTTTATCCACATCGTATAACTCAGTATAATATATTGCTTTACATCAGTTTAGGAATTGATGCAATCATTTGAAATCAATTCAATGATTGATTATAAAATGATTTCATTATTAAGAATCGTAGTTACAAGAGTTACCAACCGGCACTGATTTATATATACATCTCTGAAGTCAGATAGTTATTACAGGGATTTATCTAGCAGAAGGTTGTAAGGGTACAGGTTAGATATACTCCTCCCCCTACATGTAAACCTTAGGTCTCAGTCTGGGTCTGCATGTATTGACATCCATCATGTACAGTGGGGAAACTCCATGAGAATGTTCTCACAGCAGCCTGAGTGACAAGTAGAGATAGGATAAGGGTGACTGCTACTCCATGTAGTTAAAAACTATGAACATTTATAACACTCAAGTCGTCTCCTACACGCCCGAGGAGAAATGGCATATGGTTGAAATGTTGAATAACGAGGTAGTATTAAGTAGGCGTGTTAAGGCTAACTGGGAGACTGGAAGTGAACATAAATCTTGAAAATGATTACAGTTTTGCAATATTTATGGGGGCAAAGTTCGTGGCAGTTCAAGCCTGACTTGTACAGCTTGTAACGATATTGTATACGTTGTCCGTGTATGAGGTAGTTAAGGAGTATGTATGAACAACTATAATCTGCCGGAGGTACCATTTCAGGTTGCATAATTACACTTATACTCCACACGTGTCACCAATGGCCGATTAATGCCCTGGAGGTGGATACCTCACTATGGTGTATCAGATGACCTCCTGTGTGATATGATACATACTGTGAAACAAACCGTAATACCCTCAGATGTATACACACGCATTTGTTTGTGTTTGTGACGGTCAATAGCACCCCACGTACACAGGTACCCCAGGCCCTATCTATATGTAAATTACCAATTAACAAAGGCGAGGAGATCAAGAGTAATAGGGTCAAGCCCAAGGTCAGCAAGTAATAGAGAAGGGAGCAATTGATTCATGATTGTAATTCATCACATTCAACCTGAAACTGTGAAACCCCTGTTCAAGAGTATCTCAATTCACCCTAACCTACTTTCCACCCACCCCCAACTCTGGTTGAATGTTTCAACCACGCCCCCGCACCAGACCTTTCCTGGAAGCACCCAACAGTCTCCATTTCCTGGCATTGACACGGTGTGGATTTTTCACTTATCTCTGGTACTCACCCCAAAAACATCTCACCCATTTATTTTCATATTCCTCTACGGGGGCCGTGCGCATATGGCATGTGCGTGGCCCACGTGAGTGATTTGTGAGGTCGTTGGGGCTGTGTATACCAAGAAGCCACAGTAAACCTTTTGAGTTTATGATGAATAAAAGCCAAGTGAACAGGATCACAAATAACTTTGTTTTAGGGCTGGCATGTTTTTGGTAGTAAATTATGGCTGCTCAAAGGTTAACCATTAAGTCTGCCAGATGAGCAGCTCATACTGTTTATAGAGAGCAGCTCAGTGGGGTTGGGGAGTAGCTGAGGAGAAGGTGTGTGAGCTGCTCAGAGGGTGTGAGCTGCTCATTGCTCTCCGACACGACAGCAGGAGCCCCCAGGGGTGAGAGGAGAATCAGGTTAGGGGCTGTGGTGGTGGTGGTGTAATGTAGGGCAAGGCTCTGGGAGCTGCTCAGGGCAATAACCGGGGAAATACCACCTCCATACGGTACACAGCCATACCACCATGGGACCCTCAACTTTGGACCAGGACGGATAGAAATCTGAAGTTTGAATGGAATGTTTTTAATCCATGAGTGTGGTTTAGTGTATGGAAAACATTGAATCCATATTTCATTATGTCTTTCTAAATTATGCCATTGATAATAAAGCATCCAATTAGCAAGGAAAAAAATTGACATTGAAAACTGCCATGAAATGTTTTCTTCGTGCTAGTTTCTGGGTGACTGCTTATTTTATGTAGATGATGTTTAGACCAGGGACCAGGGACCGTGGGCAATCATCCCACACTCATACACCACTCAGAGCTAAGTGTAAGCTATGTGCCATACAACCCCCATACAACCCCCAACGATGGACGCTCTCACAGAGCAAAGGTGATCTAAAAATAGTACAAAGGTGAGTAGCTCCAGGAGAGAATGCAGAGAGGTGGGTGACCCTGTGAGAGCAACTCGCCAGACGCTCTCCCCGCAGATGATGCTAAGCCTCACAGATCTGATGCAGGCTGAAGGCATTGTACATAGCATGCTACGAAATGTACATGCTTGGAGGGAGATTGTTAGGATGAGCTCTTCGGGCCTGAACAGGAGGCCACGTGCGGCTCTTGGTGACCCCAAACTCCTGTTGGTCTGAAGAATGTACAGACATGTGTTCCACGAGAAGGAAACAATAGTGGGACATGGCCTTAGGGACCAAAGATGTGTGGCTACACCTACAAAACATGCCCCCATCTAGCCCCTTGCATTTCTAGTAAATGTTGGGAGATGCTTAGCTCTTCTTTATTATCCGTACTTTGTATATAAATTATATTAGGTACAGTCAACCCTTGATAATCCAGTCTGTGATAATCCAGTCCCGCACCTTGCAGTCAGAATTTAGTGGGAACCGTTTTTATAGCATTGAAATAGCCTTGATAATCCAGTTATTTCAGCTTCCAGTTCCAGTGTCTTATATTTAGCAACACACTGTGTATTTCCCATTTGAAAGTGACCTAGTATTCCAGTCATCACTGAGTGTATTTACTATTTGGACTGAAATATGATTAATTCTCTTTTAGCTACATTTAGTGATGATACTCACTTTTCTTTCATATATCCACATCAAAGCCTACCCCCTCCCCCCTACATGACCTTTACTACACTTATAGACTTGTGTTGTGTTGTGTTGTGTGTGGGTGTGGGGGGGGGGGGCACATCATCCCCTGGTAGTATTTGGTGGACCTGGGTGTAGTAACAGTCATCAGTGGCAGGATGCTGGTCGGGATTATTTCAGATGAGTACAAGTACAATGTAAACACTACCCATTTATAATTGCCTATCAAAGAATCTGAATTGAAGACTCAGACAAACATTCATTGGTTCCTTGACAATACAACATGTATCACTGTAACCACCACTCCCCCCACAACACACACACACATGCATACACATTCCATATCTTAGTAAAATAGTGTGTAATCCCATTTGGAAAGTGGAAATTGCTGTATACCATTTCTCATCCTATATATTATAGAATGTTATGTACAAATGTATCCAAAGGCTGATGTAATACCGTTATTATGCATGTAAATGCTATGGGGGGGGGCTGATTGGTACTATCTCAGACCCCTACCAACTTCCTACATGCAGGTGTACCCCCCCCCCTCAACTCCACCTGAATTTGAAAATCCGGTGATTTGACTTCCAGTGGCTTTTTAGCAGGAACGGGACCAGCCGGATTATCAAGGGTTGACTGTAAAACATTAATCAATTCGATTCATTGAATGAAAGAGATGTTTCAGAGAATGCATGTTAACATTTGCCCATGTAGGTTGATACTCATAGTTACAAGAGTTACCAACCGGCACTGATTTATATATACATCTCTGAAGTCAGATAGTTATTACAGGGATTTATCTAGCAGAAGGTTGTAAGGGTACAGGTTAGATAACACTCCTCCCCCTACATGTAAACCTTAGGTCTCAGTCTGGGTCTGCACGTATTGACATCCATCATGTACAGTGGGGAAACTCCATGAGAATGTTCTCACAGCAGCCTGAGTGACAAGTAGAGATAGGATAAGGGTGACTGCTACTCCATGTAGTTAAAAACTATGAACATTTATAACACTCAAGTCGTCTCCTACACGCCCGAGGAGAAATGGCATATGGTAGAAATGTTGAATAACGAGGTAGTATTAAGTAGGCGTGTTAAGGCTAACTGGGAGACTGGAAGTGAACATAAATCTTGAAAATGATTACAGTTTTGAAATATTTATGGGGATAAAGTTCGTGGCAGTTCAAGCCTGACTTGTACAGCTTGTAGAGATATTGTATACGTTGTCCATGTATGAGGTAGTTAAGGAGTATGTACGAACAATTATAATCTGCCGGAGGTACCATTTCAGGTTGCATAATTACACTTATACTCCACACGTGTCACCAATGGCCGATTAATGCCCTGGAGGTGGATACCTCACTATGGTGTATCAGATGACCTCCTATGTGATGATACATACTGTGAAACAGACCGTAATACCCTCAGATGTATACACACGCATTTGTTTGTGTTTGTGACGGTCAATAGCACCCCACATACACAGGTACCCCAAGCCCTATCTATATGTAAATGAGCGATTAACGAAGGCGAGGAGATCAAGGGTAATAAGGTTAAGCCCAAGGTCAGCAAGTAATGGAGAAGGGAGCAATTGATTCATGATTGTAATTCATCACATTCAACCTGAAAATGTGAAACCCCTGTTCAAGAGTATCTCAATTCACCCTAACCTACTTTCCACCCACCCCCAACTCTGGTTGAATGTTTCAACCACGCCCCCGCACCAGACCTTTCCTGGAAGCACCCAACAGTTTCTATTTCCTGGCATTGACACGGTGTGGATTTTTCACTTATCTCTGGTACTCACCCCAAAAACATCTCACCCATTTATTTTCATATTTCTCTACGGGGGCTTTGCGCATATGGCATGTGCGTGGCCCACGTGAGTGATTTGTGAGGTCGTTGGGGCTGGGTATACCAAGAAGCCACAGTAAACCTTTTGAGTTTATGATGAATAAAAGCCAAGTGAACAGGATCACAAATAACTTTGTTTTAGGGCTGGCATGTTTTTGGTAGTAAATTATGGCTGCTCAAAGGTTAACCATTAAGTCTGCCAGATGAGCAGCTCATACTGTTTATAGAGAGCAGCTCAGTGGGATGGGGGAGTAGCTGAGGAGAAGGTGTGTGAGCTGCTCAGAGGGTGTGAGCTGCTCATTGCTCTCCGACACGACAGCAGGAGCCCCCAGGGGTGAGAGGAGAATCAGGTTAGGGGCTGTGGTGGTGGTGGTGTAATGTAGGGCAAGGCTCTGGGAGCTGCTCAGGGCAATAACCGGGGAAATACCACCTCCATACGGTACACAGTCATACCAACATGGGACCCTCAACTTAGGACCAGGACGGATAGAAATCTGAAGTTGAATGGAATTTATTTAACCCATGAGTGTGGTTTAGTGTACGGAAAACATTGAATCCATATTTCATTATGTCTTTCTAAATTATGCCATTGATAATAAAGCATCCAGTTAGCAAGGAAAACAAATTGACATTGAAAACTACCATGAAATGTTTTCTTCGTGCTAGTTTCTGGGTGACTGCTTATTTTATGTAGATGATGTTTAGACCAGGGACCAGGGACCGTGGGCAATCATCCCACACTCATATACCACTCAGAGCTAAGTGTAAGCTATGTGCCATACAACCCACATACAACCCCCGACGATGGACGCTCTCACAGAGCAAAGGTGATCTAAAAATAGTACAAAGGTGAGTAGCTCCAGGAGAGAATGCAGAGAGGTGGGTGACCCTGTGAGAGCAACTCGCCAGACGCTCTCCCAGCACATGATGCTAAGCCTCACAGATCTGATGCAGGCTGAAGGTACAAAATGTACATGCTTGGAGAGTGATTGTTAGGATGAGCTCATACATGTGTTTCACGAGGGGGGAATGCATATACAATAGCTGGGCATGACCTTAGGGACTCAAGATGTGTGATTACACCTTCAAAACATGCCCCTTGCATTTCTAGTAAATGTTGGGTGATGCTTAGCTCTTCTTTATTATCCGTACTTTGTATATAAATTATATTAAGTAAAACATTAATCAATTTGATTGATTGAATGAAAGAGATGTTTCAGAGAATGCATGTTAACATTTGCCCATGTAGGTTGATACTGGGAGTGCTCAGGAAGTCCTTTCACATTACTCATAGTCCTGAACCGCTGTGTTATAGGCCTAAACATGGGTCTCTGTAATGGTCTCAACCAAGAGGCCCACTGACACAGTTATGCATTATGTGTGAGGTAAGTTACCTGGTCTCTGGGACGATGACTCAGCCTCCAGGTGGGTTACTGGATGGGTGGGGGCATGTGGGTGCTGGAGGAGGGACTCTATTTACTATGGTAACAGCAGGTTGTGCGACCAACCCACCTCCCTCCCCAAAACACCTCCATACAAATTGTCCAGTCACCTGTCACAGGTACCTACACAGCCTGTAGGCTCACACACGTCCTCCAGGGTACCCACATGATTGTCTCTGTGAGCACATTGTTCCAGGGCTTCCTCCTCGGCGTCCTTGGATTTCAATAAGGTTTAGTGAGTGGGAGGACCCTGCAGAGACAAAAAGGACTTGGACACACAGGCATGCCAAAACCAATAGGACAACATTTGCCTTAGCAGCTCCGCAGCCACCTGGCCAAGTATGGCCTCTGTCGCCGGGTATGTTAACAGTGTCTGTTTCATTTAAACCTTACCCTTGCCTTGTTCATAATAGCCGACACTTACTATTATTATAGTGATGGATATCAAGGATATTATGGTCTACGGTTATGCAGAAATTATTATCATTTCAATGAATATGCATTTTAAATCCAATATAAATACAAAGTGTGATTATCAGTCCCTAATTTGGATCTGTGAGTATACCCAGACCTGCTCTAAATGATACACATTATGGAATTACCCATCCTGAGAATGTCTCTCCAGGGTGTTGAGGCTCGGAGGACACTGGAGGAAGCTATCTGTGAGCTGGAATGCCGTGGTTGGTGTAAACAGTAGAGACTAGGGTTATCATGGGGCACCATCCGTTACCTGTGTGGGCCTCTGCTGCACATGGCACACCACCTGAGTATACGAGGCATCAACCTCAGGAGGCTCCTCCAGGACATATCTGATACAGGTCTTATATCTTATCATACAATATGCTAAACACAACCACTTGACACATATGTAGATACCATGTATGTATACCCAACACATTGGGTATAATTCATTGGGACAACCCTCCCTCCCCCGCCAGCCCACACATCCACCGTCAAAATAGTATTGTATAATATTCTATTGATATTCTATACCTCATATTCATGAATTCTGAATACAAATTCTGAATACTTGCCCCTCAGCTTTGTGTAGCATATATAGGCCCTATACTTAGCTCTCTCATTTACAAAGGCAATAACCTGGAGGTACCGCTCCATTCATCATTCCCTTAGCCTTTTTATTCTTCGTACACCCCTGTGCAACAGGAGGACCCTCCCCAATTCCTCCAGGGTGGTTGCTATAGAAACCAGCGGTGTCTGGTGGTTGGAACGTGTGCACAGAATGGTAATCTCTGTATTTTTCATCAAAGTTTAGGGCACCTTTCCCTGCCCAGTCCCCCAGTCCCCCTCCCTCCGCTCCCCCTGTGGTGCCTGGTTACAGGTATGCGTGCTGCAAGTCATGTAGAACTGGGTGCCAGGGGAGAAGTCACCTAAATCAGCATAAGAATATTAAATGTGTATAATATTATACTGTTTGTAATTCAGCTTGACACTGTTCGCTAAGTAAAAAGGCAACTGTGCACATTAGCTCATACCGTTCTAAGTTGATTGGCTGAGCGTATTTGACAAGCCTCTTAATTATGCAGACCACTACCATCTTACAATTGAAAAACTTCAATGTTCTAGGTACGTTCAAAACAAGGTACTTGTCAGGTCTCCATGTATCACTTTCTGTTTAGAATAGAAAGGCCACGTTGACTATTATTCACCCTATAGGTGCATCAGTACCTAGCCCCTACGTCTTTACCTCCCCACCTAGATCTACCCCATCACTAAGTCTCACACCTGTCACCGGTTTACGTTGGCACTGACACCGCCCGTATTACCACTTGCCGTGGCAATGGGACAAGAGTAGTCGGAAGTCATTACTGGTAAAGAAAACAAATGGATGTACAGTGCTCTCACAGTACACTGAGTGATTCCGACGCAGTCCCAACATCATGAACGTAGTGGGTAGGTGAGATATTGTTCTGATGCTCGCTATGCATTACGCGTGTCTCTTTTGTAAGACCGTATTAAAGGATGCTATGCCCAGTCACCTGCAACATATTGCATGCGGCATAATTAAGTATGAGATGCCATCCTACTAAATCTGGTGATGTGAGGGTACAGGTGCTGGGAATGGCGTTTTTCTCCTTGGGGGGAAAGAGGGCAAAAGGAGCACCACCATGACCCTTAGCAGATCTATCCTTAGAAGATTAATTTTCTGTGAAGAAGGTTTTTGCGACTCTCTGTCAGCATTGGTAATGTTAGTGCCCTGACGTTTTAGTGGCTGTGTGGGGGGTCACAGCATCCCCCAGGTAATAGTGAGGAGTGGCTCATGGGCTGCTCAGAAGTTTTGGCTCCTTAGCGTCTGTGAAGATTTTTTGGTCCCTGGGGATGTTTTAGTCTGCATGTCGGCTTGTGTGAGCAGACCGCTGGGGGTGGGGGTGGGGGTGTTGGTGGCATCATGACGTTTGAGGGACGGCTGCATGAGTAGCTCATGGGAGTGGAGCAGCTCATGGCAGGGGGTGGTTTTGGTAACTTCCTGATGGGATGAGCGACTCAAATTGGTTGATGCAGACTGTCATATTTGATAACAACAAGCACCATGTGAACTGGATTCTAGGTTTTGGTTGACAAGGAAGGTGGCATAATATGTGCTCACTAGGTAATAGAAGTCAAATACACCTTCACCTAAAGCGCTAAGCTACTGTGTTTAAACTACACGTGTTCGTTCGGCGTTGAACAATGCACAATATCATTATATGCCACACTTGTACTGCCATTGTTACTTGGTCAGCAGCTCCTACGTTTAATCGAGGCCTCTCACATACCCAGTCAGATGCTCACAACATCAGCGGGGGTGGGAGGGGTAACTAACTATGAGCCGGTCGTGAGCAGTTGGTGGAGGAGCAGTTGTGAGCAGAGGGGAACACCTGGCCGTAGCGGCAGCAGCCTGGAGTAGTCGCAGCGGCACACTGGAGGTGGCAGCGGTGTGAAGGAGTGGCACATACCATGCATTACCCCGACAGACAGAAGCACCCTGGAGGAAACTGGAACGGACAGCAAACCCCAGCAGGCGATGAGCAGATGAGCTGCTCACAGATCTAGACATGAGCTATACGTGAGCTGCTCGGGTAGGTTGCAGCAGATCATGACGAGATACAGAGGAGCAGCTCAGTGATGCTGGTGTCCATGTTAAACACGAGCATGACAGGCCTGGTGCATGGATTCTGGCAGTGATAAGAGCAGTAGCAGCAATTGGAGATTATACCCTCGGCTGGCGGCTCTTATACATTGTCCCTCTCACTGCCACTTTTTGCGCAGTCTAGATGGATGGTTCTCTCAACAAACACTGACATACTACTGTCTGGTCCATCAGAAGTCATCCTGGGCTGTACAAAGAGACATCAAAAGGAATTGACATCATTTCATCATCATATTGTTCACTAGAACGAAGGCTGTTATTATCCACAGGCAAATATCCGGATAAAAAGCATCAAAGGGTATGATTTTTAAGTGAAAACCAATCTGGCCAAAAGTCGACCCTGCTGTGCAGTAAAGTAAAACCGACTGGCAGGGGACAGATCACTTGACGATCCCAAACCTTACTACCTGAGTGGGAAGGGAGGCCTTAGCCATCCAGGGTCCTCTCAATATACATGACAAATGCCTTGTCACTGCTGTTCTTATTGCTGATCTGTTGGTGAAGGTACAAGGGAGGTAGGTCGGAACTGGGATCTTGTGAAGCATTCATCTTGGCCCACATGCTGACTTGAAGGAGGAATACCAATGAGTCCTGCCATCGTCATCCACCACTCCCTCCCCCAAAAAGCCAACCGGAGCGCGACCTAAACCACCACCCAGCTCTGCTCCCAGTATTGCCTCAAGGGCTCAGCTTGGGAGGCAACAAAGGAGAGTCAGGAGGGATGACTGCTTGAAGCAGACAAATGTGCAGCAAGTGAGTGAGGAGGCTCAAGATAGACTCAGATAGTATTGTCGGAAAATTTCATAGTGTATTTTAGTTAGTTGGGTCTGGATAAATTGATAAACTACTTTTAAATTGTAGTACGATTCGGTAACGGCACATATTTCAACCTCTAGACCATATCCTACTCAAACCAGTAGTGCAAAAAGTGGCTGGATAGAAAAGTTGGGCTGTGTTTGTATATATATGGCCTGTGTGTGTGCAGTGGGTTAAGGTGTGCCATGTGGACAGGTGAGTCACCAGACTCTCTGTCTCCCTCTGATGGCTATATGATGAGCACCACAGCTCCCACGGCACACTGCTATAACATGGGAGGTAGGACCAGCATCCTCCTCCAGTGTCCCACCATATAACACTGTCTGTACACTAGTGTGACAGGCCTGGACACCTGCCAACCCCCCACCTCAGCACACACCCACTACACCTGCACCACCGTGGTGACCCACCTGGCCCTGACACCCTGGAGTGACTTCTGTGGCCATACATCCCTGACATAAGGTACTGGAGTAGATAGACACGTGGGTTTTGAGGCAGAGCTTCAGGTTCCCTTAAGGGTGCACTGATCACTCCCTCCTCCCCCACCTTACTATACCTTGGGATTTCCCTGCCTCCAGCTGTGATTTGTGTGCAGGAGAATACCTAACATACCTGAGGACACCACCACACCAACAACACCTCCAGGGCGACTGGAGACGATACAGATCAGGTCCAGCCAGACACAGGAGGCTGTGCAGGCCACGGGGATCGGACCTGGAGGGATACCTGCTGGAGGATTGTAATCTATACCACGTCGGAAAACATACCTTCCCTCCAGGATAGATAACTCTTTTTGTACCAATACACAAAAAACGTAGATGAGTGACTTTGGGGGTGAGACAGGTCTATATAGACTATACAGTGGAGGAGGTTAGGACTTGTACATGCTTGCCCTGGAGACAGCACGTCTGTGGAGGTCAGCCACTGCCAACAGGCTCCTGGAGGAGGGGGGCTGGTTACCTGGCATAGCTCCAGTGGACGATCTGTCCATGGGAACGTTTTAAACTTTGCGTGGAATGATGTACACGGTAGAGGTAACTACGCGTGGAAGACTAACGGACATATACTATACTGTTCCTGGTTCACTGCCGACGGTGCTAATACCAGAGGGGAGTATTGCAGCAGCAGCTTTTGCGTTGCACATAATTAATGGAGACCTACATATTACACATGGAAGGTAACACTCCAGGGTTAGATGCCTAGGGATCCTGACGTCAAAGGTAGCCCGCCCTGGAGGAAGGGGCAGAGATAGTAGTGCGTGCTCACCCTGCTATTAGTGCTATCTCTCCTGTTGGATCTGGCCTGGATCTTCTTTTTGCTCACAGTTGGGAGGATTGATCTGGAGGAGCAGCTCGTGCCGTACACAGGAGCAGCTCACCCATACCTATACCAGGATCCCCCACCTTAAGCCTGCCCCGACCACACCCTCTGTCTGCATGATCGGCACAGAGAGCTGTCCTCCCCCGTGGAGCACGGTCACTCTTCTGCCGTCACCGGACCCCCACCCCCCGGGGACGCCCCAGTCACCTTCTCCAGGGTGGAGTGGGGCCTCCACGGTGCCAGGATACCAGGGGAGGGGCCACAGGCGCCCCCGCCACCCTGCCACCATGGCCTGCGTGTATAGCTGTGTCGAGTAAGTCACTGGAGATTCTTTTTTGTGTTTATAAAGTGATATATGGACAATGGTGTAATATCTGCAAATCTTTAGACGTTGCCTCTCATATAAATTAGATGTGAGTGTGAAAGGTAATAGTGATAATTGGAGCGTGACATTGCCCGTGCTGATCATTCAAAGTCAATGCTTTGATAGAATGTAGGCCAAAAGTATACGATAGAAATCTCTGCGTTTGAATCGTGGTCTCCAATTTCAGACCAACGCTCAGAGTAAATACTTTATGGTTGACTCAACATCACTCAATCTCACACAAGATAATACCTGTGGTAACCATATTCTGAAACGTTGTGATTGCGTTGGTACAGAGGCCCATTGTGCCTATACACCTTCCCTACCATAGTTCGTACCTGTAACCATCCAGGATATAGGGATTAGAACTCCACCTGTAATGTGCCTTCGGCAAGGTCATCCAGGATGGAAGATCACTTCACGTCAACATGACAATGTCCCTATATAATAGCAATTTGAAGGATCTACCTTTCTATAGACTCTCTGTCATAACTAACAATAGCATGCCATACTTGTCCGCAGTAACCCCAGTAATTATATAGCAGAATATAACCCCACAGCTAGACGGGAGGGTATTATAGCCAGCTTTCATCTGACAGGCTTTGTTATCGTTTCTTTGAGCAAGGTGTCATTGGAGGTGTTCACTCCTTGGAGTTAATGTTTGCTTACTGGAGGAGGGGGAGGGTAATGGCTGGGGTGTTGGTCTGCGCCGGGTTACACCAGACGGTCCCATTACTCCACAGCCACAACAGGGGACAACAACACACTCAGGCTGGTAACAGTACAGAAATATTCAGAGGAAAAAGGTTGTTTTTAGTAGTAAGCCATCAAGGCACATATAGCACTCTACTGGCACCAACTGGAGGAACACCTGCCTCCAGTGTGCATAACCACTGATGACTGTGGCACTGAGTGTACACAAGTGTTTGCTTGCTGAACATAATTCTGCTGAAATCAATGTTTCATGCATAGGTCAGGGTGTATTGAGTTTTGTGTGGTCGCTCTGTGAATAAAAGAGGAAACCATGCATGTTCATTGTAACTGCATATTGTTAATAGTAACACACATATACCACCAAAAGGACACTGCTAAAGAACTCATCGTAAGAGTTTGGTGTTTTATAACATTTCAAAAAGGATCATGACTCAAATGCCTTGGAGGTTGGTAAAAGGCGCTTCTTTGGCTTTTTGACCTTTTTTGTTAGGGCCCATTGTGAATACAGAGAAGTTGAAAATACTAAAGCAAACAACGTAAGGATCTAAAATAGATGACTAAATAAAAGAACAGAGGTAAGGACCGTGGTCGATATGAGTCACCCAACGTGATGCTGTCTGTTTTGTTTATCAGTGTAAAGTGGCCATCTTAATTTTCATTGAATAACTAAAACAGTCTTTTCATCTAATATAGGTGACTAAAAGGAACTTTTTCAAACCGTGTATTCCGGGCAGCGTCTTAGATGCAATTTTTGTGTTATTCAATGCAATGTTGTAAGAAGAAAAAAGAGAAACATATTATATCAAACCCGCTCCCTCCCAGTCACACCCACAAACACTCTACCCCCTGCCTTCTGTAGCCTTGACACCCCCTATATCTTGACCATCCCCATAAGCCTGTTTACCCTACCTTGATCTTGTTCGGAAAGATAACATACTACTGTGTTATCACTGTCTGGAGAAAGGTGTGACTAGGTGTAAACCGGTAATAAAGGTGGTATAGTTATACCCAAGGGGGAAAATATGAGAAAATACTGCTTCTAGAAATGTCACCAGGTTGACTCAAAGTAGAGGTGTTTTTCAGTCAGGGTGTCAGTCTGTGCCTCTACCGGAGGATGCTATGGGGACCGAAGAGCTTCTGAGGATACATGCCCTCTATTGTTGTTTACTGGAAGCTGAGCCCCCAACACAAACACCCAGGTAAGAGGTAAGGGTGAGATGGTTCCCATTCACTCCAGGGTCAGGGTGTAAGGTCCCCTTGGTTCTAAGACACACGCCCTATGTTCTATGAGGTATGGGGTTGCAGATCGCAATGCTATATGTCTCTACACACGCCTCCCATTGAACTGGGTGTATGTATGGTATATCCTCCCATGAGCTAGATCAACGGATACACTCACCACTCGTTGCATCATATCTCTCTACTTCAATAACAATTGAGGAGCCTGTCGCATCAATTAAAGATGTTCACTATCGGCAGATACGTTTACAATGTGATATCCTTAGAAGGAGCAGTAGATTTAATCTTGTTTGATATATCCAGTTTATATTCAGTTTTATTGAGAGATACTCAGTCTCACTAGAGACCTGTCACCTAGTCATTTGGCCCCAGGTGTGGCTCATTCAAGTCTTATAAACAGACAGTACAGAATAAAGATATCCAGCACAGCCCCCTGCTAGGATGTATATTGGCATTAAGACGATAGAAAACAGATGCATCCCTGTCTAGCTATATGCTAAACAGCCAAAAAGCCTGCAAAATATTTTCCTGCTGCAATTCCCTCCCCCTTGGTAAAAAGTAAGAAAACCAAAAGAACAGTAGAGAATCACTTGGAAGTGGGAAACTTTGCCCCGCCACACCCACCAGTATCAGTATAGGGCAAGCCAATGTTGTGCTGCATCGTCTTTGTAACCCATTCTCCTCTGATTAGCCTTTCTTTTGGTAAAAAAACCCGCCCAGTTGGCCGGTTCGCTGTGGCATTTGGCTTACGGTGGGACCTAGGGAATAGACCAAGTGGAAAAGCAGGGATGGAGTTGAGTTGTTTATTTCCTGTAAGAGTTTGTATAGAGAATACTGGTCTCTGTTTGTGGCCACCTAATAAGCAGGCCCCACCAACTGGGCATGCGCAGAGGGCCTCCTTGCACCATTTACCGGAAGTGCGCTGCCTGTTCCCTGCGAATAGCATTGCCAACACACATGGGATTTTAGTTGAGGCCAGGTACAAGCAGCCCCTTAGGCATTAGCTTCAGATGGAGGGAAGTGTGATTTGAATGATGGTGGATGGTAGGGGGCTGGTTGGGATTGCTATATATAAACAATGGTGTACATAATGGAGTGTTGTGAAAAGATGGCATGCACTCTCCAATCTTGAGGAGATTATTGCACAGAAACACACTGTATAGCCAAATGTCTATATACCAATTTGAAGTAATTTAATATACATGGCTGCCATTACTAATACAGCGACGTGGGCGGGTATTGCCTGTTATTCCATTTCACACTATAGCAGAGTATATACTCAATCTAGGTAACGACAAACCGATCAAACAAGCATTCATGTCCAACATAATACATACTAAAACTTTATTGCCCTGGCCAAAAGTGCTTCCTGGGAATATGCAGGCAATAACAAACCCAGCTTGGTCATAGGGTCAGCACAATAGTATGACTGATCATTCGCCAGATTGGCATTGCGTTCTCATTGCCTTATGTTGGTTATATTATGATGTAGCTGTATACCATGTGGTTGGACATATGTAATCAGGGCTATTCACGTGTTTTATGTTCTCCTCGGTCATAAAAGTACATGAGAGTCCACTGGTTGACCTAGGCTAATTTAGAATCTACTATGTTGTTGTGCCCATTGTCTAGCTGAAACCATACCCTGTTATTGGGATCGTCTAAATTAGGTTGATATAACATGAACTTGATGAAGCCATATATAGAAAATCCCTAAGTTGCTGGACACTTCTTGATCCTATGCAGAGGCCTTCCCCCAGGGCCGCATGGGTCAGGGGTAGGGTGTGGCAGTAAAGTTCACACGCCAGGTAAATGCATGGACCAGGGCGTTCAGGCGGACTGCCGGAGCCTCCAGCTTAAGTTTCCCATCAGTCGGAAGAAATTACTAAGAGGGAATCTTTAAGATGTCAGACTAGTGCAAGCAGGAGGTTAAGCATGTATCGGAAGGGCTGGTTCTGGTTCATGGAGGGTTCCAGCGTTATATAGGTTTGGAATTTCGCATTTTTAAAAAGGTAGCAATTGTGTATTAGAGTAGCTCCATCCCCCCTTGCTTTGTCAAGAATATTATATAGGTTTGCATCAAGCTCTTGTCATAAATCTGATCAGTCAATGCATAGACCCTAGATATTGGTCCCTTTGGTGCTACACATACCTGTGGTTATATATTCCAAGGGTCAGTGACCAGCAGAGCAGGGTGAACCATCCACAACACATTCTCTCACCTTGTAGATCTATCCTCACCTCACCTGCCATCAAAGGTGTCTAAATACCCCTCACCACACCTCGACAAGGCTTTGGGCATCTTACAGTAGTCTTGTCTTAAATTATTTAAAATGTCACCACTCCGCCTCTCCTGGATGTTCAGGCTCTGGTGCTGGGTTTGGATGCAGGGTATATATTCTTTCAGTTTGGCTGTGGTTAGCCGTGGTAATGGGCTGTGAATGGGGCTATTTCTGTCTCCTCCACATCTCAACACCAACTCGTCTCGGTTTTCCCATTACCCGTGGTGAAGCCATTCACTAAAACTGCCACAGTGTGTTAGCTCGGCCTGTAAGAAGTTGATGTTCTTTTAACTCTATATAACATACTCTTTATATAACTGTCAATCTGCCTAGATAATAGGCACCATCAGCAGTTGTGAGATATTCTATCTACCACTGTGTGTGGGTGGATTGATTAATTAAGACAAACTAATCTAGTATTCCCCCACCGTATAACATGAGGTTCAGTATTGCAGTAAGATGGTAGAAAGTACACGTGTGCCAGTACCTGGTTCTAACGAGCAATTCCCCCAGAGGAATGAGGACAAGAGCTCCAGCCCACATCAGACAGTGCTAATACATCCAGGAAGTGGGTCACCCCTACTGTTCTGTCAGACTAACTACGTCTCCACCCCAGAGGAGGTCTTGGTGATCGATGAAAATGAACCACACAACCTTTGTACGCGTACATACACACCTACACCACGCAATATCTGTGTGAATACCGAATTGGGGCCACCACTGATTTCCGCCATGGGGAGTGGGAGTGTGGAGAGATTTTTCTCTGAGGAGGATTTCCAGCTCCTCCAGAGCTCCTCCAGAGCCCATTATTGCCTCTCCAGTTGGGAGGGCTGTGTGAGGGTTATTTCTAGGAAGGTTCCAAGCACTATCCAATATATTTCTCCAGATGTGCCCAAGAGGAACTTATCTAGGCCCTAGCCCTCATCTGGAGGGGTGAGAAGCATTTATCAACCTTATCAAGAACACAGATTTCACTTCAGGAATAAAAACAGAGACAGGAAAAGATACATTTCAGGCTGTCAGGGAAACAGTATGTGCCAGACATAGATCAAAATGAGTGGGATGATTTTATCCTGCTACATACGGGTTGGGGGACGTTTTATATCGCAGGATTTGATTGTTATAAAATGCCCACAGACACTGTAATATCAATAAATGCCATTTTCAGAGAGAAGGCTGAAGCACTTTATACGGGCACATAAAATGGCTGATTCTTCCACACTGAAAATTTCATGTTGCATCCTGTGCATTGTCATCTCAAGTTACATGTACATACCCTCCTGGAAATGGGACTGTCTAGAATTAACTGCAGGTATACATGTATTGCGTTACCACTAACCTCGGTAACCCCACGTATATATCTCTTGCGACACAGGTAGCCCATTCACCTGTATATGACCCAGTGTCAGTCATAGATATGTCAGGTGTCAGTCGTGAGATTACCTGGAATTTAGGGTATCGACAGATAACAGTGGGTGCCCACCTGAGGGGGTGGGCTATTTTGTGAACCCTTCCACTACCAATATCATGCTACCCTGGCGCGCTGGAATTTTCACATTTGCTGCCAATGAGCAGAACTGAATAGTTATAGGTTAGGGTTGATATTATAGGAATGGCATGTAAGTAATGGGGTTCGAGATATCAGTCGGTATCATAGGATATGGGTGAGTTGTCCTGGGCGATATAAGTAATATCACAGTGTGGGTGTTTAAAAATAGACATTCCTACTTAAAAATAGAATCTTGTTATGACATTCCTTTTCAAAAATAGAAAGTTGGCATATGGCCTGCTTGGCATTTGAGGCTGTACTTCTAGGTTCCTATGGTAATTCCTTCAGCTGGCACTAGCCGTGTAGGGGTTGCCTGGAGGTGGTTTAATTCTGAGATAAAGGTGCCCAGGTGGTAGTAGGTCATAGTATAGGATCAGAGCTCATGGCTATAGTTACATTGACTCTCCACATGTGTGTGATTGTGAGTCTGTAGATAACACCTGCCCCACACCTGGAGATATCAACCCCCCTAGAGAACTCCGTTTGATGTATGGTCCAGAATATAAATGTTGTCTGCTCGTGTGTTTCTTATGGTAACCTGATTCTCATAATCTACAGCCGGATAGGGGAACCAGTCTCTCTGACCAGTTGAAAGTTTGGGGGAAGGGGGGGGTGCCCCCGGAACTGTTATCTGTGATGAGAGAAAGGTGAATAATAAATAAGAGATTCTAGATATTACATTCAAACGGTTAACAACAGAACGAGAAACAGCAACACACCACAACGACCTTCAAAAATTAATAATAGAACAGGAATAGGGGAAACTGTAAGCGATTGCCTGCACGTAGACATAGGAACAGAGGAATTAAGCATCCTGGTTTCCTCCGCTGGTTTACTCGCAAATGTAGGCCTATATCCTGGCCCAGCACCGGTACACCTAACTAGTTAATCGTCAGTAATAAAACATACGGGTTTTGACAGAGGGAAGGTATGTATTATAATAAGAAATAATATAGAATGTTCTTGCTTAAGATAAAGGAAATATGAAGTACGAAAAGAACATAAACCTGTCCACTATAATACACTCCTGCCTCATAAAAGATGTAACATATCCTAAATAATGGGGTAGACCTAGTAAGATAGGAGAGATGTATGCTAGTTGGTGATAGCTCCCTTGCTAATTGGTGATAGGTCTGGAGAGTATTCACCCCACTAGAAGGTTAGTGGTTTTTTCTACCACCACCACAACACTGAAAAAATAACCAGACTCTTGTGTTTTACAGACACATCCAGGGGTGGAGACCTGCCTTTGAGCTAATATTTTTACTCATGAATTAGCACAGTTTGTGTTTTGTAACGGAGGATACAGCTATGCGTGGTAACTGTATCTTTTTGGAATTAGCCTTTGGAGCTCATAGTCTTTGATGCACTTGTGTTTAGTCATCAATAGTGTTTTGAAACATGTGGTTGTATTTAGAAATAAAGAAGATCTCAGGGGGCTGGGAGGAGGGGGGGTATACAGGAGGGGCTATATCATATAGGTAATGTGATCCAAGAAGCTAAACTGCTGGCTTGTAGCACCTGCTCTGTATCTACAAGAGGCAGTTCTTCTTTTCTTGGGCTGATGACAGATTTATGAACACCCCCAGTAGGGTTCCCAAAAGGTAAACAGGCTATCAAAATACCCATGAAATCCCATTACATAAATCACTTTCCCTTTTTCATTGTGGTTGAGGTACACATTATTATCTCCCGGTACATATATACATTAATTGTCAGAACTGTCGTACATGTGATAGAAGAAATACTTTCAAGAACTATACAGGTATAATAATTTTAAACTACATGATAACTATATCATCCTCAGTAAAATAAAAATAAACCCACCTCCTCATTGGCCCTGCTTCAGACTTCATTTCACCCAGAATATAAACCATAGTAATCGTTAGCAGATGCTGTTAGAGGTATTAGCTATGATATATTGAGCGCCTCCTGTAGGCGGGCATCACCTATATCCTTTTTAATCCTCCCAGCCCCATAGATTATCTTCTGTTACCCTACACCTGAACGATTATCTTCATAAATCTCTACCTGCCCGCCGGAGGAGGGCGCTGCCCGTAGCAACATGCGGCCCGCGCGTGTTGGACGTTAAAACATTGCCGACTGCAGCGCCGCCACCGGCCAGGTGTGTTTCCATAGCTGCTCGGGGTTGGCCTCAAACACCCCTTTTTCCACTAGGGGGGAGAATTGGAAGCAGACTTGCTATTCTAAAAGCTCGAGCCAGGAACCATGGGGAAACAGTAAGGACAAAACACCCTTCACTTCACATACCAGTGCCTCTTGGTATCGAGCTTACTGCACAATTATAAATGGATGTTTGGGGTTAGGGTGAGCATGAATGAGTCTGTCCCCCTAGCACCTTTCACTTGCTGAGCCTCTACAAATAGCTCTGGACAAATTGTTTCTGTCAAGTTCCCATTCTGCCTGGCTAACTTCTGAGGGTCGGGTGTGGGGCTGGTAGGCCGTAGAGGGTGGTAGCCGTCAGCCCTGGAGGACACCTTAACCCTGGAGTGTGTACAGCGGGGTGTGAACTCTGTCCTCCAGGGTGGTCAGATCAATCCCAGGTCAGAACCCCTGTGAGGACAGCTAAACACAGCCACTGTTTGAAATAGTCCAGGTAATAACTGCCCCCAACCTGAGACTCCAGGCAATCACAGAAACCTGATGGGGCAATTGCTGGACTAAACTAAATACCAGGCACAGGTATAGCTGGTCTACACCCAGATGTAATACAACTCTGTCTTCAGCTCAACTCAACATATTTTCATCTATAATAATGATAGCGTGTCAATCACTATAACCTCGTTTCTGATATAAAGCAGTTGGTGTGGAGAGATTTTCTCTGAGGAGGATTTCCAGAGCCCATTATTGCTTCTCCATTTATTCAAAAGAAAATATAAATGAATTGATAGGAAGGGAAGATGAGCACCTATCCGAGATAGGTTGGTGAAGAGCACTGTACAAGGGGAAGAAGCAACATGTTGGATCCCAATACAGTGTTGGGATGCTTGCCTAGTCATGTAAAATGCTTCCCGCCAGGAGTGATGGCTCGACCTTTGAACCATCCTGTCACCCTGGAGACGTGACTGACGAGGCCCTGGAGATTTCATGTTCCTCCAGTACATACCCAGCTGTAGGTTCTGGGTTGCAGCATCTCCCCATCAGCCACTAAACCCATCAGCCTAGGCAATAAACTCTGATAGGTGTTCTTTTTTAAGAAAGTGTGGTCAGGTATAGGTTCTGGTATGATCTCACCAAACGCAGGTGTGATTCCAGGTGGTATTAAGGGTTACATACCTAGTTGTCACAGGTATGCACGTCTCTCTTTAACCACTGACCACCCCTGGCAGTGCTCAGGTATGGGCTATAAACTCAGAAAATAAACACAGACACATGTATATGTTGATGTTTCCATCTGCTTAGGGGGTGGGGCAGGGTCTATTTACCCGGGCAGGTTTATGGAAGGCCAGTATTTGAAGTAGACTGTAAAGCTAATGGTAAGTAGAAACCCCGTTATAGAGGTATTCTGGCGGCTCAGACTAGCAATATATCTAACCTCATGATATATATAAAGAATACCGTGGAGCCGTGTTGCTCTACATAGACGATGATTTCTGCCATGGCGATATGTATGCAATCGGTAAATCAACATATGAATGACTTGTAACAAGACTTGGAGTCCAACTTGAGTTGGAGACGTCATAAATATATGTACACATGTATACAGTGTTCTGAGACTGAAAGGGATGCAGGCTATACGATGCTATCACTGTGACGTAGGTGGGTTGATAATTGTTGGGTGGTGAGTTGCAGGGGGAGGGGGCTATTTGCTATTTGGCCAGTCTTTTGTAATTATGTTGGAAATTCCATGTTGCCTTGGTAGATGCCATGAGAAGGATTATATCCGATGACTGAGTTTAATTGTTGTGGTAGAATTGAGGTTATTTGGGCCAGTGAGTGTTTGCAGCGATGTTGTCTAATGTAGCAGGGATGTATCTGGCAAAGCGTCAGGCCTAGTTTTTTTTCTACTGTGAGCCAGTTCTGTTTGAGCAGATCAATCCGCTCAGTTAGGATGCGTCGTTGTTTCCTGTTTGTTGGCCTGATGAACTAGAGCTACGAACAACGATCTATACACCATGGGTAGCTAGCTGTTGTATACATACTGGAGGATATGTCTACCTATCTATCTAGATGCCTGTTGAACTGTGTGTTAGGTTGCCAGTTATAGTACTGGAGTACCTGTGTTACCATGGATATTAGAAGACTAGGACGATGTGTTGTGCGCACGTCCTGCCCACGTTTCAGCACCTGGGAGAGAGTACGCTATCAGACTATCATAGAGGAGGTAACCACCATTACAATCAGTAAACGTTTTCATTGCAGGTACTCCAACGAGTCGTACATGACCAAGAGGAACAACCCACGACAAGGCTTCAACGGCAACTACCGCCGCAGTAACAGCAATGAAATACCCAAGCCCAGCACGCCGCCGGCTCTGTCCGCGACGTCGACGCCGCAGCTCATCATCGCTTCCGGTGCTACTTCCGGTTCCGGCGCGCCGTCGTCGCCGCCGGCCATGACCAACCCGCCGCGGTCTGAGACGCTGGTGCAGGTGCCGTCCGTCATGACGGTCAACAAGTCGCTGCCCAGCGCCGAGAACAAGACCCAGATGGAGGCGGGACCCGTGCTGCGGACGCCCACTTCCGGTGGTACTTCCGGTAGTTCAGGACACCCATACCACCCCCTCAGCGGTTACAGTAACAACAGCAATACCCCGCCGCCCGTGCCGCCTAAGTACGGCAGGGCGGCGCCCGTACTCCCCCAACCCCCGCCGCCGCTCATCTCACCCGGAAGTGAGCTAGCGGAGGAAGCCATGATGTCGGCGCTGGAGTCGACGCCGCCGGAGTTGGTGTTGTCTAGCAGGCCAGGGGTGACCAACCTGGACGAGGCCAGCTCGCTGCTGAGCGCGCTGCGGTCCGGCGGGGCCGGGTCGCCGAGCGGCGCTAGTATGGTCAGTAGTCACAGCAGTAGTAGCAGCAGCAGCGGGCTGGCAGGCCGGACGTCCAAGGTGACCACCCCGACCACCGCCGCCACTTCCGGTCATACCGAGAGCAGCTTAACCACGAGCCGTGAGCGGCTCAACGAGGCCGCCATCACGCACAACGGTCATGACGTACCGTCACCGGATATGTCACGCCGTCCCACACCGCGTAGTCGGCAATCCAAGAAGGCGTCACTAGACTCTCCGCCGTCCCTACCATCCTGCCCACCCCCCGACCACACCTATACCTATCAACCCACCACCGCCACCAAGGAGACGGACTCCCAGGAGGACAAGGAGCAGGACTCTTCTCCCACTGCCCCCCTGGAGGAACCCCTAGGTGGTGCCCCCGTGGAGGAGGCAGAGGCTGAGGCTGGGGACGCATCCCCAGGCTGCAGCCCCCTCCACGTGCGGCAGAAGTCCATGGAGGAAATCGAATGTGAGAAGGTAGCAGCCGTGGTGGCCATCCAGATCGTGGACGACGACAAGCAGCTGTCGGACGTGATCCTGCCGCCGCCCGAGCACAAGATGACCACGGACTACATGTCGGGTCTGTTTGACGTGGCCGACATGCCGGCTGTACCCACCATGGTAGCCAACCGCAGCCCGCGCTCCCAGCAGAGGGACGACAACAACAAGGAGAACCGCCGCAGGTAGGTCGCCGCTGATAAAAACTGTTATCTGCTCTTAACACAGGGGCGGATCCAGAGGGGGGGGGGGTTCTGATGTTCAGGACCCCCCCCCCCCTTTTGGAAAAAAATTAAAAAAAAATTAATGATAATTTGATCCGCCACGAGTCGCGGCGCGTCACTTTTCGGTACTTTGGTGTTTAAATTCCTGGGTCCGCCCCTGTAACATGTAGATCTGCCCTTGTGTATTGATATCTCACCTTCTGTATTAAATGAGAGTAGGGTATTTTTTTCTGGTAGCCCATGAACAATTGTTGTATTTGGATAAGATGCCCAAAAGAATAGGAATGTAAGTCTAGGTCGAATCCTTTTCTTTGGGTATCTTTCCTTTTTTCTATTTACAATTTTGAAATGGGCTGACATGGTAATTCCGAGTACATATAAATCGCACTACCCATAAAGCAGTGACGTGTCACAGACGTAACTTTATAATCGAGAACAGCCTCCTTAGATGACTGGTTATCCAGGGGCCCTAGGGGTGTCATTTACATTTTAGTTCCAAAAATCCGGGACTAAAATATAAGCTAATCCATTGTAATTAGGGGGATGCATTTTGCTAATATAATTGACATCAAATCTCACACAATGTCTTTTGTCCTTACCAGCCTGGAGACGTCACCCCCACCTCCCGGCTCAGTGTACTGGTCACCACCCAGCGTGGCCTCCCTGCAGAACAAGATGCGGGAGGAGGGCATCCAGAGGGAGGAGATCCTGAGGGAGATGTCCAGGGAGATCGGCGTACCCGACACCTCCCTCCAACGGCAAAAGGTGAGCAGCAGCTCTATGAGCCACATAATCTGTAGAGATAACAACATCATAAGCTAGTCAGGGCATTATAAATAGAGATAACATTTTTTCTACTTCTGTAGGAATTCCTACGTTTGGGCTGCAATTCCTGCATTGAATTGTTTAAATTACCTGCAGAAAATTTACCAAAAATTGTAGATTTCCTACTTTTTCTTGAAGACTGAGTGGCATCTCTATTATAAGTAAAGGTAACCACGAATACAATGAAATCGTGGATAGGTTAATACTATAGAGAGTACATCAGTGCTACTTGTAAATGAGAATGGCAATTGTTGATAAGAGTATCCCCGGCGCTTCGACAAGGCCTGTGCTACAACCCGGTGCTTTTATACCCGACGGTGCGGTCTTGATGAGAAGTCATAAGGTCGGTGAGCAGCTCGTTGATATAACGGCTATGCTTGTGTTACAGGAGGAGCTCGAGGCACGCATCAAACAGAAGCTGGCCATCCTCCGCAATGAGAAGGACGCTCTGGGAGAGGAGATCTCGGACAATGAGCTACTCGGCAAAGAGGTAGGGAGCAGCTCACTTGTATTCATGTACACGTATTGAGAAAAGGGGCCTTAGGGCAGCCTGCATGAAGGTCCCTTTTCGCAGATCGCTTCATATATGTTAACTTTGGAGGGCAATATGACAGTTACAGATATGTGATAAAACGGGTCACAATGAAGCCGTTTCACTTGGACTTTTGATATTTTCATTTTACTGAAATCATCATGTTTTAATTTGCAAAGTAATCTGATCCTATGCGAATTATAGCAAATATATTAACGTGCCAATAGTGGGTTTATTAAGCATAGTATATCTGTAGTAATGCAGGAACTACATTTACTTAGTAAATAATAATCAAATTATTTTATCTAATCAATGTGATTTCTCCTGTCCACAGGTGACTGGTGTGGTGGAAAAGAAGGTGCAGAACAAAGGCGAGTTTGACAAGTACAAGTTGTACGTGGACGAGCTGGACAAAGTCATGTACCTACTACTCAAGTTGTCGGGCCGGTTAGCGCGCGCCGAGAATGCTGTAATGAGCCTACCCCCTGATGCCGATGAAAAGGACAAGGTGAGGAAACCGAGAGCTTCTATTGGATATAAGAATGACTGTCATATCACTCAATATATCACTGGCAAGCACTTTTCTATTGAAGATATATGACATACACATGATGATACTTCATGACTTTGATCTGAGTCGTATCACATGAGGCTATAGGGTCCAACGAGTGCAGAACGATGTTAGGAGACTCGGATGAGTGACATTATGTGAACATAGTCTCAGAATAAATTACAATCGATATAGTGATGTCATATGCCATGGAATTTGACTAGAAATAAAGATTAAGAATGAACAATTAAATTAGCAGTCCCAATAAACATGTACACCATTGGGAATACTGTATATACTACCATAATTTTATATCCTTATACCAGACTAACCCCATGTCCTCTCTGTACCCACAGATGCTACTGACCATGAAGCGGGATGAGGCCAGTGAGAAACACGCCGACGCCAAGTTACTCAAACAGGGCATCGACCGGCGCAGTCAGCAGGTCTCCGGCTTCCTACACCGCTATCTCACCCTGGAGGAGTTCGACACCTACCAGTATTACATCAAGATGAAGTCCAAGCTCACCATGGAGCAGCAGGAGATAGACGACAAGATCAAACTGGGCGAAGAGCAGCTCCGAGCACTCAAACGGAGCATGCAGCGGTAGCCAGGCTAAAACACAAAATATGGACTCTTATTTATGTTATTATTAATTAAAGGGAATATGTTGCTCTCTAAACAAAGTTTAGAAGTGGATTCCAAGATAAAGGTGACAATATTATTAACATATTGTATGTTATATGATAGCAGTACCGTTGGTGTCTGAAGCTTGGGTAACCAGTGTATTTGGACAGCCGTTAGCTCTGCTCATTTCCGCCAGAGGGCAGGTGTGTACTCGAAGATGGCGCCACCAGGATGATGTGACTACGTCTGACGTCATAACTGTCATAACTGTCAGTCAATATTACTCCAAATTAATACCCACCCCTGCCGTGGGTATTACTAGAACTTTATTATGTAATTCCCATATATGGAGAAGGTAGTTATTCCGCTGAAATGACTCGCACCCAGACGTCTATTGAGATGGAGGGCTGTGTTTTTCAAAAGCATTAAATGGTGCTTCTCTGGTTAAAAATAAAGCCGAGGGATAATTATAAGGCCTACAATAATGTATTTGAAATAGAGATATAAGATATAGAAAAACACATTCATGCTTTAGTCTTCCGGTTATCTGTTTGGCTTAGCTATTAATTCCCATTGCCTCCCAGCTATTATATGAATACATTCAGTGAAGATGTTGTCATAAGTGTGCCTTTATTTTGTTCTCTCACAAAGTTATTTATCCAAATGCAATGTTATGGTGAATCTGCCTTAGTGGAGAATATACATACTATGTATGAACCGTCCCATTCTTACTCTTTGTATGCACATACGTAGCTATACGTAAGGTATAGGAGATACGTATGTACATAGATACGTCCTGTTGTTGTATAAAGTGTTCCATATCATGTATACATATGACCCTAGCTGAAGGACTCATATTATAACCATTGTATCATTCAATCATCCTGCGTTGTACATTTCATCATGCTTTATAAAACTATGACAATTACTGGTTCATGACTGTCATCATCTTGCAATATTATTATGATTATGACACAGGCGAGGCGTTGCGTCGTCCATGTATATGTAAACTCGCGGTGGGTTCAGGTTGTAATAACTTGTAATCCAGATGCCGTGTCCTGTGAAAGTAGGAATCAGTTTAGTCGAGGGAGCTGGGGAGAAGGTTGACAGTAAGGATGGAGAATATCGTTTAATGAAATTCTATTTTATATTTAGTGCACATAATCCCATGTATCTTCATCTCATATGATATAGCCACCTTATTGACTCAGCCCCCTTTGACTAGGCTAGGATTGGCCTTACAAGGTGCATCCCCAACCATTCTAGTACAGGACGTGTAAAGTGTAAATAGTGTAGAATATTGGAGAGGAATCATGAGAGACGCCTCAAGTCTTTACTGTAAATACGGAACAGAGATTGTGCTTTGTCACTCAGTTCCATGATAAATAGTGCATTTGTGTTTCCTTCTACTGACTGTACAAATATACCTTAATATTATGATGCCCTTCATGCTTATCAAACAGAACAGAAATCTTGCACGGTCCCTTTCGGTTCAGCTTTGCATATGTGGAAGCTATTTATGGTTTAGTTAATGCAATTTTCTCCATTTGATTGTCTAGAAATGGACCTATATTTTTTCTGTTAGTCAGTTTTCATTTTCTAGGACTGACTCCAGCCTTTAACACGGTGGCCACTGACATTGTTTCGGATGTACAGATTTATCATAGCTAACTTACAAGCCAGTCCAGCGATGTCGACTTTTCTTGATATTATTTAAGTGAAAGTGAGTATATGAAATGAAAGAGACGAGAATAGGGGGACACTTGCAGTTGCCAATATTCCTATTTATTGAATCGGTATCTGTTGATTTCGTGTAGGTCTATGGTAACGTTCGCAGAACTGATGTTCACTGAGGTAACGTTATAATTTCTAGAACTGCCAGAAAGAAAATGTTTCATTAGGTCCAAGCTCACTCCTATAGACCCAGTGATTGTGGTTATATGCATGTATACTACAACAGTAGGAGTATATGATATTATTAGGAGTGCCTAGAAGAGACTACTGTGTGTAATTACATTGCCATACTCTGTTCGAAGCAATATTGGACTTTTTTGTTCCTGAATGCACACATGGTTGCAGTTATTCATGGGCTTTCGGACACTGGGGTGCCTGGCCTTTGTGGTCAGTGTACTAACGTTTAGGATAGAAAACTATACAAGGGCTGAAATGGTTCTATATTAGGACTCTCTGTTCATAATTGCCACCGCCGCCATTAAACGTGTGGACAAGTGACTAACAATCACCAGTAGAAGCTGTGTATTTGTATGTGTTACAATACAAAGATGCAAAAGGAGTTATAATTTGCCAGCAGGTATGGCTTGCCATTGTCAGAAGAGTGTAATGAAATAATGCCTACAGTGCTAAAAGAAAAGGCCCTTTCATAATCAGATTTTACTTTGTGATGGGCACCTACATTGTAGATTGTAATAGTAAGGGCGTCATCCTTATTCTGTCAGTGTCAAACTGAATTTTACATAGTGCCCCAGACCGAGGGATATCTGTGGCACCGCTCGGTGACTCATGTAAAGAGAACTTCACGTGTAGTCTTGTACAGAAAGCCTTACCCGGTGTCTAGGTTCATGACGTTAATATGGCGTCGCTATAGGACGATACGTCGTCATGAGCACGTGACAAGATTAAACTGGCCAATCAAGTGTATTTATGTTGACTGTGGGACGTATGCCGTCGTCAAGAGGCTTTTGTATCCTTCATGCATTATGAGAATGATGTATGGGACCGACTGAAAATAAACTGAAGATATTGTTCGAATGTATGAAATTGTGGTTTGTCTTTGTTGTCTATATTCTATAAAGCTATAATGATATAATATACCTGGGATTAGTATGAACAATTTTAAAGTGTAGACTAGGCCTATTGCGAAAACCCTTAGGGAGTGGGTCTAATACCCCCTCATTAAGTAACAAGGGTTAAAAAATAATAGACCACTTAATTCGACATGGCGACATGGGCTTAGCAACATGGGACATATGGACAATACGAGATGACATGGGCCACGAGTATTTCCTAAAATCGACAGGGTGGCGGGAAATGGAGCTTATTATTATTTCTTTAACGTTTTTAGAAAAGTATCAAGTAAAGGAAATCTAATTTAAAACGTTTTAAAATGGTATTTTTCGACTGGGACAGTCATTTCTCTTCTTGGAGTCTGCTGGGAACATCTCAACCTACTGGGCGAGGTTTAATCTTCTTGAGACTTCTTATAGGTCATTTACAGCATATATAATCAATGCTCAACCCAAATATGGAAGTGATTGACCACACCATATTGATACTGCAGCCTTCCACAGAAGGGGTATCTCTACATTGAATATGACAGAGTTCTGTCCTATTGACATGACATTTATTATGAAAGGTGTATGGACTCCTCACCAGACTTAGTCATAGGTTGTGGACATATCCATACTGTAACATATCAAAATATCAGAATGGGTTATTATTATAATTTCCATGATAACCTAGGAAAGGAAGAGCCAACATATCATCCAAATGGAACATTCTAAACTATACTATAGTCATGAACCATCGACTATCTCATCAATAGACCATGCTGACACTTGCCTGGTTAGCCCAGTCAGTTGAGTGTCTGTCTATAAATCCGAGGGTTGAGGGTTCGAGGCTCTCTTAGGGAAATTTACTAAATTGTTTTCAAAAGTTAGCCCTGAACTAACACACACCAGGGGGAGTGTGTGAATTTCTAAAGATTCAGAGAACGTCCACCAGGTGGGGTTAGTGAGTTTCTAAAGGTTCTGAACATCTCCATGCACAGGGTCCCGCCACCAGTTTGTCCGAATTATCCCTAAAGATGGGTTAGAAGCTGGGTCAGGGTCGATTTTTAATTTCCCAGTTATTTGCGTTCATAAACTCTATACAAATGCACATGTCACTTTTAAAGCATTCTGATACTCATAAATGCACCAAATTGAGAGAAAACCATGTACAACCATGCTCTGGGGATCTCATGGGACCCATCACTATTCCCTCTGCAGCCCAGATGGTGTTATACAACGTTACAGCCTATGGAGATTTTTGATAGTGGGTCGATCATGCCACCAGTGGCAACCATACGAACTCTCTTCTGTATCATTATTTTATGCTTTTCTGTGGGGTTTTATGCTATAAAAATTTGCAACATTCATAGGGATAATTATTGAATGTGTTATAAGTAGTTATACTTATAGACTATTTAGAGTGAGAATTATGCCTCCGAGATGCAACTCCTAACTCAACATTAAGGCCTGTCTCTATATCCCCAATGCAATGAAGGAAAGCTCAGTTCAAAGTTAAAGATAATTAATACGCATTCAAACACAAGTCAATAGACATCTCAATTTTTATTCAATATCAAAACAACTCAATTCATGATAATCTACACACATTCGTTAATACTAATGCAATTCAAGATAATAATGCTTGTTCCATGCATAATCTCCCAGGTAACGTACTCCTTTACCTTTGGTGACATCTTGTGCACATAAGATGAGGCCTACTGTGTACAGTTTCACTACCTAGATATGCCATTAGATATGCCAGTTTCAGATCTCCAATGTTGAAACATTTTAAAGTTATCTAGATAACAAAGTCCTCACTGAGGAGCATCGATATCTGGAGAATTCATATTGATATAATGAGACGTTGTAGAAATGGTAGGCTATAATCATTCGATAACGGGATTTACTTCACTATATTTTGCATTTCAGAAAAGTTCAAATTTGCTAAAATCACGATGTGTGTTTTTTTTTCTACAATACTGTGCAAACAATAACGTGGTGACGGTGGTCCACTAGGCCAACATGGCTTTTCAAAGCAGTCTTATATTGCCATCGAGTCTGAAGCATTGCCTGACTGCAGCCTGTGCTACGATGAGGTCCCTCCAGGGCGGGGAGAGGTACTTCTGACACAGCGACAGGTGCCCTTTAATGCCCTCCAGGGCGAACTTGATATTGCCAGCGAGGGCCTCCTCCATGGCATTGGAGTACAGGTCATGAGAGACGCTGAGTTTCTTCATGCATTCCTCCAGGTCCTGGGAGTGGTGACACCTGTCACATCGCACCAAGGTGTTGCCTATGGTCCTGATGAGGTTGAGCTCAGCCTCACACTCCTCACACTTCCAGGTGGGCACGTTCTGGTGCAGGTCCCTCCATAGTGGCCAGTTGTTAACGCAGGCCGGGCAATTGCACTGGAAGCTGTAGCGTAGGGTGATATTCATCCTCCGCTGGCTCAGCACATTCTTGTAGAAGACCATACCATAGTCTATGGATATCTCTTTGCCCTTTCTGATGTTCCTCACTGCCTTGATCACCACGTCTTTACCGTGGTACACTGCCACTGCTGATGGTTCACAGGAATGGTTGATGAGTGCTGCGGTGGGGTACAGCCCCATTCCTATATCCACTGGTCTGGGGTCCTCAAAGTCTGAAGGAAACTGGAGCTTGATAATGCCCTTACAGTTCACTTGGACAGCTTGGATGAGCCTCATGACTAAACCACCTATTGCCACCAGGGTTTTGTTATACTTGGTATCAACCTGGGTCTTTTCCTCATCATCTGCAAAGAAGCCACAGAGTTGGAGCAGCTTTGTCAAGTAGACTGCAAACACTGTGAAGTCTGAGAGCCCTTCTGGTACCCTTTTATCTAAATTTGTCACCATGTTGTAAACAGAGTAGAAACCATCATCATAAACACCGTCCTTGTTTAACACCCCGTTGGCATAGTCTGGCGTACTGTCTTTATGCTCCTCAAGAAATTCAAGCAGGTATTTCAAGCCTGCCTTTCTGACTATTCTAAACACCAGTTGCCCAATGGTCCCACACCAGTTCTTGCTGAGAAGGTTGAGGAATTTGTATTCTACTTTGTGGTGGGTTTCCCACGCTTCCTGCCGGCAGGTCTCAGAACAGAACTGGATGTTCCCACACTGGTGATCAGGAATGCTGATAATCACTGCTTTGAGACACTGGTAACAATGCTTGTCGTAATACTCCTCCAGTAATATAGCTTCAAATGGCTTCTCTGCTGTGATCAAATCACCAACTGTGATGTTGGCTGCTGCCTTCAAATGCCTTCCTATGATGTCCTTATAACTGACATCGGCCTTTGATGTCAGGTGTGGGTATTTAGGATTGGGTTCCTTGACCTGTGGTAGCTGGAAATCGTCTTCTGACTTTGGTGGACTATCATCTAGAATAGACTCACACTGTTTCAACTGCTTATCCAAACTTGTCTTCCACATAGCCAGCCCCTTGTCGTCAAGCTTTGCATCACATAGGGACTTCTGTGCTGCTAGGAAACTGTCCACAGCTTGCGTCTTATTCTTTAATTTCAAATAGCATTTCCCTCGTCTATCAAATATTTTGTAGATGATATCTGCATTGTACCCACTCTCTATAGCCATATCGACATCTTTGATACAAAGGTCATATCGCTGTAGGTGGAACAGGGCTGCGGACCTATTAGCAAAGGCCAAAGACAATTGTGATTTAGGATCAATGTCTGGATCTTCACTTTCTTTACTCAAGCTCTCCGCAAAAGTCATTTCAGTTGGTGCTTGCATGAGACTGGCAGTGTAGGATTTAATGGATTGTTTGTATTCTTTCTTCTGGAACAGTTTATTTCCTTCTTCCCTCAGCTGCTTTGCCTTGGTGGGAGATTTGAGGTCATAGCTAGAGTGAAAGACTAACGAGTCATGGATAAGGTCTCTCTGGAGCATGAAGTCTACTCTGAGGTTGTCTTGTTTGATGAATGAAAATGCTTCATTTTCAGTCTTTGGAAGTTGCGAGTTGATGGTGTGGAGGACATTGGCCATGTTCTCCCCTATATAACCCGTCTCCTCCATGGTGTATGCGGCTATCAGTCACACCTACAGGAGGAAAGAAAACAAGGACTGATGAGAATGATGTGCAAGACCATTATGTGTATGCATCATACATGTATATAAATAGCAATAGAAGCGTTCCTAACCTAAGACATACATGACTGTTTTAAATATGAAACATGTTTGAGGGAAGCAGGTGTATTCGAATATATTATTTGTTCCTGCATATGAATTATACATAAACCACTATCCACACCGTACTATTTCCTTCTTACGCCAGAGAACATATTGCGTGGTACTACATTATAATGTACAAAGCACATTTAGACATCACCCAGACAATATGCGTTTTGTGTGTTTTTTGTTGTTGTAGTTTTTTTTGTGTTTTTCATTGTGTTATTTTTTTGGGGAGGGAGGTATTTAAAGCTACAATAACAAGTTATTGGGGCATTGCCTGGAAATAACCTTATACTATTCGCTGCTCTTTAGTAAGCGTACTTAGAGTGGGGAATAGCGTAGTGAAACTAGTGTTTATTACACGCGCCAGTCTTCAGAGGGAGCCACTGGCCACATGAGACAAGAGTCCAACCATAAATACGTTTTGGCATTTGCTTGCTAAGTGTATTGGTTTTGTATTGACCAGGCTTAGTTTTACTGAACCAATTTTAACAGGTGAATATCCCAGCGTCAATTTACACCTACTTCTAGATGGATCCCCGTGTAGCTTTGTTCAAAAATATGCGTTGGAGATTTCAAATGCCATACAAAAAAGGTAAATATTTACATATGTGTACCCCTGAGGTGAATCAGTATAACCCAATAGTGAATAACTTGCTGTACCGATATTGAGTATTTCGTACATTATGATTAAGGAATAAAAGAATACCCAGTAAAACTTAAGTAACATTGGGATGTTTGGTGGTTCCGTGGATATATGGTATAGGGATTGTGTTAATCCGGATACAGCTGTTTACATGACCAGGAGGACTTATCCCAGGTACCTGCACTGGTGCCTCTACACCCCTTATGTAGGGGACGTTCACTGATGGGGTCACTTTTTCAGAGACCTTTTCCAGAACCCCTCCCCCTGTATATTATTTAAATTAACTTGTACTAATTATGGCCCGGGTCACCTTTGATTCCAAAACCCAAATAGCTCCAACCCCTAGCCAATGACGTCGTTTGTGAACGTGTCCATAACACTAGTATATGCAGTCTGGTCAACGTGACTGATATATCTAATGACGCCAGAACCCAAAATAGTTATCAAATTTCACAGCAACGCTAGGGATGCTATCAGACAAATAAATCATGTCCATGAAATATATCAATTGACCTTTACATCATAATATGTATTCGTGTAGGCCTAACCTACATGACTAATCTATTTTTGGATAGTCTTATCTCACAGGTGAGGTATGATATACATGGTTATATACATGTAGTAGTATAGTAGTTGGTTCATATAACCTTATAGAGGTGTACATACGTACATAACCCAGTTTCTATGGTACCTCTATAATGCATCTCGTTGACTTGATGGTATGCTACAGCATAACAGTAACATAGCTAGAGTTCCTTGAGCAAGGCGTGTCTTTGGCTCAATCTAAAGCTGCTGTCCTGGACATCTTGTACCAGTGTCGAATACTACAGTGAAATCTCGGGTCAAGAATAATTGCTAGAAGGAACTTCCTCTTATAAGGATCACATTTCTATGGTACCAATTCTCTGTTCTCTGTATCGTTTGTAATGATATAGAGATTGGTCATAAAGAACCGTAGCATACAAGGCGCATGTGTTTGATCCTAAGATCCTCCGTACACATGTGACTAGATTTGACTTTAGTACAATTCCTGTTATCCACGATTCTGCGAATTTTTGTTAAATCAAGTGTAAAGGTACACCTACCTCTCGGTACGCTGTAGGGGTGAAATAGATGACTGAGGAGGGCAACGACCACTGAATCGTCCACCACACTTCTATCGACTTCCAGACACCGGCCGGTGAGTTTCCTGGCCTCAACACAACTGGGTCAGAGCTTTATTTAGGATCCACTAAGCCCCCGGCCTAACAGCCCCCCCTCCCCCCGCCACCCATTGACCCACTCTCCTCCAGGTGGCTAGACCTGGGTTCCCATGGCAACGGATTTTTCTAGGTACTTCTAGGAGGAGGCCGGGAAGAGTTTATTTATACACAGGTTTGGTTGGGCAGAGGGAATACCATGGCAGGGGCACGTGCTACAACCCCGGGGGCCACTCCCTCAGCCTTGCTGACCATGTGTGAACACGATTCCAAGGGAAAGGGTATGTTTTTGGACCCTGGGCACGGACCCGCGAGGGCCGTTGAAAAGGGGTGCTTTTTAGGTAATTTTGGAGGAAAAGGGGCCTTATGACTAGAAAAACGTACAGGTATAAATGTTATTCAATTTCTGTTCTGAAATTAGAACTATAAGGGTACATTTTAGGCCCACCTTTTGTGGATTTCTTCTATGATATTTCTCGACCATCCTTGATAAGGGTATTTTTTTCCTACTCTTTTTTGATAAGGGTATGTTTTGAGCTCAATTTTCCTTGAAAGGGTGGTATATTGCTGATTTGTCTCCCGTGATATGGGTATCAAATTTGAGGTGACGTTCCCACATAGTTACTATAGAAAATATAGGGAGTGCCCCCCCGGGGGCTACAACCTGGGGCTCGGCGGGGCTGCACGCATGCACGTGGTGTCTCCATCTCCCAGTATGCCATAATATACATGTGATACTGCTGGGATTTATAGGAACATGTGGTCGTTCAAAGCATATGTTTGGAGAGCAGCGTATGTATGCACAGATGGGATATTCCATGAGAGGCTATTGATAACATCGGACCGACTTGGTACATTTGAAAAGTTTAGTTGTTTTTTGGAAATACATGTACCAACTGATGATAACAGCTAGATATGCATGCCTTCCTTTACTTATACTATTTTTAAAAATGTAATAATATTATAAATGAATGATATTGCTGCTCACAAAACGTAATTACCCAACTAATAAAATATATCCATTCTTAACGTTTCTAAATGTTAGCTGCCAGGGTAAAGGTCTCCCAACGTTTCAAAAACGATTGGAAATTGTTTAGAAACCATTGCCTGGGTATGATCCAAGGCAATGCGATCATAGCATGATATTGAGCATGTCTCAGTCTAGTCTGTATATAGGTGATTATGCCGACCAATAATATATAATCTATGTTTAAAGGGTTACCGATAGAGGTTATCTGCCAGTTACAGCTGTAACTTGGTCGACTGGCAAGTGTTATGTACTGTGTGTGATACCGATGTTTGAAACACTGAGGGACAAACAGTTATGCAATACAATGTAAGCTGCATCGTAGTTTTATATAGGTAAATGCAATCATGTATGATTTCAGATAGACAATGTAGTATACCAATGTAGGAAAGTAAGTATATAACTTATATCGGTATAATGATGACATTGTATCGGTGCATGTGCATGTATAGTACGTATTCTAATAACTGGTAACAGAATAAATAAAAGGACAACACGGAGAACTACACGGTTGATTCATCTTTATTTTTTATGGTATCATCTTTAATCAATTCTGAACTTGGGTGTTGAGAACTCCACATAATTTAATATGTACACTTTCATCTTGATTAAATATACGTTTGCTCCTACCTCAAGAAAAAGACTCCACTTAGACTTAAGCATGCATCTTATCAGAAATGGAAACCGGAAGTAGAATTATTTTTCATCATTAACAATCAGCTTTTCAATTTTGATAATCAGTCCTCATAATTTCCCCTTTCGCATGGTATGCACACAATATTTCCTCCTTTCGTTACCTTTCACACCCTTGTTGAACAACTTGAGCGCCTCACCTTTCACACAAAATCACACAGCACTTACACAACACACCTTTCAATAATACATAGACAAAGGTTCACGAGTATAGTTCCCCACTGAGGGTTATTTCACGAGGCGGAGCCGAGTGAAATAACCCTCAGTGGGGAACTATACGAGTGCTCCTTTGTGTTTATTTCAGGTTATTATTAACTATATTCCTCAAAATTCCACTTAATTGATCTGAAAAAGCTATTTTACAGTGTTTAAATCATCAACTTTAATGATTTAAAAGGCCGTGAAATACGGGAGAGGGTTATTTAACAGGGGGTGTGAAATACGGCCTTCCTTGGTTAAGTCAATGGGACGGCCGTATTTACCATGAAATAAAAGATAGTACGGATGCTCAGAAAGCTAGATACATTTTGTACCATGAATGGGATAGGACAAACCATTTGGTATGCACCACCATATTATATAACATCCAACAACTTATTTGATTTGTAGAATATGATCTTGATAAGAATAGTTTATCTGTCTTGCATAGTCAAATCAATGTACCATTGGGGGTTACTTTAATAGTTAAGTGATAAAATCTCTCGTATAACGCGCATCCTTATATTTATAGGGGTTACACGAGATGCTATTATATGCAGTATGCATGTAAATCTGGGTTTGGTTCGCGTACAAAATAATTCACAGTATTTGACAAATTCATATAATTATAATTGATGAATTTACAAGTCTTGTTCTCAAATTCCTCCTATTTGCATCTTTAAATGAAACTACATGTAATAGCTATAGTATCACGGTTCTGAGTTAATTGCCTTTACCAATGCTGTAAAAGAAGGCCTTGATGTTGTAGATCTGCTTCAGAGTGCCCATACACGACACCATGTCCCTCCAGGGCCGCTTAATGTAGGTCTGCATCAGGCGGAGGTGCTCCTCCAGTACAGGTAAGGCAGCCTCGATCTGCCCCTTTAAGGTGTCCTTCATGGCCAGGGCGTACAGGTCATGGGACACCTGGAGGCGGTAGAGCACCTCCCCCATGTCCTGGCTGATCCCACAGTGTGGGCAATCCAGCACGACGGGCTGGGTGGTGGGCATGTCACCCCCACACTTAGCACACAGGAGGACGGGCACCCTGCACTCGATCTCATCCCACATGGGCCAGCCATTGCTGCATGCCTCACACCGGCAGTCGAAGTAGAACTGGGTCTGGTAGAACATCTGGCGCTCCTTCTGAGGGTTGGTGTAGTAGCACATGGCGTAGTAGATGAAGATGGGCTCTCCAGGCTTGATGTCTCGCACTGCTACAGCCACACTAGTGCTGCCATAGAAGGTCATCTCCACGTTGGGGTCACACGAGTGGTTCATGAGGGCCATGGTGGGGTACATGCCCAGGCCAATGTCCAGGGGCTGGCACTCACGGAAGTCATTAGTCATCTTCATGACACTCACGGCAATGGCATTACACTGGGTGACCTGGATGTGATGCATGATGGAGGTGGCAACGATCCTGTCAGCTTCCTCCTGGGTGTCCCCCAGCTCCTTGGCCTCCCTCCAGTAGTCTGGGTTCTCCTTGACGACCTTAAGCATCATAATGGCCATGATGCTGAAGGGTAGGAGGTCCTCCAGGAGTCTGAGGTCGCCATTGGTTACCAGGGTGAACATGGAGTGGTAGTCACCGCGGTAAACGCCCTCCTTGTCAAAGCCACTCACCAGGTCTGGTTTCTCGTGGTTGTACTTGGACTTGCCGAAGTAATCCCTCAGGGTCTTGTAGGGAGTTGACAGTGTTACCCTCAGGGCTAGATGCCCTAGCTTTGTCGCCCACTGGTCGGATAGCCAAGAGAGGTAGCTGCACTCAACATGGTGGTATTTCCCCCAGGCTTCTTTCTGGCAGGCAACACTGCAGAAACTGACTGAGCTGCAGCCGTAGCATGGTATCGGAGCCTTCACCTGCATCTGGCAGTTGTAGCAGTAGAGGCCATAAAAGGTGGAGTACAGAATGGAGGCCAGTGGCTTCTCCACAGCAATCACATCCCCAATGAGCACCTCCTCCTTGGCCACCACCTGCCGACCCATCCTCTCCGTCATAGACAGCCCCCAGCTATTGTTCCCACGCGCAAACCTAACACCAGCCTGACCTGTAGGTTCTGGTAATTCAATTTCAACATTTGTTGCAGCCTGTTTCTTCTTCCTGAGCTGCTCCTTGGTGAGAGCACTTGTCTGCTCAATCTGCTTGGTGAAGCTCTCTGTCCAGATATCCAGGCCTTTAGCATCAAGTTTGGCATCTTTGAGGCTCTCGATCCCCTTGTCGAAGCACTCAATAGCCTGGGCTTTCCTAGCTAGGTGGCTGAGGCATTTGCCCTTTCTGTCCCAAAGCTTGAAGAGCTGCTCGGCGGGGTACCCCCACTCTACTGCTAGGTCGATGTCCCTGATGCTGAGCTCGTAGAACCTGAGGAACTGCAAGGCTGCTGACCTGTTACCGAGCACCAAGAGCAGCTCCTCAGAGGCCTTGTAACCAGGGGCTGATTTACCATCCTGAGCAGCTCCTGAGGCTGGCAGGAAGGGGGCCAGGGAGAGACCCTTGTTGAACAACTTGAGCGCCTCACCAAACTTCTTCTTGGCAAAGAAGCGATTTCCTTCTTCGCGCAACTTCTGTGATTCGGCTGCATCTTTCTGGCAGAAGTCTGGTTTCACCTGAAAGGGTTGGGATATAATGAGTAACGCTCCTGTTGTACATATGGTATACCTATATATATATAGCCTCTTAATGTCCTTGGTGGGAATGTTTAATACACATGATTCAATGTTTAAACACAAACATTATTTTCATGATATACTTAACAATGTGACATACAGAGGCGTAGAAAGCAATACTCTTAGGGGGCAGGGTCGCGGTTGGAGAGGGCCTCTAGGTTCTTCTATGGGTTTATAACTATAGGGATCCTCTCGTCATTTGAGGGGTTGAGGGGTTCCTTCGTCACTGGACATCACACAAGAGGCAGTTATAACCATTATGGTGTAACATATTAATTAGCCTCACTACTTGCTTAATAATTGTATCCCAAATTATAAATAATATCAACATCTAAAATAAGCGAAAGGTAACAACCCTTCAATATGGCAATATTCTATTGCAATATATATAGGTTACTGCCTCACCCCAATTTAATGGGTCATGTATCATATTGAAATGATGTGGTATAGGAAGACAAATGCATTTTATAAGGATATTCAGCAAATCAGGGTAAAGCTTTGTATGAAATGACAGACAACAAAAGAATTCAATTATATAAACAAATGCCTGGTTTCTGAGGTATTATGGTATTGTGGCACTTTCATGATTTCAAGACGGCATTTCAACTACGCGGGAATAATGATACGATGATTCGCGATTCCTATATATTCATGTATGTATGATTAAAATGTGACTGTTGCTGGTTCATCTCTGATATTGTATAGTTAAAAGACACTATAGGTGTGAATCTAATACAGGTAACAATGTGATTCTAGGTCATGTTAGTATGCTTACAGGTATCTATGTTTGTAGGTATGTGTGGACAAGAGTAATAATGTGTGTACAGGCAGAAATTGAGGATGTGGTATCGGGTAAGTCTATTATTCCTGGTGACCAAAATGTATGATTATCTATTAAAAGGGACTCTCTCATTAAAGCAAACACAGGATAAAGGACAGCAAAATAGTTGGTACAGAATGAATGCATTGTTGGTAAATGTGAGCATAAAAATATATTATACAAGGTTGGAAGGTACAGTGAAAGTGGTTCAACGTGGTTGGTTTATATGCTATGCACACTCCATATAAATTATGTTGTGTTACACATAATATTTACTATCCAAACAATTGAGTTACCATTAAATAGTAAACAACGTCTGTTCTGTAACAAATTGGAGATACACTTGAATTATATAGGAAATTATTTCTTTGATCTGCTTTAGATGAGGTAGGTAGCAGGGAATGGTTCAAAGACTCTGTTGTATAAAACACCGGACGTTGTGTTTCGATGTAAATAAAGTAATGACTATAATGGTAATGGTTGCTTATGATAGCACGCTTATGATATTGATGAATCTATAACATAAATATAATTACATTCCTCTGCCTACATATTCTTCTACCATTGACGCAGTAGCTAAATGTAACATGTAACTATGCTACGGCCAAATGACATGGTTGCAGTTTACTGAAAACGATATATCTATTACTGGCTACAATGAATATGTACATTCAATGCAATTGTCTTGTCGTGACATATGCCGCATTTTATGGCTTAAAAACGAGGTCTATGCCCTCTTTATAGGGGGGGCAAAAAAAGAATCATAGTCGACAAAGAAAAAGAAGAAAAAAACGGGGAAATATCCAGAGGTGATGGCGAGAGGTACGTATACACGACATACAGTTAAGGTGCTAGTCACACATGGCACAACACAAGACATGGAAGGACAGACATAGCACCAGACATACGCCAACTAGACTAACATAATGTGGACATGACTACACAAAGATTTGTATACATGATAAAGATAAGGGCGATTCTCATGAGATTTGTACATATTTCATAGTTGAACTCCTCAAAAGCCATCCGGCCATGCCAAGTGTAGCATAAGTATTTTTACTTTATTGAAATATTGATTTCAAGTAGGATACTCTTAAGCCATACAAGATCATGGCATTTATTCTTTTCTATTGCATACAAGTCATAAATAAAAAATAATTTCAGGCAATTGTCAGTGAGTTTTGGTTTTGGTGAATTGATATGTAGGAGCGGTTACTAAAAAACATGTAGGACTCTTCACAAGAATGCCCATTGAAGGTTCGGCCAGATACCGAAAGGTATATGGGAAAGTCTGTGGAAAAAGGTATAAAGGATGATGGTCATAACTGTAAAATGACAAAACTGCAAGGTGAGGATTTTTAAAAATATATAAATGGTATCTATAGATAACATGTGCGAGATTGATAATGTATAAAGCAGGCGACAAGCATACGGCGAGAGATAAAGGGGAAAAAAATACCTTGGCTTCAGGACCCGTATCCTAAATGGAGAAATGGCATCATGCAAAACTCACAAGTTAATCATAGTCGTAACAGTAAGCAGTAACGATGGCGAATAGAATACAAGGCAAATGAATGGCGAACAACACAACGTTAAGATCCATTAACATAATATATACTAGGAATCAGCCCTTATGCACTTTGGGATATGATTTACACATTCTATAAGCAGAGTGCTGTTGAAGTTTTTCATCATGATAAGCATGGCAGACACCTAGCATATCTAATAACTGTTTGTTCATTTGATATTCTACACTTCAAATGATTCTCTGAAAATAGATAAATGAGTGAATGGACCAGTCACGGCAGAATAGAGATATGCAGATAGCCCATGATCAAAGCAACAGTAATTCCTGTATTGCATTCTGAAGAAATGCAAACAAAGCAAGTTGCCTTCTAATTAATTTTTAAATCCCCGCTGCATTCGAAAATCCATGCTGACTCCAAACACTGTGCAAAATGCAATTGTTCACTGGACTAAAATTGGCCTTAATCCAACGCCAGAGAAAGACAATTGTTAGTCTTTAATTTATACATTTTCTCTACATATAAAAGCCGCATGGCAACATAACTTGCGCATCATTCTTGCTTCATTTAAGCTTTAAGAAGTAGGCATTATCAAACAAGGTGTATACATGTCGTCACCTACATTAAGCATCTCTTGGATCTTGTTCTTCTGCAGCATGAATTCGATCCTGTCGACGTCCGAGAAGAAGGAGGCAAAGCGGCGCAGGTCGTCCTCGGCCATCTCCTGGGCCACTTCCTCTACCAGGTTGGCCAGCTTACATGTGACCTCCGACCCTGGAGGAGCCGCGTCCGGCGTCTTCATGGTAGCACCCTGATACATGTACACATAGTGGGTAGGAGGATATTAACTGGAGGCTGTATCATTTCAATTTACAAACAGTTGTGGAGCCTCTCAAATGGCCTGTGGGTTTCACAAATGCATTATGATATGGCACCCTCCATAAGGCATTCGCGGCACCCATAAATCAGTTTTTCATCATTTGAGGTACACGGCAGCCTCCTAGATTGTAAAAATTTCAGTTCGATTTAATTGTGTAATATAACATAGTTTTATTTACGACATAGGGGAAGGTTGCCAAAAATGCAAATAATTAATTATCTATTATGTCACTATTGTATACTAATAAAGAAATGCATTATTTTTTTGTAAATGTTAGTACATGTGACGTTCTGGAGTACAAATAGTATATTATGGAGCTCTAACAACAATGTATACAAACTCAAGACTAAATAACTGAAACTATAGGAAACAGAACAATGTCCAACTTCACATGTCGACAAATTAATATTTGACTTCAATCGCAGGCCAACGTTGACAGGTGGTGTCTTTGTATCTTTAGAATCCTGGTGGTTTACCTACCTCCATATTCACTGGCAGAAGGGATCTGTGGTAAAAGAGTATGTAATCATAATTATCACAATATGTTCAGGTTTAGGCCCCTGTTAACAAGGTAATGTTATTTGCATCCAGATTCAACTCATAAGCATGGATCTATAAAGCACGTCTATTACTGTTGTCACCTCATCATAATTATAACTTAGGATTAGGTATGACATAAACCTTCTGGGGCACATCCCTGAATGTCGTGCACATAATAACTATTTCCTATCGTTATAACATATCGAAAATGAAAACCACTGAACATTCAACCAGTCCAGACATTTTGTGCTCGCGAAAACACATGTAGGCCCCTGTAGCTACTTTGTATAATTGATATGTTTCAGATGCATGACCAGTATGGCCATGCAGCTACCCATACCTAAGATCGCACTGATTGTATCAATACGGCATTATACTACACACCCATGTGAGGCTTAGCACGAAGGAGCAGCTCATGAGGTGAGGTGAGCAGAATGTACACGTGGAGTACACTGCACTGGAGTGCCGGTCTATGTATACAAGGAGATATATTTAGCTCTGGCCTAGAAGCTCAGTGTCTACACTTCTAGGATTCCCTGTCAGGCCACCCCCACGCATAGCTATCCTATAGCCCAGTTTCAGTCGGAATATTTCCACCATAACACATAGTCTTAAATCATATACTTGTTTTTGGTAACTCATTATGATAAAAAGAAAAGTCCCATAATATGTAAATCCTTATTGGTGGGATCGATCACTTACCTGTCTAGCGTAGGGAAAAGTAACAGCTATATGACCTTACGTCTGTTGTAAGGAGTGTCTTCTCTGAGCTAACCGAGCTGCTCTACTGTCGAGGGGCTGGTTCAGCTCAACCCCCCCCCCCTCGCCCTTCCCACTCCTAGCTACTACTCCCCTCCCACCACTGCCCCTTTTCCAGCTTAGCTCACTTTGGGTCTGATATTAGGCCGTTTTTTTTTATGATAACTTGGATTAGGAATCCGCCGCCGATTTTTTTTTTGCCATTTTGAAAACATATCAACCGCTCAACATTAGACTATTCAGATCGGGTATATTTCTCAATATACATGTAACCTCATTTGATTGCCCAAAAGTGGGAAATTCCATGCTTAAAAAATGTCTTGCTTTTCTGGACAGTGCGACATTTTGATACACAGAAAGCTAAGACATTATTAGGTGGACTTGGACAGCCGGTTTACGTATATCATATCATACATATGGAGGGTTTTGCTCCGTCAATATACCTTATAAGGGGGTCCGTATAAATCGTTTATTGGGCCTATCAACGTATTCATAGTTTCTGCAAGTACTAGTATCTCCATGAATGTGAAAATTAGATCCATCGATGAATATGGAAATTCTCATGGGCAATATATGATGCCGTATAAATGTTATAAATGAGCTTGATGGGTGTTAATAGGCAATAGTTATGAAATGATTACCTAGGCCATCCTTAAAAAAAAGTTTGTTTCCGGTGGAACGGGTGGGCTAAAAAAAAATCACCGGGCGGCTGCAGTCTTTTTTCTTCTGATCGGTGTGGCAACTCTGTGGGTTGTTTCACAAGGGGGACATACAATTAATTGTAGAATAAGTGTTTCTATAGGAGGTGTTAATTGTATATAACCACTAAGACCGACATATGGTTGTATCAATTGTATACTGCTTATAAAAAGTGTTTCACAAAGGTCTACAACCAAGCTGTTAAGTCAGGGTCTTTGGCCTACAATCTAGATACAACTAATGTATAAATGTTTCACAGTGCATATTAGCGTGGAGCTCATACAATGCCCGCTAATATTTTCCTTACATATTTTTTCACGTTTTTTTCATGCAATATATGTGTCATACTACACAAAAGAATCCCTGCAAATATCAGTTTATTTAGAATGAAAATAAACTGATTATACACATTTAAACAACACTTATGTTGATCCTATGTTATTATCGTACAAGGGGAGCGTATCTAAGATTAATGCTACATGGTTATTAAGGTTGACTTACTTTTACCAAATGTTAGTCTTATGTTGGACGAAATTGACGATGAGGTTGACACATCCTGGTTTGGTAAAATAGTAATGCGTCGTGTGTCATAATTGTCTGAATATTGAATGGAAATCGGCTAATTAACTAATATTACTAGGTAGATGATACTTATGCTACTACAAATATCATGCTGGGTATTGAGAAGACAGAAGAGGAGGATCATCTGAAGACTATACCTCTAGATAACACCAAAGTTTATTGGTGTGCATACAATCATATAATCACATAATCGTATAGTCATAACAGTAAAGCATCTAAAATAGAATATGAATCTTCATTCCAATGACTTTCATTGCATCAAAACACATGTAAAAGGATTTGTTCGGGCAGAAAGTGTCGAAAGACGCTACGTTCAATAAAAGATTCAATTCAATTCAATGTTGGTGTTTCACAAGCCGCATTATTATCTTCAATTGTATCTGAGTATATGACCATAGATACAATTGAAACTTGTGAAACACAAAGATGAAATTAACATTGGGTGATTTTAAGTTGGTCTTAGAAAACATGTAAAATTAATTGTATCTATTTTCTCCTTGTGAAACACCCCACTGGGGCCCGGAACTACACCTTATATGTACCGAGATAAGGACCGCCCTACAGTCGGATCTAGGAGAGGGGTTCTACTATTGAGGTCATACAGCTGCCATTGTTAAAGACAGTAAGGTAGCAACACTATTAATTGTATTCATATAAAGCCACTTGATAATACATTTAATAGAACACAGACTCATTATTGCACAGGCCATGTATTCGTGAGGTTATTGCTGCATGATACGTTTCTCTATTTAGCACTTTTTTTGGGGAAAAATGTTTGCTACTTGTTGGATTGATTGATTGATTGATTTGTTTAACGTCCAGTTGTACATCAAGTACCTCACGGGACATATCTCAAGTTGGAAAGTTGGATCTACTCCAAAAGAAATCCTTTAATTGCCGGCCAGGTATTTACAAACGGTAAAACCCAAGATTTCCCAGAAATAAAAATAAACGTAGGGGGACCCGGTCTTGTTTTGCTAGGCCCGGGCGGGTGACCGGAAGTTAACTTTCTTTTGGCCCCATTACAAGATTCGATGAAAGATGAGGCATTTTGGTGCTAGTCAATATTAACCACAATGAGACAAAAATACATCAGTTATCATGATTTATTGGCATTTTCACAGGTTGTTATAATTACCAATATATATAATAATATAAATGTAGGATTATCGTACAGATTAGTTGATAAAATTGAATGATGTGGCTAAAGACCAATATTCAGAAAAGAGCCCTATCGTTGTATATCCGTACATCTTAAGAAACCACCCACACAACATACGTGACATTACGTAATCATTAGATTACAATTTAGTACATTATATTTTATTATCTACACATCTTGACGTCATTATATAAAAGCGACCAACGGTTAATAGCATCTTCGGTTTCTGTTATGTGGAAATCCAAAGTTCCATTCATTCTATATCAACGGTGTAATAGGCTATATCACATTTAGCACTGTTACTGGCCATGGTAATATACTATATTATACTCCCCAGGTGCCAATCTCCCATAATTTGAAAATTACATATACATACAAAATTACAAATATAGATTATATTGACCTTAAGATTACAGGAGGTATGCGTCTCGCATAGTCTTGCACATGAAGGAGTTCGGTTATAGTTGTATTATCAGTTTACAATAGAGAACCCCGATATAGACAATACCATATTATTAAGACTTGCTGAGTGGAAAGACATTACGATTATGGGGGATATGCAATTTTTGGGAGATATGCGCGACGTCTAGGCACCTCGAGAGTTTCTCCATTTGAGCATATAATGTGATCCTGTCACGCAGGTTAACCATAATTGTGTTTCACCCTAATTAAGCAGTTATAACTTTCAAATTTGACTATAGGAAATGGCAAGGTGGTATCGTAAGGGCACTTTTAAATTATACATGTTCATAAAAATTATGTCTTTTTTTTATAAAGCATTGGACATTGGCAAGGTGGTATCGCAAGGGCACTTAATACATGTTCATAATAATTAGTTCTTTTTCATTTATGCATTGGACATTACACAAGCAATGTTATTCCATTCTTAGATAGCCTAATGAATGCACATATTTTTAAGCATTGTAATCTCTAAAGCACCGTGTATTTGACCGCTAATTTGAATAATCAAGTATAGAGTGACACATCCATCTATTTTTATGATACTTATATCAAATCACAACAATATTGGTCCATTTGTATAAATCACCAATGTTAAAATCAGTGATAGGATATTAATCCAAGGGTTGACTCTCCAATATATGTATACTTTTACATAGGTCCAATGTATATAATGTATAAATGTATCTTATTATATTAAACTAACAGAAATACCCCTCTATACCATGACAGGAGGCATAACCTTTTGACATAAATCTTGATCCCAGATAGGTAAAACTTGTGTCATCAAGGAAAATAATGACAGAATGTATTACAGTACCCTGTATTGTATCACATTCCATGAAGTAATAGATCAATCTATTTACGTGTGATAGTTAGGTCGGATGACATCATCCCTCTGTTAAGTTCACTGATAAAACTACGATGATGCAGAAATGTTTACTAAAAAAGAAAGATTTTACTTCATAATAAATAAGCTGATGACACATCACAGCAAGGTGCCCAAGGCCCGAAGTGCAGACAAATGCACACTATGAGCGTTACCGGAGAGACTAAAAACGTCGTTATTAGTCTCTTGTACATTCATAATATCTGCTGGTCTTGAGAGATTCAGTCACAACATCCTGGAAGATTACATAGGGTAGTTTCACCGATTTGATGTGCTTGACTTGTCGTCTTAGGTATGCATATATATATATGGCAAGGGCTGATTCAGAGGGGGTCAGAAACTCAAGAACCCCCACCCTCCTTTGGGCTTATTTTCTCCTTCTTTCTAATGATATGATGATCCACATGACAGTTTAGATAATACATTGATGTTAAAGTCCATATCGTCGATTACCAGTACGCCATCTTGGGATCTTTAATACTTAGAATGAAATGCTGAAGAGGTAGTTGTCTAGCATTTACTTCTTGTTGCCATACAGTTTAGCTGCCTCCTCCCTCAACACATACTTCTTTACTTTCTGACTCACTGTTAACGGGTAGGAGTCCACAAAGTGAATGTACTTGGGGATCTTGAAGTGTGAAAGCTGTTAATAAATGAAAGGCATCATATTTATTGTTCTACAGATATTTCTTTTATCAATATATATGAAACACTAATTGATGTTGAAAGACTCATCCAGTATCCATATATTATTTAGATTTTTAAAATATTGGCCCTAGGCCCTAAACTTTGCACGTATCCCGGTTTTAATTATTAATTTAATTAATCCAGCATCATCATATATTTGTTGGTATCTTGTATATAATAATAACAACAACAATTGAGTTTATTTTGTGATCATCAATTAATTATAGACCTATCACATACTATTAATATATTCACTTCATGAAATGACTCCAAGTAAGTAAGGTCTGAAAAGACTCAAATGCCATGCTCCTGACTCACTTTGACAAATAAAGAGTATTCCCTGATGAAACTAGTAGGAATGGTTAACTCTACTTTCATGTTTAATCACTTAATAAAATTACTGCAACTGAACTAACCCTAAATTTTAGGGAATACTTTCTACATTCCTAGATTATTTAGATAAGTACTCACAGTATAAAGTTTTATATGGAATATTAACTAGTGATTTAATATTGAATTATACCTTTGTTTTAGTGAGTCACATATTTAAATATAGTATATCTAAATGTTATACATTCATATAATGATAAATAGTAACAAAAAAATGGAATTTCCATCCCTTAAAAAAAAACAAAAAAAACATTGTATTGACATACCTTGCCTTTGCAGAAAGCCCTGACGTCCTCGGGTGTCATGGTGTGTCCGTCCTTAACCTGGATCCAGGCCCCTACCTCCTCCCCTAGTCGGTCATCAGGGATACCAATAACCTGGATATAAGCATTGGGGATATAAGTATAGGGGCTTTATTTATCTACTACCCTAAAGGAAATGTGAACTCATGATTATAATATCCTGCTCATTTCTACCAGAGATTTTATAATTCCATGTTAGGCCACCTCAAGTTGGACTATGAGATTTTACAGCAAATTAATTAATTAATTTGAAAAGCCAAATGTTGAGTGTTTGCTGGTTAGCATCTTTTTAAATTTATTATTGTTGTCAAAGTATTTCCCCATATAAATTTACTTGTTCTTACATCCATGGTGGGAATTTTACATTTCCGATATGAATGGCTACAGTTAAAGACAGAGTTGCGTGGAAGTTTTAATATCATTATACCTGTACGTTGACAATGTCGGGGTGTTGGTGGATGAGCTGCTCCACCTCCAGGGGGTAGATGTTCTCACCTCCCCTTATGATGATGTCCTTACTCCGCCCCACGATGTAGCCATACCCCTCGCTGTCCATCGACGCCAGATCTCTACATTGGGTGGGGGGAAATGAACAATACAAATGGTATAATGAATGAATATTATGATAGTACAAATGTATGAATACAGAGTGCTGAAAATCAACGAAATATGAATGTATGATTAATTCCTAGCAACTATGTTGCAAAACAGCTCTTTTTTTCATAATAGAACTTGTAAACAATTCAAGGCTGATGTGTATCATGAATCTGGTTGAAAATGGATTTGTTGAGTCAGATTTTCCTGACCAAAAGTTTGCTAAAAATCTAGAAAAATATGATTTTTTAATATATTTTTTTTAATTCCCAAAAATTGGGGGGAAATTGTTAGGGTCGGCCCTATTTCGGATCTAGGGCCAGGTGGCCTGACACACCTTTTTTTCTTAGGCCTTACAACCAGGGGTTCCCAATGATATTCGATAAGAATATACAGCAGTCCAACATTATAGCACTCCAATGCACTATATGGGTATATATCTAAAACTGGACATCGACATCCATGTATCAGAGTCCTTCTAACAGAAAGCTATATTCAGTCTCATCAAAGTAGAAATACATAGGTTGCTATATGAAGGGGAAGGCCATGCCTATGTGTATGTCTGTGTGGGTGTACATGAGTCAGTGTCTATGAGTGTCTGTAGTCATGCTACAGTCATAGGGTGTTTTTAGGGAAATTTCACTTTTTTGCGTTTTTGAACTTTTTTCTCGCCAAATAAGGTTTTTTTAAGCAAATTTCACTTTTTTGCGATTTTGAACTTTTTTCTCGCCAAATAGGGTGTTTTTATGCAAATTTCACTTTTTTTGCGATTTTGAACTTTTTTCTCGCCAAATCAGGTGTTTTTAGGCAAATTTCACTTTTTGCGATTTTGAACTTTTTTCTCGCCAAACCAGGTGTTTTCAGGCAAATTTCACTTTTTTGCGATTTTGAACTTTTTTCTCGCCAAATAGGGGGTTTTTAGGCAAATTTCACTTTTTTGCGTTTTTGAACTTTTTTCTCGCCAAATAGGGGGTTTTTAAGCAAATTTCACTTTTTTGCGATTTTGAACTTTTTTCTCGCCAAACCAGGTGTTTTTAGGCAAATTTCACTTTTTTGCGATTTTGAACTTTTTTCTCGCCAAATAGGGGGTTTTTAGGCAAATTTCACTTTTTTGCGTTTTTGAACTTTTTTCTCGCCAAATAGGGGGTTTTTAAGCAAATTTCACTTTTTTGCGATTTTGAACTTTTTTCTCACCAAATAGGGTGTTTTTATGCAAATTTCACTTTTATTGCGATTTTGAACTTTTTTCTCGCCAAATCAGGTGTTTTTAGGCAAATTTCACTTTTTTGCGATTTTGAACTTTTTTCTCACCAAATAGGGTGTTTTTAAGGCAAATTTCACTTTTTTGCGATTTTGAACTTTTTTCTCGCCAAATAGGGGGTTTTTAGGCAAATTTCACTTTTTTGCGATTTTGAACTTTTTTTCTCGCCAAATAGGGGCTTTTTAGGCGAATTTCACTTCTTTGCGATTTTGAACTTTTTTCTCGCCAAAAGCTGCGGAATCTGCCTCCATGCGTGATCCCATTGATGGACTCTGGATAGACCCATGCATAGTGAAGACCTACATAGTGGACATGAGGTCAAGTTGAAAACTGCAAGTCACTTGTTTTGCAACTTGCACTGAACTGAACCTAATAGCCCTAAACTGGATTGTCAACAATCAATTAAACTATGACCAAACTCCCTCTATTTCGGAGACCAAATACACTATCAAATGATTTATATTTTTTCAAAATAACACCCTGTGTAGAATGGCTCGGTATTCAGGAATCCTACTGCGAATAAGAAAATGTCAAATTCTAATTCTAAATACCTGAATATTGAGAAATGCTGACGTTCACGGGTTATGTAGGAAATGTACTAAAAACAGCAAAAAAAGGCAACAAAACCCTAATTTTCTCAAAAACTGTTCAGTAGGATTTTTTCTAACTGAGGTTCCAATGTTTTCTTCCCTCATATTACACATTGGCATAGAGAATATATTGACACCTAGTCAGGATTTTGCGCTAGGAGCAATCTGTGAGGCGAAAAACAGCCAAAATGAGCCACTGGTCTGAAGTATAAAACTGGGCATCGATCACTATAGAGCTACAAAGAGACAGAGAATCGATGTCCAGTAATAACAGCATATCAGTGAGTTTGCGTCACACTAGACTGTGTTTATGGTGTTACTGTGGCCTTACCCAGTGTGGTACCAGCCTGCCGAGTCTATGGCCTCCCTGGTCATGTCGTCGTCGTTATAATAGCCCTGCATGACGCAGTACCCGCGGACACACAGCTCCCCAACCTCCCCACGAGGCACCATCTCTCCGTCCTCATCCACTACCTTGAGCTAAGGAATAATATAAGATAAACATTTAAAAGTTTTTGTATTATCTTAAAATTTTTTATTTTATCATTCTGTTGTTTTTCTTTTTGTTTTTGTCATGCGCTTCAGTTGGCACCTCCTCTAGCCTGGCCAAGAACTTCTATTGCTTTGATTTAAGGCATTATGTAATACGAAATTTTGGGGAAATCTATTTCGCTTGTACTATTCATCGAAATGTTAAGTAATCATAGACATATATCATACACATGCATATGCAAATAATCAAAGATCTGCTTTGGTGGCCAAGGATTCTACTTAGTCATGGTGATAGGTTCTCTAAAAAAGTCTAGGGTTTATTCTCTCATTGGTTTCTTGTAGTCAGATATAAAGTATACACGTAAAAACACGGGAGATATGGACAGAACGCTTCATGACGGATAGCTATCCCCGGGTGCTTATCTAACACATATTGTAATGTTAGAAGCTTATCTCTAGTGAATAGTGCTAATCCACCACACCAGACACAATCTATCACTTGATCCATATGTCTGCTCTCATGGGGTCAAACATCAATATATCATCCCATACCGTATTCAAATAATATCCTCATCAAATGTTGGGGTCCAGAAATGAATTATTGGACACTGGGTATATAAAGTACCGTATTCGACGTAATAAGCGCCCTCCCCCTAATAAGCGCCCCCCCCCCCACCTTTTTTCAAATTTTTCCCAGAATGTTTTAATGTGTTCCTCCAGTTTGTTACTGTTTTCACACCTTCGAGTAAGATGGAGCCCTTCACACCTGTGCAGGTGTTCAGGCCAAGCCAAGTGTGAAGTCATACGGGTGTTTAGATGCCTTGTAGAGGCAACTGAGGTGGGCCAGTAGTCTACATATGACAGGTATGGGGGGCGCTTATTAGAATGAGTATTTGGGACAGATTTTTCCATTTAAAATAATTTTTTAAGCGCCCAGGGCGCTTATTACGTCGAATACGGTACATGTAGTTGAGCTAGAAAGGAAACTCTATTAACGATAGATTACTGAAATGCGACTCAATTCCTTAAGGGCTGCATGGTGCGTTAATGCTTTATATACCCTTCCCTTGATTGTCATGACGCATGAATGCAGCCCTGGTGAGTAACTCGGTTGAAAACAAAGGGCATAATTCAGGATTAAAGTTTTACCAACCTCGATATGTGGACTAGGCTTTCCCACTGAAGTTACCCTCTTTTCAAGAGAATCGTCCATGAAGGTTTGATACGTTACTGGGCTGTTTTCTGTTGTTCCATAGCAAATCTGAAATTTCAAGACATGATTAGCAATTTTTTTTCATAATAAGGCCACACTTTTTTTTTATTTGGGTTACGGACACCTCAATAATTTATCAACGCACGGAGGACAAAATAAAAGAAATAAAAAATAAAATTAAAGTTGGCCCATGGGTATTTTATTTATTTGCTACACGGAAAGTTTCAATATCCCAATGACGGAGGGAAAAATAAAATAAAAATTCACAAAAGAAAGGACGATCCAATATTTTAAATACAATATTTTCTAAGTGAACAGAAATATTGAAAAAAAGTACTTCAAAAGTTAAGAAAATTTGTATTCCGATTTTACCTAAATGAAAGGTAGATGGTTGTTTTCCTGTTGATTTTAGCTTTCCATTGGTATATCATATTACATATCTTTTATTTTTTTCTTTATTTTGTTTTCTCTGGAACAGAGATCGGAGGGAATAAAAAAAAGTGTAAATTCCAAATTTTATTTCTATTCCGATTTCGGCCTCTCCTAGTGCGGCGGGCCCGTAACCCAAATTAAAAAAAAAGTGTGGCCTAACCTACGTTTCGATTACATGACTAACATGTCTTATATTGCTGTACTCAATCATCAATAATGCTCCGCCGTATCCAAGGAGCCGGTGTTTGTGGACACTTCCACTTCAATTTTTCGCTTATGATTATTGTTTCAATTGATTATGATTGTTCATTGTAATAAACGGGCAGGGCATCCTGCCAGTGTGTGTTAGGAAAATGACACACCACTTGCCAGTTAAGACTTGACTCGTTGATATATAGATGCATTTATATCTCGTCAATTATATTCAATCATAATATAATACTTTTACAATAACTAAGCTACACGTTTAACATTGAATCCACTCTACAGAGAACCACAAATCCCAATATGGTGCATGAATGCAGCCCTGGTGAATCATTCGCCAGGGCTACATGCAAGCATATGAATGCACCAATGGTGGGTTACTCGCCAGGGGTGCAGTCATACATGCATGACGATAAAGGGCATAATGCATTAATGCACTGTGTGGCCTTTAAAGGGTTAGCATTTGCAGTTGAAAATCACGGCAATAAACACGGCAATGAATTTATACAAAAAAGAAAGAAAAGCCAAAATTCCACTCACGGTGAATTCATTTATGTTCATCTTGGCAATCACGTCCTTCATCAGCTCGGTGGGACAGGAAGAGCCGGCCATGATACCTGGAGAAACACACAGAGGAAACATTTACTTATTAAAGGTGGCTGACATGTGGAATATATAAGCATGGCCTATAGCTCTGAGCAGCCAAGCAGAAAGGATGGTCAGTACACAACGTGTGGTTGCTCACTTACTTGTCGGAAAACTTGTTGAGAACTGAAATTATCATCAAGGAGTTAGAAAGGTATTCCCTAAAATTTAGAGTCTTTTTTGCAGCTACAAAAAGATAAGAGGTGAGACTTGAAAATTGAGTTAACTATTCCTACTAGCTTCGGCTATTTCTTGCCTTCGTCAGGGAATCATCACAACTTTTCCGAAACAATAGAAATACAGCCTGTGGAATACCAGTTTAGAACAAAGCAGAGAAGAGGGCTGCACAAAGGTAAATGCAAATTGTTTTTCTTACGGTTTTGGAGGTACCTACATTTTGCAAGAGTTTACTCACCAGGCCTGTATTCATGCATCATGCCGACCATGCGGGTTCGGTGTAGGGCTCGGTGTCATACTGACCCTACAGGGATACCTGAATGCAGCCCTAGGCTATAGAGTACCTCGTCATCATGATGATAATAAGGGCATAATGCGTTATGGCACTATGAGTAAAAGTGTAAGCTCATTACCTGTCCGTAGTGAGGAGAAGTCGTATTGGTCAATGTCCGGCAGCTGGAGGGTGTCTATGAACATGGTGGGTGTACCGTAGATGGCAGTGCATCTGGAATTTAAGTGGAAATAACAAATGATAAAAATAACAATAATAAGAATAACAAATAATCCTGCAGCATAAGGAGGTTTATTTTAAAACTTTACATTACAAAGATCTCGTTCGACAGATGTCGAGGAATGTAAGACAGTGTTCAAATTGGTGAGTATAGGGACCTGGGATGAACATATAATTACATTGACTAAACCCCCCCCCCCCCCCCACCCGCAATCAACTGAAACCTTGTCCAAGTTAAACGTTAATACTCAGCTTAAGAGGTCTCTTTAGGACGATCTAATTTGAACTCTGTGCTAAAATTAAACATACATTGATAAAACACTATCTGGATCATCTGGATCATGACCACTTACTTCTCCTTCTGTGCGACCTCGGCTGAAGGTCTGGGTTCAAAGCTGGGTGAGGGGAAGACACAGGTGGCTCCGTTAGTCATGGTCTGTAGACTGGCGAGCACCATGCCGAAACAGTGGTACAGGGGCACAGGGGTGAGGATCCTGGTGGGCTACAAGGCCAACAACACACACAACTGTCAGATTTCACTTATCACTTCCATTCTTTAATATTGAAATTACACTCAAGACTATATGTTTTATACAGTACATATCCGAAAATGACTGAGAATATTCTGTATTTATTGCAAAAAGTCCCAGTCACAGTATACATGGGAAAGTCCTATTTTAGCTCAGACAGGTCAATGTACATAAATAACTAATGAGTTACCATAACACAGCTAATTACTGGGTACTTGTTTAAATATATTCAACTACACAGTTTATCTTGTTTTAATATACTTAACTACACAGTTCATCTCATATCTAACTATAGGTACCTGATTGTGATAATCCATCCGCCTGCCAACATAATACGAATTGTTGACGATATTGTGATGAGTGAGTGTTGCTCCTTTCGGCGACCCCGTCGTGCCCTAAATGAGTAGTTTCACACTTGAACGCGATTAAATGATCATCATATAGGTATTGAATGCAGTATGCCCTTTGTCGTTATGATGCATATATCTTCTGAAGGGTCGGCCTGGCGGCAGGGCTGCATTCATGACGACCAAGGGCATAATACATTAAAGCACTATGCGGCCCTTAAAGGTTAACGTAGATAAACCACTTTTTCTTTCAGCTGTAATAATTATGTAGTTATAAATGATGGCTGATTTATAATATATGGTCATTCATGACGAGCTCCGCTATGACGGCTATTCCGCATTAGCAAGATGATCACTGTACAGCGTCATTTTGTCTGGTACCAGTGCTCCTTCCTCTGCTAACTATAGCAGCCAGCTGGTTAGCTGAAGCTGGTTCCTGTCATGTCCAAAATTTGGAGTTTTAGGGGACATAAATCTTTCAGTTATAGGCCTCTATTGTGGGTCCTTATAATATATCATGTGTTCAGATTGGGGGAGTGGTTAGGACACTGGCAATTCAATTATTCAAAGGTCCTGACTTCAAATCCATGCCAAGGTTGTTTGATTTACACACCATTATAAAATGTCCTTTTGGTTAGTCAAAATTCGTGATAGTATACAATTCAGTTGTAAATTTCCTTTACATAATATAAATTTTATAAGGTAATCCAAAATGATTTTGTATGCATCTTTAGTTTTTCTATGTGAATACTATTATCATTCTTGAACAACTAGGAAAAGAATTAACCATGTGGCCTTGTGATGGATTTGAAGTCAGGACCTTTGTATTGAATTGCCAGTGTCCTAACCACTCCCCCAATCTGGACAGTTGATATACACAGTCAGGCGTCAGGCCGACGAGGGACCGGCGATCCTCGGCCGGCGGCCACTATTTGATCAGTTTACAAGAGGATAAAATGTATCCACTCTCAATCTGTAAGACGCTAGACTGTACAGGATATAACAACTACTCAAGTATCACCAATTCAAAAAGTGATGACCCCTACAACTGTCCTTTATGGACATGCTAGGAACCAGCTTCAGCTATAGGTCTCACAAAGTGCGGAATACCACGTAGACAAGATGTACACGGACTTTAAATATAACGTTATCACTTTTCATAAATTGTTCTAAAACCCTAGTGTTGTTTTATTGTCCTGGTGATGCAATAGCATAGAATAAATATTGCCGTTATTTAATGTATACCCCTGTACCTATACTTTATCCCTCTAGGTCATAAAGTATGGCTACTTGTTATATTTACCGATTCAATTCAATTAAAGGGAAATAAGGCCAAATTAAAAAAAAGAAGGTTTGTTTCAGGTAACATGGGAAGAAACTCTAGGGTCGGTAGGTCGGATTTTTTTTTAACTTCCCCTCTAAAATTGACCCAAAAAAGTGTAAAAATGGGAAGATTTTTTCAAATTTTTTGTAAATTTAAATTGACCCCAAAAAAGTAAAAATTTCTTCAAAATGGCATAAAAAAACTAGGGTCGGCCCTGTTTGGATAGGGTCGGTCGGGTGACCTGAAACAAACCTTTTTTTTGCCTAAGTGGATCTATAAGAAGCATAGTAACAATGCAACCCACCGATGTGAACTGGATGTTGACTGGTTCATCAAAGTGAATCTTCCTCTGCAGGTTGTGTATATCCGATATCTCCTTATTCCCTCCTGCACCCATCAGGTCGGAGAATGTCAGCGTGCCACTGAAACACATGAAGGGCTACAGTAGGGAAGAAAAGGGGGAGACGGTACATGGGGCACAGAGGATGGGGAGGGGGTATATGTATGTACCGGTAGCTGAATATATTTCCCACCTCCACCCTCAACCCCCAGAAAGTGGCAGAGACAAAAACCCAGATACAATGTACTTTCGAAATGGACCTATATTAAAAAAATAAGTCAATGCTAAGTCAATGCAAAATACCCCCTCTAATTGTGCAATTCCTACACCCTGAGCCACGGTACAAACTTGTCATAAAATGTATAGTTGAACTCACCAATTTTTATCAGCTTGAGAATCAAACATTTTAAAAGTTTTCCTTTCTCTGATACGCTGGAAAAACTAATTACAAATGTACTTACGGTAGTTTGTTTTCACCAATCATGATGACGGTTTTCAGGTCGGGTAATCTAAAAACACAATGTTTAAACATATGAAAATTGTAACTGGATATCACATCCTCTTTCACAATTGAGGATTAGCCTAGGGCTAAAAACAGGGATATTTAATTTGGCGACTGTGACTTTGCAATAATTAATACTACTCCACGTTGATATCATGTAGGTGTATAGTATTGTGATTCTATTTGTACGAGAGTACATTAACATTTCGAATAGGCACAATATAAGTAAGCATTGAGCTATATAATATAACATTATGTGGAAGGCAAAACTGGGGACAAAAAAAAGGTTCCATGACACCCAGCATACATAGCATTCTAGGAGGATACACATGTACATGGCAAAACATAAGACAAATTGTCCATATATATGTATATATAACTTCTCACCGTGAGCTGTTCAGTTGTCCAGGGAGGCAGTGGTCCAGTTCAGGACACAATGTGTGCAGCATGTCATAGTAAGACTGCGTCTTGAATTTCTCTGCACAAATTATGCCCTTCATGCCAACCTTCAATCAGACAGTCATACATGTGCTGGGAACGTCATAAACTCAACAAACATAACGGCTGCGGTTGAATTATTGCAATTTAATCTGTACACGGACATATAAGTGAGCATGCATTGCAAAAAAGGGATACGATGTAGTGTACTGCAATACATATAGCAGTGTTAGAAATAATTCACAAATGAATACAAATTGATTCCATACTTGGGCTAGATGCTGTGAACAGTTTGCAAGATTATGGAATTGTATATAGCTATAGCTATGCATACAAAGAAGCGTACAAAAAAGTATACATTTTTACATGCAAACAAAAGACACATTTTGAGAACATGAATTCCACATGGGTTAGGCTTACCTTTCTAAGGGCATACTCCAACTCTGGCACTTGGTAGGCTGGGTTGACATTCACCTTAAAGAACCATGGTAAATCATATACAATATAATTTAATTCGATTCTTAAGACTGTCACGAATCATCCACTCAAAATAAATGTTAGCATCCTTTTGTCATCGGATTATTCAAACATAATATGTGATGGTCAACGGGTGTATATAATATGCCAGGCGTTTTATCACATGCATGATTTATCTATGAATACCTCCTGTTTGCATCATTGAGATCCTGGATACCTCGTATGACATCTCTAATATATTAAAGATTGATTGTGTGATTTACATCACATGTGACCCAGGGCTACGATAACCCACTAAGAAACAATCTTAAAGAAGGGGAGGTGAATAGAAGAAACAAAAAGGGTAAAAAGAAAACAAAATGAAAGCCAGAGGGCATTGTACTTAAACGTTGTGCCCATGCAGATACAGTAAAATACCATTAGAAGGTGTTTAGGTCGAGTTAGTACATTTAGTACATTAAATTATTTCTTATTTCTGACAGCAGAATCATAATCTCCAGGAAATGCTGGCCCACTTTGAAAGGTCACATGCCTTATCTAATCAAATTCCAGGCGAGCAGGTGGGTGTTGGCAAGGAGATCTGGGCAAGCAGGTGGGTGTGGGCAAGCTGGTGGCTGTGGGCAAGCAGGTGGATGTGGGCAAGCAGGTGGCTGTGGGCGATAGCGCCCTGCAGCGCGTAACTGCCGTTTTACATCTCGGTCAAAAAGCGAGTCGATCGGAACATCAGCAGCGACACCATCTCCGTTTCTGTTTCGCCGTGTCGAAGGGAACATTTGTGCCCCGATCTTGCCTTTCCATCCCTTTTGTCATCTCATGTCTATGTCCAACACAGACTGAATGCCATACATTCTCCCATGTCACAAAATCGTCTTAATCCTTGGCTCAGGCGTCGTATATAACTCAGTTACCTTGAGTCAATAAGGATTATAGAGAGAATCTTTGTGCACTACCCTCAGCCTTTCTCTTGTTGTTAAAAGCGTCTCATTTTTTGATCTCACCTCTTCTTAACCATTGCAGGTATAGGAAGTCTGTGTGAACGTGCATCTTTTAAAGTCAGGATTCAAGGTCACTGGCCTATCTTCAGCATTAGTTCACACAGACTTGATTTCAGGGGTATTTTTTACTTTTGTTCAAAAGCGTTTTTCTGCTACAAATTTTTCTTTTTACAAACTGAAAAAAAGAGGGAGGTACAGTTTGTTTCAATCTATATGCATGTGTTTATTTCAATCAGATAAATGAAAGAAGAAATGAAGCAGAACTCTTCAAAGTCAGCTGACCAATCTGCGTTTTTTTGCTGGAAAACCGTCTCACAGAGACCCAGGGTACCCTGGGTCAATTATGCAGGGCTGTCTAGAAGGGTGGATGCTCTACCGCTATACTACACTCCTTGTCTGGACCATGGTTGACTGAGAAGACAGGCTACTGGGCCAGGAAGATTAATGACTGTCACTGACGACTACTAGGAAGCTGGTATACGAGCAATGTACCTTGGTTGTATTAACCCTATACTGACAGCACGATGGTTCAGTTTTCATGTTTATTTGGCGTCATAGCGTGCCAAAATGAGTTACTCGCCGACACTACATTGGTGCACCATGCCAAACTTTAATAATGCATCAACTCCGCAGGTTTGGCATGATGCATGAATATGTAGCACTGGTGATAGGTCATAGGTCATAGTGCAGTAAAACAACTATAATATCCTTAAAGGGTTAGGTTCACCGTGGAAGAAAATACATCGTTGTATAGAGCCAATAACTGTACCGAAACGAATATGGACATTTCTACGTATCAGTACACATGGCTATGCTTCTAATTAAGTAGCTTAGGGAGTGCTCATTTTTTAACAACAGGGGGGGGGGGGTGGTGGATTTGGGGGGGGGGGGTAAAAAATTTGGACCCCTTGACCGGGGGGGGGGGTAAAAAATTCAGACCCCTCTTGGGGGGGGGGCAAAAAAATTCAACCTGTTTTGAGGGGAAAAGCCCGCGCGTTACTATGCTACAAAGGGGCGCAAAACGCACGCGATTTTCGGCCTGCCGGGGGGGGGGGGTAAAAAATTTCGACCCCTCTAGAGGGGGGGGTGAAAAAAATTCGCGCGCTCCGCGCGAAATCTCACCACCCCCCCCCTGTTGTTAAAAAATGAGCACTCCCTTATATTAGATACACGAAGAGACAAGTAACTCTCACATTTTACAAATATATCACATATATGCCTATGCTTCAAATTAACACAATACAAGTAATAGTCTTGAGTATCTTCTATTAGATACACGAAGAGACAAGTAAGAGAGTTGCTCTTACATATTACAAACACATCACACCGATTTATTTATTCATAATACTTAAATCGATTTCAATGTGGTACCAAAGAGATGTCAGGGTAGTAAAGTGTACAGATTCTTCTTTAGAATTTAGTTCATAAGCCACGACACCGGAGCACGCCCTGGAGTAACCCAGCCTGCCTTGAGTAAACCATGCTGGTATGTGTATAGGGTCAGGGCTGGGGCATTGGAGCGACGCCCTGAACGGTGAGGGGTCAGTTCAGGTTGTGTATGTAAAACGTATAGAACTCATATATTAACATACCACTACTCCCCTACGCCTGTACGGTCCTATACGGGGGAGAGCCTATGTAGGTTCTAGAGGCATGTACCAGGGGGCCCAGGTAGTCATGTGTCAAGCTTCCATTTTCCCTCTTTGTGAAGTTTAATTTGGAGCGTTCTCTCTCATTTACTAGATGTTTATCTTCTGTATAAATTAGATCAATCTTTTCTTCATTAAATAGCCTTTAATTAGATAAGCTTACAGCAATATGAATATCTTAAATCTCAGAGAAATAGAGCATTAACACCTGTGTGGATGACCACATGTCATGACAGTCAGAGTGTATTCAATGCATTGTCTCCCAATCAGGCTAAGTCACTCACTTCACACCTGAGACAATGGGTAGGTGATTAAGGTGACTAAGATAGGTGTGGGATGCCACACATCAGTGTTATCAGTGTTATCTGTGGCCATTGTTCATAGGTGTGAACAGTAGCTGATAAAAGATTTACCCATAATGCACTGCTCTGAGTCAGGGGACAGATAGAAAATGGCGGCTCCCATGCCATGTAGGCTCTCCTCCCTATATACCTGCATATTTATAGGTCGTCACTCCATGTATATTGTTGTGTGCATAAAATGATGATTATACGCTCGCTATATACATGGTATACACAAGGCACAAAAAAGGCCAACCCCCTATTCACCATTCACACAATTGTATACATCTACCATGTTTGAGATATAGCTATCCTACATTCATGTGGCTCCAGATGGGTCAAAAGCGACCTGGCGACCTGGGCTGTTTTGCAGGCGACTTCCGACCTAAGGCAATAATATAAGCGACCTGGCGACCTTTGGATAAAATTTACTATAGCTTAAAGGGTCAAAAAAAGCGACTTTTCGACCTGGACCCCTTAATTTCGGCGACTTTCCGACCTCAAGGGGGGACCCCTCTGCACCCCCATTCATCACGCGTTGGACATGTAGACATTGTATAGCATCAGGAATCAGGCATATCTACTTACCAGTATAATACCAGCGCGGGCGGTCCCATATTGAGCCAAAATCCACTCATAATAGTTAGGTGACCATATGCCCACCCTGTCCCCACGCTGAAAGCCGAGCGCAGTAAGTCCAGCTGCAAACTGATCTGACTGAAACAGAAGACAACAATTATCCTTAATATTATACTCAACGTAACCTGCGGGAATAAAAGAGAAATATATGTAGTATAGAGTGAGGTACAGGTGCTATGTAAAGAGTTTGAAATGAGATATCAAATGATTGTAAAGAAAATGTTATCACATAAATTCAATTTCAAGATATTAATATACATTGCCTTTTCCATCTGAATTGAATAGAGATGCATTAAAGCAAATATACAATTTCGTTGTCATCCTTAATACCTAATGGCCGCATAGTGCAGTTAATGCATACTTTTTCGTTACGATGCAAGGGTCGGCATAGCAGGCACAGGCGAGTTTCTCGCCAGGGCTGCATTAATAACATTTATGTGAACAGGAGATAAACACATACCTCTTTAAGAACTTGCTCAAATGTCTTCCTAATGGCCTGGTGGTCGAAGACAAAGGCCTCCCTGTCTGGGTGTCCCTCTGCCCTCTCCACCATCAGCTGCCCTATGGTGGATCCTAACAGGGGGGTGTCCGACGCACCGTGGTCATAGCTCAACACTGACGCCTTGGTGGAATAGCACCTGGATGATGGGACACAATTATATTCTTATAGGGATGATGAAAAAGCTCAAAATGGCTATGTCACAGGTAATTTTGGAGAAATACTTTCAGGATGAGTTTATGTTTATGTGCCTTTTGAATTCGACCTCGTATATAATCAAATAAATACCCCCTCCCCTTCCAATAACTATGCATCATTATAACAGGCCTGTTTCTACTTTTTCAACTTTCCTATCCACCGGTTAGAACGCACTCAGGTGAAACGAAGAGATTATATAGATCCTATGTACAGCTTGTTACTTATATTTAGGGCAATACTTGATGTAGTCTATATAACGAAAGGTATTGAGGTAAACAAAGTTGGATGGGTGGCGGTGGGAGTGGGGGGAGGCAGGGGTCCTGGATTTTTTTTTTTACTTTTCTTCTTTTTTGGGGGGAGGGGGGGAGAGAAACATATGAACCTGAGGCCACACTTTTTTTGTGTGTGTGCTCCATTTATATATTTCTTATTTCAAACATGAAAAACCTTTAAAATATGCAGGAGCCCATATGCCTATAGATGTTCAAAATATAGTTTCTGGGTGTAAAAGATTATGGACTATATCCTGAGAGAACTATAGGGAAAGATAATTACTTTAAGTTTAAGATGCTATTTAATGCACATATGTACTATCACCATATGATCCTTTCACAGATCACTCCAAACTCAAAGCCAGATATCTCAGAAACTAGCTTGGGACCCGGCCCCCTATTTTCTTTACACCATTTGAGACTGCTTATAATATGGGCCTCATGGTGAAAATCCTGACAAAATCTAATTACTTCTAATCTAGACTATGGGGTCTACCCACCTTTAAGTTTTTTTTTTAAATTTGGCCCCCTAAATGATGATCAGCCTAATCTCGCCCCCCCCCCCCCAAAAAAAAAGAAAAACACACAAAAACAATACAACAAAACAACAACAAACTCCTCGCCAGCTATTAAATGACGATGTGCACAGAACTAAAAGCTGTTGGGAGTTGTGCAGCCAATAAACGCTTCTTCCTTACCTTGAAGATTTATTAGAGGAGGGGTGGTCCCGTCGGCGACCCCCAACTCCAAGCAGCCCTGGTAGACCGGTCACTGACAGTGACACTGGCGCTGTACCAGTCGAGCACAAGCCACGATTGGTTTGTTTGATCAGCCCTTTGGTCAAGATGTGTTTGATAGTAATGCAACGAGACATTTTTAAACTCCCAATGCCTCTCGGTACAGTCTGCAAACTACAGAAGTCCCATATACTTTGATAGCCTCTTGAATTTCAGTAAAGAGTGGAAGTCGGCGTAGTTGTGGTCTGCTCGATTGTTGTTATCTTAGATCTGTGTCAAGGGATGACCTAGTTTTACGGGCAGAATGGTCCAGAAAGAAATAATGAAAACATAGAAACGTAAGCTAAAAATAGCATAGCATGTATTTCAAATTTCACATAACATTTTATCTATTGAATAATTACAGAATTTACTTTCTAATATGATGGGTAACATTTATTTCTGAATATAGGCCAATCGGAACACAATAAACCTTTGCTCCTGACCTATTTCCGCTAGCAAACAAGGCGAGAACTACAGATTTCGTGCTTCTGCAACATTTGTTCTGCTGTTTTCTCAAATTATTTGCAAGATGTCGGATGAACAGGCAAAGGTATGTATAGATCAAGCAGTTGTGTTTTGTTTAAAGCTGACTATGGTCTGTTTTCAAGTTGGTTTGTGCAAATACGGAGTTGGTTGGGCACAGCTGATGGCGTTATTAGGGCTACCGGCAGAGTCCAGGAGGAGAGTCGAGCGCTTAGGCGCTGCCCTGGCGGCGTTTTCGCGAACCTCGCAAAAACGGCGCCAAAAATTGTATTATCGCCCATACGCTCGTGAACGCCAATGCTATGTCAATGCAAGTACAGCTCTGTTCCCACACTGATTACTTATTGAAATGATGGAGCTCTTGGAGTCTCTCTTGTGGATCGAAATAGATAATGCCTTTATCTATCCATGTGTGTTCATAGATTTGATAGTGATTCTGTTATAAGAGTAAAAGGTCAGTTTTCATTTGGCTAATTATCAAATTTCTTGCTCCTTATGTCAACTGACATGGTAATGGAATTCTACTTATTCTGGGACTGACAGGTTTACAAAATACCTCCAACAACAGTAGAATAGCATCATGCTTACGACTGTAATCATCCATTAACAATGTTCTAACCCTTTAGATTTATATTTGCATATTTTATACGAGTGCCGTACTACGCAAATCCTCGTGCGTCGATGTTTGTTGACGCAATACGAGACGCTGCCACTCAGCGGCGCTCGGGCGCTCGACGCGTCGTCTGGGCAGAGTCAGAGCTCCTACCGGCTCGCTATCCGGCTGGGCTATCCGTCACGGGATCCGTCATGAAACGACTACGAGAGAGCCCCCACTTTTTTTCTTTTTTTTGGGGGGGGGGGGGAGGGGTGGGGGGGGAGTCTGCAGAGATGAAAGAGTTTCTGGATGGTTCACATAGATTAACCTAGACCAGTACGGCCTCTCAGCATACAGCCGCTACACTATACACTACACTGCAGCGGAGAGGCCTGCCGACTTGTAAGTTGTATGTACTATTGGCCAAAACTGAAATGCACTGCTCCCTACCTGCTTGCACAGCTCTGAGCTTATCTGTGGATGTACTTCAGTAGCTGACTTGTTGAATATGGGGTGGGCTAAATGACTTAGAAGGTGGGTAAGCTCTGCAATAAACAATCCAGGTTTTGACACTAGGTGAGTTCTTTTTTTTTTTTTGAACAAATTCGAACTTTTATTTGGTCTAATATTCAAGCACAATTTCCAATGATTATATGAATATACTATACGGTACGACCAAATAAAGAACATGGACAGCCCATCTGCAAGCAGTTATTATAGGTTGTCCATATGATAAGATGCAGTTATACATAATATATATGATTATAACAGGTATTTCTTAGAAAACTTGCCGCGGCATCACATATTAATATTAAGTACATTTATACAAAACCCTATTTTAAAGTTACCCATTATATCTCGAGTAATTAACTTACTCGGATACACGATTAATTAAGTAATTAATTAATTAATTAATTAATTAATTAACGGCACTGTTTTATACAGTTGCTCCGACATTTTAGACTTAAATACATCATAATCGACAATATTTCTGATCTCAGGTTTAAGGGCATTCCAGGCTTGTGCAAGCGCTACACAGGGACTATTTTCGTATGCCTTACAATGAATTATGTCATATTTTAAGACTGGAGCAGAGGAAAATCTTGTCTCTCTGGTCTTTGTTCTTAAATACTTATCGGATTGAGCTCTTTTAAAGGCATACATCTTACAATGGTAAAACCTGCGCTCTTCCAGGGTAGGTAACTTAGCTTCGCCATGTACAAACTCTGTAGGAGTTAATATGTGTTTAAATAAACATGTTTTTAAACATTTGTTTTGTAATCGTTGTAGCTCTTCGCATGCTGTTACATTAGCATTTAAGTACAATACATCACAGTAATCAATAACAGGTAAAACATGGGTTTTGTAAACTCTTAGTAGGGCCTTAGAAGGCAGCATTTTGCTGACTCTGTACATTAGAGTTGATTTAAAGCGAACACTATTTATTACACTTCTGACATATTTGGTGAATTTTAGCTCCTCATCCAAGATGACCCCAAGGTATTTGTAAGAGTTAACGGTTTTTAGAATTTTGTTGTTTAATTTGATTTTGGGTTTTGGAAGATTTTTCAATTTAATTTCTGAGGCAAAAGTCATAATTTTAGTCTTGTTTTCATTGATTGTCAATTTATTTTTTCTTGTCCAGGATCCAAAATTATCTAAGGCTATTGTTAATCTATTTGAGAGGGTTTCGAAATTTTTTCCAGAAACATATAGTACAGAGTCATCGGCATATAGCATAGTGTGGTGATCATCCTGGTCAGAAATGCAATCATTAATATATAACAAGAAAAATAAAGGTCCCAGGATAGATCCCTGCGGGACTCCACAGGTTAAGGGTAACCTAGTAGACCTAATATTGTTTGCAATGCAGCATTGTTGCCTTCGTGAGAGGTAGTTTTCTATGAGGGATAAATTTCTGTTTCTTATACCATATTGTTCTAATTTGTTCAAAAGGATTATGTAATTTACTGAGTCAAAGGCTTTTTTAATGTCGATGAATGCTGCCAAACTAATATTACCTTTGTTTCTATTGTCTAGTATGTCATCTACAAAAGTGGCTATCTAATCAAGTGTAGACTTATTTTTTTGGTAACCTCCCTGTTTTGAATTTAGAATCCCATGTAAATTTATGTGTGCCATTAACTTATTGTGGACTAACCTCTCAAGTATTTTTCCGGGCACAGGCAAGACACTAATAGGCCTTAAATTAGAGACATTTGCAGGGTCCCCCCCCTTAGGTAGAGGGGTGACCACCGCAATTTTCCATAAGTCAGGAATGACTGAGTTTTCAACACACAAATTAATTATCTTAATAAACCTAGACGGATTATGCAACACAGCATCTCTAAAGATGTTGGTTGGTAGGTAGTCTATTGCTGAGGATTTTGAAACATCAATGTCCTTTACAGCCTGTATTATTTCATCATCAGTAAAATCAATGACAGGCATATCAACAGGGCATCTGGTGCCCTCAAAGGCATAGGGTTCGTCATGTTCAGCGGCTAATTTCGGTCCAATTTCGGCAAAGAAGGTGTTTATAAAGCTTGATGTATCATCTAATGTAATGGGTGTATCGTCATTGACTAAATTTATATTTTTGGATTTTGATTTACTTGAAGGTAAAATGTCCTTGAGAATAGACCAGAATTTTTTTGAGTCATTTAAATAATTTTCACAAAGATTTTTATAATAAGAGTTTCTTGCTTCATCTATTTCAATGCCTACTGCATTTTTGAGCAACCTGGCCCTATGCCACATGAGTTCACATTTAGACCTCCTAGCATCATATAATAAGTCATTTTTGTCATTAATACGTTCCAATAAGAAATTTGACATCCAGGGGTCTGGTTTGTCCAAAACCTTAAATTCTCTTACAGGGCATAGTACATCAAGCATACGCTTCAACATATTCTCATAAATATTCCAACATTCAGTTGCGTCATCACATGTATCAAAATAATCCCAATTACATTCTTCAATACTATCTAGATATGTTTTTTTATCATAATTCTTATAAGAACGACCCTTAAATTGTCTAAAACCATGTTTAACATGGACATGCTTACGTAAGGCATATACGGGTAAATGATCACTAATGTGGATGTTAAGCGGACCACTAGAAATAATTTCATCACAATTTGTAAATATTAGATCGATGCAAGTGTTAGTGCCAGAAGTTGTGGTAATTTCTACCGAAGATTAACCCTACATATTAAGCGGTGTGCAAAAAGAGGTGTGTTTCGAGTCAGGGTCCAGCCTCAAACTTCCAAACCAAGGGAAGGGCGATTGCCTCATTGAGCAATTTGCTACCGGAAAACAACCCGCACCTCACGCCGTATAACCCGCACCCCAACTTCGGAAGAATCCTATAAACCGCACCTTTGGTACTGTACTGCAATTTCAAAAACCCTAGTGGGCCTACTGCCCCCTACATAAACTATAGTCTATATTATAGGCTATACCAGAGATATGGAGGGCCCTTCTAGGCCCTGACGATACTAGACTAGTGACACTACCCGCGGGTCAAAAATCTAAATTTAGGGTATCTAGGAATTTAGGCCTATTTACAAGAAGGGACAAACTTTTCGGTGACTAGATGTACCGGTAGTGCACATCTCCCTTCATCTTCAAATTGCATATCCCCCGTAATCTTAAGCCTAATGCCCCCGCAGACAGACTGATCGGCCGACCGGGTCGGTGACCAGGAATACGCACCATCTGCAGAGACGTCCCCCGATCGAGTTGGGATGATCAAACATGTTTGATATCGGATCTGATTGTCCAGTCAAGTCGGCAGATCCGATCTGATCTCATCTGCTGTGTTCACTGTTGTCTTTAAAGTTCCCCAAAACTTTTGTGACACATCATGCTAGGGTAGGCTATCATGGTACCATAAACCAGGAAAACATGGAAAAACTAAGAAAATATATATTCCCTGTCAAGGAAACGCATGGACTTCGAAAATGTTGCCACAACACAAGGAAATATATTAAGGCACACATTAGGAAAACATTTTGAAACCATGGTGGTGGTATGATCTATTCTCAAGCACGAGATATGAGGTACGATTTTGTGTCAAAATACACTGGAACGTCTACTGCCATTTAAATCTATAAAAATCGATGAAATCTATAAAATAGCTGAGAAAATCGAGATTGAAATATATAGGGAACCTGGTACAAAGAAGTGTGAAATTGTGAGAATTGCTGCGTGAACTGCCTAGAGGTGGATATTTTATCAATTCCCCACCATATCAAGGCATGCCATTTAGCAATAGCATTGGATCTATCTACCAGCTAGAACGCTTTATACCGTGCTGCCTGCGTCGTTTTCACTGCCGCAGGCATCAAAAGACACCAGAATCGTCGCCGGTGTCATTTTAGCTATCTATAGGTTTTTGAATTTTGAAAATCCATCCACTAGAACAGAAGTTATTCCCATTTTAAGATTTTTAATACAAACAAAAAAACACTTAATTTGCACAGGGGTTCTGACTTGTGCAAGCCACGGCTTCTCCGCAAGGATTTTACGGTGCGATTTTTGAATCTGTGGAGAACCCTGTATTTCTGCCTGCATAAAGGAGGTACCTTACCTTACTTCATCATATGGGACAGGCACTAGAAAATGTAACTTAAATGCACCCTACATGAAGGGCCCTTTTAGTTGATTGTGCTAATAGGCTCGGATATATATCGGGCTTCAAATCTATGACTGAATATGGCTACCATAAATAAAACCTCGCGTATAAGCCTAAGCTGCACCCCGACTTCTGGCCAATGCTATAAGCCGCACTAGCGATCTGAATAGGGTGACTTTTGTAGCAAAAACTCACGTATATTAAAGCCGCACCCAGACCCCTGGGGGAATACGGGGAAGATCAACTGTATAACAAGATGATTGTACCTCTCCCAGAATGAAATAAAAACTTTGAAACTTGAACGTGAAACTTGAGACCATGAGCCCATCCTATAAACAGCACTGGCGATCGCACCCGCGTACTAGCCGCGGCCTAAACGCGAGGATTTGTGGTAAGCATTGACACATTTAAGGTAAAAATACAACTGAAATATTTGTTTGTTTGTTGTCAGGAGAAGGAAGGGAGTGAGCATATTAACCTGAAAGTAGCATCTCAAGATGGACATGTTGTGTACTTCAAGATCAAAAAGAACACCCCTCTGCGGAAACTGATGGGAGCCTATTGCGAACGAGCAGTAAGTAGATTTTTCGCCAAAAAGTGAAATAAAATGAAACATCGAAAAAAAAGAGTAGTGTGTCCTATGCTTGCTAGCTTTTTTAATTGAGCACACCTGATTTCTTTTTGGCCCAAACTGTAAATTTCTGTATTATTACTAAAATACATTAAGTTGCATAGCGTTTAACGAGTCACCATCTAAGACAAGTCAGATTAGATAACGCTGGTATTTAGTGATGAATGTTTCCTTTTTTTAGGGATTAAAGACGGCAAACGTGCGATTCAGATTTGATGGCCAACCAATGAGTGAATCTGACACACCCACACAGGTAGGTCGACACGATCCTCTACAAATGTCAGTAGTGTACATAAAATGTAACTGAAAGTAAAATATAAATGCTCATAGAACAAAGTGATCGAGCTCAATATCTGATTACAGCACTGCAAGTATGATATTTTAATTTATATATTGCATATGTTGCTCTTGCATTAACATATTATATAAAGGGGGAGTTTTTCGTTTCCAATTTTATTTCATGTATTGATAGAGTATCTGCATGTTTGGAGCTCGCTGCTTTTAATAAATTACTGAAATGTCCAGACTTTGTACACATTAACTAAACTGCCTTTATGATATATATTTTCCTGTCTTTCTCCCGTCTGTGAACATCAGCTTGGTATGGAGGACGGTGACTCGATAGACGTATTCCAACAACAAACGGGCGGATCATCGTGATGGGTCATCTTGTACTAGGAGCACACATCGGGCGGAGACTGACATGTTGCGTCACCACTATGACGTCATCAATAGGACGTCAGTGGTGTGACGTCATAACATTGTCATGGAAGAGACATCACTGCTGGCAGCGTGCCATGTAAGGAGAGTCGGCTTTTCGTGATGGCCCGCGATAATCATTTTACTTCTCCGCAGCTATTTAAAGCATTGGTTAGTAACCGGTTGATCAATTCAGTGCATAGGGAGTTCTGTTGAGAAAAGACTTTTCCTGCGGACAAATGGTTTAAAAAGTACTCCCAAAACTGCAGTGTTTCAAGTGTACTAAAGACAATAAGCATGGAGAGATTTTACTTACGTTGGTCATAATTGGTTTTTATGTAGTAGCATCTTTTGATTGAGCTGAGAACAGTGTAGATCCCGGTGGTTATCATAGATGGGGCAACTGTTTGGCTCTTTTTAATACATACCTGACTTGTCAGCCATATTGTGGAAGAGACTTTTCTATTGAAAAATCTTGTCTTAACAAATAAGTTGGAAATTTGAAACCAATTGATGCGAAGAGTGATGGGTATTACGGTCACCATTTGCCAAATAAATTGAGCATATGCAACAGGGCTGGAAATCTGTCCATCGAAATAACAACATGCAGGTGTTATATTTTAAACAGTACCGGTAGTTAGTATAGGCTTTAATGTATATAGCAAACAGAGATTAAGCTTAGGTTAACGTGCTGTTGATATGTCCAGAGTATATGTGTATGAAGTTAAGTCGCTTATTGTGTAATCTAAGGAAGATCTGAAGTGATATTTTACATCTTAATCATGATTATCATCATTCCATGTTTTGAACGGTAAATATAGATCAGATTGGCGGTCATGTGACAAATGAAGGATTGGCGTGTTTTTATACAAATAAGATGGATATGAATGTGAGAAAATGCAAATGATCGTGAATGTTTCCATAGCATATTATAAAAATAAAATCACAGAAAGAGCGCAATTTCCACGTAGATTTTCCTATGTGTCCTATTAGAACCATCAGTTTTAAAAGAAAATTGTGTAACTTAAAACCTGTGATTGGGTTAAGAGTTTGCTCTGGTATACCGTGGCAATCTATAGTCAATATAAATGACATGTTAAAGAGGACGGTCGTCACACAACAAGTGGCTTAAAACAAATCGAATAAAAAAGTGTTCAGGAAAACCTTATCCACTGCGTTTGGTATTTATTGCCATGTTACCCAGGTAATGTCATTGGGAGTTTGCAAGTTTATGACACACCTCGTTAGTCTAATTCTGAGTGAACACTATCAGTATACTTCATACGTGCAAACTCCTCAGATTATTTTCTGTTCAAATTGGGCATTCTTGTGATTCGTCCAGATCCGATGAGAAATTCACTTCCCTCTAAGCAACATCTATACAAAAGTCAATCCCTGAGTCCTTTCAGGAGAACATCATTTCTGCATACCCAGTCTGATAATAATCTCTGAGAAGTTCAAAGAACTGACACCAGGTGGGGGCACATACACAGTCGTCTGCTATTTCGCGATTCCCGCTACAATTCTATTGGTCAGGCCCTCTGTACAACTGCTAAGTGTATCAATCCTGCTAAATGTAGTAACTATACTTAGTAGTCAACCATCCAACTGCTAACTGTATCAAAATACTGCTAAGTGTATCAATTCCCAGGGATGTCTGTTATTGGGACATCCAACTGCTATCTGTATCAATAAATGCTATGTGTATCATAATAGGAATATAGTGTAATATGCCAGAAATATGTTTCTTGGGCCATGGAATTAATTTATTGGGTCAAAATTGCAATTTTGTGGGTTATAAAATCCATTTTCAGCGTAAAAGTTGTACCTTCTACAAAATCCAAAGACAAAGTCATAAACTCATAAAATATAAATAATTATGCATGGTTGGTTTTTTGTTTGATTCTCAATGGTGAACTGTGAAACCTATGTGTTGATCTAGTACTGGATTTTTGCCAAAATTCTAAACCAGTCTCGCATCAATGTGACTTGGGACTGGCGATGTTCGGCCAGCAGTTGCTGTTTTGATGTTTAGCTTCTAAGGTGAGTGGGGCTCCCTATGTCTACCCGCACACATCCTTTCCACTAATCAGTCCTCAGGCCCAATTGTGTCAACCATCTCTCCATGTTAGTTCCTGCTGTTATTATGATATCCTGTCAAACCACCAACTCCCTAGTGTAGAGCCCCATACCACAGGCCATGGAAGCACTATTTTGAGAGCCTTTGTGCTGGATTGAGATAGCTACCATACATTTTTACCAACTGCTAAGTGTATCAATAAAACTTGATACACTTAGCAGTTTTTTTATACACTTAGCAGTTGGATGGCCAAATGCTAATTGTAGTTACTACAGTTAGCAGGGTTGATACACTTAGCAGTTGTACACCCTCTCCACAAGGCGCTCATAATGATAACAAGCAGAAAGTCGTTTGATATTCCCAATGCTACAGATGGGGTAACATAATTATGAACAAATTATAATTGGACTGGTTGCAAAGCAAAGGGAATCCGAATCCAGGGGCAATTTCGAACAATAAGCTCCCTAAGGGAGTGATCATTTTTTATCAACAGGGGGGGGGGGTTGGTTTGGGGGGGGGGCAAAAAAATTTGGAACCCTTGACCGGGGGGGGTGTACAACTGCTAAGTGTATCAACCCTGCTAACTGTAGTAACTACACTTAGCATTTGGCCATCCAACTGCTAAGTGTATCAAAAAACTGCTAAGTGTATCAAGTTTTATTGATACAGTTAAGGACATTGATACACTTAACAGTTGGTAAAAATGTATGGTAGCTATCTCAGTCCAGCACAAAGGCTCTCAAAATAGTGCTTTCATGACCTGCGGTGTGGGGCTCTACTCTAGGGAGTTGGTAGTTTGACAGGATATCATAATGACAGCTGGTACTAACATGGAGAGATGGTTGACACAACTGGGCCTGAGGACTGATTAGTGGAAAGGATGTGTGCAGGTAGACAGAGGGAGCCCCACTCACCTAAGCTAAACATCAAAACAGCAGCCGCTGACCCAATATCACCAGTCCCAAGTCATGTGGACGCGAGACTGATCTAGAATTTTGGCAAAAATGCAGTAGGGGGGGGGCCTACTAGATCAACACAAAGGAATCAAATAAAAAACCAACCATGTGTTTTATTTTATGAGTTCATGACTCTGTCTTTGGATTTTGTAGAAGGTACAACTTTTACGCTTAAAATCAATTTTTATAACCCACAAAATTGCAATTTTGACCCAATTAATTAATTCCATGACCCAAGAAACATATTTCTGGCATGTTACACTATATTCCTATTATGATACAGATAGCATTTATTGATACAGATAGCAGTTGGATGTCCCTATAACAAACATTCCTGGAAATTGATACACTTAGCAGTCTTTTGATACAGTTAGCAGTTGGATGGTTGACTGCTAAGTATAGTTACTACAGTTAGCAGGATTGATACACTTAGCAGTTGTACAGGGGGTGTAAAGAATTTGGACCCCTCTCGGGGGGGGGGGTAAAAAAAATTTAACCTGTTTTGGGCCAAAAAGCCCGCGCGTTACTATGCTTTAAAGGGCCCGCGCGTGCGCCGATTTCCGACCCTAAGGGGGGGGGGGTAAAAAATTTTGACCCGTTGACCGGGGGGGTGAAAAAAATTTCGCGCGCTCCACGCGGAAACCCCCCCCCCCTGTTGTTAAAAAATGATCACTCCCTAATTACGGGAGCAAAATGTCGGTTTGGGTAAGTTAAAGTATTGTCAATTTTCCCCAAATATTCTAGAAATGCTATAATGCCCTCAGATATGAGTGATTATCAAAATTGTATCCTTTGGCATTGAATATGGCTGCCACATTTCAAGACGGCTGCTTCAGAATATTACTAAATCATATATCTGCGCTTCTAAGCAACTTGGAATCATTAGTCCAAATGCTTGATATACATTTCTGGGGTCAAGGAATACAATAATGTTACTTTTGAGGAGATGATAGCAGTCATCTTGGACTTAAATGAGGTCATAATTGGAAAATCAATCGATTAGCTGACTTTCTTATAACTGAGACATGCACCCCTCTATTATAAGAGATGGTATCATTCTGCTAACTGCATCGATAAAAGCAACCGATATTAAACCATCCTACATTCAAGGAAATGGATGAACAGAAATAGTATTTGGCAACGTAGTAGTGCCATTTATAGTAAACCAGCAGCCACTAGTATTCTGTATTCTATACCGTTCAGTCATATGTATAGGCTTCTATTGCCCTGACGGCTTCAAGGAAATAGAAGCCTCCCCGGCAACAAACAGCTCAGTGCTGCCATCAGAGGGTTGTCCTGTGTATATCAAGACTCACCCCTCGTCAGAAAAGATAGCATATTAGGGTTAGACCCTCATTTTTATAGTTGTGGGCCACCGGGGCCTATAGCACCAAAACGCTACGGGCCCCCATCTAGACCTGTGATCCCAAGATTAGAATTGTCTGATTGATCTATATCTATGATGAAATAGAACTAAGAGGACTATTCCCCACACATTACCCACTATATCCAATGACATATGGCATGACCTAAGCAATTAAGCAAAATGTCTTACAAACAGTCCTGTGGGCCATCCAGACCCATGTGAAGTTTATTTCTAAGAAAACTATGGGCCACACCAAGAAGATCGGCTCATTGGCTCCCGGGCCAACATAAGAGTCTAACTCGGAATTATATGAGAGGAAATTGGGTACGTAATCACCTGAGATTATCTCTGAGATACAATAGAAGGAAACATGTTATGGTGTGCCAGATGTCAATGATAGTCAGATAGGTTGTGACATCTCGATATACTACTCACACATTGCACAGATGCCGATAATATGCTGATCAAACGTGATATGATCTCCATAATTCATACTACTTACACTTGGGTACCATCGCCTGTTTATAACCCATCTCTCAATACATTACTCACATACTGCACAGATGCTGACTATAGCCAGATTAAACGTGCCGTCTCTATACTACTCACACTGGATACCATGACATGGTTTATAACTCATCTCTCCATCATACTACTTTTCGTCACACAGATGCTTGTCCTGTGTATATCAAGACTCACCCCTCGTCAGAATAGATAGCATATCAGGGTTAGACCCTCATTTTTAAAGCTGTGGGCCACCGGGGCCTACACAGAAAGAAGAAACAGCGTCAAAAGGGAGTCCAGGTTGCCTCCAGAATGACTCCCCTCTTTAGGGGAGCCCAGGCTGCCTGTGACTCCCCTAGGTGACTCCCTGGCCTACCTAAAGGAGTCACCTGGGGGAGTCACATAGTTCCCTGATTCACCTAAGGGAGTCACATGAGGACCTAGGCTCCCCTAAAGAAGGGAGTCATTCTGGAGGCAGCCTGGACGCGGTTTCTTTTCTCTGTGTATAGCATAAGATAACAGGCTGATTAAACGTGACATCTCCATCATACCACTTACGTAGTAGTTATAGGACGAGTACCACGCTGTACGTGAAATACAGTGAAGGGAGCCTTATAGTAGGGGGTGGGGGGGGGGGGTGTTAAATCGCTAATTTTGTCGAACGGTTTCAGGAACAGGCTAAAACTATGCATTTGGGACCCAAACCTTGGAAAATCACAAAAATATTTTTTTCGGACCCCTGTGACCCCCAGTACATGGGGTCCGAGGATCGGCCAAATAGTGAGAAAACAGCCAAAATTCAGGCTTTTAGATTCGTACTCAAACCTCACCATGCCTTCATTAAAATGGTCAGAAACCTTCATTTGGGACCCAAAGAGAGCATTGAACCCAGGCCTCCCACATGCTGATGTGCATAGAAAATGTGTTATATATGTAAAATAATGACTCATGTCGCCTCTCTCTTCTCTCCTCATGTCGCCTCTCTCACAATACCATTGTGTATGTCGCCTCTCTCATTATGTCGCCTCTCTAGCCATTCCTCGTGCGAATAGCGGACGTTATTCACACGAGGAGCTCGTGCGAATATCGCTGGCGCACCTGGCCGGGTAAGGCACCACGACTGTGAATAACTGATCTTAACCTTTCTATTTTAGAACCTGTGTTTATTTGCCATTATGAAGTATATTTGAGATGTCCATAATTCCTTGATGAATAAATAGGCGGTGGGAAGGTTATATCCAAATGTTTATATTCCGGCCCTTCTGCTCTGCCCTATTACTTTCGCATTAGGCCATGCATTTTAATCGAACTTTTGATTTGGATAAAAAAAAAAGTATCCATGTCTGTTGGGCGGCTTATGAATGGTTGCTATGCTGCTAATCAGTTCGTATGGGAATAGGGCGTCATATAGGCTAGGCCAGTGTATGAAGAGAGAAAAAACAATGATAGCTGTGTTTATTAGTTTTATTTAGCATTAGCGAAGGCAATGAAAGTATTCATACTTTTTTCTCGCAATATCCTTATCACAACCAAGAACCTTGTTCAGCAAGGTATGATACTAGTTCCTATAAATATACTCTCAAGCTCTATTCATATCCATGAAATGTACAAATATAGATGTTGTGTAGATCATAATATAGTATGTACATATCATTATGCTTATCATGGATCATGTATGTATTCAATAAGGATACACCATCTACATTCCTATTGAAGATTTACTATATGGTACATAATGTCAAGAATTATTCACGTTTTGATTTTCAAAGAGCAGTGATAAGCAGTCACTAAGTATGTGCTAGATATGTATATAGATATCCATGTCATTTTATTTACCACATCTATTAACATAACAGCTGACTCAATGTAGGCGATAATAAAGTTAAATATCACAGACACGATTCTGAGATTCAATGGTTACGGCATATACATTTTGCGTACATTCGTAGTTAAATGTTAACAATACATCACAGTCTGATGATATTATGCAGTTGGCGTTCCTTACATAATTTATATGACCTAAACCAGATCCCAAAGAACAATAGTCTGATAACAAAATATTCTGTTTCAGCACCCCCCCCCCCCCTCCGCCTTTTGTTTTGCAAATCACCAATATATCGTATTTACCTATAATAATATAGACTAATCTACTAACTCTTGGTTATACGGAAGTACCACAAAACGTGTATGTTATGTAATCATATCCTTGCAGAAGACTCATATAATAATTATGCAGGCTGAAAGCAGTCGATATTATAATATTCATTTAATGATATCACAGTTAAAGATACAAATAACATAGCACAACTAGTAAAGTCTAGAGTAACGACGGACGAAAAATAGATATTTCCACAATCGAAAAATAGAGCTCAAAACAACAATAAGCATTTCACTGAAACACAGTGAATGCATTAACACCTTTGTACTCTTTTCGCACGGGTTCTGAGAATAGTGTGACCTTCACCCACTGCTACCCAGCGAACAAAAAACGTTATTTTACATCAAAATAACGGTTTAGACTATACATAATGTTATGCCATAATAAAGAGCCTTAGAAAAACGTTGACATATAACGTTATATAACGTTATAAAATGGTGTATAACGTTATCTGTTTACTGGGTATCCTGTTGCCTTTATACAATCATGCGCCATGCATGGACCAGGGACGTGAGGGCAACCCTGGGTTTATTCCGGATGGTGCTCATTGTAACATTAAAGAAAAGCGAGAAAAGTAATAATACTTTTTAAGAAAAGAGCACCTGTCACATGCAGATGTAGACATTATTGGTATAGCGTGAGGGGTGGCCTATCATAATGCCAGCCTTATCATTCTGGCTGCTTCCCCCTGTTTCAAAACACATGTTTGTTTTACAAATTACATATTATACAATTCCATTATATACACAGTATCTAGATGACTAGGAGGTTTTACCCTTCAATCCCTTTCGTTGTTCAAGCTTGTCCAGTTCATCTAATATATCACTGCCTATGCTCCCAATATCGTCATCATCACCATCACTTAGTGCTCCTTCAAAGTCATACAGGTCGTCCAAGTCGCTATCTGCACCAGGTTTGGTGTCCTCCAGTATAGCCTTCACGACATCACTGCTCGTGCTGCCCTTCCGTGATGGTATCCTCGCATCACTTCCGCCACCAACACTGGACTTCCTAGATTGCGTCTTAACGTCACTACCACCACTGCCTTTCCGTGAATGCGTCTTGACGTCGCTTCCACCACTGCCTTTCCGTGAATGCGTCTTGACGTCGCTTCCACCACTGCCTTTCCGTGAATGCGTCTTGACGTCGCTTACGTCACTGCCTTTCCGTGAATGTGTCTTAACGTCACTTCCACCACTGCCTTTCCGTGAATGCGTCTTGGTATCGCTTCTGGCACCGACGCTACTCTTTCGCGATGGTGTTTGCACATCACCCTTGCTGTCCCATCTGAGAAGAGAGCCTTCTGTGCGAGTTGCTCTCCCAGCGCTGGAGCTGCTCCACCCCAGACCTGGCTCTTCGTCTTCTTTCTCTGACTTCCGGGTGTTCCACTTCAGGGCATCTCCTGAGGCTGAGAGCGCGTCCAGAATATCTTCTGCATTCTTCCCTGTACTAGCCCTGTGTGGGGGTGGTCTGTCATCTTCTGATAAGATCTCCTCCACCTCCTCTGTGAGATCACTCTTATCTGAGCCTGGTATCTTGTGGACCGGCTCCCCAGCCTCATCTATGTCTGACATGGTCACAGTGGTGTTCATGATATCTGCGGACCTGTTGTTGTTGCCTGCGTTCTGGTTGGTGTCAGCTTTGGGGATGTTCCTGGTGAGGAAGTAGAGGTCGTCGTTGTTCTCCTCTCTGGGGGTTCTAGCAGTGTTCATCGAGCGGTCAGTGTCCGATGTCCGGTATCTATCGGTCACATCGCCATCACTCTCCGTGTATGTCAGGTTCTTGGACGTGTCCTCCTCATGCTTGTAGTAGTAGCTGCCATTGTTGTTCCTGCTCCCATCAAGGTCATCCTCCTCCTCTTCATCCTCATCATAATCCCTCTCCACTGCCTCCAGGGCATTGGCCAGCTCCAGGTGCAGGTTGGTCTGTATTTGAGTCCTTGGTGAGCCTACTGGAGGAGTGTCCACCAGGCGGGGAGGGTGGGGCAGGGCTGCTGATCCCACCTTGTGATGGTGGCTCACACTGGTCACGCTGGCCCAGGGTTTGTAGCGACAGGACTGACGCGTGGCGGCAAAGTGGTACTGGTGTGGGTGTTTCAGGCACTCGGGGATCTCACGAGAGTTCACCATCGACTGTCGCAGAATCCTCTTGTCGTTCCTCCCGTAGGAGTGGAAGTTCTGTGGGTACTTATATTTCCGGAACTTGGCGAGTCCATTATGTTTAGGCTTTCCCTCATTCTCTTTGGGAGGGTCCTCCAGGGGGTAGTGGCGATTTGGTGGTGGTGGGGGAGCTGGGTGTTGAATACCATTCTCAGGCTTCCTAGGTTTCCATACCCTCCTCGTGAATCTCCTCTTCTGGAGGACCATTTCTTTGATGTCCTCGATAAGCTCGGCCACATCTGGGGCATCGCCACTACTCACAGTGGTGCTCTTACAGTAGGTGGAGGCGGACTGGGGCCTTTTGGGTGACTTGGGTCGTTTCTCTCTGTAGGTTATGGCGGATTGGGGCCTTGCTCTCTTTGGTGGGGCGGCAGAGCGGGGCCTTGCTGGTTTCTCCACCTCAAACTCAACATGGCGCCCGGTGCAGCTGATGATGTGGGCAGACTGGGGGCGCCTTGACTTCTGCTGCTGCAGATCCTCACACCTCTTAATATTTAATATGTGCGAGACCTCAGCCTCACCCCTGGAGGGGGCCAGTGGGGTTGGCTTGTTGCGACTAGGGTTGAAGATAACTGCATTGGGGTTCTTCATTTTGTGGTAATCCCTAAAGTCCAGTGAAGTAGTCCCTATGACCTTCACGGATGACCCCCTCATGGTCGGCATTGCGGGAGGTCTGGAGCCCACCTGGGCAGACACGTTAACGGCACGATGTAGTCTGCAATACAAGAGATAATAAAATAAGCTGGACGACCACATGCATGACAATGTGACAGCATAGTATAGTATACATGATTCATTTTTTTGTGTGCACTAGATTATGTTTTCTTGTGAACGTACATTTCATATTGTGATCATGCATAAAGATCATTCTAACAAACTAGTGGCGGGACCCTGTGGAGATGTTCAGAACCTTTAGCAGGGGCCAATTGAAACCAAGATTGACTAGCATGCCTCAATGATCACCACTACAACAGGTACAAATTCAGTTCAATAGTACTGTCTAGGTAATGTCTAGGTATGTACCTACATATTTTAATTTGTTGGTTAAGTTGATTTTTTCGTGTTGATCTGAACTGCTTTATCCTTTGTTCTATAAGCAAGTGCACTTATGATAACATTAGAAAATAGCAGCCACACATGTAAGAAAGTGTGTTTTTTATTACCCCAGTAGGTGGTATTTTCTAATTTCCTTGACATTTAGAACGGAAATAGAGAGAGGTAATATGTGCCCAACTTAGAGACACTCACAAATCCCCCCACACGGTGCAGTAGCATCTTTATATCGATTCTCCTCATTCATGCACTCACCCTGTTGTGGGAAATGCTTTATTTATTAAATCCTTAGATGCGATTGAAGCATAGGGTCTTGGCTATAATATAAAGAGGATATCATTGTATAGCTGAAATTCCTTCTAGATTCCATGCACCATGCAATTTTAAGTAAATGGCAAGACACAGAAAGAGCGGTGTAGGTAAACACCCTATATATGTGTACTGAGGGCTCCGTCCATGAAGCAATTTCCTTAAAAAGTATTGGTCTGCCCATTAATATTTAGACCATAGGAAGAAGTAAAATTGACATGCGGTCATCTTGTACCTAGGCTCCTTACAATTGGACAAACAGCTCATTGATTCCCCCTGATGTTTGTTAGTTCAGGGCTATTTTTTTAAAAACATCTTAGTAAGTTTCCCCATGAGAGCCTTGAACTCTCGACCCTAGGATTTGGAGGGAGGTATCCTACTGACTGAGCTAATAACCAGGCAAGTGTCAGCATGGTCGATTGGTGAGATAGTCAATGGTTTATGGCTAGTTTAGAATGTTCCATTTGGATGAAATATTGGATGTTCATTTCTTAAGTTATCAAAGAAATTATAACAATAACCTACTCTGATATTTTGATATATGACAGTGTAGATATGTCCCCAACTTATGAATAAGTCTGGTGAGGAGTCCATGCACCATTCTTAACAAAATGAATGTCATGTCACGAGGACAATGTAAAGATGCACATTCTGTGGAAAGCTGCAGTATCAATATGGCTCGGTCAATGACTTCCATATTTGGATATTTGGGTTGATCATTGAGTATAATGTTGTAGATGACTTATAAGAAGGCTTACGGCCTTTACATACGATTTTGAGATTGTCAGAATTCCCCTTAACACAGCAATCCATGTGGCATTTGTGGTTAAGGGTGTGTCTATGCTTCACTATGAACAGCTAAACATTGCTGAAAATACATCTTATTAGGATCCACACTTTGAAAACACTTGAATATGTGTTAGGCTTCCCACAAAAAAGAAGTAATCGTCATGTTTGTCACTGCTTGCCATAGTGATGAATAACTATGACATTTTAATGGTCTATATTGGTTGCATGTAGACCATAATATAGACTATCTTCTACTGATAATTATGTTGATGATCCCAAATATTGTCATTTGACATTTGCTGAAGGCTCATTTTACTATCAAATCTATTGGCCAGGTTAGTGTTGTTCCTCCACTGTTACAGGTATTTAGTTTCATAGTCATGTTGCAAAAGTCTTAAAGTACACACTCATACAGCTTAAGTGCATATGATTAAGACAGCCGTGAGGTCCGAAGTTACACGTATGTACATGTCTTTTTTTCTACTAATGTTCCCTTCTCGTCTAGGTTAAAGATTAACTGTGCTGTAGAGACGGCTAGGCTCTATAAGCATACCTCCCCCTATAATATTGAACATTTTCCTCATCAATCATTCAGAACCAGTTGAATGGGGCTGAGTCTAGCTGTGGCAGTCAGACATCTTTACAGACACAGTGTGTCATTGTGGATCAATCTTCTAATGGACCAAACATAATTGAATACACTGGCTTTATCCAAGGAGCTGCTGTGGGTTTTTTCTTAACTGTGGCTTGGCGCAATGACGCCTAGCAATAGAATAATAGCAAACAAAGGATACATTATGTTGCTGGCAAATATGGTAGTTCTTTTTGAAATTATAATATTATGCTTGGCATAACATTAACGTCGCTATGGCTTGTGAATTAACTCTACATTCTACAGGGTCACAGGCTCATGTGTGCATAAAGCTGCTCTGGGTGCAAATAGATTACATCAGTATACAAACTTAGTAATGTAGGTGTACCTTAGGAAAAGCTCCCCGGGGAAAGCTCTGGGCCTTATACTCAAGTTAAAGCTGTTCATATGGCTCTGTTATGGCAAGTCATATCCTTGATTTGTTATTTGTATAGCCATATTGGTATAGCACTTTTACAAGTACGGCAACTGCAGTAGTTCATGTGGTAATAATACTGATTGACAATTTTAACACTAGGAGGCCTACAGAAGAAGGTATTCAACACACCCTAATATTATAGTATATATCCCAGTAGACAAGGAAACGCTGTACAACGTTATATAACGTTTCTCTATCATTGTCTATGGCTCCTTATTGTGGCAAAATGTTATAGAACGTTAAAAACATTATTTTAACGTAAAATAACTTATTTCTGTTAGCTGAGTATACAGGATCCCTAATTGTACATGTAGGCCTATACTACCTGGTCTGTACACTGTTTTAAAGATTGTAAGAGCAATAAATGGCTATGTTCAGTGAGCCAACACTTGGTATTGATGAGTGCATGAGTTGGTATACATAAATAAGTAGATATTCATGGGCAAATGACATAACAAATAGAAGAAGCAGTGAAGTCCTTCCTAGCAAACATGACAATTAAAGCTGAACATATTCTTTGTATAGGCATATGGATGTACACTAATGTGTATAGCATAGCCTGGTATTGACGTCCAAGGTGGTTGGTCATACGGGGAGGCAGGCACAGTGCCAGTTCGCCATGCTTATCGGACAGGTGAGGCTTATGCCAGCAGGCTCAACATGTACACACAGGAGGAGAGTATTATAGTCCCACTCCCACCTCTACATGATTCAGGTAGCCATACAGATAAACATACCAAATTATACACACAACTACTCCTTGGAGCAAATACATATCAAACTGCACTCACCAGTAGTGTATATCTCTCCTGGGTGTAGGTGAAATAGATAGTAATCCGTGGGGTCAGACTCGTTTGGGGGTGGCCATGTTTTGGGTAGATTCAAGGCAGCATGCCTAGCATGACGACTGCATGGCGCCCGGGGCCGAGTCTCCGCGTCCCCACATGTTGACCGTTGTCAGGTGACAAGGCGTCGACAACTCACGGAAATTGCCGAGCACAGGGACCCGGACCGAACACACCTACGTTTGGCACTGTGTATCACAGCCGTGTGGACTTCCCATGAGGATTACGGAGGCGGCGGCTTTCTCACCCACTCCAGGCGTTTGGCCACCTCCCGCCAGTGGCTACATAATTGACTAGAGCCACTTGGAGAAATCTATATTATGTTGGCGCATTATGGGCTATATAATAGACCTGAACGGCCCATGCATGACCATTAATTATATACGGTTCTGATACAATCTATCTATTAGTATTAGACGTCTATGTATACTCAGCATGTTTACCACACCCAGGGAATTATACCTACCAAGATCGCCATTTTGGGTATTATCCTAATTGATTTCAGACTGAAACTTATATAATCCCTTGAAACATTTCCGTGATATAGACATAGTTCTGAGGTATGTGATACCAGATTTAGAGTGATATGTTTAGGATATATGATGTTTTCTAGATTATGGGGTGGGGTGCAGTATCCCGCAAACAAGAGCGGACTTTTTTTTCTAATTAAAGTGTTATGTTCCATAAACAGTATTATAGCTTATTATAGAGAGAGTGACCCCTTCCCTGGACGCTGGAGTATCAGGTCCTGCTAGTTCAGCCTATGACAAACATTCCAATGGTTTAGTAGGGAGCAAGGCATCTGTTTCTCACAGGAAAGTTTACCTTGTATAGTAAAATCAATTCTCAGCTATAAGTGTGTCCTCACTACTGTGATGCATCGTTTGAGCGCCGGGTCTTCGAATAAGCGCCGGTCTTGAATAATCACCTGGGTTCAGGGGTATATGCTGAAATAAAGGGCCCTGGGGTGTAAGGTGGTTGCCTACTTTGTATCAAAAGTACTTAGATTTACCCCAAAATGTTGCTATATATATATACGTTACATCATCCTCAACCCGAAAATCGAAAGAGCTATGGATGGTTCAAACCTACTTTATTGAATAGTGAATTTTGAAAATTAAAAGCTATTCAGTATGGCCAAAGCGGAAAATCACTATAATTAATAGATGAGCAACAGTAATAAAACTAAACAGATTCTCTTAAACCGCCCTATGACATCCGTCAGATCTTTTTAATTATCAAAAGTATTCTGACATAGTGTCCCATGCATTATTTTATAGTTTTGGATCATTTTCCTACGATACCTTATACCTACATTAGACTGAAAGAGCCCCATGTTGTGAGGGTGACCATGTACTACATTTGTATACCCTCTTCTTATTAGTGCATCAGTTTTACTCCAGGGGGAAAGCCTGTACAGTGACAGGATCACAGGTGTAATAGAAATAATAGTGTCCTCTTCTGGAAGAGTGAAGAAAGCCTGGCACAGCACTGCCCTCTGGGTATGTGCAAAGATTATGTGCAATGAACGTAATCTCTAAGGTAGGCAATCACCTTAAAGTCATTATATGGTAGCTCTTTTCTTAGTTTTTACATATGTGGGTCCACTGTCTCCTCTGATTCACTTATGGATAATCATAATCAATACTGATAATTAATTTAATATCGATCGATGATCAATCGATCATTGATATCAATGGGTATATGATCATTGTCTTTTACCACACGTCACCGATATCTCAAACAATTACTCGACCTATATGATTACATGTCTTCCCAATACTGGGAATCAGCACTGTGCTTCCATCTCTAGACCATACTGTCCTATCAAATATTCCATCCACATATTGCATTTGATTTTGTTATATGTGCATCATCGCATGCAAGTTGTTAAAGATAATGGCATGGGTTCAATGGATCCAATATAGACGTATCATAGATCTAATGAAACCTTCAGGTTGAAAAAGGCAATCGAGGATGTCCAGCTATTGAATTACGACTCATGCTTTAAAAACATCGGCTATTTAGCTTGAGATGCGACTTTTGCCATATTTTAGCATGCAGGCTACATAGCCTCAACGTCAACATGGCTTCAGACCGTTTTTTTCTTGTTGCATCCAGTGTGACAGGACCATATGTATATGTATACACGTAAGGACGGGATGACGCCCCAAGGGCTCCATGTTTTTCATTTGGGTGGGCACAGCGCCGGCGCGTTACTCACATGTCCTGCATTCATGCGACAAGACAACAAAAAGGCACAGATTATAGTGAATAAGATCACTTTGTGCTAATCGCATCCCAGATGCGAGTAGGGCAGTTGACTGTGCATCATTATAGTGACAGAGTCTCCATCCATCTAATTAATGGTAGTATAGTGATGCCATATCTATACTCTATACATATATTCAACAGGTGTCTCATTTCGACCGTTTCCGAAAGAGTGATGAAAAATAAATTAATACAACGACATTTTATTTAGGCGACCTATAAAGAGGAATTATCATGAGGAAACAGCTGGGTTGCAGGTACATTGTATACCCGCGCGTTACGCAATTGTCGCTTGATGTAATGCTTGTACGACCCATTGTATTGGAAAAGGTCAACAGCGCTTAAAGGTCGCGGTTAAACGTCAACAGGTTAACTGATCAGATATTGGATGTAGAAAGGTACAAGTGGTGGCATGACCATGAACAGTCATCAATCTGTGTTTTTGAAAAAGAAATTCATGTTGAAAAGGCTAGACCCTGATATCAACTGTGGTATATTCCCCACCTTCCCCTCCCCATGCAAATTAAAAAGGGTTGAGACTTGACACATGCGTGGGGTTATAGTTTGGAGCGTGGTTGGATGTTTAGCTTGATTTATGTATTATTGACTGTAATATTTCCCAATATAACATATGACTTGGGGTCGCTACACATCTACTTCAACAGACAAATAACAAATCTACATGAGTCATATACCAGTAATTAGCTGCGGTCTGATTATCGACTACAGTTAGTCATAAAACAGAAACCCCATCGATTAGGACAGCTGACGCTTAGATATATAGGCTATCGTATTATGAGCATTTTTAATATAGGCATAGCCTAATGTATTTTGTCCACAGTTCTATAATTACATTTAGGCGCATTAATGAACCGCTAGTGATTTTACAAATAATGATATGAAATGTATAGCATGTGCCCTGTTAATATATACTTTTGTTTGCTGTTATTTTTATCACTTTATCTGCCCAATGATTTGTAGGCAGGCTTATGTGTCCAACAGTAACCAAAATAGTTTGTGACGTACAATGTATCCTACATCTCATACACGCCCTTCCAAATCGCCCTGCTACTTATTAATGACCTTCTACTGTCTACTACCTATTTCCTGATTATTGCCAATGGTTTGAGCTTAAACTTAATGTTTTATTGACAGTCAACACATGAGGTACATGACCTCTCACTATCAATGACAAGTTGTATACCGGGACCAGGTAATACATAGCTGCCCGCATATAGTTGACAATAATTGTATAGACGGAGAGGGACTGCAAATGATTCGACAGTTGATATCGGACCGCATCGGGCAGTTTTATGCACCTTACGAGTTACAAATACAAACTTGCAATATGGTCCTATTAGTAGGCCTAATATCAATAATATTCACCGAGAATACTTCTGTTTTTCTTAGAATGGAAAGGATGCATGCATGCATTTGATTTGGAGCCTGTTGTCTGATAGCCCGACGCTTATTGAAGATTTCATATACTACTTACAGTTTGACCATAGTTAATTGGGTTGCGGAATACCTCTCAATATGGAAGTTAATCAAACCGTTTACAGCATGTCATTAAAACATGAAGGGCTTTAGCTAACTTCAAAGTAGAATGCAAAGATGAAAGTGGTGTAGAAGTAGCTAGTAGGTACCCCATGCTCTGCCGTGCATTCATGTTAGATGTACAGGTACATGTATAATGATACACATGTAACGTTCATATCCTACATACTAGATAACAGACATGACGAATACATTTTGTTCGACTGGTAAATCGACAGGTATCTCATCCATAATAGTTATATGAAGTATGATCCCTCCACCAAGTTGAATTTAAAGAATATCTAGAGTTGCTAGTGATACCACCGATGTAGGAATGGGATGGTGGATCGTGATTGGTCGACATTTTCTTCCAAACACTGCTCTGACGACGTGAACTGCTTTCAACAAAAATCGTTATTTTAACCCCCTTGCCCTTAACAGACATCGTCCAGTTTTCCAGGTGTGGTAGAATTGGACACGAGCTCTGATATTCTGTAACTTACAATACCCGAAATGGTACATAATTGTGTTTTCTTAACGGCAAAAGAAGGGTACTGGTAGGGCAAGGTAGTCGTGGCAAGATGGCGCCGACGATTTTATTTGTGTTTCCTTCGTGTTGGAAAAGGCTTTGAAACAAATAACTCACACTACCGTTGTAAAGCCCTACACAACCAACTTGTAGAATATGGATCGGAGTATAATTAAAAAAACACCACAGACGCCATAGGGTAGTGGAATCATAATTTCTCAGGAATTTTCTGCCGATTTTCTGAACGAGAACAAAGAAATAGGTTAGAATTACAGAGATTCCACCTATAATGCACAATGATTGACATTATCTCGATTGCCTACGTGTACCTTAGGTTGTTGACCTCCCACCTACGACATATGACACCGATCGTCAGCTTAGAAGTGCTGTAATCGCCTCTTTGATAATGCTCAACAAACACAACTCGGGCCCCAGACTGGCAAAAGTTGGAGACGCTGGAAGTAAACACAGAGTGCTTACTCCTGGGTCCGCGCTACCTCGCTATGAATCTATTTAGTTTTGGCGTCTGCGCGCGGGTGGGTTTGAATCACTTTGACCTAGCTTTGGAGAGGTTCCCGCTTCGTTGTCGTCTGCCCACCACACAACTACCACCACAATGTCGGAAGGAGCCGCCGCCGCCACCCCTAAGCCTGCCAAGAAGAAGGCAGCAGCAAAACCCAAGAAGCCAGCAAACCATCCCAAATACTCGCAGATGATCCAGGAGGCTATCACAACACTGAAGGAGCGTGGGGGGTCCTCCCGCCAGGCTATACTCAAGTACATCGCAAAGAACTTCAAGGTAGGGAGATAAACACCATTATTCTATCGTCTGTCACTGTTTATATCATGGGTATGATGTTGAGGGCCATAGCATAGGATCATATATATATATGGTTGCCCATGATTATCAGCCTTTTTATAGAGATGATATATCAGGTACAATGGTGAATCGTTGTAAACGGAGGCGTAAGTAGTATAAAGATGAGTAATTGTAATCAGGGGAGGGGATAATTAAAGGTAATTGTCAATGGTCAGTTGCACGGATATCCACTCCTATGGGAGTACATGTTGCTTTTAATAGCAAGTATAATAATGCTTGAATATAGAGAAAATGCTAAGTAAATGTATTAATTATATGGTTGGTGTAACAGCGACGTGTTCAACTGGGTTAGTATTACTATTATGTAAGTTATTTTTCTCAACGCTACACTTATAATGCATTAATTATGTCTGTCACAAATCTAATTTCATCACATGTGTGCATGCGGGTAGCTACTTTATGTATATATGTATAGTTCAGTCAAAATATATATAGGACACCTATTTCCAGAAACATTGCTTAAGCAAAACAGAACAATAGATGCATTGATCATATGTAAGCTAAAGCAGTCAGTGTGTATGTTGTTTGCTTCTGGTAGATATTCGCCATGGGTGGATAGATGCTATGGTGCTGCATCAATTAAAAATAAGTCATTTCATATTTAGGATAACATTCACAAACAACGTTACCTATTTTGGGACCTTTTTCAAGACCTCGATGGCCCACTCCATGTTACTATTTTAGACAAATTGGTTCATGCGAATGTGTGTCTGAGGCCATATTTCCTCAGTAAACCTTACAAGGGGTCATTAGTAATGGTCCCCTTCCCCCTAATCGGTGACGTGATTTGTGAACGTTCACTAGCTGATGACTAGCTTTGGTTATCAATGACATTAAGACTAACTGTGGGATTGTTGTCTGTTTGTAGGTGTCTGATGAGAAGACAGCCAACGCCCACCTGAAGCTTGCCTTGAGGGCAGGAGTCAAGAAGGGCACCCTGACACAGGCCAAGGGCACCGGGGCCTCAGGCAGCTTCAAGGTCGCTGCCGTCAAGAAGGAGAAGAAGGCAGCTAAGAAGCCCAAGACACCCAAGAAGAAGCCAGCCAAGAAGGCCAAGAAACCAGCAGCCAAAAAGGCAAAGTCCCCCAAGAAGGCAGCTAAGCCTAAGGCCAAGAAGGCAAAGTCTCCCAAGAAGGCAGCCAAGCCTAAGACCAAGAAGGCAAGCCCCAAGAAGGCAGCCAAGCCCAAGGTCAAGAAGGCTTCCCCAAAGAAGGCGGCTAAGCCTAAGGCAGCAAAGCCAAAGGCGAAGAAAGCAGCACCCAAAAAGAAGTGAATATTGACTGATCTCTGATCTGATTGATCACACAAACTGTTTTGGACTGGGTCAAGACACTTGACCTTTCATGACTCATTACCCATTTAGGGTTTCACTCAGTGCAATGACTTCATCGTGTATATTTCATTCTTCATATTGAAAGTTTACGTTTTGGTTGCATCTCATAAGCGGAAGTTCTCCTCGCTAGAAACCTGCTTCAGATAATGTAATATAATTACCGTCTTTGACTGAAATCGACCAGAAGTACAATGCATGCTATGTATGCCGTTATTACATTTGTGCTCTTTTAATTTCATGTTGAAAATTGAATTTCCCATGGGAAATACTACATTGATCATCTACAGCAAATAAATTGTATGTTCTTTTGTAAATATGTCTTGCTTTTATGACTACATGTATAAGATGTAACTCAGGGATGCCAAGTATTACGAATTTTTCGTAATTTACGATTTTCGATCCCTATTACGCCCATTACGATTTTACATATCAAATTACGATTTTCAAGCACATGTACCATACTGAGGTATGGTACATTTGGCCTACTGCGAATACACAAAACTAGACTAAAACTAGATTTTGTTGGTCATCAAGTAAACATATCTAGAAATATACATTACACATCGAGGAGCAAAGAAATGATAAATCATGTGGGTCCAAAAATCATGAGAAATATGATGTTGGAGTGGGGTAGCTTGGCATCCCTGGCAAATTAATAGATACAAATAAAGTTAGCAGCATTTTTAAGTTAAAGGGACGGGTAATTATAAGAATTGGATGTAGTCATTATACTCAGCTCTCCATAACCATGGTCATGTTTCAGGAGACTTTGAATAGTTGTATGAACTATGGCAGTGCCTCACCGAATCGATCCTAGTTGAAAGTCTATGACCGGGTGCAATCTATGACTGGCTTGAGAGAAAACGGTTTATTTAGGGCAGATGTATAAAGAAAAACATAAAAAGATTAGTAATATAAAGTCTTAAAATATCCACTAACCTTTTCCGCCCATTTCTATCTACATATGTCCTGAATAAACCGTTTCCAACTCTATAAACATCTCACGCAGAGACCTAGTAAATGTGTATATTACATAAATAAGTAGTTTTATTGACTAATACTCATAAACGTAAGACACAGGATCCACAGAGCATGCAGAGAACAAACGGTTAGTTAAAGTAATGGAAAATTGACAGATAACAGAGGCGACATAATAAGTATTCCATTATGAACATCAATATTATCACCATGCACGTTTCCTTGGGCACAACGTAGTGAGTGGTCTGAGGACGAATTTAGAGGAACTAGACCTTTCATAAGTTGCAGACGGCGATAGCTGGGTGTATGGCATTCATTTATGTTTAGGAGGCTGATACATAATGCACTACATGATCAAACATATCAGTACCCTGTAATTTAGCATGATACTGTAGAGGCATTTCAATCATATATATTGGCCCCTAGCTCGTGTTATCCTGAGTGAAATATTTGCCGAAAATATCAAGCATTTTCGTACATTTTAGAATATTTCTATAGTGAACTGCTTGAAACAGTATAAACATATACACCATATATATATATATATATATATATATATATATATATATATATATATATATATATATATATATATATATATATATATATATATATATATATATATGTATATATATATATATATATATATATGAAGAGTTTGGATGCAAAACGACATAAGCGCCATTTTAAAAATAGAGACAAACATCTAACAAGAAAGAAGATTAGGGAGAGTGAAATATAATCCTCAAACAATTTTTCCGAGATTTACTATTTTTCATATCATTAGGACCTAATCAGTATACACTCTGTTACCAAAGTATGATAATTGCCCTCAGGGTGTCTTTACAAAAAACACTGTATGCTTCAATTGTGGGATGGAGATATGTCGTTTTGCATCCAAACTCTTCATATATACATATATATATATATATATATATATATATATATATATATATATATAATATCAAGCATGTCTAATTGGCTAAAAGCAGACCCTCGACGTTTTGATGCATTATGACGACAACGGACATTGTGTATGAAGGCATTATGGTTAAAGATCGTATAATTTAGCTGTAATGAAATACATACAATGTCATGTGACGTCCTTAATCGTAATGACGCATGGATGCTACTCTGTTGAGTTTACTCTCCAGTTCTGGATTACTGCTTCCTGCCGACCGCATTCATGTATCATGACGTCCTCGGGTCAGCAGATCAGATTTCTCAACATGAAAGTAAAAAGGATGTAAATAAATAAATAAAATCGTTTTTTGATAAATTTGGCGTAAGGCAACTACACCCCCCTAAAATTGGACAGCTCCCCCGTACTAAGATTTTCGTGTACCCCCTTCTCCACTGCTTGATATGTATGTATATATATATATATATATATATATTATATATATATGTGGATCAACAAGGGAAAAGGGACCTCCGCGGGGGATTTTTAGTACCAACTTTGGCCACCAGGAGGCTCCATATAGTCAAAAAGGACCAAGATATAGCAAAAACTTATCTATACTACTTTTTTATGTAGAATATGATAAGCCACGTTAGAAGATTCCATTTTTGGTGAAAACATTCCATATTTGGAATGGAAAAGAACGTTTTTGGGCCTAAATTAGTGTTTTTGCACATGTTGGTTGCCATGGAAACATGATTTTCATTCTAAATCGAAAATTTTAAAAAATTGAATGAAAGAAGGCCCCAAAACAATTTCTATGCTAAAAACAAAATGTAAATACCATTTTTAGATCAAAAGCTGTGACCAATTGTTTGAGAAAGTTTGGATATTTGGTAATTAGCATAATTATGCTAATTAGATAGGAATATCTCTGAAACAAAGCAAGATAGAGCTTATTGGCATTTAAGATTGGACAGTGACCACACATATTCAGAGAGCCAGTACTCAAAAAGTAGAAGTGGTACCTGCTTATAAAAGATATCACTGGAAAGCTGATGACATCAATTTTATTATTGAGTTTTTACCTTGGAGGACCCTTTTCCCTCGACTGTCCACATATATATATATATATATTATATATATATATATATATATATATATATATATATATATATATATATATATATATATATATATATATATATATATGGAAGGGAAGGTGTTCTGCCAGTCTTACAGGTGGTTAAATAGGTTGGACTGTCACAGGCTTCAGTGATGCAGCAGAGACATGTAGAGGGGTCGAGAGCCATACCCAGTGAGTACGCCATCACTGACCGTGTTCCATGAATTCACATTTTCTTGTACTATTCTAGTCTAATATTATATAATATTAACTATTATTATATTAACTTTCAACTGTTCATAAATGTATCATCATTCTGTTATTTCATTTTATTAGTTACACCTCTTATCCATCGGGTGCATATTTCTCTTATTTATGAATACCATGTGTGTAGATCACCAAGAACCTGATACCTTTATAGCAGGACAAAATTCCACCAAAACACACTAACTCCCTAAAATCTGAAGAAATCGGACCCCTTTTAATATCACTGTTAATTGGCAATAATCGAACCTCTTTTAAGAGGCCTATGGTAGGCTATCCGTTTCAAAAATAAAAGGGACAGGTCCTTGTCCATGTACTTCCTGAGCGTCCTAAGGTTACTGAATATGAGATTGTCGGCCAATATAACTTTATTAAACTGAGGGTATCTTAGCTCAGAGGGAAATCTTGGGGAATATGCTAATTGTAATGCTACAGGCAATATCTGCAATATAAGAATAATATCATATGTAGGCCTATATTTACACACAATGAACTTCTAATACATACATTGTAATATCGCCACTATGGTTCCAGTATTTAATCATGTGTGGCTCAACACGTGAGAAGGTACCTTCCAGGGGGATTTTTAGTTCTGCTTTTGGCCACCAGGAGACATTAGAATGGCAAAATAGTGAAAGATACGAGCAAAAATGCTTTAGGGTACATTTTTATGGAGAATACAGGGGTCTTATTAGAATTATTCCATCTTTAGTGCTAACATTCTATATTTCTATACCCCTCCAGCTCCACTCCGACTGTCGCTGGAGGGGTACCAAGATCTGGGCCTGAAAGAAAAGTGGGAGTATAAATATTGTGAAAATTGCCTGCGGGTTGTTTCAATCAATTCAACCTCTGACAGAGCTTAAGTGGTATATGGAAAAAACAACTAAAGCTGTAATTAAAGTATTCCTCCAATATTACAAAAAGAATATTCAGGGTTCCTACGCAAATTACAGATCGTTACATAACTATTATAGGATCCACAGACCGATTAAAAAAATGGGGTCCACATGCCAGTTTTCAACTAATGGAAAAGCACTGTCTTTTCAAGGTTGACTGACGTATTGTTTTATCTTTATGTTATTTCAATGTTGTAGGGTTGGGTCTGAGAAGAGGGATGGACATGGCGATTATACAAGTCACACCCAACAGCAGAGTGCACCTGTAAGGGGGACACGCTGAGCTGCCTTCGTAGAACTACCATTCTATGACATAGACTCTTACTCCCTAGACTCTTACTCCCTAGATGCCGCTTGAAACCTCCTTAATGACCTCCCTCCTCCACATGCAGGGGGCTACTTCTGGTCCAGGTCTGACTTCCGGCTGATAGATATGTGCCTAAGGGCAATCCGTGGGGAAAGTAGAAGACAACACCTGCCACACCAGATCCAGAAACAGCTCAATGAGCACAGCCTCAGGTCACGGCTGAAGCGGATTCGGCTCCGATGGGCGCACAGGATCCTAGGACTGGCAGAGAGGTCATATAAGGAGAGAATTTAAAGGAACCATGGAGGAGACTTGACCCTCAAGAACACAGCTGTCCCATTACGTCACTTACGGGACAATGCAGATGACCCATGTGATTTCCAAGTAATAGAGGCACACTCTTTCCAACTCCTACCACTTACAGGTAAATTATGCAACACAAAACCAAGCAATAACAAAAAACGAACACAACCGAATGAGTACAGTGTATCTATTCCACTGGGAAGTAGAATTAAAGGAAGCAATATAATATATTGCTTCCTTTATATTATTTTGGTATTGGTTGAATCAGGAAAATTGGTGATGCGTATTTCAAGCCAATGAGTTCAATTTCAATATGTTCCTGGCAATGTATATTTCAATGTCTATGTCACAATAAACTTGTTATGCTCTGTGACCTCTGCATGTTTTAGAATATATGAACAATATAACATTCTCAAAAGGCTGTGAGTTTAGCCACTAGTGCAATTAGAGATTTTGTTCAATATAATTTTCTCCAGCATTGAGCACTATCATGAACTTGATGCTTCCGGCCAACTTCAGTGAGGACCTTTTAGATAAGATGGTAGCTGCGAAAACTGCTCAGGAGGCCATGGTCCAGGCCATAAGGAACAAACTATTCAAGAGGTAAACATTGTGCTTTCCACAAAGCTCACAAGCTCAACAATTATCGGAGACTGTCAGTGTAAAGATGCCAGTCAGTGGACAACTTTCAGAATTAGGTGGTTTTGACAACAGAGACACTCATATTTCTCTGTGTGTATATATATATAGTAAACGAAATCTGTGAAATAAAGAGGGCAGTAAAATATCTGTGTTTTGGTGGGATATACCTCTCCCCCCTTTGTCCCCTGAAAATAGATATTAGTAAATAAATATACGTTTGAAGTGAGGGTAACTGGATCCTACAGGCCAGGAATACAGGATTTTGAATGGGGGGAGGGCTATATTTTAAAAAGCAAAAAATAAATTTACATTTAAAGAACTAAAGGTTCGGCCAGAAAGGGACCTATGTGAGCATGGGCACCAATTTCTGATTACCACTTATATTGTTAAATTGCTGTCTAGTTGTGTGAATAGTAATAGGTTTAAACAGAGCATGTAATAGTAATGGTGTTGAACAGAGTAATACTGTTGACCCAAAGAGCAATGGATGATTTATCATAATTTGTGTTAGTATGTTGGTCACATATGTTCCTATCTACACATGTGTTTCACCTCTTCAATTAGCACTGCCCCCATTAACCTAGCTGTATCACCCTGTCATCATTTTCAGATACCCACACGTGTGTGAGTCATTATTTAATATAGCTCTACTTTTTGTGTGGTGGATGAGGGGTCTCTATGTACGAGCGGGAGACGAGTTTGCAAAAGAAACACAGAGGATGGCCTCACAGAAAAATGGTATTCATAGACATAATGAATAGAAAAGCATATAATATTCTCCACAGGAAGATACCTAACTGTAATTAATGCATAACATAATTCTAGGTGTATATAATATTTTCTAATGACAGTTAAACTGCTCAATGTGTATCCATTACTATTGTAAAATACATGACTATGCTACTTTGTATTCATGACCACAGTATAGAAAAATCTAAATCTTATCGAAACTATATTATCTCTATTCTGCCTCAGGACGAATGGCAGAGGTGCTTCTCCGGGAGGCGGGTAGGATGTGTATTGAATCAGGTCAGCTGGATGAGGCATGTAGACTCTTCATTGCCTCCATGGACATAATCGACAACATGATGTGGGCTACCTAGCACCAACCATATGTGCACGTGTCTACTGTACAGGGTAATTGTCTATACTGTGCCTTGATTCTTGAGTTTGTGTTTCCTACCCCATGGTCACACACCTGATACTGCCTCGTAAAAGCATGCAGATGGCACCTAGCTCACGCGAGTGCATGGATAAATGTTTAGAGCAAGTCTTATAACAAACTTACAGATGTCTTAGTCTTAGTCTTAAATATTGTCCCACTGCAAAGTTTTGACCCACTTTATTAAGACTATTGGTAATTGAGAAAAACAGGGGTTGGGAGCATAGCCCCCTCATAACATACACGTTAACAAGACTATATCATTATAGACCGTGGCAACTTCTATATTCAGTCTTAATTATTAAGACTTTCCGGTTGTAAGACTTCAGTAAGACTCGCTGTTAACATTTGTCCTTGCACTCACGTGAGCTAGGTCGGTCATGCTAGAAGCATAGCTTGACAGACCCACCTAGACGATTTATATCTTTTCCCATAACAGAATATACCCCAGGATAAAATCTACAATAACGGCTTTTGCAAATTATATATACATTGTTATATACACACACATTGTTATATACACACACATATACCCCACTTCTTGGTGTTATGCAAACCTCAAAAATTGAACACTTCATACTACTTCTGTTTTCATGCATGTAGGCTGATTCTAACCCCTGATAGTGGGATACGATCAGCCTATAAAAACCTGAGTGGTCACGAGTATTCCCCACCTACAGCAGACAGGATTACTTTCAAATTAGGGTACTACCCTTCTGAACTCCGATATACACATATGTAAATTACGAACAAACAAGTTGATAGTAGATTCAGGCTGTGAATGTCCTGATATTGAAGGCAATAGATAATGTATGCAAAATATAACAAGTATCATAATTTGTGTTTTTGTCTTTCTGCAAATTCAAGGTCCCTTACACCAAGCAAGTTCCAGTGTTGTCAGCAGCAATGCAAGCAAGCACTAGGGACATATACAAACCCCACAGGACCTAACCCACGCCCCCTACTCGAGAATAGATTGTGCTTTTATACAGGATACCCTACAGGTACATCTAGCTGCCACCTTTCAATTTTTATAGGGCATTTCATAAATCAGTAAAATAATGCAAACTAAAACGGGACTAAGGCTATTCATAGTTTGTTTTCTCCTACAATTATGAATAAAGATCTTGACCTCAGACTTTTGTCTACCAGACCATGATGTCTACTTGTCTATAACATTGAGTGCAGATGAGAGGAGGGTGGCGGGATCCTCACAGAGGAAAAAGCATGTGAATATTTATTTTGGCTAATGTGGATGGAATTGACATGACAGTTCTGTTGTTAGATACAGAGGAAGACTGGAGGTTAGAGTTATTAACAGATCTACGTCAGTTTGGTTCATCTGATGAGGACTTTTCTCAGCACCGGGCGCTCATTGAGGCTATGCTGGGAAATGATGCACCTCACATACAAAGGTACATTAAGTCTTAATTATAATGTATACAATGTTATCACATTAATCTGGCATACCCCATGTCTAGAAACGATTGATTGGATAGTGAAGAGGACAATCCACTGAATCATGCCAGAATGGAGGCTAGATCCCATGTTATATCAAAACTTCATAGTGTGATCAACATAGCAAAGAACGATATAGTTTCAGTGTATCTCTACTTCTATTAGTTGCCTAAAAAGTCTTGGTGACACTGTCCCCATACATCTATTTATTTCATTTATCTATTTATTTTCGGATAAGGAATAACTGAGCACCTTGGCGCTGATATCCAGTAACTGTTGTTCTTTGATATGACATTCACATTAAATTATCAATACAGACTAGTTGGTCAGAAATCATATTCAGTTCTGGGAAATGGGATGTAAATCTTTGTTTAAGTTCTGTCTTTGACTTTGAGGTCTTTATATAGTCCGATAGCCTATTCCATTTTGAGATAGATATATATGCAACTGCCTTTTCAAATAATCAATTGTATACACCAGGGGGCTCATGTCAAATAATGGGTTTTTCATTATTGAATAACACAGTAAGTACAGAATTGCTCTCTTTGGATGTTCAATCACCAGTAATTTCCCTTGCAGTTACTACCAACGTAGAAGATATGGGGAAGATGACCCATGGACCCCCCTGACCACTCGGCTCCAGGTACAAGAAACACCTCTGAGGCTACTACATATGGTGTGGAGGACCCCCTTCACTATTCAGCCATTGGGACAGATTGGCTGTAAGTATAACACATCGGATACACTCAGATTTATACATAGATTTAGGAAAGTGAGAATCATCAGTGAGAAAACCCATCATACATGGTGGTAGTGTCCACTGGTGTCAAAAATAATTATGTTGAATTGCTTCTAGAAGATAATGACAGTCATACAAAGATGAATTCATGTGTGACCACAACCTATTATATATTGTATATTTGACAATTAATGAAACGTATCCTTTTTGGTGTGATAATGTTTTTGCCAATAAATCATATTCTAATAATATCCCTATCAATCTAAATATAATCCTGAGAATATCAAAGCTGTGCGATATATATTGTTCTATATGCAGACCAAATGGACCCCAGTGTCAGTCTATCAGTGGCCCTCATAGCTGATATCAGCAGCATGCTCCCATTCAGGCCGTCCTTGGTGCTCAATCCACTGACAGGGTAAGTGACACGATGATTAACTCACTATTTTCCATTCACCTATATCATTTAAGAGATTCCCTATAGCCCTCTGAGACATCCTTCCTTAAAGGAAAGAAAGAAAGAAAAAAATATGGGGGGGGGGTAAAGCCCCTGATACGCATAAAATATTACAAACACTGTGCATGTGTGGTGAGAAATATGAATTGGATCTATCTGATAAAAAGAGGACAGACGCCCCTCCACTTAGTAGATAATTCCTACTCAATGAAAACGTTATTTGATGTTATTTCCACAGTTAAATGACGTCTTTTTCTTGGGTGGGTTACTATCACATGTCAGCACCACCCCTTTAGTGTAGAGCCCCACATCAGATGTTTGGGGATCGTCTTACAAGAGCATAATCTATCTCCTCTCCGAGAACTGTGTATTATGGGTGAAATAAAGATTTTAAAGCTACATCCATGGTGAAATGGGGGAAAACCCATATAACTGTGAGACAATCTATCAGCTATATTGATTATGTCCTTAACCTGATATTGCTTTTAAATTTTGCATGGTTAAGACATTTCTTCTCATCTTCATGATTTATATTTCCCACTGGCAGATAGTCTCACAGAAGTGCCAGGACTCCCCTGGATATGCGATTGTAGACAACATCAAGGCTGGATAGGTAAATACGCAAAATGAGCTAAATTCATCACAAAATATTTACCCCTGTAATATTACATTGTCATATTTTACTTAATATTGTTATACTGTATTAGTACTGTTATATATACATTATGCTTTGGAACTGTGATTAGACTATCTGAGTTGTCAGCCTTACATAAGATAATCACAATTGGCATAATGTGCAAAATGCCATGTTTACACTTGGAATGCACAAACCACAGGCCCAAAACTGGAGCTAGGTGAAAAGGGGACCTCAGGACTGACCCTGTGCACACGCCTGTAGAAATAGAGCGATTTTTTTTTGAAAGAGAGATCTATTATAATTGTGCTAAAAGAAGTTACAAATTAAATATTGTCTAGAAGCCAAAGCTATATCATTATATAATTGAATATAGAACATGCATACATGTCTTTATATAGGTATCATTAGAAAATAACTCTTGTTATTTTTGTTTGTTTTTGTCTTTCTTGCACGTTTTTATTACTGTAAGCATTGGTTATGGAGAATTAAGTATAGCTAAAAACATAATACAGGTTTTTGTAGTCTTGGCAACATGGCTCTCAGTCAACAGCAATGCAAGAATATCTGTACATGAATTTATATGATGATGTATACATCCTAAATATAATGGATGGGCGATTTGTAGAGATTATAAAGTCTGAAATTGAATATCCCACTACTGATTACTAATCCTGATTGCTTTGTAGATGTCATATACCCAGCCGTCTTTTATTGTTTATATTTAGAATAAATGATAGTCAGTCATCTGATATATACCATTTCTAACAAGCTGGCAATAGATCAAACAAACCTGTTGGCTCTTGCATGACTTAAGAAAGAAAGAACGACCATGTTCTAACAGTGCGTGTGTATGTGCACTGATGTTTTAAATATAATGAGAATACTCCTATTTTAGGTGGCTACCTAGAAGATGAAGGATATCCCAGACTGATTCACATATTTGACAATGTCCAGGGAGCCTCAGTGGATCTGCTCGTATGTCATGTGCCAGTGCCTGATTATCATCAAACCAATCAATCCCGGCATACTCAACTACGTGTAGTCAATTCATGTATGATGTCTGAACTCTTCCGGACTGACCCTAAAGGATCAACTCAAAAGCTAGATATCTCCAAGCTGATAAGAGAAACCTTGCTAAATGTATGTTCACCTGTGTGAATTCATTGTTAATAGTAACCTGGTAACCTGTTGACCTCAATACGTCACTATCACTTATAGATCATTATCTTGACCAGTGTTAAGTTTTGCATGATATGCACATTTCGGAATCCTTTTTCAGCATAGGCCTTTTTTGAGTCAGTTTATCTTTGTCCCCACCTTTGCATTATTCCATAATAGTATATGAGAAAATACAAATAAGATTTCATGGCTCGATTCTGGAACTGTAAAGGGATAGGCCTGTAGATTGATAACCACAATATGTGTTTCTGCTCAAGGAAAGAAGAAAGGCAATACAGGCAATGTTCAAGGAAGGTACAATAACATGGGAACATAGAAAGCGACTTGATGAAATCCTTCATCACCTTTATACAACAGGAAAGAGAATCGATCTTAAGGTATATCTTATTTACTGTCTCTTATCCAAATAGCAAAGGTACATTTGGTCAATGTCGGAAATGATGGTCACTATTATAATGGTTATTTCACACTAACCTTGGCCCAATGTGGGGAAATGTAAAATTCGATGTTACGCCAATCTTAGTAACGCTCCAAAATTCCTATTAAAAATATAATATTGGAGCAACCTTAGATTTCTCAGATTGGGCCAGCTCCAGTATGAGTACTGGTGAAGAGATGGGCCACCCAGCTAACAAGAAACGTTTTCCAAACGTTTGCAAACGTTTCTATCTGGTTCGGGAGAAAACGTTTGGAAAGAGTTAACCAAAACGTTTTGGTAGAACGTTTTTTAAACGTCTAGAAAACGTTTGCACAAGGTTTGCACAAGGTTTGCAGAAGGTTTGGTTTGGTTCGTAGTTACATGTACACTAAAAGTCACCCTGAGGACCGAACCCAGGACCTTTGGATTGGCAGTCCCAGGCTCACCTGCTTGAGCTAACGAGGCCTTACTATAACCAGGCTCAAAATAGAGTATTAGAAAACGTGACGTAGCTCATTAAAGGCACACATAGCAGCAGCAGTACACTGAAACCCAGAGGGTCGTCATTTTGACAATACCTAAATTGATAACTTTGGATAGTCAAGGTGACGACATTGGGTCATCATTTTGATGAGGTAGTCACATCTGATCCATTTAAGACAAAGTTGTCATAATGACGACCTTAGGTAGTCACATTAATTGGGTAGTCAGAATGACTACCTCAAGGTTGTTGATTTAGGTATTAGGGACCTTTAGCAACCACGTAAAAGCTCATAAAACGCAGACGTAGCAGTGATGAAGGCATAGTATGCGTCTGCGTTAAATGAGCTACGTCGAGTTTGCTAAAGGTCCCTAGTGTCAACTTGAAGACCTAAAGTCATAAGTATTGACAACTCTCAAGTCCTAGGTTGTTCCAATGACTACCCCATGCTACCCCATGCCATTGTACACAGGATGTGCAGTGGTACATCTGTGTTTGCATGTGTGTTTGCATATTAAGGCCCCTAATTAGCATTATTTTAATTAAGTAGGTCAAATATCAATATGGACAAGCTAAAAATGACATGTTTTACGTGTCTCCCATGTCTACTGAGGCATTAACAGCCTATTTCTTACACCATTTTCTATTAGGCCTATGGTATAGTCAATTGATTCACAAGGGTTTCACTACATATGTTCCGTATTTTTTTCTCCACAGTCATTTAAGTGTGTTTTGCCAGCAAAATATTCAAAAATCATTTCAAGGTGATACCTCTATATAGTAAATAAAGAAGATCCACACAGTATCTATTGTATCCCAGATTGTGAGGTAACGCTTGTGTCTTCTGCTGGAAAAAAGAAATTTTGAAAAATATCCAATAATCTTGCCTCCAGGAGCATATGTCTATTGGCATACATATTTTCCATTATGGAGTCACCTGGATTATTCGTCACGGAGTCACGAGCCACCCTGATGAAAATTTAAACCTTCATAGAATTATTAATACCAAATATATTTAAGTTATCTCTGGTTTTCCTGTGCCCTACCCACTCCCTCTAATGTTCTAATGCAAAAATCCACCATTTTTATGCTTATTTATACAAGAAATTATTTCCGTCACAGAGTCACCCGGGTGACTCTGTGACGTAAAATAGGTTAATAGGGGTACTTTAGGACTATACTGTGCAAATTAGGTCAAACCAGATATCAGGACACTGTGAAGAGAATTTAACCAATAATGGGACCATTTTGAGGAAACTAGGGTAAAGTTGAGAGTATGTAGTTGAAATTTTCATATTTCTGATAAATGTTCAAAATTCATTGGGCTGTATCTCAAAAACTATTACTCAGGCCTAAAAAAAAAAGTTATGTTCCGGTATCCCGACCTACCCTACGTTTTTGGGGCCGACCCTAATTTTTTTGGGGACATTTTTGGAATTTTTGAGGGAATTTATGACATTTTTGCCGTTTTTACTACTTAAAATGACTTTTTTGACCCTGTTTATTCTTGGCCATGTTACCGGAACACAACCCTTTTTTTTTTAGGCCTCAGAGGATATCCATTCTTGGTATGCTTCAACATGTATGGTGTCCCAGCTTGTAAACAAAATTATAAGTTTTATTATTGGATTTTTCGTCACGGAGTCACCTGAAAAATGGACAATAAACTTCACGAGGCAATAAAAACTGAACCGCTAGTGTTAAAAATGTATCAAAAAGTGTTCCAAGAAGCCAAGATATTTACATTTCAATATAGTAAACTTATTTAAACATATTAAGAACTTTCTGATTTGTCCTTCCTCTATCCTAAAACAACAGAAGTCAGGAGTTTGAGCCATATATGTATGGCTAAGGACAGTATCACTTGGCTCGTTGTCTTTTTTTCTGAGTTATATTAGATCTTGAGGGATATTATCATGGCTCCTACCCTGCCCTCCCCATAAGTGTAACTCCCAACCTGAGCCTCCCAACATCCTCAATAACTTCTCAACATTTCTGTGTTTGTTGTTTTGGAGTGAAGAGTCAGCAGATCGGAATTTCCAACATGAAAGTACTAGCCAGCTTCTGCATGAATCCTAAAAATTGCTCCAAAAAGGTTTTTTTAAATACGAAGTAAAAAAATGAAGTTGTTTCTTAAGTCCATTAAAAAAATGGTTGTTTCTCATCACCACGTGCATTACAAAAGTTTTTTTACATCTTTTATGTAAAATTTGGAGGAATATAAGCAAATTTGGTATCAAATTAAAGCTTATGCTGTCAATAATGCAGGCAGCTAGAAATAACTTGCATTCGAACAGCTTTTGCTGATCAATAAACTCTGAATTACTATAATGTGAAAATTGCTTGCGAAAAGTCCAAATAAGAAACAACTTCTTTTTTTAGGTTGCCTAATGAATCTTTGCCTTTAGGCCTTAGCAAGGCCACTACACATGCTCCCCCCTGATTCTGAAATTGGACCCGTCTCCTTGGACTGTAATATATTTGCGTACCCCCTTCTCCATGGGTTGATGTACTAGTATATGCATGGGTCTGATCCAGCCTGGCTTCCTCCCTGACTCTCCAGGTGGCAGCAGGGAGTGGAGCAGGTGGGAATGCAGGTCAGGTAACCTATTGTATGGTTGGTGAGCTATGTGGTGCAATACAACCTGTACTGTCAGAAAAGGTACTTTCACAGAGACTCTTCTTTTCCTTGGTGAGGCTCAACATGCCTTACACATGGGACCAACATTAGACCTGTAGGTGGTCAGTGCAGACAGGTACATACGCAGAGTTGTATACTCCAAGAGACTGATCCCCCAGGTGAGTTGTGTACTCCATTATATAACTCTTCATGAGTCAGTTTGAACACGCAGCATAGGCACGTCTAGAGCCTCTAGAGCCATACACATTTAGAGGGGGTCAATCACTGAGTGTGTCGCATGAGTTCACAATTCTGGTACTGTTCTATAGGTCGAGTTACATAAATAATGATTGTTTCTATTTATATGGGAGGAGCGGTGGACAAACAAACTACTGGACTGGGACATTTAGGTAGGGTGACACTGAATCAGGCAGTTATATATGAATATAGATAGATATACATGTATCATGAGGTACACATGATCACATAAGTTTAATACAATGCATTGTAAAGTGAAACCTGTGGATCACTATAAGCCAGATACAATTAAAATAGAGTTAGATGTAATGCACCTGGTGTGTTGCTATTATAGTGATGTTATCTAATCATGTGTACTGTTTGTTTGCCCACACTGTGACGTAGCAGACCCGTATAGGGTAGATTCACCTGGAGTCGGACAAATACCTTGAGACGGACACCTGATTTTGTGTCTATTCAAGCATTTTAAGCCCTTTATTTGTGAACAATATAGTAAAGTTAAAGTGTTATTCTTTCCAAAAAGCACTAGAAGTGTGTAGTAGGGTACATAAATAACCTCAAATTTCACTGTCCGTCTCTGGAGTCGGGGGCCTAACCACAATGCATTGCTCTGAGCCAAGATGGCGGCCCCCATAGCCTAATGCGCTAGTCCCACATCATGGGAGAATTTCTTATCAGCTCCTTTGTTCAAGGTGTGAGGAGAGGGGATTAGCCTGATAAGGAGGTGGAGTTTAGCCCCCGACTACCTGAAGAACCAGGATGTGCTAGTCCCGTTACCAGATTTAAGTAACTGTGCTCCTTTAAACTAACATGTAATGTGGACTGTAATAGTAGTAATTGCAATTAGGAGCAAGTAGGAAATTCGGAGTCTGAGTTATGCCCCTCCCCGCGATTTTTTGAATTACACTTACAGAACTAAAATGCTGCATTTTATGAGTTTTAAAAACACTTTTGAATGTTCTAATAGATAATAACCACAGGCCCTGAATCAGGCCCTGGTTGACGTGTTTAGGGCTGGCATACGTCAGGCTTTGGGCTGGCACATGCCAAGTACACTCAAAAAGTAAACTCGTCTGCAGACTCTTCTAAGTGACAAGAGAGTGGGTCCTCTAGCTGTAGTTGTCAGATAGAAGATACACTTGGTATGTGCCAGCCCAAAACCTGACTCATGCCAGCCCTAGACTCGTCAACCAGGGTCTGATTCAGGATTTTCCCTGTTGGTGGCATCAGTATAACATGCATTCTGTATAAAGTTGGGGAATGAATTGCATAATTTCTATGTTGATTTTAATCATATTTATGGGAATACACATTCATGTTATGGAGAATCCTGAGATTTATCTATTGGGGATGCTAGAAAAGGTAAAGGAATCAATGTTTTGATATAATTGAAACAAAACAAATATGTGTAGGGCACATACACCTCTTTTGTGGTTATTTCTATGGTACAATAGCTGCAAGGAAACTCCCATTGGTATGACATCCACATATGTGTTAGCAGTCTGTAACTAAAGGGTAGAAATACTCTCAATATAGACTTGGGGATATGGCAGGAATTCCCCTAACCTACATACCTCTATGTCTGTATGAATTAGCTATTATAAACCTCAAAAATATAGACAGACAATAACAACAATTATGCCTAGGCAGAACCCAGTTAGCTCCACCTGCAGTGAAGTAGAGGTTATATTGCACAGGTTAACCCTCTAAGGGGTGCATAGTGCTTTAAGGTGCCATGCTCTATGTGATCATAATACATGAATTCAGCCTTGGCAAGTATACTCGCCCAACTGTTGATTCATTTCCAAAGGTGCATGAATGCAGGCTTGGGTAATAGACTCACCAGGGCTACATTCATGCATCATGCTGACAAAGGGATTCAAGCACATTTAAAGCAGTTTGCAGCAAATAAAGGGTTAACTATTCTGGGTTGTGAATTTGACGACTTTAGACTTGTCACTTGGAGTGGGCCACTGCCTGGGCTAACATTGTCAGTTAGATGACCCTAGTCTTGTCTTGTGGGATGGTAACCGGACAGTTCATCAAATAGACAACCTTTAACTCGTTTATTTTATGACCGTCACTTTAAAGACCCTAAACTCTTCTTATAAGACGACCTTTTGACAAGTTTGGATCCCTTCATTTTATCAGTGTAGGTGCTTTATTATGACAACTATAGTTTGAACACCCGCTACCTTGTCACATAAAATAGTTTGCAGACAACTTTATATGTTGAGTGTAGAGATACCAAACATCCATAGCAAGTAGCTTGGTATATGATACCAAGCTGTGGAGTATCACCGAGACACGTCCGTCTCATAGCTAGGAGTACGGGACACTGAAAATGCGGGCAGGAGCGTCGCCTTTTATAATTGCAGCCAAACCTTGGGAATGTATGGTGGATATCTATACAAACATTTTAGGACCAATAGAACAGGAGGTAACAGATGAAATGAGAAAGGTATGAATTTTGGAAAAATATTTCTTTTGCCTTCACTATAGGATCCTATGGGTGTCCTAGCAGTGAATATATGTGAACAATGGAGGTATACTGTCCAAATAGCAAATACAAATAGTTTATTTAGGGAAAGTGGTCTATGTAGGAATATGAATACAGCTTAAAGAATACCTTTTCATGAGCTTCGATTTCTGCCACCAGGTGCCTTCTGTGTAGGAACTAGCAATTCCCTTTAACTGCCACAGTATCATTATTCTGTTATTCTTTTATTTGTCAAACGTCTTCTCGGTTGTGTGCATACATATGTTTTGGATATTGTGTAATGTAAGAATCAATATCAATATAAAACGGAACACCGTCGGTGGTCTAACTGATCATTCCCGATGTGGAGGGGTTGGGCCCTGGGATCACTCTCTGAGGCTGTAGGCCGATGGCAGTGATCCAATGCCCAATCCCGACACAGTGGGGGTGATCAGGGTTCTACCAGAGCAATTCCATAAAAATGTCTACAATACCCTGTTCAAAATAACCTTATATTGACTCCGAATACTGCCCTATTCCAACAAAAACAACTGGACAGTGATCCACCAGATCACCTGCCCGGCGCCTCGTTTTGGTCAATGGGATTACCCTGCCCAGCTGCCCACTTCTATGGTAGAACTAGGGGTCCGACCGTCCAGCAATATTGGTTAAAGGTGCAGTGCCCCTATATATAGAGCTGAGTACCTGTCCCGACTGCACTCTGACTGTTACTGGACGTGCAGTAAGATCTGCGGGTTTAAAGAGATTACCATAATAATTCACGCACAACATGAACAACTCTCGCAAACAGAATTCTCCGGAGCTCCTACGGTTGATTATAATCATACCTACCCCCCTAAATTGGACCCAAGGAATTCAATGGTTCTATTGGTTTGTTGCTAATACAGCTGGTTGCCTAGCAACAGCTATTCTAATTGTTTATCTGCCTAGCAACACACATTTCCATGGTCCTGAGGTTGATTGTAATCATACCTACCCCCCTAAATTGGACCCAAGGAATTCAATGGTTCCATTACACATGTAGAAAGCCTTGGTTCTCTTCAATATGTAAATCTTTATGCAAGTCAATTCATTGCTGCCTTGTTGATCATCAATAAAAATCAGTTTGCATTCATAACAAGGAATTGATGCATTGTCATTGATAATCCCAAACACACCTCCAAATGCCTAATGCGTTCCGAAATACAGACCTGCAATAATATTAAATCCAGTATCTTCTCAAACAAGTGAGGGCAAGCAAAGAGATCACTTGTGATCTCTTTGCGCCCTCACTTGTTATAGCTTTATATGAATACTGGATCTGCTACTCATACTACCTCTAGACAAAACTGTGTGTTAGTAAGAACAAGGCCTTGACAAGGGTCTTTTGAGCAGAACGGGTCTCACCAATCTTCAGGGAACTTTTTTTTATTTTACAAACATTTATCTTTATTTCTGAGTTTATACAGTTTCCTTACACCAAAATATTAATCGCAATTGTGCTGTAGGGGCACTCCTATATGGAAAAATCCCAGTATTTCAATATCAAGTAAGCATTTATATTCTAGGAAACTCAGAATAGAAAGGTTCCCCTCCTCCCACACAAATTAGGTGTGTGGAGGATCTTCTCGGGGAACCCTTTCCTTCACAGGAAGAAAACAGTAACAATTATATTATAAGTCTTGGTCCTGTATAGACCAAGCCATTCTTAAATTAGGTTCAGGTTGGACACCTTAGTAAATCATATGTATGTAAACTGGATAAAACCAAAAGATTTTAGCGAACAATTATAGGTACCTCTCCCTCCAACCATAATTTTCTATCATTTTTGAAGCTAGTGTGGGTTGGTAGGAGGCGTACAGGTGGAGGTAATGCATTCCATACCATGGTTCCATAGTGTTTGACTGACCTATAATATACATCAGTATGGGGTGTATGTCTAAATAAAACAGGTCCTTCATGAGCTCTATTTGGAATATTTCTATTTACCGTATATTCTGGATTTTGCGCCCTCTTGTACATAAAATTTTCTAAATGTGCTTTCCTTCTATGGACTAGCAGTGGGAATTTGGACTTAGCATGTACCACATTGGTATCGGTCAAGTGGTCTACTTTTAAGCATATCTTAAGACATCTATTTTGGGCATATTGCAAGTCATCAAGAATATAATTAGCAGCAGAACAGAAGAGCTGGTCTCCATAATCAAAGTATGGTAGAATTTTGGACTTGAAAATTTTGAAGGCTATACCTTTGGTCATTGATGATCTGAGGTTGGCTATTACAAATGTCTTGTGGTTTATAGACTTGAGTTGTTGTTTAACATGTAGGTCATATTTCAAATGGGAATCTAACATTACACCTAGATACTTATACGATTGGACCACCATGAGCTTCGTGCCGTGTAAGAACAGATTTATATCCATGGCATTTGACTTCCTTTTGGAGGCTGTAAAGGCCATTACCTTTGTCTTCCCTGTGTTTACAGTTGATTTGTTTTGGAGACACCACAGACCAAATAGGTCAAGACTAGATTGCAGTCTCTTATGAACATTTTCTAGATTAACATCAGAATCAAATATAACAGTGTCATCAGCATAGAGTTTAATATTAGAGTTTTTTACACATTTTGGCAGGTCGTTCACATGTAATAAGAACAGTAATGGCCCTAGTATCGAGCCCTGGGGGACACCGCAGACCACTTTGAGGGGTTCCGAGATAGTGTGATTTACCTTAGTTTTCTGTATCCTTTGTCCCAAATAACTATTAAGCCATTTTAAATTATTATTTCTTATACCATAATTTTCTAGTTTGTTAGAGAGGATGGAGTGGTCTACGGTGTCAAAGGCCTTACTTAAATCAATAAACACTGCTACAGTTGGCTTAGCTACATTCAAGTCACGTGCTATACAGTCTGTAAAGTCAGCTAAGGTTGCTATGGTTGACTTCCCAGCTCTAAATCCACCTTGGTGGGGAGATATATAAAATCTAGTAAGAAAGTTCATAATGTGTTTGTGTACAAGTTTTTCTATGAGTTTGCAGGGAGTCGGGGTTAATGCTATTGGTCTATAATTTCCAACATGTTTTGGGTTACCAGATTTATATACAGGCACTATCATGGCAACCTTCCATTTATTTGGTACAGTATTGGTTTCAAAGGAACACTTGAACATATCTGTAACCTTGTCCACCATATGTAGAAAAGCATCTTTAATGACCATGTTTGATATGTTATCAATTGCTGATGATTTCCTGACATTAATTTGTTTAACAACAGCCTTGACATCATTTATCGTACATCCAAAATCAAGCAAGGATTCATTTACTCTCTCATCATATGGTTTCCACACATCATGCATGTCTCTAGAGAGCTTAGGCCCTATATTTGTAAAGAATGTATTAATATGGGTAGCCACATCTGATTCCTCAACCGGTGTATTACTTTCAGTGTCTGTAAGTTCCACTGTTGAGTGCTTAGATGCTTCAGGGATTAATTTCTGTATTTTTCGCCAAAATTCAGTGGTTTTACCTTCACTGGCTTTTAATTCATCTCTAATACATTTTCTTTTGACAGACCTTGCAAATTTATTACCCTCACGCTTGGCTTTTTCAGCCTTGGCCTTATCAACATCCAGACCAGTCCGCCTCGCTTTGGCTAAAAGATTATTTTTGTCGCGCAGTACATTAATCATGTGATCAGTAACCCACTCTTCTCTGTCTTCTGGAATATTAAATGTCTTAACTGGACACATCTTATCAAGGGAAGTCTCAATCACATTATGTAAAATATCCCATTTCAATGAGGGGTCCCCTGTGTTATCAAAAGTAGTCCAATCATGTGAATTTAAATCTCCAGCAAGACGAGCTTGATCGTACCTTTTGTATGAGCGTCCAACATGCATAATCTTAGGCTTCTCTTCAACATTCTTTTTCCTTACCATATAAATAGCATAATGGTCAGTTATATTCAGGTTTAACAGGCCAGACTTATTTACATACTTAGCATTTGTGCAAATGACATCAATTATGGACTTGGCTTTCCTAACACAGCGAGTAAATTCTTTGATAAGAATTCTAAGACCAAAATCCTTCATTAGTTTTTTGAAGTCTTTAACCCTTTCGTCCCTTACTAGTGCTAGGTTTATATTAATATCACCCGTCAAAATAATTTCAACTTTATTTCTCTCAGGGATGGCTCCAAGCGTTTCTTTCAGTAGCCGAATAAACTCTACCTTACAGCTTTTGGGGGGCCTGTATACATTAACCAATACCAATCGCTTATTGTTTGGTTTTTCAACCCTGATACATTGGATTTCAATGAATTTACAGCTTTTGTTTAAATGGCTTAAATCATAAACATCATGGTAAATACATTCCCTAATATAAGTACAAATATCACCTCCCGTTTTGGGGTTACCATTTTCATCAATTTCTTGATCATGGTCTATCCATGCTCTATCCACACAGTGCAATGTAAATCCTGGGAAAGAATATGACAAGGAATTGTGGCTGTCTTTAAACCATGATTCAGTGAAGCACATAATATCGAACGGATTATTAAACAGGTCTATCTGGAGTTGAGCATAACTTGCGTTTAGACTTCTTGCATTCATTTGTAGAACCTGTAGGCCTCTTTCACCCATCAGTGATTGTATACTAGCCATATTGTAGGTTGGGGTTTACAATAATGATTGAGGGGGTACCTTTTTGGCATAATTGTACAGTAATGTTTAACAAAATCACAAAATAAAAACAAAATGGCTTTGGTCTTCTTGGACCTTTACATCTTGAGATTCCCTTGTCTCTCCTACTAGACCTCGGCTTATAAGCCATCTAGTAAAGAGGGATGATATATTCCATGAGCAGAGAACAGTGAACGGCTGTTTGCTCCATGTCCCTCTTTGTATATCCTTTAACGCTACTTAGAGATGGCTATCTTGTAGCCAAGATGTCTAATATAACATATAAAGTTGTCTAAATTCTAGTATTCTTACATAGTATACAGCTATTTAGGCGAAAAATAAAAATAAAAATAAATTGCGTCGAGATGTGGAATTACCGGTAGTATGATATTATTTAATGCTTTAACCCCTGGTTACCAGTAGGCTTTTAAAATTGATTAAAGGATAAGGACGATTTGTACACTAGTTTTTTCTATGGTGGGTTACCGGTACAGTTTACAAATTCAGTTTCTGTGATATTTCATCATGATTCCAGTGGCTTAGCCATAAGTCTATCTTATATTTAAACTTAAATATACATGTACAACAACATCCTGGGTTGCTGTGTACCGGCAGCTTAACATACAGAATCATGTGTTAAGATTAGAGGAATTTTTTCAAAGCAATTTGAGAAGTCCTGACCCCATTTCTTCAACAAGTTTTCTGTGGGGTGTATACCATCATTTCCCAAGACGTGGTATTTGATATCAAGCTTGCCATTTCCCTCCTTAAAGAAATGATTTGCTACCCATGGTGTAGGGACCTGGTTAATTTCATTCCATTCAATGACTAGCTTATTGTATTGATGTATGGCATTTTCAACCAATGATTGTTGGCCTGGCCAAGTGTTAGCTACCTTTTTAGACAAGTCACAGCCTGTTAATGGACAAATTATCACATTGGCGAGGGGGTGAGAATGCATCAGCCAGTCCAAACCCACTTCAGTGAAGGCACATAGATGAGTTAATTAGACTTAATTATCATCTTATCCTAGTGGAAACATGCTGCTACTGTACTAGGGATTGGTTAGGTTTAATAAAGATAATGATTATAACGGTACAGAAAAGTAGCATGCATGAGCGGTCTCATAGTCTTAAAGTAATGATGCCATGATACCCAAATTCTCCCAAATAGCTTAAAGAAAATAGGGGTATCCCGAGCTAGTTTCTGAGATATCTGACTTTGAGTTTAGATTGATCTATTATATGATCATGTAGTAATTAGCCACATGTAGCATGAGATCTTAAAATAATTAACGTTCTCCACAGTTGTTCCAGTCTATAGCCTCTAATGCTCTGTATCGGCAAAAGATAATTTTGAACATAATGGTCCCATGCATATATATTCTAAAAGATGTTGGTGCTTGTAATAAATAATACATATGAATGGGGCACACAGTCTCAGTGAGTACAACTATGGCTGTCAGTAGGCCTACTACCACATCCTAAATGGAGATGAGGTAAAGCCTTAACCTTCTATGCATGCAGGAGGTCCTGGGTTTTCGTGCCAGTCAAGTCATGCTAAACCTTTTAATCATAGATGTAGACAGAGACTCCTTCTAGTGTGTAGTGAAAGAATCACATGTAAATAATTATGTGCAAAAGGCTGCGCAATGGAGTGTAATCATAGAGACTATCCACCTTAAAGAAGGCCTACGGTATGTATCCGTTCCAATAATAAAATGGACAGGTCCTTGTCCATTGTACTTCCAGAGTCCAAAGGTTACTGAACTTGGGATTTGTTGCCAATATCACTTTATTATATTGAGGGCAGCTTAACTGATAGGTGAGTCTTGGGGAATATGCTAATTATAATGCTACAGGCAATATCTGCAATATAAGAATATATGTATAATTTGCACATATTGAACTTCTAGGATTTATATTGTATTGTAGACACTGTGGTTCTAATATTCAAACATACATACCATCTACATTCCCATTATGGCTACACAGAAATAAATATGGATGAAGACTTATCGATTGACGCAGACATCCAGCGGCTGGTGACACAGCGTCTCCAGAGGCCAGACTACAGAAGAGTCATTCCTCATGAGCTCTCCCGACGGGGAGAAGAGGAAGTGTAAGAAATGTCCCTACTAATATATAATGAGAATAATGCCTACCAATAACCCAGCTAACAAAATATGTTATCTTACGTCAAAATAATGTTTTTAACATTATATATTACATTTTGCCATGCTAAGGAGTCATAGAGAATTGTTATATAACGTTGTATATAGTTTTTTGTTTACTGGGAAGAACAGCATTATATTAGAGTTCAAAATTAATTTTTGTTACATGTATGAGGCATGGAAACTCCAATTGTCATTATGATATAATACATTACAAGAGGCATTATTTTAGGATGTAATATCACCTAAACAACACCTTTTTAAAAATATGTTCTCCTCAAGATTGTGTTCATGGTGTAGATAGCCTTATATTTTTAATGGCTATGCCCACATGTGGTACACTATTTCTCAAACCCGAGTAACCCATTCTCAATTTTAAGAGCACAGATGGGCCTACTGGGAATGGCAATCCAAGTTAGTAATGGAAGGGGCATCCCAGCACGTTTCAAAATATATAGCACATATCCCAACAAAATATTCACCTATTACATAATAATTATGCCAATGATGATGGGAATTACATACTTTTCTCAAATAGCTCTGGGCAAGAAGGGTATGGGGGCTACATTTCTTATATCTATACCACCATATTATTAATTCTATCATTACAAGTTTCGTAATGTGGATTGGAATAATATAGTCTAATTTATTTCTTGTGTAAAAAATAAAAACAATAGGATGCTTCAAATGATATTGTTACAACATGAACAGTGTAAAGTAAAGTTTGAATTCAGAAGAGGAAGTATAGATTTCAAGAATGTCTGGCATGCAAGACACAAAATTAATGTTGTTCAAGGTTGGCTGACTTCATTGTTTAATCTTTGTGTTAAATCTATGTTGTAGGGCTGGGTTTGAGAGGAGAGATGGATATGATGATTATAACCAGTCAAGTCCCACCGAACAGCACAATGCGCCTATAAGGGGGACACGCCGAGCTGCCTTCCAGGAACTTCCATTCTATAATATAGATAGTGCTGTAGACTGCCACTCCCTAGATGCTGCTTGTGACCTTCTTAGTGACCTCATACCTCCACATACAGGGGGTTATATCTGGTCCGGGTCTGACATCCGGCTGACAGACATGTGCCTGGAGGCAATCCATGGGAATAGTAGAGGGCACCACCTGCCATGCCAGATCCGGAAACAGCTCTCTGAGCACAGCCTCAGATCAAGGCTGAAGCGGATTCGCCTCCGGTGGGCACACAAGATTCTGGGGTTGGCAGAGAGGTCACATAATGAGAAGATTCGCAGGAACTATGGAGGAGACTTGATCCTGAAGAACACACCTGTCCCATTACGTAATTTACGGGAGAATGCAGATGACCCGGGTGATTTCCAAGTAATAGAGGCCAGCTCTTTCCAAGTCCTACCACTTACAGGTAAATTATGTTCACATGGTAAGACAAAATAACAAAATAACAAAAATACACACAACTTAATGTATACTGTGTAACTATTCCTGTTGGAAGTAGAATTAAAAGAGGTCAGCTCTTTCCAGGTCCTACCACTTACAGGTAAATTATGTTCACATGGTAGAACAAAATAAAACAATAACAAAAATACACACAACTAAATGTATACTGTGTAACTATTCCTGTTGAAAGTAGAATTAAAAGAGGCAATATGATTTGGTATTGGTTATTCAGTTATACATCTCAGAAAGTTGGGGATATATGTTTTGCAAGTAATAAAGAGTTTAAATTTAAAATGTTCCTGGCAATATATTTATATTTCAATATCTATTTTACAGTCAATTTATTACGCTCTGTGACCCCTGTATGTTTGTGGAATGTATGGACAATGTGAGCCTCTAGCTCTATAAGAGATTTTCCTCAATATAATTTCCCCCAGCATTGAGCAGTCTCCTGAATTTGATGCTTCCGGCCAACTTAAATGAAGACCTTTTAGATAAGATGGTAGCTGCAAGAACTGCCCAGGAGGCTATGGTCCAGGCCACAAGGAACAAACTATTCAAGAGGTACACATCAGCTTTCCGCTAACATGTTTATAAGCTCAACAATTAAAGGAGACTGGCAGTGTAAAGATGTGGAGCTCAGTAAAAGGTACCCCATGGGAGTTTAGGTTGAAAATGAGTGACTTCTTCTGAGCGAATATCTCAAGAATGCAGTATGGTTTCACCGTGTGTAGCTGGGTTTTAAACATACACAGAATAGAAAAAAAATACACTAAATTTTGGACCAAAAAGGGGGGCATATGATGGGTCCACGCCCCCTCTATATCTGCGCCTGCACAGGTATGGGGGGACAGGTGAGTCGGATAATTATGTCACCAGTAGGTCGGGAGTATAGGTGGCTGCCAAGGTAGGACCATGAATGACAGCCTATGTTAGCATGGACACCCAATTTACAATTACTGTTCAGGCAAATATATTGTTAAATTGCTGGCTAGTTATATAATAGTGACAATGTTGAATAGAGTATGTAATAGTGATGTGTTGAGCAAAGTTGAGCAAAGTAATACTGTTGAACCAATGAGCTAAGGATGCTTTATTATGATTTTGGTTATTATGCTGGTCACATATGCTCCTATCTACACATGTGATTCACCTCCTCAATGTCCTCATTAACCTATATCACCTTGTTATCATTTCAGATACCCACAAGTATGTGAGTCATTGTTTGACATAGCTCTACCCTTTGTGTGGTGGATGAGGGGTCTCTATACACGAGCAGGAGATGCATTTGCGAAAGAAGCACAGAAGATGGCCTCACAAAACAATGGTATTCACAGACATATGAATAGGAAAGGACAACAGTTAACTAGATCCATTAAATCATTCTAGGTGTATTTGATATACTCCACTGAAAATGGGACCGCTTATTAAGTATAGTCATATAATCATCTTGGTCCAGGACTCAATTATAGGTATTTAGATACATGTGAAATTGTACTTTTTAGCAAATCCGCGAAAAATTTGTACATGCAGAAATATCTAAATTTATAGTATTGTAAAATGTGTGGCTATGCTACTTTGTATTTATGACGATGCATATAAAAGTCTTTATTATGTTATACAATATCATTGCCATTCTCCTTCAGGTCCAATGGCAGAGGTGCTTCTCCGGGAGGCGGGCAGAATGTGTATTGAATCAGGTCAGCTGGATGAGGCATGTAGACTCTTCCATGCCTCCATGGACATTGAGAAACGACAACATGATGTGAGCTATCTAGCACCAACCATATGTTCACGTGCCTACTGTACAGGGTAATTGTCTATAATTATTTCTTGAGTTTGCATTTCCTTCCCCATGGTCACATACCATGGTGCTGCCTCAAGGAAGCATAGCATGACAGACCCACCTAGGAGATTTATGTATTTTCCAGATGATAGAATAATAACCAAGAATAACGTCCTGTACCCCGTATAAATAAATGAAATACAAACAAACAAGTTGATATTAGACTGAGTGCTATGAATGTCCTGATATTGAGGGATATAGATGACATAATTAAGCAAAATACAAGTATCATAATGTACGTTGTCATCTTTCTGCAAATTTAAGGACACTAACATCAGGCAAGTTCCAATGTTGTCAACAGCAATGCAGGCAAGCACTAGGGACGCGTACAAACCCCACAGGCCTAGGACTGTGGTGGACTAGACCCAACCCACGCCCCCTACTCGAGAATAGATTGTGCTTTTATACTGGATACACTACAGGTACATTATAGCTGCCACCTCTCTGAGTCTCAGTAATAGAGGATTTGAAATAGTTTGAATTTGTTCAAAATATTTCATAAATAATTATTAATAAAATAATGCAAAATGAAACCAGGACTACCGTAAAACCTTGCATGTAAGCCTACCTCACATATAAGCCCAACTTTCGGACGATCCTATAAGCCGCACTGACAATCTGATTAAGGTCACTTTAGTACTACAGCATAGTTCCAAAAACATTTGTATAAGCCGCACCCTATATGGGCATGTTTGGTATCAAATGAAAGCTGGCTCTGATTCGCGTACAAGCCGCGGCTTCTACGCAAGGTTTTATTGTAATGCTATTCATACTTGGTATTCTTCTAATACCGTATTTCCCCGTTTATAAGCCCGGGCTTCTATTGATTTCAAAGGGGAAATTGACCCAGTTTATAAATCGATCAGGCTTATATTCGAGGCAGGCATATATTTTTTCCATCTCCTATATTGCTTACCTTCATAGAGCCGCACTGGCATTCTGTCTATAATTCTTGTATATATTTCTTATCATCACACTTTAAAAATAATTCTTTTTAATGATATCACGACAAATATCAACTTCATCTTTCTCTAAAGTGTTCCCAGCTTATGGGGTTGTACGTTGGCTATATCAACATTAAATAATTATGAAAATATTCCGATTAGAAGTGAAGTAATGCCCTCCTAAAGAAATTATTTTGAAGTTGCCTTCATTGACCAGGCTTATATTCGGGGCCCGGCTTATATGAAACCTAGTACCACTTTTGAACTGGCTTATAGATGGGTCTGGCTTATATTCGGGTCCGGCTTATAAACGGGGAAATACGGTATTGGTCTTTTAACAATTATTATTGAGTATGAACATGTGTACATGAGTGACCCTCTAAAGAAGTTAGCCTTTTGTCTACCAGACCATGAGGTTCTATTATTCATGACTTTATATTCCCATTGTTAGGTACAGAGGAAGACTGGAGGTTAGAGTTATTAAAGGATCTACATCAGTTTGGCTCATTTGCTGAGGACTTTTCTCAGCACTGTGCGTTCATTGAGGCTATGCTGGGAGGTGATGCACACCATAGACTAAGGTACACTTAATTATAATGTATACAATGTTGTGCCTATACATGGGTAAAATTTTACATGGGCAACTTTTAAAAATCGACGGACACAGAAAAATTAGGGATAAAAATGGACATGCACAGATATTTTTCTATAAGTTCCTATATAAACCAAAAGTTACTCAGTGACATGCTGTCTTCCATAAAAAGTGACGCAGTGACAGGCTCAAAAGTCTGAGGACCCATGTAGAGGCTCGATGTTATCACATTAATGTGATATAGTTCATTTTTGGAAATGATTGATTGCATAGTAAAAAAGACAATTCACTGAATCATGCAATGTTGGCAGGGGAAGGATGGAGGCAGGAACCCATGTTACATAAAATTACACATACTTATTTCTTAGCCTGCCTTGCAGATTAAGAGTTACAGTGATACATAGGTTTTCAGCCTGTACAAACCATGTTTAATATTTCAGGTGACTAGTTGGATGAAACAACAGGGTCTAAATAACAACTGCTCTGTATATTTTGACTTCCAACGGTCTTGTTATGTAATTTTATATTGGAGCCTTTTCGCCATAGCTTTTCAAAAAGGTCTAGTCACAGCCTTGTTGAAAAGACTAGAATCCCATAGGTACCAACATAATCACATTGGTATCAATAGAATCCATTACCTTGGTGATTTTTTACCCCCAAGTCGATTTTGACTCCTAAGCCGATTTTGACTCCCAAAAACGATTTTGAAGTTCTCCGTCCCCAATAGAACCACAAAGGGACCTTTTTTTATGATTTCTTTTTATTGCTACCTCTCATGTTATTCATCTTTGAATTGCACAGATTTGAAGTGCGGATTTATTTTTTAAGGGATGTTTAATGACCAGTAATTTCCCCTGCAGTAACTACCCAAGAGGAAGACATGGGGAAGACAACCCATGGTCCCCCCTGACCACTCGGCTCCAGGTACAAGAAACCCCTCTGAGACTACTACGTATGGTGTGGAGGACTCCCCTTCATTTTTCAGGTATTGGGACAGATTGGCTGTAAGTATGACAAATCTTATATATCAATATAATTATACATTTAGGAAATTATCATCAATGGGAAAACCCATTATATATGGTGGAATCAAGTATGTTGAATTTCTTCAGGAATATAATGATGGTCACAGTAAAGACACATTTATGTGTGACCACAACATATTGTACACATTGTGTATCTGGCAATAAATTAAATGTGCCCGTTTTAATGTGATGATGGTTTTGCCAATAAAAAAGATCCAGAGCTAAACACAAACACCTTCACACATAATGCAGGTTTCCTGGTGATGTGCTGCAACTGAATTGATTCTGCATAATAATATCCCTATTGATCCAAATGAAGAGTTTGGATACAAAACGACATAAGCGCCATTCTAAGAATAGGGACAAAAATCTGACAAAAATGAAGATTAGGGAGAGTAAAATATTATCTTCAAATCTTTTTCCAAAATTTACAATTTTTCATATCCTTAGGACCTACTTAGTATAGACTTTGTTACCAACGTATAATAATTGACCCCAGGGTGTCTTTACAAAAAGGACTATATACACTTCAATTCTGGGATGGAGATATGTCGTTTTGCATCCAAACCCTTGAAATATTATATGCTCAGAATGCTGTTGTCCATATCAATAATATATATATATATATATATATATATATATATATATATATATGTATATATATATATATGCATATAATTATAATATATTGATCTATGTTTAGACCAGAAGGACCGCAGTGTCAGTCTATCAGTGGCCCTAACATGAGGTTTGATGGGGAGAACCTCATAGCTGATATCAGCAGCATGCTCCCATTCAGGCCGTCCTTGGTGCTCAATCCACTGACAGGGTAAGTGACACAAATGATGACTAACTCACCATTTTCCATTCACCCATATCCTTTAAGAGATCCTCTATAGTCCTCTGAGACATCCTTCCTAGGAGGAAAGAAGGAAATTTTGAGGGTAGAGCTCCTGATACGTATAAAAATGCTGCAAGCTGTGATGACATGTGTGATGAGAAATATGAATTGGCACCCGACTGATAAAAGGAGGAGAAATCAGTGAGGCGACCAAGTGACCAAGGACGCACAACGCTGGACTGGCTGCTACTATGTTGATGTCTAGACAAGGCTGGAGTAAGGCTCTGTGAGGGCATGTCTATCCCTAACAGCGTCATATCCTTCTCACAACCACACACAGTCCCAGTGTCCATACTTTAGCACATAACATTTAGTACCACATGCCAGCACCACCCCTTCCCAGGTAACAAGAAACGTTAGCTGAACCTTAACCAACGTTCACTAATGGTTAACTAAGAATTAACTGGTTGAGGTTAGTTTAATGACGTTGTTTCAATGTTAAATTAATGTTTTGAGGTGTTCAACGTTAGAATACAGTTAGAAGATTAACGTTTTCCAGATAACTATGAATCAATGTTGATCAATGTTCAGAACTCAAACCAACGTTGATTTAACCATTTGGATAAACGTTGTTTTAACGTTTTTTAGTGATTCAAAGCTAACCCACCAGATGGCAGTTTAGCTGCTGATCGAACTAGGCTGGATACTTACCCCTTATATTAGTATGAAATAAGTTGTTATATTGATAGTTTCTAATATTGATATCATCATTTGCATCAGCATTCAGTGTATAAATAATATCCATGCTAAAGAATCAGTTAAAATGGTGATATAAAACCTGTATTACAATGAATGTTATGGTACACACCCACCTTGTAACATTGAAAGATAGATAAAGACCGAGCTGACCTGTGGATCCTCTATAAAAGGCAGCTACCCTGATTTGTTCAAATATCAGTAGAGTGTGGTTTTTGAGCCTTGTATATGCCTTACTATTGGAAGAGATAAAGGCTCTTCTAATAGTAATAATCCTTTTAGGGGTCTGTATGTATCAATACAATAGTAGTGGTGTTTGTTCTCTTAATTGAATTATTCTTTTAACCTGAGTCGTTTAGGCTGTAAGTTTGGGAGAAACAATATGAAATAAAAACATGATAGTAAATGCACCTTATTGCATTAGAATGAATGGGGGATTAAATCAATGTTAATTTAACGTTAATTCAACATTGATTTGAGTCCACGCAATGGAGTTAGGCTAGATGCAAAATAAACGTTTTTCCACTCTTTAAATGACATGTTTAACCAACGTTAAACCAACCTCAACTTGTTACCTGGGTTAGTGTAGAGCCCCACACCAGGTGTTTGGGATCAGGTTACAAGAATATAATCTATCCACTCTCTCAGACTTTGGTGTCTCTCTTAAATGATAACTGTGTGAGTAAATGGGTGAAATGAAGATTTTAAATATACATCCATGCTGAAATGGGGGAAAATACAGACAACAGTAAGTTTGTCCAAATAAGCCTAGAAGTCTACATACTGTACATTGGTAAATAATTAGGATAATTTCTGTAAATCCATGCAACTGAGACAATCCATCAGCTATATTGATTATATCCTTAATTTGATTTTTCTCTTAATATCTGCATGGTTTAGACATTTCTTCTCATCTTCATGGCAAATTTATATTGATAATCATTCCATTTCCCACAGGCAAATACTCTCACAAAAGTGCCAGGACTCTCCTTGGATATGCGACTGTAGACAACATCAAGGTATCCATTTTGTAATTGTGGCTGAAGTTGGAAATTCAACATTGAATTTAGCCCATGCATACAATGTCTGGTCTTTATAAGGCATAATTAGAAATTGATACTTAAAACTTTTCTTTTTATTGGATGTATTTTATTACTGTAATCATTGGTTGTTGATATTTATGTACAGTAAAAACATGTACAGAATTTTGTATTCTTGGCAACATGGCTCTCATTCAACAATAATGAACTCAAGAATAACTGCTTGAATTTATATGATGATATATACACTCTAAATATAATGTACATGTAAAAGAGGTTTTTCTACATTATCAAGCCGGCAATTACAGTCACAGTTTTAAGAGCCTAGATATGGCCTCTTTAAGTAGCATAGGGTGGAAAAAATATCAAAATGAGTTTTTGACATTTTTCTAACATATGCATAGCTATCTTTTGGGTTACTAAGTTACAAACCCGATTTCAAATTCCATTTTCCCAATATGATGACCATAGGATTTGTTATTTTATTGTATAATATAGTTGATAGAAATCCTTCAAAAACTCACCAAGAGGGTTCTTTTTCTTACCACCCCCTGTAGCTGCCACTACATCCAGTCATAAATCCTCTCCTGCAACTCACAATACCTGCAGGGTACCTTTACACAACACTTCTCTCCAGCGTAGACTCCCAGGAATTAAACAAAAGTCCCTTATTCCTGCACAGGCTTACGCTCCTTAGGCAAGCCATTTGTTCACCCTCCGAAATCGAAGTTATTAACTTCGATATCGAAGTTGATAACTCCGATATCGAAGTTAATAACTCCAATATCGAAGTTTCTAACTTCAATATCAGAGTTTCTAACTTCGATATCGAAGTTTCTAACTTCGATATTGGAGTTAATAACTTTGATATCGAAGTTAATAACTTTGATATCGGAGTTAATAACTTCAATATCGGAGTTAATAACTTCAATATCGGAGTTAGAAACTCTGATATCAGGGTGAACATATCGCTTGCCATACGCTCCTCTCCAGGCCGAACACAACAATGGCCGATCAGACAGCTCTAGAAGAAGGAAGTGCTAACCCGCGCATTGAGGTTAACATATTACCCGGTGGCCCCCGCCCTGGATCCCTTGATTATATACAAGAAACTGCGGGCTATTTCTTGTAACATGATAAAGTTGATATCTAATTTGAATGTTAATTATCTCAATTTAATTAATTTCCATTTAATTCAACAAAAAAGCATAAAAAATATCACCCAAGATTGAATTTTGGCTGATTTACTACTTGTCATATACCAAATTAAAGCTCTTGATGAGCTGTACACGAATCTGACAATATCTCAACATTTTATATGTGCAACTTCCGACCCATTTCGTTAAAACGGGTGACATATACAAATTACCAAAGCTTTGTACATATAATATGCTATAAACAGCACCAGAAGAAAGAAAGAAAGAAAGAAAGAAAGAAAGAAAGAAAGAAAGAAAGAAAGAAAGAAAGAAAGAAAGAAAGAAAGAAAGAAATGACAATGTGTGTGTATGTGTGCTAAGGAACTCACAGCAAACTCGGATGTTCTAACTCCTATTTCAGGTTGCTTAGAAGATGAAGGATATCCCAGACTGATTCACATATTTGACAATGTCCAGAAAGCTTCAGTGGATCTGCTCGTATGTCATGTGCCAGTGGTTCATACTCGTCCATCCAATCAATCCCAGCATACTCCAGTACGTGTAGTCGACACATGTATGATGTCTGAACTCTTCCGGACCGATCCAAATGGATCTGCTCAAAAGCTAGATATCTACAAGCTGACAAGGGAAACCTTGCTAAATGTATGTAGACCTGCAGGGATTTATTATTAATGGTAATGGTTATGATATGGGTTGATACATAACATTCAGCCCCTGCTCTTTTAGCATGGATACACAGTTTTGGAGGTTTGGTAACAGTCATGTTTCCATCTGATATCTTGACCTGATGACTGTACCATTGTTGAATACCATGCCTGATCAATTTTAAAAAATCAGTGTGACTCCTGAATAGGCCTATAGATCGATAACCACAATATTTATTTCTGCACAAGGAGAGAAGAAAGGCAATACAGGCACTGTTCAGGGAAGGTACAATAACATGGGAACATAAGAAGCAACTTGAAGAAATCCTTCACCAGCGTTACACAACAGGAAAGAGATTCGATCGTAAGGTATATCTTATTTACTATCTCTTACCCCAATAGCAAAGATACATTTAGTCAATGTCAGGAATCATGGTCACCATCATAGTCGCTATGTCACACCAACCTTGGCCCAATGTGGGGAAGTTTAACATCAAGTACAACATGCAAAATCCGATGTAACCTCATTTTTGGCAAAGCTCCGAAAAATTAATATATAACATTGAACCAACTTAAGACTTCTGAGATTGGGCCAGTTCCAGTTTGAGTTCCGGTGCAGAACCATGCTTACAAATGCTGAAATAACATACATTATTGAAATCTTGGCCAAACATTGTGCTAACATGAGGTCAATATCACCACCCACAGGCTTAGCTGCAATGGTACTTAAGGTATAGACTTGGTATTTAAGGTATAGACTTGTATTTCATCATAAATATATTTTTCCAGGTGGTTCTAGCTGAAAGGGATGTAATCAAGGACAGAGGCCAGAAGAGCAAAGGCAAACACAAAATGCCAAAACCCCATGATGAATTGTATACTATGTACATGCATGCTTTTTATACATTCGGCCAAACTACTGTCATACACATGCCCATACATGGCACAACTACTGAGGAACTGACTGATGTCATCATCGTAAGTGTTTACATTCCTTTATCAGTATGTGAAACCCTCCTCTGAAATCATTCACAATTATTCACTTTTCTCTATATGTTTTCCCTATAGGACTGCCATGCTGTGTTCATTTTGAGTATCTGCCCTCAACTGAACCAAATATCCTTAAATTTCTCTATGTACCGAATACGCTTGCCCTTCATATCCTGGCTTATTGTCAACTGGCACTTTATGTTCCACTCTATCTAAGGGTTTATATTATATCTATCTAGCTTAGTATTAACATCTTGAATATATCACATTGCAGTTTGTTAACTGTGCAACTGCAGAGAGTTTCTTGAATCCCAAAGTGCACATACTGGAGCGGTCTCATGTCTCCTGTGTCTCATCCACACCAAGACACCTGGTGCCTTTATGGAGAGATCAGAATGACAGTAGCGACTTCATCAGCCGCCACTTCCCTGATGATCAGTTCTGGATCATCAACAGACATAAAATGCCGTTTTCAGAGTATGTAAGATATAACCTTGGGTGTAGAATTGGATGGATACTATATGACTGGGGGTTGGCAAATAAGTCAACTGTTCAGGGAAGACTGTAACTTTAAGGGTCGCCTAAATATTATTGGTTTAATGCATTAGATGGTGGCTATTGTACTTATGAGCTGAACTAACTATACAAACACTCATCTTGATGTACAATCATCCTATATTGTCGCACCAATTTAGCCGTAGCAAATAACTCGCCAACCCAGTGAGTAGTAACTCACTGGCACTGTATTGGTGCATCATGACAACCCTTCAGGGGTGCATCAACCCGTACAGTTTGCATAATGCATAAATGTTGTAATGCAAGTTACTTGCTGGGGCTGCGTCCATGTGTATAGACACATGTATTATGTTGTAGGGATGTTTCCACGTGTGGCTACCATGTGTACAATGGTGACGGTGAGGATGTAACATCATCTTTCCTTCAGCAGTATGGCATCCTGGCCATCAACCTCCATCATGTGGTCGGTCAGCAGTTATTTGGTTCCCAGTAAGTATTGCTTCATAGGTATAGTTACTCTACATGTTTGGTGTAGGCTACCAGGTGGGCCCCATGTGGGCACACCCACCAACTTCACTTTCTGGGCTAATTCTATCAACACAACTTTTAATGTTTCAAAGACTTTTCCCCAAAAGAGTTTGGCTTCAATCAGCTGGCGCTGGTGACCTTGGAAACAGGGGGCACCCCCAGTGTGTCTTGGGAACAGGACATCGCACTTCCTGGGAGTGCTGGTACCGTGCGGAGCGGAAAAAGCCGTGGTGAGCTTGGTCCAACGGGTTGATTGAAGCTGGCAGGGAGTAGTGTAGCAATTCGGGATTGTGCCACAGTGGTGTAGCCCGAAGGGGCACACCATCTGGCAGCACCCTCCCGCAGTGTATACTGTACCAGTCCAGACGATGTGGCAGTCGAAAGGAGTCAGATGATTCCATGGTCTAGAGGTAGGATACTCACTTGGCAAGCGCAGGGACCCAGATTCGAATCCCGGTGGAATCTGATCTTTTCGGGTGACCATTACAATACATAATCCCAGGACTCCCTCAGTTATCAGTAAAAAATCAGACTTACAGGATCTCTGGGTGTGTCACCTGATGTAGTAAGTTGTAAAGTTGTAGTTAGTCAAAAGATGCATTTTGCTTCTCCTCCTTCATTAAAGGGAAGAAGAGATGACAATAAATGCAGATGAATTAATCAACCCACTCGAATACTTGTCGGTACCTACTCTTAATACATGGTCATTAACTACATAATCACTAGGCTTATAGCTCAAAACAAATGTGTCAGTCCCCTCAGCCCCCAGCCCCAATTATGTGTTCCCCAACTGGGCCCACTTAGATTTTTTTGCCCCCCCCTCCTGTTAAAAGATGAGCACTCCCTAAGCCAATGTGGCTTTGCAGGTATCATCATGGGGCATGTTTATGCCTTTTCTTAAAGCTATATATCTACATATACATTCTTGTGTGGTCTTTGCTATCAATGTGTAAGCAGAGGCCAAAGCTCAAGGTAATCCAAAAATCAATTACCCCGTACCCTTGCTTTTCCTTTTTTTACCTATAGTGCAATTTAGTCAGATAACTGCATTACCGCATTTTACTACTAACTTTATGACCCACCAGAATCCCCATACCTTTCAGAAATATAGCATAAACCTTGGTGCCTTATATGAAAGTCACTAAATTCCCTGGTTTCTTTTCAGAAGATTCTTTATCTAACTGAACACACAACCTTTCCCTATACTTATTGACAGAAATAAGGAGCTTGTCTATACTGACCAAATGGGCATGGTTCAGACATTTGAAATCAGTCCTGCAGACCAGGATATCTCTAGCATCATGTTCAGAGACACAAAGGCCTTTGTATTGAGCGACCATGGCTTCAGCATGGTGCACCTGCCAACTCTGGAAATGTGTCCTTTCTTCCTCACCGCCTCTCAACACAGGTAAATATACCCCTTGTATTGTTATATGTTCTATAAGCACAGTTCAGAATTAAAGTCAGTTTCCCCTAATATTTAAAAGAGATTCAGGCCTCCTAGAAAATTTACTGATCCTTCCTTACATACTATAGAATCCATAGGGTAAATAAAAAATTGGCGTACCCATGCTCACTTCTGTGCTGTTATAGCAAATGCAAGGGCTTCCATATTTTTCTCTGTTTCCTCACCAATAGGAAAATACCAATTGTCCATATAATATCAGACTGGAAACTCAATTTGAACCATTGTGATATACCAGTATGATCCAAATCAACAAGAAAACACCATCAGTGATGTCTATTGGCAATAGTTTCACAGCTTAAATTTGGAGATAATGGTGCTATAATTTGTTCTAACCTTCTACTTTGGCAAATCTTTTTTGTATGTAGTATTTACATTCAGATTCAGGCCTATAGTTTGGATATGTTGTAACCCATAGTCAGAGCTTGGCAATGAGTAAAAAAATAGGGGGTACTGCTACTCTTTTCTTCTGGAAATGAATATAAACATCACACACCTAACATAACAGATGGTTGTGCACTCTTGGTCATAAATCACAGAAACTGTGCATATGGGATTTTTACACTTCCCCAGGCCAGCATTCTTAGGATATTCATTTTTTCATGATTTCTTTTGTCTTATGATATCAGGACGGATGAGTTCTTGATGTTACATATGGGTTTATATAGTTAAATATCCATTTTTAAGGTTCCAGAGGCCAAAAATATGCCCAAAATGACCCAAAATTGGTAAGAAAACTAATCTGGACCAGAAATTGTATCAGTGGGGGCATTTTAAAAATATTTTTCAAGAAATTTGAATTTTGTAAAATGGAATGTCCGGGCGAATTTTTGAGTTGAGTTTGAGTTTGAGTTTAAATAGCCTTTATTTTCACTTTTCATGATAACAGTTACATTTTGCTTATACTTTCAATTTCGTTGAAAACAATGGCAGGCTGCTTTTAGGATTATGCATCCCATTTGTGGCAGCAACCTTTTACCAGATACCTTGGTCTTTTCAATGCTGCTTATATATATAAGTATTAGTACAAAAATAGCTTATGACTAGACTTTATGAATTACATTTGTATGACCTTTCTTGCTGTGTCAAGGTGCAAAAGTTTCATCAAATAACATTCATTATGGACGGTATGTAGGAGAAAATACATTACATTATTACTCTGGTGGCAATTGTTAAGAATTGCGACGAGAGTGTGTTTATTTATCAGATGGCCTAGGGTGTTGGGGAGGGAGTGGGGGACAGTTCCCACATTAACTCATTTAGAAGGAGGGCGTATGAGAGAGAGGAAAGACAAGTCTATAATATGACTTCATTTGGTGGGGGTATTGGAATTTTCAACCAAAGTTTGGTTTTCAGGTCACTTTTGAATAGGTTTTGGGACGCTATGGTCCTTACTTCTACGTCTAACTCATTCCATATAACGGCTAGGCTATGTTCCAAACTTTTTTGATATAGGGATAGGTGGGGGAAATTTACTCTCAACATAGGCCCATCCCATAGTCTGGTCCGAAGCCGACGGTGATCCACATACTTTTCATCACGTGATCTTATATACGCTGCCATATGTTGGTGGGATAAACGTCTATCTACTAACAAGTTGATATTTGCTTTTTTGTGAATAGCAGTGGTACTGGTCATGTAAGGCAATTTCAAGGCAATTTTAATACAACGATTTTGACATCTCTGAAGTTTCTTTAACGCTGTGGAACCCATGCTGGCATATAAAATGTCACCATATTCTACAATGGGAAGTATGTAGGCTTTATAAATAATAACCATGGTGCCACTGTCGAGGTAGCGAGATATCTTACACAAGATGTAGGCCCTATAGTTTACATTTCTTATTTGACTAGCCATGAACTTCTCATAAGATAAGTGAGGGTCGAGTATCACACCCAAATATGTATATGAAGGAACCTTGTTGAGTCTTATGCCATTTAGAGAGATATTGACTGACACCTGCTTATGTCTGAAAACCATATATATAGCAGCATTCTGCCCCCCATTTATTACCCATAATGCATATGGGTTCATTATTGTCATTAAAAATTAGAGTTATGTAATAGGGTATGTTTAGTGAAAAAAAAATTGCATTTCCTCCATAATCTTCTTCCCAAGAGGCCTATGAGTGATTTTTCTTCAAAATAGCAATTTTTGTCAACAGGACACCCACATCACATTATTCCCGTCCCTGTCTACCATAATCATATTTAATTATGCCAAATATGCCAGTTACTTACCCCCTACATATACCTAATTGCCCAGTATATAGAGCATTTGTTTCCATACCATAGTCTGGAATAGCAGGGGGAAAGGATTATTATGTCCGGGCGATATGTCCGGGCGAAATATGTCCGGGCGAGTGATGCTTAAAAGTCTACACTGTATTTCACACAGTAATAATAGGTCTACAGAAATGGCAGACCTACCACTTGAAAGAGAAATATGTCTGTATTGCCATGCAAAAATCCACATCTTGATATCTGCTCTAGATCAATTGATATTAAGCAATATATGAAGCAGAGTCAAGCGAGTTTCCTCTGAAAATGTCCGGGCGAGTGACACCTCAAGGTCAACATGATATTTCACACAGTAATAATAGGTCTACAGAGATGGCAAACCTATCCCCAGAAAGAGGGATATGTTTGTAATGCTATGATAAAATATGCATCTTGATATATATATTCTAGATCAATTGATATTGAGCAATATGTGAGTTAGAGTCAAGAGAGTTTTCCTAAAAAAATGGTCGATTATACCATGCATTTATAGATGTTTAGAGAAAGTTAATAAACAAGTAGGGAAGGTCGTGGAATGGACTAAGGATGCTAGGGAATGGACAGGCGGGTCGTAAAATGAGCTGGAAATGTCAGAGTATGGACAGGGAGGTCAAGGAATGGACAGGGGATGTCAGTTAATGGACAGGGGAGGTTGTGGAACGGACTGTGGGTTTTAGGTTTTTCTCCTGTGTGGAGTCCTATGTGGCATCTGGGCTATGATGATTGACTGATGGTTCTAGATTAGCATTAATGAATAGAAGTGTCTGAATACACATAAATAGTTGAAGTAGACCTATTCCTTACATGGCAAGGAGCTGAAGGTGTTAGTCTAAATAAAGAGATAGTATTAACTGTAGAGAATTGCATACATATATGTATGGTATTCGAAGGGGAAAATGTCCGCCCGAGTGACATTCTGTACTATTACAAGGCATTTTCAATAGAAATTTACAGGTGTATGCAGATTTTTGCGCCACTAAAGCTATATATCACCTAGAAGTATATCCCATTGGGGTTCTATTCCATGTAAATGGTACCATCTAACTAACACAGTACTCCTGTTAGCCAAAACGACATGTAATGTATATTTAGGGAGCTGAAATTAAGGTAAAATTTATTTCTTGCTGCTGTACAAAATGCCCAATGCCAAGGAATATACCAACCATTCATAGCCACAAAGACTCCAAAACTGACTCCTAGGACCTACTTTAATAAGAAAAAATATATAAATACGGACCAAACATAGATATGAACTTATTTGGCTATCCCTTGAGAAAAATACCCCAAATGTCACTCGTCCGGACATTGTTTCCATGGTATCTAGGTTCCTGGTGTTGCCATAGCAACGGTTTTCATATTTAATTCATAAAACTTCATGAGCAGGTGAACCAACACCTATACATTACAGTAAAGAAAGAAATTTAAGATACTTCAAGATTTTTTTTCAGACCCCACCATTTACCCCCAAGCCCCATATGCATACTTTCTGTGATTTTTGACCTCTTACTTGTAAGCTATGGACTTGTATGACTATGCAACATAACCATAACACCCACATCAGGTTCTCAATCCTCTGTGGCCTCATGGCTAGCAGTAATGCAGGGGCGGCGGAAGGTGGATAAAGTTGGGGGGCCCAGGTTCCAAAACGTAATGGGTGTTGGTTAGAGGGAGTCACAACTAGGGCTCTTGCGGCCTGTGGTCCCGGAAAATTTAGGAATTTCCATTTAAAATTGGCGCATTTGGAGTCGTTTGAAACAGGTTACATGATCTTTCGAACTTTTTGGAGAATTTGCACTTAAATTAATGAGTTCTGATAGAGTTTGAGCTTGTCATTTGAGAAAATTTTAGGAATTTCATCTTGACATTTGTGTTTTCAAGGGGTTTCTGAGTTTAAGTTGGGGGGGGGGGCAAAACATACTTTGGCCCCCTCAACTTTAAAGTTGGGGGGGGGCCTGGGCCCCCTGCCCCCCCTGTTCCGTTGCCACTGTGATGGCTTTTAGGCTGGAGAATTGGAACCTGCGTGGGTTCAAATCCCGGAGGGAGGGATGTTTTAGACCAAAGTGCTAGATATCACTCAAGACTGACACAAGATGGAGCCAATGTGAGAGGAATTTCAGGAATAAGGTAGTACTCAAGGTTCGATCAGGGGGCAGGTCAGTGAATAGTGGGTTTAGCCTTTAAATAAGCGGCAGAGTCAAGTCATCCATGTGACACAGATAATTAAGTAGAACCAAACTGCCAGGAAGTTGACTCACTTTGTAACAGAGAAACGTCTAGTTGACTCATCGCTGTGATGCTGATACCTTTAGCAGTGCAGTATCATGTAATATTAGTGCATTGCTCCTCTTATAGGCTTGTTGGAAGTTAAACATCCCAGCTGCTACATGTATTAAAGATCAGACATCGATGCACTCCCCAATAATTATGATAACAGATTGATCTTAATTATGCCAAACTCAGCCTTTAACAACTAATAAGTATAAACCCATTTGACAGTAAAATGTTGGCATATAAAAGTGATAAAACCCCAGTTCCGCTATGAAATGCTGGGTCCTGCTCCTTGCTCATAAGTAGCTCTGACTCTTGTTGGACGAGCAGTAAGGATCTGGAATTCAAATTAGGTGGCTACCATGGTCAATATAATTATGTGACCACACACGTGAAAAGAGGTATTGAGGGGAGAATTGACAGTTTAAGGTTGTGTCACGATCTTTAAAATGCGATGTTATGAGCTAAGATATTCCTGGTAGTTTTGTGAGAATCGCATCTCAAGCATGTGTTGTTACTTGTAACTAAAATGGATAGACAAGCTCTAAATGCACCTTATGATAATTATCCAATGATAACTACTAAAAAAGAAATTTCATCATTTAATGATGAAAAACATCAGATTTATTAAAAAATAACCATAAATGTGTGAATATTCAATTTTGAGCTACTGATGGAATTTCCAAGAAACTATGACCAAACTGTTCCATTTAGAAAAAAACTGGAATGGTCTCCATGGCAACCAGAAAGTGCAATAGGATATGTGCCTTTTCCCCCATCGAAAACGTTTCATTTACATTCCAAATATAAAAAGTTTATGCCAAAAATCAAATAATTCTAATTCTGTAATTTTGTAGCCTGGGACAGTTTTCTGATGGCGAGGCCATCATCTTTGGAACATATAGTAGAATGAAGGTCCTGACCAATGAGAAACGGTCTACTGCATCTGCTAGGGGGGTCATCAAAGATGGCGTCACATGTTATGCTGTTGGTGTAGGAAATCACCTCCTTCTGATAGAAACTGACGACAGGTAATCTTCAATTAATGTATCATTTATACATAAATGTTTATCTATATGAACAAATGCTCAAGATTTTAATATCCCAAATCCCATCGAATTAAAATGCTTGACAAAGGATTTATATTCAACTGCACTAGCATAATCTCGTTTTATCATGCTTTCAGTTCTAGTCTTGCATCCATCGTTTTTCATGAACCTCTGGTTGGTAGAGCAGAAGAAGTGTTCTTTATCAGTGAAAATCGTAAGTATCTGGGCCGAAATACATGTAACCGTAAGGCTACACAAAATTAAATATCAGCTTTGCAGACACTTTTAGTGCAAGAGGCAGGCTTTTTATTCTATATAATATTTTGATTCTGTGGCATGGGGGCAGTTCCTTTTAATAAGTAATTGTCTGAGGAAATTCAAATATCAGCATCTATAACAATTATTACTGATGCAAATAATAATATTTCTTATAGACACAGTTAATGGCTTTTTAATGATATGGACTAACTGGTTAGTACTAGTATTGATCCCCAGGGGGTAGTACCAGCCTTCCCGCCTTGACGCCATGACGTCACTGCTACTATTCAAACATGGACAGATAAAATTTCTTTATATTGTATATTACCCTCTTACTGGATGCAAAACTGTTATGATATTTTCCATAATGATGTGAAATAAAGCTAACCAATCCGGCCCTTTTTAACTGATGTGGGTGCAGTCTGTAAATCTGATAATTTCTATGTGACCTATGGTTTATAGCAAGCATTACATAAGATACTTATTAATGTGTTAAGTAGTTCCCAAAGAACATGTTGATTACTCTTAAATGGAATTAATTGTTCTATCATTTTATCTACTTTATTTTGTTTGAGGACACACAGGAATCTATTGGTAGCTTCATTCAAAGAAACATAATAACAATAGGTGATATTGTGCATATTTTTCTTCAAAATAATTACATATATGTAATGTATGTATCATCTTTGATAAATGAAAGGTGGTTTCCTGGTCTGTGTGTCCCATGGTGATGACCTAGAGCGTATGGCGTTGAGGTACAGAGAGACCATCTTCCACTACAGCTACCAGGGGACACTACTATCTCTGCTCCCCTTCATGGGCCCTGGTCCAAGGGCATTCACATCCATTTCTGTGCACACTGATCAGAACGAACCAGATGAAAACACATTACGAACTTTCTTCCTTGATGGGCATGATGCAATTGCCTGTTTTGATTTGGAGAGGAGCTATGGAGATGTATGATTACACAGTTGGGACAAACTAGTAGGATTACATGGACGCAGTGATAAACATAATTACTTCAATCAAATTATTAAATGCACTATGCAGCATGATGCCAGGGCTACATTCATGCATGAATGATTCCACTCCCAAATTATACATACTAGGTATGCTGCATCAACACTGTGCTGGTGAGTGACTTACCAGCATTGCATTAAAAAGAAGCAGACCAATACATTATACACCGCACAAAGTAATAGATTTCTTAAAATCCATAATCTTACAGTACTCACCAAATATCTACGGCTAAGGACAGTATCATTAGGCTTGTTGTTTTCACCGAATTATATTCGATCTTGAAGGATATTATTATGGTTCCTACCCCCCCCCCCAACTTTATAACTCCCAACCTGAGCCTCCCAACATCGCCAATGACTTCCCAACATCGCTTTGTTTGTTGTTGTTTTGGAGTGGAAAATGCTATGTCACGATCCGTTTTAATATTAATCATCGCATCCTAGAAGATAAGTTCTATTTAAAAGAAAGCCATTCTCTACAGGTGAAAAAAAAAGAATATTCAGCCGACATATCGAATTTGAAAAGATATTCATGGTAATATTAGATGATTCTTACCAATTCCTCATTTGCTCGGAATGACAGGCTATCTTAAATTCAGTGCCTTGACACAACAAGATGTCTAGCCATCATTACAACATAAGCAGCACTGATTGTAAATAATAGATCTATGCCATCAGAAGCATAGTCACCGTGAAACCTGTGGGCAAAATTGTTTTGAAGTAATTAAACTTCCTTCGTGTAAGTAACCAGTGAACAAAAAACGTTATACAACGTTTCCGTATGGTTCATTAGTGTGGCAAAACGTTATATAACGTTAACAACGTTATTTTGACGTATTTTTGTTAGCTGGGTATAGTATATGTAATGACCATTTAATGATGGCGTAAAGGCAGGGAAACATTGCTTTTCCAATCTTACTATGAAATAGGATAAATCGCTTACTTAACTTCATGTAAAGAGGAATAAACAAGTTTATCTGGATGTTGTTGTATTTGTGAATTTCTCATTACGGATGGAAAGATTCTGTAAAGGTAAGGGAGTGCTCATTTTTTAACAACAGGGGGGGGGGTGGTGGATTTGAGGGGGGGTAAAAAATTTGGACCCCTTGACCGGGGGGGGGTAAAAAATTTAGACCCCTCTTGGGGGGGGGAGTAAAAAAAATTCAACCTGTTTTGAGGGAAAAAGCCCGCGCGTTACTATGCTACAAAGGGGTGCGAACGCGCGCGATTTTCGGCCTGCCGGGGGGGGGTTAAAAAATTTCGACCTCTCCAGGGGGGGGTGAAAAAATTTCGCGCGCTCCACGCGAAATCTCACCGCCCCCCCCCCTGTTGTTAAAAAATGAGCACTCCCTAATGAGAATATATATTGACCAAAGGTGATACACATTTGCATCATTATGAGAATAACCATTCCCTACAGAGTTGTCTTCCTTATGCCCTGGCATTGATGGATGGTTTCTTAATTTGGATGAAGATTTTATAAGTTACTTTATTTACTCATACCTATGATTTATTTTGTATAAATAGGAATGATGAACGGATATTTCAAATGTCATAGAAAAATCAAAGGTGTGATCAGGTGTGAATATTAGGTAAGGAAGTACAAATTTCAAGAATGTTTGGTAAACAAGACAAACTGTTGTAGGTTGAAGGTTGCCTGTTCTTTAGAAATAAATATGAAAGACGTATTTCCACGTTAACGTTTACATGACGTAACTGGACCAATGTATTATTTCCATAGCAACATGATCCAATTCCGTTTCCATATTTTGAATCCTACTGTGTTACAAATATATGCTACTAGTGTATCATTTGTAAGGATAAAATGTCCTGTATGGGAAATATTAGCCCAAATAAAGGGTCCTATATGTGGCCTAGGTATAGTCCTTTACAGGGTATTTTCAATGGATGGATTTATTGTGTGTACTCCAAAAAAGGTAAACTGAGCCTAAATAGGATAATCAGTAGAATTATAAGTTGAATTCTAGGGAATGAGATGAACTAAAGTATGCAGCACATATCCATGGTATCTAGTACAAAGGATGAAAATCCACGTAGCATAGCAGTCTAATCTGACAACGACGCCACATTCACATTCAGAACTTTCCCATCTACACAATTCAAAAAATTCAGAAAGCCCTTACCCAGGTAACAAGTTGGATTTGATTAAACGTTTTTTCAACGTAATTTACAGAGTGAAAAAAACGTTTATTTTGCATCTAGCCTAACTCCATTTCGTGGACTCAATTCAACGTTGAACCAACGTTGAATTAACATTGAGCTATGAGTGAAAAAACGTTTAGTTAAAACACACATTCTAATGCACAAAAAGGACCATATACTGTCCGATGATATTTACTTTTATTTTATATTGATTCTCCAAACTTACAAAGCTCAGGGTAAAATGAGCATACTCCCCACCAGGGAGAGTCGCTACTAACCCATTAATTCATAAGACCCCTTCATGGATACTCAGTATAACCTTTATCTATCTCTGAATGCTACAGAGTGGGTGTGTTCATATGAGACATATATAAACATGCTTTATATTATTATCTTATCAGGTTTCTTAGCCTAGACATATTGATACATTTAAATTCAATAAATATATCAGAAATGATCAGAATAAAATGTCCTGTATGGGAAATATTAGCCCAAATAAAGGGTCCTATATGTGGCCTAGGTATAGTCCTTTACAGGGTATTTTCAATGGATGGATTTATTGTGTGTACTCCAAAAAAGGTAAACTGAGCCTAAATAGGATAATCAGTAGAATTATAAGTTGAATTCTAGGGAATGAGATGAACTAAAGTATGCAGCACATATCCATGGTATCTAGTACAAAGGATGAAAATCCACGTAGCATAGCAGTCTAATCTGACAACGACGCCACATTCACATTCAGAACTTTCCCATCTACACAATTCAAAAAATTCAGAAAGCCCTTACCCAGGTAACAAGTTGGATTTGATTAAACGTTTTTTCAACGTAATTTACAGAGTGAAAAAAACGTTTATTTTGCATCTAGCCTAACTCCATTTCGTGGACTCAATTCAACGTTGAACCAACGTTGAATTAACATTGAGCTATGAGTGAAAAAACGTTTAGTTAAAACACACATTCTAATGCACAAAAAGGACCATATACTGTCCGATGATATTTACTTTTATTTTATATTGATTCTCCAAACTTACAAAGCTCAGGGTAAAATGAGCATACTCCCCACCAGGGAGAGTCGCTACTAACCCATTAATTCATAAGACCCCTTCATGGATACTCAGTATAACCTTTATCTATCTCTGAATGCTACAGAGTGGGTGTGTTCATATGAGACATATATAAACATGCTTTATATTATTATCTTATCAGGTTTCTTAGCCTAGACATATTGATACATTTAAATTCAATAAATATATCAGAAATGATCAGAATAATTGTTTATTCTAGACAAATATACTAGGTACGCATCTAAACCAGTTCTATAAATGACTAAACTGCCACCTGGTTGGTTGGATTGGAAAACTTAAAAAGCGTTAAATAAACGTTTAAACAATTGGTTAGATGAACGTTGTTTTGAGTCCACAAAAAAACGTTGAGCACTGTTTAATGAATGTTACCTGGAAAACGTTAGTTTGCAAACTGATTTCTAACATTAAACCAACGTTTCTAAAATCATGTTTTCAACAAAAACATTAAGTTAACGTTGAAATAATGCAAAGTTAAAAACGTTAGACCAATTAACCAAAAGTAAACGTTGATCAACATTGACCAAACGTTTCTTGTTACCTGGGTTGTCTTGTAGCTTGGTATCGACGTGGTCTCTATTTGACATCACATTAGGAACATTTTGGTATGTTCACTTTGATCATTTTAACTCCGCCCAGTTAGTGACCATGGGGGAGAGTTTTTCTTTACCACTTAGAATGTTCCTATCAACACTATTCAAAAAGGTTCAGAAACCCCCAACTGGATTTTTTTTTACTCACTTTAAACTGACCATATGATATTAGCATACTGATATTAGGATTTTTCTAAAATAATCCCTTTCTGATATCTATGACATGTAATTCTGTTTATTTCCACGCTACTGTTAGCCATGTCACAGAGGCACGTGGTGACGAACTGACTCGGTGAATAGACGCCACCAATTTCACCTGTAATCTTAAAATGCCCACTTTTCGGGATAATCTTATTCGGTTTCCAGGCCTATCCTCTAGATGGCACCACTGCAAGTGGGTAATATTGTTGTGTATATCGGGGGCTCTGCCCCTCACCCCCTTTATCTTTCTCTCTTCGTTCTTCTTTTTTCTTTTATGAAACTGTAACAGAACTATAACTGAACCCATCTACCTCTAAAGGATGGGATACAGTGGGATACAGTGGCACCATCTTGAGAAAAGGGGGGAAACATTAAGATTCCTGGCAAAATGGGCTCTTAAGATTACAGCTAAAATGGGTGGCATCTAGTCACTTGGTCAGTTTGTCCCTGGTTGCGTTACACACTGAGAGCCAGCAGGCCTACTTGCAAATCCCTAAGAACCCATACAAAATTCCTAACCTATCGCATAACCTGTATATACCGACATAACCAATGTATGCTATCTTGCTACACTCTATTTAACTGAACACTTGGGCATACGGAAAAACAACGTTGAATAAAGGCCAGTGACGTATGCATCAAAAATACAACAGCAGCACCAACTAAACAGCACTCTTAACTTTCTCTAATGGGACAATGCCTCACCACCATAGGCCTTAGTTAACAGGCTTAAACACATGTCGCTGTGTGGTCCTGCTGCTAAGGTACAGGGTACTTCTAGTTGGGATTGGATCAAATGGGGTTCAAACCCCTCAAAATGTATAAATAACATTACCCATTGGTCTCAAAGGGCAGAAGCAGTACACATACTATTGGGTGATGAGTATCATTGCATGAGTCCCGATGGAGCAGTTGGTTAGCTGGTGGGCTCAATAGTTCTGAGGTTGTGGGTACGGATCCTGCTAGATACCCAGGCTCTCAAAGAGAAAAAGAGCTCTTAAATATAACCACCTCCTAGGGGTGTATATAGAATAAACCACAGCTTACTGGTAGGGCCAGACGAGGACGAAGCCCAATTAAGTCGCCCTACCAAAAAGCTGTGGTTTATCCTACTTACCTTTTCATAACCATTGTCTATCTATTTTGAACCACAGCAGAAACGTTATGCAAAATAACCAAGGTGTGAATCCTTTGTCTTACCCCTCCGCTGTGCTTTAATTCCACGTAGACTCACATAACTTCACAGCTGTGGTTTAAAACAGATAGACTATGGTAATGTGAGGCTATAACTAGGGTAGATTCACCTTAAGTCGGACACATTATTACCTTGAGACGGACACTTGATGTTGTGGTCATTTAAGCATTTTAAGCTCATCATTTTTGAACTAGGGTAAAGTTTAAGTGTTATTCTTTCCAAAAAACATACACTAGAAGTCGTAGTTTACATTAATATCGTCACATTTCACTGTCCGTCTCAGGGTATGTGTCCGACTCATGGTGAATCTACCCTACTGTAGAGTGGCAGGCACCCTCTTCCGGTGCCAGACAGTCTTTTTTAAAGTTTTAGTCTATCTATTACATAAATGGAAACAATCAAGTATAGTTACCTCTACCTGAATGAGACGAAAATACAACATTGAAACAAGTAGGGCGTAACCGTCTATTCTGGGCCCATGTGAATGTGGTACAATGTATTTATAAATACTACCTGTGATGGCTGTACTACCACCATGGTGCATCAAGGCTTGTATTAATAGCCACTACCAATAACGTTGCACCAATAACCAGCAGGCTCGATGTATATACTAGTTCAGGTAGGTAGTTAGTTAGTGACCTCAGTACAGTTGAACAGAACGTGTTCACGGTATTGGAGCTGGGCCCGGGAGCTGGGGAACCGCATGATCCAACTGTACATGGAGAACTGGAAGACGTTATACTACTTATACCTCGAGTACAACTGCAGTATGTGAGGTGGCAAGGGGTAGAGTAAGTATAATACTTCTACAGAGCTTAAAATAAACACACGTACATGTACATTACTCATATGTATAGCGCTGACAGTGACACACGGCATAGACCGTGAGTTAAACCTCTGACACCTCTAGATATGGTATAACTAGCAGGCCAGCCAAGTCCCCCGCCCTCCCATTACAAGGCAGTGGCCTATAGATTTACAAATGTGTATAAACTAGGGTACTAGGCTGTACAAAGTGGGCGATAACCCCTAGTATGGTGGCTGTGCAGCAAACAATCAGAATTCATTTTGATATTAAAGTAACCCCCATACCCCCCCCCCCCCCATACTCACAGGGTGTGTTTGAAATTCTGGATTATAAACACTCACTCTGTGCATCCTGGGTATAGGACACTAGCAGGATGCAGTAATTCTACCTTGTGAGACCTTTAGCTGAAGCTGGTTCCTGTCATGTCCAAAATCAGAGTTTTAGGGGTCATAAACCTTTCAGTTATAGCCCTCTATTGGGGGGGGGTCTTAGGTCATCTGTTCAGATTGGGGGAGTGGTTAGGACTCTGACCTACCAATCAATGGGTCATGAGTTCAAATCCATGTCGAGGCTTTTTTGTTCACACATAAATTTAACATGTATTTTTGGTAGGTCAAAGTTGTGATAGTATACAATTCGGTTTTAAAGATCCTTTACACAAGATCAATATTTATAGTGTAATCTAAAATGGTGTTGAATCAGTTGTATTTGAATATTTCTCATGCCACCTGGTTGCATTGGGGGAGTGGTTAGGACACTGGCCAATCAATCCAGGGGTAATAAGTTCACATCCATGCCAAGGCAACATATCTTTTTTTATAGTTGGTAAGAAATAGTAATATTATTCACAAAGAAAACCCAATGCAACAATATAAAACCATTTTAGATCTTAGATTTTAGGTGTTAAAGATCTTTACAACCGAGTTGTATACTATCACAATTTTTGACCTACCAAAATACATCTTAAAATTGTGTGTGAACAAAATAGCCTTGACATGGATTTGAACCCATGATGCATGGATTGGTAGGTCAGAGTCCTAACCACTCCCCCAATCTGAACAGGTGACCTAAGGACCCACAATAGAGGCCTATACTTTAGGTTTATGACCCCTAAAACACCAAATTTTGGTCATGACAGGAACCAGCTTCAGCTAATCAGCAGGCTTCTATAGCTAGCAGAGGAAAGAGCACTGGTACCAGACAAGATGGCGCTGTACAGTGATCATCTAGCTAATGCGGAATACATGTATAGCTTACCAAGGTTAATGATATGTATAGATCCTTGGACCAACCCCTCCCTAAATACCATAACATTAACAATCAACTTGATCTCCAAACTACCCCCAATACGGGCAGATAGTTACAGCTTGTAAAAGGCCGTTCTCTATTAAGGGAGTGATTTTTTTTTACTCTTGGGATATCTTCACCATCATAATCATGCATGCATTGATTATCCATCATAACCCCTATGCACAATACACCTGCATTATACATATATACATGGCAGGTTTGAGGTGCAGCTGTGACACAAGCCCCTCACCACTCTCACTCTCGGAAGAACTGAAAAAAAGAACGAGCTGTACAACCGTGATCTGCACTAACTAACGTGATCTCCATTAGTGCAGATAATGACAGAACATCCAAACGTGATCTGCATCAAAATAACATGATCTGCATCAATTTATGTGATTCAAAAATCCATTTACTGCATCAATAGAACTCGTGGCTGTGTCTCACGACCTTGGGCCAATGTTTTTGTCTCTGACTGGGTGCCAGCTCTGACCGGGTGCCAGCTCTGACCGGCCTGAATAAAAACGGGTTATTTAGGGCAGATGATGATAAAAATGGACAGCTAATGACTAGTTTAGAGCGTTATAACATCCATTAACCTTTTCAGACAAATTCTATCTACATCTGCCCTAAATAACCCGATTTTATTCAGGCCGGTCAGAGCTGGCACCTGGTCAGAGCTGGCACCCGGTCAGAGACAAAAACATTGGCCCAAGGTCGTGAGGCACAGCCTCGTCCTCTTCCTGATGCTATATGTATCAAAACATGTAGGCCTATGTGGTGTTTGTCTTTGGGTATTTAAAAGCAAATAGTGTTATTTATGCAGAAGGACATATGGGACATCTAGGAAGTATTTTGGGTTTGTGTCACATTGCCCAGGAGCGACCTGGGGCACCTAGGAAGTATAGGCCTGTAATTGTCAAGTTCAAGTTCAAGTTTGTAAAGGTTTTTATTTTCTAGGAAGATTTACAGTGTCATCTTTGCAGTTGGTCTCCCCGTGTCGTCTCCCTAGCAAATGACTATGGGCGATCATTTGAAAGTTCATATTACATGCTATTTTGATTAATCAACTTATCGTTATATCATATATCGTATCCCACATTTCTGCTCATTATTCACTCGTTATACCAACAGGTACTTCTTAACTCTAACAGAAGACTTATCCTAGGCATTGGAATGCAGCTCTCTTTAATTATACATGGTAGTTATATCTGTTCTATTATCATCTTCACTCTTCCACTCATACTTCATACAAATAAAGTTATAATACACAGGACTACACAGTTTCACATTGCCCAGGGTCCACTTGGGGCATTTCATTCCTAAGAAAAACCAAAATCTCAGTGAAAAGTGTTGAAAATAGAAAATCATAGGTCAATTTTTCGAATGATGGTCAATTTGGCTAGAAAAGTGTCCGAAAATGACTAATATCTGCAGATACCGGTTGGATAGTTGGAGCAGATCACAACATTTTGATGCAGATCACTACTGCAGATAACGTTAGTTACTGCAGATCACGGTTGCACACGTGTACGAGCTTTGACAAAAAGCATGATTATACCATGTAGTCTTAAAGGCGCAGATCTCGGTACCCCTCCAGCGGCAGTCGGAGTGGAGCCGGGACAGGTACTCAGCCCTATATATAGGAGCGCTGGGGCTTTAAAGCATATCCCCCATAGTAATTACTGCTGAATAGGGGCTGAATACCACTGTATCCCTCTAGATGGTGCGCCGAAATAGACAGAGTATGCTATACATGTATTTCGGACACTCTGCCATCGAACCCCTTTTCTTTCTTTCTTTTTCTTTGTTAAACTGATATCACAACCATAACCGAACCCATCTATGACTTTTCACCTTAGTCTATTGGGAGAGACTGGGTCGCCATCTAGAGGGATAGTACAGTAATACTATAGAAAATAATTATGTTTAAGGACGTGCTTTTTGTCAAGGCTTGCCTTTCAGTTTGTAACGTTTTGCATAGCCTATACCAGTGTGGTGATGTACCATTCTGCATCATTACACTATACCTCTCAGAGGTGTACTAGCTTGGCCCGGTTGCAGCAGTGTCTGGTTACTAACCCCGGCCTGGGAACTGCACCCAGCCCGGGTTACCTGCCCGGCACAGCTGCAATTATAACTGTGCAGCTTCCTCTGCCTGCCCCGCCCGGATGACCAGTCCAGCCAGGACAGCCAGGGGTCACCACCAGCGGTGGCCTGCTATATAAGGCAGGCCTCTGTTGGTGACTGGCAGTTCCCACTGGGAGCTGACCTATGAGGATACTCACTGAGGACCTCTTAGGTTGCTGCTACTATGAGACTCCACTGACAGAACCTAGTACTGGACTCTGTTCCCCACATGGATCATCCCCCACTGGGTAGAAGCAAGTTCTGCCAACACCATCTGCTGATGTCTAATATGATGCACTGAGTGTAGCCGTGATCGTGCCAATCCTAAGCTTCAACATCCTGAATAAAGAAGGCTCTTTACAACCGTACAACCACCACTGTCCGTTCCTTGGGAAGGTTAGCTGCAAGTTAAACAATCCTTACAGTTACAGGTAGGTCTAGTAGTCAGACACTTGGATGGTTCCCCGACAGTCCATAGTCCTAGCCAACCACCCAAGTATTGGGATCACTACACCACACTGTAAAAATATTCCGCTGAATATACAGAGAATCAATGCAAAACTTTATGGTGGATCATCGTAAATGTGATTAAGGTGAGGCAATGTTAAGTCAACCAGTTTTACTGTGAATATCTGTAATCCAGTACGGTGAAACACAGTTTATTCATTTATGTTGAAGCTATGTCTATGCACATGATGTGGATCATCATTATATATTATTACAGTGGGGCAATGTAAAATTGATCAATTTTACTTTGAATATCTGTAATCCAGCACAGTGAAACACAGTTTATTTTTACAGTGAAACACAGTTTATTTATGAAACACAGTTTATTTATTTTATGGTGAACCTACGTTTAATTGATGTTAGTTTTATCACACCAGGTGGCAGTTTGGTTCATGAGGAGATTTTCATGGATGCTGAGAACACCATTTTTGTGGTAATAAGAAAAATATATAGATAAACAGCTGTAAGCTTTGCTCTGTAGCCATCCTAGAGTGACTTCTTCTCATGGACTGGCATTACAAAGTGTCATGAAGCATTTTATAAGGCTCTCATAGACTGATTCCTAATCATTAGGCCTGAAGTCTTGACACTAAGATGATATTGCTGATTGGATATGGTACCAAATTTGGTATGCAACCATATTGAGCATAGAGTTAGGTATAGGTGGATAAATGGACGGAAAAATACTGGGATAAATGAGTTAAATTACACAAAATACAATTATAACTATTGCTTAGGCACTGTATTGAAATTACAATGATGTCCCGTATTCTGTTAGAATAACGGTGATTCACTGGCACCACTGGGTGCCGGACTTTCACCGTTAAAATTGCGGTGAACTTGAAACAACAGTGACCGTTATTTTTACGGTAAAAGTTCGGCACCCAGTGTTGCCAGTGAATCTCCGTTATTTTGACGGAATTTTTTTACAGTGCAGTTAATAGTTAAACCCGCAGATCTCGGTACCCCTCCACCGACAGTCAGGGCGCAGTCGGGACATATAGTTTTAAAACCAACACAGCCGAAGGCTGGTCAGCAGGTCCACAGGGCCCATACGGACCGTCGGGACAGGTACTCAGCCCTATTTATAGGAGAGCTGGGGCTTTAATACAGCACACACAAACAAGGTTGTGAATGTTCTGCCATGTTCCTCTCCTACAGGGAGGATAGTATAGAGGACTCTGCATGGATATGGAAGCTGATGACAAGATCAACATGACACAGGCACGTAAGAAGAACTACAAGTCCACGGATGACGATAGCGGGGAGAATGGTCAGAGGGCCCAAAAACAATGTAAGTACATCCCTATACATGTAGTCCCGGCCCTGCTGTCCCCACTCCCCTGCTGCTTGCATAAATAAACTCTCCTAATCGATTTGGCCTCTACCATCACCAAGTCCATGATGACTGAAGGATTGGCTGAGTGCTGCAGGGTGGGGGGGGGGGATACTTTTGTAACATCTCTCCCGCCTCCGCCTACAAAATGCCCATTAGTGATGAGGAGGAGACATGAAGTACAGATAACATCAACATAAGTTAATGGTTTACTAGAGGGGGATTAATACACGACGTTATTTGATGTATTCTATAATTCTATATGTTATTTGGCATATGATACCGTGCTTTACTGCCCACATACAGTAATAAAACAACCCAGATGTAGTCTAAGCTATAGTAGAAGAGAATGTATGTTTATATCATACACCAGCGTCTCTGTGCTGAATTCATTCCACTGTGTGCCATTGTCGGACCATGGTGGGGTGCAGAGGAGTACCCCCAGGTCGGAAAGTCGCCGAAATTAAGGGCCTAAAGTCGAAAAGTCGCCTCTTTAGACTATTTTTACCATAGCCAAATGTGTCCAAAAGTCGCCATGTCGCTAGGTCGCCTGGAAAACAGCCCAGGTCGCATTTGACCCATCTGGAGCCACCATGTCCACCATGGTCAGACCACCCTAATGACACGGTCGATGTGTCCACCCACATGCCGGTCCCACATACAGGGGTACGTTCAATGCAACGACGTCCGTATGATTACGCACATACCTTTTGTATTCCTCAGCATTGAAAGATATGTGCATAACTTGGCTGTAAACCACTTTACAGCTATTTAACGTACCCCGGGTGTACATGCATATATCAATTGATATTAGTTATACTTATAGAGTAGACGCCCCTATGTTACTGACTTACATTTTACTTTAGGTCCGAATTGAATTGCATCAAATCAAAAGGTCATCGAATACATGTATAATTACCATTAATGCTTGGTATCCTAGATATATTACCTGTTTCTGATGTGTGTATTGTGTTTGTTTTATCACAGCTCTAACCATTGAGGAAATGCTTGAACATGTTGGCTTTGGCCTACCGCAGATAAAGATAATCACGATGTCTGGTTTTGTTTGGGTAAGTTTCGAAAACGATGACCAAATAAATCCATAACGGAAAGAAAACTTCTAATGTATTAAATGTTGCAATCTCATCCCATCCTTACTAATTGGAATCCATCATGCAATGGCTTTTTGAATCAGCCTGTCTAATAGGGAGGCTAAGTCTCGCGATAAAATGTTGTCGTAATTCTTTTGCCGGTTCGAACAAAAAATACCCATATCTAAGTTGGCTTAAATAGGTCCCAGATCTGGAATTTTATAGCCCAACTCTCTATATTAGTGGAGATATAGGGAGGCGAAATTTTTCGCCCATCCTTCAAGCCTGCGGGCGATAATATGGGGAGCCCGTAAAGGCCCGGAAGTTGGTGATCACGTGACGAGACTTAGCCGCCCTATGAAGCCAGTCACTTTAAATGATCCACATGCTAATACCCTCTCTTTGACACTACAATTACTTACAATGTGTGGGACCTCCACTGTAGGTGGCGGATGGCATGGAGACGATGGTCCTCACCATCCTGGGCCCCACCCTGGAGTTTGAGTGGCACATTACACCTGTCCAACAGGCCCTCCTTACAGTGGTGAGTTTCTACTCTAATTATTATAATCTATTATACATGTACGTATATATATATATATATATATATATATATATATATATATATATATATATATATATATATATGGGCCCTTAGTGCAGGGTGCAATAAGGTCCTTGTGAGGCCCCTATCCCTCAAAAGGCCCCTATCCCTCAAAATTGGTCCGTTTGAGGGATAGGGACCAGGTGAAGTCCCTATGTGCCAAACAGCCCCTATCCCTCAAAGAGTTTTGAGACATAGGGCCCATGTGAAGTCCCAAAGCCACAAATATTTTTTTCCATTTTGATAATGCGTGACCAACAAATCCAGGAATATAACCTCAAACTCCTGCATTTTAATGTATACTATTTGAAAGATAATTGTCCTGTGAATCTCCTGATATGATGTCTCCACCCCAAGTGACAGGCCATCTGGTTGATATCAACAAGCTGTACACAGCAGGGAGGAGAGACCTGCTCACATTCTTACATCAGTTATGTGTGCTGTAGTGGAGAAAATGTAATATTGTCATAAAATCTGGGATAATAATAAAAAAAAGAATCATAAATTACTTTGTTAGACATACATACCTGTTTTAGGTTGGAAAATATATCTCATCATGGTTTAGAGCGTACAAAGTGATAACAGGTGTCAGCCTGCAGGCTATAGATATAGACCCCAGAAGGCACCCTTGAGGCCTACTTCCTTGCTGCAGAAGCAAGAAACAGTCATAGAAACTATTACAAAGGTTTTTGATGGATAGGGCTTTTGATACTTAGGGATTGTTTGTAGGATAGGGGCCTGACATGTCCCTATCCCTCAAATGGCCCCTATCCTACAAATATTTGTGAGATAGGGGCTGTTAAAATGTGTTCCCTATGTCTCAAAATTTTGTGGGATAGGGACTTTTTGCTATATAGGGACCTGAGGTGGGCCCTAAGTCTCAAACGTTTGAGGGATAGGGGCCGTTTGAGGGATAGGGGCCTCACAGTCCCTCTTCCCAGTGCATGTCATATATATATATATATATATATATATATAGTGGTAAGTTCAATTTCCCATGTTTATGTTATACTACTGGAAGCAGCCATAATGTCAAGGCCTATAGCAGTCATATTGACTGGCGACATCAACATAATATATATACATGTACATTCTCTGTATCCCACTTTCTGGGTTGTAAACTCAAATCCAATGCATGTACATAATAAACCCTTGTGGATATGTTAATTGTCAGCTGGTGTTCTTGGGTCTTGCTGTGGGAACTCCAGCCTACGGGTACATATCTGATAACTACGGTCGTCGCAGGGTAAGAGATTGTTCTGATAGCTAAACTTCTATTCTATATAATATTGTAAGCAAAGACATAAGGATGATGATCAGTATAATCTATCATTGGAATTGAACATGAGGACTCAGCTTAAATACTATTGTTGAGATTCCCTAGAAAAGGTGTGCATGACATCCATGTGCACTCGCTTATTGTATAGCATGTATACGTGTATAATACTATATATATGCACAGTAGAGATCATGTAACAAAAGGAATAGCTGAGGAATACATAATACACAACGCCAGTGGTTCTTCATACCAGTTGATATCTTACTGTATACCTGTGTCTCTCGTAGAGTCTGATTCTAGGCGCATGTTGGACCCTATTTTATGGTGTGCTGAGTGCCATGGCACCCAACTTCATCTGGATGCTGATATTGAGGATGCTGCTTGGTCTTGGGTTAGGAGGCGGCATGCATATGTAAGTACACCCTTATTATTGTGGTCATATTCGAACGACCAAGGTATTGTCACATTATGTACCACAATAGTCACCCTATACCAATTGATTGCAGGTGTAAACTAACAAGCTCTTAAGTATAGGACCTACGCGTACATCTTGGACCTCATACTGTTCCTATATACATTGTATAAACACGCGCTGCCCTTATGTGTGGCCCTTGTGTATCCTTATGCTTTGTCTTTACATGTTACCCTTACTCGACGTCCTCTACCTGTCTGTCTCCCCCTCTTTAGCTCATAGCTCTCTCTCTCTCTTTCTCCCCTCACCCTCTCTCTCTCCCTATATATATATATATATATATATATATATATATATATATATATATATATATATATATATATATATGTGGCATGTACTGGGAAAAGGGACCTTAGTGCACCCTACACTAAGGGCCTTTTTCGCAGATCGTGTCACATATATATATATATATATATATATATATATATATATATATATATATATATATATATATATATATATATATATGCCTCTCTTGTACTCTCTTGTCTCCAGAAGATCATGACTTATGTTATGATATGCTATGTACACCTTACACCTCGTACTGGTTATTGTTTATGTTAATTCATTTGTGTAAAAGGTGTCATTATGAACGGAACTTGACGTTGTATATCCTCCCATTAGTAAAAATATTACTTTATGATACAGCATATCTAGTATTTAATACACTGTTATTATATTTAGATTACATACAAGAGTGTTTTTTTGCTCTATTTCAGCACTACCTACTACACTGAAATTCTACCTGGAAAGTATCGCGGGAAATTCCTCATTTTCCTCCTGGTAAGTGAATGAATAAGCAGACCCATTAGATTGACAATAAAATACGCTGAAAGTGGATACTAATTTGACATGTGGAATTAGTCCTGGAAATAAATTGACCATGATGGTGAACCATTATGTACATGTATGTAGATCAAACGTGAGCATATCATGGAGAAAATGGCTATTTTGAAATAATGTGTCAGACTCACTATAGGTAAATTAGTGGTAACTACACGTACAATAACTTGATTTAATCTACCTCTAATATGTGTCTCCTCAGGTATTCTGGGCTATCGGAGGGTTGTTTGCTGTAGTTGCTGCTTTGCTACTAATGCAATTTGGTTGGCGATATTGGCTCCTCTCGGCAGCACTTCCAACCCTTTTGTTTTTATTCTTCTCACCGGTAAGGAACACCCTATCTATGATAGCATACTATGTATTATCATGTCAAAAATGATACGTACTACATTGTATGTATATTGTCTATCGTGTAATACTAGATTGCAGTCAATTTAAATTTTCTAAAATATTTGATAAACGTAAAAAAGAAAAGACTCACTGCTGTGTTTTTGAATCATGTTGCAATTCATAGAATATTGCTAGTTCAGACTTTAGCCTAATTTTCAAATTAGCCCATATACTTATCCCAAACTTCCTCTACTGCGATCACCTCGCCATTATGACCACTTTTAGATACAGTCAGGTATCCATATCCCGGTCTCCGATTGGTCGGGTGTTTCCCTTATCGGGCGCTAATTGGTTGAGGACCATTTTAATTGGTATGGAGGGAGTTGACTGTACTGTGTTGTCCGATTAACCTGTTTTACATTATGACTACACAGTCTTCACTTATGGGTCCATTTATTACATAATGTATTTCAGTTTATACCAGAAAGCCCACGGTTTGAGTTAGCCTGTGGCAGGAAGTCAGAGGCCCTCAGAATCCTGTCAGCTCTAGCTGCTGGAAATGGTCGAGTTTTACCAGATGCTGACCTCAAAGAAATCCAGGTTAAGCCGAAAGGGAATGTTTCAGATTTTATTACTCCAAGATTTTTTAAAACCTCAATGCTCCTTTCGTTCATAGTGTAAGTATTACGAAAGGATATTTGTTATGTACATTCTATAGTGTTGTAATGGCTAGGACTCTCAATGTAAAGTAAAGGCATACGTTATGACGTACATGACAAAAAATAAATAAAAGATACATGTATACATGTATTGAGACTACGCAGGATATACAAATGTCAAAGCACCCAGTTCGGTTAAATTGCCCCAGCGTGCATCTCACACCTTCAGATTTATCACATATTCAGATAGCATTGTTTTAGTTGTTATTACTGACTTGCACGTTTAAGTGCTAGATTGGTTAAGACGATATATTTTAACATAATGATAACAAAAATGCTACATGGAGGAAAAATAACTACTTAGCTGCGCTCATGATTTCGATAAGTATGATCTGGAAGAAGTGAGTGACTGAATAAAAGTGCCTCCTAATTTCAGATTCAGCTTTGGCTTTTTGTACTACGGGATTGCATTATTTTCAACATACCTAATTCAAGCTGGAGATACATGTCGTACAGGTAAGGCAGCCATTATTACTTCTATTTTAAGACAAAGGAATCACCCATTGCTTTGAAAGAAATGTAGATTTCTTAGGCCAAATTTTAAAAAGGTGTTTCAAGCAACCCGATCCAAGCTTCAAAACGGGGGTGACCGCACCGAGCATTCATCCCCCCCCCCATTTTTTTGGGGATTTAAGTACATATCTTTTAATATTCATGTCTCTACATTTTCGAACAGTTTAATTTCTTAACATGAATATCCAACAATCTCTTAATAGCCTAGTAACTGGAGGAATCAGTTAGTCATTGTGATGAGCTGCGAGTCCATGTGTCGATTTGCATATCCAAAGGTGTACATACATAATACATTTACTTTTTTGTTTTAGGTTTAGCGATGGCAGATGACTTTTCATGCTCTTCTCAATACCAACCACTTACTACATCAAATTATATTGATCTTCTGTGGACAACATCTGCAGAAATACCTGGTAGGGCTCCTCATTTAACAAATTTTTCAACAGTATTAAAATTCCACACAAAACCAGACAAGTTGAATTTGGGTTAGTAACATTTATTTGGGATTTATGTACATCGAGAGAGGGACGGGATATTAGTAGAACTTTCGCAACGTTTCGTGTATTTCATACACTTCATCAGGCGGTGTTAATAAGTTTACTCATTACTCCCACAAAAATCTCAGAATGAATACCAAACACTATTACATTTTCCTCTACCAAACTAAGATACCCTGAAATTCTACTGACAGACAATTATTACTACATATTACAACTTGTAACTAAATATTAATTTGATGAAGAAACATTCACAAACTTCATCATGAATTTCAAGACATATCTCAGGTATTCATATATATGGCCAACAAAAGTCCCGAAACAAGACCACCGGCATTAATGACGACAAGAAGCAGGGTCTCCCTCACCCAGGGAGATCTGCCAAATGCCAACTTTTCCTTTTTAATTATATTTTCATTGTCTGATAGAACGTGCCTGGGTGCATGCAATCTGGGAAGATTTGCACTACATTAAGTCAAATAACATATTCTGGTACACGTAGATGTTGATAAAGTTTAATTTTCGATAAAGTTTATTTTTCTGTCAATTGTCCCGGTCATGTAGCCTATATTAACAGAACGTTATATTCATAATTTAAATCCCTTGTTCACCTTTCGTTCACAGGCCTCATAATGACGTTCTTTGTGGTAGATACCCTGGGCAGGAAGCTGGGGACCGTGCTTGAATGTATTGTAGTAGGAATAGGAATGTTGTTATTAAATATATGTATGACTAGGTAGGTGTCATTTCTTGTTTGACTCTTCCACACCATTTTGAATTAAACTAACTAGTATGTGTCATGTTATGTATATCCTTATTCTGTGCATACATGGTTAAAGCAGTGGACATTTCAGAACCTTATACAATAAGTCTACAAAAGACTGAGAGCACCGATAAAAGTGTTTAGTAATAATAACAAGGATTCGGTACATTGCCGTTCCACCACTAATACCCCAAGAATGGGTATCATGATAAACCATAATAATGTTATCGGTGATGTCTCTGTTAGCTTCATACTGTTCTTCTTCCAGAATCCCAATGGTTATATTGCTATTCTTAGGACGTGGGCTTTCAAACTCTGCATATCAGATCATGCTTTTATATGTTAATGAGGTAAGCAGTGCCCTATCTGAAAGCTACTACAGTCAAGGATTAAATATAACCATCATCTCAAATATAATAGAATCCTCGTATGCTTTTATAAACGTTTCACTCTGCTCACTTTATTAGTTTTATTCTATTTTATTGTCTTGTGGGAAAGAGCTAACTAACTTCCTTAGCTTTGTCCAAAGTGTCTTCTCACTTTATTTCAGGTGTATCCTACAGAGATACGTGGTATGGGAAATGGACTCTCTCAGTCGTTTGGCTTTGTAGGAGCCATGCTAACTCCGTTTGTAGCAGACGTACGTGTTCCACAATCAACTCAATATTTGTAGAGTGTTGTTGTATACAATATTCATATTTCGAATTATTAGATGATGATAAAATTGTAGTTCCTATATATTCTGACAATCCCCTAATATATATATAAGATAGGCAAATTTTTCACTGAACTAAAAGCAATGTTAGATGTGCAAAAATCACCGGTTAAAGCCTTATCTGTCGTTGTTCTGCAGGTGTTATTTGGAAGCTCGCTACAGGGAGGTCTGGCATTGTATATGACCATTGCCTTTCTAGCAGCAATAGCCACTTGGCTTCTTCCCATTGAAACAAAGGGGAAAGAAATGCCGGATGTAAGTATGGCCGAATAAACTAGAATAACCAGCTTTATTTTTTTTAAATACAAGATTTACTATGCTTAACTATAGGAAGGGCCGTATTCAATGCCCCCCATTGAATACAATGTGGCCGTATTCGATGGGCTAAGAAAAGCTGCATTTCTTCATTAAATGGCTTCAAATCAAAAACATAAATGCAAATGTCAACTACATTGATACCGTCACTGCCGTATTTCACTCGTGGGGGCTGGGGCATATCCCACTCAGCCTGCGGCTTCGTGGGATATGGCCCCAGCCCCCACTCGTGAAATACGGCAGAGACGGTATCAATGGGCGTTGACATTTGTCTATTTATCTCTTTAATGGTCGTATAGAGCTCCAGTGCACCATGCCTTTTGTTGTCATACGTAAAGATTCTTTTTCATATTTTCGAGGGTAAAATTCCCTTCTACTCGAGGGTAAAATAAAATACACAATTCAAACATTCATTGTAAAGGAAACCTATAATAACATTTTCCCTCCTTATAGTGATGCCTAAGATTCTGGTAAATCATTTTCCTAAATGATAATAGGAGGGCCTATAATGATTGCGTTGATGATAATCAACCGATGCAAATTACTCAATTATGCAAAATAATAAAAAGGGCCCTGCTTCAGGGCACTGAGAGAGAACAGGGGTGTCGGGACAGGGGGGGCAGGGGGGACACCCCCCCTCCCCCCCCCCCCAAAAAAAAAAAATTGTTGGAAATGCTAATTCATTACTCTGTAGTTATATAAAGAAATCCCCACAAATTGACTTTAAAATGCACCAAATCATGTCAAAACTTTCAAAATTCTCCTTGGGGGCCATGCCCCCAGACCCCCATACATTTTTCAGTGTCACTATTAACGTTCAGAATGGTGCACCCTTCTGAACTTTTGGTTTGGTTTGGCTGCAGCCCCCCAAAGTCAAGTTGCTTCCAACACCCTTGGAGAATATACTATATGTTTAAACATAACGCTTATGACACATACAGACAGTATGCCATGATCTACCCGATCATTTCCGATGTGGTATTTTTTTAATGAAATCGCCCTCCCGCACCTATTTTTCTTCAAAAGTGTCCACAAGCCTGGTCATTGTATGTGGCCTTTTGATTGTTCTTTTTATACAACAGGTGTGATACGATTATGGAAAGGTAATTCAACAATGAGGGAAGGCCACAATAAGTTTTATTCTCAGGTCTCCCTACCTAAAGCTCATACTTGAACCCTCCTACAGACGGAACACCTATCCCTATCCACACCATACCCTTCGATACTTCATCGAATTTAAGAGTGTAACGTTTTTAAGATTGGCCATTTTAAGATCTTTAAGACTGGACAGATTATTTAGTTGACGCTTCCTCGTGAGTCTGTCCCGTCGAGCCTTCAATACCCTGTTATCATTACCGCATTTCACCATACCAGTGCACTTTCTAAGAGTGCCTTAGACACAACCAAATTCACTAGTCACGGCTCTGGGTGTTTATCTTCTACTTCTTTTCATTACACACGATTAAAATGACCGGGTAGTTGCCCACACTAGTGTGTGCATCAATAATTAAGTTACATGGATGAAAGTCACCAATTGAAAAAAAAATACAACACTTAATTTGTTCCAAATTGAGGCCCGGTATTGCAGTCTTTAGATAGAGATATTCTATGGGTAATTACAGGCATCTAGAGCCTCAAAAAACGTTGAGATCAAAGAAAAGATTGAGGACTTTCATCCATGTCAAGGAGGCCAGTTTCTCGTGCCATGGTGGTAAGCTCGTAGGGTAGGCACCTGTGGTATTCACTGTGCCGCTCCATACCAAGTCGATCCAGTAATATCAGGAGTGGAAAGTAGTCAGAAAATAAACTTTGGTCAAGCATGTGTAAAAGCCATCTTATTGTCAATTAAAGATTACATGCTTAATTCTAAAGACTATACTATAAGGTTACCGTACTGTCGCAATTTAGCGCCGGGGCGCTCTTCAATTTGGAGGGGCCTTTATAACCAAGACAGTCGCTTATTCAAGATACTACTTTAATGCTTACGGAACCTTCCAATGCCCCTGTCCCTCCGGTGATTATACAAGACTGGCGCTCTTATGAAACAGGCGCTTAATTGCGACGGTATTCAAATTTAAAAAAAAAAAAGAGAATATTGAGCTGGAAAGTTGTGAAAATGTAAGGTATTTCTGGCCGACCCCATTACTGACAATACTATTTCTATTACTGGGTTCATAATATTTGATACTGAATGGAATCGGTTAGGCCGAATTCTCATATTCTTTATTAGAAAACTTTATTATCATACATGTGGTGCCTGTATCAGTGAGTTCATCAATATTCTATCTATCTCTTTCAGGATTTCCAAATGACATCCAAGACAAAGGGACCGCTCAATATACAATAGTTTGTGTTTGTGCCAAACAATTGCAAATAAATTTGTCATAATTGAATTGAATTGAAATCTCTTTTATTTATACTGAATAAAGATAGGTCAAGGACCTGTATTCTCCTGAATCCAGTCAAGTGAACAATGTCTGACTGTACAAATGAAAATATAATTGTGACCATGAATAATATAAGAAAGGTAGGCATTGGCCTAGAGCCATTACTTAGTATAATAGAAAAGATATTAGTTTAATTCAATATTGTAGTGGTGATTTTAATACCAAAAATACCATATAATGCAGAAAGGATGACAATAGATCTGCATTATCTTCAATGGAAAAGAATTTCTCAAAAACAAGAAGACAATGAATCAACTATTGATGAATATATGAAGAGTTTGGATGCAAAACGACATAAGCGCCAAAATACAAAAACGGGAAAAAACTGCCCAGAGCCATAGGCTAGGGCAAGGTAAAAAAAATTGTGGAAAAAATTTATTCAAAAATGTCCTCAAATAGTAGATAGAGCCTGCCTAAAATGCAGTTTTTTTGCAAAACGACATAAATCCAAAAGTGTTTTTTTGCAAAACGACATAAATCCATCTCACTAGATATTGTTTTTGTGTGTATGACTCTTAAATCCTGCATGTGTAATGTTTAAATAAACATTATTACATAAGATGTTGCTCTCTACTGCTAAAGGTATTATCTCAAAACGAGATAAGCACTCTTACTTCAAAGAAATATGAAAAATGGACACAAAAGTGACATTTTATGATCATGTGGATTTATGTCGTTTTGCAAAAAAACGATTTTTGGATTTATGTCGTTTTGCAAAAAAACATAATTGGGCATATATTTAAATCAAAGATATATGATGCAAGGATCTTTAATAATTACATGTTGGTGATTCATTGATGTCCAACTCAACCCAGAAAAGAAAAAAAAGAAAAAAGAAATGTCTGTTACCAATTTAGGGGTAAATACAGAGAAACTGCTTTTGGATTTATGTCATTTTGCAAAAAAACTGAAAAATCACATTTAATTAGCCATTTTCTCATTCAATAATGATCAAGGATTTCAAAAACCGATTTCTATATATTTTATTTATTGCCCATTAATCATTAGTAATTGAAAAAAATATTCTCTATTTACCATTTCTTCAAAATTAGAAATGTGCTGTTATCTCAAAACTCCCAAAATGGATTTATGTCGTTTTGCATCCAAACTCTTCATATGTGACCATGTGAGGGAAAAGACCCCTCCAGGGGGGAAATTAGTAATTAAAGTTGGTGTCATAATCTTTAAAATGGAATATCATGAGCTGAAAAGTTCCTGGTACTTTTTTTGGAATCCCTTTTCAAATATTTGTTCATATCACTAAATAAAAATGGTTAATAAGCTCTACATGCATTGTAGTCCGGCAGTGAGATGCTGAATAATGGCCTGACCCAAAATTCTCAGGTATAGTATTTTTCTCTCTTGATTATTCATCTATAGGGTCTGGGTAAGTATTTCCAGGGGGGTGTGAACATGCCACCCTTGAGCATTTTTAATTATTCATGGTTGCCTAGCAACCAATAAATTTTGCCAAAAATGCTTAGATACATGCATTTTGGTAGTTCATATGGAATATTTAAGTTTACCTACCCCCCCTAATTCTACCCCAAGGAATCCTTTGGAATCATTTTCTTGTTGCTAGGTTACTTAGTTGCCTAGCAACAGCAGTTTTATCACATAAATCCTTAGCAACGGGTATAAATACTGATCACAGGAAACATTGAAGTTTACCTACCCCCCCTAATTCTACCCTGAGGAATTTATTGGTGTTGTTGACATGTTGCTAGGTTACTTAGTTGCCTAGCAACAGCAGTTTTATCATATAAATCCTTAGCAACGGGTATAAATACCGATCACAGGAAACATTGAAGTTTACCTACCCCCCTAATTCTACCCCAAGGAATCCATTGGTGTTGTTGACATGTTACTAGGTAACTTAGTTGCCTAGCAACAGTAGTGTAATCATGTAAACCCCTACCAACAGGTATAAATACTGATCAAAGGGGACATTGCAGTTTACCTACCCCCCCAATTCTACCCCAAGGAATCCATTGGTGTTGTTGACATGTTACTAGGTCACTAAGTTGCCTCGCAACAGCAGTGTTATCATGTAAACCCCTAGCAACGGGTATAAATACTGATCAAAGGGGACATTAAAGTTTGTCTACCCCCCCACTCAAAGTCTACCGCAAGGAATCAATTAGTGTCATTTTCATGCTGCTAGGTTACTTAGTTGTTTGGAACATTGGACTTGCAATGAAAATGGTCCAATTAGTGGTCTTGAATGTATACTCGTGTTTTAGGTTATGTGATTTTTTTCTCCTGATATTACAATAACATGATGTTAATCTCCTAGTATTGCAGCTATGAGCAGTCTTACATAAGGATAGCACTGGAACAGATCAATTGATTAATATTCATGGATTTATTTATACACACCTAGTTCTTTTAGAAGCATCTTTGTGTACTGTAACACAGAGTACAATTTGTGCATGCACATATAAATTGTCAGGGGTGAAGCCATACTTTTTTATCACTACGGAATGCATGAAAAGGACATGGTGTTGCATAAAGTCAAAGGTGATGTGCACAGAGTAATACTATTCAGAATATGATAGCTATGAAGTCAACAGCAATAATCATACATTTCACTAATTGACCAGTTTACTCCTGTGTGTCTAGCTCATCTTTTTCATTGTCCTCATCATCCTCAGCACTTTGGGCCTGCAAAAGCTCTCTGGTTTTATCATTGTAACAGTTGTGTCCAGCTTGACAATTGCAGAACACAGAGCATGCAATGTTGGCGTTTTGGCAGCTGCACCTCTTCGATTTGCATGGTATGGTGCTATCACAGGAGCACTTGATGAGTCTGAGGATGTCATCCGGCACAAGTGGCACATCCTGAGGGACGGTTACTGCCACCAGTGAATTAGTGCTCTCCTCTCTCATCCACCCATACTCAAGGGGAGCAAGAGCAGGATAGTTGGATTCATACGCATCCTTCCAGATTGCCACTTGCAGGTGGGCTCTTGCGACATTCTCTTTGAATGCCTCATCTGTAGGAGGAAGGGTTTTTAGTTTTGGAGCTCCAGCTATACTGCGTTTTAACTTGGAAGACCAAACTTTGTGTCGAGCATCAGTCATTGACTTACAGTCTGGCTGACCATAGCAGGCAAGCATAAATGCTGTTGCTTGCTGAGTGACATCTGATAGGTCTCTGGTTTTATCTCCAACCATGCCAAGAGGGTACTTTCCTGAACGCAGCACTTTTAAGGCAATGGTCTTTCCAATTCCGAAATACATCGCGACAGTATCACAGCCTGTTAAACCGTGTGCACTGAGGAGATCTGGCATGATTTTGCTGTTGGACTCTACAGTTTTGTTGATGTCAATGGCAACTCTGCCCTTCACTGGAGATGCCATGATCACTATACCAGATATGTGACCAGAGTGTAGGAAGTGGCACAAAAGCACAAAGACATCTGTGTCATCTGCAACAATCAAGACACTTGACAAGCCAGTGAGCACTACCTGATTTACTATCATAGTATCTGCTTCCTCATGTGTCACTCTCATGTCTCCTCTTCTAATAACTACACCCATGTTGATCTCAACTGGCACAGGGTCATTGCCAGTGACCACAATTCTTGATGTGAAGTCATCCTTATGCAGAATTATATCTGCCTGGATGAGCTCTATTAGTTGTCTTTTGTTCCTGCTTACAGTCAGAACCACGTTCTGGGGTGGGAGCTGGGCTGTAGGTCGAAGGCTGTACACTCTGCTGGATCCGTTGTCCCTTCCAATTCTAGTTGATTCCTTAATGCTCTCATCATTATACCTACAACATAATTAAATTAATGAATCTTATGTGAGTTATCACCATTTGGATATGGATTGACACAATACAAATCTAACTGATTGTATTCTTGTATAGTTATGGAAGTGCTAGATATCAATTGCATATTATTTCTTAAAAGTTTGAAAATGTTTGTGATAACTAGGACTATAGGATATTTCAACTTGATTTTGAGAGGAAGGGCAAAGAAATAGCCCCCTCCCCTGACCCCAAATAGCATTATTACCAACACTTCTCAGGATGGTTCTGTAAGTTGCATGTAACCTTGGCAGTAGATCCAAGATCTAAGTTTAAATGGCGTTCCTATGAAAACTCACCTGTCAAAGATCAGATATATCTCCCCGTTTTGGAGATATGTCAGGATATGGTACCGAAATCTGTCCAGATAGTCCTGTACTGTCCCGTTTATGGGCCAAGGTATGACCCACAATACAGCACAACCATCCAGGAATACACCATCAGTTTCGATGTCCCTTCCTGATACCTCATGCTTTATGGCATTCTTCAATGTGGACTTTGTTTTTGCTTCACGCATGTTTCCATGGTCATCAAACATTGAGGTAGGCTGCGGTGCAAGCTCATGTGATAGTAGTTTCCTTGTGTCATAGTTTCTTTCACTGTTCTGTAGGCCCATTGCTCTTGCATAGATGAGTTCAATGTCATAGACCTTTGTGTCTGATACTTTGATGTGCTTGCGTGATAAGGCCATTGTGTGGACTAACCTGTGGAGTGTGTTATGAAAGCCACCTGGCCAGGTTTCCTCAAATGCTTGCATTTGCAACTTTCCAATACAGGGCGCATTTTCAACATTGACAGAAGGATGCACAACTACCTTTCCTGTCACAATGTTGACTAATCCCTCAGGATGGATATCATTGTGAAGAGGATCGATGCAGGTCTCCAACTTTTTACGGAGGTTCAATCTGTCTGCAGAGTCAGCCAAGATCCTGGATGTTGCTTCCTCCTTGTGAGTGGTCTGTGATAGTTGGGGATCCTTATCACTCATGGCTGTGAGGCTGTGCATGACCTTGTTGCATGTGTTGAGACTGTATGCCCATGTCTTGAGGGTCTCTGGTTTCAAAGTGATGCCTATGATGCCTGCTGGACCATGTCCATAGCGCATGAAGGTAGATTCAATCCCCATGTCCGTCCACAAACCGTTAAAGAGGCCAGCATTATGATGCATGGTGTGCTGTCCTTTCATGAAATGCTGACAGACATCCTCCGGCATGGCTTCCATTGATCGTAAATAGTGCAGTGCATACCTAGCATAATGCGGATGTCCTGCAGCGAAGTAGAGGGGCACCATCTCTTCCACACATGCAAGATGCAGGGGCCAGTCAGCTTCCCTTTCTGCTCTTACATACTTCATGATAGTGAAGACTGGCAAGATGAGACAGTTAACCCACAGCTTGGTTGTTCTGTTTTGGTTGGAAGCATTTGATAGTGCTTTTTCCAGATCCTCCATGCTTTCAATCTCAAAATGTTCACAGAATGGCCTGAGTAGCTCTCCTACAAGCATTCTCAATGCTCTGACATTGTCAGGGAACTTTTTCCCGTTCAACATTTTGAGCACCCCACTAAACGCTGCACCGAGTACCTCTTCTATGCCACTTTCAGCCATAAGGGTCCCAATGCTTCCTACATAACTCATGAGCAGATGCATGCCACCTAGTCTTAGGTAGAAGTCTTTGAACAGTGACTGGTTTTCCCAGAAGACATGAAGGGCTATACGGTATAGTTGCTGATCTACAGTAAAGATCACAAACTCTTGACCCGTTGCTTCAGTCACTGACTTAGCTTTCAGCATAGCAGTCAGCATTGTGTTAGGATCGGCTGGTGCTCTATCAATTAATGGTAGATACACGACTTTTGTTTTGGGTCTCAGGAGATGGCCTTGCTCTCTGCACAATTGGGTATTGTAGCCACTGAATTCAGGACACTGATCCAATTTCTGCATATCTGAGAAGAACTGAAAGTCTAAATGTTTTGCCCTGTCAGAGGATGTTCTCTTGTACAATCCAATATCCAAAGAATGACATGGAACATTTTCCATTGGGGGGTTCTTTTTGGCAACGTAATTCTGACTGATTTGATCCTCTTCTTCAATTAACTGAGATCTTGTCCCATGTTTCAGACGAGGTATGGACTCCACTTCGTTGGCATCAAGATCATTGTTTGGCTGGATCATAATCATAGCTAGTGAATGGGTTGATGCCTTCCCATTTGGTGAACTAATGTCTGCGTCGAAATTGTCAGCAATGACTTGTACCAGTCCAGTCTCTGAAGATGAGATGCCATGCACACATGGATCATTCATTGCTGCCCTTGCTGCTGACTTCTTGAACAGAAGAACTTCTGAATAGCTACATGTGAACCCATAGTCATACGTAAATCCTAGTATCTTTTTGGAATCTTTTAAGAGTACACCAAGTGAAACCTGGAGATCAGTTGGTTTGTTTTTCAGAATTCCAGTTACGATATTTCCAATCAGTAATGCTGGCAAGGAAGAGTGACCAAGTTTCGGGGATATGGAGCTCAGTAATTGTTGTAATGTCACTGACACTGATTCTTCAGCAGTTTGGAAATCCAAATTGACTTTGTACTTGGATTTATCCATAACTATCTTCTTCGTCTCTGCAATCACCTGCTTTGCCATTTTTGTGATACTTGCATCTAGATCAGATTTGTCTTCATCATCTTTTACAAACTTAAGTCGCACTGCAGTCTGCTGTTTAAAGGCAACAATGTTGGCATAGCCCTGACATTTTAGCACAAGAAGGTCATTGAAATGATCGTCGAGTTTTTGAGTCAGTCTTTCACGACAGAGAATACTACCACCGTGATCTTCATATTCACGAGATAATTCTACAGAGTTCCAAATTTGGGTCTTGTCATTTTCAAGTGTTTTTATCAGGTGCAGCAATCCTGGGTCATGTGGAAGCTCAGTCTCTGAGGGGGGCGCTGTGTCTTTTTTACTGTCCATTGGACATTTGCCCAAGAAAAAACGGGACATGCAGTCTTTGTGGTAACGAGCATCTGCAGCAGGAAGGTCACTAACAGCCCCTTGAACTCGCCTTCTAACTTCATCACCCCACTCACCCCGTTGGTTGCATATGTCCAAGATATAGTCCTTATACGGTTTCCTTTCAAACGCTGTATCAGTGGCTCTACATGGATAGGCAGGTCGCCATCGTCCTGGATTCTTAGGATCTTTGTCTATGTCACACTTACTGCCACAATACAGGCATTGAGTAAGGAAACTAAAGGGTTCCTTTGAACTTTTGAGCCTTTTCTTGGGTTGATTTTCTGCACCCTTGTTATAACGCTTAGTATTGGATGAGGTTGCATACTTAGAGACACAATTCTTGTGATAAGAAATTTTCAAATCTGGGTTTTCCCCGAGCTCTTCTTCCAGTTGTTCATGGAGCTTGTCTTGATAGCTCCTGCTTGACTTTATGATTGAGTCTATTCGGTCTGAAGTAACATTGCTGGAGCACTTATCGCTGTCACTACAAGCATACTTGATCTTGAAAATGCATGATCCATCCTGGCTGTTGATCTGAAAGCAATCAAGATCATTAACAGCAATGTGAAACAGTTTTCATAATATGCATTACCTGAGCTATCATTTATCAGTATTCATGAAAGAATACTTTACAAGCAAGTGGCTATATGGATATTATGTTGTGCCCTTCACTACCATCCAAGGGCCGGGTACAGAAGCCTCTACACAAGCCCTACACTATCACCAACTTTCAGGGCGCCCCAGGGTACCAGGGGGCGGGGTATGAATCTATCACTACCATCACATCTACATCACCACCCTCATGTCTACATCGCAACCCTCATGTCTACATCACTACCATCAGATCTACATCACTACCCTCATGTCTACATCACTACCATCACATCTACATCACTACCATCACGTCTACATCACTACCATCATGTCTACATCACTACCCTCATGTCTACATCACTACCCTCATGTCTACATCACTACCCTCATGTCTACATCACTACCCTCATGTCTACATCACTATCCTCATGTCTACATCACTACCATCATGTCTACATCACTACCATCACGTCTACATCACTACCATAAAGTCTACATCACTACCATCATGGCAACATCACCACCCTCATGTCTACATCACTACCATCACGTCTACATTACCAGCCTCATGTCTACATCACTACCCTCATGTCTACATCACCACCCTCATGTCTACATCACTACCCTCATGTCTACATCACCATCCTCATGTCTACATCACTACCCTCATGTCTACATCACTACCATCATGTGTACATCACTACCATAAAGTCGACATCACTACCCTCATGTCTACATCACCACCCTCATGTCTACATCACTACCATCAAGTCTACATCACTACCCTCATGTCTACATCACTATCCTTATGTCTACATCACTACCATCACGTCTACATCACCACCCTCATGTCTACATCACTACCATCAAGTCTACATCACTACCATCACATCTACATCACCACCTTCATGTCTACATCACTACCATCATGTCTACATCACCACCCTCATGTCTACATCACTACCATCGAGTCTTCATCACTACCATCAAGTCTACATCACTATCCTCATGTCTACATCACTACCATCACGTCTACATCACCACCCTCATGTCTACATCACTACCATCAAGTCTACATCACCACCTTCATGTCTACATCACTACCATCAAGTCTACATCACCACCTTCATGTCTACATCACTACCATCATGTCTACATCACCACCCTCATGTCTACATCACTACCATCGAGTCTTCATCACTACCATCAAGTCTACATCACTATCCTCATGTCTACATCACTACCATCACATCTACATCACCACCCTCATGTCTTCATCACTACCATCAAGTCTACATCACTACCATCACATCTACATCACCACCCTCATGTCTACATCACCACCCTCATGTCTACATCACTACCATCAGATCTACATCACCACCCTCATGTCTACATCACTACCATCACGTCTACATCACTACCATCATGTCTACATCACTACCATCAAGTCTACATCACTATCCTCATGTCTACATCACTACCATCAAGTCTACATCACCACCCTCATGTCTACATCGCAACCCTCATGTCTACATCACTACCATCAGATCTACATCACTACCCTCATGTCTACATCACCACCCTCATGTCTACATCACTACCATCACGTCTACATCACTACCATCAAGTCTACATCACTATCCTCATGTCTACATCACTACCATCAGATCTACATCACTACCCTCATGTCTACATCACCACCCTCATGTCTACATCACTACCATCACGTCTACATCACTACCATCAAGTCTACATCACTATCCTCATGTCTACATCACTACCATCACGTCTACATCACTACCATCAAGTCTACATCACTATCCTCATGTTTACATCACTACCATCACGTCTACATCACTACCTTCATGTCTACATCACTACCATCACATCTACATCACTACCTTCATGTCTACATCACTACCATCACATCTACATCACCACCCTCATGTCTACATCACCACCCTCATGTCTACATCACTACCTTCATGTCTACATCACTACCATCACATCTACATCACTACCTTCATGTCTACATCACTACCATCACATCTACATCACTACCTTCATGTCTACATCACTATCCTTTATTCTTAAAGGCCTCCAGTGACTCTACATGCCCCCTGTGAGTCTACAAGATCCCAAGTGACTCTAGACAGGCACAGTGACTTTACATCATGTCATCTAGACCATAGACAGCACCACAAGTTGTACCGGGTAACAAGACAGGTGCTTTTTCTGAGCTTACAAAGACTTTCAGTGACCTTGACCTTTGACTTCATTTCTTACCTCTTTATGGCCATTACTGCATTCTGTACATAGAAAATTCGAAATCAGCATACCCAAATTAGGGTAATCCATCATGACTATGAAATTCTGGCCGTATCTACCATGGTATTTCATCATATATTGCCATTTGTGAACAGATTTAATGCAATATTTAATGCAATTTGGTGCTTTCAGATATACAATTTGATTAGTCATTATGAATATTTCAACATAATTCATGTTTTTCTCACTAATTATCATCAATGCAATATAATAACAAGGCTAGGATTGATCTATAATAGCTAATACACAATATTTGATAGGAAATATGTGGTTGCTTACCTTAGGGAATGCCACAAATGGTGGATGACATGCTTGACTTTGAGGACTTGGTCTGCTTTTGGCGGCCATCTTTGTTGTTATGTTATTATACGGAGTTAGCCCTTCACTTTTAATTTAGTACTAATTAGTTTGGTATTTTTTTAATGTTAAAAAGATGAATTAATTGAGTGTTTAAAAATTTTAAAAATTAACTTTGCATTAGTGAATATTTTAAATGGCATTATTTTGATTCTTGGGATACTGGTTGCCATGGTAACCAGGTCATTCAGTGGCAAAACTGTTGTTGCTAGGTAACTAAGTTACCTAGCAACATGTCAACAACACCAATGGATTCCTTGGGGTAGAATTAGGGGGGTAGGTAAACTTCAATGTCCCCTTTGATCAGTATTTATACCTGTTGCTAAGGATAAATATTATAAAACTGCTGTTGCTAAGCAACTAAGTAACCTAGCAACAAGTCAACAACACCAATGAATTCCTTAGGGTAGAATTAGGGGGGTAGGTAAACTTCAATGTTTCCTGTGATCAGTATTTATACCCGTTGCTAAGGATTTATATGGTAACACTGCTGTTGCTAGGCAACTAAGTAACCTAGCAACATGTCAACAACACCAATAAATTCCTTAGGGTAGAATTAGGGGGGGTAGGTAAACTTCAATGTTTCCTGTGATCGGTATTTATACCCGTTGCTAAGGATTTATATGATAAAACTGCTGTTGCTAGGCAACTAAGTAACCTAGCAACATGTCAACAACACCAATTAATTCCTCAGGGTAGAATTAGGGGGGGTAGGTAAACTTCAATGTTTCCTGTGATCAGTATTTATACCCGTTGCTAAGGATTTATATGATAAAACTGCTGTTGCTAGGCAACTAAGTAACCTAGCAACAAGAAAATGATTCCAAAGGATTCCTTGGGGTGGAATTAGGGGGGGTAGGTAAACTTAAATATTCCTTATAAACTACCAAAAGGCATGTATCTAAGCATTTTTGTCAAAATTTATTGGTTGCTAGGCAACCATGAATAATTAAAAATGCTCAAGGGTGGCATGTTCACACCCCCCTGGAAATACCTACCCAGACCCTATAGATAAATAATCAAGAGAGAAAAATACTATACCTGAGAATTTTGGGTCATGGTACTATACTGCCGGACTATTGTATCCCATAGTAAATAATGAAAAATCGGTTTTATCTACAAATAACCACACAAAACTGGATTTATTAAGCTAAATTTGGTTCTAGAGGGAATTGTCGTGTCCTGTTTTCAGTTTTGGGTAACTTATGGGATTTTTTAAAGAAATTAGGATTATTACCTCAAATTTTGGCTTCTGGGATGGTTTCCATGGCAACCAGAATGTGTCATAATATTATGTGCTTATTTTTCATAAACAAACGTTCTTCTTGCATTCCAAATATAAAATGTTAGCATCAGAGATGAGATGATTTCATGAAGATTATTGAATTCTACATAAAAATGGTCTTAGAACATTTTATCATGTATTTAACACTATTTTGCAAATAAAGTGTCCCCGGGTGGCCAAAATGAGAACAGGAAATCCCGCCTGAAGGAGTCTTTTCCCTAGATGGCCACATATTTCTACACAATGTACATGTATATCATTAGAAACAATCAATTGTGTAAATAACAATTATTAGGACTTTAAGCAAATTTATTGTGATAAACGGAATTATTTCTATATTTGATATAATTAGGACATACATGAGTTATATTGGCACAGTTGGTGTACCTCATAATTTACTTGTCCCTCAAAAGAAGTATCGTAATTATAAACATGTAATCATAGTGCATTCTTCAGTTTACATGTATTAAATATGTCATTGTGCAGGTCTATATAGATGCAAACAGTTCAATTAGCGCTTTTCACCTAGGAGTATCATGGTCTATTCTGTTGCTACTCATAAACAATCCACGAATTGTTTATGAGTATCAATCTAGTTAACTAATTAGTTGACTAGAATAGTATAAGAAATGTGATCTGTCATATGTTAGCCTCTCATGTGTAACGGCAGTATAGCAGAACAACTTCAGGGACGTCCTGGTCTATAGACTTGAGATAAGTTCACTTTAGACATGAGTCATTTATCGATAGATGAGAAAGGGGAGCTTCATTAAATTTATCCACTGAAGTAAAAGTCTGCTTCTCTGTCAAAAATGAAAATTACATAATGCCAGAAATCCATCATCTCACATGTACTATTTCTTGTCAGTATGCGTCAACTTGTGTCTCTTTAAGGAACTTTTCTGAGTAAACTTGAGACCACATTCAGAACATTGATATGGTTTCTCTCCTGTATGTGTTCTTGTATGCAGCTTCAAGCTGCTTTGTTGTGTAAACTGTTTACCACATTGAGAACATTTATAATTATGGTTTACCCCTGTGTGGGTCCTCATATGGATGTCTAACCCCAGTTTTGTGGCGAAACGCTTCTTACATATGTCACATTCAAGGGGTTTCTCCCCTGTGTGAGTAAGCATGTGTTCTTTGACTCTACTTTTAACCAAGAAATGTTTATCACACATTGGACACTTATGAGGTCTTTTATCTGTGTGGATCATCATATGCCTTTTCAGAAGTATTTCTTGTTAAAACCCTTTACCATAGATGTCACATTGATGGGGTTTATCAGAAGTGTGGGTTAGCAAATGCCGCTTGAGTGAAAACGCTTTCTTAACCACTTTAATACATGTAGAACATGTATAAGTTCTTCCATCTGGATGCATCTTCATGTGTCTCTTCAAAGCTGCGAGACTGTTAAACATTTTCCCGCAGTCAGAGCACAGGTGCTCATCCCCTGAACCGTCCTCATGGGTCAGATCTATGCAGGTAACTCTGTCCTTTTACACACAGCGGATCATATTAAGTGCCACTCAGCTTCTACATGAGCTGCCAGGTGTTTGGCTAAATGCCCAGACTGAGTGAAACCATTCACACACATAGCACAGACAGAGTATGCCTGACCTGTGTGATCGACCATGTGTGTTCGTAGACTCGCATCATCTTGAAACTCGTGCAAACAATAGAAACACTGTTTAGGAACCTTTACTGGTACTGAACGTTTCCTTTTCTGATTGTTCATATTTTTGTCATGTTTCTTTTTGGACTTCTGCTTTGCCTGGAATCTCTTGTTCAGATTCTTGTGATTCTTGTTCTTCTCTCTAGGGCCAATGCCCAATGATGTATGGCCAAGGGGTGTGGCTATGTCTGAACCACGGATCTTCCTATGGGCGCTGGGTGCTTCCTTGGAGTGGCTCATCCTTTGTATTCAGGTGTCTCTCCAAATCTGCTAAACTTGTTTCCCAAACAGACTTGGGAGGATTCTCCTCCATCTTGACTTTGTCGGGTTCTATAAAGTCATCTTCCTCAGTGAAGTCGTCCTCCACAAACTCATCCCCATAATCATAACCCTCATCAATTCTTACTGAGTCTGGTTTCTTTGTGCAGTCCTGGTTTCCCTGGACTTCCAGGTTCTTCTCCTTAGGGTCTATACTCATTGATGTATTGCCAAAGAGTGTAGATATGACTGGCTTGTGGACCTCCATAGCGTCTCTGGTTGCCTCCTTGGATCTGTCCATCGTAGTAGTGTCTTCCTTTTCTGTAACTTTGTCCAGAACCTCGTCCAGCCTTAAGTCCATCTCCAGGAGTGACTGTCTCAGCTCCTCATTCTTCATACTAGTGAACACCAGGCACTTGATCATCTTATCGCCTGACCAGTCCCTGAAATCACATTTGTCTGCAAATTTCCTGAGTCTTGTTGCATAGTTGGACATGCTCTCTCTTGGCTTGGCTTTTTGTTTCATTAATTCATATAGAGAAAGGTCATTGGATTGCTTGGGAAATAATTCTTTGGGCATTCTTCCTTTCCTTCCGAGATTAAGTCGTTTAGTAGCCATTGTGATTCAATCCAAGAGATTCAGTGTGTATAATCAATCAGTCAATGCCCTCGGTTAATTGGAGATAGTGCCCTAGCCCCGGGAAAAGCTCTCATCTCTGGGCAGTCAATCTTCTCATTTCACGACAGTCAATTGTCTCAGGGCAGTCAATGCTCTTCAGTTCTTCAGCTCATAGAAGGTCTGCTTAGGACACTCCTCATCCAACATCAGCATGACCTGTCACGAAAAAAGGAAGGAGACTAGTAAGCATGATGGACTGTCAGAAAGATTGAACATGTGATTAACATCACAAATGACTTAGGGTCAGGGTGAATAAGTGACTGAAATGAGTGACTGAAAGATTAGATCTGTAAATTATTTCAGGAACAATGAATTAATTGTCAAATCTGAGAGCAGAAATATATTCCTAGGATAAAACTACCCTCGAACCATGTGTCACACTATTATGATAAGGTGGCTCCCAGGGGGGGACAACGTCGCAGCTCCGGCTGGTGTCAAATGCGTGCATAACATTGTCAACTGATCTGTTGGCTCTTCAACTTTGCATGTCTGGGGAAATGCAATAATACTCTAATACTACCACATGTGCCATGAAGTCAATGCCACATCCACATCAAAAAGACTTACAGTAAAACCTTGCGTATAAGGCTAACTCAAGTAAAAGGTGCACCTAGAGTTTGGGTGGATTCTATAAGTCACACCAGTGATCTGATTATGGTGACTTTTGTACTGTATTATAATAGCAAAAACTTTGCGTATCAGCCACACCCTGACCTTGGGCCGATCCTGTAAGCCGCACTGCCAATCTGACTCGCGTACTAGCCGTGGCTTATACGCGAGGTTTTACGGTAGCCCTCTCAGTCTGGTACATGTTAGAGGAATGACAATGTATGTCACTATGCGAATAGAGAAATCTATGCTAGTTGCATTGACATTGGGTTGTCCAGGAAGCCTAAAATTAGTCAACTTTGAATTGTTACTGCAAACTTTAAGGGAGGGTCTACTGAACCTACAACTGAAAATAAATAGAATGAAAAATATCAAGTAGAGCATATGGGAGCATCAGTGCTTGTGGCTGAAAAGAATATTCTAGATTGTGTCTAATGAGCACACCATACAGTTGGAGCATACAAGCTGTGAGTCAGAGTGATGTTATAATATTTCTTTATTATCAGTTGAATTACCAGTAGATCTACATCAATACATGTTGTGACTCTGTCTGCCATGTGCGCTCAAGTCCGCCATCTTGGATTCTGGTGTCGCACGTCAAATGCGCCCCCCAACATCTCCCTTTTATTAAAAGATTTTTTTTTCTTTTTAAGAATTAAACATTCCTGCGGACATGTATAGTCCCAATCATAAGAAACACAATAGTGACAACCTCCATAGTCATATTATCCCATGATAGCAGTAATTTTGCTGGAAAGAAACTTGGAACAATGAGGCATAAAATAATGTCACAGGGTTTAACATAACAGGTAGACCGGGAATGAAGTCCCAAAGTTGGTTTTATGTGAGGTCGTAGTCATCATATCTTGTCGGTCGATATATGTCTCTCGTCCTTGTATGACGAGCAGGTGAAGGGCTTGGTGCGAGGGCCAGTTTATTGCTCATAACTGGGCCACTACCAGCACCAGGCCGCGATGCACCAACACTTGGAGTAGACGGTGCGGGACCCATTGGGGACTTCACTGGAGAGGGAGGTGCTGTCACCCCAGGTTGCGACTCAAGCTGGTTGTCTTGTAGGTCTGGCTGGCCTGAGGCCCTCACCAGAGGTGGGCCACCAGGTACCAGTACCTGTGGCGCTTGTGCGCATCCAAGGTCCTTTTGTGGGGGAGCAGCTGGTCGCACATAAACCCGGTTATGGCTAGCTGTCCCACGGTCGGTCTGAAGGGTGATCGTCTGGCCATCCATTGATGATTGTGTCCCGAAGAGCACTGAGGGTCTCGTCAGCATTTGTGAGTAGGACTATCTCCTTCTCGGTCTCTCCAGTCAGCCTGGGGCTCCAGCAGATAGATTCACACTCCAGCCTGTACACCTCAAACCCAGTTACATGCGTGTTGACTGGGGTGTGCAGGGCCGCTCTAGAGAGGGTGTCCGCAATGAGCAGGGTGGTGCCTTTCTTGTACTCAAGTGCGAAGCGATAGCGCTGCAGGGTCATTAGCATCCGCTGCAATCTGGCAGGCGCCTTGTGTAGTGGTTTTGACATAATCGGGACAAATGGTTTATGATCCGTGTAAACTGTAATGTCAGCTTTCCCGTATACCGAGGTTGCAGGTTCCTTAGTAGGGGGCACCATTGCTTGATCTGGTAACCGGCGAGATAAGCACTGACACAGCAATCACAATGGGCACAGGCTGTTACATAATGCCCCCTAAAAATTCCGCAGTAAAAGCCAGGGAATTTTCTCATTGGTTGATAATACAACAGGCTAGACGCCTATAGCCACTGGTCAAACTTGTGCAGTCCCTGGCATATTGCCAGACATTCTTTCTCCATCTGAGAGTAGCGTTGTTCTGTCGCACTGAGCTGACTGCTACGGGTTGTAACTCACCCTTGGCATTTGGTTGAAGGAGTGCTGCGCCCAGTCCTGACTCACTAGCATCCACCTGTAAGGTGACAGGCTTGTCCAAGCAGTAGTACAGGAGTGTGGGTGCTGATGTAGTCTCCAGAGCAAACTCGGGCAAATCCATCCACGTCACTACGCTATGTTGCTCCGGTAAACGATAGAGAATTGGCAAGTGTCCGATAAGTGACTGTTTGCTCCGGAGACTAGGTGCTGATGTGATGAGGGTGCTCTGGAAGGCTTAATTGCTCTTGTGTGTCTGACCATATGAAGCTTGCACCATCCTTTGTTAGCATCGGAAGTGGCTGTAGGGTTGAGCTCAAATTCTCGCAGAACTGTGACAAATATGTTGCCATGCCTATGAACCTGAGCAACCCAGCTTTGTTGGTTGGAGTCGGCATCCCAACGATGGCTGCCACCTTGTCCGGGTCGGGTCGCATACCATTGTCTGTGATAATGTTGCCCATGAACTTGAGTTCCTTGAGAGCAAACTTGAATTTTTCCGGGTTCAGTCTGATATCTTTGGCCACACAGCGCTCCATTAAAGCCACTAGTCTCCTGTCATGGTTGACCTTGGCCACATCATAGCTCTCACCCTCGCCATACACTAGAATATCATCAGCTATGCATATTGTGCCCTCAAGCCCTTAAGGGCATCTAAGAGCCTCTTCTGAAACTCTTCTGGTGCACTCAATATGCCGAAAGGCAGCCGCAGCCATCTGTATCGGCCATAGGATGTGTGCATAGTGGTTTGCAGTGAAGACTCCTCATCAAGAGGGATGTGTAAGAATCCTTCACGGACATCAAGGAAGGAAAAACACTTGGCGTCACCTAACTTGTGCAAGTGCTCCTTCAGTGCGGGGATCTGGAAGAAAGGCCTCATGATCGCCTTATTAACTGTCTGACTTGGGTCGATACACACCCGAAATTTCTTCGGGGTTCCCCTGATGAGGGCATTCAAGCCCGGGCATTCAAGCACCATGGGGTGGGTTCATCCACCTTCTCCATGATCCCTAGGGCTACATACCTGTCCAGTGCTTCCTTCTCTTCCTCCCTCTTGGCTACAGGTAGGCCTACCCGGTGATTGGGCATCTGGACTGGCATGACGTCCGCCTTAATTTGAAAATGTACAGTGGGGCCAAGGTATCCGAGGCCCTGAACCCCCAGGAGCCGCCAGGTCCGATGGCCAGTAGCCTCTTGCCGCGCTACCGATGCGCCACCCCGCCACCTGGAGAGAAAACGATAACAGTTGTAATTTTGATACCCGTTGCAATGCGTTACAACACATCCGTGGTGCGCAACTTTTGCTTATTCGTTTTACACCGGAAACCAAGACTGGGCGCCAAAACAAAGCAAAAATTTAATGCAAAACGATGTTTACACGTAGTAGTTCATAACTCAAGGGTCAAGAGTCCGAATCAGGATTATAGAAAGGTTGTCAAGGTAAGTTATAAAGTGCACACATTAACGAGGAGATCACCGGGGCTGTATTGTACAGTCCACTGCTCTCCCTAGGCCTAGTTCCAACAGAAACCATCCAGGATGCAGCCGCTGGATGTACTGAGGCCTAGCACTGCCACTAGCACTAGTAGCAGTGAGTGGGATATACTAAGGGAGTGCTCATTTTTTAACGACAGGGGGGGGGGCGGTGAGATCTCGCGCGCAGCGCGCGAATTTTTTCACCCCCCACCCCTAGAGGGGTCGAAATTTTTTACCCCCCCCCCCCGGCAGGCCGAAAATCGCGCGCGTTCGCGCCCCTTTGTAGCATAGTAACGCGCGGGCTTTTCCCCCTCAAAACAGGTTGAATTTTTTTGACCCCCCCCCAAGAGGGGTCCAAATTTTTTACCCCCCCCCGGTCAAGGGGTCCAAATTTTTTACCCACCACCCCCCCCCCTGTTGTTAAAAAATGAGCACTCCCTAACTCAACTGCTCCGGGCTGTGGGCTAGCTGAGCTGAGGCTGAGCCTGCCCTGACTCCGTGACTGAGCCTGAGAGGGGCAGCAGTGAAGGGCCATATAGGCCTATAGAACCTGATACATACAGTGAAAGGTCCTCTCTAGACTCTACACACGCAGTCAGTAGAGTCTCCCTGACTCTGTGACTGGTATCCGGAATACAGGTCCTCCTGACTGTAGTGTAGGCCCCCTGCCTGTAGGCCCCCGGAACACAGGCCCCCTACTTACAAGCCCTCCGGATCAGAGGCCCCCTGCCTTTAGGCCACCCTAGTCTGTAGGCCTACGTGCCAGACTATCAAAATCGGACGGTACCGGGCTGTATAGGGGTCAGTCTGGTCGCCCTGTGGGCGCATCCATTGCTTGATCTGGTAACCGGCGAGATAAGCACTGATACAGCAATCACAATGGGTCCAGGCTGTTACATAATGCACCCTAAAAATTCCGCAGTGAAGGCCAGGGAATTATCTCATTGGTTGATAATGCATCCAGCTAGACGCCTATAAGACAGGGCCCCATCAGATCGGCCCCCCTATCGACGGGTTCAGACTTAGATGAACTAGGCCACCCTGACTACAGGCCCCCGGCCCATAGGCACAAATCTCACGTCCATTTCATACATCCAACCCCCTCCCTCACGTCCAACCCTTTCCCTCACGTCCAACCCCCGCCCTCACATCCAACCTCCTCCCTCACATCCAACCCCCTCCCTCACGTCCAACCCCCTCCCTCACATCCAACCCTCCCTCACGACCCCCTCCCTCACAGTCACATCCAACCCCCTCCCTCACGTCCAACCCCCTCCCTCACATCCAACCCCCTTCCTCACGTCCAACCCCCTCCCTCACATCCAACCTCCTCCCTCACGTCCAACCCCTCCCTCACATCCAACCCCCTCCCTCACATCCAACCGCCTTCCTCACGTCCAACCCCCTCCCTCGCATCCAACCCCCTCCCTCACGTCCAACCCCCTCCCTGTCAATATCCTTGTTTGGTGTCTACATTAAAAAAAAAGCTCTGTGGGGAAGGGGGAAGGAGCATGTATTTTGACATAGAAAGTATGAAAAACCTACAGAAGCAGAGGTGAAAATCCTATTCCTGACAGCTCTAGAAATGCACCAGAACGCACGATTTCGCTTTTAGAAATGCCAAATGCCCAGACCCCGCTAGACTGGTCGCTGCGCTTGCAACCGGGCTTGCGAACTTGCTGTGCTGCGCTTGCAACATCTCGGTGCCACCTATTTTTTGTCTCTTGTGCCCATTATCATCAGTAGACTCTACCACTTTTTTTTTACCCACCATAAATATTCAGACCTTTGCCTTGTACAATCAACTCCGGAATGGGCTGAAGCAGGGTGTGAAAACAATCATAAGAGGGCGAATACTATTATAGCGGGATATCCCCTTAAAACCCCCTCCCTGTAGCAGTTTGCAGGGAGGCAAAAAGGACCGCTACCCCCTTCCCCTCCCAATGCTAAGGATTCCACACTGCCGGGTTTGTGTCCAACCCCCGAGTAATATGTATAAAATAGAAAGAAAACCACAAGAACTTTGATTTGTTGAATTGTTGCAGATTATAACTGTCGTCTTTTTTTTTTTTGCAATTTCAGGAGTTTGGAGCATTGGCTATAACAGAAACATCACAACCATGTCGGACGAAGACTCTACAGAAGCTACACATCAAGCCATGAATGGTGATGAGAACATGTCAGAGGATGAGGGGGATGATTGCCTGAATGATAGTTTTTATGATGATGACAGTATTACCTCACAAGAGTTGCAGGTCAGAGAGAATTCGACCATGACTGCTGTGTTTAGCCTGTGGAAAGAGGGCACACTCGTTGACTTTACCATAATAATTGAGGAACGCAAATTTGAAGTGCACAAAGTCATTCTAGCATCGATGAGCGATTATTTCAAGGTCATGTTAACTGGTAGCATGATGGAAAGTCAGAATAATACAGTGGATCTCACTGAAGGTGTTTCTATTGATGCAATGGAAATCCTCCTGGAATTCATGTACACAAATAAGATCAAGATCACAAGGAACAATGTCACAGACATTCTAAAAGCAGCCATGTATCTACAAGTGCAAAAAGTCATTGACAAATGTGTTAGGGCCATTGTACAGTATAATTTAGGACTTGGAAACTGCTTTGAAATTCTGTCTGAATTCAAAGGCTATGCCCTCACAGATGGCATCAAAAGTGCCCAGGACTTCATCAGGAGTAATATGGTGAAGATAACAAATATATATATTATCAAACAGATGTCATGTGAACGTATAGCAATGCTTGCAGAAGTGTGGGAAGAATCTGAAATGAAGCTCTTCGAATTCCTTGTCAGGTGGATTGATGTTGATCCTGAAATGCGCAACAAGCACTGGACAGAGCTCATGACACTGGTTCGATTCGGTCTCCTGTCGCCATCAGAAATTCAGAAAATCAAAACATTTGTCAGTGAGAATCAGGAACGTGAACATTTCCTTGGATCATGGTGTGATCTTGTTGAGAAGGCTGCTGAATATCATGAGCTCCCAATGCACAAAAAGGTGTTGGACACCACAGTGCAGACAGAGGTGAGAGCAGAGCCAACACTGCATGCTTTCTCCAGGGATGTGACAACCTCTCCTGGGTTCTACGTACACTCGGACTCAAATAGCTGGATGCCGGATGAACAGCTGACACCGCCCGAAGACGGTGCTGTAGCATATTCTGTGATTGTAGTCAATAACTTTCTCGTTGTCTTCACAGACCAGAGCAAGGTATTCAAATGGCTCATTTTTGACCCAAGAACAATGAAATGGTCAGAAATGGCTCAAATGCCAACTGAGAGAGAAGGCTTTGCAATAGCTCACCATGGTGCACATCTTTATACGATTGGCGGCTCCATTTTACATCTCTACACAGAATTTGCAGTATCAGGACTGGCACCTGAAAGGAAAGAAGGCATCCTGACAGACATTGTCGAAAGGTATGACTTTTCTAGTAACACATGGAGTGCATGCAGCAAACTACCTTTGGTTCTTAGAGAAAGCGCTGCATGTTTCTTTGGTAACACCTTGTACAACAGTGGTGGACGCCAGTCGATGGAAGACCCTGATGAGATAGAAGACATAGAAGAGGAATACCCTGGTGTGTCAAGAGTGGACTCTTTTAATCTCTCTAAGCAGAGATGGGAAAGCAAGGCTCCAATGTTGCATACTCGTGGCAGGCATTTGATGAGTGTTATGAAACTTCACGGAGAGAAAGTGATTTGTGTTGTCGACCGTGTTCTCAAGATAGAACACTACAGTCCCTCTACCAACCAATGGACTAGGTGCACAGAGTTCAACTTCACCCAAAAGTTCCCCGCTCGGTTCCCACGAAATATCTGGCTTGGCAGAGGGAACTCAATTTACATGCTTGATGTCAACTTGGAGAAGCGTTTCAACCACATCTACCATCCATACAGTCCAGACGGTGCGGTCATGTTGACATTCCCAGAGGACTGTATCAGCTTAAGGGCACCTGTTGAGTTCTTTGCTGGGTTTCCTTTCAGAAAGGAAAAAACGATGCTGTCGTTAAGCTTCCCTGAGGATCCATTCCCAATCTGCGCTCTGTTGGCCAAGCAGAGAGATCCCCTCAGGTAGGTCTAGGTTGTACTAGATCATTGATTATATTGATCAACTTTAATATCACTAGAATGCTGGTTTGTCTGGTTTTGAAGGGAACGGTGCTACTCCATTGAATCAGTGGTTTAATCCTTTTAAAGGTTTCAAAATTATATACAATGTATAATATTCATGTGTGTTAAAGACGAAAGTGCAGAAAGCCACTTTCTGTAAAAAAATGAAAAGAAAAATTACTCACGAACTTTAGCACCAAATTGGCCTAAAATCTTAATTCTTTTTTAAATTTTGTATTGGTCTTACCAGTATCAAAATACCTCTTGCGAATTGTCAGCTGAGTCAACAGGCCATCAGTAAAACATGAGAGGCAGTATGTAAGATACTACTAGGTGCTTTACCACTGCATACCTTTGATTTTTTTTACTGAATTACCTTCAAAGTATGCTTCATGTGTGCCAGCTGCTCGATAGTGGGTTACTAGGACCTGCATTTTTTTCTATAACCCTCTTTAGGGTGGGAAAAAATTGTAAAACATAGGACCTGCATTTGTGCCGTGTTATACTCAGTGTGTTACTATAGCCTACCATAGTGCCTCCATTTATAAATATGCTTGTTGGTATCATATTGATATTTGATCATTTTCTTTGACTGAAAATGCATTGTAGTATAAAACATATTGATTCGTGTATAAGGATGTGGGCAATTCACCTATTAATAATGTACTATTAACAGCCAGAGTTAGAAAGTTCAAATGTACGGTAATATTGTAGTAAATATTTACAATATTATCCCAATAAGCATACTATTGTTAACACGATTGAGTGTTTAATCTAAATGCCCTTCCAGAAATCAAGTTGTTAGGAACAATCTAGGGGATGTTCAGCTCATAAATGTCTCTCAAATGTAATGTCTCTCATAAATGTCTCTATCTTACCCCCATCGTGACAACTGATTGATAATGATGTTCTAAAGAGGAGCTCTTTTTAAACCCACAGGCTCAGTCCTGATGAGTTGCCGGACAGCATATCTGTCACTGAGACCGATGATGAATTCCCAGATGGAGCTGCAGATCCGGAACCTGAAGATGATGGACCTGAGTATTACGAGCCCGGAGACAGCGATCCTGAAGATAACCAACCTGATGGCAGTGCAATAGTTGAAGCAGCACTCCAAGCCTTACTGGCCGGTTTAGGACAAAACTAGGAGGTATTGCTAACTTATTGTTAGGGAACGTTCACAAATAACGTCACCGGCAAGGGAGTGTTCACCGGTATGTGTGTGAGTGGGCGAGGTGGGGGCAGTCTTCTCGGGTTTAGTGACGAAATGTGACTCGGCCCATATATTTCTATCGACTGATTTGTCTGAAATACCTTCCTCAATTAATAAGTCGTAGGTGACACACTATATCCGATGGATATTATTGATACTATTAATACATTATGGCTGTTTAGCTGTGCTTAACCACAGCGCAAAAAAACTCATGACATTGCCCTTCAAAATATTCCTCAGTTATGGTACAAACGCCCCCGTGATTTAGATACAGTTTGCTCAGAAACAATACTGTTACAACTTACTGTACAACTATAAAAGGACAATTGAAAAAATTGACATCCCTATAAGGCCATATTTACACAATAACCCATAACTTCTTTCCCTCGTTTCCTCAGGAAATGATCAAGTGCTGGTACAAGTTTACTGACAAGTGGGGAGGAGATGTAATTCAGTAACATCCTGGTACCATGGGCGCGAAGATGTGAAGGTCCATGCTTGCACCAACTCCTGCACCTGTTTCCTGCCTGGGGCTAATATTAATGAAATAGTTATAGATCTGATGAAGGCTGGCACCCTCTGCATGTCGCTCAATGAACAGCAGCATATACTGGACCACACAACATCAGTTGGACACAATGAGTTCAGAAACCACAAACGCATGAACTCAAACAATATTGAACTGAATCGGCATATTAAGTCTAACCATCCACACCAACCTGTATACTCGCCGACTTGATTGAACCATCACCACAGGTACTTTATCCTATCCTTTGTTTGTGTTCACACCGTTACTAGTTACTTTTACCAGTTCACCCCTTACTATTGTTAAGTAGGGCAGAAGCAAATGGCCTTCTTTTAATAATGTGTTCGTTTCTATGTCAATTTACAGTATTTGTCAGTAAACTGAGTACAGGTAGCCCGAATACCAACCGGCTCTTATTCCCCTGATGATCTCCTATACTATACTGAACCCGTGCCTGCTTCCCATGCATTGTTATTACACTGGCCATGTTCTACCTACCGGTACTTGATGGTAAAAATAGGATATCTTCTGAATCGCTTTAAAAAGATCTGACTTTTTCCCCCAAAATTGAGGGAAAACGTATACTTCATTATTCTTTCAATCCCCATAAATCAACTAAAATATGTGTTGTCATGGGTTTACTAAAAGTATTGTCAGAATCCGATAAAATATAAATAAACCTGACAATGGTGAACCACCATTACAGTTAATAAAATTGTGTAGATAAGCACAATGTACTTTTCAGGGTAATATGCAGATGGATATGCAGATATATGACGTAACGGTGTATCAAACAATTAAGTAATATTCAAGAAACTATTAAACTATTTCCCGAGTAAATGTGCGTACATTGCATTGACTAGGCTATATGATTATTATAGATTGTTAGACTATATTTGAGATTGACTATTTGCAAAATAAAAACAAACAGTATTGAAAATACACTTGTGTTTGATTGTTCAATAGTGCTGTAAATTCGTGCGTATAACCTCCAGGTACGAGAATCAAACTTTATTGTGTGAATTATCTTTTATGATTGGAATATCTTTTATTAAACACATTGGATATGCTTAAGTGATCCATTAAAGAAATACACTGTCAAACATTTCAAGTTCAAATAACAATATAGGTTTGGTGCACTATATACAAGTGAATAGAACACTCTTGAGAGAGGGTTCAGATAACATAGAGGCACATAGAGGATTGGTGCGAGACCCTGGGCGATGGATTGGAAACAAGGACACATGTATTTGGTGGGAGACATTGCTTTAGGCATTTGTTTTAGGGACGCTTTTTTTAAACAATAAATGATAATATGTTCCTGGAAGATGAGTGGAATACATTGGAGAAGGGATTATATACTAGGCATTGGGTTTGACATGGTGAGTGATTCCCCGTCGTACTCATCTCGCCCTCCCTCTAGTGTACACTACAGACGCCTCCAGTCACTACTGGGTAGACACCAATGCGCCATCTAGTGGCTCACACCGGTTCTCAGGCAAATGGTGTCCTTGGATATTGTTTATTGTTGATCTGCTTGCAATCCCATAAGTAGGGTGGCTGAAGGTCTGGCCGACCAGGCTGTCCGTATCTGATCCTATGTTAAATGACCCTTTTATGATCTGCTCTTATTTTGGTTAGGGAAGAGACAAAGACTTACAGTAAATTGGTATCACAAGAGATACATAGGTTCACCATATACAGGCTGGAATAATCATAATAAATTGTATTACATAATGTAATTCAGGGGCAATGTGGACAGACCTTCAGATTTTGGGTATATTTTGAGCTCTACAAGTATAACTGGGTGATCTCTTGAACATGTCCTTTAGGAGAATTTGCACTGCTGAATGGCAAATCCATGTATCAACGAGATTATTTTTTTGTTTGAAGCCTTTTGAATGCAAGTATCCCATGGGAGGTCTTATTATCAACTCACAAAATTATATCTGTATCAGATAAGCTATCTAAAATAAAGATTTTTATACTTCAGTATTTTCATAGAAAGCTTCAATTGGCAATTTACGGCAAACTACTGAAGATAGAGCTGAACCAACTGAAAATGATGCATTTGGGATAGAAATGATACAACCTACCGCCTGCCAGCGTCAGGGTATCTTCTGGGGGTGATGTGAGGTGTTCTTATCAGTTTAAACAAGGTGGAAATACCAGACGGCAGCACTGTATAACACAGGCCTCTATGGGGTGCATTCGTGAAGGCCATCAATTTCCCCAAAGCTACTCCAGGTGGCAGAGTGGTGCAGTAAGAAGACTGCTATGAGTTCTAATGGAGGCCATGGCACCAGTTTAAAACATGTCAGAAGGTTTAGAAGGGTGAGGTAGTTAAAAAAGATTGCAGCTAATTCCCTATCTATTGTACCACCTTAACAAAAGTAGTTTTGAAAATGTAAATATTACGGCTATCGGTACATGTGAATCATGTGTACGTCATATGGTTTTACAAAAATGGTCCGGCCACCCTACCATAAGAGGTTGAGGTGGGGGCGGGGGGGGGGGGGGATGTAGACTATAGTCTACATCCATACCAGGGCGGATTTATACTAGCAAATTTATGGACAGTCTTTTACATACTCTAATGTTGGAGACTAGTGAACCTGTTACTGAGGAACCAAATAGATAGAATGGATGTTGTTTGGCAACAACCTGTCCTAGTAACATGGAATAATTCCAAAAATATTTGGGGTCATTTTAGCATGGATAGGTTATATTGAAGCTAGGAACCAAATAATTATTGACTCAGGGTAACTGAGTAATACTAAACGACTCATCCAAGGTTTAAGACGTTTTTGTTACATAGCAGAAGGTCTGTCATTCAGCCTGTATGAGAGACAGACATGAGATGACAAAAAAGACTGATGGGCAAGGTCGGGGGACAAATGTTTCCTTCAAAAAGAAATCTGAAATGTCTTTCCTTCACGCTGTAATTGGCCTGCGATCTTCAGGTACTGATTTGTCTCTTTTCCTTAAACTGTTAAGTACTCTTAAATTGCTACCCTCTAAATGAAAGGGACATAGGCTTCAGTGTTGAAGCAAAGATAGAAATCACTACTTTTGCCAAAGTCTTCCATATTTCTCTCTTCACACGCAGAAATGCCATCTTCTACAGTGGAAATACCCTCAAACACACAATAAAAACCATTTAAAACGTTTAAATTAAATTAGAATAAAAGTTCCCAACACAGAGCACCACCAAAAAATATTTTAGTTTCAAAAGGGTGGCGCCACTGCATCCTGGTATTTCAGGTAGTCGGGGGCTGAACCCCTATCTCCTTATCAGGTTAACCCCCTCCCCTCACACCTAGAACAAAGGTGCTGATAAGAAATTCACCCATGATGCACTGCTCTGGAGTCGGGGGCCTAACCACAATGCATTGCTCTGAGCCAATATGGCGGCCTCCATAGCCTAATGCGCTAGTCCTGTATAGTTCCTGTTCCAGCCGTGATGCACACGGTGTCGCCACTGGTACTTCTTGTGCTGGGCTAGATCTTAATGTGTGCAGAGCGAAATTGTACCACCCAAATCTTCGCCGTTTATAGTCCGATCGACTGGCTTTTTGATAGGGACAGAAGGCGGTACACGCCCGCAGCCTGGAACTGTCGCCCACATCCACCTGCACACCCACACCCACCTGCTCTCCCACACCCACCTGCTCACCCACACCCACCTGCTGGCCTGATATGGAATAATATACATGTATGACACATGACTTGAGGGTACTTTTTAACAAGGAATTCATTCCTGATACCAGAATTGACCAATGAATGATTATAAGGGAACATTATATCTAAGTACATGATAAGCTACAAATCCAGCTTACCCTGAGTCATCTGTGAGGTCACTCACACGCTCAATCTTTTCTAGAGTAGTTGCTACATTAGAAGCATATGACTGGGAAAAAAAGGCAAATATCATCAGAACCCTTTTGGGTCGCTTTGTAGGGGTAATATTCAAAGGTAAGATTAGAATTGAGCTTGCAAGGGATGAGTTAGACCTGTGTTGCTAGACAAATACACAATCAAATCTATTGTTACTAGGGAAGCGAATACTTAGTCATGCCTCAGTAAAACAAATAACATCACCAGAACCCTTGGGGTCACGTTAGGGCGGGTATTAGATGTGGTTGGAATCGAGCCCGGAACCATCTAAAATGATGTTGCTAAGCAAATATACTATTGGAACGGCTATTTCTAAGCATCTAAATGCCTGAGCTTAAAACAAACGACCCAATCTGAAGCCTAGACCAGGGAGCCTACAACTCACTTTAGTGGGCTTATGTATGATTGCAATAAAGCTAAGGACCAGTTACTCCTAGGCAAATTTAAAATAATGGCTGTGAAGCAACCAAAAGCCTTAGCAAAATTCAAATAACTTATAACACCATCAGAAGGCTTGGACTCCCTAAATAGAATTGCTATGAAATTAAGGATAATTCTGAGAAACTAGTGGCAGGACCGTGTGGAGATGTTCAGAACCTTTAGAAATTCACTAACCCCACCTGGTGGATGTTCTCAGAATCTTTAGAAACCCACTGACTCCCCTGGTGAGTGCTGGTTCAGGACAAGTTTTTGAAAACTTTTTAGTAAGTTTCCCCAAGAGAGCATCAAACCTTCAACCCTAGGATTTATAGGCAGGCACCCTACTGACTGAGCTAACCAGACAAGGGTCTGTATGATCTATTGATGAGATAGTCAATGGTTCATGACTATAGTTTAGAATATTCCATTTGGATGATATGTTGGAAATTCATTTCTTAAGTTATCATAGAAATTATAATGATAATCCACTCTGATATTTTGATATATTACAGTATGGATATCAGGGTTCTCCACAGACTCAAAAATCACACCGTAAAAGCCTCGCGAGCCGACATAGTGAAAGCCTTGAAATGGGATTAAGCTCTATTTCAATTGACGGATATATATTCACTTTCGAAAAAAAGTACAAATATATTAGAATGCGAACAACTATATAATTATTTTAGAAAAAAAAAGCTAAAATGTGAATAGCTTTGGTTCTAATTGATGGATTTAAAAAATTCAAAAACCTATAGATAGCTAAAATGACACCGGCGGCGATTCTAGGCTAATTTAACACCGGCGGCAGTGAAAACGACGCCGGCGGCCCGCCGGTGTCATTGCAGTGTGGGGAGAACCCTGGATATATCCCTAACTTATATGACTAAATCTGGTCAGAAGTCCATACACCATTCTTAACAAATATCATGTCAAACTCAATAGGACAGACCTCTGTCATTTTTAATGTAAATATGCACATTATGTGGAAAGCTGCAGTATCAATATGGTTCGGTCGATGACCTCCATATCCATACATATACGGGTTAAGTATTGATTATATGTTGTAAATGACCTATAAGAAGTCTCAAGGGGTTTACATGTACGATTTTGAGATACTAGTAAATGCCCTTAAGGAATTAAGAACCAACTACACCCCTGGATTCCTTGGTTCTATTTTAGGAGGGTAGATGATGTTATCATTATATGCGCGATACATCTCTGCAAATTTGGTGGCTGTCTTGGATCCTCGGCAGCGCAGGGTCTGGGTGTGTTCGTTACTCTCTGATTAGGCCAGATTAATTAAAGTTGCGTCGCCACAGAGAGCCGCACAACAGTCTCAGAGTGTCCCAGGCTGGGATGTGTATTGTGACACCCAGAGCGCCTGTGGTGACCAGGACACTGAGAAAAGGAGAGGTACAGGGCCCCAGCGCATAAGAGATGGGAAAGGGGCCGTCCATTAATTACGTACGCATCAAGAGGGGGTGGGGGGGTCAAGCCAAATGCGTACAGATGCGTACAGGGGGGGTGGGGGGGTCTGGGGTCATTTTGGCATACGCATTGTGTACGCATGAGGGTAGTTTTCCTGATTATTTTGGACAAAAAGGGGTGTTTTTGGGCCCCGAAACCCAACTAGAATTCTAAAATTTTGCGAGGCATATACCCCCATACCTCCTACACATCCTTTGTAGAAGGCCTAACAAGTGTATCTGCTGTAAGATGGGCTATACCCTTTTAACATTTTCACAATCTTCTGGATTATGATGAACCTTAGAATCTTAGTTCCAGGGGGGATGGGGGGGGGGTAACCGAACCCCTTGGAACTACCCCTATAAGAACGATGATATCATGTGGGGCATTGTACACACAAGGTCAAACAATTTGCAAAGCTCGTTGGGGTTGGGGTTGGGGGGGGGGGGCTCAGTTGATTTTCTTGATACCTCCCTCTGGATAAAATCTTAGCAATCTTGACAGCCCCTCTACTTAGTATCTCTTTTTATTAGTGAAGGAGGGGGGGGGACTGTTCCCTCCTCTTCAAATTTCAAATTTTGCTCTTCAAAATGCACTTCTTACTTTTCATCCCCCAGTACCCCCCTGCTGAGGCTGACAATGGTGAGGGGGGGGGGGGGGTCCAAAAGATTTGAGTATGTACGCATAGGGGGGGGGGGGGGTATCCCAATGCGTATATGGTGCAACAGGGGGGGTGGGGGGGTCAATTTTGGCCAAAATTATGCGTACGTAATTAATGGATGGCCCCAAAGATAGGCCGCTGTTATGCTCTGGCCAAATATCTACTCCCCAAAACCTTGCTCTATATATAATAGACTGAATACCTATTTTGTTTTAGTGAAAATATTTCCCTTGTATTCACATTAAAACTGGCGATTCCAAATGTTATGTATGATAGGTCCCTATGTCTAACTAAGTCTACCTTTATTTCCCAACATGTTAGTTTAATAATTAGGGTTCTCCCTATATGGTCCTATACGGTAAAGACGTCGGCAGGCCGCCGGCGTCGTTTTTACTGCCGCCGGCATGAAATTGCCCTAGAATCGCCGCCAGTGTCGGTATAGTGTCATGTTAGCTATGGTTTTTGAATTTTGAAAATCCATCATTTAGAACAGAGGTTATACGGATTTTAACACGTTTTATCAATATTGTATTGCCTTCATAATTATGCTTGAATATGTATTGCCCTAGCAGCAGCATGTTGATATATAACTTTTAAAATCTCAAGGGTATAGACCAGGGTCTACGCATACGGCACCTGGTGACAAAAAAGTGAAACTATTTAAAACCATGATAAAGGCATATCTCCTTTTTGCATATGCCCTAACTCACCTATATTAACCCTTTAGATGCCTCACAATGGCATTCTACACATCTTGTCCCTGTTTTCCTCTACTTCAAAAACTTTAAAAGGCTCTGCCTAATATAAGCTATCATAGGTATTTCAGCTGACTAGAAAATATTTGAATAAATCCCAAACTGTCTTTATTCATTAATGAATCCCTTCTCTTTTCGTTCTAAAATGAATCTTTTGATCTTATGTACAGATGGCTAAGTTTTCATCACAAAATGTTGGCCTATTTTTTTTCTGTGTTGCAAAATGTAGAGAACTTTTTTAAATTTGTGTCTTTTTCCCCTAAATCTGTCATGGCTCTTTGGTTTCAACCATGACCACTCATTCTTATGGATTGATTATGTTGCATATTATCTCCTTCGGTTGAGTTGAGTTCGGTTGAGATATAATAGGTCAATCTTTCAGAAATTTGAAAAACATTGAAAAAATAGGGGCTTATCCATACGCTGTTATAGGTAAGGGTGTCCGATCTTCAAGTGTCAATATATGTGCCCCTACATAGGTAAAAATCGACACGTGCGACACGGCGACACGGCCCTTTTTAAAATCGACGGACACAGGATTCTAAGGGATAAAAATCGACCCACAGGGATTTTTTCTCTTAGTTCTTATATACCTAAAATTCGACACAATGACAGGACCCTTCTGCTAAAAATCGACACAGCGACACGGTCAAAATTGTGGGTACCCATGTAGAGGCACATATATCATATTCTAGCACCATGAGGTATTGATTTCTTCGCTTCTATTGCATCATCACATATCAAAGCCATGTAATCCAAAGTGATTTAGAGAAATTGTGGGTAGATCACAATTGACCAAACCCTGGTCTATACCCTTAAGGGCTACACACTGATATTCCTAGGCTCCCTATACGACCAATCTCTCAGTCACTAGTGCCTAACTTAGTTAGTCTATTTTTTTGGCTCCCTATACCACCAACCTAGGTAAGTTATTATTGTCAGGTTGGTCAGTACTGACCAACCCATCTTAGTCTTTTAATTTACAGGGGTAGCCAGTGAGTGGTCATCACATGTGGCACCAACTAGTGGTATACAAATACAACACACCAATGATGAACCTCGGTTATAGCCACTACTGACTGACCCCTCGGTCATTTTTAAATATAACATTGTGACTAACACTCATATGACCAACCTAGGACAGTCTGTACTGATTAACCCTTTCAATCTATGGATTTTCAGTGCATAGTACCCCGGCATAGTACTTCAATGTATTATATTTGTATGACCGTAAACATACATAAAACACATGTATGTCTATTATATAACCGTTGTCATCATTTGTTCTCTTGGTGAATGAGTGTAGCCATGACAAGTAAATGGGTGTGGATGGCTAAATTCGACACGGCGACATGGCCATTTCTTAAAATCGACATGCGACATGGAGTTTAGTGACATGCGACATGAGGTTTGAAAAGATAGTGACAGGGGACATAAGCAATTCTTAAAATCGACATGGGAATGGGGATTATTAAGCGACATTGACATGCGACATGGCCATTTCTTAAAATCGACATGCGACATGGGGACCCCCCCATCTATACCCCCAAGTAACTCGCTAGTGCTACATTTTACCAATGGTCCATCATGCTACAGAAATGGTACACTGACAAAGGGCCGGCTTGATGCATGAATGCAGCCCTGGCGATTATACTCACGAGTGCTGCATATATGCACCATTACGACAAAAAACTTAGTATAATAAATCGTTGTGTGGCCCTGAAAAGGTTAAAAGCATCATATGATAGAAACCTGTAAATTCCTTCATTGTTGGGGAATTTTGGGGGTCTGGATGGGGGGGGGGGGTCCCCATGTCGATTGTCGATCTTAAAAAGTGGCCATGTCACATGTTAATGTCGCTAAAATGCCCATGTCGACTTTAAGAATTGCTCATGTCGCCTGTCACCATGTTTTTCTAGTCTCATGTCGAATGCCCCAGGAGAGGTTTAACGGTAGGCCTCATTTCGATTGTCGATTTCAAGAAATAGCCGTGTCGAATTTGGTAGCGCAACTACGGGTATCTAGATATCCTTCAGAAATGGCAACCAGGCAAGGCCGGACGATCGAGGCTAGACACGGGCAGGCCAGTTTGTAGAAATGGAGCAGACGACATTTCTATATAGCTCCTTCAGTATGTCTACAATCCTCCAGGGGGCAGCACCACCCGTCCAGTAACCCCAGTGAGTGGCGCTCCCCCCACAACACGACACGCTGAGGCTGACACCAAACTGCAGCAGACCGTGACGTTAGAACAATACTGTAGTCCAATGGTCAACGGGGCACAGGCAGGAACAATGGCTGCTAATTAGTAAACCTACATGCCGGCCCGCACTTTTCATGAAATCTACTTTAATTAAAAGGTTTTATACCAAGGCGTTCATAGAATACTTAGTAATGCATACACTGCTGTAAGCCTTGGCTTGCTGTTAGATAAGTGAATAATTAAATTTATAGACGTAATTTTTCCTACTTTTGCAGGAATTCCTCATTTCCTTTGCCTTTGGGTGGGATTTCTGTAAAGAATCGTGTTAAAATCCTACTTAGAATTGCTCAAAATCCTAAGATTTCCTCCTCTTTGTCTAACAGGGAATGACATCTCTGATTATGCGCTATTATAGAGAGAAGTGTTAAAAGTATGCGTTATTATATTTTTTTTTTAATCTATTCCGTTTTGGGGTAGGTTTCACCTACATGCATTCCGTTTGGGGGTAGTTGTTACTTCATATTCAGCATAACATAATTATGGAGTATGGGGCTCTGTGTAGCTGATGTATAGAAATCATATTTCATATTCGTATGGGCCTTTGATATACCTACATTACTGATTGAATGTCTTTTCTGTCTTTAATACTGTCCTGGCCCTGGGTTTAATCCTGACCTATAATTAATACAGGTGAGATAGAATTAGGGTGAAGATGTCTAGTCCACACACGGCAGCAAAACAAGCATTTTACAAATCGCTGAGCACCAATTTGCCCCGGCAATTTGCATCTATGGATGGATGGACATTCAAGAGATGGAACATATATATACACATTACCATAATGTGATATGTCCATACATATTAAATAGCCCTCCATGTAATATTACACATCATATATATGCTTATGAAGACACGGGTGTTACCGTGGAGGCAAACAAATATATGCCGTAAGCCTGCCATGAATAGCACATGTTTTAACAGTGTGTCAAAATCCCCTTCGCCATGTTACAAATATATGTCCTTTATTTGTTCTCCCTCCGAATTAGACTAATGCTATTTAAGTCTTAGTATGCCCCCCCCCCCCCCCCACCCCTTCCCCCTAACTCCACTAGGGCACTACAGCCCCCCCCCCCTCCCACCCGGCTCCCACCCTCCAGCGCCCAGTGAATGGGGGTCTACCTGTCAGGGCGGCGTCAGGGCGGGGCTTAGTGACGTCACGAGGTCACTGCTGGAGGTATGCTCCACACACAAGGTAGCAGGCTAGTAAAGGAGCCACACGGCTACCACTCCAGCACGTTAATATCTGCTACCTTTAGCAAAGTTTCGCTACACATACACACTTATAGGATACATCTACGGATTGCTAGTGGGTCGGACTATGTATGGAGTGAATTTAAAGCAGCCTGTGGCCCTGTGAGTTGGATTTTAGCAGTTTATTTACCTTGGCTCGCCGCTGCCACTGCGGCAGTCGCAGCAGTATACAGGGTGAAAGCTTTAGTACTGGAGTAACTGCGGACAGTGGAAGCTCGCTGTGTACTCAAGGCCTACCTGACTGGCTTACCTGCGCATACCTGGCCAGCCGCTGGAGTTTACCTAGGTTTCTGGAGACAACGACAACCACAGCCCAGGTAGAGGAGGCCATTCTACTGGAGTTTCTACCAGTGCTCTCTCCACCCATGTGTGCCGCCCGGGTGCTAGGAGGCGAGGAGGTAGTAGCGGGCTGGGATCACGGGCCCTGCCCATGGTTGTAACCGGCTTGAGGGGTGTCAAGACGCCGGGCATGTGGCCGTGCTCGGACGGCCGACGACGGCCGGGGGTAGGCGGCCCGACCACCTGTACTGCCCTACCTGGCCACACCACCGTCACCACGGCCGGCCCCATACCCGGCTCACAACGCACCAATATGGCGTGTTTGTGTGCGCGGGGGCTAACACGGAAAGCCAGTTGTGACAGGACTTCTAAATACAACTACAGCAATAGCCACAAAAGGCTAGGACTAGGAGGCCGTCTACATACTGTGATGGTTTTATTGGCCTTGCAATTTCTACTCACATTTGCCCAGGGCCAGGGTCAAGGGGGCGATGAAGCGGACCGACCCCCAGTGGATGAACGCGTCGAGTTTAGTATACGGGAGGGTTTACCTGCGGGCACAGAAGTGGGCAGAATTAATGTTCGGTCTGGGTTCAGGTATAAGTTCAGTGAGGAACCCTCTGTGTTCAACCTCAACCCAGACACAGGGAGGATTACAACAACAGTGGTTCTGGACAGGGAGAATCTGGGGGTACAAGAAGATAAGTTTGACCTCTTTGTATCCAGCACCCCCTCCGCCCGCCATCTGATTGAAGTGAGGATCAATGTTTTGGACGTGAATGACAACAGTCCACGTTTTGGCCAGCCCACTATTAAAGTCACCTTCTCTGAGAGGGACCAACCTGGTACACAAATCATCCTTGAAACTGCCACTGATAAAGATGTCGGTCTAAATGATGTCACCAACCAATACTACATCATTACTGATAGTGAGGACATCAGGAGAAAATTCCGACTGGTGCTGTTGACCGATACCTCCAAACCCCTGCTCTACCTGGAGAACCTGGTTCAGTTGGACCGGGAGGAAAAATCCCTTTACCAGCTCAATATCAGTGCCCAGGATGGGGGCAGTCCTCCACGGTTTGGTTACCTCCTGGTGAATATCTCAGTCACTGATATCAATGATAACCCACCCCTGTTCGACCAGAGTGATTATTCGGCTTCAGTTAATGAGACCTCCCCACCAGGGAGCTCCATAGTACAGGTGAGGGCTACAGATCAGGATTCTGGAAACAATGGGGACATCACCTACCGACTTATCAATGATGACTACGAGCAGTTTGCCATCGACAGTAAGACAGGTGTGATAACAACCGCCAAGAAACTCCTCTGCCAACAGGCCTGTAGACCCAATGATACCCCCGGCTCTGAATGCAACCAGAAGAGCTGTGTGGTCACTGTAGAGGCTAGTGATAGCGGCCAGCCCCCTCAGGTGGGAAGGGCCTATGTCACCATCAACCTCATAGATGAAAATGACCACGATCCTGTTATCAGCTTTGACTACCCCAGTGGTCAGAGCCAGAAGAAATATGGCATGGTGAATGAAGGCTCGAAGGAAGATTCCATTGTGGCCATAGTGAGTGTTACTGACTCAGATGATGGGCTGAATGGTCAGACAACAGTGAGGATTTCTAGAGGGAATGAACGTGGACACTTCAGGCTGGACAGTCGTGGGAGGTTCAACTTCATCAGGGTGGCTGGTAAGCTGGATAGGGAGAGAGTTAGCAGGTATAATCTCACCCTGGAGGCCAGAGACTTGGGGATACCACAGAGAACAGCTTCAGCTCATCTTATCATTGTTGTTAATGATGTGAATGACCACCGCCCCATCTTCAAGCAGCCCACCTACACTGCCAGACTCAGCGAACTGGTACCAGTGGGAAGCTTTGTGGCCAGCATCACTGCTACAGATAATGACACTGGAATCAATGCTCTGATCACCTACAGCATCATCTCTGGTGATGAGTTCGGGTGGTTCCACATTGACAACAGCACAGGACTGGTAACAACACAGGCCCCTCTGGACCACGAGCAGACCAATTTCATCTTCCTCCGCATTGCTGCACAAGATGGTGGCTCCACACCGTTCAGATCCTACACCAACCTTTCAGTTAGCATCTGGGATGAAAACGATCAAGTGCCTTCTTTCCCCAAATCAGAGTACCAATTGGCCCGATCTGAATCCGAGCCTGCCAATACAGAAATTGTGACCTTGGTGGCAAGTGACAATGATCAGGGTAGGAATGGCTCAGTGACCTACAGTTTTGACCCAGAAGTAGAGAGGCTTTACCCAGGAACATTCAGTGTAGGTCGTACCAGTGGAAGAGTGATGGCAGTAAGGGTCCTAGACAGAGAAGCGTATGCTCAATACATCCTCAGAGTTGTTGCTTCAGATGATGGAAGTCCAAAGCTATCATCAACTGCCACACTCTACATAAACATCACCGATATCAATGACAACCCACCAGTGTTCTACCCGGTTCAGTACTATGCTAGTGTGCTAGAGAATCAGCCAGCCTATACACAGGTGCTTCAGGTACGGGCAACCGACCAAGATGCCGGTAATAATGCCATGATCCACTACCGACTGGTGTATGCACAGAACGAAGATCCCAAGTTCAGCATAGACATCAAGACAGGCAGGATTACCACCACCCAGCAGCTAGATCGTGAGCAGCAAGCTGTGTATAATCTCCGAGTGGTTGCAGAAGACCAAGGTAGTCCACAGCGGGAAGCAGCGAAGCAGGCAGAAGTCGAAATCACCGTCAACGATGTTCAGGACTCTCCTCCTGAATTCAGTATTCCCGGTGGATACAGCTTCACAATCTCTGAAGATGACGCCAGTGCTGCACCAAGACTCGGTCGCATGGTGGGACGAGTTCAAGCGACTACCCGCGATGTGTCTGCACGTATATCCTACGCTATCACTTTAGGTGATGAATACGGTGTCTTCACCATCAACTCAGACACTGGTGTGATCTCTGTTGTTCGAGCAGTTGACCGTGAAGAAGCGTCCAAGTACCTGTTGGTGATTGTAGCGTCAGGAGCAGCTCTACATGGTCAGACTACTGTCAATATCACTGTCGCTGACCTAAACGACAATGTGCCATCCTTCGGTCGCACCGCAGCTACAGCATTTGTCGTAGAGAACTGGCCAGTGGGACACGAGGTATACTTAGCCGATGCAGTTGACCAAGATGCGAATGACAATGGACGAATCACCTATTCCCTCACAGCATCGGTGCAGGATAAACCACTCTTCAAAGTAAACCCATCTACTGGAATGATCTACCTGGCTGAATCGCTTAAAAGTGTCACTGGACGTGACAGCTTCAAGGTGCGTGTGACAGCAGCTGATGCTGGTCGTCCACCACGCTCTGCAACATTGGAAGTAGATATTGTTCTCCGCGATGTGAACGACCACACCCCAGTCTTCGAGCAGACCACATACGAAGTAACCGTCTCTGAGAGTGAGCAAGTCAACGAGCATATATACAAGATCTCGGCCAGTGATGATGACACAGGTCTCAATGGTGAGCTCACCTATCACATCAGCAACAGCAATGCTGGAACCCCATTCGGCATCTTCCCCGATGGTGTGCTGTACATTGCCCAACCGCTGGACCGGGAGGTGCAGAGCTTCTACTTGCTTACCATTGTCGTCGAAGACAAGGGGGTGGAACCGCGCAGTTCCCATGTTAATGTTAGCATCCACATTCGTGATGCCAATGATAACCAACCCATCTTCTCCAACTACACCTACCAGATGGCTGTTGCTGAGAACCTCCCAGCAGGTAGCTACGTTGGCACAGTGACTGCTACTGATGCTGATATTGGTCTCAATGCTGAGGTGTCCTACAAACTAGAAGGCACCCAGGAGAACTTTGAAATCCACCCCACCACAGGTGTAATTGTCACCAAGGCTATCTTCGACAGGGAGGCCCTTGTGAAGGAGGGAGGTCAGGGGGTTCTTAGTGTGGTCGTTATAGCCATGGATGGTGGTGAGAAGCGCCTGGAGGAACAGGCAGTGGTCAATGTGAAGGTGACTGACATTAATGACAACACACCTAAGTTTGTCCAGGACCTGTACCAGCCTGCCCTGTATGAGAACACTCAGCCTAACACCCAGGTTGTACGGGTCAGTGCCACTGATGCTGATGAAGGCAACAACGGCAAGATCACCTACTCCATCATAGAAGGCAATAAAGGTAAGCACACCAAAAAGATTTCATATAATATTTATTATCGATACAGTATAGCATTTATCACACAGCAAAATTTAAAAAAAACACTTGTATAATTCTAGTAGGTTTATGTAATGGTGCAATGTGTATTGACATGTGTACTCAATATTACGTTACTGATATAAAAAGGTAGTTCAGAGATAAACGAAATTAACAATAACTCATATAAGTATTGTAATTTGTATCTTGATTCTTTTATACAAAAAGATTCTTTTCTAAACCGAAAAAAATATCGACTACAGTTTCTGGACATAGATCTTTTCCTAATAAAGACATAGATACGGTACCAAAACGTATGATTGTTCCAGTAGAATCGTTATCATAAGGGCGTGTAGGCCTAGTTCTACAATGAATCTGTAAAGTCGATTCTGTGTTATACATCACATCACATCTAGTATCACACACAGATCTATATATTGTGGGAGATAAATGCCCCTGTTTCCATGGTGACTAACACAGCCCCGATCATCTCGTTATCACAGGTGGGGTGTTCGCCATCAGCCCCGGCTCGGGTCAGGTGAGTCTGGTGGGAGCACTGGACCGTGAAGCCACACCTGAGTACACGCTCATGGTGATGGCTTCTGACGGAGGGAAGCCACATCCACTCAACACGACAGCCACCGTCAGGGTCTCCATCTCGGACAATAACGATAACGCACCCGTCTTTCTACGTCACCCTGACGTATACAACGTCATTGAGACGACCCAGGTGGGCACCAAGGTGGCACAGGTGCACGCTGTGGATGCCGATTTTGGACGTAACGCGCAGGTGAGTTACGTCATCAGTGGTGGGAATGTAGGGACGACGTTCCACGTTGACGCCAACACTGGGAAGTTGTACCTAGCCGTGGGACTGGACTTTGAGTTACGGAGACGCTACAACCTCACCCTCACGGCCACCGACCACGGCACCCCCCGTCTGTCGTCATGGACCAACGTCGCCGTCAACGTCCTCGACTACAACGACAACGCGCCGGCCTTTGACAGCGCCCCGGTGGTACGTCAAATAGAGGAGGGCGTCCAGGTCGGTACGTCAATCACCGTCATGCGCGCCAACGACCCCGACTCGGGCGTCAACGGCGACCTGCGCTACTCCATTCTCAGACAGGAACCGCCGCCTTCTACGTCATCGTCGTCAGGCGCCGCTTCCGGTCTGCTCTTCACCATCGACCCCGTGACGGGTCGGGTGACGACGGCGGGGGACATAGACAGGGAGGTGGCCCCCACTTACCGTCTCACGGTGGTGGCCGAGGACCAGGCGGATCCGGTGGAGAGTCGGCGCACGGCCGAGAAGGTGGTCACAGTAGTGGTGAAGGATCTTAACGACAACGCGCCCCAGTTTGTGTCCATGAACGCGGTAGCCTTACTACTCGGCACGCCCCCCGACACTAAGATCGGCACGGCACAGGCCGTAGATCTGGACGAGAAGGCGGCAGGACAGGTGCAGTATGAGCTGCTCTCTGGAGACACGAGCTACTTCCAGATCGACTCCGACAACGGCGACATCTACGTCCGCCGCGATCTGGGCTCTCAGGCCAAGGTCTTCACCCTTAACATCCGGGCTAAGGACCGCGGGGTCGACGACGCGCTCGGCGCTAAATCCACCGACTTCCGGTTGAGTATCTTCACCAAGGCTAACGTGGCCAACGGGCCGACGTTCAGCCAGTCTAGTTACACCGGGGAGGTGTTTGAGAACGCAGCGGCCGGCACCAGTGTTCTCACCGTGACGGCCGGTGACGCTGCCACCCGAGTGGAGTACTACGTCACGGGGATTACGTCATCAGGCATCGACCAGGCACGTTACTTCCAGGTGGACCCGACCTCCGGGGTAGTGTCCACCACGGAGGTCCTGGACAGAGAGAAGGGCTTCTCCGACTTTGAGATTACCGTGTATGCCGTAGACCGCAGCTCAGCCACGCCACAGACCAGAACAACCCAGGTAAGTTTACAACAATACACTTACATTTTACACTTTTATAATGATTTTCAATTTAGATTAATTTATTTTGCAATGAAAATGCCCAGGTGAGGACACACAAAGGACACCATCTGCGCCAATATTTGAGAACAATTTGTAACCTACTTCCAAACGGCCATGCATCAGTTAGCCGCGAATAATATAATTTGCTCCTGCTATCAAAGACAATAATTTGGGTGAGAAGATTGTAGTTTGGTGCTAGGTGTCCCATATCTAATAGCAGCTTATCGTGTTAGACCAGCAATCAGCACAGGACGTGCTTCTCCATACCGTGTGAGGGACTGTAACGGTATAGGCTCTATTTACCTGTTCACTTATTTACACCTGACCCTTGGCGGCGATTAGACAAACTGCACCCCCCCCTCCCCACACACACACACTTGTATCCCCTCCCCTCCCCTATTCCCCAACTGGGGGTGAGAGGAGCGGCAGTGGCTGTACTCGCGGCCTGTGTGATTATTACTGAATTAATGATGGCTGCCCTGGGCTCAGGCGTCACGTATATATGTAAGGGCTGGGTGCTATGTGTGATCATATCTCCATATTCACCTGTTCCCCACCATAGGGCGTTTGGCCGACACTATATGTACTCTCTGGTTGGTTTCTCATGTGCATCTGGACATCTGTGGAATTCAGTGGAACGGGATCCCCTACACCCTATTACTAGGTTTACCTGAGTAGATACATGTCAAATCAATTTAACACATTATGGTTCTACATCATGATAATTTTATAAGTATTTTCTTTTCACAACATTCCAAATGTGAATAATGTTATCCAGCCTCCAGCGGTTCATTAGAAATGTGTTTCACGTCCAATGTATATATTCTAGGAGGTAGTTGCGTTGCTACTAGGAGAGTTTTGTGAGAAAACAGTCCAACAACCATGCTAAGGAGCAATAGACCAAAGTCAATGGCGCTAGAAGTGATATAAAGGGAATAGCTTGGTGAGGGAAACCCCCCAGCAGTCTACGCAGAAATCAATGAACTGTTCACACCACCTGGAGGTGGGGCCTCCCTGCACCATGTGCGTGCCCGGTACCCGCACTCCACACACCAACTCACATCATCCTCGTCCTGGAGAAAAACACTAATATAGGGTCAATTTTCAGACTTATGGCATGTCTGCGAAAGAAATGAGTTTTTAAAGGGAAATGAGCAGAAGGGGACGAGTTCATTTCAATATTAAGTAAAATTTTGAAAAATTGGGTAACTCTTTTAATAGATTGAACACATTCCCATCATACCAGTGCCATTTCATAAGCTTTCCAGAAATTACTGTTAGCATTTTTTTTTAAAAAGAAGAAAAAAGTCGTTATCTTAGCCCCAAAAATCCAATTTTGACAAACTATTTTAACCCAAATATTCGTGCAAAGGGGGTGTTTTTGAGTGGATGTAACGCGAGTGGTGTCATGTTTACCTGTGGAGTGCCATGACCGGGTGTGCGTGTCGGGGCGGCTACCACCAGGTGGGGCGGCGGGCGGTCAGCGCCGTTTTGTGGAAACATTTATGTCCACCTGGGAACAGGCCTTTTGGGAATCACGGGGTAGGGACTGGCTCTCCCCAAAATTACGCTCCCCCCAGAACAGGCCCAAATGCAAATTGGACATTGCACACCTGTGTGGTGTTCACGGTCAGAAACGCGTTAATTGATTGGATTTTTTTTCCAATTTTGTCTTGACCAAAACCCTGGTCCCTGGCCAATGTGTTCAATAATTATTGTCCTCTAAAAAGCTCACACATGATGTACAGCATAGCGTGTTAATCACAGTACGCAAGTTATGAATTTAAGCATTTTGCAGTTATTTCGTGGTCAAATGGTGCCCCTTGGTTGGACATTGTTTCTAACCAAGTCAAACCAAATCTTGCGGAAGGGGGGGGGGGGGGGGGGTGCACCTTAGCTTTACCATATAAATAGGAGGAAGTCAGTGCAGGTGAAGTAAAGTGCTGCTATGCTGGTGACGGTGTGAACACATCGTTTAGTGCCTGAATGGTCCCCTGCCGACCGCCTCCAGTGAATGCCCGGAGGTGGCAGCCATACCCGGAGGTGTGCGCCGGCCGGAAGCACCATAAACATGGCTCCCTCCAGTGCCACTCACTCTCCAGGTATAGAGACGACAGAGTTGTTGTCTGGACTAAGTCTATGTAGTCTGAACGAAGTTCCGGTTTGGAGAGTGCTTGTGTGTGCCACTTTATAATATAAAAGTGGTGAGTGTGAGTGTGCTGGGGTGGTAATGGATGTCTTATGGGCGGCTTGTAGGATCCTGTACTAAAGTGGTGTCAGGGGCCAATACAACAATCTGTGTGGATTACAATAGGGTGTAACTATCACTATAGAACTAGGATATCCTGTTGGTAATAGCCCTTTAGAAGAGACCAGCCTCCCTCAGTCCCTGTCTATTTAAGCCACCACTGACCACCAGCACCTAGCCCACCTGTCCCAGGCCGATGGCTGCCCTCCCCAACCCCCCCCCCCCCCTCCTCCAGCATCCTCCTGGTGATGGACAGACAGGTGGGTCAGCGCCTGGAGGAGGCATGTCATGTTTTACGATGGGACATACCCCCCTCCCCCTCCTCCTCCTGCTGCTCTCAGTGGGTCAGAGACCAGTCACCAGTTCACCTGTCCGGTCAGTCACATTCCCATGCTGCCCTCCTACCTGTGCCATGTGTACACTCATGAACGTAGCAGTCACAGCAGAGCTGACCACTGAACCTCTATGCTGAAGTGGATGCCAAGAGTTATATACTACAAAATATAAATGGTCACTTTGAGTTTTAACCTAGCGTGGATGGGAGGACCGTGAATGCCAGGGTCCAGACTCTACCAATTTCAATCATTTTATCTGAGATAAATCCCCATTTACATACTACTTAATTTAGACTCATTGAACGGTTTCCTGTGTTCCTTTAGATGGAAAACGGTTGAATCACTTTCAAGTCATTTGAATACACCTATCTAGCAATCACCACAAGGCCACCACACAGTGCAATTTCAGTAAAAAGAGAATTCAACCCAACTTTAACAGAGCGCTCTCGATGATATCTGTCATCACCTTATCAATGTATCATATTACCACCAGAAATAGAGCACTCTTCCCAACAATTTTAGATATTATCACACCAGCGTGTGGGTAGCATGTGGTGAGTGGTATCCGACCACCTGGCTCCTGTCCGACAAAGCACCTATAAATACAACATACAAATCTCAGCCAGTATGCAGCAGGTACACCTACATATTTCTACCACGTCAATGATCCCCTATTACATAACTCAACTAGCCTCCAGACCAGCGACTAAGCCAATACCTACAGCAGTATGCCTCCTCCCCTTTCCTCCAGCTCATACACAGGGTATACCTGGCTATATATGTACTAGTTTAGCTTCATTTCGATTACAAGCTATAGTTGGTGGTCAACAAACTGAGCTGTACTGGTACTATTACTTTCAGTAACCCCATTCTCCTGTGTATACCTGACCTACCCTGTCATTATGTTAGTTATATAACCGACACTATCGGTAGCCATCCACGGGGACTTATTAGTGTGGCGGATTGGTAGGTTTGTAAGCGAGGGTAGAATGATACATAGGTGAGTTTCCAGCCACTGAAAAGAAAAACACAGTCCTAATATAGCTTATACAGCAGTAGTAGTAGATGCACTGCTGATATGATGGTTGTTTGGGAGGCTGATGACCTAGAATGCCCCCCTCCTACCCCATGTGAACCCCAGCCCCCATATTAAGGTGTACTTCTGTCGCCAGGTGGGGTGATAATCACCCTCACTTGTCCTGAGGGTTTTATTGATGACCCGTCAACCCTGATCATATCACGGTAATAAGGTCAATAATTAATAGTGTGCAGGTCAGAGGAGAGTGCCTGTCTGAGTGTCACCCAGTCTCCACGTTTCCCAAGCAAGGGACGAAACCAGACACATAAATGTATAAATCGTAATATACATACCTCATTACCAATGTTGTAACACGTAGATATTAAATCATTACATAGGAAAGGTATTGTTTGTGGCATCTGGAATAACTGGGCGGAATAGGGTACTACAATAGGAACATATTCAACGTGAATTAGATAGACACCGGGGCCTGTTACTGCTACCGACAATCACCTTCTTGTGGCTTGTCATTTTAGTAAAATTTAGGTGTCCACACCCAAAAACAGGGTAAAGAGTCAGTTAAGCAACTTTCATGAAGGAGGCCAAAAATGAAAAATCATAGATGGATTGTTTTGCCTTGCTGGGTTTTGCGCTGTGATTTTTCAGCCTTTGGAGAACCCTGCAAGTGTGTACCCCTGAGTGAGGGTGTGTGCTTGTGTGTACATGGCAGCTCCAGGTGGGTTTACCTGGCGTCAGCCCTCCCTGTCCTGGTTAGAGCATGTTATGTCACCTAGGTTTTTACCTGACCAGGTAGGTGGTTAGTTAGAGGTAGGCAGGTGGGTGGTAGCGGCCAGGGAGCCGGGGTGTTACGCTTGTATGCTCCCAGTTACCTGGTCCGATTTATGCATCATTGATTATCGATAACCACCCCCCCCCCCCCCTCACTCCCACCCCTCGAATGCCACCCAACTGCTAGGTACTTAGAGCAAAGTAAGTCACTGTGAAATCTGCTATTTAGGTTAGCCCCAAAATGTTAGTGTCGTGGTATAGTACTAGAAAACAACATCCCCCCTGGGCGTGTGTCCGACCTATGGAATAAAACAGTATAATGTCAGCGTAGGCTGTAGCCTTGGGCAGACTTACCTGGGAACCCTTGCCGAATTCATTCATAAACAACTTTATGGCCGACAGGTCCTCAAGTTTTTACCACAGCTATGTCGCAGTAAAGAAAATAAATGTCTGATTTTATATAAAAAGAGAGAGGATAGGGGTTATTTATGGGAAACATGAGTTGGACCTCAAGCTTTGTGTCGGAGGAGGGGGACCTGCACTGATAGGTGCACTCACACTGTATATAATTGGACACTGAAGGTCTGTAGCCATTGGGATGACATATCACAAAGAAATACCCATAAAACAGGCAGGGGACATTTGTAACCTGATTTAAACCGCTATAGATAAATGAAACTAGAGATTCAAGAACTCTTATCCATTTTTTTTATCTATTAAAGCTGAATTGATACTAAGGCTGGACCTGCTTTATAAATACCACGAACCTTTCCCCCAGGTAGCAGCATCCCGTTTCCATGGCAACCAGGTAAAGCTAGGGTTAATGAGTTCAAAAGGCATGGAGTGCACTGCATACACCGCATACACTACCCTTCTCTACCCCCTACGCCACCCTTCTTTCTGCATCCCTTGTACGTACCCAACCCTACTTGTCTTGAACTAACCCACCACTAACCCATTCGGATTTAATGAATGTTTACATACGGGGCCTAAGCTTTCTCTTAAGCACCCCCAACAAAAATCCCTTTAGTGTTAAGAGCCATGTTGGCGTGTGTAAGTCTTTATTTGCACCTATTTGCCCCTACCCTACACTTCATCCTCCAGCATCATCTCATCACTCCCCCTCATCCCTCCCGCACACCTCCCACCGTCACCATCTCCCTACCGTCCAATTTAATAGCAATTATTTCTGAGTGAGCCGTATCGGCTAGTGGTGGCCAATTTGAGACGGGAAATTGTGCGTCGTGAAAGAAGGGGTCCACTTGAAATTGTATTGTCAGGTTTATTTAGGGACGCGGAGGGAAATGATTTCAGACACTTGGGGGAGAGCTCAGGGGCGTGGCAGCATTCTCTGCGAGGGGATTGCCTGGGTGTTTTGTTTCATAGATAGGAACCGTCGTTTTATACGGTATTATCTTGGAATGCAAATTTAAGAGATCAACCATATCAATACTGGTTGAGTTTCTGGAGGAAGTCTCACAATAGTTTTCTCCCACAAAGGAACTGTTAAACATGTGACAATAGGTCTTCAATATGTATTAAGCTGATTATGGGGATGGGGAAGACGCTCGGTTTACTACGAGCTGGTACTATGATCTATGTAAAGTTTAAATGACTATGGAGAGGAAGTCTTCTGTACACCTGTGTGCAGCCATCCCCTCTATCTAGTCCGTCCAGCAGCGTCCAAGGGACGCCGTGTGCTCTTTACACTGCCCTACTATCACAGATACCACCAGAGATAAGACATAATGAGATCCCCACAGGAGTCAGGGTGCATTGTCTCCTCCCGGTCAGCTGATTGATTGTTTGTCTATTGTAGACCCCCTTCCTCCTCCCTTCATTAGCCCCCCACCCCCACCACCCCCCATACCTGCAGCTTCCACCTGCGGTCAAAGTGACCATCGGTCATGGTGCTGTCCACCCCCGGCCTGTAGCCCCCCTCCCCGGCACACTGACCCCTGCCCGCCGGCCTCCCAGAGCACAATACCCCGACAGGCCAGATAACATCACAGGTACCCACCGACCTGCAGCAGGAAGAGTGCCAATTGAATAGAGGAAAAGGTCAATGGAGATTGTCTACCAGCCTTGCCACTTACCCACCTATTTGAAGAGAAAGGGGGGTTTCCTATCGAAATGCATCCCAGTGAACACAGCACAAAAAGAGGCAAATAATTAAAGCCGGAAGCCAGGTCAGAGATTCAGAGTGAAATTACAGCGCCGCCTTTTGCACGTGTGCAAAAATGGGTTCACGTGAATGATTTGAAGGCTTTTATTGGATGGGATATTCTTTCACTTTCCTTGACGGGTAGTCATTTGTTGTCATGTGCACAATGGCGTTTTCCCTTTTGTTTCCAAACAATCTTCTTCCCTAACTAACCAATGTCATGGCCATTGCTGTTGCACTCCTTAGTTTTGCAGACATATAAATAACTAGTGTTTTGTATCATGTCTAGTAACGGTCGGGTGGGCCTCTTTTTTATGTCACTACTCTGGACGATGGAGATTAGCCAATCTAACCCTTTAGACCCAGATAGTACTTTAATGCATTATGCCCTTGGTCGTTATAATGCATGAATGCAGCAATGGCGAGTTACAGCACTCTACGGGGTTGGTGTATTCAGTCCTTGAAAGGGTCGGCATGATGCCTGGATGCAGGACTCGCCATGCAGGGCTGCATTCATGCATCATGACGAGAGTGAACTGGCCAATATGAGCTAGGTGGTTGTAGCTAGGTGGGTGGGATATTGAATAACCCTATGCGCCTTTCAGGACACACCTGGGCAAAACAGATAAGCGACGTTTTGTGGGAAACAAGAGACTCTGAGAAATAAAGCAGCTCTTTATGCAGGACGTATACGTCGTGTTTATGTGACGTAGTAGTGTGTTTATGTGACGTTGTGCGTCAGTGTGTGATCGTAAATACGGCTGGGTGGTCCGTTATAGGGAGGAAGGAAACAAGAGATAAGGGAACAACGAGAAGAGAGAAAAGAGAATGGGAGTGAAGCTCAGAGCAGGTGGATATTGAAGAAGGGGTGGAAACAGGACATGCATGTACAGTTGTAACAGCTACTTTGGGCTTGAATAACAGAATAAGGGCCATTCAAAATAACACCATGGACATACATGTCCATGCAAAGGTATGGACCAGATCTATATTGGTGATGATATGGATGATGATTAAGAGAGATGGATACTTAGTAGTGCCGGTAGTAGAAAGAAATATACAATGTAGCAAGTAGAGAGATGATGGTCATTTTACCCTCTATCTACCTGCCCTAAGGTATGACCTATGGGTGTGACTTATAACATGGCCACCAGACGGCGTTGGTGTGGTGCCCAGACTGGGGGCAGTCTCAGGTTGCCTAGACTGACCACAAGCAGGTATTGTCCACACCCGGGGGGTAGCAACCCTCACCTGAGGACCTGACCACTGTCGTGTATCGGGTTTACTACTACTCCCATGGTGGGCAAGGCAGAATCTAGGTGACTGGCCTCTACTTTATACTAGTATACTCTATACATCCCATATGGGGACAGCTAAGGGGATGGGAGGCGTATGTGTTGGAGGAGGAGGAGGAGGGGAGGGGGTAGAGTTGGATCCTGTACCCGTCCCCCAGCCCTGTCTCTCCAGTTTCCAGTTATACGGTTTGTAGGTTTACGACCAGGTAGTCGCCGTTTGAAGAAGGGAAGGGGCCGTGTCTGTGTCGGGAGGAGGTGGGGGGGGGGGGGGGGGGGCAGTGAGCTCTCACAGGGAAGGGATGAAGTACTGGTAGGAAACTTTGGCACAACCTGTTGTGACACATATATAACAAACCCCCACCTATTACATTACCGTTGCCTTTCCTCTTTTAAGTTGAAAGCGTTGGCTTGAAAACCAAGGGCCTTATAGCTTGGCTTAAACCGTTAAGCCCCATCCAGCTGGTCCACGCGGTTAAAGCTCACCTACTGGAGGAGGAATGGGAGGCCTGTTACACCATTAGTCGTACATGCACGTAGCAACATGCGTGCTTTAATTCAAATATGTGCATCCCAAGTCGGTCAGGGCCTGGGGCCGGTCGTCAAATTGGTCCGTGTTTGTTCAGACAATGCCGAGGTCTGTGCCGAGTGGAGCCCTGTGTTGGCTAACTGTCATATCCACACTGCAGCGCTCACGTATTTATTTATAGATCGTAGTTATACGTATCACTGCTGTGGGGGCATGATGGTCGCGTACAGATTTACGCGAATCACTACGCAGGCTACACTCTCCAGCAGAACTTACAATCTAATTGCTTATCTGGGACTGTGTTTGGAGAGTGATTAAAGTAGTCCCGGCTCCCACCCACAATGCCCCCACAGCAGCGATACGTAACACGACGACTTTACAACCATTACGTAAGCGGTGCAGCGTGCTGTCATATCCTGACCTACCTGTAGGGGCTGTTATAATAGAAACCCTGCATACAAAGGCATTATGATGAGGTGAAACCATAATGTTACATTATACATGCACTCTAAGGGACGGAAGAGCAGAGGGTAATTTGAAGAAGAATACTTCCGCCAGTGAATTATCATGATGCAAGGGTACTCTGCATCGAAATATGTAGACAGGATCGGTAAAACTGACTTTGGGGCGTCTGTATCTGGTGTCAATTTTTAAGTATCAGGCTGCAGGCCCTTATAGGGCCGATGCCTGATACTTAAAAATTGATACCTGATACAGACCCCCCCAAAGTCAGTTTTACTGATCCTGTACTTATTATTAAATGATTCCTCGGTGAGAAATTAGACATTTTGTATGTGTTTAATCACTGGATTTTAGCAGATGATGGCCATATCACTTCTGGTCTTCTGACTACGCAGAAAGAAAAGAGTTCCCCCTTCTAGACATGTATATTCCCTTTATTTATACAATTTTGGCTTGCTGTTCGATTCAATTGTGTTAGTTGTTGAAAAAGGAAGACAATTAATTAATAATGTGCTCAGAATAATCGAAACAACACCCTGTTTTTCGAGGATTTAGTCCTACCATTCTTTCATTCACAATGCCATGCGGTAGGTAGCCCCCCCCCTCCCAACACACATGTTTTGTAAGGTACCAATCATCGATACATGCAGACTGTTAAAACCCCCACCACCTTTATATATAGGCCTAGGAGTACTACGACTATGTGAGTCCTCCCCCCCCCCCCCCACTCCACCCCACATAAAGGACACACACACATATATATATTTACTGTGTCTCGCAGCTCTGCTAAGCCACAGGGTTTTGTTTCATGCCAGTCACCACCCCTGCTAAACTATTACAGCTTACAGCACATATATAGCTACATTTGTAATTACCACCTTTCCCACCAATCCACTGTTGTGGCATGTATAACGACGTGAGCGGCGTAGCGTGACCAGCCCAGCATAGGGAGGCATGAGCAAGTGTGTGTCTGTGTGTGTGTCGGGGGAGGGGGGTGTTCATTCAATCATAACATTAACAATTGTATATTCATACACCAGTGCTAAGGCCGGAAGCCATCTGATACAAGCCCTCTGATACAAGCCCATTTGACCGGAAGTAGAGTGATACGGCACTGCTGCTCTAACCCTATGGGGTCCCGTATTTAACCAAAACCATTTAATAATAAATACATGTAACTGTGTACTTCCACAGTTTCAAGTTGCGATAGTTTAGTAAAAGCGTCAATTTTTCTTTCTAGAAATACTAAAAATGCAATATCAAATTCGGTTACAGCATAGCCAAAGGGTCTTCAGCTATATATAGGTGTTGGGAAGGAGGAGTGTTGGGGGGGGGGGGGTGTTAGCTGAGAGGGGGCTCGGCCGAGGCATGTAGCCATAGATACATAAGTATAGATAGTGGGAGAGCAATTTGCCAATCGAGCCGGTGAATTCCTGCCTAAAAACACACCCCACCTTAAGTAGTTGGGACCAGCGCATCATACAGACTAGCGCCTCTGTCTGAGGGGCCGCTCGGCCGGGCGCCCCACGCCAATGGGCGCTCGGGAGGAGGTGCGACGGCCGCTAACTTGGCATTGAGGGGGAATATCATGCTTTTGAAATAGATTGCCAACGGTTGGCACGAGTTGATGCCCTCCCTGCCAATAGTGTCCTATCATTGGGGCATATAGGGAGTAGGGGCGGGGGTAGTGACAGGGGGAAGAGGGATGCAGCCAAACCTTCACTGTCACCTCTAGATATAGGAGTTATAGTTGACATTATACATATAGTAGTGCACCTGTAGTTCTGTTTCCTTGTGATGACCGCATTTCCTACATCAAGCAGACTAATGCCTTTTATACATGCCTTGACAAAATTATCTGAAGAAAGACAAATTATTTATTTATATTGTTTTGTGTTCCCCTACAGTCAAGTTGTTGTAACGTCTTTGTTTTCTTGTGTATTAATCACCATGCACCAATGACTTATCAGTGGGGTGGGGCCTGCCCCTCTGTGTCTGTCACACCATTGACTCTACAACAGAGGCCCAGTGGTCAGACTGATATCACGCGGAGTGTCAGTGCATGTTGGGTTGGGCTGTCAGGGAGTACAATGTAGCCCACAGGTGATCAATAACATCATATATAGGTTCATAACATACACGGGTTGGGTGCAGTCAGTGTATAAAGACACACAGGTGATCTATAGATATGACACTCAACTGCCAGAGATGTGTGATCCTCCCATGCACCTGGACCCACCACTTGTATAGACCTTGTGTCTATAATGTCAGTCAACTCCCAGGAGGAACTGAGGGCTTCCTTCTGATAAACTCCACTTTAATAATGTTAAAGTAGAACGTCAAAGAGGTATTGGTAGATGCAATGGGGGTGAATTGTTAGCTGGAAAAGTGACTAATATTTGGCCAGCATCCAGTGGGGGTGATTCTATCTCTAACAGCATGCCCATTATATATGTGGTATTATCTGTATATTGTATATGAATGGCACAACCCTGCCCCTTACCCATTGTGTTCAGCAATTACAATAATGTAGTATATAGTGATGCCAAAACGTATTGTATGAAATGAGTATGTACAATGATGTCAATCTGGACTTCCTCAATGAAGGCAGGTGTGTAGTAGCTAGTACAGGGGCGGATCCGGGGGGGGGGGGGGGTGCAACGCTTTTTGGTACTTTGGTGTTTTGTGATCCCCTTTTTAAATTCCTGGGTCCGCCCCTGATAGTGTATGCAACTAGACAGTAGCACATACCATTATTGATTGAGAACTGTTAAAGAAACCAGATACCCTCTACCTGCGTTAAGGCATTAGGGAAGGGGCGTGTTGTGGGATATGTAACTATGTAGTGTTCTTGGTATGTCTACCCCCTGCAGAGGCAACAGTTCCAGGGTATTTTCCAGATCACATTACAAGGTAACCTGCACTGTATTTTTGAAATACTCATGAGGACCTGTCATCTAGGATTATTTTCACATGGCCTAGTTCCACCATCCAAACCAATACATATTTAATCTGGAGCTACCACTGCAATTGGATCTTGAACAAAGTGCCCAACCTCCCAAGTACCTGTTGACCTCCCTCGTGGCTAAATCCAAATCTGGCCCAGAAGCTTACCCAGCATTACACTGCCCTAGAAATGGACGTATTTGCTACTTATGAATTCCGAGTTCGCCAGGTGTGGCCACTTTAAGTTAGGGAAATGGGGTAGGGGTTACAAAATGATCAAATACAATTTGATTTGGGTTTTGATTTCCTGAGAATAGACCCTAGAATCTTCAGTGTGTCCACTGTTTAACCCCCTCCCCTACACACACATTCCTAGGCCCAAGTACACACAAGTTTAATACATAACTTAGACACACACATCCCTGCCTCCCTATAAGCACCCATACTCTAGACACCAGCCCCGGCTGGCCTCCTCTCTAGACTCTCAACAAGTGAGCACACATGAGCTTACGTCAGTTAGGGCACATTTAAATTAATCACACTTGTTGAGAGGATGTTCAAACTCTGGGTGGGGTAGATGTTGGGGATGGACACTGTAGACTTATGGCAGTCATTCAGAAGCCCTGAAAAGCTCCCAGATTGAACCTATTAAACGGAGTACTAGCCCCATGAATGGGCCTGTAGCAAGGAATAATCATATGTGCACTGAAGGCCTTAAAGCTCTCACAGTTGGATATACCAAATACAAAGTGTACATGTATCCATATTCTATGAATATCCATCACTTGGTCAGTTATTGTTGTACATACTAGGACGTCTAGTACTAATCTCCCTTTCTCTCCACAGCTCCAGGTGATAAGGAACCACACCTGGAGGATATGCTTCTTACTCCAAATCCTGAACATCCTCAACCCCCTAGCTTTACCAGCCTCTACACTGACCTCATCAGTCTACCCTAAACCCAGGTGTATCCCATCTCCGCTGGTGACGGCAGACACCCCTGGCCTCTATCAGTCCATCAGATACTGTCCAGGTACCAGCATCAACCCCAGACTTCCCTTATCAGAGTTTTACCTGTCTCTACACTAGATTCCGTGAACCAGGCCATGGGTTTACTATCAGTCCATGGCCTATCACTGGACTACACGATGGCAGGGGGGATGCATACAAGATTGCTGACAGGGCTGGCCAACATGGGTGGAATTGATGAACGCTGGACATGCACACATACATGCAAAGGTGTGATAATGCACGCCATTAGCACCAAACCCATCTCATATTAATGTATCCAGGAAATGTGTGAATAATTAATTCACTGCGATAAATTACAAGGCTATAATAGATCTATGCCGGTCATAGATCTGTAACCCCATTGTAATTTCCCTAGGGCTGTGTTCAAGAGATGTAAAAAGTACAACTCTAATTGGAGTGGGCGTGCCCAGCACTTTCCCAAGATAATCAACACAACAAGGGAGGATAAATACAAGTATAGCCTGTATCTTCCAGTACAAATGTTGTAAAATGTACAATTAATGCAAGAAATGAGGAATGCACAATTTCATATGTTTCTTGTTTAGGGACATGTATCTGAATCTAATTGCAACCCATTAGAAGGCCTTAGGCAAAGTTATCATTGGTTACTTCAACGTTATGAATGGTGAGGGGGGTGATGCCTGATATGTCTGGAACTATATGGTCGTGCACTCGGCAGTAGCGGGGACGGCGCTATCGTGTCCAGGCTTTACCATCACGTTAACCGGGTCCCAGGGCCCCGATCGCCGCCTACACGTCTACCCCTACCCGGCATCATAGCATGTAAAGCTTATAGAAATGTATTAATGGGCATAATAGGATCATATAGTTTCATGTAGATATACGTATGTAGACCATTTCTCTTAATGGGCCCTATACATATTACCATGCACCCGCAGACACATGCAGTCCCCGATCTCTTATCATTAGACCATCTAGGACTAGATAGGTTAGGATCCCCCGTGAACTATGTGTAGTGAGGCCTATGTCTCGGTGAGCTGTTGGACACGTGGCTGCTGTTGGTGTTCATCACCTGAGTGCCTCTACCCCGGGGGGGGGGGGGCACTCAGATCTGAAATGACTACCCACCTCCAAACGCCCCACGGAAGCGGTAGCGGTGAATCAAAAAATTAGGGGGCGGTGACTCTTCGTACCCTCAAAAATAGGGGGCGGTAACTCTAGAGGAGGGGCCAGCCATTGGGTCTCAGTAACATATAAATGATAAAATGTAAAGAAAACAATTATTATCCATGTCTAATGCACTGATTGCATCAGGAAATACAGATAGTGTTACGGGGATACCTAAAATAACAGGGGTGGTGACTTATATGTGAGGAATCAGGGGGCGGTCCTTTGTATTTATGAGGGGCGGTAGTTTGGTGGCCCCTGCTTTTAGGCAGGCGGTAGTTTGGCAGTCGGCGGGTACTGTCATAGAGTGAGTGCCCCCCCGGGGCCTCTACCACTGCTACCTACCTCCACACCTACACACCTACCTCCACATCTACCTATGGGTGCAGCTTTTATCACCTCGGCCCTGCCATCATGGCACCAACCCTAACCAATGGGCGTGGGATCTGGCCAAAACCCATACCCCAGACAACCCACCACTACAGGTTATATACCCTCACAGGTTCCCTGTATATTAGAGCAAACAGTTTACTATCTGTCTAGTGTCATAGGTGAGAATCATACTCTTACGCATAGCCAATAATTCAATATTTCTGTTTCAATCTATTAAGTAATTTTAAAAAATACAAAGATCAAACGGGTGCTGCGTTGCTTTAGACCTTTCAAATGGGATTGCTTATTTGATGCACGTATGCGTACATCATGAAGAAATTTTCATTTAATACAGTCAATGAGAAAGTTTGGTATAAGGTGCTCCCACCCTCACCTTACGCACACCCCCTGGTACAAGTGGGAGGGGATCCTTGACGTAGGTTAGGGGAAAGGGGTGGGGGTGGGGGTGGGGGTATGGGGGTGGTTTGGCTCGGAGCAGGCCAGGCCTTACCATTGCGGTCCCATTGTGCAGAGGCGGGGGCCCACAGTTCTCTGTAGGAACACAACAAATGCAACCCTCCCCCCCCCCTCCATTTTTCTCCCTTACCTTTAGCCCCCCCCCCCCACACACACACACCTTACTTCCAGTCCCAGCCCTGAACTGCACCGAGTGCAACGTTCGCGTGTGGCGGCAAGGCGTTATTCATGACCGGTAACCCTGGCACTCCCCCCCCCCCCCCCCGCTCACCCACCCCCACACACAGGTATCTAGGGGTCATGCACATGCACATGCACACACACACACACCCTTTTGGTTACAAACTGTTTTCTAGGCCCATAATCTGCTGAAAGTTGATAAATAAGTGATGTGGATATTATGGATGCTGCAGAAAAAGTTTACCTAGTATAGTGATTTTTAAAGTGCTGTGAACAAAAGAAATTAAATGATCAGAACATCCAGCCTTTATTTCATATTCACAGCATGCAGTTGTAACATGGTTTCTGACTGAGAATATACCTCTTAAAATACTTCCATGCATATTTTCATGGATCTCTTTGTCACTGTAGGAGAGGGATTTAAACAGGTTTCCAAGGGTAACGGAAATAAACCTCTGCCCCAGGTACATGTATAACATTCTCCCACGGCCACTATACATGTTACACTGATAATTACCAGCATGAAGGCATGTACATTGTACATGTATATTATACCCCATGCTGCCCCATAAACATGGAAGTGCATATCCATGTACCTGCCTCACCATTACCTGACCCCCATGACATTGGCATGTGAATTTCCTCTGTTTAATTGTTGTGGGACCGAGGCATTAAAAGCGTTGGGGACGAGGATTGCGTGGGAGAAGCGAATATCCCCTCCTGTCAACCAGGTTGCACCCACTGGAGGTGGGGTAGCTAGTGATAGGTGAGGGTGGTGAGGTCAAGGAGGAGAGAGGGGGAGTCATACAGGGACTCCAGGTGCTGCTGTCACTGTCACTGTCAGACACACCCTCCCATACTACAGGTATACCTGTCGGTGCCACTCTGCTGTCACAACAGGGGCGTGTCACTGTCAGTACCCCTCTAACTAAGTAAATTGAAGAGGGGTGTTTCTGCTATACTGGGCACAGGAAAGCAGTCTAAACCACAAATATGTATATCTTCTAGTATGAAGGACAGTATGGAAAAAAAGAAAAGGAAAAAAGTATAATTATTTAAAAGTGGGCTAAGTGAATCTAAGTGAAAGACAAGGGGATGTCTGGAGGCCGGTGCTATTTAAGAACACATGTACCTGGGTGGTGTAGCAGGGGACATGCAGGTGTGGGGAGGACAGCACCTAGTGATTAAACCTAGTTACCTGTGCACAGCACTGACAGGTATGGACACTGGCCTATAATCGACTCATCTCACTGGAATAATTACCCCGGCCCTAATGATCTCTTATCTTAACCAGCTCGTGCTAATTAGTGGGGGGACCCATCGGAGCGGGACGGTGAACATGGCACTAGGGTCTGGGGGAGGTGAGGGGAAGGGGAGACATAACAAACCATTAATCATATATCTCCTGTACATGTTCACCCCACCAGTGACATACCATGTGTCATAAGCAGCTATGGGGAAGCTGGTACACACACAGCCATATCTCCCACACGACCATGCTCAGACGTGGTAGTCTCCATTCCTACTCACGACATGCATTCCGTGATAAAGCTGGAGAATACCAAATATCAAGCCCAAAGCATTACAGTTGGGAAGTTTATGCTTAAACTTTTACTTTAATTAGCATGAGCCCACTTGTACCTAATTTTGCCATGAATGCAATTCAGTCTGCCCCCCTCCCCTTCATCTCTATGTACACATATGCCATTCCGATATTCGAGTAAATAACAAAATGAACACGGGGGGTTCTAATGGGCTTTAAATAGTCGTTGGCGTAATCTGGATGATCCCTTTGTGTTGCAATTATTATAATATCAGATATGGCCTGGTTTAAGGCAGCAATGTCAGAGTTCCTTCCCCCAATCCCCACATCTCCCATCGAGATACGCCTTTCCCATCCCCAACGGCGGAGAGCGGTAGTCACGGTCCGTTGCAGACGAGACGCTGACAGTTTAATTACACGTCAGCGTCCATCATGACGTCACTGTTGTCTGCTTGACGTTCCTACCGCTGACAGATACATTGGTGTCGATCTCCCCTAGTAAACATGGTCCATGTTTTCCTCCTCAATGCTGTGTTGATGTTTACTATAAACTCGTTGAGCTACAGGCTTCTAGAGATAAATACTACCGGTGATCACATTCTATATTTTGTTTTCTCATTGAGTTAATGGTGATGTACATACACGACTGTGAATAGCTCAACTTAACCATTGAAGGAACACTGTATTTTCTATTCTTTACAGGTAAGATCCAAATACACTTGAAGCTAAACATGGCAGACTGTAAGTTATCTTTCCTCTAACCCTTACCATATCTTCTCCAGCTAAAATAGTATTGGCCCAGTTATTTTGGATAAATAGCACGAATCACTGACTTTAGACCAGAAGCCTGCCTGGCGGGGGTGGTATCAACCTAAAAGGGCGCCATGTTTGTTTACCCTTTGAGGGTAAGCCCCCAGTAACAAGTGATGCACACCCCGCTCTACACCCTGGTGTCAGCGGGAGGATTAACCCTTTCACGACAGCATACTGCTTTAATGCACTGTTGCCATGATGTATACAATGTAGTCCTCGCGAGTAACTCGCCAGTGCTGCATTCACGCATCATGCCTTCTCTGCATGGTTGGTACATGACCGAAAGGTGGGGAGGCCACACCAATGCAGCGCCAGCGAGTTACTCGCCGGGGCTGTATTAGTGACACATCATCAAAGGGCTATTGAGGTAGGATGGATGGCGGCGGTGATTCGTCATCAAAGTGGGCTCACACTTGTCACCTGAGCGGCACACGACCTGATAGGGTGCTCAGGTATACCTTTAGGTGTTGGGGGAGATAAGGGTTATCAGGTAGCTACCTGGTGATACCTGTGTGGATGTGGTGCTACAGGTATTAACATACAACACTTGATCACTCACCTGAGTGCCTATACAGGAGCACACTTCACACCTGTATTACTGATAGCAGTAACCTGTTACTCCCTATGTTCATGATAACGATGTGCCGATAGCCTGATAACAGATAGCTGGTCGGCAGAGCGCGGGGCCTGAGTAGCATACTGATTGGGGGTTTGTTCCAGGAGAATTCATTTTTTGTGAGTGGTGATTTTTTTTTGCGTTCTTTTGGGAGAATTCAGAAATGTTTGCCCCATTGTTTGCTTGAGGTTTGTATTATCTACGTTCAGTTATTGAGAGTTTCCAAAGTATTGGCAATTTCAATGGTTCAGGCTATGATATCAACATAGTATCTTCATATCTAGCATACACTCTCAGTATGAAGACTATATTTCAATAGTAAACCTAATGATAGGCATATTATGATGATTATCAACTATGTGATTTTGCTGTAAATGACTGTGAATTGAAGAAAGGGAGATATTCCGACTCACTACCCAGACAGCCATGTTAGAAGAGAAGGGCGGGTAGATAGGTGCTGGAACAGTAAACGGATCCAGACATATTTTTCTCACTATTCAGGTCGTAAAGGTATACGGTCTGGTGGTTGTGAGTCGGAATGGAAGGTAGAATTGGAGTAGGAGGCATGTCTGTGTGTGTGTGGGGGGGGGGGTCAATCTCCACAAACATGTCGCAGGTCGCTGTTCTCAGGTAGGCCGTTTGATGTAGGGCGTGGGGCGGGTGGGCGTGTTGTGGGGGAGATTACCGACCCACAATAGCGCCTGCCGCACCGGCCGGTGGTGGGGATTTAGCCCCCCCCCCCCAGCCCCCCTTTCCATCCATCCCCCCCCCCCCCTCACAGACGGTGTGGAGTGCAGGTGTGACAAAAGACGGGTGGCCTCCACCTCCCCTTACCCTCCCACCTACACTGGGAAATGAAACGTGCCAGTCCACGTCCATACATTATTTAGAGCTTTGTTGGGGGGTTGAAAATACTAATTTAAACACTCCCAGAGTCTCTGCCTAATCGACGAACTTGACACTGGCTGAAAACTGAGCCTGATCTTGGCCGAGAGGGATATTTCAAATGTCGTCTGCTTGCCTTTCAAATATAATATGAGATATATAGACCTTACATGTCAGGGTTTATTACGAGACACGACTAGCTGGTACTAGTAGATCCAGTGCATTCCACCTGATTTAATGGTGTAAGCTTGCCTGATATTGGAAATTCAAGTTCCTGGTACCTTGGGAATTCTCAATATTAATTTGTCTGAGTTGGTGTCTGATTTTGCAATGGTTGTAAAAGGAGACGAAGAACTCTGACAGAGGATCCCAGTCAGAGATTCCGCATTCTCCTAATTCCAACCCCAAACATTGCCGTGCTGATTTTCTCCAGTCTGGCTCTTGTAGTTGTAGACAAAGTGACTCACGACGCAGAGATTAGATATTAGGGAAAGACATTTGAAAAAAAGAACAAAAATAATAAAAAGGTCTCTGGGTTTAGAAAAAAGGGGGGCAGGTAGCACAGAGTGGTGACGGTCCTACAGTGGGCCCTGTGGCAGATGGTTTTCTGTGTGGAGATAAAGCATGTTTTGTGAAGACCAAACTGCTCTCCTCTCTGCCCACCCAACCGTGGAGAATAGAAGACTATAAGAAGTTTCTTACTTTTTGAGAGGTGACTAATTTTACACCCGTTCAGAGAGGTATATATGGAGTGGGGAGCTGTGAGTGCGTTAAGTTTACCTTGGTTTGTAATCCTAGTACAATTGATGCCTGGTTACTCTGAGTGATAATATGACATTTTCAATAGTAACTGCGGACCCTCACTTTCCAGAAAGGTGTTTCTAAACAAGGGGAGTTTGTGTTTTTTGGTAATCTCTTTTTATATATAAGATGTGTTTATCCAATTTAAAATGTCAGTACTTGTTACTGAGAGACAGGTAGTAACAGTGAACTAAGTGTACGAAGTAACAACAACAAAATCTTACCGTAGCAAAGTCACAGTTTGTCGAAAAGAGATTCTATTTATTTTCCTTGAAATGAAATACACGTTACATGTACTATACTCATGTAATGCCAATCAATGCATTCATATTCCCACCCCGCATCACATTGTTTTTCTTTTCAACTGACCCAAAGGAGTAAAACCCCACAATTAATGGCATCCACATATTTGTGAACTGATGTGTGGCGAAAAGCTTTAGTCAATCTGGCTCCGGTCGATAGAGTTAATGCTTTAGTCCACTGAGTCCAGTCTACATGACTAACCGGACACGAGTGGTGACTGCTGCTGACCAGCTGTGCTGAACATGGGGATTCCCCACGCCTGTCAGTATACCTGTCACAAGGGTGTTGGCATACCTGTCAATGCTGACGGTGACACCAAACACACTCCCATCAGTCAAGTTGCAGTTTTTTGCTTAGCTGTCAATGTGGTGATGGTGCATGCGATTTGCTGAGGAAGAGTGTTTGTCTGACTATAATATAAACCACTGTATGCTGTTAAATATTGTGATATGTTGTGTTACCTGTATCAACATCGAGTTAAAAAAGACACACAAGAATATAGCGGGGCAATGTTAGCATTTTGAGGGGGTGGGGATTCAATACACTTCTGCCATGGAAGGATTTCTATTTGTTGTTGTTTTCCCAGACGCTAGGCATGGTGCATGTATTATTGTAGGGGGAGGAGGGGGCACTAAGTGTTACCCTAGATCCTCCAGGGCGCACCCACCTGTTATAACACATCCAACACCATACAGGAGCTCACCCTCTCACTCACCTGAGTTATCGATTAGTTCTCAAACCCATACCTGCATCATCACCACTCTTACTATATACCTATGCCAGCAAACCCTTTCTGTACCCAGTCATGACTTAGCACAGGTGGGGGGTAGCCACATGTTTAATATATTGAACACATTTCACCCAGTCCACCACTGCCTGGCTGAGAATGACCAGCTCTGGGGACCAGTGTAGTCTGGCCGCTGCAGGGTAGTGAGTTGGCCGCCTCCAGTGTTGGTTCTCCGGCGGCCGGTCGGGGGCTTAGCGGCCTAATCTGGCCTCTTTTCTACCTGGGCCAGGTGTGCTGGTGATTACAGGTATTACCATACAGTCGCACACCTGGAATTAGTCCTACTGCAATGTTTCTGCCCTCCTGTGGCGTCACCCAACCCCTACTCCTTATACCTCCTACTGTGTGCTACCCACAATGTCACCCACCCACCAGGACGCTTACTGCAATAATGCCTTTACCTCTCTTACTGACACCCCGAATTAACACAGGCCCCTTTACAAAACCCCACCACCCAAGGGACTGAACCTAAGCAGGGGGGCTTAGGGGGCATTGTCTCCTTACCCCATGGCCAATAGCTCTCTCACACCCTCCCCTCCTTTGTGTGTCCCAGAGACAATGACCCAATCAAAGTCATGCTCTGGGTGTGTTTCTTCTATCTGTAAGCCTTGCTACAAGAATCACACATGATTCCATTGTCGTCTGCTTCTGACAAAGATGACAAAGGGCGTTCACGGTAATTGCCTTGTCATTATGGGTGTCCAGCGGACCCCCAGTGGTGCAACATAGAAAGGTGGCTTTCTGACAAAAAGCAACACTGTTACTCTTTTTGTGAGCCTAATCGTAGGTGACCAGAACATGTGTCGTCTGCCATGTGTTTATGGGTGCGCGTCAGATAGGAAGACTTGACTTTTGTTGAATGCTACTTGACAGAACATGTACGTACTTTCTTACTGACAAGTATGCTACACATTGTATTTTTAACACATAAAAAGAGTGTTTACAGAAACTCCATGAGTATTAGAAACAACTTATCCTGTTTTGGTTAATAGTTGATCATAATCATAATAGTTTAAATTACCCAGGTAGTTAGATAGTAAGGTCAAAATTAGTTTTGAATATCTAGTTTATCAGGTTATGCTTCTAACTATTTATACATAAAAATCAACAGTTATAATGAGTTGGCAAGACAGATGTAGCACAATGAAGATGGTGTGTGATAAAGTATAAGTTGGGCTCCAGCCGTCTGTACAATTTTAGCAGGCACTAATTTGCTTATAATTAATGAAGAATTATACCAAGTTTGACCCCTTTCTAAATGATTATTAGTCGTTAGACGATACCCCGTCGTCTCCACAATCCATAAATGCACCTCCTTAACCTAGCTGAGGCCTTATTAACTCAACTATTTAGAATGAGTCACAGTTGAAATCACTTGAGAGCTTAGTATAGGTGCGTGTTTCTACATATACATCAGGTGTATAACTTGAATTAAGTTTTTTACACGTTTTTTATCCTCTTGTCAAGGGGATGCACCACTTTCCCATAATCTGGTGGGCAGGCATATAGTTGGCAAGGCGAAGGAAGTAATTTTAACCTCAGGGTTTGAGACAATAATGATAGCTGCCTCTGTGATGATTATGTACTTGTATGAGGTTTTAGAGAGGTCCTCCATGGTATGTGAAATGGGCAAGATTATCAGAGCAGTGATAAATTCGGTGCCACAACTTCGCTCTGTACGATAGCTGTTAGTTGTAACGATGTGATAATTTGACACTACGCATATCTGCAACTTGTCACGAGTTATGCTTTGAGTAATGCGACTTGTTTTGATTTAAGCTAGACAGTTTTAACATTCTTATGCTGTGACTGACCTAGTTGAATAGCATACTATCTCATACGTGCAGATGTGGGTCTAAGGAGTAAAATTGCCTTTCCTCACTTGTTATCCATACAGGTGGGGAATACCCTCCACACGACACCAGCATTGGTAGCTTTGCACACAGTGATCCTTTACTCAATTTCAGAAACTAAGCCGTATTAACTATAGTACAATCGATTGAACTAATTATATTTGAGTTAATTACTCATTATCAATCATTACTAATCACCAAGTGCTACAATGCTGACAGGATCAAATGACAAGTCCAGCTGCTAGCCCTTTATGGGCCACAGATTGGTTCATGCATCATGCCTTTTAGTCGTCATGATGCATCATTGCAGCCCAGGCGAGTAACTCGCCAGTGATGCACTCAAGCACCATGCCATGGTCGGCATGATGTAAGAATGCAGCACTGGTTAGCAGACCAGAGCTGCATTCATGCATCATGATTACCAAAAACAGAAGTCATTAAAGCACTGTACAGGCTTTAAAGGGCTAGTAGTCCGTGGTGGGGTAGGGTAACAAACACAGTGGGCGTCAGGTGGTGGTCGATGCTGATCTGGATCCTGCTTATCCTGATCCTCACAGCCTTATCTCCAACTGATACCCCAGGTCTGGCCGGCTGAGAAGATCCCTTTTGATGACCTGTCATCTGATACAGATTATCCTGGCCAAAGCCTCAGTCGCCCATGTAGTGCTGCCCGTCTGATTTGGTGAGCTCATACTGTGACTGGTGCATCATTTGGTAGAGATCCTCTCAAATACAGTGACGTGATTCCATCACAGTCAAAATTCAGTTTATCTCATGCTTGCATCCCCCCTGCAATTCGATTTGAGAAAAAATAATTTGCCACAGAAAGAGTTAGTCACTTTCTCTCTATATTTACTATGTATTATCACTAGGTAGAAGTCCCAGGTGTAATTACATGTATAAAGCTAACCAATAAGCAGGTGGGCTCCCACTCCCATGTGGCCAATAAAGCACATAGTAGCCACATACAATGGCCAAAAACAGCCACGTTCTCCCCTAGTCCAAAACCAGCACAAATTAAAAATAAAATAATCATAGCACCCATTAGGTCCCCACATGAATGTGCAGTATACAACTACAGGCCTATAATATTTTCAGCCCCTACTTTTATGATGTGGCTATGTATGGATAGGGGTGAGCGGCCACCAGTTGTTGGTCATGGTAGAGCATTGTGTGAGTGTAACCCACACTGGGGGCCCCCGCTGTGCAGTATGCTGGTAGTCACCTATGGGCTATTGTCCCAGCGCCATCTGATACAACATGCTGCTCAGGCCTGCCCACAATGAGCCGTATACCTGCTGCATGCCTGCATTGAGCAGCTCCCATTAACTCGGCCTCAGGCCATGCCCATTGTTTTATGTAGAGAGTGTATGCATATCAGTAATGGCAATTAAACGCATGAATGAAGAGGGTACTCCCCCTGTGTATTGGACTCATAGAGGTGTTTTATACTCATGTAATAGTTAGTAACGATACATATTGACCTAATTTGTATTTATGCGGTTTTCATTGGGGAGATACTGGTCCTTTTCCTCTCTCGAAATCATAGTAAATGTGCAGTCTAAATGGTGAGATGTATTTGACAGCTCCCAAAACATCGTTAGACAAATAAATGTAGGTGTATTTATCCCTAGATATCTCTGGCAGCAGGCCCAGTGCTTACCTGGGAATGGGCGGGGTTCTTCTCACCCTGACCCCCTGCGCCCCTGTACCACGTCTAACTACACCTTGTCATGTCACCGCCGGGCCTCCTGTGACACCGTGTGTAGGATCTTACCGTCTAAGACTCGGCCAGGGACAGATCCAGGGGAGAGGTGACCTGTGGGACAGGGTAGCATCATTAGTGATATTACATTTAAAAACAAAAATTAGTTTGTTTATAACGTAATACTACGTAGATACTAAGGTCTATAATAGAGATGGTGTGGAGCTGGTCGTGGTAGTATGATACTTCACCTTCTAGACCCAGTGTTTGATACCAACTATACAGTTTGTCTTAGATCTAGTCCGATTTGTGGGTTAAGCCCCTGCTTTGATGTCTGCAAACTCATTTCAATGTTCCTTCAAAAAGCAAAGTAATAAGTATCCATATATCCCTCTACAGACCAGAGTCCAGCACTCAGCCAACGTTCAACTCTACAACCTCGTTGATTTAAATGGTTTAAGGCCGGAGGGTGGCGCCCGTCTGGCAGCTTAACGCGCCAAGGGTGTGTTTATTTTTCGTTTTTCCACCTGAGTTATTTATTGGGTCCGGGAGCAGTGACTTTGCATCGTGGACATGTTAAAACCAGTGGCACAATTTGTCACCAAGTGGCGAGTAGCATAGGGTCGGGGCCCACTGAGAACAGCCAGCATTGTGCCAACAGGTAACATGTCAGGGTCTAGACTCTACACCTGGTGTGGGATTACTACACATGGAGCCTGGTCACAGGAGCTGCCATAGCTGGGGGACATGGCCAAATCTGGGATTATCACCAGCCTGTGTGGCTGCCTCTAAAACTGATGCCAGGCTAAATAAGACCCGGATTGTATATACCGTAAATTCTCGCGTAGAAGCCGCGGCTTGTACGCGAGTCAGACTCAGCTTTCTTTTGATACCAAACATGCCTATATAGGGTGCGGCTTATACGAGAGTTTTTATTACTATACTACAGTACCAAAATCGCAATATTCAGACCACCTCTGTGGCTTATATAATTTGTCAAAGTTAGGGGTGCGGCTTATACGCGAGTTAGGCTTATACGCGAGAATTTACGGTAGGACCTTTTGATGGACAACCTTTACATACTGGCTCCCCACGTCCATATATTATGATTATGGTCTCACACATAGGGATCACATATATTTATATTAAATGATAGCAGCGATGTCTGTGCTTAGTAGCAATGAAACATCAGATAAAGAAGTCCCACCTTTACTGTTTAAATACATTGCATATTGTTGAAAAGTTCGTGCAGTGGAAAAAGGAGGGAAAGTAGCACTATAACTGGCAACATTGGTGGGCTCTGTTACTGTTAGTGGAATCTGAAGGTGAGAGGTGTGGCTTGTTTTATGGGCAGAGGTCCTGCTGGGTAAGAGTCCAAGGCCAGACCCCCGACACCCTCAAGTGCGGCAGGAATTCAGTGCAGAGACCTAGGGTTAGGAAAAACAAGAAAACAAGCTGCTCTTGGTGCCACTTCCCGTCGTCAGGGGGCTCTGGCAGCGAGATGACGAACGAGACTTGGCGGGAGGGGGTAGCAGGCAACATTTGGATGTGAGAAGACGTGTGGGATGGGGTGGAAAGATGGAAGGAGAATGAATGGAGAAGTGATGAGTGAAAGAAAGTGGAGATTCAAGAGTTTGCCAACAATAGATCCCCAGTATGAGGGTGAAGATCTGGTTTGCTTTGTTTGGGGGAGATATCTAGAATGTGGTGATATTTTATATTGATGACACTATTTAAGTATGCCTGTCGGACCGTCATGTGCGAGTTTGACTACGTTGACAACAAGAAGTCGGAAATTGCCTGCTGAGAACGTGTATAAAGACGTGAATGTACATTTAAGATTAAATGAAACACAATATATTAAAGAAGAAGAGAAAATAGCTAATAAGTGAGTGGAAATGACAAATTAAAAGGGCCACTGACGATGTGATAAAGAGTGACGGAATTCTTATTCCGTGGGTGTTTTTGAATGGACGATTTCAGAAGTTCAATTAGTTTGGATCATTAATCAAGTTTAGGAGTGCCCTTTTTTGTCAATAGTGTTGCCACACACGACGAGGGGACAAAAAGACCGATTCGGTGCTGCGTCATGGCACAGCCATTCACTTTCCTGACGTGATAAATCCTCGCTGACCAAGTTCCCATGACTTTGAAGCCTTTACCGCCGGAATACCTCATAAGTCTTGGTCGGCCCGAGACAGAAGGGGTACACAGTATCTGAAGTGGGGCCTGCAAATGACCATAGTGTCCGTCAACACTTGGGCCCCACCCTCCTCCCCACCCTATCCATTAGAACCACTGGCTGCACGTTTTCCACCATCAGAATGCCCCATTTTAACTCTTTCTTATCAGGGCTTATTTCTTCTTGTCCTGAACACCCCCTCTCTGCAGGTTTAGTCACTGTATCACATTCATCCACTTTTTCTCAAAGATCAAAGTATAGCGCAGACTGTATACTAGTAGTCCATTTTGTGTTTCGCCTGGCTTCAGTTTCGCGCTAAAAGAGCGGAAAGCGTTCGGAAATGACAAAAGCAGACGACTTTTACTGCACTAGGATACTGGGCCGGGAGCTGCTCTGTTGGTGTGTCTGGTGGCCTGAGTTGGTAACCTGAGCTGGGGAGGGGCTCGTGTCGGCCTCCCTAATGACTTGTTCGTCTCTCACCGCCCTACATCTGGTGCTGTGTAAGTGGGAACGGTTTGTGAGCTCACCCTATCACATGTCGGCCAATAAAAACCGCCATATCTCCCTCCTCTCTCCGTGTGGCCGGCAGCGAAGATGACAACACGTTGTCTGCTATTTCCCCAGGCCCTGTATGATGTACAGTACTAAGGCGGCAAGTCATGGGTCTTTTATTTTCTAGGCTCTACTCTGAACAGAAAAATAAATTAAAATCAGTAAATAAAGAGATAGACAAATAAATAAAAAGGAGAGGATGAGCAGAGATAATACAAACAGATTGAGGCAGTTGAGGGCCGGAAATAACACAGGGAAATTATCTATGATAGGGGTATAGGTATCACTACCTGCTGGTAGGAAAGATGAGGATACTTGGCTTCATTTCAACATGAGCTGCTTCCACATTTTCTGAATTACAAAGTAAGATGATAGGCCTACTCTTGTTCATCGTTCTGAAATAGCTTACTAAGCATAGCCGGGAAACAACACCAGAAGACTATGCATGTACATTTATGTGAAAACAGTCATGGCATTGCTCTTCCTTCTCCTACAATTTACATACTGATGACATATCAGAAACATAATATCATCCAGTTTCCCATTTCATATCAATCTGGGAGAAGTCTTGGATTTCTTGATGACTTCATCCTCCTGGCAGGGACCACCCTGGAGGAGAGCCTGGCACCTGGTCAGTCGGGGGTGTACTAATCAGTGTTGAGGAATGCTGATGACCGCTACTCCTGTGGGTGTCCACCGCCAAGTGCACCCCAGTAAGTGGCCACATCCGTCTGGTGGGACACTGACACCCTCCATGTCCTGCTACCTGACCCCTCACCCCTGCCCACCCACAGCACGACAACTAGAATATAGAATATATAATACCCTGTCCAACAGGACAAGGACAACCAGCCAAACTCATCTGTTGTTACTAATAACAGTAACAGTAAAAAAGGATAATCATATTGAACCTAGGCCAACCAAATACTGATTTAAAAAGTGAATTCACAATTGGTATTGGAATAATTTCTCATCATTTATCTATATAAGAATTTTGGGGTATACACCTGAGACTCCAGTTTTCAACTGTTTAGCTTTAATGATGCCTACTGCCTAGTTGGGGCTACACACTGACTGACAAGTGGTGATCCTCCAGTGAGGAGCATGGCCAGGCCTGAGGGGGAGTGATCTCCTTTCTGTTGTCGTGTTGGACACCTGTATGTATACATGGTGGATCCATGGTGTCGGTGTTAGGGTCCAACTTCTAAGGCTTGAAGTCATATCCACAAGGATTTTGTCATGTTGAATCTTGTTAATACTTCTTTAAATCCGATATTGCGACACCCCTGTACACCCCTGGATTTAGTCTGGGTTGATACATGACCCCAGTACATGACACATACCATCTTGAACTGTTGTTTACCTGTGGTTCTTCAGAAGACGTGTTTTTACATGAAGTAAAATTGCTACTTACTCCACACGAATGTGGAGTATTTTTAGTTTCAATCACAAAGTACCACATGCTATCTGAACATTTATCTATCTAGTCCATGCATATCTAACCTCTCCCTACCCCTTCTCCCACAGTATCAAACGCACATTTAGATCATAACCCAAATATAAGCTAACTCACAAACACACACTTGCATAAAAAAACTTCAGATACCGATCTAACCAGAGACAGTTTAATTCTCAACTCTCCTATCTGCATCTAGTCAGTCACAAAGTGCCCGGGGCTGGGTAGCATTCTCAGGGAGCCTAAATTTAGCTTTTAATTGGCCCTCATAGCTCTCTGTACCCCCTAGATATAATGCAGCCTGTGACATGGGCAAGCAGAAGAGGTGTGACATTTTCCCTCTTGTGGCTTGGGTGAGATTGGAGAATTAGAGAATTAGCGGAGATTTACGCCTTGTCAGATGTGCTTGCAGATTGCCATGCCATTCCTAGTGGAAGGGATAGTGTATGGAAGTTAAGGTAAAGGTGGGGGAGGGGATGCTCTTTGTCGGTGTGGATGCTCCTTCTATGGTGGCCCACTCGCATCCATCTTGTCCCCCTTCTTTCACCTCCTCCTGTGGGACCCCCGACTGGTGTCGTTTTGCACAGCTACATGTAGCAAATTCCCACTCCCGGCCCCTTTTTTCTCCCCTACCCCCCCCCCCTCCTTCTCATTTCCCCCCGTCTCCAGTAGGCCACTACCACTACCACCACCACGTCGTCACGCACTGATTGTGCACACCGCTGCTGCTGTTACCTGGCTAACTGGAAACCAGAACGTTGTAATAAACTCTACCAGACACCCCCTTCCCTCTCTCCTCCTGCCGTCCTATCCCACTACCTGCACACATTACTATATACTAGTACCAAGGAGGCCCTCTAAAACCACCCCCAGTGTTCCCTCTTCTACACGCCATTGTGTAGCACCGAGTATGTTATAGCTGTATATAAATGGTCGTTTTGCCTCTGCTCTACTTACCCGTAGTATTCCCTATAACAGCCATGGTTACGGAGCAGCGTGGGACTGGGGAGATTATCGATCAAAACAGGGAACAAAGAGCATTTGGGTTGGAAATTAAGACAGGTCGGAGAGAAACTGGGAAGAAAGTTAAAACGCGATATTACTACAGGTGCGAGTGCCTGCATCCAGTAATACGATTCTGGAGAAGGAAGGAGTAGGTTTTCAAAAAAAGGAAGGGCGGAGGGGGGAACTCAATATTTCGACAGGTATGCTTGTGAAAATCGAGTAGGTGATCACTAAGTGAGGGAAGGTAGGCATCACCTGAGGGCACACACTGGTATTAAGTAGCTGGAGTAAGGAGCCGTAGCCAGCGGTAGGAACCCCTCATCCCGGGGGTGGAAGGTGTAAAGTAGCCGCTAGGTGTCAGGTCAGTGTTTGTCTTTGTGGTCACGTGACCGTCTGAGACGCCGGCTCCGTATTGATCTGGGATCAAATGTCCCGATAGGGGGCGACACCGCCGGGCAGGAACCGCACGTCGCCGGGCATGCCGGGAACCGCCGACCCCCGCGCCTCCTGTCGACAGACAATGGAGCTAGGAAGGTAGGATGACCAGAAAGAAAGTCATACCTCCCAAAATCTATGCAGGTTACAGGATGTCATCTTCGGTTTATGTCAAGACGTCTATACCGGTATGCCTACATGTAGATAGATATGATATTACTCATACTGGGATGGCCTGCATAATTATGTATGATGTACTATGAAAAGTATGATGCAGTTGTGTGGCGACGTTTCCTTCTTTGAACACTGAATACAACCATAGGATTAACATAGATGTGTTCAATACACATTTCCCCACATGACTCTAGAAGCTATTGGGTAAAAAAACAACTAACGGGTTTGCGGAGTATTCCAATAAATACGCGTAGATATCACATTTACAATGTATTGCCCCAGACCTGTGGTCTTCCTAGTAGTATGTCTGGGCTCTCTACACCAGTGTTTATTTGAACTCTACACACAAGGGGTCTAGGAGGCAATGTTTGATTAGCCGATAATAACGGGGACAATCTGTGGACCATGGTGAGCGCTAAAGGGGAGGTGGGGGGGGGGGGATTCCAATAACGGACCGACGTCGCGCGACGTTTGCTTCCGTCTAAGGTAAAGAGGTCAATGCAGGTCAACCGGGAGGCCAAGGTCAAACGTAGGGCAGACTAGCATCTGATATGCCCCAGCAGAGGGTGTGTGCCGCCCACCGGTATCCAGACAACTCGTCCACCCACCAACTCGCCCACTACCAACTCGCCCACCAATTATCCTGGTCAACTCGCCCACTGTCCAGGTCGCCCACTGTCCAGGTCGTCCACTGTCCAGGTCGCCCACTGTCCAGGTCGCCCACTTACTAAGTCGCCCACTTACCAAGTCTCCCACTAACCAACTCGCCCACTCTCCAACTCGCCCACTCTCCAACTCGCCCACTTGTACTTCTTGTGATTCCTCCATATCCAATGAGTGGGCGACTTGGTAAGTGGGCGACTTGGTAGGTGGGCGACTTGGAAAGTGGGCGACTTGGTAAGTGGGCGACCTGGACAGTGGGCGACTTGGTAAGTGGACGTCATGGTAGTGGACGACTTGGTAAGTGGACGTCATGGTAGTGGACGACTTGGTAAGTGGGCGAGTTGACTGGAATTCCGCCCACCTGACAATAGTGAATCATGGCCCACACCTGGATGGAGCGGCCACTCGGTGACACCAGGTAGCCACCGGGAGTCAAGTGAGCCCAGTCACAGACGGGTGTTTGGGGAGGTCCTGAGGTAATTTATTAAATCCTCAAATATAAGCACCATATGGGGTGAATACATTTACCTAGACTGGGGGGTATTGGAGGTGCAGTGTTGGCCCCTCTACCTGACCCCTTGTACCTTGTAACCCCCTTTACTGTGACTTCCAGGATGTCAGGTGTGTTAAGTGATGGATCCCCACAGCCCTCACCCCACCCAGTTTTCTCACCTTAGCTGTCCCCTACAAACAAACAGCCTTCAAGTAAAAAGAAGGATAGTGCTGACTGCATTCACCCCACACCCTTCTACTTTGGTGTATTTGCCAACTAGGGGTCTTGTCACACCTTTCCTCAAACAGGGGTCCTTACTATATCTTCTCCATGGTGAACAAACAACACTGCTTTTCTGATCAGATATCTAAATGTCCGTTTATTGCCTTGAAAGAGATGCATAGGGGATATCATATAAAGAGAGAGAAAAAAAGAGGAAAAAAAACAAAAAAACAAGGGTCATGATAGGGCCCATACACTGCTGGGCTGTGACTGTCCAACCATTGTGCTTTATGGCTTTATATGCCAATTATCTGGTCTCATTCCCCCCCCATTCGTTTATGGTAATGTACCCATAAATGGACAACGGCTACCACAACCAGTCTCTTGTGCCGAGAAAGACACAGACTTACAAATTCTAAACTAGTCCATAGCTAATTCAAGTTTTAATTATACAGATTGACTGCTGTAATGTGTCACTGCTTCTATCGACCGACCTATTTGAGATGTTGCCGGGGATTTCCCTGCAATCTAAATGGGTGGATGAAAGGAAGGGGGATTTATAATTGTCTGTAGCCTACAATGTAATTATCTGCTTTGAATATGTTTATTCTTTTCCAAATTGCCATATAAGAAAGGCTATACTGTCAATGAGCTTTTTTCTTCTAATAATACCCACTTCAATGGAGTAGATCTATTATGGAAGGGCGAAGGGCATTTGTATTTGAATGTAATGAGAACAGAACGTGATACACTGTACTTCCATTCCCTGTCATATCACAATAAGAATCAGCCTGCCATCATGACCACCAGTCATAGAAGGGTTTCCATAGAAGCAGCACATTCCTGCAGCATTCCACCCTCCCCCTGTTGACAGAGAACATGTGCCCTGCGTCCATCCCTCCTCCATTGTCCACAATGGCGGCCATTGTGGTTTTTATCCCATATTCACCTGATCGCCTGTCAGTCTAGCCTCCTCCCGGCTCCCTCACCTGTCAGAGCTCGTCATAAACACAGCATTACCACACAAAGCTACAGGTTGTTGTCGGACTGCAGGGCTTCGTGCAGGCCCTCTTCACACACCCTCATCTCCCATCATCCACCACACCTGCCCGTGTTGGATCTGCCACTTCCGCCGCTGAAAAGGGTAAAATTGCACGGGCGCTGTGACACCGTCGCATGCATGTCACGGTATGAGTGGTGCCCCCTCTCGGCGGGCGCTGCAAACAGGGAGCGACATGTCGGGGTTATACAATGGGCAGACCGGATGCAGTACCTGAGGCAATTGCCTTTCTGATCTGCACATTGCTGGTATGTCGCAGGTGAGATGATAGATCAGGTAATTTGGAGGCCGTGTAGATAAGAGGGCGGTTTACATGAATGTGGCTTGTGGATGGGACAAGCTGTCAGCTTTATTGTGATGGTAATTGGGCTGGGTAGTTAGGAGGGTCACCACGTCAGGGTGGGCAAGATGATTTGGCTAGTTTTGATATGAAAAGCATCCAATGTTCAACAGTATGTCTCTATGACGTCGAATGGTGTGCTTAAACATTAGCGTGTTTCTCATGAATTAATATCAAATTGCACAAACTTTTAATATCAAATTGCACAAACTTTATACTTCACCAATGCCTTTCACAATAAAGCTAATATCCATATTTCTGACGGTGGTTTTGCCATTGTAATTCAAAATGTCATCCCCTGATACGTGCGGGGGCCACAATACAAAGGTATTCCCTTTGATCTGATATATCTAAAGAGGAGATGTGCTAATCATCAGATAGTGTATAAATGATCAAAGGAGATTTCGAGTAGGGTCAATATGGGTATTGTGCCACCCGAGGAAAATGCGTGTATGCATACCTCACCTACAACTCTCAACCAGAACATGCAAAGAGATGCTAAGGTTTAATGCATTTCTCCAGGGTATTCAGCAACCAGTTTCTTCTGGCAGACTTAAAACATTGAAATTCACCTCCAGGTGAGGAGACCTGTGGTGGTTGATTCAGATTGGTAGGATTGATGCTTGCTGTATATATACCTGAGCTTTACTGGTATAGAGCATTCCTAGCCTACCGGCGCCGGCTGCCATGGTAACAGGGGCTGGTGGTGTATTGTGCAGACCACACCAGCTGGCTGCTTCATTCTGTCCTGCATTCTGTGCTGTCTATGTGTGTAGAGGTCTGGGCCGCCACATAAAGCTACAGTCTGAGGGTCTAGGTGGCAAATAGAGGTCACCTGTGTGTGACAAATGGTGGCCAGAAAATGCGCCATTTCAACTTGAATCGCCTCCTAAAGAATTGCTTCCTAATCCACTATTTGCATAGGTTTGGTCGTCTGAATAGGCCTCTCCAATGCATGGGGTTGTCCACCCACCGTTGTTACATGTCAACGAGAATGGAGCATACGGAAATCAACTAGAAGTCATATTTTGCCCCTGAAAGGCCTTTTCAATGTGAGGTGTATAGCAATCGAGCAGAATAAATATTCAGTGTTTGTTTTGGACATAGATTTGTGTGAGAATCGTGAGGAATGAGTGTGGCATAAATATAAAGGTGCACCTGAAGGTATGAGGTAAAGGTATAATAAGAGTCTTATCGGGTTGCTTCTGACTTAAACATTGGTTAAACTTTCCAGGCATGATTTTTCAACTGGCACTGCCCAACTTTTGATTCCCCTCTTCCAAATGCAGCATTTCTTCGAACCCCGGGGATCTGCCCGGACTGGAATTTGCTCTACCTGGCGGCGTTAGACCTTAGACATTGGGGTTTGAGTTTAGACATTAGTCTATTAGTAAGTACGTCAGGGGGTACGTCAAGGTGTCTGTCTACCACCACCTCCTAGCAGCAGGAGACAAACACTACCATCTGAGTGAGGTGGACATCTTTTTGTGTAATCAAGCACTTGATGGAAGGTTGGCTTTCAGGCAGGCTTCCCCTGTGTTCATCTTCAGACAGGGGGTGTTTAGGGGTCTGTCCGGGGCACTCACCCCCTGCCGGGGATCCCCTCAGGTGGGGGCAGTGGGGAACACCCCTTTACACCTGGAGGGTCCTTAGCCAGTCTAGTTTGTCATTGTGTTCGGCAGACATTTTGTGTTGGATTGAAACGTCTCGACCAATCAACGGTCCCGTTACATCACGTCGGCGGGATGCCCTGGCAGACAAGTCCAGTTGGATAATATCTCATTAATGCAAGATTGAGGTCCCAGGAGTCTTGTTGTGACCGGGGCAGGTATTCCCAGGACAATCAAGGCCAACTGGCTGGCACTGAACTAAACCACAGGCAGAAAAGTATGTGGCCGAGGCAGTGATCGTTCCCATGGTATTGATGGCCACAACTGGTCAAGGCAAGGCTTTACTGGTGTGGGAGGCATACTAGTAGTGTGCCAATTTAATAATACATTTCCAATGGCCATTCTGCTGGAAACAGCACCACACGTGTATTGACATTTGGTCATCTGCACAGAGTGGGGCATAATGGAGGGTAACAGATGTTACTGACACTGCTGGTTGTCCACTTGTGTAAACGTCCTTCATCAGCTCTTCATATCGTTACCGTACCTACATGAGCTCCCTATCCCCCTCATCTCATGTAGAAATGCTATACATACTCCAACAGTTATACAACTCTGATTCTAATCTCACCAGCATCTGTTCTTAGAATTCGATATGTTAAAAGACTGTGTCCTTACAATTGCTAGCCATCCCATAGTTGATCGATAGTGATATGATACTTTAGCCATTGTCCACAATGTACAGTATACATTGTACATGTATTGTAATATCACTCATATGCCATAGTTAGTTATATTAAGCCCTCCAATGCTCCCAAGATTAATTTCCAAAAGAACTTGGATAATCTGGAGGAAATGGCATTGGACTTAAGACGCCTGGTGTCCTAAATATAGGTAGAGGATGGGTTGGAAGTAGCGTTGGAAGTAGGGTGACAGGTAAATGGTAAACTTACAAATGCACTACCTCTTCCCACGGTCAGGTGTAATCCCTACTAAGGGTCGGTCAGAGGATATTAATAAAACGCCAGCCATTCATCCCCTCCATCCGATCTGTCCCAACCCCCTCTGGAGCCCCACTTGTCATGCACCCACCAGGTGTGACGACCTCATCTCCCACCCACCACCACCTGGAGGACCCTGCAGCACAGCTCTAGGCTGCTGGAGGAGGCGTGAATAGCATCACCAAACCTTAATCCCTTTGTGATAGATCATAGCTGGTCTGGAGGCCCTGCCCTCATTAACTGAAGGCTGAAAGGTGGGTAGGGCAGGGGTGGAGGCTTATAGTAGGGAGTCCCATTGGAAATTAATTGATTACCTTTAATAATATCCAAAATGTGCATTTGATAGAGAAGACATAATGCTAATCCAAAGTAAAAACAGAATGTTCATATCTTCATCAGTAAATGCTTGAGAACCATCGAAATATGGAAACTCCCCTATAAGTTTACCCCTGCTGCGTCTATATATAACCTACAGCCAGTGGCACGCACTCTGAAGGTAAAGTGGTGGCTGCATGGCAGTCAGTGACGGCCCTGCCTGCAGCTACTACCACTGGGAGTAGAAAATCCATTAAATTTAAGTTATAATAGCTCGATACCTAAAGCAAGCAGGTTATTGATTATTTTACCAATGTTGAATATGATTTAGTGCCTTCTGTTATATATTTTCTCATTGCTGAAATGTTATTATTTCTGTTCATTAACATGAGCATCACTGGGCTTAAAATCCGGGAGAGATATGAATAGATAGGTAGGATTTTATGCAAGATTCTTATGATAAAATATCTATATATTTTAAATACCAGACACCTGTTTCTAGATTCTTACTCGATCTTATTGATATGGGTCATTTTAAGTCTATTTTAAGTATAATTTCTGAACTAGATATGATACAAAAATAGGTGTTCGATCCACATGTGTGCATGACCAAGTAGAACATGCCCATGCCCTTAGTTTCAATGGGGAATGCCTAGATTTCCCCGGATTTCACATTAAGTGAGAGATACAAGTTGCGCCCTACTACATAACTAAGGGCCATGGCCTATAGTGGTACTCACTGGGAGCACCGGGGACACGCTTTGCTGACTGAATGGGACTCCCTACTTATAGGGATCACTTGGGGATCAGAGGGGGAAAGACAATCACTGTTGACCCACCCTCCCTGCTGTTTTGATCCCTCTAGGTATTCGTCCTACTATCAAAGGACATGATCACATCTACAGGTAGTAGGGTTGTAGTCTGTCATTGACACGCTGTCATTTAGGGGTGGGTGGGGGTCTTATACTATGAATGTTGGCAGTAAGTAGGGCGGATTACACAGGTGTATACTACGAGTGGACAACATGAGTAACGCCCCCTATGCTACTAATACAATGTGTAAGTACCCCATTTGTGCTGGAGGAGATGCTCATTAAGATGTGACCATCTCGTTAACATTCACTCAGGGTTGGTGTACAAAAGAATACAACCTCCCCAGACAATAGCTGCTGGTTCTATTCTGGGTGGTGGGTATTTAAATCTATGATGGGTGTGCAGCAAACTATGTATAGCTGAGGCTGAACAGAAGGATGTTGTCATCTGGTAGATTGTGACGATTCTATAATACACCTCAGTTCAATATGTATGTCTATGATAGTACACTATGCATAGTGAGTAGGGCATCAGGAACAACAGTAAAGTACTATAGGAGCACCAGCGTTATTTAAGCATGTCTTCTCGCTGTACAGTCAAGAGGAGTGTGTATTGGGAGCCCGGAGGAAGAAAGGAAAAGTAAGTAAGCAACACGCCTCCAGTTCTGGGTATACAAATGTATATAGTGTAGTCTCGTGTGTGGGGTTTACGTAAAAAGGTGGTCTTTCCCCACACGCACCTTGCTGCAGACTGCCTTATTCACGCCCAACCCCTGACGAGCTGGCACTAAAGCCACACTACAATGGGTGAAGGGGCCGCGGGTCGTGGTCATTTGTCGTGAATGATTTAGGCCTGGAGGTGCGGCGACGTGGTCAGTTGTAATCACTGTGCAGGACCCAGGGGTTAAGGGGTGACTGGTGGGGGGGGGGGTGCTCCGTGAGTCACTTACCTGGCCTCATTAAGCACCCACCTGCCAGGTGAGTTGTTTATGGTCAGTCAGGAGGAAGCCCTGTAATTAACGGTCGGACCTCCACCCACCTCCTGGAGGACGTGCAGGGAATGCCTCAACCCATGATTGAGAGAAGTTTGACCACACCACACCAGGTCATATGGTGCAACCTCCTGCCTACACCAGCACACCCCTCATATGAGGGGTGTGCTGGTGTATAACGATTTCCCATTAAACATGCTTAACGTGGTATGTAAGTGTATAGTGCACATTAAGGTGGGGGGATTCTTAAATAGTTAATTTACCCCAAGGCGTTGCTTTTCCTGTCCGTGGCATTTCACCAATGTTTACGTTGAATCCAGGTTAAGTAATTCGCCATGTATAAGGCATGGAATGGAGACGAACTTGAGGGGCAAGTATACATATATGTATTTCAACATGAGATAAGAAGATAAAATACTAAATATGAAGTGAAATCAGGCTGATCAAATCTAGTAGTCACAAGACTATAGCGGTACTTAAATCTAATGCTACCGCTCATCGCGCCCCCTACACGGTGATCCCTCTCATTACCCACACCGTTACAATGTAGAACACATTCAAGTGATCGTGATATACGTCATTGACGTGTGTAGGGCCATACACCCGTCACAGACGTTGCCGTCGGGTGGCAGCCATTTTGTCCTAATGGCCACACATCAAACAGGTGAGTAGAGGGAGGCGCGGCGTCAAACCGTTTAATTAAAGGTGTGCCTCTCCTCAGGTGGGCGACCAGGGGTCTGAGAGGGGAGGGGGCTGGACGCTGGAGTGGACATTGAGGTCAGTGAGACCAGTGAGGGAGGGAAGAGGGACCAAATGGGTGCTGACCACAGCGAGTTGTATAGAGAAATGGGGGTTAGTAGGTGGGTAGTGAGGCTGACCCTGTGAGAGCTGGACACCTGGGCCTGGAGGAGTGTAAGGGTGTGTGCAAAGGGGGGTGGGTCAGGGGGTTAGCTTTGATCCTTAGTGTACTGGAGGTACTGAGGGTAGGGCCTGAGTGACCACTGGTCAGTTCACTACTGAGTCATACTGATGACCCCCCTGGTTGGTGGGAAGGTACGTATAGAGACGTGGGTGTTAAAAGAGGTGTGTGGGCTGCTATATATAGAGAGGGGATTTAACACAGACAAAGAGGGCTTACAGATGATAAATAAGGTACCCTGATTTTAGGAATAAATAGTACCCTACTAGGCGACAGTACTGTAGAATGAATAGCGCTCTTCTGTAGAGCAACGAGGAATTTGGACTGAGAGTTTATGACTGCAGATTACAGCCAAACATACCTGGTAGTCCTTTCTTACTATAACCCCAAAGCTTGTCATTTATCAAGCCACTTTGGGTCGGGAAATCTAATCAGTGGAAGTGATAGGAGACCAGGACAGGAGAATATTCATGGGGCAGGTGTCAGAATGTCTGCGGTAACCTGGCAGCTTGGTGGTGTAGGGGTAGGGTGAGTGGGGTGAATACATTCAAGTTGGGGTGAATACATTCAGGTAGGGGTGTGAGGACAACAATGCATTCCACCAGCACACGTCAGCACGTAGGAATTCATCTTAATTCTAAACAATATAATGAAAGATGAGACTGGGAATCTAGTCACAATCAGTGATACATTGACTTTTCTAGATTCCTCTATGGACTATGAGTTAAAAAGAAGGGGAATGCAATGGAAAGTTACAATTTTTTTCACCGCTGGCAGATAGGTTTGTAAATATACAAACAAGAACATAAATAAGATGGTTAAACTGTTAAGGTGTTAGTTGAGGCCATGTAGGGAGGTCTTTGAGAGTGGTCACCTGTTGAGACACAGCGGGCGGTCAACTGTTCCCAACCACCTCCGTGACAGTTTAAAGGTCACCCTACGAGAGTCTACACACCGATGCCACCATTAACACCATTCCCTCCTCCCATCTGGGAGAGTTCAAAGCAGGTTTCAACCAGGAGGGTGTGCATACATATATATTTATGCGCGTGTCCTACAAGCTTGGTGGGCGCATAAAAAGAAGTCTGGGGACTTTCCCTAAACCCCAACATTAAACAGTAGGCTACTTTGCCTTCCTACCCTCATCCATAAAAAGAGAAGAGATTCCGTCTCTCTTATCCAGGGAGTGCCAGACTGTCAATCCCCTTTCACATACCTGGCGCCAAATCATGTTTATCCAACAGCATAGAGAAAGAGAAATCAGGATCCAACAAAAAATGTTTATCGACGACACATCAACTGTATATATATCAGAAAATGTGCACCTAGGAGCACCTACATTTACACTGCAATCGTCAGGATCAGATTCTCTGAGTGCTTTGATCATGTGACAGCCACATTTGACATGGGTGTTTGGGGGGTAGTTGCCATCAGGTACTCTCAACATATCAGGGTGAGCTTGCAGTGCCACTGAGTGCTAGACCTCCCTGTGCCGATTGTATCAGCTATAGATGCCATCCCCCAGACATACAAGGAATTAATCCTACACACTCGGCTAGGCTCCAGTACTAACGATTGGTATACAGAGGCAATTAAGATAGTGGAATTGGTAGGATCAGAAATAGTAATGGTCCGTTGGGAGCTACCTGTGAAGGGAAATCAAAGCTGATTCATCGGTCTACATGTTTAGCATACCTGTGTAGGGAGGTGGTATTGATTCAGCAAAATGCTGGTAACCAGTAAGGTAATTGGAGAATCTATGCCTGTGAATGTCGCCAGATTACATCAAAATGCACTGAAAGGTATCAACGTTATTACAATCATGTAGCAGGATCAAGTCACCTGAAACACTGTATGTATTCTGTATATAGCAGTTATTTGTAATAGCATGGAATATGTAGAATATTGTAGATTTTTTTACTTGTGCCAGAAGTAAAAGTCAATATAAAATATATTCACAAAGCTAGCTTTAGGCTCATTGTTTGACAAAAATATAAGACAACTTTGCCTCCTGGCTTTATTAGGTTGAGAATCTAAGGTGTAGGGGAAAACATATAAACTGAGAAGAGAGGAACATTGTGTGGATCTCTTCAATATTATTACTGCACAAATGTGGAGCCGAGTGCGAAGGAAATTGTGTGGTATTAAAAAGATGGGGAGTTGGTGAAATGAATAGAGTGGTGGTGGTGGGGTGTGAATGTGGGAGGTGGGAGGTAGTGTTGACCAGGTAAACCCCTCTTGGCACCACCTAAAACCCGCCCCCACACCTTACATGTAAATACAAACACAAACCCTGCCATATTGTATCTAGGTCACCCCCATCTACCCCCTACATCACTCCACACATACAAACCCTCATCCTGCTATATCCACACCCAGGTAGTGAAAGCTACTGCCTGCCTCCAATCTACAGCATAAATGAAAAATAAACTCCCTAAATCTTCAGATTTGCTTGAAAAATCCCAGTATTTTGATGGTTGTGACTTTTTTCTCCCATGAATGGAGGATGGAAAGGGGGTAGCTCTGAGGTTGGATCTTCGGTGGGCGATAATTCATTATTTGGAGTCGGGTGCATAGGGTCTGTGGCGAGGAGGCAAGGAGAGCCAAGGTAAATATATGCTCAGACATTTGATCAGTTTCCCTCGGTGACAGGTCGACGGTAGCGCCGTCAAGCGTCGTCCATGCGTGCGGGGCCTTCATGCTTTGGTCTGCGGCAGAATAGCTCCTGCCCGGGTGTCCTCTTCACGTCTCTCCTTTAGTTTACTATAGACCATTCTCCCGAGAGTGCATATGACTTAAGCTACTGTACAATCAAAATTGAGTAAGCGATCCCTCCCTACTCAACCACACACTCTAAAGACACCCGACTTGAACCACCGATGATATCTCCTTTCCCGGGCAGACCCAGGATTATCTAGATCCAGGATTATACACAATGAAGTTGTAAAGGCCAAGTGTATAACATGGGTGCGTTTTCGGATTCTATAGTGAGAATCGGGGGTGAGAAACGACATGGTGATAATAAAAGGCAAACCCCAAAATATTGTGAAGATCTGAAAGAAATTGCATGGGGCCTCACCCATGGAAATCCCACCATGATCTACTAGTATATCCACCACACTATAAACCCGAGACCAGCCAACATTGGACATCTTGTGTGTGTGTGTGTTGAGATGGAGGTGGGGGTATTGATTAAATGCCCTGGGAGAGGTTAAAGTCAGGAGGAGGAGGGTAGAGTTTGACTTGTCACGGTCAGGTTTGTCTGTGAAGCGGGCGTCCATCCAGGGAGGAGGGTGGCAGGTGTGAGAGGAGGACCCTCAAAGACCCCTGTCTGTCTCACTGCCTCCTAGTCCATGTCGAATTAATTCAGCACCAAGCTAGGATTGGGTTACCAACCTACCTGGTGGTCAACCTCCGTTAGGGCCATGGCTAAAGGTCACTGAAACAGGCAAATAGTACTGGGTTCTAAAGTGCAAGGCAAATCTCAGATTCGACAGTATTGACATCAATTTAGGGAGGATGCATTGTGATACTACTGACATCAATTCCAACAAGGGATAGAACAATTTCGAGAATGGTGTGTTACTTATAGATAGATATGGATAGACCGCATAGGGCATACTGTCAACAACTGAAAATGACATACTAGTTAGTAGTACGTAAAGTGCCATTCGTGCAGGAATTTTAAGGCATTTTTGAATGGACATTATCTGAATCAATATGAGCAGTTTTGAGTTGGTGTGAGTGGCTGTGTGTTGTATCAGCTGTGGCCACTGGTGCGGAGCGGGCCCACTGCACCTGTATTATGCATGGCCCTGGTGGCTGGAGATAGATGCTATCTCTACTCATTAAGCTTTGATCATTATGCCTTGATCAGGGGGTCATAGTGGGGACAAATGTTACTGATTATACCCATGGGTCTCCTCAAACAGACACATAAAAGGTTGCTCATTGAGCGTTACTACTCACCCACCCTACTCTATACATTGTACATTTATAACATGATATGTCTGGGTATTCCTAAGAGACATGCATCCTCTAGCACTCTACTGCTCACCTGGGATTTGCTCTGAGGGATTCTCTGGCTTCAAACTCTCCACCCCAGCACGTCCCACTAAACACATGTGTAGCGCCGTTGTCTTCACCAACGTTGCCGACGTTGCATGATGGTATGGTAATGCGTTCCCAGGGGGGGGGGGAGGGTCAGGTGGGGTAACAGGGTATTATACTGGAGGAGTGCCTGGGTCAGGTGTGCCACCCTCACTCAGGTGTTTCCTGAGTTACAGGACAGGTGGGAACCTCATCAGCCCCTCCTAGTGGTGAGGTGAGCAAATTACCCCCGCCTACCTGCTTTGTCTCCGGGTGGGGCCGCCACCTCCAGCACTACCACACCTGGGGAGGCATGCTAAACGTGCCATTAACATGTAGACCAGGGAGGGCACACCACTAACTAACTAACATAGGGCGAAGGCCATATGTGTCTGTAGTCTTTTTGTAATTAGCACAGGGCGTGTGTTGTTTAGTGAAGATTAAGCCAGAACAGAATGATTCAGAACATGTGCACCAAAACATTCTCCATGCAGATACATACCGTAATGCACGATGATTATGCTTGTCACTGAACAGTAATACTGTGAGTAGAAAACAAGATATGGCTGTCTGATTATCGATAAATTGAGAAGGATAAGTTTTTGAAAGAAATTAATGGAAATCATGGTACAATATGGAAGGAAGGAACTAAAAGCTAATGATAAAAATAACACATACCTGCCGAAAATATAACCAGAGGGACACTGTGCTCCTATGCTAGTGATTAGAAGAGACAAAATGTCCATGTAAATAGGCAAAGTAAGAACCCGTTTACATGCAGATAAGAGGAGAGCTGGTGGTTATATGCAGCTCACGACAGGCTGCTATTAACACAGGCAGCAGACTAATACAGACATGTGAGGTTCCCCACATTAAGGTGGGTGACAGATCACTCCTCCAGGGCTCTGTGACAGAAGGGTAGAGAATGATGCAGGGGTCCCAGGTGTTGCCGGCCCCCAAGCCCATGACTGCTCAATCAGACCCCTATTGTTACAGCTTAATTACTGTACAGGGTGAAACAACCCCCAGCTCCTCCTGTATGTAGATTGAGGCTTCGAGGGAGGGGGTGTGGGAGAGCTGGAAGTATGGAGATAAGGTGGCCACTAGCTTGCAGCAGAATGATGCATTGGTCATAATGATCATATCGTATTGCCAGGGAGATACTTCCTTACCGGGAAAAATATCCTAGAAAAAATATAAAGAGGGGTAGGTTTACAGGTAGGTGAAGGGGTTAGCTAAGACTAAAGAGCTGGTAGACACAGTACACCCTACAGCCCGGGGGTGATGTATGTGAGGGATCCACCTGGAGAATTAAGCAGCAGCGGTCCCTATATACCTGAGGACATGCCCTGGAGGAGCAGGCTAGTTAGTGTTAAAAACCCGCTGATTAAGGGGGTTAGACTTGTAGGGGCTGTGGAGGTAATGATAAGGGTGATGCAGGTCTGCAGTCGCTGATAGCTGGAGGGAATGAGTAGGGGTGGGATGAGATATGTATGGGGGTAGGGAATGGAGGAATTCACCATGGAGGAGACAGGTGAGTGCCCTGCAGGCATGAGCTGAGCAGATCGGGCCAGACAGGTGACAAGGAAATGATCCAGTCTGTGCTATTACCTGGCCTGATGTGAGGGTCTGATAGAGGTGCTTTGTCACTACAGGGAGCCCTCACCCCTCACCTTGATGCACCTGCCTCCTGGGTGTCTACTCTGTGTCTCCTGTGTGCCTCCTGGGCGTCTCCTCTGTGTCTCCCCCGTGGGATAGGAATAATAGGCCAGTATCCTTAAAAACACTCCATTTTGAGGCGAGATTCTTATGCTTCGATAAGACTTGATACTGGCAGTCAGGATCTCTACGGCTTAGCATTTCAATTTTGTATATCCTTTTGAATATGACACACAGTTCTGTGGGAAGTCAACAGGAAGCCCAAAGGTGATGATGCTCTCTGGAAACTAGCCATCTTGTCTACAGAATCAGCTTCCTTCATCTTAAGTAGATACTGTATGTGTCATCAGTCTCTATACATCTATGAAGAGTACTTGGCCGACAACTAAAGAAGGGTCAATAGTATTCTAAGAGCATGACCCATATCGGTCATGGATTAAGGGCCATCACAATTCGAGCTTAGTGACCTCATCATAAGCTATATTTTTAGCCATGTCACATTACATATATCTAGACAATCTTCCCACGCCCTATTTATGGATCCATAAGGTGAACTGACTTGATACCAGATCACTGTGAGGTGAACTGACCTGTTGCCAGAATGGTCACCATGAGGTGAACTTACTTTGTACCAGATCAATGTGAGGTGAACTGTCTTGGTGTCAGATCACCATGAGGTGAACCATCATCTTGGTTACTATTGTGGCCTGACTACCTGTGAAGCAGCTTTATGGCAGAATGCTGGTTACCTGTGCACGATGAGGACCCTGTGATAACCTGTCCCAGCATTACGCTGTAGACCAGGGGCGTGGCAAGCAGTTTCAAAGTAGGGGGGACTAAGGGGTATTTTGACCCTTTTTGACCCCTTTTTACCTGACCTGTTTGGTTTAACCTTTTTTGGGGTTGGTCAAAAGTGTGTGTGGGGGGGGGGGCATGTCCCCCCCCCTCGCCCCCCCCCCGGTTGCCACGCCCCTATAGACGGCCCAGGGAGACCATCGCATGTTTCTGAGGTCCACATGGATATTATCATAGCATGTAGACGAGTGTGGTCTGTAAGGTTTAGGGAAGGGGGGCACATGTACGACAGAAGGGGTGAGGGTTGACACTTCTTATAAAGGACAACATAAAATTTGGAGTTTTACTTGAAAATAATCTGATCTTCAAACTGATCTATTTCTTTTGGATACACAGTCATGTATTATGTAATGATGTACACATTACCCTTTGTATTACTTTATATAGGTATCATAAGTTATAAATCATGCAGCTCGAGGTGGCAGTAATTGGCTTTATAAAGTTCAATGGCCCGGAAAACGATTATGTATCATTATCATGGCGGACATAAGCATGAGATCGAAACACACCATTGTAGTAAAGAACAATAAAGAACAATCTACAATAATCATGATTGGCACATATGTGTAGAAAGTTAGACAAGCAATGCTACTATTATTGCTACATTTCTATAATCACAGAGCTCTGGTGGGAAATTACATAAAAGTAGCTGTAGTTTCAAGGGTACCCCCCCCCCCCCCCCACTCCCTATTCCCCACTGCCTTACCTGTACCTACACTTGGCGGCATGGGTAGGTAAAGCAGAGGTGACCCACAGAGGAGGGTCATGCTAGCTACCCTGTAACCATGACGACATGGCCTTGTCATGCAAGGGCTAGGACTGGGGTCCCCCTAAAACAGCTCACCCCGAGTGTTATAATTACCTGGGCGCCATGCTCGCAGTGACATGATGGGCGGACATGATTTCCACTCTTATTCTACCCTCCCATTGAGGGGGGTGGGTAGAGTGCATGGCATGGTAGCAGGATTAGGTGGAGGTGATGGGGGAGGAGTGGTCCATCTCTCCAATTGGGGTAGTTTGTTTGGGTTTGTTTGTTTTCCGCCTTGTTTTGTCACGAAGGGTATCAGAGGTGATATGAGGTGATTTGGGTTTGGGGTAAGCACCACTTTCCGGTTTTGTTGAATAGTGAATTTTGCATAAGTATGTGCATTGTTGTAGGAGGTAAGATTGTCTAAGTACATCTAAATTTAGGCAATACCCATACTTTAATTATCATACTTTATGTGAGTATCTCTCCAGGAACAAAATCTGCTCGTTCCCATAATCTTAGTTACCTATGGACAGAGGCTTAGTAGTAAATTGTACATGTAGGTACGTCACCGTATCTATCACGTCACCGTCACAGCACTACGTCATCATGCAGGTTGGGTATCCACCAACCACGTCCCAGTCACAGTCCCAGCGTCATGGCGTTGTCACATGACGTGTTACGTCCCCGTCACGTCTTGTCACGTCCCCGACCTGCAGGTCGCGGCTGGTGAGGTCGGTCTGCGTGACGTAGCGTCATTTTGACCGGCTCCCTCCTGCGATGAAAATCTCAGTTCCGCTTGACCTGCGTGGTATGCGTTGTTGTGTGCGTGTGTTGTGTAGTGTGGGAGGTGGGTGGGGTTGGACATGTTGTACATGTTGTAGGTCTATACAAGATATACCACTGGACTACACCGCGTCCAGTTCTCACAGTTCTATGCTATTCTTACATGATTACCAGTAACGATTAACATGAAGCTAGGAAGCAAACACACTGAATCAGTTTTGGACTGACTACCTGAAGACGTATAAACGCCCATATCTTCCATTTTTGAAAAAAAAGAATTAAAACAAATGAGAAAGTATTGAGGAGTGAGTGTCTCTGGGACAGAGCAGCATGGAATCTCTCCCACCTGAAGTAGGCGGGGGTCATGCCTACTTGAGTTTCAAAGACGGAAGGGATTTTGATCCTGGGTCGGCCACTCCGTATTTTAATCCATAGACGGCACAGACGGGACAGGCGGAACACACACAAGACCATCTCTGAAATTGTCTTACCCGCACATGCGTAGACACGAGCAAATACCCAGAGTGAATATGGGCAAATAGACCAACACCAAACTCCCTTTGTTTTCACCTCAATTTCAACGAGCTTTTTTTAGGGGTCTTGGTTGGAGTGGTAGAATTTCCTTATCATGGGGAGTTGAGCAGCATGTCCTTCTGCCATGTTATGATGTGGGGGACCCTGGGGAGCAGGGCTTGCCCTCACCTCACTCTCTCAGGCTATGTGTATGCGTGGAGGGGGTTGGGGGTTGTGGAGAGCAGAGAGGCTTTAGAGTTGTGTATGACCGGGAGTGCACAGAGCCACATTGTGTGGCTTTATTGAGAGACAGACTTGTGGAAGTAATGTGTCCGTTCACACCACTGAGCAGCACGCCTCACCCCCTCCTGCTGCTGCTACCCCCCCCCCCTTCCTCCTCCTACAACCCCAGAACATGGCTACCACTGCTGGTGTGCTACCACTGCAGGTCGTCCCCATAGCATGCACGCCCTCCTCCTGCACACACCACACTCTAGCTGCCTCCCCAGACCTCGTCCACCACCACCAGCCTCCAGTCTACTTCATACTCCTCCGGCACAGAACACCAGCCCTCACCTATACTACCCCAAACCCAGCACAACCAACCACATAGAGCTTAATAATGCACTATACACTTTAAAGCCACGGTGCATGAATGCATCCCTGGTTTCTTTACCTTCGTGGCGACTATCTGGGAGTGAATCAGCCCTGTAGGCTCGCATGATGCATTCGAGCACTGGCGAGTTACTCGTCAGTGCTACATCCATACATCATGCCAACAAAGGGCATAGCACATTAAAGCATTGTACGGCCCTTAAAGGGCTAACAGCCATGTGCATCGCATGACTCACCTTTGGGTGCATTTTCACCTCTTTTATGGCACGTATTTTTTCCCTTCACAGCAAGACTTTTTTTCTTCTGCCATTAAAATTACCCAGTCTTCATAGACATGTTATTATAAGGAAATAAATACAACACATGTGATAATAAAGTGAGATATTATTTCGGCTTTGGTCATAACACCGCTCCGATCCTCTGATGTGTGTGTGTGCGTATAGGGGTGGGGGTATACTACATGCATCTTATATAGGTTTCTTTTGAAATATATGGAAAGGGTGGGAGTAAAATAAATGAATCTTGATTTTTACAAAAAGCTTGGGGGTGTCTTATGGGCGTGAAGTTACGTGTCGTGAGAGGCTGGCCCCTAGCTATACGACACGTAAATTACTCCTTGTTAGACACGGCCGACTGTGAAGAATGCCCAACGTGCATGCACAGGGTCCATTCTACAGAGGCTACCCACTTATAAACTGGTTAAAAAGTTCAATGTGTGAAATAAATCATTCACCATTCACAGCGAGATCAGCCTCACCCAGGGTGAGATTGACCCACTTGGCACGCAAGGTGCGCTGCTGGCCTTTACAATGGGGAGGTGGTTTTGGATGTGGAGGAGGCAGCTTTTTAACTAAAAAGTCGTCTGGTAAGTCATAATCGTCTGCTTTAATACGACTTTTAGCAGACGACATTCACCGACCGGTCTAAAATATGACATCCTGCCGAGACATGGCTTCAGCATTCCCAATGGTCTATTACGTCACCATGGCGGGACATGGCTTCAGCATTCCCGATGGTCTATTACGTCACCATGGTGGGACATGGCTTCAGCATTCCCGATGGTCGATTACGCCACCATGGCTAGAGATGGCTTTAGTTCAGCATTCCCAATGGTCTATAAAGTCACCATGGCGAGACATGGCTTCAGCATTCCCAATGGCTTCAACATTGAGAATCCAGGAGTACCGTAGATATTCAGGGTTCCTCAATGGCTTCCTTCATGCGGCCTGACAGTGCTAAGATTCATTGGCTGTCCCTTTTCCCTCTGCTTGCTGCCATGGCCGTGGAGTGGGTTTGATTCATTGATATCATGCTGATACCCACACCCGGTCCACACGGCGCTAATTATGATGTACGAGCAGGTTATCAGGAGCCCCTCCTCTGACCTGCCTTCCTGCCCATTCCTCATGTGGCTTCCCACATGGCTTCCCCAACGTCTCCTTGCCACAAATGACAATCTTGTAATCTGAGTAAGACTTGTTCCCAATTACCTAAAAGGCCATTGGAATCTGGAATTCCTTTACAGGTGACTTCCACTATAGAAAGGGTATAATTACATGTATTAGCGACTGTGGTTTCAAAAGTCTTTGTTAGGCATTTTTAACTACGTTCGCTTATTGCTTCCAGACATTGATATTTAGCCCCTTTCTGGTGCCTTAATGGCGACTTCAAGTGTTCGGGGACGAGGCTACAGCTTATTTTGGCTTCATTAATTCAAGTAAATGGGTTGTCCCTGTTAAAGCACTCTTGCAATAATACTCTATTCTGTCATCAGACAGTGTTGGCTAACCAGCTTACTGCTGACCTGCAGCTAGAGGCAATGTGAGCCACACAGAAAGGATACCCGCTATAAGGGTGCGCGGATCATCCATTCCCCTTGACTGCTCACACTGGGAACAAGGTGGATCCACGTGAGGACAGTGTGAGCAACCAAGCAGCAAGGATTATCCACGCGCCTCACCACGGGGCAACCTTTCTGCATGGCTCAATCCTCACAATTATTTTCAAAGTTGACACTTTTAGCTTTTTACCTATCCTCCCATGGACCCAGCTACCTACCCCATCTAACCTGGCCGAGTGCCATGCCCCGGGAGGAAAATGCCGATGGGATTAAGGTTCTTTAGAACAGGTGTCGGGACTTCTTACTGTGAACGCGGCAACAATTACGCCCCGACTAATAGGCGCTCCAGACGCGCCAAGCTCCAGAAACAACAGCTACAAATAGAAAACCGTGTGGACACAACGGGGGTTTAATGGGCAACCAGGTAAAGAGGATATGTCCTCCAGCCCCCAAACTTACATTAAGCGTTTCTGATTTGTTGAGGGTTGGGAAGAGTTTAACAAGGTGTTTAAGCCATGCGTTCCCACGCCTCCCGTTTCATGCATTAGGAGTCCTCTTTTTGTTTCAGATATACTTTTAAGGACATCTCTCCCCCTCCCCCAACCTTCCACATACAGGTAGAATGGGTTGGACCATTGAGCTAGCTTCCTCTATTGTAGGTCTCTGGTTGGACCTCTAAGCTGCCAAGTGCTATTAAACATACCAGTCTTAAATACCCCAACCTTTCATGGTTGATATTTCAGATATGTACTGAAAAAAAAAAGTCATTGCAGCGAGCTGTGTTCCCATGTACAAACAGTCCCTGTATTATCAGTCCCCTTCTAGCCCTTTGATCAGCAGCTAAAAAATGATTCTGTGATTGTCTATGACTGAGTGTTCCGCTCAGGTAAAACCAAGGCCCACCTGGAGACGGATCAAAGGCTTATTCGGGCCCGGTCTCCGCTCTACCTGTACATGGCGAAATGTATTACTTGCAATATACCCTACCTGTTCTCTGACCATGAGTTTTGATGTCCTGTCCTTAGGTTTCTGTCCCTCAGAGCTTCAGATCTTGCCAACTGATGTTCTATCTCACAGAAACCCTTTTCATGACAATTATCATAATGTAACATATACTTCCCTTTTCCCTGTGAGTACCGGGGAACTATATAAATACATAGTATAAAATACATTTGCTGGTCACTCCTTCGTCCATTTTAGCAGTCGTGGAATAAACATGTACAATGATTGAGAAGTCCTGCGCACCTGTCAATAAATTCACCTGTATATCATCATGAAAGCCATCACCAATTTCCCCTCAGTATATACAGGCATCGCCTACAGATGTGACACACCCTCAGAAAAGTGAGAGTCATTGTCGCTAAAACTACCCTCACCTGAGAGTCAGGCAGTGCCTGACCCTCAGGTGAGGGTAGTTTTAGCGACAATGACTCTCACTTTGCTGTGTGTGCATGTCGTAAATATTTTATATATTTACAACGCTATCACACCTGTAGGCGGTGGTTACAGGTGGTATCCCACAGATAGGAGGGTGGGAGATGAAGAGTAGGCAGGAAGGAAGTAGGGCTAGAGGCATGGGTGTCATCTAGAGATCAATGCCCATGTGAAGGGAGTATTAAAACCCACTGGAGAAATATACAAAGGGAATGTCAGATTAGGCACTATGACAGTATTAACTACCTCAGGCAGCCATGTATCTAGATGCTATTGACACGCCTCCTACTTGCTTTGATCTTGTAGAGAAGAAAAAGTAGTCATGAGGAGTGCATTCTTTGATTCCAGTATTGTCTGCACATCTCTGATCATTGATCAGTTAGCATTGAGCTTTAGTTAATTGGTAGTCACTGGTGCACAAGATTCTCGATAACAAGTAATGTCATCGATTGTTGCTGAGATTTTTTAGAATGGATTGAGTGTACTCGTTCATAATGTCTTGAAATGCTACTAGGGGTACTCAGGCCATATTGTGCTTCTAATTGATAAAACCGAAGGATTCTATGAAGTAACATTCTATAGGTGTATTTTTTTGCATATATGATATTATCTATCTCAAAACATACTCCATTCAATAAATATGTCCATGCCCAGCTCACAGCATGTTCCCAACCCAATATGCCCGACGTGGGGGGTGGAAGGTGGTCTAGCTGTCCACTATCATCCACTCAGGGGCACTTATCTGAAAACTGATCGACCAATTTTGTACAATTAGGTCAGGTTATGGGCCCAAACAGTTAATTAATGCACGCACGGGGCCACTACCGCTCGGTGCGTCACCTCGGGGCAGTGCCACCACAATGAAGTCATCCATAATGTCACAGATAATTAACGTGTTTTTGTTTGGAAGTGGGGGTTGGGTGAAAACAGGTAAAAAATATAGTACAGGTAGGAAAGAAAAATAGGTAGTTATTGCAGTGATTTGTCATCGATGATGTGCATAATAGAGTGTGCATTGTATACCTCGTGAGAAATATATTTGTACGTACAATACAGTATTTGTTACGATCCAGCATTATGATATCAAAATCTACCATAGTTTCAATGCTGAAAACGTAAGCTTAAACAGTGTGTATATTTAAGAATGGTGTTTCCTAAAGGTGGGGCAGTGATGTGTCATTGCCCGATTAAAATTGATAAATTTATATAAGTATACTATGATGTATAGCAGTACAGGTGTAATGTATTGGAATCATATACAGGTGTAATATATTGGAGTGTTATACTGTGTTCCTGGCTGTAGATCTAGTAGAGTAGAGTTGTCCTAATGTTTGATAGATAGCAGTCAGTCTCAATGGTAGCTGACATCAAAGACATCATGTATGGATTGATGGAGGTGAGCATGGTCTACTGGTGGGGAGGTGGGACAGGTGTGTCTATACCTGGATGATGAGGGATGGTGTGGAGCACCTTCTGCTGATACTGTTACCTACAGGAGGAAGACAACATGCATCAAGTCTCCTAAGCCTGAGCAGGATATGTACAGAAGTATAGGGTAACATTTATGATGGACTATTCTGAGAAATATGAAATATTCAGTTCTAGGTATGGTGAGCCTATATATACCTGTGTGATGTAAACCTCAATGCAATTTAAGTATGTGTCGTATAGTAGATTGTAGTAGGAGGCAGACGGTATAGAACTGATAATAAATGGGGATGGGATTAAAAGTGGGTGTGGCATGATATTACCAAGTGCAGGTCAATTGTGTATCATATCACTCAACAGCTATTTTCCCACGTGTCAGAATCCAAAAGTGAGGTACCCAAAGTACCCACGTTGGTGAAGTTCTGGTGAGTTCTTTGTGAACGCTAGGGCCAGGACCCAAGGGTATTCAATGGAGAAAACATGACCTCTCAACTTGGACAAAACTATAAATTCAAATGTTGCATGTTTAAAGGATGTATCACTGGTATAAACAATGCTCAATTAAAGCGTCCATCAGAGATGCCCATATTGAATACAATACAATACATTGTACAATGCTCCACTGCTCCCACCCATGACCTAACCTGATGAGTACCTACCCAGTACATGTAACCCAGCCCTTTGGACAGTCCATATTAATGGAGAAAGAGTGTACATGTATATAAATAATAGTGCTGTGGCTGGATGGCCATGATGCATGCTCTTCCAACACAACAACAAGCATTTCGATAATCCCCGAGCACTGGGGGCGGATGTGGCGATGTCTGAGTGCGCATGCGCGTGTTTGTCCGGGGCTTTAGGTCGGAGGCAGGTAGACAGGGCCGTGGTGTGTGTGTGTGTGTGTGTGTGTGTGTGTGTGTGTGTGAATGTGTGTCTGTGTGTGGTGGGTGGGTGGGTGTAAATCTGATGAGCCCATGTATGCATACATGGCCGTTTTAAATCCCTCCAGGAGAGGCATCAAAGGGTGGAATGGCCACTGCCACCGCCCCACGATGTCTCCTCTCTTTTTTGGGATCACTTTTTTTTTAAATCGCACTTGAAAATCCCTCCTGTGTAAGAATACATGACATATAAATAGTACAGCCCCTAAGGCTAAGTATATAAACAGAGAGCTGAGGGTTTGTGGAAACATGTAGGAGTAAGTGAGGCCATAGTTTGGAATATAAAGATAGGGCTTGCTTTGAGGACCTGTTGAAGTACACATGTATGTCAGAAGAAGCCCAGGACTCCCATGTCAGTGTACCCCGGCAGTGTACTTAAGTGGTTCTTATACCCCAACCAGACATGAGTAGATATAGATATTATAGGTGTACTTATCCGCTGCTACCTGTGTGGCCATAACCTTCTAACCCAAACAGGAGTATGTGTGCGGTCAGCCAGACCCCCCCCCCTCCCCTCCAGGCTTAGGTAGGGTCTATGGCAGGGGTTAAGAGGAAAATGTTGTTTAAGTGCATTTTTGACAGGGAGCTAGGACATTGCTGTGTGAAGTCCTAATGTCTAAATGGTGTTTAGTGATCGAGTGATAAGGAAATAATGCACCGTCAAAAAAAGGGGATACTAGTAGATAACATTTTTAAAAAATCAAAAAATTTTAAAAGAAAAAAAGACCTTTAAATAGTAGTTTGAGGTGCATGTGATGTATACTTGTGTCAGTGAGGGATGGGAGTATGAGGCAGGTCACACAGTAGTAGTGTCTTGAGGCTGTGCAGGTACAGCAGGCTTGGTGTCAGTAGGCCAACAGAATGAATGCTGCCAATGTTTGTTTATCAGCACGTTGTGCTGCTGCTTGCTGCAGGGGACAGGGGGCCCCATCTAGCGGCAGGACACCCCGGGCCCGTCTCCCACTGTTGGCCATGACGGGCTAATGAGGTCCACCGCGGGAAACGGGGCTCACGTGACCGCCACCGACACTCACACACAAAGGACGCAATGTTACCTGTCGTCTGCTCCAAACTGAAAAAATAAAACATTTTCACTCAGATAGTGCCATACTAAGGTGTTTTTTAAATGTCTTTTGATGATAAAAAAAAGAAATTCTGAAATCATCTTTGCAGAAAGAAATTGGGACTTCATAACCTTTTGTTCAGCTTATTTAGTTTTTATATTAAGATAGCAATGTATGTGAATGATTATGAAAAGTTTTCTATGGACTCAGGAGGAGGACACTGGTTGAGGAAGCTGTGTGTGCCCCTACGTTGTTAAGGTCTCAAGTATTCATAAAGAAGCATTGGATAGGGTGACGTGGGGTGGTATTTACCTCCAGAGGATCTGGATAATACAGAGGTTGCCTTGCATTAACAATGAAGCACACATTTATTATTGCAATAATTGTGCAGTTCCTCGTCAAATTGCAATCTTAGCCGCTGGAAGGTTGCATTTGCTTAAAAACAGGCATCTACATTCTTTATTCTTTGTGTGGTGCATGAGATTCATTTTTACCCCCCCCCCCCCCCCCCCCTCACACACACACCTGAAAATAAGCAGCAGACCTGGCCGAGAAAAGAGGCGAAGAAGTGTTTGCCTCGCAGCTATTTGTTTTTACGCCAATAGCGAGCCTCATGCAAAGAGGATAGTGCCCGAAGACGTCCCCGTCCTGTGTGAGACAGGTCCGTCGGTGGGCCACATATTTCACGCTACACCGACCCGCGTCTCTCTAGCGTCTGCCTACAGCGCATGCGCGTCTCTGACACACTCACGCACGCACACACTCACACTCACACCGGGACTCACACACACACACTCACAGCGGGGCGGAACGGCGAATCTAGAACACAGACAAGTCTCTTTAAAAAAAGATGGAGCTTTCACTTTGGCCAACAAACTCCATAATAATATTCTCCTGACTCCCAGGGATGGTGGACTGGGTCTTGTTTGACAAGAAACAATCTGTCGTTGTTCCTAATCCGCCCACCACAAAAATAGTCACCTGCCCGTGGATCCCTCCACTGAGGATCCGCACTCTGTCAAGTTAATAGGATTTTGATTCAGAGGGTGCAATTTTGGAGATTGTATGTGAATGCATGTGGCAGGTTGCTTGGTGGGTGTTGTGGCTCTAGGTTAGGGAGGATGGGTGCTGTACAGGGCTAAAGAAACTAGGGCAAGCAGGCATTGAATAGTGTGCTTGTATAGAACTATTTTCTGCTTGCTTTGTGGCCGATTCAGCCGACTGCCTACCTGTATACGGTACCCCATCACTGGATCCGCATACATGTACTTATACATACCTGTCAGAGAGTAGTGCCCTGCAAAATCGAAGCGCCACCAAGCGCCAGACGGTTACACCAAACATATCAAACATGGCCAGAAGCGATTGTCGTAACGGGTTCGCAGTGGGTGTCAGGTGTGGTTCGGAACGCCGCCAGTGGGGTCGCCACCACAGAAGGAGATGAAGAAATAAAAAAAAGCTGAACTCGAGACATCGTCACCAAGTTATTGAGTTTCATAACTGCTGGCTACTACAGTCATTTTACAAATGACATGGGGAGGCTCAACTTTCACTGCTCTGTTGAGTCTTTTGTCCAAGCACCGCCGCCAACTGGAAACTAAAAGCAAGAACAGAGGGATACTCACAATGTTTTGGATTCCTCGAATATCAGTTGTAAAATAATCTCTCTAATACATGTAGTAAGCTAAGACAAATCTGGACCAATTAATTGTAGAAGAGGGAATTTTAATGTCTTAGTAAATGGGCGTATTTACATGTTTACTAAGTCGTAAAAGTCTTCAATTGAAACATTCCTCTGAGCAACAGCTTGTTTTATATAGAAAGGTGCATACCACACCCTAAAGATCACACTCCCTGACATGGTTTTCTGCCTTAATTATTATAATCATTGCCACCTTAAGGACTCCCAAGATAATATACGTCTTTGTGGGAAGTAGGCAAGATGAAGCAGTCATTTGTCTCCTCATAATCTCTAAAATCTCAACGATTTAAGAGTTGATATCAGGAGTTACTTCTCAGCTCCACCATCTCTCCTGGGGCTAGAGGTTAGATGGTTTCATTGATATATTTATGGTGCAAAGCATGGCCAAGAATGCTAATTGGTGTGCTCACGTTCTTTGATCACCCTATTACCTGTGTAACTAAAGGGACCATGGATAGTATTTCTCTATTTGTTTAAGTATTACCTTTCTGAGACGACATGATGTATAATGTCAATACATTAGCCTTGTATGAACAGGCTTGGCAAATGGAGCCAATAAAAAGGAAATTTTTAAGGGTTGACATAACTTAAATTGGACCTATTTGCATAGTCCCTTGTCTGGCACAGTAACCGCCATTTAAAACTAGATCCATGTACATAGTACTACATGTGGTTACTTTGCCTGCTCTCCCACTCCAGTTAACACTAGTAGTATGGGTTACTCCGGTGCACGAAATGTTAAGACGACCACAGTGCCATGTACACTTAGAGCAAGCCCTGCCATTGCCTATGGAGATACCACCTGATATCAAATATGAATATATCTGAGACTGAGCTGGTAGGGGGTGGGGGGTAGAGTAGGTATAAGGAGCGCCCTCTATGGAGAGACTATTGGGGAGCACTAAGTCTGGATCCGAGGATGAAACGGGACCTGGTGTTGTGGTAACATTGGCCGATGTGGGCTGAGGACGGGAGCAGTCAATATTTGTATATAAGGATGGGGGGCAGGGGCGGGGGGGGGGGGGGCTAAAAGCAGCCTCAGAGGCCGCCCCAGCCTTCGCCACACACCTTTTTGGCACTCAATATTCTGGGGCACCTCTGCACCGTAAAGCGCATACCTCAGCTGCATTATGATCAGACAGAGACGACCGGGGGAGAAGAAGAGGGAAGGAAGGGATGGGTTTAAATGGTGGACAATTCTCTAGCAACAATCATGGCCCCTTTCGGGGAATCTGCCTCTTCAAGATCACAAGGAAGGCGAGGGAAAGTAAAGTAAAAAGATGCTCCTTTGTGGTGGTGGTTCACAATAGTTGGGGTATTGTGGGTGAAAATGGTCTTGGAGAAAGAGGTGCAGATTGCTCCTGAGTATAGTAAAAATAGTTCTGCTACTTTTTGTGGAAGATTTGTGGACATAGATCCTTGAGCCTTTTGTACAATTCGATCACATGGATTAGAATTTTGTGTTTTGAAATTTGCGAATCATCGTGTGTCCGAAAAAAGACCTGAACAACAGTAGCACCCTCTGTAGTGAAAAGCTGGCGGTTTTACCGTATAGTTCTTGGAACATGAAATTCAACTCCTGTCCCATTTGTTGGATAGAATAACACAGGTGTTAAAGTATGTGGGCGTGGGCGTTAACATAAACGACATCTTCTAATGTCTGAACCCCATCTGTACATCCGTACAATACATGTACATTGTATAAAACTACACTTTTTTGAATAATTTCCATTTGAATACTCTCTGTGCATGAACCATATGACGCCAACCCTGAATCTTAATCTCTGTTTCTTGTACTTTGCAGGTAAGAATCGATGCATTGTTTGACCGAGGATCCAGAACGCAGTGAGTCCCCAACACCTTGTTTGTTAGCAGTTTGTGTGTGCTTAATGGTCGCCATCAGACAGTGACATAGTCCTACATGTAGACCTTCTGCTAGTTCCACACAACACAGTGCTAAGAATAGTATTCAGAAAAAAATGCCAGCACCAAGAATATCCCTACATGTAATGAGAAAAAAATCCATAGTCACTGGCACGACGTAATAGAGTGGCCTAGTATGTGTTTGTGTGTGAGGGACAAACTTATGATCCGACAGGAGCCCCTTGTTGTCTATTTTGGGGTGTGAAAGGGCAATTTGATATCTGCAGATGCTAAAAAGGGGCTTGCTCTGATGCTATTTTTACCTGGTAATCTGTTAGCCGTTCTGAGCACAAACAGGGGGGCAAACCCTGGACGGGTGACTTTACCTCTCAACTTTTGCCCTCTTTTACATTTCTCGCACCTCTGCTGGGGCCGAGTATATTTGCCTTGGTTTTATATTATCATTTCCATCCAGGAGGGTCTTTTTTCATGGGGACAGAAGGTGGGGAATAAGCAGGCCGTCTTTAAAAGAGCCGTCATAGGAGAGGCTGAGGGCATACAGGGACCAGATCAACATTTAGCTGGAATCCTCCCAGCTGGAAAAAGGTCCCCCGTTTGGCCGAGGCAAGCAAAGCCCTGGTCCCTGCCCGCAGTGTTAATGGGTCCGACTGAAAGGTGGGCGTGTGAAGCTGCATTCTTGGGCATCCTCAGGGTACATATTTGATTCAACATTGTTCCTCATATCCCCCCTCTCTCCACATGCCGTATACACCTTCCCACCTATGCCCCCAACCAGGTATGCCATGTCCCATACCGCTGCAGGTACATCATGGTCCCTGCCCCGCCCAGGGTTGGAGGTGCTTTAGGGGTAGACACAGGGTCTGCTGTCACCTTCAGGTATGACCTGTGGATTTCCGGAGGCGTCGTTGCCTAAATCCTTCTTGAGGCCGATGTGTATTTTTATAGGGATGGAATGTATGGGAAGGGAGTAGAGGGGTTGGGTTGAGATGCAGTTTGGGATTTAAGGTGGGGCAGGGGGATCTTCCCATGGTCCCAGGGGTTCATGTGACAGACAAGTCAGTGGTACCGGTATAGGGTATTGGAGGGGGGGGGTATAGTAATGGCAGCCATTGTCTCGGTGGGGTGACCTAAGTTGAGGTGAGGTGATCACCCCCTGCGGACAGTCTGTACCTAGAATACCCCATCCTCCTTCCATCCTGTACCAACCCAGTTTCACACCTCATTGAAGTAGTCTGTCCTGATCCTTCTCAGATGACTGACCTCCCACGGCTACTGCCGACAGCACAACTTGCACTGTCCCCCAGCCACACGCCATCCCTTTCTGATCATCTTCAACTTGATCACCACCCATCCCTTCAAAAAGAAGGGAAAAAAACAGTTTTTGACAGCATAGCACTGTTCCATTTTAATCTCTCATAATTGACCTATAATTGACCCTAATAACACTAATGAGCAATAACTCCACCATGATGAGCCCCTCAGCCCCCCTGTCGACCTCCCAGTCACCCCCCCCCCCCACCAACACACACACACGTGCAGGACTTTGCACTGCAGTACGCCGGTGTCCGGATCGTGACTATTTGCCCGGCATTTAGCGTGTTTTATTGTCGGTCATGCGCCGGGAACATTCTCCGCCACCTCCCAAACCCCCCAACACAAACCCCTAAAGCCTCCCCCGGTGTCCCTGCAGGCAAAGGTCAAGGCCGCTGTGTCGTCCTCCTACTGTAATATATATGGTGTATTGTCTACTTGTTGGGGGTTTTGACCATGTTTCCTGTAGTTGTCTCCAATGGTGCCCACTAGGTGTGGTGGTGATGGGTGTGGCCAGGAGGCATATGTATAGTCTAGTTTAAGTCAGGTCAACATAACTCGCTTGCTGAGAAGTACTAGTTTTTATTACAAAGTTCATTCCCTGTATAGGAATAGTGGTGTGAGAAGTTATATGTAAAGACACTCAGCCAACAGTAAACAGTATATACCTTCAATTGTAGGTGTGGTTTCCTCCTGTGTTAGCCTCCATGTTGTGCCCCCCTGGGTGTGTGAGTGGGGTGTGTGGGACTGCTGGAGGTATGCCCTCTCTGGTGGTCTCCTGGCCTCTCTCTGTCTGGAGGTGGGGTGGACAGAGGGGTTATATGTGGTGGTGTTACATAAGTTACATAAGCTGGGTCTCCATATAGACCTGGGTGTGTATGGGGGGGGGGGGGTTGGCTGGTCAGTGGTTGGATCGGTTTTCACTTCTGGGAGGGGGGGGAATTGAGGGGAGTGTCTACATTTGAGGCCAACACTAATTTCGATTTGAGGCCTAAAAGGGGTGTTAGCTTTCTCTAACACGGCTCGGACGGACAATGAAGATCATAAGCTCCACTCTTATTCATTTTTCATGGTTGGCTGAGTGTCTCGTTCATAGTTGAATATAATATACATACAAGTAAACAGTGAACATGTCAGATTATATTGTTTTCCCATTCCTATTTCTATTAAACCGGTTAAGCGCACATAGTTTGTCTCTTCCCTTATGTATCTCATCAGCCTTTAATTACATGCCTTTCATCTTCCGTAATCTTATCTAAGTGGATATAATTCCGGTATTCCTTAACTCATATGCCTTTAATATTACACATCTCATCTACATTAACCCTATATAAGCATATATAATTTACCTATTCTGAGCTTATATAATTGTGATAATTGACATCTTATCTATGTTAATCCTATATAAACATATATTATTTACCTATACTTAACTTATATACCTTTAATTATACGCATCATATATATACATTAATCCTATATAAATGTATATAATTAACCAATCTTTAACTTATTTACTTGTAATTATACACATGATATCTACATTAATCCTATCTAAACATATATGATTTACCTATCCTTAACTTATACACCATTAATTATACGCATATCTACATCAATCCTATCTAAACATATAAAATTTACCTATCCTCAACCTATATAATTGTAATAATACACATCTCATCCTTGTAAGTTATTTCTAGGCAAAAATAGGAGTCTAAATGTTTATATTTTCAAGTGAATATGTAAAGTTATATAATCCGTCTGTCCTTATTATACATGTGTGGACGGCTCTATTTGGTAAATGTCAGTATTTGATCATGACGCATGGCTCAGTACAAGAAATTATCTTCAGGTTCATACTGTCCATTTATAGTTATGATGCATTTAGGGCCCTCAATCTGGTTGGTGAGACATTGCTGCCATTTCTACAGGAGAACCCTTCCTAGACCTCTCCAAATGTCAATGTGCATGATATGGCAGGGGTCTGTTGGCCATTATCGCGTGGGGATACAGCACTGGGTTGTTGGTGTATTCAGCTAGCTCGGACTGTTCATAATGTTTGACAGGCCGTGTGGTGGCCCCAGAGAAGTCTCTTGCACTGCTTGCTAAGGCACCCACAGTGCCCATGACTGACTGATTGTTGACCCTTCCTAGGCTAGATGTTGGCCTAGGCCGGATGCAGGTGTAGCCCAGACGCTGATGTAGCTGAGATGTTGATACAGCCCGGATGTTGGTGTAGCCTGGATGTAGATGTAGTTCAGATGTTGATGTAGCCCGGATGTTGGTGTAGCGGTAGTCCAGATGTTGATGTAGCCCGGATGTTGCCCAACGTCCTTGACTCACACTCTCGCACCCTCCTCCATGGTACCGCACTGTTTCTTGCAGCTGACACGTGGTGGCCTCAGTGGGGACAGAAGGGGTATCAGGGAATATTGATTATTTTGACATTGACACGTAATATTTATACTATTCATTATTCATTTATACTTATTATTATTAGCAGAGCATTATTTTTTGAAATTTTGACTCTTAATGATAGATAGTGGGCTAACCATGTTTGCAATTGATCACTGAAAGGATCAATTCTTTTTATTTATTTATTTTTATTTTTATTTTTTTTAATTTTTTTTTTTTTTTTTTTTTTTTTTTTAATTTTTTTTTTTTTTTTTTTTTTAATATTTAATATTTTTTTTATTTTTTGTTGTTTCCTTCCATCTTTTGTTTTTCATCTTCTAGCATTACTGAATAACTTTCTGTCATAGACATAGAACTTCATTGTTATTCTAACAGCTATACTATCAATTATTTGTGTATATCCCTGAAGTTATTACACAAACTTTCCTAATCTTAAACCCTAACTTTAACTAACCAATAATATAGGCACTAAGATACAAATGTCCATACTCACCATTTGGTATCATTCAGACTTACGGTCATGTAGAGTCCAGCACTAAAGGTTCATCTGCCCAGGGCCATGAACTGCTCAATACAAACCCTTGTGATACCTGTGAGATGACTGCTGATAGAATTTCTGCACATTGTTGCTTCCTGCACATTCTGATAGGAGGGATCTTCGAAGCCACTAATCTGAGGCAACACTGACAAAGACTAATGAAGATGGTAATTTGATAATTACAACATGGCATAATCACAGCAAAGTAAGAAGACACACGTCCAGCTACAACAAGATTCATGATATATAAGAAAAATTCCAGATGAGCTAGGGTAACTTTATCAGAAGTAAATCATATTTCAAACCCATGCACTCCCAAAATGACCATTATGCTATCTGAACCTGATCTGAGGCAGCAAGACCAAAGCACAAAGGTTTGCGCTTCTGCCCTCGCATGGTGTCTCCCAGGCTGCTATCTGGGTGATCCACCATGCGAAACTACCTAAGAAAAACATCAGATGAGCTAGGGTATGGTAGCAATCAAAGGGGCACCCCTCCCTGTGGCCAGCAATAATTAATTTGTATCCAAACATGAGTGACGGGCAACTCGACCTTCACTTTGCCCTGACAGTCTTCTGCAGCTAAAACCATTGGTACTTTACCTTGCAATATTGTGGTTACCTACCACTTCAAGCACTGGGGACTGCACTGATGACTAGGGCCCTCAATTACACAACAATATTGCTTCTAAATTTTGACAATTATCTAGTTAATAGTAATCCAGAAAGTTGTAGTGGGCTGACTGCAGACCAGCCCACCATCTTAAGCACTATTTCAATCCCAGCACTCTAATAGACAGTATCTTTCCCTTGCGTTAAGCTGTAATCAATGTGCAACCCAATAGTAGTGACCATGTCAGTTTGCAGCAGTTCAAATCATTGGTACTTTGTATTCAATCCATCGTTGCAATACAGGCTTCCTTGCCACATAATCACTGTGAAATGCACTGATGACTAGGAGCCCCTATACAAACAACATAGCTTTTCAATTTTGACAATTCCCAAGCTGACCTGGATCCGGAAGGTTGTAGTGGGTTGATCAGGCCACTCACATAAGCACCATGTCAGCCATGTTGTGCAAGAGGGGTCCATCAGTGCCTACTATATACCAGTGCCTATGTCATTTTTGTACCAATGATGCATACACCTAGCTAGGGTTTTCTGTATCATTTCCTCAATCCTTCCATTTTGTATGCTCTTTTTCCATTCCATTTCTATCACTGCTTGCTCAAACTGTGTTTTGGTCTGCCACTAAGGTTGTGTCTATAGTTTATCCCCAAAAGATGTCTGCTCCTCTTTATATATACTGTCATGTCAGCCTTGGTGTGCAAAAGAGCCAATCAGTGCCTACCATGTCCCAGTGTCCATTTTCTTTTGTACCAATGATGCATACACCCAGCTGGGGTTTATGTACAAATCCTTCCCTTTCATAAGTATGCATTCCCAATTCCTTTCTTTTAGCCACCTGCTATCAATTCCATTCTTATAGCTACCTGCTCTGTGCTGCCACTAAAATAAGTGAGGGGGGGGGGGGTATCGCAATGCTAGCTGCCTAGTCCCATTCTAGCTTTATACTTGATGACGGCTCCTGGCTATCTGCTCCTAATTGTGGTGGTCAAAACAGTCTGTTTCTACTTTCTCATACACCCCTATCCTTATGTGTTTACATTTTCTCCCAAAGGGTATCCCTTCCTGCTTGTATATACTTAAAAGACCCCCTTTATAATAATGTTGAAAGGTATGCAATATGAAAACAAGTATAGGCTCCAACCCTATACCCTCATTGGTCTAAGGCCGTTGTGGCCCTTCTTTTAGAACTGTAAAACATGCTATATACCATCAATGAAAGTCACCCTATGTTTCTATTGTCGTGCCATTTTGTGCCTTTAGTCTAAGTCCCCATCAATTAACTTCCAAGCCTCTGTTTGATTAAGTGGTGAAGCATTCCTACTCTGATGCTTTCACATCCTTGTGAAGGTACCCTTAACCCATTTAGGGCGGAGCTCTCTTTTTGACCATGTTTCTCTTATAGAGAATTGTCTGGGCTTTCCAGAACTGAAAGAATTTTGTGAATAGTCCAATTATTAGTGAAACCATTAAGGGTCAAAGTATATCAAGACTTCTGAAAGTGAAATAACCCGAATTTGCATAAATACATTATCTATAAAAATATGACATCATAAATATGACGTCCTGACGTCAAAATTGGGTAAATTCCCCTTCCCTTTAAACTGCAATATCACAAATTTGGAGCATTGTAATGACTTGAAACCAATTTTATATGATGATGATAGGTAAATCTAATCAAAAATGTTTATGTTGAGTGGCCACAGCCAAAATGGTGTTTTTTGTTACCATGGCAACCAAAATCAACAAAAATCACTATTTTGGGATATTTGGTTGCCATGGAAACAAGGATTTTCCACAGAAATGCATAAAAAATCATCAAATCTTTTGTTTCCATCATTTTCAGCATGAAAAAATATTCAAAGTCATTTTTGACCAAAAATTGTGATATTATTTGATATTTTTGATGATTTTGACCTTAAATATTGCTTTAAATATAGTAAAACCTTCATTAAATATCTTTTGATTTGCCATTGCTATATCTTCAAAGGAAAAAATTATAGAGACAGACACCTTGGACTTCCCAAAGACCAAGGTCCACAGATCAAGCTCAAAAAATTAATTTTGAATTTTTATGAATTTGTCACTGTAATTTGGTGCCTTAAAGATCCATTAAAATATGTCAAAAACGTCCTACATGTAAGACAATCGCCCCAAATGGGTTAATCAGAAATCCCAAATAAAATCTTACCGCCGAGGGACTCTCTTCTCCTAACCAGTGCCATCTTTAACTGGCGCATAACAAGAGGTACCTGGCCTCTTGATAATCCCCTACCATATCCTCAGTAAACGATGGTAACCTGGGACCATCCCATTAGCCTTTCCTGAACCTGCAAAACCAAGAGTCATAAACAAAATTTGTTAAAATGATTTGCCCATCATCAAATCATTAAAGAGATTTACCAAAGTGTCAAACAAAATACTTATGCCATGCAATCAGGGGACCAAATTTTAGTTTTCTTGATAGACTGGGGCTGCTGCCATGTCCAACAGACGATAAGCCATGTCCATCATGGCTTCTCGGGAGATGCTGCTGGCCTGATGGGATTCATATTGGCCTTGGCCATTAGACGCTTCCGGTGGATCTGGCCAGCTGAAGGGGTCGTAATCATCGTACTCTTCATCCCAATAGTTCCTGTTATCTTCTCCGTAGCCCTCATCGTCCCATCTCCTGGATGGTGGTAGCATTGGACACCCTGCTTTGTAATGATCTCCCCCACACTCCCAGCACTGCACGCATGACGATGATGGCAGTACCTGTGGCTGCTGGGTCCATCCCCTCTCGTAAGGGCCCGTAGATGTGTGGGGAGATGCAAATGTACCGGGCTGCTGATGCACTGACTGAACGTGGATGGACTCTGCTGCGGGCGATGAGTTCTCAGCAATCTTTAGGACTGATACCATCTTATCGTTGATCGTGCTCACGCCTACGTCAATCTTGTTGCTGATACCCTTGAGATGCGACTCAAGTGCATTTAGTCTTTCAGTGTTTTCGTGGCTTGTTCTAAAACTCTCAAAAGCGGTTTGTGAGGCTGAGGCTAACCCGGTGAGGTCATCGTATTCTTGGAGATTGAGTTTGTCTCTCACCGAGCAGAGCAACCCGTCTCTGTATATACGGAGCACATCCGCAGGCAAGGTTTTCCCTACTTCCGAGCAAACCTTCAATGTGCGTCTGCAGAATTGGTGGGCGTCCTCATCTGGCTTTTGGGCGAGGTTGCGAATTAAGGCATGTACTTTTTCCGAGGTCGGACCTGCTAAATTAATGATGTTGGTCTTAGCGGTTTCCCAGTTATCTATTCCCTCAACGAATGCATATATGTTGGGTGTGAGGTGGGCGGACAATTGAGCAAGCTTGGTGGCATTTAAGTTTTCGGGCCCATATACTTTCTCTATGTATGTCTCGTAATTTCGTATCCATGGGATGACCTTAAGCTCTGCGTCAGCCGGAAAGTCTCTAGGATGGATTGATTTATACACTCGGCGTGCAGCATCGATGTGCCGCATTCGCTGCTGTTGCTGTTGCACATCATCCTGTTGGGCATTAGCCTCCATAATGACTGCCTGCCCTATTATCTCCTGGACCTAGTGTGATAGGTAAGCAAAGTCGCCAGCTATGTGCCTTCTTTGTCTGTCCTGCACCGCACGCTTAACAATGTAACATGTGTGTTCTTTTAAATGTAGTGTCAGTGTTAAATTGTGAAATGGATGTGTGTATGGTTTAGCAGTTTGTGCAAGTTGTAAGCCCTATGTATGTGGTGTAGGTGAAGATGCTGGGATAACAGGCACTATTTGAGTTGTACTGGCAGGTCACACCTCTCGCAGCCTATTAAGGTGAGAGCACTAACTTAATTCCTTGTAGTAATAAGGCAATTCCCTGTCATATGGTGCAGTGGTGACAGCATACCTAGTCTTGTAATGACATGGGGGAGGGATGCAGCAGGGCATGCCTCAGTACCAGGAGGCATCTAGGCATCTGTATACAGTAGGGGTGTGCATGTCTATAATATTGTTTCCATCTATATCCAATGTGGGCAGTCAGAAATAAGAAAGTCTATGTGGTAATGTATGAATTGCATATCCAACCTTTGTGGTGCTGAAGATGCTGATGTTTGGTTCAGTGTGGCAGGGCAGAGGAGCATAAGACCTGAAGGGGTGGAGTGCTGGCAGCAGTGGTACAGGAGTACTGAGGAGTGTTGCTGCTTGATGTGGGCTCTGTGGTGTCTGGAGTGCAACTCGTGGTTGGATGGGTAGTGGTCCCCCAGCAAGCCTTGAGATGGAGGCCATTTCCCAGTGGTGACCCATTGCTGTCCCTTCCCAAGGGGCTTAGGGTTAACTACAGGGGATAATAAAGACTGCCTGATAGCTAATGACCTAACTCCCTCCTGAGTTGCACAATCCCACAGATCCCTTAGGCTGTACAGTGTGCTCAGCCCCAGCTGATCCCCCAAAAGACAGGCCTAGCCTTGGCCCTGAGCTCAATCTGCTTTAAGTGGTAGTCCTGCATTGGTCTTATCTGGTGGGGTGGGTATTTAGTAGCAAGAGGGGGGGCAATGTCTTATGTTGATCTCAATAATCACTTTGATCTGCATTCTCCATGTTGATCCCCAAATACATGTTCATCCCCCAAAGTACAAGCTGATCCTGCATTATATATTTTGATCTCTCAAAGTACATGTACATATTCCTAAAGTGCATGCTGATCCTGATAATGCCTCGTTATCCCTGAAAATACCTGTTGATCCTCCCAAATACATGTTCATCCCTAAAGTACATGTTCATCCTGATTATGCCTTGTTATCCTTCAAAATACCTGGTGATCCCCCGGAATTACATGTTCATCCCTAAAGTACATGTTCATCCTGATTATGCCTTGTTATCCTTCAAAATACCTGGTGATCCCCCCAAAGTACATGTTCATCTCTAAAGTACATGTTGATCCTGATTATGCCTTGTTATCCTTCAAAATACCTGGTGATCCCCCAAAAGTACATGTTCCTAAATTGCATGTGGGTGTGGTAATGACAGGTATAAGAGGGTACAGGTTTGAACTTGTATAGGGGTGTGGCTGTCCAACTGAAATTTCTTGATAGATATAGTCCATGAATCATGTAGGATTTGTCTTTAAAATATGCTTGGCAAAAGTCAGATAGTGGAGATGTAGGCCTTTTTAGAAATATGCTTGGCAAAAGTCAGATAGTGGAGATGTAGGCCTTTTTAGAAATATGCTTGGCAAAAGTCAGATAGTGGAGATGTAGGCCTTTTTAGAAATATGCTTGGCAAAAGTCAGATAGTGGAGATGTAGGCCTTTTTAGAAATATACTTGGCAAAAGTCAGATAGTGGAGATGTAGGCCTTTTTAGAAATATGCTTGGCAAAATTCAGTCAATGGGGCTGCACCCATGTTCTTTATATCAATTTAAAGGCCAGAGTGTCCCGCTTTCATTGGTGGCAGTCTCAGTGCTGTATATTTAACGGTCCGGGTGTAATCGAGTATAACGTGATTTGTCTCTCTTTTTTTTTTGAATATGCCTGTACAGATAAAGCATGTGGGCACTCCCTCCCAAACCATAAACAATGCTGCATTCATGCATCATGCAGCTAAAGGTGGTGTGGGCACTCCCTCTCAAACCTATATACCATGCTGCATCCGTGCATCATACAGCTAAAAGTAGTGTGGGCACTCCCTCTCAAATTTATACACAGTGCTGCATCCATGCATCATGCCTGACCTCCAGGAGCTCCCATGCATTTTCTGCAAGTAACTACACCCAGGGTAACAGCACACAAGAGATATACAAAGTTTAACTGTAAATGTCATAACTTCTCACACCAATTGTGTATTAGGTTCTCCAGCAGTGTAATATATATGGTGTATTGTCTACTTGTTGGGGGTTTTGACCATGTTTCCTGTAGTTGTCTCCAATGGTGCCCACTAGGTGTGGTGGTGATGGGTGTGGCCAGGAGGCATATGTATAGTCTAGTTTAAGTCAGGTCAACATAACTCGCTTGCTGAGAAGTACTAGTTTTTATTACAAAGTTCATTCCCTGTATAGGAATAGTGGTGTGAGAAGTTATATGTAAAGACACTCAGCCAACAGTAAACAGTATATACCTTCAATTGTAGGTGTGGTTTCCTCCTGTGTTAGCCTCCATGTTGTGCCCCCCTGGGTGTGTGAGTGGGGTGTGTGGGACTGCTGGAGGTATGCCCTCTCTGGTGGTCTCCTGGCCTCTCTCTGTCTGGAGGTGGGGTGGACAGAGGGGTTATATGTGGTGGTGTTACATAAGTTACATAAGCTGGGTCTCCATATAGACCTGGGTGTGTATGGGGGGGGGGGGGGGTTGGCTGGTCAGTGGTTGGATCGGTTTTCACTTCTGGGAGGGGGGGGAATTGAGGGGAGTGTCTACATTTGAGGCCAACACTAATTTCGATTTGAGGCCTAAAAGGGGTGTTAGCTTTCTCTAACACTACCGGCAGCGTCCGTCAACACAGTCCAGGTGTCCCACAATGCCCGGATAATTCAGCCCCCCCCCCTCTCACACACACACCAACTCCCGCCCCAACGCACGTTCCATGAAAATATGCTAAGCGCTGGTTAAATAGGAGCGGGTAGCTGGCGTCGCCACCGGCACCTCCAGGCCTACTTCCGGACGACGTATCCGGTGTGGGAGTCCCGACGCGACGCGCTATGTGAGGACACGGGAGGGCATCCTCAGTTCAGTCTCTGTGTGTTAGGGTGGGGGGGGGGGTAGCCCCGAGGGTAGAGGTAACAGTTGAGCCCTGTAGAGCCGGGTCGGGAGGGAATATTATTACGTCGGACAAAGTGTGTGGAGATCATTTTTATTGGGCGCGGTAACGCGATCGTGGACGCTTTGTGGCGGGTGGGTCGGTGCCTCCGGGCCCCTGTCGGCTCAGGTCCCCCCCCCCACCCAACAGAGATAGGGACAGCGTCTCGGGTTGCCATGGTAACCCTCCTGGAGGGCCCCACCGCTGTCAGGGCACAGACAGGGCATAAACAGGGATAAACGCCGAGATATTGTTGTGTCAATTGAGTCATGCCACCACAAAGGTGCAAGATGATCAGAGAGGTAGCCGAATCATGTCCACAGGGGGGCCCTGGCCGCATTCTGACAAGGGCATTCAGGACACCGAACTGCCCCCATCCCCAGGTATTAACCTAGAAGTAGGTCATTGTGGGCACAAATAACAAGAAATGGAGCGAATAAAAAGTAAGACATAGTCGAAAATAGCCGGAGGGCGGTTTGACAAAAGGGCTTGTGTGTGGAGAACGTATGCGTGCCTAGGGGAAATCATTTTAGACATTCCTTGTGTAAGCCTATGCCGTATTATTGACTCAGGGTAACTGAGTAATACTAAACGACCCAACCAAGGTTTAAGACGTTTTTGTTACATAGGAGAATGTCTATCATTCAGCCTGTGTTATAGATAGACATCAGAGGACCAAAGGGATAGATGAGCAAGGTCGGGGGACAGATGTTTCCTTCGAAAAAATTATTGAAATGTTTTTCCTTCTTGCTGCAATTCGCCTGCGATCTTTAGGTAGTGATTTCTCTCTTTTCCTTAAACTCTTAAGTACTCTTAAATTGCTACCCTCTAAATGAAAGGTACATAGGCTCCAGTGTTAAAGCAAAGATAGAAATGACAACTTTTGCCAATCTGTCCCATATTTCTCTCTTCACACGCAGAAATGCCATCTTCTACACTCGAAATACCCTCAAACACACAATAAAAGGTTTAAATTAATTTTAAATGAAAGAATGCCACTGCAACTTCTCGTGCACTCCGAGAACTGCGCGAGACAACACGAGAGTTGCCAGCGACATCGTCAGAATAAAAGGAGCGTCCAGAGCAGTTCAAAACTGTACCACCCATATCGTCGCCGTTTATCGTCCGATTGACTGGCTTTTTGATAGGGACAGAAGGCGGTACATGCCCGCAGCCTGCAACTGTCGTCCACACCCACCTGCACACCCACACCCACCTGCTCTCCCACACCCACCTGCTCACCCACACCCACCTGCTCACCCACACCCACCTGCTGGCCTGAAATGGAATAACATACATGTATGACACATGACTTTAGGGTACTTTTTAACAAGGAATACATTTCTGATGCCAGAATGGACCAATGAATGATTATAAGGGAGTACTATATCTAAGTACATGATAAGCTTCAGATTCAGCTTACCCTGAGTCATCTGTGAGGCCACTCACACGCTCAATCTTATTATATAAGGAATGCCCTGGTCGTCATCTCCACCTTTTTAACGTAGGCAAATTAGGAGTATTTTCTCTCTTTCTCTTTCCTTTTTTTTCTTGGGGGGGGGTGGGGGGGGGGGGGTGGGGGTCGTAGTAGTTAGTGAAGTGTAAACCTGCTGAGACTGCCGTCAGTGGACCGTGCGTCTGTCTCACCGCGCATGCGCCCCTGCCCCGAACTCCCGTGGTGCCTTGCGCGCCGAGAACTCTCCCAGCAGTTTGAAGTTTGCTCAAAAACACTCTCCACAAAGGAAAGCAATCTTTTTGTCGGGAGGGGGCCACGTTGTTTGGAGTATTTTATGGAGTGGTGAAGGAGTATGTAGAACTGTGAAACCCTGACCACCCGTGGTATTAGAAGGTGTAGCAGTACAAAGTATATCGCACCAAGCCCAGGTGCTCAATCTGCACCTACTCCCAACTCAAAATACAAGGAAAGTTTCCGATAACATCTGTTTCCAATCAAAGTTCAGTGCAAACTTTAATTTCTATTTTCAAATTTTACTTTTTTAAATTCTCTTGCTCGAAGTCGTAAAAGATGATTGCATAATGACCCCCGCTAGTTGAGGAGACATCTCCATTGCTTACTCTTTACCCCTACACCTGCACACCCCCAACCCCTCCCTGGTTGATCCCTGGCTGGCGTCTTCCTCTTTGTTGTGGACGTGAGGTTGATGAGCACCCCGTGATCTTCACGAATTATCAGTCCCCCTCCCAACCCCCAGGGTGACCCCCCATCAGTCACCAGGAGGAGGACTAGACCCACCACCAGCTGCTCCCCCCCCCCACCACCTCACCCACCCCCATACAAACCTATACATACATATGGAGACTCAACCAGGCGTGTAGGGACCCACCTCATACATCGCAAGTACTCATAGTGAAGAAAAAAAAAGAATTTAGGGGCAGAAAGAAAAATAGAAAAAAGAAGCTGGTGTAAAACTTTAAAAAGTGTAATAAGTGATAATGTGTAGTAAGTAAGCCCCTAATCATCACCCTGTCCCGGTGCTTTGGGTGGGGCAGTGAAATGCGTCCTGTTTTAGTGTGAGGTCTTTGAAAATCGATGTGTGAACTTGAGTGAGTCAGAAGTTTAAGTAGACAATGACCTACCGATTTGACATGTGTTAGACTAACTAATAATATAAAAATGTGATGGGAGATGCGATAATGATATTTATTATGCTCTATTAGGGGATGACTAGGATATACATGGGGACAGATATATTGTCATCTATCTGCCTGGAAAACCAATGGAAGACCTATGCCTTTCCTGATAAAAGCTGGAATAGTTTTGCACCAGTCACAGTGTGCAGCAATAAATTGTCATGACACATCCTAGACGGTGCAATATGTTTACAATGTACCATATGGGCAGGAGCAACATGTTGGACGCGTGTATATACATGGGAAGTTTGACCACAGTCAGAAAGCTTCATGGGTCTATGGGTGGGTGGGTGAGAACGGTGGGGGAGGGGAAGGTGCTGGGAGAGTGCCATGCTGTGGTCAAGAGACCTGTCATGTGGGTGGCGGGGCACGACGGGTGTGGCACCTCAGGCGTACGAGCTGCTCAAATTAGTTAGCTCCCTCTACTCCTGGATCTGGAGGACAAAAAAAGGCCCCCTTCCCTCCTGGGATGCCCGGAAGGCCACATGGAAACATGGGAACTGTCATGGCGGGCGACAGGCAACATGTCTGAGACGCTGTCAGTGAGGCCAAGCTGCAGCAATGGGTCCCAGATGGTTACAAGTTAGCATGCTGTCATAACTAACTGCTACCAACAAGACAGGAGAGGTACAGGAGGCTGCAGCACTGACAGGCTGTCACCTGGAGGAGGGGCCGAGGAGGGGGCAGGCTGGTGTCAAGGTCACACCCACAGGTCCTTGCATGCTCCTGGGTGGGTTCTAGTGACATGCTGGAGCTTTTCGGTATTGAACATGGGGCGTAACCCGTTAGTACATGGGGCGTTAATACAGGGTTGTGCAGAGGTCAAATTCCGGGATATACCAATGAGTCTACTGCTCTATACTCATTGGATACTAGTATACGAGTGGTAGGAACTGGGGCAATGGCAAACGTGAACAAGGTTGTCCATTCAAATAGTTTCATTATAACTTAGAAAGTTAAGCACCATTGTAACATATCTACATGATATGACTTTTTATGTACATGTATAAGGTCTGAGCAGGGAGTGAGCATGTCGGCGATCATCTTGGACCTGGTATTTTTTCTCCTGGTTCTTATACAAACCACGTGAAGCACAGACTGTGGTGACATATGGCCACCATGTCATGACGTTAATAATTTGTAGCCGTCACGTCGTGCGTCCCACCACCCCACACGTCATCTCACCTACGTCATTTAGCCCTCCACAGGAAAAGGGTTGCCCCCACCCTCTCCACTCCTCCCACAAGCCTCTGAAGTCTGCCGACAGTTCGCCCAACCTCCGCCAGAGGCCACTACTGACCCACTTGACCTTGAACCCCCTCTGGTGTCCGGGAGATGGGCCTTTAAGGGTCAGGGTCACCGACCTGTGGATCGACCTCGACCTGTGACCCTTGAGAGGTCAGCTGTGTCCCTTCCCAAGGTGGTCATGTACAAGGAGGCAGGGGGCGGGAGGTGTCCCCTGCCTTGATGTTGATTAGAATGTCCGCTGGCCGTCATATCTGGTTCCTGTAGACTGAGATTCATCTTTCAGGGCCATTAGGGGGAGGGGCACTGTACATGCCCCCACTGCTTTCCACCTCTTCACATGGTCTAAGTGACCATTCCCATGGTCTAACTGACCAGTGCATTGACCAGTCCCCTCCTCCCTCTATAGTAGGCTACAAGGCTGGTTTCAATTAATGTCTAAATGCATGTTATTCTGAGTGACCCTGTGGTAACTGGAGAGGGCCTCAAACCCTGGATGCAGGTTCAATGGGTGCAAAGGAATGCATGGAAGATGTTCTAAGAGCTTTTAAATATTTACCAGTCGATTGAAAGAGGCTAACACTACATTGATGTTAGATAGAAAGAATATACATGCATTTGAGTGTGTAGAGCATAAAGGAATGAGGGAGGTTCTCAGAGTTAGCTATTTGGTGCATTGGTAACACATTGTGGGGAAGGCTGATCAACACAAATTCACACTGCTCTTTGCAGATTACACGATAAAAACGTGTCCGTGTACTAAATACCCCGGAGCCTAACGTGGGCAATCCCCAACATACTTCTTCAGCAATTTAGGCTGAAATTGAGTCATTAAAATTGCATAGCCCGATCTACATCAAAGGGAATACTCCTGATCCCATGCCTCCCCCACCCAATCTACCTTCCCTCTCCCCGACCTGAATGACTGAGAATGAGTCAGAACAAAGACAGCATTAACTGTGCCGTATACTCAGAGAGTCTCATCCCCCTATTACTAAACTACTCCCTCCCCACCCCTCAGTACTATACACATTCCTTGTACCTGGTCACAATGTACTTAATAACGCGTCCTTAGGACACCCTACCCTGCCCCACCCTGACCCTTAATGTCCCTTTACTCAGGATTTAAGGCCTACTGTCACGTAACAGAGGGCAGCATTTAAGTTGATCATCTCGTTGTTCCAGGCTTTGATAGTCTCACCACCAGATCCAGCAGGCGATACCCCACGCCATCCCCACTCACCTGGGACACGTAAACACGTGTAATTGGCCGCTGATTTGCATTTATTTCCTGGGTATCTTTTTCAGGATCCAAGTTGTAAATCCTACTGACTTTATCGGAGAGAATGCTAGGAAGCACCTGACATTTAACAACCGTGCCAATAATTTGGCAGCAATTTGCCAACCACAGAAGTGTCAAAGGAGTGATCTTTTAGCAATAAATGTTCGAAATATATATCGCGAGTGCAAGCCTCTAGAGGTTTTATTGCAAGCTAAAGCCTCCCCCGATAGTTAATCTAGTTTTGTCTTATCAGGTCTGGATGTAAACAGAGGAGATCCAATCGTCATTACGTGGTTTGTCTTGTGTTAATTGCTGAGGTAATTCAAAGGTTTTAGTGGCTGAGTTGCACCTGTGAGCTACATGCTTGGGAGCCGAGAGCAGAATGTCCCATTATGCCGATAGCATCTCTCTTTGATTAACCCTTTAAGAGCCGCATTTTGTTTTCATGCAGTATGTCCTTGGTCTTCATGAAGCATGATTGCAGCCCTGGCGAGTTACTCACCAAGACTACATTAATGTCGACCCCTTTGGAGTGTGTACGACCCACAAGGTCAACATGATGCTTGAATGCAGCACTGGCGACCTACATACCAGGGCTGCATTCACACATCTTGACAACAAAGGTTACACTGCGGTTCTTTAAGGGTTAAACTTGTAATTTAAGTCCCGTGAACGCCAATTACACCCAGTACCTTGCTCAACTTCCCATTAGTCATTTTCCGTCTTACAATTGGGTGTACGGGGAGTTGTGGGATCCACGGAGGAAGGAACTATATGCATTATTATGTACATTTTATCGCTGCTGTAATGTAGTCACTATGATGTGTATTATGTACTATTATGCTGAAACTTTGCACTGAAACTAATTAATAAATGACCACTCTCACACTCAGAAAAGTCAGCGTCATTGTTGCTAAAACCACTCTTAGTGTCTGACTTTCATATGAGAGTGGTTTTAGCGACAATGACGCTGACTCTTTTGAGTGTGCTCTTCTAACAAGCACTGGTCGTCTACTCTGATCAGAACAAGCAATACTGGTCATCTGCTCCTTTTATAACAAGCACTGGTCCTTTATCCTTGGTCATAACAAGCGAAACTTGCCTGCTTCTTTGTTGATGCCTTGTCTGGGTGTGATATGAAACGCAGGCGCCGGTCTGCATTCAGAAAAAAATACAGAACTATAGACAGGATGTTGTGAAGTTGTGAGTTTATTACGATCACACCTTTACCAGCCACAAGGAGATCAAAGTATCTCCCCTGCCGAATGTCACCGACTCAGACTCCAATCTGACCCCCTTTGGCATCTCAATCGTTTAACTGATTTTGATGCAGATTAAGGAGCCAACTGCAATTTGAATGGAGAGCTTAAATTTGAATTAAGCCACTGACAGCCGATAGAGGAGGTTGTGATGTATTGGTGGTGGCTGAATTGATTTAGCGTGTGAAGGGGGGTGGTGAGGGGGGGGGGGCACCTCCCTTTCAGATAGAAATGGGTTACATTATAGTTCATGTCTGATCTATGCGTCCTGGTGTTTGCAGTAAACTGGGTACTTATGGTAATGTACGTCACAGCTGATGTACGTCCGCGGTGACGTACATCATGCACCCTGAGTGGATTTCCATTCTGCCCTATACCCGCTATGCCTTTAATGATAGATGTTCACGAAGCCGTAGAAATGTGTCCAGTATGGGGAGCTTCACTTCAGCGAGTGCAGAAGAGAAACTGTGCCAACAAGTGAATCCATTCATCCAAAGCCATTTCACTATAGAGCAAAGTTACCACTAAAATATGTGGTACTTAACCTAGTTTCTACATGGCTCATATTATCACATTGAGTACCGCCAAGTATAATAACTCCGTCCATTTCTCTACTCTCTGTTCAACACTTACAAATATGCTGATGATAATGCAACATCCCCTTTCTTCACACGTGATTAATCAGGGCATTTATTATTGGTCAATTCAACCTAAAATCAGTATACCAGAACCCCTGGTGGACTGTAACAGTACTGGTCCTGAATCGTTAACGACTCATTAACGTCAGAACAGGGGGCAGCACGAGTCGACATTCTACATTTCCCACAATGCCCTTCGCTTGATTAGAAACCTGTGCCTGGCGAGTGTTGTCGCCAGTGAACCCGAAAATCAAATCACCGACTCGGAGTTCTGGCGTTCTAGGTTTGGGTTTCCATCTGCTCAGCTTATCGTACCCAAATGGAGAACAGCCATACACTGTTCACTGCAAAATTAGAAGTAGAACGCAGGATGTCAAAATCTGACTGACTGAATCATCTCGATTGCAGACCATATCCAAAGGAATCTACACAGTAGCTAGCTATCTACACAGTAGCTAGCTAGACACAGAACTGGTTTTGAGAGAGAAGAAGGGAAGAGCGGGCTACAAGTAGTACAACTGCTATAATATGCATCCCAGCCTTTGGGTGTGCGGGCTCGGCTTTTAGAGCAGGGCTGCGACCCCCTGTAGCTGAATAGACAGTCGGTGAGGTGCACAGGGGACCCCCTCCTCCTCTCCACGTACTGATAGTGCTCACCTGGAGACGGGGAGTTGGCACTAATATGTTTATTTTGGCGGCTGTTACCTGACGCGAAGAAAGCCCCTGAGTACGTCACACCGCACCTGTATAGGACCCCACCCCCACCGCCCTGCACTCCTCCATCCCACCTGTACACCTTTACCTTATCTGGACCTAGAGCACAGCTGGCAGGGTGAGAGCTGACTACCTTCACTCACTACACTCCCTCTGTACAAGATTACTGGTAGATAAGAAATAGTCCTACTCATGCTGATATAGTTGCATCTTAAAATTACAAGATGTATAGCAATAGTGGATGAATTGACCGTAATTCCGATGTGGCACATCTTCGATGGGAATAGTATAAAGACCCCCCCCCCTCCCCCCTTGAAATAAAACTACAATATCTTCCATAATGAGCTCTATGCCTCCGAAAGCGGGAGACGGAGAGGGTGCCTAGATATACCTGTGTGGTGCATTGAGGTGACTATGCCCCCCTGCTGTGTCACCTGTTATGGGCAGATCATACCCCTGTGTGTCCCTTCCAGGTTCTCCTACAGGTAACAGGTTCTGGGACTGACATACCTGCCCAGGTGGGTGGGACACCACCTGTATACTCCAGGGTGTGGAGGTGCCTCACACACCTGACCCCCTGCTGAGCTTGGATCAGGCTGTATACAGGCGTTTGGATCCCTCTCCACCATGGGGTACTCCCTGGATGGATCATTTAGGGGTGTGTGATCCACAGGATGTATGCTACATTCGGCATTCATTATAAGGCCTTGGGTGAGTCTCAAATTACAGGTACCACTAGTCGAAGATTAGCTATACTGGATACTAGAACTCACCAACTCCCAGGAGATGAAGGGTTAAGTAGCTACATTGTGTACTATATGACGCAGATTTGTATCTAAATGTGTTCAGTAAGCTCTTTATACAAAAGAGGTAAACGCCTGAAAACATCTCAACATCCACTAGATAGAAGGTACATGTAATTAGTTATAGACACCATTAAATGTCAAGGTTTGGCTAAAAGCATCTTGCTGTATCCAGGTGTTCTCAGCTATTGAGGCATCTTTGTGAAGATTAGAGGCACCCCCTACCTAAGTGCCCAGCAGGAGACCTACCTGTCTAATGTCCAGGTAGTGCACGTCTTATATCACATTGATAAGTCTTACTTCACCTGCACATCGTTATCCACCTCTTTGTGCAGCCCCAATTATATCTGACCCATTATAATACCAGCTCCAGGCACTTTCTCCAGCACCCCTCCCCTCCATTTGCCTCTACCTGCCATTCTTACATATTGCAGTTCTAGATTCAGAATGAGCATGGAAACCGTACGTTTATCGTAAATATGGCTATTCCTCAGCTATAGCTGGGCATTTCAAGACATTTTACATGTGCTAAAAGTAGATGTAGAAGCTCAGAACGCCTTCTATCATCCTTTTCAACTTATAAAGCAATTAAATGTGGCATCGGTTCCATATATACCTGACCATTAGTAATCTCCACGCCCACCCTCTCCCTCCTGTTTCCCCACACTTACACGGGGATGGCTCCCTATCTTTTGTCACCTTCACCACCCTACGACACAGCTGGCCAACTCCTGTATGGGGATTGGCTCGTCCACCAGTGCTTCCCTCAGCAGGACTTGACCTGGTGCCAAACTCGGGTCTCTTGTGGTGGGGAGTGACAGAATCCCTGCCCCTTAGTATCCAAACTCTACATTGTGTGTATAGCCATAATCAACGTGCACAGAATGCTGTATTCCTTAGTATCATAATAGAGACACAATAAAAGAATAGGAACAGAGGATGGTATGTTTGTGGTGTAGCACAATGTCCTGACTCAATGAGTGGAGGAGATGATAAATAATATAATCTGTGACCAAATTCTCACCATACGACCTATGCTGAAATCAAAATATATCAAGCACTTCTATATATGAACACATCCTGACAAAACCCACAATTCAGCATCCAAAGTTATACAAATAAACAGGACTGACGTGGGAGTGGAGTGCACTCCCTGACCCCAGTCAGTGGTGGAGCTATCTCAGGGCTGATCAGAGGAGGGCGGTGCTTGCTCTCTGAGGGACTTGTCACAAACTGACATCTCACCTTTTGGGACTAATTCAGGTAAAACCTATACTGACTGTTGCTAGTAGAACAAAGTGACTTTGAAATGTGAGCGTTGGGGATGGTATTTTAGTCTGTATGTTAAGTTGTAGGTGGGAATGAACAGGTGGGTTCTCACATTGGGTTACAGGTTGAGGGGGAAGTGCATGCCACAGGTAGCATTCCAGACAGCTACTTAATCTCATAAAGGCCAATCTCTTCAGGGGCGGATCCAGAGGGGGGGTTCTGGGGGTCAGGACCCCCCCCCCCCCCTTTTGGAAAAAAATTTAAAAATTTTTAATGATAATTTGATCCACCGCGAGTCGCGGCGCGTCACTTTTCGGTACTTTGGTGTTTGGTGGACCCCCCCCCCTTTTTCAAATTTCTGGGTCCGCCCCTGCTCTTGTAGAAGTAGTCTGTTGCAATGCGTCATACCTTTGAGTTCACCCTCTCCGTTCTAACCGTGATCATAGCTCTTCACATTGCGCCTATATTGGGGTAATATAGGCTAGGTTATCACCAGTTCATCATCATCGGGGTCATGAAATTGTTAAGTGGCACCATCTTGCAGATCAATGTTCCCCGTTGACTTACAAACCTTAATTGTACTTAATTTGGACTGAGATAGATGAGGGCATTTATAAGTGGGGTACATGCCCATATGGCATGATAGTCAGGTGTAAAATGACAATAAAGACTAGATAATGTTTCTACTCTACCTGATGCCAATGTCTGGGCTTCATTTACCTGCCATCCAACCCCAGCATTCCGACCCTACCAGTGCTGCCCCTGGCGGCTGCTAATAAAGGTGAGCTTCCCCACCTCTCCCTCCTCTGGTGCCCGCACGGGGGCGCCCCGGGCGACAATTATCATATTGCTCCCTCCTGGCTGCAGAGATGGATATTTTCGTGGGCCACCAATCTGAGACAGTTTAAATATTGCGAAAATATAGTATAAATAAAAACAAATTTGTACACTAGTCTCATGCGAAATTAGAAACGGTAATTTGTGAATAGTCATCTCAAAAATATGCGACCCGGCTCCTCCTTGTAAGTTTGCACTCTGGAAGTTTTGTTGTGCATTATATTTAGTAATAGTTTTATTTCTGAAGGTCAGCCACGAGTATGAGGGTCGTGTGGGGGTGACGGTTTTTGGTCGTTTTGGTGTAGTTTAGGGAGCCATGCCTGCCAGTGCACCCCAAGACACCCCACCTCAGCCAGCGGAGGTTCCTCAGTAATGGAAGTTCACGCTGTAACATGCACCGATTAGTTACTACACCTTCAACGACAGCCTTCCCCCATTATAGCACTAGCTCAGTGGGATAGGTCTAATGTGGTTGCCCTGCATCTAGCCTATTACAGACCCACCCTGCGGCCCTATCCCGACCTCCTCCATGCACCGTTTATAACTCCTTTATGTGTGAGATCCGCCTTGGAACATATATGAACCATATTTTTGGCATCACTTTCTTGCACTTAGTTCGGTAATATGATGTATTGTGGTAGCCCCCCCCCTCCCCCCTCTGTCCTTTCCAAAGTCAAACAGGTCAGCCAGTACAGGGTAGGCAAGTTGAGACACCTAGACCCATGTAGAATGTGGGGGGGGGGGGAGTCTCTCAAGATGGAGGTTATATAGCCACTGCAGTTTCAATTTTACTTCCTGCATGATCAGTCTGCATATTCAGGGCACTGAATATGTCGAAGGTTATATTAGGGCATGTCTGTAAAAAGTTATAAGATATGTACTGGAGCCATACAACACTAGAATCTTGGTAACCTTCGTAAAATATTTATGTCCCTTACATAACTAGAGTTGATTTTTACGAGTTTCTCTAATTCTGCCACGAAGGCCAATCGCGTGCATGCAGCCTCTCAAAAATGGTTTGGTCGCACACGCATCATGCGACCCTGGCGGAAACAATGCTCCCTAAGGAGGCCAGTCTGAGTGTCCCAGAGGTCAGGCTGTGCGTCTACAGCCCGGCCTGCCAAGGGGAGAACAGGAAACGTCACCAAGACGGAAAAGGGTGACGAGATTTGGTCTCGTGAGATCTCGCGTGTTTTTGAGATGGCACTCTCCAAGCAGATGTTTCGTCGAAGGGTGTACTATTAGGCTCTAACACGATGGCCCACTGGAGCCTCTGGATGGAGGCAGCCATCTTGTAGGACACCAAATCTCGCTCCTTTGGCAAGATTTGGAGTATGAGGGCTCTGCAGGTAACAATGGCTTTGCTGTGAGTGATGTCAGTGGCGTCTCACTAGAGTGATGCTTTGGGTTAGGAGTGGTGACATTATGTTGGGGGTTATACGAGGAATGTGTTGCTGTTTGGCATTCTCTACCTAATATGTGTATGCATACTAACTGGACATGTTTTTATGTATAAAAACATAGCACAGCGCGAATGGATTTTCATACTACTTCAATAAAGTCACAAATATATAGTTAAAGATGAGACAGATGAGGATGGGAAAAGATTTAGGTTGCTTTATATCTGTAACCTTATGGTAGTTTTTGCTACCATATGAGAAGGGCTCCTAGGGGCACACCCACCCATCCACTCCCACTGGGTGACAGGTTTGTGACAGGGCGGTGTGGTGGGCTGATGGTCAGACTGGAGGTAGGTATTCGTGTAACATGCCTGCAGGGTCACCTGTCGTATGGCGACATGGTGGACTCCTGACCTCACCCTTGCCATTCCTCCTGGGTGCACCATGGCGACCTTCCCTCATGGCCATGTCTCAATGCAGATGAGGGTGGAGTTTTAACTCCGCCTCCTGTCGCTACTGACAACTGTCGCCACCGTCCGACATGAAATGTCGTCTGCTGAGGACATCCAGTCCACCCTCTGCCCTCTCCCTAACCTGCCCTATATGCACTACTTACACAGTATCCTTCACCTGACAAAACATTGACTAGCTGGCAGCATTGGGTTTCACAGCGGCAAATGCCCTAATGGCATGTGTTTGCCCACTTTTTTACATGGCCCTACATTGATGGTTTGTCTGGCTCTATTAGATGGCCCCTTCTCGCGGCATCTCGCGTTACCCCGTGGCCGCTACTTGCTGTCTGACTTCCACATCAGCCTTCAGCCTGATCCGACAGTAAATCCCTCTTCAATAGAGAAAGGATAGGCAGGATGGAGGGATATTTTGTTTCAGGTAGACGAGTAAACAAAGATGATCACAGGCAGCCTATGGCCATTTTAGAGGCAACCATTCTCATCGGCATCCATAAGGGCTCTATGGGATGCTGATAAAAAGGGAAAGGCTTTGTTGGTGTCAAACAGGATCTAAAAGCACCTGTCCCTAGAACCTATGAACCTTTGTTGGTGCACCATGCTTTCCAATATATTTGTTACAAAGTAAAATCCTGAGGGGACCCACGTTAATGCGAAATAAACAACAAAAACATACCACCCTCAAAACCATAAAATGGACTGACGAAGGAAATTTGGGTCAAGCTATGAAAATAGCTTGAACTTTACTGTACATAAGATTAAGTTATGGATGAGACTGGGATCAAAACAAGTAGGCCATATGGGTCAGTAGTCATGGCTAACGGCAGATGTGACAGACTGGTGGGGTTAGGGGTATGTCGCGGTGGTGGTGTTTGATACTGTTGTCATGGCCGTGAGACGGCTGTGATGCTATCAGGGGTAAGGATCTAATGGGACCCATCGTTTATCTAGATTGATGATCACCAGCCCACAACCCTCCACACCCACACACCTCCAGTGGCTACACAGGTGAGACGTGGGCACATAAGGTGTGCTCACTCACCCGTGCCTCTGCAGGAAAGTAAAGAGCTAATATAGGCCACTTTATAGCATACAACCAGAAAAAATCCCCCCTCTTACATCTCGGACCATACACTATACCACTTTCAATGTCGCAAATCATGTTATTGAAGACTCTGTATCTTTTGCATTTTTCAGAAGAAAGAGATCCAGTCATTTGAATGTAGTTTCTGCCATTTTTCATCTTCCTTGATGGTTCTATTCAACTATTGTTGAGGTCGTATGCAGGTGTTGCATGGATCTATTTAATGATTCATGCCCAAGAAGGATGATGTTTTGAAATACACGTAGACTATTCAACTTTAGATGATGATGGATTGTGTCGATTTTTGCTTTCCAAGAAAAAAAACAATCATTGACAAAGGCAATATGCAATTCATGTCACTATGGGAGTATCAACTAATCCAGTCACAACAAAGATGGCCGCGACGACAGTGGCGGGATCTCACGAGAAGCCGGCGGGTACCTGACATGCCCCGGTTCACTCAGAGGGGACGGCAGGTAACCAGCGAGGACTCTCGCGAGACTTGAATGCTTGTCACCGACGATCGCCATTTTGTACGTCAAGGTACCAGCACCCAGAAACACTAGCCCCAAAGGCACGTTTAGCCTACAAGGGGACGTCAGAGGACAATGACATGCTACCCATGACGATGTTTACGTCATTATCCTCGACGTCACTGTATCTGACGTCCAATGACGTGTGAAGGACACCGAAATAAGGTCATGTCTTCCTTATCATGGCTCTTCCTGGAAAGGTACAAAATGTATCCTTTATCTCACTATAGTGAGCCAGACAGAATAGTCCCCCGTTACCAACCTCTCCACCCCAGACACTAGCCCTAGTGACATGACATGAGACATTCTTACATGGAGATAAGCATCTCTAACATGTGATAAGCACAGCTACAACCCTACCCCCTCTTGGTATGACACCCCAATACAACAGGCTCTCCCCAGGGGCACCATCTCTTTAACAGATCTAAGTCCTATCTGGAAGTGACATTTGCTAGCAGAATAAACACGATGAAGACCAGAAGAATGTCACAAGAAAGGCAGCAAGAGAAATGAGGGTATTATTCATTTGAGGAAAGCATGGTCCCATAAATCCTTGTCCTTGTCATGGCGGGGATTGAGGACTTTTTGAGGTGCTCCTTGTCACTATGTGTTGAAAAGACCAGATGCCAAGAACCTAAATGTCATTTCTGATCACGTGTGAAATAGCTATTGCCTTATTGGTGACATTTAGGAATTGGTCAGTGGTATGTGCAGTCGCACTTAGACTTGTGTTAACGTGACGGAGGCCCGCCAGGGGGCTCGTGACTACATCGGGACTACGTACGGGTCTCTGTGAGGAACGCCCTGCGTATTTCCCACCTGAGTCGGTCGGTTTCATTATACCCCATCGGAAATACAGATTTTGTTATACTAATTCTGTTACACGTATACACGTGTACTGTCAGAACCTATGCCATCAGTATGGTACATGGTGTTGTGTTTTGTATGGTAAATATAAGCGAGGCACACCATCCTAACTTTTACCATCCTTTTTAATAGCTTACTATAATGTCCCCCATTGAGTACCCATACAAAGAGATCACTATCCCAACCCAAGTCTATTCGCACCTCCAGGCCTTTATGACATATGGTAAAGGACAGTGTAGCCAGTAGCCCCTCACCTCCACCAGACACGTGATCAGTCTGGTGTCTACGCCTCCAGGGCTGGTCAAAAGGATCCACCATGATCAGGAGGACAGGGATCCAGATTTACTCCCAACCTCTACAGATTAGTTCTATGACCCCCTACCCACACCCTACACACTGTAGACAGCCTGTAGTTGTTATCACCTGTGGAGATGGAGGTGGGTGCTGGAGGTGGACTAGAGCTAGTTGACACCTGTATGAGAGGCCTATATGTCACCTGGCCTCTACTGCTCCTCCTGCTCCTGTGTCCTGCTTCATACCTACCTGTGCCCTTTGTGTGCGCATGGATGATATGAGGCTTTGTGGTGGTAAAGACGTGTTGCCGACTCGTGTTTGATACCTGCTCCCTGTGGGTGTAGGCTGTAGGGCACAGGGAGGGGCAGGCTACTAGTATTTACTCCTCTACACTTCAAACACACACTGCACCTAGGTACTACCGGGTACATCAGGTGTGCAGTCCTACTGGGATATATGTGTTAAATCGAAGATAGCCATTTTGGTTTTTTAAATGTACAGAATAAGACTTAGATTTAGGCATTGAAATACAATGTAGTCATCAAGATGACGTTACAATTAAAAGCTGCCAAAAAGCTTAAAACTCGATGAATGAATTTATAATGAAGCATCTTTGTTCAAACGCCTCACAATACCGGTACAAAATCATTTAGGCCAGGATACTAGTAGTATATGGACCGTGTTTGTTGGTATACCTAATAAAACTGCACCACCTTTACTGGAGAAAGTCAGCCTCCGCCCCAAGATCATAAACCAGGTGTCTAGGGGATTTGTCAGCACCTGGATGACTGCCCTTCTATGTCAGACAGGTAGGGGGTTAAATTGGTCACATGACCTTAGCTCCATCGGCTACCCTAGCATTAAGGCCCCTTGTGGGACATCCTAGCCTGGGGCACTGCTATACATGACTGTGATCCACCAGGAGGATATACACTAACCTATACCTGCCCCACCCTTAACCAAGCTACCTTAACATTGATCTATAGGTCTGACCCAGCTATAAGCTGCCTTGTGGCAGGCCTTGTGGTTACCTGGCCGGCAGAGGACTCAGGTAGTGGTGGTGGAACGGACCAGGTGAAAGGGCTTTGGTTTATAGGTCCTGGTGGGAGTAGTGAAGACACTTTTGGTGGTCACCTCACCTCGAGACGGATTTCTATTTTCCTCCTGGGGGTACAATTATGACTTTTATGACCTGGACGTTGGTGGTTATGGTGAGGGGTGCGGGTCATGGGTTAGAACTTCAGATGTGGTATACAGTAAGTCCGTGTGGTGCATCTATTCAAAGCCTGTAGGATTCCTAGGCCTAACCACTAAAACTAGGGATACATGAGGTATGCACTAAAGGTATGCCACACAAAAGATGACAAAAGATAAATACAAATGTATATACATGTATATACATATGATATAAACAGACGCACATAGTTCACCCCTAAAATGTCCCCTACACGACAGAGGAGTGATTTATACCAGTAAATCACGATTTATACACACCATTGCACATGTGGTCCATTCTCCTCATTTGATAGGTTTATTTTTATGGCAGTATTATGATTATCGAGGCCACCAATAAAACTTCAGAATGGATAATCGATAAACTCTTGAAATATAGCTCATATAATTGGGAATTTATATATATATATATATCGCTTCTTGTGTGATGTTAATATAAATCAAGGCACCGCCAAGCTTTAATAGCCCCCCCCCCCCCCCCCACACACACACACACACCGTCGCCCTTCCTTAAATCCAGTCGATGGCAGGCAGGCAGGCATTGACCTTATTTTCCATTGACTGGATAGTATGACCTACCCACAATATCTGCTTTTAAGAGAATAAATCCACATGTACATACATACACTCACCCAGAAAATATAAAAAGAGAATAATATACTTAGAAAAGGTATCAGAAACTGACATAACTGGATCAGGGTGAGGAGTGGGAGTGTTTGTGTATTTGGGAGGAGGGGGTCTGGTGGCAGTTTAAGGAGGTTAGTAGCGGCCCCAGCCCCCGTTATTACTGAGACAGACCAGAGAAGCCGACCCCACCAGGCTCCCCTACTAAAGCTGACAACCACCCCACTAACAGCACAGCAATTAAACACCAGGCTACAACACGGCAACCATCAGCCAGGGATACACCTGAGAGGATCGTATACACCCGCCAAAGACCGCATAGTGCTTAAAATGTGCCATGTTTTTTGGTCGGAAGGTTGCATCACGGCCGAGTCTACTCACCAAGGGCTGCATGCGATCAATCATCATGCATCGATCATGCCCCATATATTGGTCGGCATGATGCATAGATATATCCCTGGCGAGGAGACTAGACTCGTCAGGGCTGAAATCATGCATCATGACGACAACGGACATCATGCGTCAGAGCACTATGCGGCCCTTAAAGGGTTAAACACCTTTTCCACCAACTCTCCACACTTCGTCTTTTGGAAATTGTTGGTTGGATGGATCAGTAAAGTGCCCCCTGTCTGCGTATTTACAAGGTCTGCTTGGGCTGACAGGGGGGATGGGGCGGGGTCTGGGCTTTAGTTTACAGTATATGGCTATGTCAGGTGGATAAAAAGAGGCCCTAGGTCAGAATTAATGTCTGGAAAATGATAACTTAACTACCACGTCTGACATATGTGTCGAATGAACTTGTCAGTCAGAGCTTATAGAGACAGAAATCGTGCACCGAGGGATTGCCCACCACCGTTATGGTGATGTTTGTGGAGATCTGAAAGGAAATTGAAGAAAGAGCAACTTCACTTCTTCCCGTACAAAGAGATTTTTAGAGGAGATTGCCCCATTTTGAATAGGGGGAGGGAATGGTAGGGCCATGTCATAGTCTAAGTCATATATATACCTGTATTATAGGAAACCAGTAAAGTATGGCAAAGTTATAACTAAAGGCCTGATAACCGCTAAGTGCCCATGCGGGCATGTTACCTGTGGGCATTAATGTCAAGTGGACGTTTGACCCTAGAGGTAAGGTCCTAAATCCACATTCAGCTCTAGGTGGTACATGGACATTTACCGTTTTAGGTACTGCGCCTTTCACCATTGTCACAAGATGCAGCAGACGACAGTTTGCGTTTCGCTGGTTGTGCTGGTGACCCCCGTGTGTCCACCTGTCGTCATAACGGGCTGCTGGATCTCCTGCTGGTTGCCCCCGGGTGGGGCACTATGACGGCCGTGACCACCGGGCACCAGCCAACAATGGTGCTCTACGGGGCCGCCTGTAGGACGCCACGGGTCCCCTGGAACCCCGGGGTAGGTTACTATGGAGACCAGGTAAATCTCTACAATGGGAGGTCATCATTACCCCCTCTAACACATCAGCGGCCACGAGAAACATCACTTATGCATTAAAGTTCCCCAGAAATAAAAATTCACCCCGAATCCCTCCTCCCCTGGGCTAGAGTTTAACAAGGTCAACGATGTCAACCAAAGTAGTGGCAAAGAGTGGGAGGGGGGGGGGTATTTAAGAATGCCAAATGTTGTATTGGGGTAGACATTGTGTTGACGAAATGTTGAATAGTGGCGTAGATAATGAGATTATTAGCCACAAAGAGTTACACTATAACGGTACAGACTTCACCAACGTCTGGTGGGGCGAGGCCCTATACATCAGTAATAGCCTGCCTCACTGGGGGCCGTCTATAAGGGTGGGAATAAAGACACCCTTCTATACACTACCCGATGAAAGGCCCTTGTTAGATGGAAATGTCCTATGGGGAAAATGTCAAGTGGTGATCACCCAAATGCCCTTTTCAACGAAGGTGTGATTAAGGTATGCTTCCAGTGACCTACACTGACTAAACTTGCAAGCACTGACCGATTTTCTGTCAATGTTCCTTGAGGCCGAGGGCTCATCCACTGAAAGGTGGTTTCATTAGGTACTGTGCGCAATTAGCACCAGGTGGGTCCAGGTGGGCATTCTCTGTTGGATAACCCCCTTCCTACCTTAAAATAGATACACTTACGATCAGTATGGCTACCTGGACCAATAGCGTTCAGGCTCTGGGCAGTGGTCAGAGTGGTGAATGGATAAGATCATGGTGTGTCTCATTTGGTTACCTATGAGAGGGTGTTCTGTACTGATAACTAAGTTAGCAACGTTCCCTGTCGGCCTAGTGGTCGGAAACGTCAGCTCTGGTTATCTCCACGCCATCTTAAACTGGAGCCAATTGTGCAGAGAGAGGAGCACAAACTGTTACAAATTGGCCCCGCTTCTGCCCGCCTACCACCCGGTGCCTTTCATAGCCATCTTCACTGGGACCTCCATGGGGTGGTATGGGGGCTTGGTTCTGATCCCAGCTATGGATTAGGGATCACCTGCTTAGGACATACGCATATACACCACCTGCCCCTATTCCCCTCCCTCCCACTGTTCCTGGGTTATCCCAGGTTAAACGCTCCATGGGTAATGTACAATGTAAATGCCTGTAGCAGGGTTCCCATTTGGAGCACCTCCCACATACTGTTACCTCCCATAACCCTGCCTCTACCCCAGGGGGTACCAGCTCACCTGCATATTGAATAACCACCCATCAATATGTATAATGCAACCATCTCTATTCACCTGTCAGTGCATATCAGGATCAAGGACTGTCTTGTAATGTTCGAGGTATTAAACAGACTCACCGACCTGCCTAATGACCAGGTATGCACGGGTTGCACTTTTATGCTCTGGAGTTTATCCTTCATTCAGGAGGGTGTGGTATGTATGGGGGTGTTATCAGTTGAAGGCGATGTATGGTGAGCAGCTACTAGTAGCTGATTTGCTCATAGGTGACTAATGAAAAACTCCGTCTGATCCCCCTACTCTGTCTACACTATTTACCTTATCTTAAAATACTGGATCCTAGTCTGTGTTTCTAGTTGCCAGATAAGCCACAGTTTAAGCTCAGGTGAAGTGATTACCTCTCGGACATTGCTAGGACATTGCTGCTGGCTTTATCTGTGCTGGAGATGAGCAGAACGTTGCCTGGGGCGTATACACTTACAGCACTGATCACGCCTATCTACAACCGTTTACACTGCAGACAGGCAATCTGGAGCTGCTCCTCGAGCTGCTCACTGAGCTATACATGTGTAGGTACATGTAGGAACGGCCCCAGGTATAACAGATGGCACTTGTAGGTGCTGGAGGAGATACATGCTATCAGGTGTGTGTGTATTGATGAGGATTTACAGATAAGGTCTACTGGAGTGAAGTTGATGTATGTACTTAGGTACAGGAGAAACATGAGCCACCAGAACACACACAGATGTTTGGATGTTACCTCCACTTAAACTTGATAAATACTCACATTGAACACTCAGAGGCAATAACTCAGCTTCCAACAGATCGCATCAGTTTATTGAACTGATCACCTAGTGTCAGCTGTGCTTTATGTGACACTATTTAAGATAGTTTAAAATTAATGGCATTGCGATTGAAGTTAAGATAGCGATATCGTTTGAAATAGCAGGGATGGTTACCAAGGAGTGGGTAACATAATAGGTTTGACCTTTGACTCAAACTAAATGGCCTTGACCTGAAGCCTGACCTTGGTGTGTGCGACCTTCAGGTGTAATCTCTGCACCCTGGCACCATGGTGTATCATCAGGAAGGTAGTGAAGGTCTACCTGCCTCATATCTTCCCTTATCATCTGTAGCTTCCGCCATCAGATTGCATGAAGGGTGCAAGCACCGGCTGGGTCACATGACTCAGGTGCAGAGATACATTATGATTTATCATTGAGCATTTTCCAAAAATTAGTACAGGTATTTTGTCCACTGCAATCACTGATATATGATCAATATAGCTTCCCAGTTTTAATAATTGATTCATGCATCAAAGGTCTGGATGTTGGCGGCAGATAACTGCTTTTTCCCCCAATCTGCAAAGAGAATACACGACTCCCTCTGCCCCGAGCCGCTCCCAGAGGCTTTGATGAGCTGCTCGGCCTTTGGCGAGTCCCTTGGGGCCGATATCGACCCATCATTGACAACGTCATGTCACGGCTGCCATGCATTGGAGGGGGCTGTTGGCTCTTTATCATGTGATTTGTTGTCCTCAGTGTCTGTCTGTACATTCCTGTGACCATGAACACATGGCAGTCATCTTTGATATAGGGCCTACACAGGGGTTTTTAGTGACCCAATGTTACTGCGATCTTTGATAGTCAGGGCATGCATACAGGTATAAATGTGAAAATCACTTTGGTATATGAGAATATAATCAGAATATATGCACCTGCAGGGCTGAATATAATCTAAATTGATATACCACCAATAATCTGACAACTATTTATTTCTAGTACCACTGAAGAGTGGGATAAGTGATTCTGATGTCTGAAACCACTTTGCGTGTAAGTATAATAGGCATAGTGGTTCTGACCATATGGCAGACATGTTGTACTTAGCCCTTTACCCTTTCAGTTAGCTCTTCACAACCAAAGTAGGGAGAGGGAAGGCTAGGTTGGTCTGAATTAGAGAACTAATGGTGCGGTACCCTCTGGTGGCTGAGCAGCTCAGTTGCTCCCCGTGAGGCCTGCAGTTCCTGCTGAGCAGCTCACCACAGGGACACGTGGTAGAGATTGGTGGTCACTGAAGGTGGCCAACTCCTAACCTATAGCAGTAGAGTAGTAGTAGAGGGGGCATCCAGCCTTCACAATGGTGCACTACACAATATACATATCTAGTGTTTTCCTATCCCTCAGAAACACTCTAATCAATTAACAACAGAGGCTGCATTAGACAAATTACCCCCCTGGGGTATATTTCTGTAGTACAGTACTACCAGGTCTCTGATATTGATTTGTATGGGTCCTGGCTACAGTCGCTCACCCATCCCCACAACTGCCAGGCCAGTTATTAAAAGAATAGTTTGTTCTCAAATTGATGGGTAGGGCTGCCAAAATATGCTCGACATCTGCCCCAAAAGATGTAGTTGTTGTCCTTGGTGACCCCGCCGGTCACCAAGCCCCCAGGTGTAGAATAGCACAGCAGCAATGGCTGCCAACCCGTTTTACATATAGACATAGGCATTCTTTAGGGAACATTCACAAATGACGTTACCTATTTTGGGACCCTTTTCAAGACCCCCAGCCCCAACCATTATCGACAAATCGACCTAAACAGATGTATGGCCCAGATCAGATTTCGTCACTAAGCCTGAAGAACCCCCTCCCCTAGCTGGTGACGTCACTTAATATGGACGTTCACTCATGGTATAGAGAAAATGATAAAAGGTCTGAAACTTAAGAACTTGATCCATGTAAGAGGTCATATTGCCACCCCTTTAAAGTGCCCTAAATGTGTGTATCTGACCTGGTGTTTAGTGCATGTCAAAAGGTTAAGAGTACTACTAATAATAGCAATAGTGAGCCAAAGTTCTCAAGGTCATAAAATCTCGCCTGACCTCCCCTGCACTGCTGGGCTCCCGTCCCCTTTACCACCGGATTGTACATATCTGCAGGAACAATGGCAAACAGACAAGAGGCCATGTTTGATATGGGGATGACCGCAGCGCCGCGCCTGTTTTGGCACCCAGCGCATTAGCACTAAAGTTTATTCCCCCAGTTTTGGTGAGCATGCCGACCCCTGCCGTGTCGGGAGGTCATCCATGTTGGCACCTGGGGACACTGGCTGACTCCCCACCCACCCCCACCCAACTGTTTACACGAGCATTCGGGTGGGACTGCGTAGGAACTAAGTAGAAGCTAAGTCTTCTGGCGCGAAAATCCAGACATTAAACAAAACGCAGACGACAATTTTTTGCGGCCCTCAGAACTCATAATAACATGTCGTATGCGCATGCGCCCATCACTTGGGGGTGCTGGAGGTTATTTTTGGGGACCGGAAGAGACACGCCCTTGGCTGGGGCATGCGCAAATACAGTCTACCGGCGTGTTGTAAGGATCACATAGAAAAAGATGCTTTGATGATGCAATATAGAATCGATATGGCCTGGTCATAGGGAGGTGGATATTTCTTCTGTATATGAATCACAGTCACCTGGAGGTAAATACATTTACCTGAGGATCCAGGCGTGCTAGTTATACCTGTCAATGATGATGTAACCTATTGATCGGTTGTCAAGGTGGTACATGGGGTGTCTATGTAGGGGGAAGTTGTTAGACACACCTGGGCACTATTTAGTAGTCTGTATGACATCCGGGATGACGTCATCCTATGACGTAATAATAAATAAATGCCATATATACTGCATACCTAAACAGAAGCTATCGATACACATGTACTCATACACTCCTACATTATTACCCCATCACTATCCACACCCCTATACTGGTATTATACATGTACAGCCCCACCCTGTTGTGTCATACATAGTGACTACCTGTAGTAAACAGACTCAGTAGTTTACTAGGTTTCAAGTTAAATATTACAGGTGAAAACCTTTTTATGTGTCATACCGTAGTGCGTGCCAGGAAAAAATGAATTAACTATCGCATAGGACACCTAGCCAGGAGAAATAAATTAAATATTTAACGGTTTGAACGCTGTTACCTTACTGTCTGAGGGGAGGTTAGGTACCTGGTGTATAAGGGGGGGGGGGGTGATCTCACCCCGTATCCGGATGTACCTGATGTCCTTCACACCTGGATAAATGCATTCCACCCCACCCCCACCCTACCCTGCAGCTCGGTCTATTGAGGCTACTCAGAAGTGAAACTACCCCACCCCATTATCAATTTACCTATAGCCATGACTGTGTATGATGTGCCATATTAACGGTTTGAAAAAGGCAGGGTGTATAACCTGACATGTGTGGTGGCAATCAAGTCAGTATAGCCTTGAATATATATTTTTTTCTTTATAGCACTGAGCCCCACAGTGTAGTTCTAAGCCCCATATATCTGTATGTGTGTGTCGGGCTGGACGGGGACTGGGTGTGGTAATGGGCGATGCAGGTGTGACTGTGGACTTAACTGCAGCAAGGTACCTCCAGGAATTCACAACACTCATAAATCATCCTCCACTCTCTGCTCATTGGACGCGGTATATAGTACTACTCCTAGCAGGCTAGACATCACTAGAGGTAGAATCTAATTAAACAGTATTAAACCTTCGAGAACTAGTCAATACTACAAAATGTATATCACATACCAAGCACTGCTTCTTCAATGTTGGCATTGAGTCGGATATAATGGTTAAAGGTCCTGTCTGCCAATGTAGAATTTACATTGTGAAGGTTGGTGCAAAAACATGTCCGAACCTGTGATTAATGTATATACGTGTACTGCAGCAAGTTTACACAATTGATAAGAAGGCAATGCAAAGCAGACATTTGCTTTGAATTTGCCTAGAAAGATATCGCCAATTAGCCTGACAAATATGCGTCCACAAAGAGGTCCGGGCCTCTTCATGTTAACCCCAAAACAGCGTCATTAGAGGCAATTATAGCTGACATACCAGGCTGCCCCCTACAATTACCACCACTGCCGACCTATTGAGGCACCCTGATTCTGATTAAAATGTCACATTATTGGACAGGACAAGATGATGTCTTAACGAGGGAACAGCCACTCATGCAATCCTAGCAAGTGGGCAATTAGAGCACTGAGGAGGTCCTTGCCTCTGTTCCCCTTGGACTACTCGGTCATGCCAGATGATAACAAGTGATTAACAATAATAATACAAGCCCTAAGGCGATCAGGATGTGACTTAGTTCGGGGATACTTCCAACCTGTTTGTGGGGGAGGTTTAATAGGACTCTCCCACCAAGCACAGCTCCCAGAGGGTGCACGGCTGTTATCAGGGGTGGGGAGATTCCTATAGAGGTGCTATTCCTCTGTGGTTCTTATCAGGTGTGGGAGACGCGGTATGAGGTCAGCGTGAGGTCAGTGTGAGGTCAAGCCGGCCGTGACCTCAGGTGCCCAGGTCGCCTGGTGTCCGGTCAGTGGTCAGCGCTGGCTGCATCCATGAGTGGCTGACCAGTGGCCGGCGGGGTGGTGCTCTGATCCCCTTGGGGAGCAGCTCCATCAAGGCATTCCCCGCGCGCCCCGAGCAGCTCGCCGCCCCTCAGGTACAGGTGGGAATTCTGAGCAGCTCACTTTGAGCTGCCGCCGACTGAGGACCTACCACCAGGATCCTGCTTTATACCACAGCGTATATAGACATCTATGGGCACTTGGAGCACCATCATAAAGTGTAGAGTGGGTTCTCTTGGAAATGACATACAAATGGACACGCCCCGATTTCCTAATCAAATACAACTCAGGTGTTCACCCTCAACCAAACTTTGAAATCCATTTTAGATTTTATCATATTGAAGTCTTTAGGCAATCTTTATCTGCCAATGCTCTGGAGGAATGCTAAGATTGATGGGACCTCCTTCTGGAGGGTGATCAGATTTGGTTTGGTGCAAGAGTAGGGTGGTGGTTGGGGTCGGTTGGAGCAGGGGGGGGGGGCTCCTGCAGTGCCCCCACGTGTCGGGTTATTACCACAGAGAGCTGCTCATCCCCCAGGGGAGGTGATCACAGCTCGGAGCTGCTCAACTCGTGTTGACAGCGGCCTAACACCCTCAGCTACATGCTGACCCCGGGGTCAGCTCGGAGCTGCTCACCTGAATTAACATAGGCAGCCGAGCTGCTCACTCCTGTCAGAACCAACCAGTCAGCGCCCTCCTCTGCCCAATCAAGGCGCCGTGCGGCCGCCGGGAGGGCCTATCTGATTGGCTCCCCAGGCGACCCTCAGGCGAAGGAGCCTCTCCATCAAGTGGAATGGACTGCTAACAAATATGGTTCTACATCTAATAACACATATCGTGGAGGGTGTGTGTTGTTCCTGCCTCCAGGCATCCCTCCAGGCATCGCAAGGGGCATTAATTGTGGGATATTTGATACAATAACCATTACATTCCGTATGTACACAGCACAACAAAGGGTGGAAACCATGTATTGTGGGAGAGGACGGAAGAATGCCATCTGATCATAAGCCTGGGCCACTGTGGTTAGGGGGGAATACCGTCAGAGGGCTCTTTGATCTGGATCCCACCCTCCCCTTGCACCTCCCCCCATTAGGGGTCCCTGGCTGTGTGCAGCGGTGCATGACGACCCGCCACTTCCGATCCCAGTACCCATGTCATCTGACGGCCGTCCTATGCATGTTGGGTAGGCACTGCTCACAGTGACCTCTGTGGTGGACAACCAAGACACATTCCCTGAATGTGGCTCGAGTTTTGATTTCTTTCGATGGTAAGGCTATCGAGAGAGGGTTTCTCAGATATAGTCACTGGGAAGAGAGTCGATACTTGTGCTTATCCACAAAGCAATGTTTCACTTGTACCCAGAGCCTTCTCTGTGGCGTGCTTTTAAAGAGGGCAGTGTTTCCTCTTTGCAATAAAAATGGACTGTAAATTAAAGAAGGGGGCATATATTTCAGCTGTGTAGATTGTGTCAAGGGGGAACTATAAGTTTGTTTAAGCGGACCTACCGCGGTGTACAAGGTATAGCTGAAAGTAAAGATAAAAGCTGCGGTAGGAGGGGTGGGAGGGGGTTACTGATTGCAGCAGGGGCCCCTACAGGATGCCCCCGGTGTCCCAGGGGACCCATCCGTCCACCCGCCGACACCACCCTGCCCCCACAGGTGCCAACATCCCCCACGTCCTCCTCTCCCAGACCACGCCCACTTCCGCCCGCGGGGACACGCCGCGCCGCCAGCGCCCCTGACTTCCGGTCTTGTCGGCACCACCGGAAGTGGCCCGTGACGGATCCCTGACGCGGCGACGGTTGCGCACCCATGGCGCGGAATTCTCGCGATTTCTCGGAGTGATGAGGTGCGCTTAATAGAATTGAAAGTTGGGAGTAGGGGGGTAAGGGTTCTTTTCCCTTCCTGCATGGTATAGCTCTTAGACGCGTTAGCGTTGTCTAAGCCGAACCTGATGGATCGTCGACCCCTACTTCCGGCGGCGCCTCACCTGCCTCAAGGGTCTGGCCTCTACGTGACTGAGGGCTCCCCTGGGGGGTTAGGGAGTTCATCTATTGAAATTCTCCTGCTTATAGAACAAAGTGCCTGGACAAGCCAATAACACCATCTTGTAATTATATTCTGATTTGAAGAATCTCTTGGAAATTCTAGACAGAAGAAAACTACCGGCATTGATTATTACTTTCTGTTGCTTTTACTGTAAATAGAAGTCTTCCTTGCCGTCTCTTCCTCCCACGTGGTAATGCCCCAAGAGACTGGTGGTTAAGTCATTCTGCGACAAGAATGACATGGTTAAGCCCCTCAGCAGGGTAAATATTGTCGCACTCCTCCAGGCGTTATGATGGATGGGCGGCTTCCCTGTGTGTCTGACGGATGAGGAGGAGGGTGTGAGGGTCCCGGTGAGGGGTAGCTGTGTGTGCGGGGACATAGGCAGGGGTGGAGGAGAGGCACCCAGAGGGACCCAGGTAAGGACATAATGTATTTAATCAAAACTCTCACGATTCGGTAACAATCCGAGGGAGTCTAAGAGGAGGAAGTCGGCTCTCTGTGAATGCCCACCTTCACCGGTGGGGACTACTAGTAAGACTGTGGGCAGACATACTCTGGCCGCCTAGCGGATTGTAACAGAACCACGGCGTCAGGGATCAGTGTCACTTAGCCTCCTTCTGCATGTGTCACATGATGAATCACGTGATACATCAAGGGCCGATCAAAGAGAGGCTCAAGAGCCGCGCCACCTTCTCCTTATAATGAGATCCGGCTAAGATTGCAATGGAAAAACTGGGGGCAGTGGATTAAATTTGCCTCTGTCTGTTTGGTGGAGGGGTGAATGGTGCAGTGAGGTCTCAGATGATGGGGTAGGGATCAGGACAGGCGTGTGACAATAAGGATCCTCTTCTGTTATGCTTAATGAGAAAACAATATTTATTAGATGCAACTTTTCTAAAGTCATGATAAAAACAAGTTGATAAAAAGGTAGAAGACTGGTGTGAAACTAACGTTTGAAATATTGTAACTGTCAACTGGTTGGAAGCTGAGGGATGTGTATTGTGAGCAGGAGTTTTTCAATCAATGTTTCTTTGGTTTGTCCTGACATCTGTGAGTCGAGAAAGTCGTCTGCTTTTGATATGCCCAGCTGTCAGGTGTCATCTTTAGCATGCCCACTCAGTTCACTGACCTCAGAACTGTCCAGGCTTCCCGGTCCAACATGTCACACCTTCCTCTCTGAGACAACTTGTAACTGTGACTGTTAGTGTTCATGTCCCTACCCTTTCCCACATCTGTCCTTTCACTTGTCCTGGCTACCAGCTGAGGGCCATGGACGACTGACTTCCCCATATTGCACGGGGTGAGATTTGTCATATGGGTATCACCCCTTGTCCCTAGGGTCACTGCCAGACTCCTACACCCCAGGGTCAGTGGGAGGAGCTGCTCGGGACCAGCTCACAGAGGTTAGCAGCTGCTCGTATGGGGCCTGCTCCTGCTCGCACCCCATGTCACAGGTCAATCGGGGCTTAATGGAAGTAATTTGTAGATGGCGCCAGGGGTATTTCAAGTATCTCTTCATGAGCCGGTATGAGTCGGTGCAGTGCTAAAAACATTGTAGTATACGGGTTGTACACATTGGTGTATTGGGACAATTATGGCTGATTGTGGTGTAGTTTATGTACTTACACATATATAGCGATGCCTTGATAATGCATATGTATAATCATATGATCAAACTAGAAACAAGATAGTGTCAGACCCTGTGATATTTCCTGTATAATTATTTCCAGCGCAAATAGGTGTGATTCAACTGGTTATACTACGAGGGTGTTATTAACACAGCTTAGGCCCATAATACTTATTATAGCAATATACATGTATTCAATTAGCAAAGCAGGTCGAGCATTACATAGCCACTTGTAGGATAAGTATGGTCCTAGAATGTGGTCTAGGAATGTTTTAAATAATGTGTCTATCATTGTAACATGATCGTCCAATAGACGCCAATTCCCAGGGCTCCTCGCGGGCAAACACCTATGTCAACATTAGACATGCTTGCAATGCTTTGATTCCCTACCAAAAAGTAGTTTACCTTGGTTGGCCCTGCGAGTGGGAAGCTTATTTGTTCTGTTGGTCATTAGGAGAAAAAATAAAGAGCGTGGAGACTGCTCCTGTGTGTACATTTGACACTTGTGCTGGAGGGGTTCCAGGTTCTATTACAGAGTACCTATATTATAAATGCATCGTCTGTAATGTTTTGGGACGTTTTTGCTGGCCATTCCAACGTTGTTCTCACTGATAAAGGAGAAAAACAGGTGTTAGTAAAAAGATGCACATAGCTCATTGTTATGTGTGGTATAGAGTAATGGTGCCATTGGTACACTCTGGTACCTGTGTCTATGGGGCGCTCACTGGTATTAGATAACTGGGCGATACCAGTAATCTCTTTCAAGTTACTTTGTTTTTCCCCTTAAGGCGTCCCTAAACATCTCATTCCAGCACTGAAATTTCATATACCTATTCTGGTGACAAAAATGCCCTGCTGGCTTTAAAAATGTGTTTCCCCAAGCTCTGCTACTCAACTATTACTTAAACCACAATGGACTAATATTTCCTATATACATGAATTAGCAGGTCTGCCTTTGTTTTGTATAGGTCACCATTTACAATACTAACCGCTTGTTTCCTTCCTTTTCTTTCCGCCAGGTTCGCATCAAGCTTCTTGACCAGAATGATAGCCCTCCAGTCTTCATCCCATCTGAATACGAGGCTAACGTCAGGGAGGACGTCACACCCGGATATAACGTCATCAACGTCATAGCAACAGACGCTGACGAACAGGGAGAGCCTGTGTATGAGATTGTCGGTGGAAATGACGACGGTACCTTCTCCATCGATGCCACACAAGGTATGCTAAAAAAAAATCATATTTTTAATTTGAATATTAAATCCAGAACTTTGGAAACGGGTAGCTTTCAAACTCAGATATCCCATATTTTATCGCATGAATACCCTGTGAATGGTTTTCCCATCTACCTCTTTTAGAAGAGATGGAGAGTAAGAAGGATAAAGATTCTGTGATCACCTTTTGCATCAGGTCGGCTGGGTCGTATATAGCCTCTATGGCTTTCTATAATAATATAGCCAACCTTTACCCTTCTAAAGGCACTGTCAAAGCCAATGTAGAGGAGACCAGGTGGTGTTATACCTGAATATCCCCTTAGAACATTTCATAAAAAGGGAAACCATGTGTTGATACACATAAATCTGGATCTCCTTAAAAGTTCAAGCAGCTGCCTGAGTTATGAAAGGATGTTTGAGGGGACTTCCTCCAATAACAAAATAATAAACACTCACTACTGTGTGTTCACCACAGTCATATATAAACTGGTGTAAACCTTGGCCCGGATTTCCCGTTCTATGTTCTGTATCCACGGATACACTTAGGAATGCCATTAGTCTGAAAGGGAGAACATATACATACCGGGTATGGTATAAATGGTTTATTAAAAGGTGTAAAAAGAAGCAATAGGTTTTGTGAACGGAATAGTGATAGCTATAATATCAGGGGTTGGAATTCAGAAGGAGATGGATATTGCTGGTAGAAAGGCAGATCAGTGATTTTTCAAACGTAGACATCAGATAGAGTGTATTTAGAATGCTGAGGAGGTGGGTGATATTAGATGTAACAGCTCCACCTGAGTGAGCAGGGGATGGCAGGGCTGGGGGGTGCGGCCGGGGGGGGGGGGTTGTCTATACTCAGCACTGAGCAGGGGGTAGTGGGTGAGGGGGACTGATCCAGTTGGTTCCAGCACTGAAAAGGCAATGGAGATAAACGGACACAGGCAGGTGAGTAGGGTGTAGTTGGTGAAGGGGTTGAGGGATGGGGCAAGGTGTGGGGCGGCAGGTAGGCCTCCCGTCAGGCTGTGGCGGTTAGAGGTGTTTTGATTCAGGCCTGACAGGTAAAGTGCTGCGTCACCACAAGCAGGTCACTGTCAACAGGTCGTGTGTGTGTCCCTATATTATAGTGTCACTATGGTGGCTGCCCCCACTGCTTATCAGTGGCTGTGACACCTTCTGACGAAGCTCTGGCTGTCAACATACGTTGGGTATACAATGTATTACATTCTTCTGTATCTATCCTCACGCTGTGGGTGCATTGTAATGTTGCCAGTTTTGGTGTAATCGTGACATGAAGGGGGTGGGGGATGAGTGTTGACTGCATGGGTCCGAACAAGCATGGTATTCTGAACCAAAATAAAGTGCACTTTTAATTGCTTGAATTAGTTTTTGATCAAAACATACTGTTTTGCTATTAAAACCACCGATACGTTCCCCACGCAAGGAGATTGTGGAGGGGTGAATATTAGAATCAGTTAGAATGAGGACATTTAAGCAGTAAAGCCTCTATCAGATCTGGGGAGAGGCCAACAAACTCCTAAGGCGCCGTATAAATTCACAAGCTGTTAAAACTGACGTGAAATGGATTGTGCATTTTGCCCAGTTGGCACTTGGCGGTCGGCGCACGTCAGTGCTCCATTACCTCACGTCACTGCAGTTTTCAGAAACCATAAATTTGAACTTCTATGGACTAAAATATCTTATGCCTGCCATTGTGTGTGTCTCACCTGTGTGATATATGAAGGCAGTCATCCCCAATGTAAACATCGTTACAACAGCTTAAATCAACTGCCATCTGCAGAACATATTTAATTTGTCTGCAGTGCCTAGGGCTAGTTTGTCCTGTACAATCGGATGAAGTAATTCACCTTGACCACATTAGCACGCTCAGCGAAGACCACTCACCCATACATCATATCATTTCCAAGTAAGACTAAGTTATGATATTAATATAGAGCCATGACCACACAACTGTGGGAACAGTGAACAAGCACAGCACCTAGAGTCCCTGAGATATATGCATGGCCCCGGTGCATGGCCCAAACGTTACCATTTCTAGCAGAACCATTCAGACTGCCAGATGACACTTTCTTTGGTTGGCACGGTTACTTTGGGTTACTTGCCACTCGATGATACTCAATCATGGAAGAAAGGAGATCTGCTAATCCATCTGATGATTGCAAGTCATTAATTTGGGCAACACTTCCCCAGGCCGCGGCAGCAGGTTGGCTCTGGGAATTGATGGTGGGGAGAATTTGTGGGGTTCACAAGGAATTGGAAGACAAAGTGTGTTTGATGTCGCATTCCTTCACATGAGGATCGATTTCCATTTGCCTGTCGGTGGAGTTGCCTGGGAGCTGTTGTTGTAGCGGTGAGCAGTGACTGGGTAGCGGGAAATGATGATTAATGAGCCACTCAGGGGTGACGACACGGCGTGAGCTGCTCATGGGCTGCTCACTACTGCTCATGGCGGCTTTGGGTGTGGCGGGAGCTGCTCCTACATTCCTGTACCCTGAGCAGGGACGACTACATGTTGGACGGCCGGGGGATCCCCTCTCCCCCCACCTGCCCCGTGTTTAATATCAGGGCGACGACATGGACCAAACCGGATCTGGCTTTTCGCTGGTCGCCGCCCGGTCGTTTGGCTGTCGTCGCCAGGCGGCGCCGGGTACAAGCAGACCCCGGACGCCGAGTGTCAACCACGTGGTCATGGCGCCGCTACGGGGCTCACCTTTTAGCAGCGCACGGGCCGGTAATGTCGTCTGATCGGCCTCTATCTTGTCAACGCTCACAGTAAGACACATTCATCACGCCCCCTCTACCCCTCTCTCCCCCCCTCCCTGCTCCAGGTCCTCACAATGGCCACTTCACCCCCTGACTGCAGTATATATGTGGGTATATACACCATGGGGGCAACATGGCCCGCCCGGTGCCTCACCACCAGGGGGAGCGGCGGTGCTTGTAGATAAAACCAGCCTCCCTTTGGTTCATATCCGTCGACAGCCGACTGCTGACGTGCTATAATGTATGGATGAAGTACCAACTCTATACATGTAGTTTCTCACTAGTTGTGGTCAGTGCCTGGAACTAAGGATATGCATGTATGTCGGAATAGAATGCACTCTGCATCCCACATAAGAGTGTTTCTATTTAGCTTCGACATTGCCGTAGCCGTCAATATTCTCAGACTACACGGTTGTGAAAATGAGTGAAGGTAAAGAGCATCTAATTGAAGTTTCCAAACATGTAGGTATGTGTTGGAATGCCGAGGTGAACAGGCGAAGGTGTCTATGACTGAACCCTGCCTAAATTGACGTCCCGGGAGATGTCCTCAACGATTGCAGGTGTATCATTCTGACCCACACTACACCATCCACCCTGACCCCCTCCCACCCTCAACGTGCCACCCTCCCTCCTCCAGTAGGTGATGGATGGGACCTTCCCTATGACAACCCTGTTAGATCATGGAGGAGTGAAGAGACAGCTTCCACTTGCAGCACAATGAGCACCCACTCCAGAGGCTCTCCAGGCTGGCAGGCAGGGGCTGTAGACAGCGTAGGGCTGTATTGTACTCTGAGATGACTTCTTTTCACACCTGCATATATCTGCAGCCGCGTGACTGGAATGCTTGTTCTTCGCACGGTGGCTATTCACTCGTGTTATCATACCTTGCTTGGTGTATTGGGGTTTTTGGGGATCTAGCAGTGTGTTGGAGATGGGGTGGATTGGATGTGGCGGGGGGGTGTAGAGGGAACTGCTACCTGTCAGGTGGGGTTCGCACGGCCATCCAGGGTATATGCCAATGCCGCCTTGTACCTGGCGCATCTAAGTGAAACCCTACCCCTCACACTCTCCCAACGCCTCCCCAAAACCTACAGCCCCTTTCTGAGCTATTGAGTCACAGTAGCCTTACTTATTCTTGTCCTTTAATGCAAGGAACTTAAATCAAGTCTGCCTCTCCCACTTTCCCCTTAAGAGGCTTATGTTGTTAGTGACAACATGACCGTATGAGCTGCCATCTCGCCACAGTGTGAGGGAATTCAGGTGGTTTCTCAGCAGAAAGACCCCCTCTCAATTCAGGTACAAATTGCTTTTGTGGACTTCTTATATGATAAGAGACCAAGACTTATTTGCCAATCATTTACAGTCGTCCAGTCCTATAGGTTCCGCGTTTTTATCCCGTGCAATCCCGTGTGGCGTCGATCATCTAGACTTTACTTAGTAATCCGTATATTTGATGTTAAAAATGAAAAATGCCAACGTTTTTGGTGGAAATTAGATACAGAAATAAGAAAATGTTGCCTGTGTCCAAATGTCGTCTGCTAGTGGAGGGGCAATAATGGGGCTGTTTTGTGTTGTCGCATTACGAGTCGAGGGCCCCGGATGTATATTGATGGATGATGCCCACTGCGCATGCCTGAATGGAATGTAATGATGACGGAGACGTCACTGGTCACGTGGGGTCACGTGTTTCCCCTGCCCTCACCCAGCCCCTGCCATGCAACAGTCACAACAATGCTCTCTGTTCACTTCAATTCCACTCATGAGAACTCCCCAACCTCCGCCTCTCATTATCAACGGGAGAGAAAACAAGGGATTTGAAATTAGGAATCATCAATTGTTCTCAATTGAAATTAGGCTGCCTGCTTACATGTTGCTTTGTTCCTAGTCAAATGTCGATGTTAGAAAAAAAGGCGATCACAAATGACGTGTTCATTCAATTGTTACAATGACGGTGGGATTATTGAAGTGGGACCTTTCTCAGATTACCAGGTTGGTTTTCATGATTTATTTGAGAGTTATCCGGAGTAAAGTAGCCGTGAAGAGGCTTGTATCATGGCTGGGCTGTGTCTGTCAGGCCCAGGCTACTTGTCACACATCGATGTGGTCTGTCGGCAAGGACAAACGACTTCTCAGCATGTTTTTGCTGCAAACAGACCTTCACATGGCCCCTTATGGTCGACAAGAACTAATGAGGGCCCTTCCCCTGCACAAAGACCAAGTTTACACCCAACCCCAATGCCTGTCAGCCGGCCCCCGAGAACGGGGGCGGCTGATCCATGGGAGGGCTGGGAACGCCGCATCCTCTGCCCACCATGATCTATGGGTGCCACTTGTTGGATCCGACAGTCGCTGAATATGATCCAGCATGGATTTCTCCTTGGTACTGGGGAGAGATAGCAATGGAAAGGGGGTGAGGGTGGTTGAAGAATGGTGGGCAGGGAGGGGGTGCAGGGCAATCGGTCCTTTCCTTGTCGAGTCCTTATATTTCTCAAAGCCCCTCCTTGAATATTGTCATCACATTCCAAGATGGGTGTAAACCTGTTGGTATGATTCTTACTCTCCATCTCTCATCATTGGCCAGGCTCCCTCCTGGGTTCTGGATGAGTGTACTAACATAAACACAACTGGAGATACATGGATATGGCTTTTTGCAATTCTTGGTATAGCGGAGTGCTTGCCAAGTCTTTTGGTGAGAGGTGTCCACGCCCAAACCACTGTGCCACACATCACTGTCTCTTACCTCTAATTCTCCAGACAGCACTCAAATAATATTGATAACAAAAATAGGATAAAGACCATGTCACGCTGTATGAGCTGAGACAGGAGGGGCACACCTCCTCATTTATACCGAGGCCTCCCTGATGTACGATATAATGTTACTCACACATATCTTCTTAATAATAAGGCCCTTTTTACTGATGACCCTTTGTATGGTGCACTCTTCAAACCGTAAATTCATCCCTGAAGACCTGCTGCGGAGGACCTGATGCCTATGACACAGTCCCCCAAAGACACGCATAGTGTGCTCTCTCAAATGTTCAGTGAAGCTTCGTATAGCTTCTCAGAAACACTGACAGCTGAAGAAGAGGATGAGGTATCTTATCTGTTGGAGCGGTTCTGATTTGCAAACAACATTACCCATGTACATTTTTGTATATTGTATGATGTAGCATGGGACGTGGGCGATAAAGTACCAATTCACGACTGCCACTGCCAACTCCAGGGAGTAATCAACAACAAAGTCACATTGTTAATTAGCAGTAATGATGGAAGTGGGAGCCAAATGTGGAGGGTGTGTGCCCTCTGAGGACACCTTATCACTCCTCACATCTAACACACTTTTATAGGAGGCAACCAGAGTAGTCCGGAAGGATTCTGGGCTCTTCTGGCACTGCTGGGCCTTGATTACAAGGCCTCATCATGGCAGCTTGATGTCACTCGGGCTGGGTGCATCAAAACGCTGCCTCTAAAGTTGTCACACTAATTAATAGGTTATTACTAGACGACGCCCTCATCACCTGAACATTTGCCAACGTATTGTAGGCTTTCCTTGTGGTTATGATCATGATAAGTACTTTTGATTTATATATCCGGTACTTATATGTACTTGGTACCACCTGTAACTGCTATGTTATCTTATCTTTATAGATCTTTACCTCTATATATATGGATATAGATCTATCTTGGAGATAAACCCTTCTTCGTAATGCTGACATATATTTACAAACGTTGGATACTTCCACATTATGGCTCAATGTAGTCGCTTTCCTTATTAGCGGACAAATTGACTCACAGAAGTTTAAGAGTTGGCAGACGACATCCGTTGTCACTGCAGAAGAACCTTTGCCCTTTCTAACTGTGGCTGGTCAACATGGCAAACACGACCTTCAACGAAGGTCAATGGGGCTGTAAAATGTCGATGGGGACCAGGGACGAGCCCCTTGTGTCCAACGACGAGATTTATTTTATGTCCTTTCCAAACTTATCCTGAGAAGAGTTAGACTGGCTTCTATAATGGAAACAAAGGGGAGTTTCCGGCGGCCATTGCCCCTTGCTGAGATGGCTGACAACTGAATGTGAGCCCTCTGAGAAGGGAATGTCCTAAGGGGCCCCGTGTAGAGGTAAGGGGATGAGGCCCCGCAGGTCATCAACCAGAGAGATATGAACATCAGCGGGGTACACCTGGCACAGGGGCGGGGCCAGGCTTGGAAGGTGAGCGGCAGGATTGTCTATAGGTAGAGGTTAACACTTTAAAGGCAGCCTAGTGCTTTTATGTGCTATGCTATGATGACGGCAGGATGCGGTGAGTGCAAGTCATGGCTGCATTCATGTATCATGCCGATGCGATGGGTTTGAAACACTCTATCCTGAAGGGTCACTCGATTCTGAAGGGTCGGGATGATGCACCAGCGCTTACTCGCCAGGGCTGAATTCATGTATCATACCGATAAAGGACACATCGCTTTTTTTAAACTGTGCGACCCTTTAAGGGTTAAGTAGACAGGAGCATCGGTCCCTTGGGGGCACGAGGGGACTGTCCCCTGGTTCCTCCAAGGTCTTCATTAAGTAAAGAATGGTCCAACCTCCTGCCCCCATCCCCGTAAAGAGGGGCTACAGGGTATTTACAGACCCTGGCCTCCTGTGTTTGGTCTCATAAACGGTTCTTTACGCCTTCTGAAGGCCTAGGAGCCTAGAAAAAATGATAGTGTTTTTACTCCTCTTTTAACAATACTGCAATTTGAATTTGATCCTCTGCCTGCGACCATCACTTTGTCAGGTAAATTGGAAAGGAGAACGTTTTAAACAGCAAATTTGAATTTCAATGGGAACGCGTAGTCTTGGGTCATCTCAGACAAGTTAGACGTACATTTTTTTTGCCAAGTGAATCGCTCGCGGTACTGCGAATCCAATCAGTGGCAGGGTATGTCTCTCGCTAGTGCTAGCAACCCCCCATCTTAATCTACAGGCAGCTCCCTCCCTCTCCCTCTCTCTCTCCCAGGGCACACACAAAAGCTTATTTCGCCCATGTAAGGTGTAAGAATTGAGCAGCTTATTAGGCGTCTCCAGCGGGCATTGGGCAGACAGCGTAACGCGATCCGCGGCGAGAAGGAATCCCCCACCAGAAAACGTTCTCCTCTCGTCAGCAGTTGCAGACAGTGCCTGAAGGGGGCGTTGTGAACGGGCAGAGATGAGCGGTAAAGGGGGAGATGATGCGGATGAGCACCGTGACAGAAAGGAGTAATTTGCCGCGAATCTAAGCATATCAGGTTCAACAGGATTCCCGCGGGCACATGCGCAATGGATGCAATGTTAGCCCCCCTATATCCAGGCCCCAACCCAGCGTCTGTATGATAAAAAACCCGCCCGACCCGCCCCCTACAGGCCATCGTCGGAAGGAAACGGACCGGAAGGCGACTTGCAGCGCCCTCTGGCAGCGCGTCCCTCTGGCGGCGGGCTCATACAACACGTCCATAATGGTGTCGGCTCTGGCTGAAGGGGTCCACTTTGGTACTAAAGTATAAGGGTCCCTCCTGCCCCTTAATCATTACAAATTAGGTGGAGGTGTGTGAGGGTCTGGAGGAGGTGCCTATGGAGGTGTGTGTGAACTCTACTTGTGTCTGCTATTATTCCCCGCCGCGTCTCAATGCATCCTTTTGTCGTCTGCGCTCCTTCTGGCCCCCTCCTCCACTGGGAGGGGTGTGTGACGGTGTCTTCCCTCGCCACCTGAGGGCATTTGTCGTCGTTTACCTTCAGGTAATTTACCCATTGTTCCCTCCATACCAAGGTACAGCCACACAGTTGGAACCTAAACCCACTCGGGGTTTACATCTAAGGCTATTGACTGGCGAAATTCTGAGCCATCCGATTTAAAGACACAATATTCAAATACACTCACAGCTTTGTCCACGAAAATTCGCTTTATCAAAAGGCAATTGGCCAATGGGAAATATCAACAAACTGAAAACCCAAGCGCCTTCACTCTGTTAAACCTGTTCCAGACCACATGAGGTCATATGAAAGGAAACTCCAGGTTTGCCTGACACATGGGCTTGTGGCCATGGGGATACCTGATCGGGAGGTATTTCACCACTGCAGACGGTGTAAGACGCCATGTAGGATAATTGGATGGGATATCTGGCCGGTGGGGACGTTGTGCGACTGTTTTCCACGTGGATGAGTTATGGGAGTCGCGCCCTCGGCGAGGAGTGTCCTGCCGTGCCGGGCCTCTCTTCTACTGAGGGGCCAGCTTAGCTAGACAAATACCACTGTCACTGGCCGCCGGGGAGAAGGTGGCATGGGGGGGGGGGGGGGGTGAAGGTGGCAAAGGCTGCCCAAGTTATGGGGGTCAAGGCCAGACAACAATAAGTATCATAGGCAATTTGTGTTTAGAATAAAATGAATAAAGACCATTGGTATGTGTGAGTGTGAGGCAAGAAAAATGGACCGGTGAGAGATTGCACAAGTCTTTGTAGCTGGATATTGCAGGAGCTATAGGAGACATGACAGCATGCAGGGATAGGTGAGGGAGTGTAGAGAGATAAGCACGAGTAGATGTGTAGGTAGATATATGTAATTGCTATTTGCAATGGTGTTTTTATATATACAGGACCAAATTGGGATATCAGAGCTGAAAAAAATGCTGGAAAAGGGGCCATTGGTGGTAAGGGAGAAAGCATGCCTGTAGGCATACACCTCTACAGACAGTAGACTACCTTGTTGGTGACCAGACGACACCTTTGTTGGAGAACAGACCAGCAAAGGGCGATATATTTCCACTTCAGTCCACCCTCTTACCTCCCCATGGGGCTCAGAACCATTGTGAGTTATGCAAGGAGTTTTGACTGATTCCAAATTGGCGGGAAGATTGGGGAGAATGGCTGAATTGTCGTCTGCTGTTGACCAAGGTGTGCTTCTCATGGTATATTGAAAACTGGAGAGCACCTACCTTGCAGATCAAAGAGAAAATGGAGCTAAAAGAGACGCCTCTGGCAATGTTGAACATTCTCACATCTATGAATAGCATTGAGGGAATGGTGCTGCCTGTTAAAATATCTGTCATACAAGTATTAACACAGAAACATTAATGCAATTGATGTTGTTAAAAAGGTAGGGGTGTACATTTAATGTATAAAAACATATAACCCAAGAATAGGCGCTTAATTTTTGAAGGACGTTCTGCAGCTTAGGACTGAGACAAGGTCCACAAGGTTTAACTGAAGTTGCCCGATCGGAATGCCTCTCCCCACCTGAGAACGGTCCTGTGGTGTGTTCACAAAGACCGGGAGGACACTCGGGGAGGATCTCTACAAACAGTTCCGGGAGGGACTTCCCGGAATTATTTGTTTGTGGTGTCCTCTTGGCGAGCCATCTACAGGACGAGTCATTGTTCTGGGGTTTGGGGTGGGGAGATGGAATGCACTTCATGATCATTTATCCCCTCTGGCTTTCCTCGAGACCACAGCTTATGCATGTTTGTAGCTAAAAGTGGGCAGCAATCCAAAAGTTAGGTTTGCACTAAAAGTATTGGTCGTGCCAGGCTCAGTACATAATGATTTACTGCTGTTAGAAAGCAGGCATTGCTTATACATGATTACCTAGCTTACAGGTATATGACTCAAAATATTATTGATTTTTGAATGGAATATTGGCACTGTTACTACTTCCCCATTCTTTACTTTTGAATAAAATTGAATTAAACATTCATGTTCAGTTTGTGTACGGCCACCATAAAGTGTAGGAATGGTAAAGGTATTGAAATATTCATAAACTTTTGTCAGGAATGACAAATTGGCAAAGCTACAGCACACCTTGCGTGATAAATACTTCAAGTTTAACAAGCCTTATAAATGCTCAAAGACTAAACTGTGAATGTGACAGGACACAGATCTGTCTCCAGTCTTGTTGTCGAATTTATGTCATTTTTGTTATTCAATGTAAATATACTATATCTTCGGTGGGCTATACTATAATGCTCCTTCCATTTCCTTATTGTAGGAACGCTGACGCTGATCAAACCTCTGGACAGAGAGAAACAAGCCGAGTACAACGTGTACATCGAGGCCAGTGACAACGTGCAGAGTTCCCATACACGTGTACGTGTACACGTAGAAGACGTGAACGACGAGAGGCCCACGTTTGACAAGCCTGCCTATGCCTTTACCATACCAGAAGACACACGTACTGGGACCACTGTAGGTCGGGTGTCGGCCCTGGACTCGGACCTTGGGAAGAATGGCCAGGTTTCCTACTCACTTCTTACCCACTGGGGACGGGACAAGTTCTCTCTCAGCCCCAACAGTGGTGTTATCACTGTCACAGGCACACTCGACTATGAAGAGGTACGTGTTGATTTTAGTACCGATTTTACATGGCATATTAATCATCGTACACAAGTAAGAATTATAACAATAATGATTTAATGCAGAAGACGAGGATTTCAGTTTTAATGATATAAGATTGAAGTGTATATGAATGGAGAAAAAAAAACACTTAAAATTAAAGTTCTCAGACCAAGAATAATATGGATATTATAGAGAAAAAACACACACATAGTATACAAGACAATCTTTAGCATTTAGCTGACACGTTGCCTTGACTATTCCCCCTACAGGTCCACCACTACATCCTGGTGGTGCAGGCGTCAGACGCTGGTCAGCCCGCCATGACGTCCACGGTGTCCGTCTACGTCAACGTCGGGGACGTCAATGACAACACGCCCGTGTTTGACCCTGGTTCCTACAGTGACGAGGTGGCCGAGGACGCACCCCTGGGTACCAGCATCCTCACCGTGACCGCTACAGATGTGGACGCAGGTAAGGCATCTTAACCATTTATGGGCAACATAGTGCTTTAATGTGCTATACCCTTTAACGTGATGATGCATGAATGTATCATTCCCATATAGGGTCGCAATAATGCATTTAAGATGTGAATTGTCATGGTTTTGGATGTTTGATAAAGCAGATTCTTAAGAACTCTACCGAGAGAACATAAATATTATACATTTGTATTATGTAGAGCACTTGGATGTGAGAACATGTACTGCATTTTGGTACATATATATCATCAGCTGCTCTATCAGGAATTCCTTCTTCTAGCATATTTATAGCTGTGTGAATGAGATAGAAATACAGTTATTTTCCCAGCAGACCAGAATTGCGCTGTCTGTCAGCGATGTTATGTGCTATCGATTATAGCGAGAAGTGTGATTTATTAAGCGGGTTTAGGGCTCCTCCAGGGGATGGGGCGGTAAATATTGGTGCTGAGTGGCACGATGAGAAAAGATGGACGCCAGGTCACCCGGGTCAACGCCTGTGCTGACATGCTCCCCGAATAGCCTTGGCCACCTGGGCCCTGTGCACACAGGAACCGCACAGGAGTGCAGTGTAGGTGGAGCTGACCTGGCGGCATGATAATACGCCATCACGTGCATCCCATTATTGCTATTCCCCTCCCTATATCCACGCACAGACAGAGCTATCAGGGCTCCTCCTGTAAGAACTGACAGTCCACAAAGGACGCACACGCGTTTCCGCTTCATCTGCATGTCGGGATAGCCCCCACGTGCAGTGCATGCTGGTTCTATTTGGCGACTTCCGGTGCAGCTTGGCTAACCTTGCTGTAAGGGAATCATGTCAATGTTGTTAACTTGCTTTTCTCTTAAATCTCGGTCAGCTTGTTTATTTTCACAAGCTATCGCCATCAGTCCATTTGAAATGTAGGGCGGAATAAAAGCTTATGACAACTAAAAGTGTAATTATTAAAGTAGCACTATCATATTCCCTGAAAAATAAAGATGTTGCAAGTTGCAGTTTTGAGGAGTAAGAGGGAGAGGAAAGTGGCGTGGGTTTAGCGGCACCTACAATAAACCGACTATCGACTCCTGGCACACGGTAACGTCTTTGATCAATAAATCAGATCCGGCTTTCCCCTAACTTGTAGCGGGGGAAACTATTTGTCTGAGACACCCAGACCTCCTCAAAGGGAAGTACGCAGCTTTGTGAATACTCAGCACATTTCTCAAGTCGGACAGGAAACAAAATGATTGCCTCCAGAAGACAGATTGCTAAGCATTACTTCCTCCACCTGACATCCCTACCCCCCATCCCAACCCCCTCATGTAAAGGGAGGTATTACAGGCCAACGAATCCCATGTAGATAAACGAGAGTATCCCATTCCTTTCATGCTCGCAGAGCTCACTCACTCTGTGGGTATCAGAAGACGTTTCTGCCCCTTTTGCTCTGTAAATGGTGGGTGAGCAGCTCAGGGAGGGCTGGTGAGCAGCTCGGGGTGCTCCCCGGGAGCTGCTCCCTTTGTCCGTGGGGAGGAGGAGGAGGGTGTTTCTTCTTGTGGTGGTGATTCATGGCGGTGCTGATCGAGGACTGCCTCTAATCTGGTGATACATGGGACCAGTCCACATGGTGGGCAGGAGATGCGTCAGTGGGTAGGGGGGCAGGGGGGGGGGGGGGTCGTGGGGAGCTGGACAAAATATATAACCCTTATCCATGAACTCCTCCTGTGTCTCCCCACAATGCCTGTGGTTCAGACCCTTGTCCATGGATATTATAGAACAAGTTGTACCATCAATTCATGGTTCATGGGTGTGCACGATTCACGAATATAATTCGATGCCTCTGATTACTTTGGTGGAGTAACGGTTGGGGATTCACAAGGAATGGGTATTTAATAGGTACATGCAATCCTTAATATGTGGCTTGCTGCATGCAATTTAAGCCATTTCTATATACAACCTTATGTGAAGTCTTTAAAAAAAGGCATACATTAAAACTAAGAGAGAAAAATGTTTTTCAAGTATAGTAGCATGTTAGTAGTGTTCAGCTTTCACAGTAGTGTGCTAGTACTGTTAAGCATTGCTCCTCCAGGGCGGCCCTCCCTCCTCCATACCTGCCATGTACCTGTAATCTCACAGCCGTGCTCAGGTGGTGGCGATTTGCGGCGCCCCACCCATCAGGCCCCGCCCACAGACCTACCCCGCCACAACGAGACGTCACTCTGTACCATTTGGGCGCCGACTGATGGTAGCAGAGGGTGGAGGCTGGTAGTTAGAGCTGGTAACTGGCCTGGTGTGAGCTACTGGAGGAGCTGCTGGAGGAGGAGAGGTGGAGGTCAGCCTCCCGCCAGGTGCTGATTGATTGGGGCTGACACAACCCAGCAGCAGGTCTCCTCCAGGACCTGGGAGCACATTGCATAAAGAGGAAGAGATCAGAGTGTGTAGAACTAAAGGTGAACAGATGGGGGATAAAATAAACATATTATTAAAATATCGTATTGTTTATGTACCCAGAGGCATACGGGTATTAACCATTTGAGGGCCGCATAGGGTTTTAGTGTGCTGTGTTCTAAACCGTTATGATGCATCCCTAGCGAGTAAATCGCCTTTACTGCCTCCAAGCATCTTGCCGATACTAGAGGCCTGATGCACTCCTGAAAGGTCGACCTGATGTATCAATGAAGTCATCATTAAGTAGTAAACTCGATCCTCAGGGCTGCTGCATTCATGCATCATGACGACTAAGGACATATCACAATAAAGCACTATTCAGTCATTAAAGGCTTAGATCGGGACTCACCTGTAATTACTCCAGGGTAGACAAGTCTAAGTTGTGCACAGTGACATAATGGAGCATTCCGCTAGTGCAAGTTTGTTATCAGCATCAGGACATTCCTGTGAAAACATGTTGATGATACAAGCCAAACGCGACTCTACAGTATCTACTGTACCTGATGAGATCCTAATCGTGAGGAAATAGGTCTGCACCTATATCCAACAACAGGTTTGTATACAGCAGGAGTCTCATTTACATTGTCATTAACATAATATAACCCGAAAATCATGCCACAGTGCTATATCCTTTGGAAGTCACAATATCTGACTTGACTTTTCCACTCATTGACCCACACCATCATTGATTACCTAAAGGCTGAATGATAACACGGCTCGGCTCATGTCTTATTAACCCATATAGTCTCAGTCTCAGTGGTAAATAGGGGGTGATCAGCGAGTTGCAATCTCTACATGGTGGTAAGGTATTGCACCGAAAGGGAGGCAGTGCTGGGAATTAAACAAGATTAATGAAGAACCATTAAGTCACAAGGCCCCCTGGTTGGCAGCCACACGTCCTGTGCAGTCAGCCGTGGAGGAAGGCATTGCTGATAACATCGGCAAAGTGTAACCGGAGCCGCCTCGGGCACCTCCACGGCACCAGGCTCCAGCGTCTTATAAGGCAGCTGAGATCAAAGAGAGCCAAAGGGAATTAGCCGCCTCACTGACCTCACCTAGAGCCCTTTAAATGTCACATAGTGCTTTAATTATGTATGTCCATTATCGGCATGATGCATGAATAAAGTCCTGGTGAGATACTCACCAGTGCTGCATGAATGCATCATGCCGATCCTATGGGGTTAATATACCAGTGCTCCTGAAGGGTCGGCATGATGCATGAATGCATTGCCGGCGAGTAGACTTGCCAGTTCTGCATTCATGCATCATGACAACATAGGGCATAGCACATTAAAACACTCGGTGGTCCCTAAAGGTTTAGAGTACCACTCCTACCCTACCGTGTAGGAGCAGGCCCTGGAGGAGGGATCCAGCTGAATTGGGTAGGATTTATAGCGGATCCCATCCGTGTGAGGGAGCATGGACACAGGACTCACCAAATCTTTGAAATGTGTGGATGTGAGGGTCGGAGTGGGAGAGATAGCTTGAGGCAGTGAGTTGAAGATTGAGTTTTTAAAATGTTAGTCTTCACACAGGTATTGAATGATCTTGCGGGTTTTGTTATTTTTTAGAATAGAGAATTGAACGGAATGATATTTGGCAGTTACTGTTTTCTACTAGTGACTGATTTAGGGCACAGTGGTACCTTGTGCTTCCTTTTAGTAGTACATACACGAACACATAGAGAGAGTTCAGATATAAGATGTCAGCCCTAATAAGGACCTTTAATACACCAGCGACAATACAATGATGCGCTCGGCCCATGGATGAATCATACTACCGTAAATTCCCGCGTATAACCCGCATCTCGCGTATAACCCGCACCCCCAACTTAGAAGAATCCTATAACCCGTTTCTGGATCTGAAAATCTATATTTTAGTACTGTTCTATAATAATAAAAACCCTCGTATAACCCGCACCCTATATAGGCATGTTTGGTATCAAATGAAAGCTGTGTTTGGTTCGCGTACAACCCGCGGGTAGTACGCGGGAATTTACGGTAGATACCGTTGTCACTTTGATGGCCCCCTTCTGTCTCTCACCCTGATAAAACACATAACGGGGGGCACATGGAATGTGATTGTAGCCCTGGAGCACAGGCCCTGGAGTACAGAGTGTGGCTATATCAGAGGTTACATTACCAGCCCCACACGTGCCCCAGCATACTGTAACACCAGATCAAGGCTGGTAGTTTTTGTCAGTGCTTTTACCTGTTGTCGGTGCAGAATTCCTGATTAGCAGGAAGTGTGGGTGGTATTCACTATAGGTTATGCTTATAGGCAACATTCACAAATTATGGAACCGGCTAGGGTGTAGGGGCGGGTGTCTTTGGACCCTGTGAAGAAACGTGATCAGGGCCATGCAATTCTGTCATTTCTATAGACAAATTTGCCCAAAATAATTACAGGGGTGGAGTTGGGGAGTCTTGAAAATTTCCCATAAAAGGGTGGCATCATTTGGGAACTTTCCCTAGATGACTATGTGCCCATGCTGGATGCAAATATGCGGTGCAATTCTTTTGGCCATGAATCACCCCTAATAGTATACACATTGAGGAATGTTTAACACCTCTTAAAGTTTGTCCCTTTGTAGCCCAGAGCTGGACAAATACAATATCTTAATTTGCATTCTGTTATTTAACTGTACAAACAGCCACCCACCCTTATGTAGCCTTGGGTATTGTTAAGGGCCATTCATGGTCATGCATGTCATACATGCACAGTTAATTGAATGGAGCACAGGGGCGCCACCTACTTCTAGGTCATGCACTACATGTGACATATTTACATACTTACCTGTAGCGTCCCCGCTGTTTCAAATCTCCCGCTCACAGTCGGATTAACAACCAGTGTGGACACACGTATTTTTTGTTGGAGCTCAGGATCCCCGAGGAGTAACCGTCGCCGTCTGCATTAGAACGGAGTTCTAGTGTACTCACCCCACCATGAGTGAGCCAAGGACAGGTGCACGTAAGAAAAAGATCAAGGATTCTGATAAACTTTCCATAAGACAGTTCCTGAAATGGCGTCAGCAAAGTGACGCCAAGGTCGGGTCCATTAGTGACAAGGTCGACAGGATGATCGGCCTTATGGAGAAGCCCGCAGCTCCCCAGCCCACACACCCTTATCCGACTGTCCAGCAGGCGCAACACAACCCGTTCATGCCGAACGGCCAAGGCCCGCCCCACCAGCAGGGAGGGCCGCACCTGCCGCCATTCCACCCGGGAGCCTTCCCGCCCGCCCCGCCGATGGTGCCGGGAGGGGGAGGCTTCCCCCCGCCGCCGCTGGCTATGGGCCACCCGGTCCCCGGCCCGGCCGGCCCCGGCGACGACATGCAGCGCCACCTAGCCGACTTCATGAAAGCAGCGGTCGCCAAATCGGGTAAGGTCAGCCCCATGTTTCCTCACGCCCACATTACGAGGGGAGATAGGATGGAGCCCACCACCCTCGCAGATCTTGAGTTCCCCGAATACATGTTCGGGCTCCTCAAGATATACGACTCAGCCACGACCCCCCCTCCATACAGGCACTACTACATGAAGCACGCCATGGAGGTGGCCGAGGACACGGTTAATTACGCATGGCAGGACGTCCGAGCCTGGAGTGAAACCCTGATAGCAGCCACCCTCGCCCCGCAGTCAGGCGTGACATGGGACAAGCCGTACGACATACGGTTCACCCGGTCAGAAAAGGCCAGGAAGGGCACATGGCTCCCCCCAAAGGAGAACGCGTCCCGCAACTCCAGGGCGGGCTCGGCCGGCACACCTGCCGCCGCCGCCGCCGCCGCCGCCGCGGACCCCGACGACTACGGAAAAAAGGGTGACGTCATAGACATGTCCCCCAGCGTGAAGAGAGCTCAGCCCCGCCCGCCGTGCAAGCTCTACAATGAGGGCAAATGCTCCTCACATGGACACCACGTTGAGGACGGCGAGAGGCGCCTCCACATATGTAGCTACTGCATCTCCAACCTTTGCAAGGCCAGCCGCCACACCAGGGCGGGCTGCTTTGCACTCAAGGCGGCGAATGCAAAAAACGCCAAGCGTCCGGCAGCTGCGCAGTAGGCAGCCGGACGCATGGCCCATCAAGCAGTCACGACAGCTTAACAACTGACTCCTCCAGCAGCTCCCAGAGCAGCCCCGATGCCAGCGCCACAGACTATGGACACATTAATGCAACCACGGTCTGGCGTGTCGCCAACGTCGAAATGGGGTCAGATGACGACACTGCAAGCAGTGACGTCATTCCACCCAAACTCAAACGTGTTACTAGGTTTGACGCTAATGTGGAAATTGTACCAATTGTCAATGACCAGCTTGATTTCGCCAATGTTTATTCTGCTACGTTGTCAGTTAGCGGGAATGATACAGATGAAGGTGGGGTGGGGGATCAGTCTAGCCGCATGTCTATAAGCAGAGGTAGTAATATGTCTGTGGATGCCAGCCTGACTGAAGGCCTATCTACCATGTCATTTGATCAGAACCCGACCATCGGTCAATATGTCAGATACCGCAGCCCGACGCCAGGTGAGGAGGCTGAAATCGAACCCAGCCCTCCCGGCGTCCGGGGTGACGGTGACAAAGGTATACACCCGGAGCTCAACATTTCATATCCATTTCTAAATGATAAGGGTACAGGTTATGACAGCTTTGAAGCAGGTATACACACCCACAGCAGTGTTTTGAATGTTAGTCGGAATGCCCACAATTCCCCCGTTGTTTGTGATCACTCTCAGAGTCCAGTCATGAATATCGTCGAATATAGCATTAACGATCACAGTCAGTCAGAATCCACTGTTATTATGGACATCTCTGATGTCCACCCTCATGCTGATAGCATCACCATGCATGACGCCGACCCCCGTGTCTCCCCTGCTGCAGCTCGCCTCCCCACCACATCCACCCCTGTGGGGGATGATGGAGGGGACGGAGAGGGAACTGCACCCCATGTCCAAATCAATGCTCTGTATGGCCCTATCACCCACAATGTACGCCCCATACCCATTGATTTTGGCTCAGATAGCGACTCTGAGGTCTCACAGGTGTATGATACATGTATGAGTCAGTGTGTGGGTCACCACTCCCACAACACGGCCGCCAGCGTCACGCGTCACTGCACACACAACCACCACACCGCCCACCAGCAGACCTCCCCCGCCGCAGACAGCACCACAATTAGTGGCGCACGCAGCTGCCCCACTGACCCACTGACCGACTCGTACAGCTGGTCCGCGGGCAGCGGGGTCAATAGGGAGGACGCTCCGACGGACCAAAGTGTGAGTAGTATAACAATGAGGGAAGTGCCCTTAGGCCCAGGCGACGCCGCGTCCATACCAATACGCGCAGCATGCCCCGGCCCGGACATAAAGGCATTGGATGTAGGCCCCCTGGAGTATGCACGCATCCTCGACGACATGTGGCCCTACCCCACCCGCGACGCATGCGCGCAGGAACCGGAAGTCATGGCCATGTACCACGCCATCCGCGCCACCGCGCTCCCCAACTACCTCAAAGCACGCATCCCCCTACGGAATAAGTTCAACCTGGAGGCGTGGCGGCACCACCTGGAAGGGTACGACGACGCCGACATAGTCACATACCTGGAATATGGGTGGCCCAGCTCCTTCACAGGTGACAGGCCCCCCACCCCGGCGGAGGACAACCACACCTCCGCCCTCGACTTTCCAGACCACATCGACCACTTCATAGACACAGAAGTGGCCCATGGCACCCTACTCGGCCCCTTCATCAGCCCCCCCTTCACGCCCTGGAGCCAGGTCAGTCCCCTCATGACTATCGAGAAAAAGAACTCCACCAAGCGCCGCATAATTGTAGACCTATCACACCCCGACGACAGGTCTGTGAACGCCGGGATACTCAAGAACATGTTTCAAGGGAGGTACCTCAAGTACACCCTCCCGGCGGTCACGGACCTAGTCGAGCTGGTCAAGCAGCACGGAAGAGGCTGTGTGATATGGACCGCGGACCTGGAGAGGGCCTTTCGCCAGCTCCAGGTGGATCCCATCGACACCCCCCTGGCGGGCATAATGCACAAAGGCGTCTACTACTACGACTGCTCCCCATCCTTTGGATGCCGGACGTCCAGCTCGCACATGCAGCGGGTGTCCCGCGCCATGGCTCACATAATGGCCACCAAGCGGGTCACAGTCCTAGCGTATATAGACGACTACGCGTCAGTCTCCTCCACGGTCCAAGAAGGCGAGCGCGCACTCCAAGAGTTCGAGAGCCTTAACCTGGAGCTCGGTTTGGACCTCGCCCCAAAGAAAACCGTCCGCCCGGCCACCAAAGTGATATGGCTCGGCTTTGAGGTGGACACCGTCGCGATGACCGTCACCATCCCCCGCGATAAACTCCAAGAGGTCATCAGCGAGGTCAATGAGTGGGAAAAGAGGAAATGGGCAACCAAGAAGGCTATACAGGAACTAACCGGAAAGTTGTTCCATATCGCCACGTGCCTCCCTCCGGCCAGGAGGTTTTTGGCTAGGATACTGGCCCTCCTCCGCCACGCCAACGTTATGAACCCGGTCCCGGTCTCAATTGAATGCCGACGGGACCTCACCTGGTTCAAGAGGTACGCGGCATCATCCAACGGGATACATCTCATCCGTGAAACCAGGCCCACTTGGAGGATCGAGTGTGATAGCTGCATGGAGGGGGGGGGCGCCTGGAGCGACTCCCACTACTATGGCGTCACCTACCCCGAAGAGTACAAGTGGGACGCTGACAGGCAGGTTCTCCATCACATCACCCTCCTCGAGGCCATGAACATGGTGATCGCCGTGAAGGAGCTCGGCCCCCCGAACCCCGCCGGCTATGAGTACATCATGGTGGGCGATAATATGGGAGCCGTGACGTCACTTAGGACGGGCAAGACTACCGAGCCCATACTGGCGTCGTGCGCCCGCGAAATTTGGTTGTTCGCTGTGATGAACGATGTGCGCATTACGGTGATACACGCCCCCGGTGAAACCATGACGCTGGCCGACGCCCTGTCCCGGAAGTCCCTGGGCGTCGGCCACCGGGTCGTGGCTGACCGTATGGTGAGAGACAAGGGTCTATCTGAAGTGTTCCCTGATCTGACCATACCCCTGTTTACCGACGGTTTGTGATCGTGTCTCCGACGCCGCTAATCCCCCTTTCATCTCTTCCAGAATGGGCGGGCCTCCCACTGTACGACCAGATGCTCGCCACCCGACGACGGGCTGTCAGTGAAGCCACTGAAAAGAACAAGATACGCCAATACAAGGAGTTCTACGCCTTCTGCATCGACTTTGGGGTCTCCCCGACCCACCCCGGTGTGGAGGACGTCTGCATGTTCATTCAAGCCCGCGCCAACAAGGTCAAGTCGCCTGCGTCGGTGCGGAATAGTGTTTCCGGTGCTCGCCACTTTGTCCTGGTGGTGGGAGGGGACGACATTGCATTTAATTCACGCCTAGTCAAGGACATGCTGGCTGGTGTCAAGCGCGTATCCACGCACGTTCCACGCCCCGCGCCCCCCATCACCCCCCTCATGTTGACCCAAATCGCTGACCACATGGACACGCTGGGCATTCAAGGGGTGGTGGCGAAGGCCGCCTTCCTCCTGGGGTACTTCTGCTTCCTCAGGGGGTCGAATCTATGCGTCAGGAGCCCGTGGGACGACGGGCACGCCCTCCTCAGGTGTGATGTACAAAGCACCCCCGGAGGATTATGTGTGTTAGTCCGCAGCTCCAAGACCACCAGCGGCGACGCCCCGCCCGCGGTGCTCCCTGTGCAGCGCCTGCCGGCTGGGACGCCCTTCTGCCCTGTGCTAGCTTATAAAACTATGATATGCCTAATACCGGCCGCCCCACACAGCCCCGCCTTCATCTGGGGGGACACCCATCAGGTGGTGACGGCCCCATCCCTCCAAGACATCCTAAAGAACGCCTTATACCGGAAAGGATACGAGGACGCCGCAGGCTATAGTCTCCATGGACTCCGCCGGGGCGCCTCCCAGGCGGCAGCCCAGGGCGGCGCGTCAGTCTCTGACGTCAAGAAGCACGGCCTCTGGAAATCCGACGCCATATACAAGTATGCGCCCAAGACCATGTTCGAGTCAACAGTCCCAAATGCCCTGGCCAGAGGCTTCGGTGATAATTAGGTCATTTGGACCTCCTCTGGTTAATCTACACATCTGACTCATACATTGTATTGTGCCTTGTTGTAACTTAAGTCGTTAGGTTGTGGTGAGTTATAGTCATTAATCTACCAGCGTGTTTTGTGGGAGCTGGCCCACCCCAACATATGTTTATACCGAGTCAAATATTGTTGTCATATAAAACCTCCAATACTCGTAATTAAACATTTATTCCAAAGTAGCAGCAACTGTTGTTATCATTCAATTGTCATGCATGTCATACATGCACAGTTAATTGAATGGAGCACAGGGGCGCCACCTACTTCTAGGTCATGCACTACATGTGACATATTTACATACTTACCTGTAGCGTCCCCGCTGTTTCAAATCTCCCGCTCACAGTCGGATTAACAACCAGTGTGGACACACGTATTTTTTGTCCCACCCTCCTCACCCTCAGGTAGCGCATAGCGCATACGTATCTACTATGGTGATAATTAGGTCATTTGGACCTCCTCTGGTTAATCTACACATCTGACTCATACATTGTATTGTGCCTTGTTGTAACTTAAGTCGTTAGGTTGTGGTGAGTTATAGTCATTAATCTACCAGCGTGTTTTGTGGGAGCTGGCCCACCCCAACATATGTTTATACCGAGTCAAATATTGTTGTCATATAAAACCTCCAATACTCGTAATTAAACATTTATTCCAAAGTAGCAGCAACTGTTGTTATCATTCAATTACCAGGTCAGCAGGAGTATTCATGGTGGTCGCTATGCCTTCTGGCCACCCTATGCTATAGTTACCTTGTAATAGGGTTGTATTCTACACATACCTGTGGTCGGTTTACCCCCTTAAAATTCAAATACATGTTCCTAGGTAAATACCCTGCGTTGTTACTCCTGAATAATTTTCCATGAGCTCCTACCCGAGCAGCCTTACATATATATTTACATACTGCACCCTGGAGGAGGGAGCTCTGGATACATCGATTAGCAGGTCGGGTATTGATCCCCCACATGGAGGAGGGAGTTGTTGGAACAGGGCAGCGCCATTGTTGGTTCTCAGGTGAGAGAATTAGACTGGGCAGCACTTAGAGGGTGTAGGTGGGTACACACACGTAACCCCAGACTACTACTACATTTATATATATGCTACTACCCTGAGACTCAGCAGTAGACTCCTCTGCCTAGAGAGTTGCACATGTGCCGATATAGTCCTGCGCTATTGAAATTTGATACTAGTATTTGTGTCTTTTCCATGAGATAAATCTGTAATACAGGTCACCATTTAGAATGCATAGAAAGAACAAATAGAGGGAAAAATACCAGAGAGGGGCGAGGTGTAATATAGTTTCTATTAAACAGGGTTATAACGGCACACACTGGAGCCTGTGAGCCCCATACACAGGGCTTTGAATACCATGCCTACGACCACATGCAATACCTATACCATGGGTTAGTCCATACATGTATAAAACCATTCATGTTTCACATACCCTATCTATGCCCTCCTACCCAGTCTAAATTGGCAAAGTGCGAGGGCTTTCTATATATTTCATGTCACACTATAGTACTCATTTCCAACTCCATTATTATGATTCTGACGTTTTAATAGCTCAAAAGGCCGGCCTGGCAGTGAATGTTGGCAGTATACACTGTCCTTGCGGTGGAATACAATAAATTTAGGTAGGGATGGCCAGGGTCAGGAGTTAACGGCAACAGGCTGTGGAGATGGTCTGATCCCCACCGACGTCCTCATCCTGTGGTGGCTGATGTATCGATATTCAATTAGCCCTGGCTACCGTGCTTAGGTCCCCGTCCAAGTGGGGCAGTTTAGCGGGTAATGCCAAAGGGCCCTTTATCTGGACGTGAGGAAAGACTGAGGATGGATGTGTTGGCAACGCTTACTGTGCTATAGCCCCACCCAAAAAAAAGTGCCTAAAGAAAATTTGAAGTATGCCAAATTAAGGTGATTCATTAGCTCAGAGTAAGAATAATGTTACAGAGGTCCTCTTCGACTCCCAAAGGCGCTTCTTCCAACCACAGAGTTGCTCGAACTTCCCCCTGTTCAGTAACCACCCGTGCCTGTATGAACACCCAGTGGGTAGTCGTTAAAAGTCGACAGGCTGCTTACATGATTACATTATGACAAATTAATCACCACACTGGAGCTGTCAGTTGGTCCGGCACCATTCTGATCACGGGCCAACAGCTCCCATCGATCTTCATTCACACAGGAGGCGTCTCCTCCTGTGCTTATTATACCTATATATCGGAACACTCCCAGCTGTGCTCCCCAACATTTCCCTTGTATTGATAGCCCCAAGGCTGTCTGGCAACAGCTGCCCGTACCGTTAGCCAGCATGGTGTGTGGGGTGGGGAGGGAGGACAGATTCACTTTGGTTTATCCTTTAAGTGCTGCATAGTGCTTTAATGTCCTTTGTCGTCATGATGCATGAATACAGTCCTTGTGAGTCTATACTCGCCATTGTTGCATTCATGCACCATGACGATCCTTTGAGAGTGTATCAAGCCCGTGGGGTTGGAAGGCTGCTTGTTTGCAGCACTGAAGAGTAGACACGCCAGAGCTCCGTTAATGCTTCATGGCGACCATTGGCATGTCAGATAAAAGTACCTTGTGGCGCTTACAGGGTTTACCCAACTCTCAGCCAACTCTGGGAAGAAATGGTTTGGCAAGGATGGCTCTTTGTGTCTAGTCAAGGATCCAGTATTTCCGTGTCCGCCTATGGATTTATAGTTAGGAGGGAATGAATTGGTAAGTAGCGTCACATGCATGTAAAACATTGTAGCGACATCTACCAGGATATCTGTATTAAGTCAATTTGATAAAGGCCAATAGAATTGCAGAGTTTCTTAAAACTGAAGCACACTTTCCCGGGACATTTTCAAAACAAATGAGAATAATATCTATATCGAAGACCTTCAAAAAATAAACACTCCTCTGTTTTCATAACCGTAGAAATGCGACTGATATAAACATAGAAACGAAGAACCAACTCACAGGAGCCAGTCTATTATAGATGAACACTCACGCCTGTTCCTCTATGAGCATAGTGGACACCATAGCCTTGAGGGCCCCCTGCCCCCTCCCTCACTGTCCCCACCCCCGCCCCTATACCTCCCCCATTAATTAACAACTCAAACTTGCCGCCCACCCCGTCCACGAGCAGCTCACGGAACCTGCTCGCCCGCCCACAGCGCCGCCAAGCGGGATCGGGCTGAGGTGAGGTGCCATCGATTGCCACCTGGAACGCTGACACATTTAGACAAGTACAACCAACCAATTAGAATCCATCTACAGTCAATTGGCAATAAGCATGGGTACTTTTGATAATTATCATGAATACAAATGGATAATCGCATTTCCTAAATTACAGCAGGGTTCGTCTGAAATGGAATGGTTGCATGGGAGATCTAGTTGTTTCATGAAAATATTTCAGAAATCATAACTATGTAATGTGACACTTAGTCCTAGACGAACTATAATGTATTTGGTGAAGCCACCGGCGGAGAACGTGAAGCCACTTACCCTGGGTTATGAGAGAAAAGGGTAATGATCGACTCCTGCCATGCCGACATTGAACCCTAAAGCCGAGTCACGACACTCTTCAGTCTCACATTCATGATCAGATAGTGTTTAGGGCATATCGATACCATTAGGGTCCGGCTGACTTCTGGTTGCTTCATGTTATACTCAGACTATTCGACCATCCTGCACACGTACCATAGAGTAAAGAGTACATGAACATGACATTGTGTTGGGTTAGTAGTTTTTATCAGAGGTAATTTGTAATACCACCACAGATTACATGTACATAGTAGGCATACATATACCGCACATTGTGAGATTAAAAAAAAAACATTTTCTAGAAATGATTTCAGCTTATCCTCACAGAACTCTCACTACCCCATCTCCCCCATCTCAGTGTCTTAAGGCAGCAGTAGCAGTAGCACCCCAACTGTTAGCCACAGTAAATCATTGAACGTGGAGCAGACTCAATGAAGTGTGCGCCATGCCCTCCCCTCCTCACCTCACCTCTAACCCCAGCCACCACGCCTGCTATCTGACCCTAGCTATCATCAATAAAGCAGATTAATATTTCAGACTGGCTTCATGTCCCCTCTCTCCAATATTCATAGCGCTCTGCCTCGTGGCCGTACCTCACACACCGGCCAAGTAACCCTAATATCGCTCAGCCTCACCCGGGCTTGGTGGCGGCAAGCCCGTCAAAGTTTGATGAGTCTTGTCTCCAGGTGTTTCCTCTGTGTGTCCTAGCTAAGGGTCTTCTTCCTATACTGGACTGTATGTAGAGAGAGTTCCAGTGATTGGTACGGTGGGGTCATGTAAAAACAGTCTTGATGCATGATGCTATATTCGAGTAAAACTCCACATAAATAATGATAATTATCAAATTTTGCATTCTGATTACATAAAAGTCAGGTGCCGATTTGCATAGGATGCTACCTTGGCGTATATATATGGGTTATGAAGGTGGGTTCTTCATGAATGTGCCATAAATTGTACCCTTGTTTTAGTCAGGCACCCAGGGGAGAAGTGGAGAAGTGGAGAAGTTACATGGACATCGCGTGCCAGGGCTCGTGTCCAGTTTGCAGACCTACTTGGACGTCGGGAGATGTCTTGTTTAGAACTGGGGCTTAGGCTGAGTGAAATAGAAGGAACCAAATGCTGATACGGTTATCAGAGATAATGATACAACGTCATTTAGGACGTCATGTCCTATTTCCAATAGCCCAATGACAGACGGTTCAGAGTAGAAGCGGCCCAACGTAGGCTCTCCTAGATATGATTCTCCCACCCTTTTATGTCCTCGACCAGAGGGTTCCCCCTTCTGTCGCTCGCTAAGAGAAGATCGATGGAGACAGTCATTCTAGCCTTCCACGTGGATCCACGATCACCCCCTTCCCCCGCCTTTCCCCATTCAGTCACTCACCCACGCCTCGTCCCAAGCCGATCATTAGTAGAGAAAAGAAAGGTCCCAATCAGAGGGTGACTAAAACTCCAGTTACCTTAACCCTGTGATCATCTGGTCTCGGCGACTAATTAAGACAAATTATGAGTTATGTTCAGGGTCTTTAATCAAACCAACCATTGTGGAACACGCCTGGTTCTTACCAGGGACGAGAGAGCAGGAGTGAGCAGAATAGAGGTTCCATGTGAGTTTCTCCAAAGTGCCCCCATGTAAGTGAGGGAGTTACTCACGAGATGTAGCATTGATTTGTCGGTGGCCCATGTGCGTGCTGGTTGAGGTGTGGAGGGGAGAGGACAAGTCAGAATGCCATAATAAAAGGGCTTAGCGCTTACTTAAACTGTCAGCGACATGTCTGTACTGGGAGCAGGGGGTAAGGAGCCCGGGCCTGCCGCCTTAATGCACCCTATGACGGCCCCACCCCGGGTACTTGGCGCCCTGACTCCGTCTTTATGTCACTACCCATTTTCATATCAGAGGCCAACCACTAGTAGAAATGACTGCTGTCACACGTAGGGATTACTACAGAGAAAGTATAGTAATTGACGTCCACAAAAGTCACAGTCATTCGGCGTGCGGAAACTTCTATTTCTGACACATGGACATTATCATTAAAAGTAGATCCCCGTCTTCCCTATAGGAAACATGATCGATATGAAATAGCCTTTCTAGAAATGCCTGACTGGTATTGATGACGGAAAATTGCGTTTGGAAGCAGGGAATTAAAACGCACATAGCAAAGCAGATGGCTTTGCCTTGACTCCAAGCAAAGCCTTCAAAGGTGTAATTTTCTTTGCAAAAGGTGCCCTCTTTGTGGGTGCTTGGGGAAAATTGATTTTCATTGGTAGGTTGTAGCCATAACCTAAGCCCATGTTGGGGACGTGTGCCGCCAGGGTTGAGGCTATATAAGAGAGGGAGTCGATAGTGGCGACCATCGACGTAAGGGGAGTATTAATAAGGGGACTGGGTCGGCGAGGACTCGTGCCCGCTGGCCTTCCAGTCGCCGTCCCCAAAGCCCCAACTCTCCACTACTCACAACATAAAACCGGCCGTCTCCGGCGCCCGCCGCTTGTGGGCAAAACTTGTTCACTGCCCCTTCATTCCAACCTGATCAATTTTTGGTCGATGACAGACGGAGTCGGAGGCTTGCATGCCGGAAAATTTCCCTTAAATTACCGTCGGCGTCTCTTGGATTTTTCCTCTCCATCTCTCCTGCTCCCCACACCCCCAACTCACCCACTCATCCACTGCCATACCATCACCCCCTCAACACTGACTTGTATGGTGGGCAGGGGCTGCCTAGGTCAAGGAAGACTCCTAGAGCATGGGGCCGGCCGATTCAATCAGCAGCTGAAGGGGGTAGACTTTGTGAAACCAAGCAAAGAGAATTATTGATTCCCCCCACCCCCCCTCCCTCTCCCCCAGTTACCTACATCTCCAGCCCGTCAGTAGCCGAGCCCGACGCACGAGCGGAACCAGTTCCGTTTCAGACGGGCGCAATGTGGATCCCGACTTTGGCGCGTTTCACGACTGGTGAATCAAAGTCCGCCTGGTGCTTGGTAAAGTAGGGAGCGGGCTCAAGGCAAACGGGGCGGCCCCTCTGTGGCTATTGTGTGTGTCTAATCTTGCAGAGCTTAATGAAGACAACAAAGGGAATCCCTCCTGGTACCCCACCCCTCTCCTCCATACCTTCATCCCATCTCCTCCTGGGCCGCACTGTACCAACAGAGACAATAGGGTGGACGTCTTTACTGGGGTGCAGGAGCAAGTATTTAATCAGGGGAAATTAGCCCTATAGTGGTGGGTCTGTATCGACTCCAGTGTTTGGGGACCCTGGAGTAGGGCAATATTGATGACCCCGGAGGAGGCGCATTGATCTGGGAGGGTTTAATGAGGCAGAGCTACCTTAACGGGACAGTGTGTAGGATGGGGAGCTGACCCTGGAGACGGATTAATGTGAAGGGATATCCCTCTGGAGACATTGGCTTTATGAACTATGCCTGATAATAATAATTATGTAGATCTGCTTAGGTTATGTATAATGTGTTCATATATTACATTGTAAATCACTGGTTTTGAAGACACCTTGTAATATGTATGGATCCTCTTAACTCACCCAATCTCTTTCCTTCTCTCCTCCAGGTGCTAATGGACGGATGGCTTACAGCATCGTGGGGGGTGACAAGAACGGACACTTCACCATGGAGGCGGATACGGGGGTGATTAGAACTGCCAAGTCACTGGACCGTGAGACGCAGGCCTACTACACCCTGTCCGTCATGGCAACCGACCAAGCCGCTGCTCCCTCCCCACGTCTCTCCACAACCACCATGGTGAGCTGCTCCTCTGTTTAAATGTCACCCTCTAAGGGCAGCATAGTACTGTGTGATTTAGTGTCGGAGGTCTACTCTGAATAATTCATAAGCGCTGAATGAATTACATGTAATAAATTAATCTGTATTGGATCCTGATCTTTTTAAGGGAAATATGGCAAATATGGAAATATGTAACGTCAAGTAAACAGTGTTCAATTCTAAAATACGCAATCCATTTGGTACAAACTCTCTAATATACATTTGTAACACATCCTTCCATCTCCCTCCACCCCCGCCCCATAGGTGTCCATCATTCTGAAGGACGCTAACGACAACGCGCCGGAGTTCCTGCCGCTAGGTGCCGTGACGGTGCTAGAGAACCTGACCCCTGGCACGGCCGTCTTCACCGTCACGGCCACCGACCAGGACGAAGGACGTAACGGATACGTCGAGTACCGACTCACCCCAGCTTCCGGCGACCTCTTTTCGCTGGGCCCGGTAGATGGCGTGCTGCGCGTCAACCGGAAGTTGGATCGCGAGACGCGGGATGAATACCAGATCGAGGTGGGTGGATGCAATGTTGAATTTGTATTCTATAGGTTCTTTGAAGTTTAATTACCGTAGTGTAGAATATATTGATCCAATACCCTATACCTGAATATGTGTCACTTTGAATTGAAGTTACATTGAAGCACTGTACTTGCCTTTCTAAAAAGAGTAATATCACCAAACATACTCAATTTCTCCTGATATCTTTGTATAATAGGTTATGGCCACAGACAAGGGCGTGCCGCCGCGCTCAGCGTCGACGACCATGCGCGTAGTGGTGGGTGACGACAACGACAACACCCCCGACTTCCGGCCTAAGGAGTACGAACAGGAAGTGGCCGAGAACGTCAAAGTCGGCACCAGCCTGCTCACCGTCATCGCCACCGACCGTGACATAGGTCCCAACGGCGACATCCGGTATGTCATCGTGGAGGGTGACGAGAATGAAGACTTCCGGTTGGACTCCCACACGGGAGAGCTCCTCACCAGGAAGAGGCTGGACTACGAGCGGAAGCGGAAGTACACGCTCAAGGTCAAGGCCGAGGACCAGGGCACCACGCCGCGCTCTGACGTAGCCACCATCGTCATCACCGTCACTGACGTAAACGACAACGCGCCGACCTTCGTCGACCTGCCCTACGTGGCCTACGTCCAGGAGAATATCGCGCAGTTTCCGGTGCACGTGCTGCGCATCACAGCGCGGGACCCGGATACTGGTTGGGGAGGACGCGCGACCTACTCTATCATGAATGGAGACCGGTCCCTGTTCAACATCAACCAGACGACCGGCGAGATCCAGGCCCTCCGCCCCATGGACCGGGAACAGCGGGCCCAGTACGAGCTCACCATCAGGGCCGTAGACTCAGGTGAGTTACTCTTATATTGATTCAGGGCTTGCTCATTCCTTAGGTTGTGTAACTGGTGGACGTGTGTTTCCAACAATAAATGATGGCGCTTACGATAAAGCCCTATTTGTAAAGATCAAAATTTGATCTTTACAAATTTTACAGGATTTAATCCTCCATATAATTTTACATTATGTAGCCAGCTTTACGTTCACCATTACATTCCACAACGAAATGGCTCGAGCAAGTTTTGTTCTCTACTGTTTCTGCAGCGTTACACTTATCTTCCAGCTGAGTATGCTATGTAGGTCTACTTTCTAAGTGGAATGTACGGACTTATAGTAAGTACTTCAGGTAATACTGCAGTCTGATATAGCAGTTGCTACCTATTTATAGCCTTTCAGTGAGATAGGTAGGTAAATAGCTAATTCTGAATGAGGAGTTCAAACTGTGAGATGTCCTATGGTCTGGATTACCCTATCAAAGCGGCTCGGCGTCAGGTGGGCGTACAGGTGATATAATCTCCACCTGGGCGCCCCGCCCCACGGGTTGATGCTTTTATCTCCAGCTTTATCTGTTGAGACTTTGCTGAATGCACAAATCCCCATCACACAAAGCACTGGGTCGGCCCTAAATCAAACCTGGCAAGCCTGGCTCCAACTGAGTAAGCCACAAACACCTTACCCCCGCCCCCGCCACCCCACCACTACATACAGAAAAAATGAACCAGGGTTTAACTGAATTTGCCTCCTACAGCAATAACATTGGGTTTACATGAAGAGCTCAAAATTGATTCGGAAATGGTAGAGATTCTCTTCTATAAGTATACAAGTATTCAAAATGTATAGATGTAAATTATAGCAAATTGGAAATTTCTAAATGGTTGTCACATCTCACTCCGTACTCAAGTGTTTAAGAGGTATACCTTTTGGAATCAGAGAAGTTGTTGCCTTAGTCCCCTTCATCCCCCCACAGATACCCTGCACGGCAGTGAGCTGTACATCTGAGAGTGTAAGCAGATTAAGGGGGGACTATCCCTCCCAGTCAGACGTGTTGACATAAAGGGGGACATTCCCACAAAGACGGACAGGTAGCCGGAGGATGACCACTGGTCAGGACGGACAATGGTCGGCGGCTGTGCAGTGGCCAGCAGCCACCCGGCAGGGTAAGGGACACCCTCATGGACAGTAGTGCACAGGTGGTCAGGTGAAATGGAAATGACCAATTTGGTGAGTGGTCAAAGCGATCTAGACAAATACACACTCATCTCCCCCAGCCCCCCCCCCCCCCACGCCCAACTCTGTGGCCACCATCAGATACACCCCCTCCCTCCCCTGGCACACTTTCTCTATTCCTGCCTGCCCGTTGACCTGAGGTCAGTTTCTCTGTATTGCCTCCTTGCCCCTAGTACAGCAACGCCCATGCTGTTTGCCTAGCTCTGCCCCAGGAATGTGAGTATGTATTTTCTGCAGCAGAGAGGTATATTTGTTGTCAAACAGCTCCTGTTTGACGTGAGGAGTATGTGTGTGTGAAGATACCAGGCCCCTGAGATGCCGCTTAGCCGGGGGTCCTCCAGAGGGCGCGGCGGTCAAGTGTCCGGCCGGGGTGTGGAGGCTCCTGGGTGAGGACAATGAGTTTGTCTTGATGAGGGGACGTGACAAAAGGAGCCTCAGTGCCCGGCGCCGCCCCGCCCGACCTGACAGGTTGGAGCACTGCCCGGCAGGGCGCCACTCCAGTGTGGAGCACCAGGACAAGGTATCACCCACCTGGGGATTACTGGGATTAGAACTCTGACCCTGACCACTCCAGTCCCCACAGCTCCCACTATAACCCTACCCCTTGGGACGCACCCACTATTATAGGTCAGAGGTGGCGTGTCATCAGGTACAGAGGCTACCCCTGAAGGGGTGACCATCAGAAGAGTTTTTGGCTCATTGAGAGTTTGTCACTCAATGTCAGCATTGTGTCCCCTTCCCCATACTGAAGCTCCTCTTTTGTCCCTTATCCCTCTCCCTAGGAAGCCAAACCATTGTGGAATGACAATTTGTAGTTCTATAATAAAACTCAACCAGCGATTAGCCCTCTTAGATGATGATTGTGTTGTGCCCCCGGATTGATTCCAGGTTAGACCAACCAATTAAAATTCCTAGTAGAAAGAAAGTTTCAATCTTCTGCTGCTCATCAGAGCCCAGATTCAGGATACAAAGTCCATTGCTCTTCTAATATGTGTTTCTGTGTGGCCCATCATCCATTGTCCGTTTCTGTAAGGACATGTTGCTTAGATATTTGAAGTGCCCTTGGTGAATAGAAGTTAGAAATGTATAAATGAGAGCCTCTGGTATTCTGGAGATAACTGCCCCATGCTCCCAAGTGCTCAATTGTAGGGTTACCTTTGTACATAATGGTGAGCCACCCTTTTGCCTCCAACCCCCGCATTACAGCTAAACTAAATTTAAGTGGTGCCCTGCTCCATTATGGAGGCCTATTTTAAAGGTATTCATAATGTGAGTGGTGGCGCCCCCTGGTACTGACCACCGCAAATAGTCCGCATACTGCTGGTGGTGGCTGCTACCAGCATGCACCTGTGGCAGGCGTCCCAGTACCTGAATAGGGAACGTTCACAAATAACCTCACCTATTGTGGGACCTTTTTCAAGACCCCCACTCCCTGTCAGTGTCACTATTTTGGACAAGTCAGCATATACAAATGTATATAACCTGGGTCATGCTTTGTCACTGAACCCAAAGACGCCCAGCCCCTAGTCGGTGACATCATTTGTGAACGTTTCCTGTGTAGTGGCCTTGGTTGGGAGGTAGGTAGAGAGGCTCGTTACCTGGTTAGAGGTGATGAATGCTCACCTGAGGCCAGGTGCAAATTGGGAGGTGCATCCCCCTGCTCCTCTCACTGGGAACCAGCGTCGCTGATGACACCTGCCGTCAACCAGCCAACAGCCTCACCCCTAGCCGGCCTGCTGACCCTTAGGGAACGTTCACAAATGACGTCACCCTATCTTGAGACTTTCATTAAGACCCCCACCCACTGTCACTATTTGATCATATTGGCTTATACAAATGTATGGGTCCGATCATGTCTCGTCACTAAAACCAAATACCCCTGCCCTCCAGCCCCTAGCCGGTAACGCCATTTGTGAACGCCCCCCCCCCCCCCACCTACCTGCCGCCAGGTACAGGCTATGGGCACCCCATAATATGTGTCCATGGTGGACATGGTGGGCGGATAGCGGTACATGCCGGTTGGCTGCAGCATTCTGCAGTTCTGTTCCACACGCACCAAAGATGAAAGCCTATGGAAATACCAGGGTTTCATGATGGTATTCTTGAAATACTTCAGCCCAATTTTCATCAATCTCTGATTGAAACAAATTCCACATGTAAAACATGAAAATGCACTTTATATTCAACACGTGTAGATTCTCTCTGAAACAGCGGTGTGAAGTATATCACAGTGCCCACCCCCCATCAGTACTGGTAGATATTTTCAGCTGTCATTCCCTCTACAGACCAGTGATGATTGCTACTTGTAAAAATGCCAGCGATGATCAATCTCGTATCACCCCTCCCCTATACCCACCTCCCCCCGCCTCACCCCAGTCCATATGGCCGGGTGTTGGACAGTGGCGGTGATGGAGTGAATGGCCTTGGGCTATGGTCTGTAGTACAGGGCTGTGTTTTGGTGGTGGAGGTACGACCAGGAGCCGAGGGGGATGTGTGAGGAAGGACGACATCAGCAGGCAGGTATTGTGGCAGGTAGCCCCCCCCCCCCCCATCTCACCAGCACCACCACTCCCATCTCTCTCACTCCCTACTCTCACACAGGTATTCCGGCCACGCCCTCCCCCCACACCCCCCTCCCCACTCACACACCACACCTGGGGTCATGTACCCGAGGGAGTATGTAGGAGGGCGTTCGGAAAATATGTTCTTTACTTCCGTCAAGGTAGAGCTTCTCCAGTGCGTACAAGTAGGATTGATATGAGATACATTTAACGTAAGAAAACATTTGATTTCCATCAAAGGGGAGTTAAATGTATATGAAAGATAGTATATTGCCGTGTGACAAATTGTTTCCTATAGTACAATATCAAGCAATGATACCTCATGTTACAAGAGGAAAATAGTTTTTCTTTGAAATATAACAAAAATAATACAATCCAGTAGTATTTGGATAGCACCAATTGGTGGACTAGGTGTAGCTCTGGTCGGGCCTTTTAGTGCAGCGTACCCTGATTGCACCGGGCCCTGATGGCCCCGGGGCAGTATCTACCTGGGCTCCTACACCTGAGTATCGATCCCTATTGATGGATCACTAGCATTGATCCGTGTGTAGGTAGGTAGGTGCGAACTGGTCACCCACCTGGCACTTAGCTAGCCCTCCTCAGCCTTAGGGCTTTCAAAGATTATCGATGATCTCGTGTGGGGAATTCAAAAGTTGAAGAGTGAATGAATGGATTAGGTTGTACTCCCTGTCAGGTGGAAATTGTAATTGACTGTGCTGTCTATAGTTGGATGCCGTGCCTAGAGCTATTAGTGTGGAGGTGTTTTCGTGTTAAGGTCTGCATTGATTATCAGGAGCATGGTCATTTAGAATCACATGATCAACTATGGGCAAACTGGAAGTGAACTCATTTAAATCCAAAACCTAAACCATCAGTGCTATTCCAGAGATTTATTTTCTAAATATTCAACAACTGGAAGTCCACAGATGTCTGAATAGTGGGTCATTATCCCTCTCATATATCAACGAATATCCCCCATGACACATCCTCCTTTGATACAGGTCTAGAGGGAGGTAAGGAGGCTGGGTGAGGGACGTGTGAATCCGGCTGATAGGTACTGGAGGAGGCACACAATGCTACCTCCTCCAGGTGGTCAGTCCACTCCCCCAGGTGCTGCTCCCACCATCACCAGTCTTTGATCATGGTGAGGTGGTGCCGGGTGGTGCTGGTTCTGTGGGGGAAGTGGTGCCATTGTGGTACATGGTTGAACTGGGTGGTGCAGGGTGGTGCACCGTGAGACCTTGGACTCATGCACTAGTACTAGTAGTAGAACATAAAACACCACCATCACACAGCATTAAATATAAGCAGATTTAGTGGTTGGTTCCAGTCAAATATAGCATTGGCTAAAGGAGAGACATTTCTCTCATATTATAAAGTCAATAGCATATTAATGTTAAATGTGTTTCGAGGAATATATATTGATGGTACATTAAGTTATAGCACATATCATGCCCTGGAGCTGTAGACTCCTAGGTATTTCACATCATGTAGCAATGTCAATAATTTTAACGACTTTGCCATTGAGGAATAATAAATCTGAATGCGTACACTCTGAACTGATATCGAGCATGTGGCATGAGGTATCCTCATGTGATCCATCATTACGTTTGAGAGGTTATCAATCATAAAGTGTTGTTATCTGTTAGTGGCACTTGCTCCATAAATATGCACAATGTATTTAGAAGATGCATGATTATAATCCAGGCTACTGTATCAAATTATGTGTTCAAATTGAGACGGTGGTAAATGGGCTTAGGGTACACGCACATGATGCTTCAGAATCTTTTATTATACTGAATCATGTGAAACCATGTGATTCCTTTCGATTAATCAAATGTCATATAAACAGAAATTATGTGCAACTACTGAATATCTAGTTATAAGTAACATTATTGATGGAGAAAAACAGAAATACATGTAGCCCACAGGTAAAGGTGCCTTTATGATACCTCCTCATCAGCCATTTGTATAAATCCTGGATCCTATGGCATCTTATGTGATAACGTCATATACCCAGGTGTGTAGGGGCGTTGGCACACCTGTGTCACACTGCTGATGATGAGGGTATTCCCAGCCAGCCGGCCCGCCCCCTCCTATCACCATGTGATAACACAAATCCAGTAGCTTCCGCCCCAATGCTTAAACCCCCAGCGCCCCTATATATAGGGCTGAGTAGCTGTCCCGACTCCACTCCGACTGTCGCTGGAGGGGTACCGAAATCTGCGCCTTTAATGCCGCCCGCACCCACCCTGCCACTATGTTTTCAACGTGGTATGATCCATGGTGCGTGTGTGGGGGGGGGGGGGGGGGGTAAGAAGTGTACCTGAAGTTCTGAATGATAAAGGTAGACCCGGGAGGTAGACAGAGGTTACGCAATACGTCATATTCAGCCCTGGATAAGATGGCAATCAATAGTTACTTCATAACAAAGTCCTTTGTCCTTGCATGGCTATCGATCATATATAGGCGTATACCAGTACTACGCCCACAGTAATATATCTATAGAGGCTTAGCCTTACGTAACATTTACCTGTGCTTTAGTACCGCAGGCATGATGTCACCTTCACGTAGGGTATTTCCCTATGTACAGGTACTGAATAGAAATGAAAGGTGTATACTACCAGTATTTTCATATTGGATATATATATTGTCAAGTATGGGCCCACTGTTATAGGTCTGAAAAACTGCCCTTATCTGAAATAAATAATAACACCATACGTGCAAGTACATTGTACAGTATATGGTATTCCTGACCATTAAGCAATGATGAGCCTATAGCACAGACCGACCCACAGCGCAGGTGGCCTACCAGGACCTTTATTTTACGAGCAGATAGCGATATAGGATGGATCCCCGGTACCCAGTGTTTCCTCTTTGAACGCAGAATGGTCGGCCTTCCTGCCCCCCGTTATCAGTTCGCCCATCAGTCGCTGGGGGCGCCTCACTCTATCGGCGGCCATCTTGGCGACGACTGCGCCTGCGTTGGTCTGCTCCTTCCGGAAGTGATGATCGAAGTGCCACTGAACTGCTGATATTTGGATCTCATGAGGTTCTTGGTGGTGGATAGATTTTATCATTACGACTTTGATCAATTGGAATTTAATTACTGTACATTGCTGATTGAACCATAGATATATGCATGGTGAGGTTATCAAATAGGTCAATAATACTTTTAATACTCTGGTATAAGGACTCGCATAGACCTTATCTATCAGACTAAAAACAAAGTACTTGTATCTAATCTATGTAGCGTTAGTTCCTTTTAATGCTATAAATTGTAAGGGACTAAATGACTTGACTAGGCCTATGTAAACAGTTCTGTACTCTCAGAACAAGCATACACTTTAGACGAGAGGTCCACTTGGTGATCATGCCATTTCGCCATCGGCCCCGAGGAACTAGGTTTATTGGGTGGATCCGGCGTATTTATTGGCATTTGAGGACAAGCGTTTAATGGTTGCATGTGGTATCGATGGAAGGGGCGTGCAGGGTTTTAATGGGTCAAGGGTCCCTGATCCCCTTACCTTGTGAATGCCCCTCATTCATCTCATTTATTTGTCAGCAGGTTCCCTTGGTGAATTTAATTCCCCTGGGTTACCTTAGTTCCTACGCCTACTTTGACTAAGTTAGAGGTCATTAATGACATGCCCTTTACCCTGATTTAATCTAGAGGATCGCCAGATGACCCATGAAAGACCACCCTCCCCTTGGGTCCCTTAGGTGCTGTGGTCATGACATTGTGGATTATTATCCTTGTAGAACTTAATACTAAATGGGAACCATAATTCACATTTTTATGGACACAACTAGACATGGAGGTAGGTGCCTTTGATTTATCAGATTTAGAGATGAAGTCATCAAATACCTAATAGTATTAAGGGTAGCTAAGGAAACGGGCAAGGTGTAAGAATGGGAAAGAAGAGAGGGGAGATCTGCAGGGTAAAGTTACGTCGACGACGTATGACGTTACAGTCGGACAGGACGTAATTGCTGGTTACCTGACGTCCACCCCCACCCCGCGCGGTGCACTATGGGCCGGCGTCACATGATCGGTCACCTGACCCTGGTTCCACCATGGGGCATCCATTGTGTCCGGTCCACAGTTAGGGTGTTGCCATGGCGACCATGATGCGTCCTCACGTAAGGGCCGAAAGATGAGGAAGTGATCGGGGCCACAACAAAAAGTGAGCAGTCCCCAAGGTAACTCGATACCTGACTTTGTAGCCATGGGCAGGTGGGACTATAGGGAGCTCTATGGGACCGGTCAGTTGTTCAGATAGGGCACTGATTGACATGGCATCCTATATAAACCCCTGCTGAAAGTGGTTTAAAAAGGCTATATAAAATCATAACTGATAATACTAGTCGGTATAATATTATATAGAGAGAGCGTGCGGTTTAAAACACACATAGACCCCTAACTATAATAGAGAATGTGAGATAAAACATGTTCTGTTAGATCATCTTTGATGCCACCAGCAGCTGGTCATGTAAGCTTGTCCCTCTCGGCGTTCTGTCTATGGGTAATCCCTGTTCTACATAGCGTTACCATGTGTAGCAATGTACACAGGCAATGTATTCTGATCAGTTTTCTGTGTAAAATAACACAAGGTGACTCTCTACCTGTGTACCTGTCAGGTGAGGTCAGTCTCAGTGATGTATTAGCCTGCCCCCCGCCTGCTTGACTCAAACCAGCCGCCGAGATAAACGCTAGTCTTGAAGTGGGTCTGACTATGGAGAGAGGGTAGATTACACATGAGGGGAATAGAAGGGGAATAACTCACGGGGCAGTCGACACAACCCAGGGGGTATCCAGGGTGTGAGGTCAGCACGTGGAGGGGAGGGGAGGCCCATGACATCTTGGTGAGTCAAGTACAGACATTATACACTGTAAAGGTAAGGGAAGAGGGATGGAAATCCACATAAAGGGAAACTCAAATAAACCTGGCCAAGCTACCATTGCCCTTGGGGCACATGCTTTCTTCTTTTCATCAACCCAACCCAAGCGTTGCCTCTAGATTGCCTCACATATTATACACACATTTAGGCCAAGGCACTGGGTGGTTCAGCTATGTGTGATATGTCTTTTTGAAGCATTGGCGGATTGACTGGTGCTGGCAGGCAGGTATATGGCAGTAATAAACTGATATTGTACGCCCATCCATCATACTTTGAGGATGGCAGAATTGCATGGTGCTTGTGAAAACTATTTGGGTGAGGTACCTTGGTAGGTATAGGCATTACAAGTACTGCCAAATACCACCCTCCCATTTCCCATGTCAGGCGGTACCTTGCCCCCTTTTATGCCCAATAATGGGATGATAGTCCTAGGTGCAAATCACACGACTTTGTCAAGGATCCAAAACTGTGGGTGGGAAGAGTGTAGTACTCGGAGTCGGTGGGCCCATTATAAGGGCACATCGTTTAGCAGCCCCCCTGTTTTAATGCACCAATAGCTACTTGGTGCAGACATTGAGGTCCAGAGTCAAAGGGAAGCCCAACTTTATGAGGACATTAGGGAGACATAAATGTCACCCTGAACGGGGATCGAACCTCAATCATGAGTACACCCATCGGTATCTAACATGGCTGGGTAGGCATGCCTTTGATATGGGCAGGTATGGTTTAGATATCCACTATCAGTGCCTTTTACGATACCAATCCCAGTTGGAGACATACAAGTATTTACTCATTCGATACCATCTTTCTCACACACATATCAAACAACTTGTTTCTTTATGTATCGCTAGTTATACCAGGGTGATACCTCCATCTTACATATTTATACTAGAAATAACGGTTATATTCTGAAACTACCAAGGAAATCAACCATTATGTTTTCATGCTAGCTCTGAGGGTAATTACACGGCTAATTAGTGGAGGTACTAATGGTAGGTATAGGTGGTGGACCTAGTCAGGGCACGTGAACCTAGTAATGATAATGATTATTCCCCTGTGGTATGTATGATGTCTTGGTGCCCAAATCCAGAGGTAATAACTTAACATTTAGAAATGGCTGTTATAAGTACAGAGGTGTATACATGTACCGTAGGTGTTTTGTACTTTGAGTTTATCATGCTAGGGTCACCAGTAATCCGGTATTGTTATAAAGTAAAGGAAATAATAAAGGTTATAGATAGTCATTTGTACGTACAAATATTATATGGAATACAATGGGAATACATGTATACATAAAAGCTTTACACAGATAAGCATACATTTATTTAGTACATGGTATGATTCAATAGTTTTATACCCGTCGTGTCCCTGCCTTCCGTGGACTTATGCCCTTGAAGAACACAGAGAAAAAGGGGGAAGATAGATTTCCAGTCGTTTCTCGCCTTCAAACGGCCTTAAGACTGATCAGGCATTGAATCGATTTCCCAAATTGCATTCCGCTTCCCTTTGGGATTTAATTTGCTGGAAAAGTCTCGTGTAATCTTATTTGTTGAACTTTGCGCTCCCCGCAAACTTTGGCCGCTCTTATCTGCGGGTAAATGAATTAGTTTTGGAATTAAATCCACTCTAGTAATGCCCCCTGTGATCCTTGGGCGGGGACCGCTAACACCTTGCCGGTGCGCGGCTATAGATTAATTTGCCTTCCCTCTTGGCATTTAATAGTTTTAACCCAAATTGCATTTGGATACTGTGTTGAAATACTTGGCAATGCTTCTGTAATCATTTTCTGTTGGATTATGCAAGCCCCTAGCTTTGTGGCCAATGGAATGAAAATCTTTTTTTTTCACGTATCACCTGGGTCTCCTCCATGGGTTTTACCACCCACCCTTACCCCAACCCAACCCACCCCCAAACTATCCCCATCTGATCCCCCTCTCTCCAACTTCTTACAACCTTCCACAACCCTACCAATTCGGGCCTATGCAAATCACGGCCCTACCGGGACAAGCCTGATGAAAAATCGAGCCCATTCACGCCTGAAATTCAATCAGGGAGGTGTCGGTGTGTAGGGTAAGAAGATGTAGGCGCCACCACAAGGAAGATCAATCCTTTAACGGTGGTGTCAGGGAGCATGGTCTTTAGGGGGGATGAGATGGTTAGGGTATAAGGTACGTATATAGGCATACAGAGACAGTGTGATGGGGGTGGGGGTGGACAATGGGGTGTTGTGTGAACCTGTTGGTACCTGTTGACGTTTAATCACAACTCCTACCTGAGTTGTTATAGGGGATCAAGTGGACATTCCCACAGTCCCACTTGAGCCCCCTCCCTCCCCTCCCATTCACCCAGCCAGGTAGGCTACACCACCTCCTCCAGTATGGGCAGTCACAACACCTGTGTACTTTGATCACATAGACTGGGGCTAATTGGCTTCTGATACCCCACCTCCTATTGTAGGGTATGACCTCACTGATGCACCAGGCAAAATCGGACCTTTATAATGTCAGAATACGTACTGTGTAAAGAACTGCATAGATTATGCACTGACCACGTTTTACATTGTTACCTGTTAAGTTATAAGTAGCAATAGTTAATCTATGAACAAAGTAATATAGAAATGTTAGTGACAAATGTGGATGTCTTAACAAGTACAAAAGCACCCCCTCCCCCCTCCCATCGAGGCTCCCTGGTGGCGTCTATGGCGGTGTGGGTATGAAGTGGGGAGTGATTATGACAGGTTGTCAACTTGTCATAGGCTCCTTCAGTAGCTCAGTCGTCACATGGCCAAATAGTCACTCACCACAGCTGGCGGTTTGATGTCTTCACCTGGTGCCATTCTCCATTCTTCAGAATGTCGAATATATGGTCGTTGGCATCCTTAGGAAGCCAGCCCAAGTGCATGCAGTGCTACGTCAAATGCTGTTTAAATCAAGCGCATTCGATGTTCCCATGTCTATAGAAAATATCTTTAATAATGACGTTTACTCATTGAGTTATACATGTAAATCGATTCCCTTTGTGCTAGCTATTCACGTGACCGCGGCCATATTGGATCCCAAGTCTCACATCCTCACATGGAATGCCTAGACCTATTGAGCAATCATGCTGAGGAGACCACCGGGCTGCCAAGTCTCTTAATGTGTCAGAACTGGTAGAAAAATGGAAGAAAGGGGTAGAAAGGGAAACATTGAGGAGAAGACTTGACACGGGGCTGAAAGACAAGGAGCTAGTCATACCAGGGGGGACGAGTCTGGGTGGTCCCTGCCACACAAGCAGTATGCCTTACACCCCAATTAAAGGCACCCGCTCCGAGTCTTGTAATCAGACGACAATTAGCCCAACAGAGATCCGAGTGGCGGGAAGATGGTCGCCTCTTGGAACAGCGCGTCGTCTCAGAACGCCGTCTGCTGAGCGGCCGCCAAACTGCTGCTGTCATGTCCTTGACGTATTATTAAAGTCCCTTGGTCACGTCATTTGTAGGGGAGTGAGACTTGAAGGGATTTGGGGCATGGGGAATCATAATAGTGACGAGTTAATGGGCCGTATTACAAATCAGATGAAGGGAAATTATAAGGTCCAAGTCGATTGCTTCCTTCTTATTTCGCACCACTTCTGTGATCATATCAATAAGACATTATAAGCAGGTTGAATATTAGACTGTTCATGGATAACGCTTCAGCCGTTTACAAAGGGAGGGGGATCATTGGTGGAGGAGAGGGGGGTAATTTACTGATACCATATTATATATAAAATGTATAGAGATGCAATATAACCACATAATATTACTAATATCCCAGCCCTTGGGCGAGGTGAGGGGTTGGTCATGGTAACTCTGCGTGCCTCAGAAGTTCCACCTAACCTTACGACCCTTCTGAAGATTAGCCGTCAGGACCAACAGACCTGCCACCAACAATATTTGCTGTCCAAACATTCCACACGGCCATCCTGCCCGCCCTCTGCCCGTCACGCCCCCTATATGTGGCCGCAGGACCCAGATGGAAAGGCAATAAGCCAAAGGACATTGCATGCTCAAGTCTCAGGCAATCGAATGTGATATCTAGCATCTCAGTCACTACTGTCCCTGGACTGGGCACATCGATAAAGACACTCTGATCCGCCTGTCCCATGCTACTTGATTGACAAGCATATTAATACAATATACAACGCACACATGCCCCCACCGCTGGATGTACCGGTACCTGTTTACCGACCCCACCCATGAGATGACACCCGCAGTTTTATGATCATGCACTCACATAACCCACCATTTACATCGTTTTTAGCAGAACATAAAGCAACATAATGACACACATTATTAGTATATTGGCACTGTCTGCCTGATGACTACACACCTATTAGGCCTACACCAGACCTATTTCTCGTCACGTTGAAAGTTGAGTTTTAAAGGATGGGAGGAGCAGATGGGTTACCTAGAACTCAGAACACCATTCATTATACCTTTGGTCTCCAAGTTGACTCTCCTTTCATTTACGTCCCTATCCCCCATCATCATGTAAGATGCACTTTAAGCCCCACAACTAACCCCACCACCTGCAATCATGGTTGGGGCGGTGGGTGGCTTTGGAGGTAATATCGTTTGTAAACCTCTCAATTGGGTGGCATTAGGTGGAGGACTTGTTTAACAGCGGCCACTCAGACAAGAAGCATGGGGTAATGTGATCATGAGTCGGCCCACACCCCACACCCCTCCACTCACATACTGACAGGGGGAGAGACCTCCCAGCTACTGACAGCTAGACCACTATCAGTCAACAGAGTAGCTCAGAGCAGCTCCACATACAAACAACCACTGCATCAGGTACCACTCCCCGGGAGCAATTCACCTTAGTGACACAAACTATATGACAAGATTGTGTTTACTTCTATTTCAATGCTGATTAAATAATATAGGGCCCTTCCATTTACAATGCATAAGTATGGTGGGGGGTATATGAGTGTTCATGTGGGCATGTGGGTATTTACAATGACAGGTGTGAACAGGTGAGGTGTGTACAGGTGTATAGTCACCTGTTGTAGCATGTAGGTGGCCCCAGTATACACCAGTCACCACCCACCTGTACACCCACCACCCCACAGGTATGCATCAGACTGGGGGCGTGGTCAGGATACACATATGAGCTGCTCCTGAGTCATTACTGAGTCGCTCCATGAGCTGCTCCCAGTTCTGTATACTAGTAGTGCAGGTTTGGTGCACTGGTGAGGCAGTTGGTTTCTATTACCTGATTACTGCCCTGGAGGAGGTCACCACCAAGCCTCCTCCTGGGTGTATGGCATTGACAAACTTACGAAGGGGTCAACCATTATACCATACCCAGCCCACCCACTATATTGACATAATTTACTAGTTGATATAATATGAATTAATATCAGACCTGCACAGCATCTCCAAATGAAATTGATAGACATCTTTGTTTGAGATATGGTGAGTTGTTTTTTAATGAACAGCGTTACAAATTTTACCAAGGTATGATTGTAGTTCTATGGTATCTCAAGTTTCTATCGAAGAAAACTATAAATGATAAATCAATGTTAGATATGGTTGACGTTCATGTATCTGCTTCCTATGTGGATGATGTCTGGCCATCTGACAGTTCTAACCAGTGAGCATGAAATAAAGTTCAATTTGGAGTTGAAGTATTGGATTATGGGGAGAGGACCCGGGGGAAGGAGTTGTAATTGGTAGGTGGGGATTGGAAATAAGGGGCAATTGCCAACGAAAACAAACTATTGCATGGTGGTAAAGTATACCAAGCAGTCCACATTCCAACGGGAGTTCTCCTGTAATGAATCAGAGCAGTGGGAGTACAATATATGTTGGGGTATGGGGGGGGGGGGGCTATTTGTAATTCCTTCAGGGCAGTCTGGACTCATGTCAGCTAGGGCCAATGTTCACTGAAGTCATGTGTGTACATCCCATGTCTTACTATATGTTTAAATCTATTTCAATCACAATTAAATTACTGGCGACTGTCATGTTGCTCATTGAATCATTGTTCCCGTTACCATGTGAATGTAATGCTAACAGAGCAACATTAAACTCATGCTATGTCATGTTACCCATGTATGTATAAATTGTCCTGATGGAATGTACCCCTCCAGGGTTATTAGGTGATCTGGTACGCCTGTCTCTGTCTGGTGATGTGATATTTGATTAGGAAATTGCATGGCAGGTAGGGGGGTCTGTAAATAGGGCATGTCAGGTGATTGACATAATTAGACCTACGTCAGAGTACCGAGTGCGTTGTTTTTTAGTCATGCATCTACATTCAATCATGTAGAGTAGGTATCGTTTTCATTAACTGTTGCCCACAATGGGCTTCATATTTACTGGGAATATCGTGTTTTAACAAGTGGACACACACGTTGGTGTAAAGACAATGCTATTTGATTTTCTGTTTTAGTCTGCCTCCTGGCGTGGCTATATAGGTGTACAACTATGTCCCTGAATGGAGTTGAGTAGAGTGAGTTGACCTCAGCACATGTCTACAGCCATGTTGAGTGGATATATTCCCCATGACATTGACCCTAGTGTAATACCACCCAGCCCTCCCCTGGTCCAGTCCCTCCAGGGCGCTGGCATGGATTTCAGGCTATACCTCCCACATTCCCAACCCCTCTGGTGACTGGAGGAGGCCGGCTGGGTCCCGTTACCATGGTAATGTGTACACAAAGGTGTCAGGGTCCGGGTGACTGACAGTTGGACTGGTGTCACACAATGTCAATTAGCAGGACAGTTTTAAAAGCTTTCTTTAAAATATACTGACCCAGTAAAGCACTGATACTGTAACCTAGAATGTCCACTGTCACCAGGCCTAGGAGGTGTGAGTAGAACTGGGTTGGGCTGAAGATGACCATTACCCCAGAAGAGTGTTTACCTCTGGTGGGTCATACAGGGAGGTGGGAGGTCACTTTTCCTCTTGTGTCGGGGTTGGAGGTCAATGCCATTATGGTGAAACTACAGCTGTTCAATACATGTTGAGTTATGTAGGCCTACATGACGTATGGGGTCTTCGTAGTACAGAGATTCCTATGCATGTGGACACCTTTGTGACACGAGAGACTGCCACTGCAGATTGAATAAAGGAATAATGTCCACAATTTCCTATGGTTAATAGAACTTTATCCATGCCGAATTTTACGGTGCTTGAATGAGATGGGCACCTCTTGGCTCTGACTAGACAGGAATGGGAGAAGTTTACACAGTGTAGGGTGAGGGGGCGTGGGCGTGTCACTGTGTCTGAAGTAGTAGTGACTCCAACCCCACCTTCAATAGACCGTGAGTTGCTCCACCGTCACAAACACGGCCCAAATCCACACTTTTCACTCACTTCAATCGATACGCTGCAATCCTGTTCAGAAATCGGATTGGGGCGGCTCGGCCTGGCCTGTCCTGCCACCCCTTGATTGTGTTCATGTGATGGAATCACCCCTCAGTGGGCCCCTAATGCCTGTCTGCTTAACGCAAATAGCATCAGCCCTAAGTGAATAGAAATACAAGGGCCGACCTGGGACAGGCAACATATTTGCAACTCAATTCAATTGCTCCCAGCTTTTACAAGTCAAATGCACTTTGAAAGTTCTTGTAATTTGAGAGGAATAAATCCTACTGGTGCGCCCGAATTGAACCCTGGTGATTGGTGATCAACTACATTGTGCATTACACCATAGAGGCTACGTCCTTTAACTCACTGATTGCACAAATACTCCTCCAGTCCAGACCCCATCCGGATGTATCCAGTGCTATACCCTGCCCTTACATGTGTTTGGCTGGAGGCTCTGTAGAGGAGGGCGTCAACATGTCTAGACCCTTAGCCTTCGGTGACAATTAATCTTTCTGACCCACACCTTTATGGCTAAAACCCATTCTGGATGCAGCTCCTCCAGTGGCCTTGGCCCGCCCTCACACCCTATCATGGAGCTCTTTATGAGTTGCCAGGGGAGTCAGGAGTGGATCAGTAGATAGCTAGACTCACTAATCTCTGATTGATTGCCCATTGTGTGTCTAGTCAAAGCCACATGTACCTTGGTACACCTGCGTTTGGACATACACCTGAGTCACATGTACCCCCACCCCGTCATGTGCACCTAGGGGCTAGAGGTTACAACTACCGGTACCTGATCCTCACCCAATACCATTACACATTCATTTTCAACACCGGCTTGCTAATGCTATATAAAGTAGAATCATAGACAGATGAATGAGTGGAAAAAAAGGTTTTTCACCATAGATGTTTATATCTTTTGTAAGAAAATGCTATTGCTAAAGGATATACAAAGACATATTAGATTGATGTTTGTCTGTTAGCAGCGCTTTGTCCCGCCCTGGAGGCGGTGCCGGTGAGGTACCTTTGATGTATACCTCCGACATAAAGACTACCCATGTTACCTGCTCCAGGCGCCACCAGAGGTCCCAGCTCCATCATATTCTGCCTGACATGGACATTCCTCTCCGGGCTGGAGGCCTGACCTCGCCGTATGGGTTGGGAGTTTGTATCTCTATGCTAAGCAGTTTGGGGGTGTTATAAAACAGTTCCTCCAGGGCCTCCTACCTGGGTTGGCTCCAGGGGGTGGGGAGATGACAGGTGTAGGGTGCTAGGCCGTCCATCATCCACCCCAGGTAATGGGGAGGCTATATGGACTGGAGGACACGTGTTGTGTTTAGCCTTAGTAACATTAGGATCCCCCCGCCCCCATCCATGCAGGAGATCCAGTCCTGAGAGTAGGGAATGCGGGGAGGGTTGAGCGATCGGAATGAGGGTGGGGCTGTGGCTGATATGATGACCTTTACTTGACCGCTGATAGAATGCTACCTAGTGGCCACCTGGCGGCCACTGATAGCTGCTGTCACGTCTAGGTACACGCGGGGTGCATCTCTACAGACTGCTCTCTCATCGTCTTGTGCACCTTTTATCGCTCATCCCCTCTCCTCACCTGGCTCCAGGAGTGTGGCATAGACTATAAACCTCTGTACTGGTATTCAGGTGGATCGCCCTGATCGGTCGTAAAAATGGATGTGGGTGTTAATGGTTATTTCTGATCCCACTGACAGGTAGGGATCTTCTGTACCTACCCTCCTTGGCCTTCCCCACCCCCTTCCTGTGATCGGGTACTGACCTCTGTAGGACTGCTCTTAGTCAGTAGAGGAAGGCCTCATTTACATCCACAGTATCAAGTACTAGCCCTCCACTAGTTGATCAATGTGCATTCCAGCCATGGATGTTCCTAGTCATATCCCTAGTCATACAAATTGGCAACAAGTAGATAAGGCTCTTCAGGCTGGAAGTAGTCGTAGAAGGGCACATCTCCTCTGGTCCATCTCCAGGGGGAATGTCAGATGTAGACGTCGCAAACGGTGTAATAAAAGTTTATTCAAAAGAAGGGAAATAAGGGTAGACCCACGAGATTGTTCCTATCGACGGCCAGATCCTTTCTCTTCTCTAGATGATAGCTGCTAGATTCACGTGTTATTAGAAGAACAAGCCTCCCAAAATTACTGTATTTTCTATTGATCCTGTATTGGATTAGTCTGACCCCTTCTCACAATAAGGAGATCAGTGTCTGGCGGTAGTCTGAGAGGGAGCAGGGTTAGTGAGCTAAAGGACTGTTAGGTCATGTCTGTGTCAAGGACTGGGAAGTAATTGTTTATTGTTATTCTTGTCTCAGTGGTCTGGTTACCTCCCTGAGGCACTCCTTGAGAGGGTATGAGCTACACTGAGCTACTCCCCAACACCAAACCACATGCGTGAGCTGCTCCCGACACTAGGCCACATGGGGCCTGGGCCTCCCATAATGTACATACATGTACATTCTTGTATACCAACACTCTTTTGGGACGACAACCCTTTACTGACATTAGACCCAACAGTCTGTGTTCTCAGAATAAAAACATTTGGGAAGGAAATGAAAAGAACTATCTTGCCATGGCATATTTGCATGCATGTGGCCATAGCAGTAACGATATACAGGCAGGCATGTCTGGTGGTGGTCCACACGTGTGTTGGTATCATAGTTAGGGTGTCGATCCCTTACTAACACTGACCCGCTCCCACACCCATGTGCCTTGATCCTAGCCGTGTCCGACAAGCTCCATCTGACGGCCAGAGCCGGCCCATTAGCCCACTACTCCAGGCGTTCTGCTACATATATACACCATAATATAACACCCCAATACCAGCTCTGTCTCCAGGAGCAACTGCTGCGAACATACCAATATCACACCAGGCTGGGGGCTGTGTTTGGTTTCATAATAGTAGTAGTGCTTGATGCGGTTTTGCAAACACAGACTAAGGTAAATATGTAGTACAAAAAAATGTATGTGGTAATTGGTGTGTATCTATACCCTTTGCTCAAGACTTTTGTGATTCTTCATGGTAATCCAATATATAAATATAAACAAAGGAAATTGTGGTAAATATTCAGGATGGATTATTCCTTATTCCCTATACATGTGCACTATACAGCAATGCATACTGGGGGTTGAATTAATTTAAGAACTTAATAAGGATCATGACTTAAAATCCTATGCACTCTGAGCCTATAGTATGGAGAGACTACGCCACCAACCATATTGCTATATACACCAGGATTACACATGCTCGTTTTCCCACCGATCCCACTTAGTTTGGTTCTCTGATCACGTCTTAATTAATCAGATCTATTTCTTTTGGTGGACGCCCAGAGGCCCTGGAGGAGGATCAGTAAGATCAAAACTCGTCCCATTTGTAGAGTTTGAGGGGGAGGGGAGGAGTGATAGATCGGGGTTACTGAGTGGAAGAGATACCATCTGGCTCTAGTTCCCAAGCCCAAATAAGATGTGTCTGTGTACATAATCACTGAACATCTCCGCCAACACTTCCCAAGTGGCCACAGCCGGGCTAATTAGGTGGCAAGACACAGCTCCTCTTTTCTATGTAAATTATGGAGTGATGTGAAATATTTGGTTTTGAGAGAAGCTGTGCAAACACAATTTACACCTTCAAATAGTGGACGCCACTTTTTGTACTACATTTGTACATCCACATATAAAAGAAATGAGAAGTATGCGAAAAGAGTTTCGCTGAAGGAGAAAAAGGTGACAAGAAGATTACAGCGTTGGGTTTATCATATTTCCAGTGCATGGTAGGGGATCCATGTTTATCATAGTTGACCTTGAGTATGATTTCCCTGTATTTTGTGAGGGGTATGTGTTGGTTGTTGGTGGGGTGATGCGTAGAAATATGAGCCTACTTTGTGCGCGGATTACTGCTCATTATTTGGCGCCATAAGGGGTCTCTGGCCCTCTCTGGTGTCACTTAGACGGATCAGGTCCAGGCACTGGTGTCGCCACCTATGATCAGTGCCTGCTATGATTTGTGCACCTTTATGAAGGCCGTCACGGAGGGGCTTGACGTAGACAGTGACAGATCACCTAGCGGTGGTGCACAGAACTATCATTACTGTCCTGCGGCAACAAAATGGCCGCCGCCGTGTTGGCGGCCATGACACCCACGTGACAGCCCCTGCGTTCCGATCAGTACAAGACAGATCGGCTGCTACCCGCCCTTGTCTAATATGAACCCCGTATCTCGTATCGTTATCCCCACCACGGCACCACCCAACTCTAGTCTGTAGGTCTCACCAAGGTTACTTATTTGCTGTCATTTCCATATGACCACTAGACAGGGGAAGTGGCGTATTCTGCTACTCTGGTTAGGTTGTCTCTCGAGAAAATATTGATATGTATCCAAAGATAGTGCCCAGAACTTGCATTGCAAGTAGGCCATCATTGTACATGTATATAATTATAGACTATGCATGGGAGCAGAACGTTTTAAATGGATATCTATTTTGTCATGCAGGCCTACCGGTATGCTGCTCTAGACGGTCTTTGTACACAATGGCAAATGCTTAGTTACAGGTGATGAGGGGAATTCCCACTGTTTACCAAAGGCTGGAGAATACTCGCACTTGTCACGGCTTGTTTTCTTCAAGAATGCAATCGGGTGGAAGTGCTGCCTTACCACCGACTTGATCACGGCCCAGCTGGCTATCGGCCCTCTGTAGTGGTGGGTCTGAGGTGTGTCATTAAGTATGATTATTAATTCCCTTGGCACGCTATACTAACCCCCCCCCCCCATCCCCCTATTATGCTGAACAAACCTTATCTACATCTCAAGGCAGTGTTCGGTCTTTGTCACCTCAAACGCTGATTTCCGGAAAACAGCGGTAGCGATGACGTCATGTGCGTGATTGCTGCATACTAGTAACATGATGAAGGGTTGTGGGGTCGGGGAGGGGGGGGGGGGGCTTTCATAACAATCCACACAAAACAGAACGCGGCCCAAACGTGTCGGAATCAGCACGGATTGTGTTAAGAAACGCACGCGTCGAACGCAGCCAATTTAACACATCCGGGGCTTTCATAACGGTCGACCAGCGTCTGTTCTCGTATGTTTTGGAAACAGTAGGCACTAATCCAAACTATCGAGATTGCCTCTCTTTGATCTGCACAGAAGACTTTAAATTTTCGATACCATTCAATAAATGGTAACAAAGAAAACTTCAGAGGTGTTGAAATGAAACATGATGCTATTGAGTTTGATTTGCCAATTAGGTCAGAAGTCAGAGATAAGAGCGGAGATATGCTAAGCTGCCGGTAGGGGGCTCATAGGAAACCCTGTATACCTGGACAATGTCTTGTTGAGGCTTTAGCCCTGGTGCATGAGGGTGTTGGCGTGGGATATGGAGGCCTAGATCATTCACCATAGCTTGTTGACTTTGGCGCTGGTCAGTCTCATAGAGGTATAGTGTGCTAATCAGCCTCAGCTGGTCAAACAGGGGCGCCCCCTTCTCATGTCCTCCTGTACCCACCTCTACCCAGAACTAGGCTGTTATATCAGGGTTAAGTGTTAGCAGTCGTCCAAGACAGCCCAGAAAGCCTCATCTGATAAGGGTTATCGGGCACTGGATCACTATAACATAGGGAGAAATGCTTCTAAAGAAGAAAGCCTTTATTTTAGTTTCACATGCACAATATATTTCCTATGTATCCAGATATATATTAGTCATATCATGCACGCACTCGTGTTTTCCTCGTGGATAACACAGCAATGCTGTGATACGCTTTAAATACGGTACATGGGGAAATCTGCTGGGGAAATTTGCCCCTGGAGGCTATTAGAAGACACACTAGGGAGAAGGGTTACACTTTTTTTTATCGTGACCCTGGAGGTTTACTATGTAAACTCTGTAACCATTCCACCCTCGTCACAGTCAGGGTAATATTCCCCGCCACATGTTCCGTAAAAGCACAACTTTGCTGTTTTTCACCGCGTTTCCTAAACATGTCGTTTTTGGTGAGTACGTGATACCCCTGTATGGTGCTAATACGCCCCTGTTTAGTGTGCCATCCCCCAGACACATGGAGGAGTAACTGGTCCCTAGACGACCAGATCCAAACCACATGACATAGCTCCAGGCATTCCCAGACCAATAAACACTTCCAGATCAAATGGAGGAAAACGTCTGCGCCGGTGTCTGCATGCGACTCATACCACATGAACGCTATCTCCCTTACAAGTTAGAGAGTCAATGTTTCTTCAAGAACTTCGCGGTCAATGCTTTTTCTCTAAAATCCTCACTCACCAAGAAAGTACTATTCAAAACACACTTGTTGCAATCATTTCTGGGCTTCTGTAAGATATTACTTTGATATGATGAATCACTGGGGAGGATCCGTCGTGGGCTTCATGGAAAAAGCCCCTGCGATGACAGGGGGTTCCTTTTGAGCGAGCTGCTTGTGGTTCTTATCGCAGACGACTTTTGGCCATCGTCTGTTTGGGAGGCACTCTATATAATAAGGACTGCCATAGGGGAGACCGGGGTACAGTGAGACACGGGGCACAGTGAGACAGAAGGCCTGGGGCCTCTGGATTTAGGGTTATAGCCCAAAATAGTTTGTTATAGATAAAATTAGCTACAAATAACATATTTTAAAAAAATTGGCGAAAATTTGAGTACCACAAGTAGGTGTTCTATCATTTAGGCCTATATTTTTGCAAAAAGTAAAATTCTCATATTTTACGACGAAGCAGGTTGTCATGGTTACCAAAAGGAATTTTCGTAAATTATCCCATAATTTTGAAGAGCACTAATATACTTTACAAAATTATCATTTTGGATAAATTTACTATGGACCCATAATTTTTTTACATTGAATGGTTGATAACGTGGGAGGATGGGGCACAGTGAGACAGCCATAGGAATATCATAGATAACAGTGAAATGCCTGTGTCACGGGGCACAGTGAGACAGCTAACATAGCATGGACATTTCGAGAGCTAGCAACCTTATGAAACCTTGAAGTGACTAACTATCAAAAAGTGCTATTCTTTAGTATAAAGGTTGAAATATATTGTTTAAGTTAGATTTTTCATATATTCACCTATTTGCATGATTTTTCATGGATTACCGTAAACCTGTCTCACTGTGCCCCACCTAGCGTCTCACTGTGCCCCCTGATTTTTCATATTGGGGCACAGTGAGACAATATTTTATTTATTCCATAGGCCGAACACCATTGACCACAGCAAATATGTCGCAAGCTCCAAAATAAGGGAAAATCATACACTTTTGAATGTTGACATATAAACATTGATCCAATTCAGAGTTTAGGCCCTATGGGGACAATAAACTTCTCTGTCTCACTGTACCCCGGTCTCCCCCTATACCATGAGCGTCATACGGGGCGTGTTGACAGGATGGCATGACACGCCTGTTACTTATGAGCAGCTCAGAATGGCTCGGGAGCTGCTCATGAGGCCGGGGAGATGTCTGTGAGATAAGAGGGGCGCGGGGTTTATTTTCACTGTCACTATGGCTATGTATATGTGTGTACGGGGCCAGCACGGGCCACTTGGAGAATGTTGGTCCCGATAGGGATCCTGCCCCATAATCATGGTATCCAATGGTGTAACATCCCAAAAACATGAGCTCACTCTCCCCACACATACCCTGTGATTCCATATGAAACATATCGAACAGAACAACTGCGAGGAGACATTTAGCATGTGGGATTATAAATGTCGTCTGCCTGATAAATGACGGGGTCTGGCGGGAGACTCTGACCCCTTGCACTTCGGGGAATACTTGAGTACCCGTGGCTGTAGGAACATGGCGGGTGGCAGGTCGTAGGTTACTGAGCTAGTCCTGGTGACACATTCCTCTGTGGGTAAACATCCCACGTCAGCATGCAGTCTCTGATCATATCTCTATGAAATGTTAAGTGGAAGGGGTGGTGGTCAGCGAGAATAAACTTGTAAAATATACTCCATGGGGGAGGATGGATTGTATAATTGGGATACTGAGAATCATGGGCAATAACAATGACTCGGTACAAACATGACAAATAAAGAAAAACAGATTGTTATCATGCATACAAAAAGTGTTATATCATGCATACAAAAAAATACGGTTGATACAATGACATTTCCAGGGATATGCCCATAGAAAAAACAGGGACTCAATCTGACATTGATAGACATTTTGGTATGTCACTGGGGGACTGTTTTCTGTGCACACATTACCATGGGGGAAAGGATAATAAACACGTCCAGCTAATAGTGAGAGTTGTCCAGTCTATACACCCAGATAGCCCTCAGACTGGGTGACATATGAGCGGGCAGGGTCGGGTGGGGTGCACGCTGGGGGCCGGGTGTGTCTTGCTAAAACAATCAGCACTTGTGCTATCAGTGGTCACCCGCCACCATCACTTTCACGCTCATTTACCGGCCTCCAGGGGGTGCCAGCGGTGCTCCACCCCCAGCCCCAGTCTGCCAGGCACTGGAGACCCTAGCAGAGCGTGCCAGGGGTAGGGTAGTGGGTGTGGAACTGGCATGGTGCATGTGAGGGAGGGGCGGGTGGTATTTCCCCCATTTCTTGATATCTGCTAATGTAAAGATAGGCTTTATTAGGGTAAGATTATGTTTTCATGAAAGGTTGTCAGTTGTCATAGAAAGAATGCAATTACCTGATTTACCAGTAGACTACTGGTCATCTACAAGGACCAAGGTGTATTTTACCCTGAAATGGGCCTACGATATCTTTTAGCGATTATCATTGCTTCGTCTTTACCCACAGCGTGGGCAAAGAGGATTTAAATTTTATATTGTACCACATAAGCACTGCATTATCTTATTATTTTCGTGTTTGTGAGTGTTGCCCCCCCCCCCCCCCCCCGAGTGCCCTTACTTGCACTCACAGACCACCTTTAGGTACAGTTGGTTTATGTCGATCAGACAGAGACGAGTTAATCAATCTGCTTGAAGTAGTTGGCCATGTACCCCCGTGAGACACGGCCTGTGGTCAGCAGCCAACTCCAGGGTGTTGACAGAGTGGTGACTTCATTAGTTCTACCCTGCCCCAGGAGGTGTCAGGGCGGGGCCTGCTCCCATAGATGTCCAGTCCCAGACCTGATAAGAGGATATCGAATGGTAGCAGAAACTAGGAGCACTATCACTATCATATCAGAACCCCAGCTGGTCACTGGTATGGACTAGCAGCCATAGCATGACTCTCAATTTTATTTCCACTTGGTAATTAACGTTCCAAGATTAGGTTACCTCGATACCTTACAACTTACAGGCCTACATGTACACCATTCAGCCCATGTGCATGTCCATTATTGTGAACATATTCCTTTCTAAAATATATTGCTAAGCATGCACTTGTGGTTCATCTCCATTTAAATACAAACATAATGATTAATGTATATTTTGTTCTCTGTTTCCCCGCTAGGTTCGCCGCGGTTGAGCAGCACGGCTCTCGTCACAGTTCTCGTGCAGGACGTGAACGACCAGACACCTCGTTTCCAACACTCCCGCTACGCGGCGCGCATCGCCGAGGCGGAAGTACCCCCCAAGTACATCATCCGGGTCTCGGCCTCCGACAAAGATGAGGGCACCAACGCCAAAATCACGTGAGTATACACCTTAGAACTCTTTATCACACATGCCATCCTTTGAGGCTATTTGTAGCAAGAAGTTATAAACACAAAGAAAATCGTGCAAGATGTATCAAGCAGCCAGTGACTATAATTGTCAAGAATAAGAAAAACATTTTCATAATCCCATTGTCCATACTTTGAGGATTATACAAGGCCTTGACGAGATTATACCATCCCACATTTCACAAGAAAATGCATCCATTATCCATCGTTCCATCTTTGCCTCAAAGTAGTCGGTGAGAGTACGTTAACAGGTGCTTAATGCGTAAGGCAAGTGACGGGAACGATAACGTGTACTAATTAACCTCCTCTGTTAACCCTTTAAGGGCTGCGTAGTGCTTTAATGTGAGGTGCTCTTTATGTTATAGATAGACTATGGTTATGAGAGGCTAACTCAAAATAACCATTGTAAGCTGGCTGGCATCCTTATACACAGAAATAACCACGGTGTGAACTCCTTTGTCTCAGCCCTCCGCTGTGGTTTAATCATGGAAACAGCCCTGAATTCATTGATTTGTGGGTTTTAGCACAATGCGGACCTTAAATGGTTAACATAACAGCACTTGGCTCTGGATCCTTCCACAGTCAGTGGTGATAGAAGTTAATGCATATAAGTAGATGATCATAGGGTTGACAACCCATGAGAACCTCCCCGACCCTCCTCCTCCGCCATCTCAGCTCTAAGAGACTATAGCACTGAGATTGTGAGGTTATAATCATATATGACAGAGTGTAGGGACCTGAAATGCAATCGTAATGTTTTCTGTCCATACTCCCAATACTATATTTAGGGAGTGGTCATTACCCAACCACTCTGTTATCGCTTTTCCGGATGGGGGATACTCATCACAATAGATAATTGTCATTATTAAATAGGCTGTAAGAGAAGAAATTGCATACTAAAATGTTAGTCTAAAATAAAAGATTCCAGGTAACCCCTCGATGTAATAACTTAGATAAGCTACATGCTTCACATCCATGGTATACCCCTGACAAGGGCCCCTATGGCTGACAGGTGCCCTGGTGGTAGGCATTGTTTCACCTGCTGACCCCTTAATGACCACCCTGGTCCCTAATCACCCACCCCACAATAGCAGCAGCCCCACCCCCGACATGGGCCCAGACCAGCAGCCCCACCCCCGACATGGGTCAGTGGATCCCAGTGCAGGCTCATGCTTGACCGACCCTCTATGGAAAGTAATTATCTACAACTCTAAACACCCGTTATTTGTCTGGCATCTCTACAATTAGCTCTGACAAGAAAAAGAGAAATTAACTTCTTATGGGTTTAACTGGGCTCTGGCAGGTGAAACAACTACTTGGCGATTGTTTAGTAAGGGTGAGGAGGGGGAGGGGGATTGTCGAATGGAGGTTTTCGTAAACAGTGACCTGGTCTGTGAAGTATTTTGTTCGCACAAACAGGAGGGTGGGACGGGGTAGCCTTTTGGCAAATTTTTATCATGTTTTCCGTGTCATTAGAATTTAGTATATTTTAGGTGTCAAATATTTCACCATAATGCTGACAGTTGTATTTTCCTGGTATCACAATAAATCCAGAAAAATAATCATCTTAATTCCTCTACCATCCAGTTACACCCTGGAGGACAGCATGGGGGCGCGGTTTGGGATCCACCCAGACTCTGGCCAGATCTACTCCCAGCAGCTGCTCAACAGAGAGGACCAGGACGCCTATGACCTGGTGGTAAGGGCCACCGACTCGGGTTTACTCAGCCGGAGCAGCTCAGCCACCGTACATGTGACTGTAGAGGACAAGAACAACAATAACCCCAAGTTTACACGCACCCTGTATACAGCCTACATCAGGGACCCCACCACACAAGGTAAGGCATCATTTGGGGGATCAGTGATACACTCCTCTAAAGGGGTTGGCATGATGCATGAATGCAGGGCGGGAGAGTAGACTCGCCAGGGCTGCATGCATGGATGCATTATGAGGACCACGGATATATATATATATAGGTTAAGGCTCATGTCAGTAAACATGATAAATGATTTTGATCTGAAACTTTAATCTGAAATAAGTCCAATTATCACGTACATTCTACTTTGCAAAGTTGAAAACGTTGCTTCCATTGTCTCTAAGGTTTGTGAAGTTTAGAACGGGAAGAATTTTCTCTGCACATGTATAATCCTGACAACCCATTGTATAACCCTGCCTATATATATAAATGTGTCTCCCTGTGCAGGTATGTTTGTGATGGGCGTGACGGCAGTGGACCCCGACCTGGGTAACAACGGCCACATCGTTTACTCCCTGATGGGGGGCAGTGACAGGAACAACTTCATCATAGACTCTGAGACGGGCATCATCACCGCCTCACGCCGCCTGGCGAGCGCCGACCGAACCAGCCGCCGCTACATGCTGGAGGTGCGCGCCACCGACAAGGTAAGGTGCCGCCCTCTGTGGAAGGAATTATGTACTAAACCATAGGGGAACTACTGTAGAAAATAGTGTTAGACTATTTAGTGTACATCCCACTAGTAGAAATTCTTAACAGATTTAGCGTCTTTCTTTAAAAAAAAAATAATTATTGAGTTATATTGTGCAGGTGCAGTTTATGAGGAATTGTTGTTTTAATGCTGACATTTATCTTAATCAGGGGTGTAGAGAAAGTTTATGATTTCATTATTTGTTTCTCTTTGGCTGATGTTTTTAAGTCTACCTGTATCATGGACTATAGGATTATACAAAGTATTTGTTATAGAAAACAACCATTTTACCTCTACTGGTCAAGACCACATTCTAACCTCTTTTCTCTTTCCTCCCCTATTACACAGGGCCAGAACCCTCTGTCTGTAGACGCCCGGGTGGAGGTCCTGCTACTTCCGTCCACCCTGACTGGCTTCCCGGCCTTATCGGCCTCTCAGCGCGCCTTCCGGCTCTCTGAGATGGTCAATGTAGGTTACGTTATCACCACGGTCCGCGGTACCACCACCAAGCCCTTGGCCACCCTCCGGTACCGGATAGCGGGCGGCAACGTGGACCAGTCCTTCTCCGTGACTGCCGCAGGGGAGGTCAAGGTGAACCGGGCTCTGGACTATGAGAGGACACACAACTATAACTTGTGGGTGGAGGTTTACGATGACGGAGAGACGTCATTGTCCGAGTTCCTGTCGCTTGACGTAGTAGTGGAGGATCATAACGATAACCCACCCGTCTTCGATAAGACTTTCTACGAGGTAGGTGGCTGTTTTGTATACTATACATTTGTTGTGAGGGGTAGTTTTGCAGATCATCGCGACCTATCTATAGTTACTAAGTGGGTAACATGTCTGTAAGCGAATTGCTCTCAGTGTGTAAAAGAAACATGTATCATAACAAACAAGTGTACACAGTTGTATCGCGTTGGTCTGAACCGTAAGTAGTATAGAAGTGGGGGATTTCGCCAGGATCCCAGTTGAAAGAAACCCAAGGAAACTTTGTCTCGAAGGATGCTTCCGAGTGTGACACATCAAATATATATGCACACATGTTAGATACGACTAATGAGAACATTGTTGTAAAAAACACACTTGTATATGTGTACTAACAGGTGACAGTGACAGAGGAGGAGCACCCACCAAACAGCGTCATCCGGGTCACTGCTACGGACGCCGACTCGGGAGATAACGGGAGAATCACGTACGAGATAGTGCGAGGTAACGAGGAAGAGGCCTTTGACATAGACAGGTCACAGGGACAGATCCGAACTAACCGCCAACTGGACAGGGAAACACGCTCCAACTACTCACTAGAAGTCAGGGCAACCGACCATGTAAGTCAAATGTCGTCTGCTGACAGCCAATCAGATTTGTAATACTTCTTTTAGTTTTACTCGTTTAATGAAATAATATCCCGGGCCTTTAGTTCTCTAGCTTAAGTTGTCACAGAAGTGTAGTGGTTTCAGGTGCGTTTCGACACTCGGTAAAGTGGCCTCAATGTAAGAGTCTCTGTAGTATTGTGTGCAGGTAATGCTAAAGATGTTTTGGTATCTCCTCCACTATGATTACATTGTGTTACCTATCTCCTCGTGCAGGGTGAGCCGTCCTTCTCTGCGGTGACCATTGTAGATATCACGGTGGCCGACATCAACGACAAGCCGCCCGTCTTCACGCAGCACTTCCAGGACACGCGCATCCCGGAGAACATCCCCATCGGCACCTCCATCCTCAAGATCACCTCCAGTGACGGTGATGTGGGCTCCAACACCCTACACAGCTACTCCTTCACCAGCAACCCTGGAGGCCGCTTCGACATCGAGCCCTACACTGGGGTAGTGCGCGTGAAGGCACGGCTCGACTTTGAGACCAAGAGTGAATACATCCTCCAGGTGTCGACCAATGACGGCGCACACAACGCCGACACACCCGTCACCATCCGCGTCACGGACGTCAACGACAACGCACCTCGCTTCTCGCGCTCCTCATACCGCTTCCCGCTGGTCGCTGCAGCCACTTCAGGTACACTCGTCGGCCAGGTGAGCGCCACGGACGCTGATGCTGCCGCCAGCCCCAACTCTGACGTCTATTTCCGGTTCAAGAAGCCGACGACCGACTTCCGGTTGGACGGTGAGACGGGTCAGATCTACTCCCGCCGGCAGGTCGAGTACAAGGAGGCAGCGGGCAGCGCATCACCAGAGAACGTCCGCCGACTGGTAGTAGTGGCGTCAGACCGCGGAGAGCCGCCCATGACGCGAGAGGTTCCCATTGTCATCATTGTGCAGCCGGCTAATGAACGGCCACCTGTCTTCGAGAAGACAACCTATACTGAGGCCGTGCCTGAGACAGCATCTATAGGCTACAGCATTGCTACCCTTGTAGCCAAGTAAGTTTATCCTACACAGTATATCTTAGAGTTTACTTATTTGAGCTTAACTTTTGTAACAATAGATATGCCAAAACATGAATTATAATAAAACAAAAACTACTGAGTATGTGTATCGATGTACAATTATAACATACACATACACCCATTACCATTTTACTAATCAAACCGCTCTTCTCCAGAGACAAGCAGGACGATGGTTCTCTTGGACAGGTGGAGTACCTGGAGACTGACGGTAACGGCACCACCCTCTTTGACATCAACAGGAGCACAGGTGAGGAATTGAAAAATAACTTTGGCGATACATTGTAACAGAAGATATGCAAACTTTATTCAGACAGGTACTCATAAGTAAAGCTTTATAATAGTCAATAAGAATGTTTGGATGTTTTATCCAGAGAACATTTGGTGAGGCAAAAGATTTTTGATAATGCCTCTACCCCATGATTGACTCGTGTTGTCTTGTCCTCAGGTGTGGTGACAGTGGCCTCCTCAGTGAGCGGACACCGTGGGAGGACCTACTCCCTCCAGGTGACCGCCCGGGACCGTGGAGACCCTCCCCGCTCCTCCAGTGTACAAGTGAAGATCCGGGTAGCCGAGGTGAACCGTAACGCACCCCGCTTCCTGGGATCAAATTCTGCCTACGAGGTGACCGTTCCTGAGACGACGGAACTCCAGGCCGTCATTGCCACGGTAAGTGTAAAGCACTGAAGCATGAAAGGAATAAACTTTCTCAATCTTGTCATTAAAATTCTGTGAAATGTGTAAAAATATAGATCGCTCAAAGATACATTTTTCTACCTGAATATGATATTTCATGCAAATCTTGGAAGTTGCATAACTGGCCGCTTCATCTGCATTAGCTGGAATAGAATTCAATGATGTGGCAATTGGGCTATATACAGATGCATCTAGGGTATTCATATGATTAAGAGAAATTGTCAAATTGTTGATTATATGATGACACCATTTTAACTTTTGCTCTTTGTTCTGTGTACAGGTGAGTGCGACAGACCCTGACAGTGGTGACAATGGGCTGGTCTCCTTCTTCCTGACTGGCGGTAACCCCGATGGTCTCTTCAGTATGGACGAGAGTCAAGGCTCCATCCGAGTCGTGAAGCCACTGGATTACGAGCGAAACACCACACACGTTCTCAATATCACAGCCAGGGACCGGGGTGCTATACCAAACTCTGCCTCTCGGCCCTTCACAGTACGTGTCACCGATGCTAATGACAACCCACCGGTATTCGCCCTCGCTGAGTACGATGCCTATGTGCAGGAAAATGCTCCGAGTGGTACACAAGTCTTTGTGTCTAATGCCACTGATGCTGATACCAGGCGGAATGGAGTGATACAGTACAGCATCATTGGCAGCATCTCAGCCATCAACAACTTCAACATGGAGACAGGCGGCATTGTCACCTCACAAGGAGCCATAGACTATGAGCAGAAACAGAGCTATGACGTCATCATCAGGGCTATGAATCCTGGCACAGCGCTCAGTAGTACCGCCACAGTGCATGTCCATGTGACTGGGGTCAATGAGTACGTGCCGGTGTTTGAACAGACCGAGTACCAGTTTGTGGTCAGCGAGTCTGCCCGTCCGGGTGATGTGGTGGGCACTGTCCACGCCAACGACCAAGATGGCGGACCAGACGGTGAGGTATTCTACTACCTGATCGGCGACAGCAACCTGAGCGGCTTCAAGATCAACCACAAAACCGGTGAAGTGGCCATCGCCTCGCAAGTCGACCGCGAGAGCACGGCTGAGATCATGCTCGACATTCTTGCCAAGAACACCAACGCTATCCAAGGCAATGATACCAGTACCTGCAGGGCCCGCGTCTTGATCCGAGATGCGAACGACCCTCCCATCTTCACTTCCCAAGTGTATCGTGTGACGGTCCCGGAGGACGCTCAGAGGGGTCAGTCAGTGGTACAGGTGGTGGCATCCGACAGCGACCTGCAGTCTAACTTCAGAGACTTCACCTACACCATAGAGAGGCTTGGTGGCAGAAAGGTGGTTCCCTTCGATATCAATTCGAGGACGGGTTTAGTGACTGTTGATGGGAAGCTGGATCGTGAGACGCAGCCCCAGTACAACATTACCATCCTGGCCACCGACAGCGGCTCCCCTCCCATGACCGGTAGGTTCATAATACTCTCATAATCACATACTATATGAGCACATCATACTTTGCCTACTAAGCAGTTCATGACAATTACATTTCTGAGAGAGTATAGCCTCTAATTGTAAGATACATGTATCTATGAGTAATAATTGGTAGAAGGCAAGATCAAATGTTACCGTTAATTCACATTATTAAAAACAAAGTATTTTACAAATCGCTCATGGTGTACATTGATTCTCCACAGGCTCTGCTACAGTCTGGGTGAACCTTCAGGACGTCAACGACAATGGACCCCACTTTGATCCTGAGTTACCCGAAGGTTACGTCACAGAGAACAAAGCGCCATACACAGAAATCATCATGACCCTGTCTATCTACACCAAGGACGCAGACCTCCGTCCATCCCAAGGTCCCTTTAAGTACAAACTCCTGGACCACACCGATAAGTTCGAAGTGGGCTTCACCTCAGCATTAGTGAAATCCAAGGCAAGGCTTGATCGCGAGACGAACCCCGAGTATTTGTTAAGGCTTGAGGTGTCTGACAACGGCAATCCATCTATGACCTCCACGCTAACCGCTAAAGTCATTGTCACTGATGAAAATGACAATCCATCTGCCCCGCGTCCTTTGGAGGTTCTTGTCTACGGCTACAATGGCAGTTACCCTGGTGGGATTATTGGGGACATTCGACCGCTCGATCCTGATACCTCTGGAGACTGGCAGTGTCGCATCAGCCAGGGAGACCTCTCTGTGCTCAACATACAAAGCAACTGCAACCTGCGGTCAACCAAGGTGCTGAGTGGACGACAGTTCAACCTGAATGTCAGCGGTTCAGATGGGATCCACCAGTCGGTGGATTACAGCATGAAAGTCAAGTACCTCGACGCCTCACGCGAGACGGTGGATAACAGTGTTAGCATTAAGGTGGGCGTGAACAAGGTGGAATACTTCCTGGCCAGCTTCTACAGGAAGTTTGAGGCATCTCTACAGGAGGCTCTACCCTCAGATACCACACCACAGCTGTTTGGGCTCTCTGGTCTCAATGAGTTCACCGTGCTCCACGTGGCAGCCCGCCGTGCGAGCGGTCAGTACCTCCCCCGCAGCCAACTCACCCAGGCCATCCAGACCAACCTGGACAAGCTCGAGTCAGGGACGGGGCTGGTACTGGAGAGCTACAACTACAACCCGTGTGATGACGAGCCGTGCACCAATGGTGCCGAGTGCAGCTCGAGCCTGGTGGTGGGTGGGTACCACAGCGTGGACAGCGCCAGTCTCATCCTCACCGCCCCACAGATCAAGATGGCCGTGCGCTGTAACTGCAGGGCTGGCTTCACCGGGGACCGCTGTCAGTCTCCCATCAACAAGTGTGACGACAGCCTGTGCCACAATGGCGGCACCTGCCTGACCACCTCCGGCACGGGTATCACCCGGTGCCTGTGCCTGGCTGGATGGACCGGTTCCCTGTGTGACGAAGATGTCAACGAGTGTCAGCAGAAACAACCGTGCCGTAATGGCGGTTCGTGTAACAACGCGCCCGGTTCCTACAGCTGCCGGTGCGCACCGCAGTACGCCGGTAAGAACTGCGAGTACCGTAACAACTTCTGTGCCTCCGCACCCTGCCAGAACGGCGCCGAGTGCATCTCCACCAGCAGCGGCTACAAGTGTAAGTGTGGCTTCGGGCAGCGAGGTGCTCGCTGTGAGGTGAGCAGCACAGGCTTCCTGCCCCTCTCCTACATGGAGTACTCACTCCCCTGGGACCGCCGCAGGAACACCATCCTCATGGAGTTTGCCACCGTCAAGGAGAACGCCCTCCTGCTCTTTGGGGCAGGTTCCAGCACCAACGGCAAGGGAGAGTTCATCGCTGTGGAGATCATCGGTGGCCAGGTTCGCTTCTCGTTCGCTCTTGGAGAAGGAGGTGTCACCCGCCTGACTGTACCGAGGAGGGTCAATGATGGAAACTGGCACCGCATTGAAGTGGACAGGAATGAAAGGGTGAGCTGAACTGATTTGCGATCATTGTATTCACTTGTTAGATAGTTTACCATTGTATACATGATACTTGCATGTATGGTTCTGAAATCAGACATCACACTACTAGCTTTAAATAACCTAGTAGTAGTATTGAATGAGTTGACTATTACATGTACTACATGTACTCCTGGTTTGAATAACAACGCAGATAGAGCCATGTCCGTTAACAAAGTTGGAAAGTATTTGTAGTAATACTGCCATGTTTACAGGCAAAAAATACACGGAGCCTTGTGTTTTAAGTGGTTGACCTTTGGCTTCTTGAAGTTATTGGCGTTGACCTTGACACATTGTGATAGTGTTGGCACTGTGTGTGCTGGCACAGTGTGTGTCGTGGGGTGTTTTATTGGTGTTATACAGCTCGTACATACCTGTCTGTGTCAGTAGTACACTCAGTACTAGCCTTCAGTTCACTCTCTCCCCCATTATAGTTCTACATAACCCAAGTAGGTTGCCATATTAATGAGCAATATCCCAATATGGCATAGTAGTAAGCTTTATCAATATAACTGCATAAATCAGTAGGAGAAATGATACCACTCCTTTCGTATTACCCAGTTTCAATGAGCTTGCCTACTCAACAGCTGGGATCTATGTGTAGACTTGGTACGGTGACCTGTGACCTTAGGTCAGGTCAGGGGTCAGGCGGCCACAAAGAGTGGTCCTCTTCAGCTCAAGTTATGGCCGTCTACCAAATTCTTTATTTACGGCCACTTGATTCGTTATGGACACGCACAGATCATCCTGGGGCACATACAAAGGGGTCAGGGGAAGCTGGGGATATGGCAGAGATTCCACTTTTTCTTTTTTCTTTCGGAGTCTTTTGCTAGAATTCCTGTATTACGGGTAAATTATGTTAATTCCCTACAATGAATTTGCCAAAGTCTTGATATTTCCTTCTTTTATGGAGAGGGGAGTTGCATATCTGCGCCTAACTATTTACTCCTAGATTAAGATATGTAACGTTTTCCAATAATGGTAATAATACGACAGCAGTTGGGAGCCATTATTTCAAACAAAGGCCCTAGAGAAAAATAAGTATGCTTTGAATGAAGAGTTGGGGAATATACGACATATATTGCTGGTGGTCAAAATTCTGCCCCACCCCTTACCCTCCCACTACCCCACCTGACCTCCCAACCTTGACCATCCTGATGTCCAAATGCCGTGACCAGTACCCATCTCCCCAGCAGCGCACGTGGCCCCAATCAAAGGAGTGCAAGATAAATAATAGCTCACCGGACAGGATGTTGGAAGTGCTCACCCGGTGCCTTTTGTGGCTGCAGGAAGGGTCGGGTGTTAGACTGCTGGTGGGAGGGTGTGTGTGTTTGTTGGTGCCTCCAGGGGAAGTGCTCTAGTCAGGTAAAGGGGCGGTGCTGTGTACTATTGGGGGCCCCAAAGGGGCTCCTTTAGGCTACCAGTGCCTCTGCAGCCCATACAATTATAATAAACAGCAGAGGTTGGCATTGCCTTTAATACATGACATTGTAGTGTGTCCAAGGATGCCACTTTCCCTACCTTTGCAAGAATTCCTACTTTTTTCTAGCATTTCTGTATTAGGATATTTAGCCACGTTAATTTTCCTGCAGAAAACCAAACCGTGGCATCTCTGAATTGTGGCATAATGTTGTATGTGTATAGTATACTGATGAGGGTTCTTTGGTTTGTCGCCAGGTGGGGATCCTGCGTGTGACAGACTGCCCCGAGGAGGAGGACGTATGTAGGACGTGTGAGGACGGAGACCCGGCATGTTACGTCCTTGACGAGAACACAGGACTCTTCAGGTGAGTCAGCATATCTTTAAGTGTCCTAATACATGTATTGCATGGTATCTTGAAAGTCAAACTATTATATTTATCTCGTCAGAACTCCAGAAGCTGAGGACATAGAAATAATATAGGCATTTTAAAAACATTCTGGTAGGCATACAAAGGTAAACTAATATCGATAGCAGTCAAAATGACCACCTGTAAATGAATACCTACATCTAACTATATCCCTACCCTCACCTCTCCTTCCTCCAGTGAGCTCCAACTGACCAATGACCGTATCAGTGTGGGCGGGGTACGTAGCATCAACCTGGTCCTCACCAACCCGGGTCAGGTGGGCAGCTTTGACTTTGTGGGCTGTCTGAGAGCCGCCGCCATTAACGACGTCAACCTGATGGCCATGACGCCTGACGCCAGGGACGGCGTCGTTGACGGCTGTCCCCGGCAGGAGGCGGTGCGGTGCCTGCCCGGGGTGTGTCAGAATGACGGCGTCTGTGTGGACGAATGGAACGCTCACCGCTGTGACTGCCCTGCTGGCTTCTCCGGCCCTGACTGTGCCCAAGGTAAGTTCTTCTTAATCATGGCATTTTCTATTGGCATTTAGTATAGCATAAACTGAGGATCTAATATTATGTTCAATTTAATCTCTCAGGAATATAGTATGATTATCAAATGTATATCTTTGCAGTAGACATTTTGTAAGAATGAAGTATGTATATCGGGATAGCTCAAATAAAAAGATCTAAAGATTAAATTAATAATACATAGAACCTCTACATTTTTGGCAGATTTCGGCCCAATAAAATCGTATAACCCTTTACAATAAACTAACTCTCCTAAACCCTTGTCTGCCCACCTTGCAGCCGCCGTGCCCTTCATGTTCGGCCCTAACGCCATGGTGGTCTACAAACAGAAGGAGGCCTTCACCAGGGACCAGATCTTCGCCTCCAGGTCCAGCCAACGCCGCCGCCGCCGTCAGGCCCTGGAGGAGGGGCACTCAGTGTCGGTCAGCTTCAGGACCTCCCACCAGGAGGGGCTACTCTTCTACAGCGCCTCCTCCAGTGACCACACCACCATCCAGGTGAGTGACCAGGGGCAGTGTGTGTAATGGGGAGGGGACCACAGTCTACACACTGGAGGAATTAACCAATCTTGAATGCTATACTTATTAAGTAATGATATTATAGGAATCAATTTTTAATTAGGCTCAAACTAAATAAGCTAAATAAATTGAATAATTGATGATAATATCAGAGTATCTAGGAGCTTTATTACTGTTAGGGTTGGTTTGACATTGCTCTGACCATGTCTTGTGTTCGTCTTCAGGTGTTTGAGGGTCAGGTCCTCTACCAGTCTGAAGTACGGGGTCAAACCTACAAACTACCCGCACCGGGTGACGCCAAAGTCTCAGACAGCAAGTGGCACAACGTCACCGTCACCATTAAAGGTACGTCCAATTCTTCCTTCCAAGGCATATGGCTGAATATTCTGGTAGACATGAATAATTTCATTATGGGTAAATCATACTTTACGATGAGTGGATTTAGAGAATAATGTTAAAACAAGTTCTAATGACACGTTGTACAAATGTATTAACTCCTCCACTTCTCCATTGTAGGTACTATTGTATCGCTGTCGCTAGATGACGTGTCTACAGATAGGGCCTTCGCTAGTCCAGTTCACAACCCACTGGATCTGGAGATGACTGAACTCTCCCTTGGTGGCAGCAACAGCAGGGTGAAAACTCCAGATGGTAGCAGTCTTATCAAAGGTACGTGATTAGTTCTGCTCATAAATATGGAACGTATTCCCTCAAATGGTACAGTTGATGTATTGGTAGTACTTTGCAGCATGAGTAATACATAATAAATTGCATAATGTTGTCAGGCAATATGACCTGTTAATCCTATACTTGTAACCCCACGTTGTATTAGGTCTACATCTTGAGGGTTTCTTTTTTACTCAAAGATAATGTACTGGCCAGGTTTCTTGCTACCATATATCTTATAGCGTATGTTGTATGTATTTCAGGTTTTGAGGGCTGTATATCCGAGTTTCGCTTGGATGGCAGCACCCTGCCCTTCTCTGGAAGCACGGACCGCTTTGTGGCTGAGCCAGTTGGAGGTACCAACAACGCGAGCTGCTCTGCACCACTACTCGGTGCCAATGGGAGCGGCTCAGTGATGCATCCAGCCATTATCGTTGTCATCGTCTTCTTCGCCTTGGTATTCATTGCAATTGCCGCTACCTTCTTGGTGATACGCATGCGCAGAAAGAACAAGGAGGCAGCGGACAAGGCTCCGAAGATGAACGGCAGCGCGGTCGTGAGTAAGACCAATGGTCTGGACAAGACGAGCCAAGACAGTCGCAGCCACCAGGACTCTGGGTTCACAGAGAATGGGGATCTCTCAGAGGAGGCTATCATACAGCAACACGTACAGCGAGAGCTGGCCTCTCGCTCCTACTCCGAACGCGAGGTCAGAGATGCATTCGCGGCCTCGCGTCCAGACCTGGTCTCACCAGAGATGGGCGGTGTTGATGGCATTGGAGTGGACAATAATGGTTATGCTGATGAGCCACCCGAGCACTATGATATCGATGCAGCCAGTAGTATAGCACCATCAGACCTGGTTGATGTGACGGGACATTACAAGAGGTACCGTCAGTCAGGGGGCATGGGCAATAAGCACCAGCAGTACAATGTGCCGCCCGGTCAGCGCGGCCGCCACACACCCAGCCCTGCTAATGTCTTAGGTGGTGGGGGCAAGCCGTATGGTATCAGGGAGAGTCCACTCACTGTGGGGCTCCACCATCACCAACGCCAGAGTCCGGCTGTGGCCATGTTGTCTCATAAGGACAACCCCAATATGCACTCCAGCACCCCATTGGGACGCGGAGTGTCCCCACTGCCGGTGCTACCAACCTCCCGGCAGAACACTCCTAACCACATGCTGGGGCCACACCTACCACCGGTCAGCCCCCTCAACAACCTGTCTCGTGCCAGCCCGGCTGTGCTAGACCAGCGCACCACTTCACCGCTCAGCCATAACCACCTCATGCGTGGCCAGTCGCCCAGTGTTCTAGCCATGCGGGACAAGAGGATGAGCCCATTGCCGGCCGGTGTGAACAGTATGAGGTCCACACCTGTCAATGGGCTCTACCCCAGTAATGCCAGCAACAGCAGCGCTGGTTACAGTGACCGCCACAACCACCATGGTATGTCCAATGGCCATGGTCCCCGGCCCTCAAGCCGTATGAAGCAGCCTATTAACCAGATGGCAGCCATGAGGGCCACCCCTACTAGAGGCCTCACAGTTGAGGATGTGGAGCGGCTCAATGCTCGTTCCAAGCCCAGCCCGGTGAGCACCCTCGATGTGGGCTCGTCATCCAGTGATGAGGCACCTCGCAAGAACTTGATCGGGCGAGCGCGAACACCAGTTTCGCCGTTCGACCCCGGTCGCGCTCTGCAGATGGAGCCTCCGCCCGACTCATCCTCAGACGATGGCAGCAATGACTCTTTCACCTGCTCTGAGTTTGAGTACGAGAATGAGAAGGTGAAGAATGATTACACCCCTAACCGGGTAGTTTTCCCTAAACTGGCCGAAGTGTCGGAGAACGATGACACTGACGTCAGCCGGACGTTTACCCCCAACGGGTCTGACTCTAACCGAGACGGCTCGCTGAGCACCTTCTTCTCAGACGACGATGCGCCAAAGACGGGCAGTAAACTGCTCAATGGTGCTCTAAACTGGGACTACCTGCTCAACTGGGGGCCCAACTTTGAGAAGCTTGTCGGTGTGTTCAAAGACATTGCCGAGCTACCCGATGGGAACTCGCCGCAAACCGAGAAAAGACCAACAGACTTGCAGCAGCCACAACAACAGCATGATAGTAATACGGGAGTCAATGTGGAATATGTGTCTGCAGAGCCAACAAATGCAGAAGTTCGTGAAGAATATGTATGATGCTTCATAAATGAATTTATGCCTTAGATTAATGCATTGCTGTGTAATATGGAATGCATTAATGTGTAATTATATGCATCATCCCTTCCACACGTGTTCTTCCAACTGAGATTATTAATGCTGTCATTATCATCAATAATGCTTATCATCATCTTCATTATCATCATTATTGATTAATAATTGTTATTATAATAATGCTGTATATTGATGATTATTTTATTTGTTAGAAAACTGCCCTCTAAGGGTGTCATCAAGGAGAGCATGTATTATATCATCCCCTCATAATCATAAAAAGGGACAGATTTATGTCAAACATAAAGACAAATATTCACATTATATGCAGATCATATCAGGGTATGTTTTATACTACTATCTTGATACATAAGTATAAAATCATTTATGCAGTTCATCATTCATCATTGTTTGCGAAGTGAAATCAGATTCTTGTGAATAATATCACACAGTATTGAAGCGTATACGTGGGTACCTCAGTGATCATTCCCATCCCTACAAACTCCCACCACAGCTAGCCTTCAGACATTTTGTAAGTAGGATAAGCCCAAAGGTGACCCCTTTTTGACTCAAACAATTTGTAAAAAAGAAAAAAAGGTGGCAAGGCTACCGTCTCCCTCTTTAGGTGCCCGATGGACAGTTTCCTGGCTCCTCGAGTGCCTAACATGTATATTTTGTAAATGAATTTCCTGTTTTTTATAGAATACGCATACTCATTGTATTTACGAGTCTGAATATGGTATGGTTTGGTGAAAAAGTCAGGTTCTAAACCAATGAGAAAATAAGATGATTTTGATATAGCACTGCTGGTACAGCGTTCCAGTGCCCTCTACCTTTGTACCTAGACTTCCTTTCGGATACATGTGACCACACCGTTGTATGCAAATATATCAGACTACAACCTAGCAACACATTCACTGGTGCCTTACTGGACAATTTACCTGTCTCATATCCTATTAACTGTACATGCAAAACTTGTAGTCCTAGACATTTATATTAATTTCGAAAAATTGTACATGAAAATAATTGGCTAGTTTGATTATAGTTTCTGTAAGGGGTAGGAGTGGCATTTGAAAAGCATAGAAAAGAATATGATCCATTATGTATTAAACCCCCTTTCAATTATTTCATTTTAGGATTACCGTATATTGGTAGATTATGAACTAGAGTAGAATATAATACCTTGGTTTAAGAGTCATTTATCATTTGGATAGTTCCATTTCCTCTCTGCACGGCTCTGTTAGTAGTTTCGATCCCACTCACCAAATGGAGCCCCGTTCGACCAGTCGCTGCTCAGCGTCCTTGCCAGTCTTGCCATGATCCTGCCCCTGCCACCAATTCTAACATATCACGAATATCTTCTTGTCTGTCTCCTCAGACTATGTCTGTGTATACAGAGGCCTTTTGAAGTGGCCTTTTCCATGTCCATCAAGTAGGTAAATGAGTAATGTGTACTTGTGTGTTGGTTAGTATAGTCTTGGTTCTGTCCTAGAGATGTTAAATGTTGCAGCGAGATTGTCACATATTGTGCCCAGTGTGATTATTATGAAGTCAACCTTATTTCAAATCAACCAAATACTATATGATTAGACGTTCACTATTTGAGACTGGGGACTCCTAGAAGGATTTTGTCTGATCATAAAAGGTTTCTGAGTATAATGGAAAAAAATGACTGTATATATATCCATAACATCTATATTTATCATGAATACCTAATTTGACGCAGTATTTCAGTCCACAGAATAACGAATTTTCACTGCCGTTTTTATTTCGTGTCACTGAAATAAGTCTTGGCGTCCAATAAAGTTTATATACCGTATTTCACTCAAAAATGGCAATATCAAATTACCACATATATTGAGTGAAACTTGTTTTTTTCAGTGTGTTCTAAAGATTTAGTCGGGTGGTAGTTCAATTAAGCCCACACTGTCTGGGCCTGAGGCCATACCTTCACCATTCTGTTCATTGTTTTATATGAATCTGTCACTGACGTGGTACTAGTGTATCGTAAGAGAATCTCCAATGTAGGCATCACCCCAGTAATCAGCTGACCTATTATTATCATTATAATACAGATACTAACAATGATTATATCAAAACACTTGTTTTTATAAGTTAATTATTCGTGCAAATGTGTATAGCAAAGAAGTTTTATCATGGAGAGATGTTTGGTAATTCAACTGTGTATAGTTTTCTCGAAGTTTATCGAGGACCAATGTGATAACATTGTGACTATTGTAAAGGATGGTTGTCTCGAGTAAATGGTATTTTGTACAAATTGTAATCCAGGCCTAGCGCCTCGAAGCTGGACAAATAAAGAATTTTATACAATAGTTACCTGTGTTTTTCCTATTTTTCAAACAATACTCCAGTAGACTAATATAAATATCAAAGAACAAAAAATATATATACAAAGCATAGACAAATAATGAGGTTGTCAATGTAAAATGGCCTTTCCTATGAACGTTCCAAAGGGTCTCCCACATTTCAGCAGAAATTTAATAATTTCAAGATTGTGAATAAGGTACAAGTCTATCAGGGTAGCCTAACTAACATTTGTGTTGGTAGATCTGATAGTTTACTTTTCCAACAATCTTCCTTGTGATACCATTGGTCTGTTAATGTTAACGGCAAGAATATAACAAAATTCCTAACAATTCCTGCTTCATGTCCAGGGAGTGGTGTGTCTGACAAGCCTATAAATTATATAACTGGTACAGTGGTAGTTAGCTATAGATAACTTTTCTCTAGTCTAGTAAATGCAGAGGCCAGGGCGCGAAACAGTTCCGCCATCTGTTGTTATAGTTTGTCACCATGTTAAACACACAAGGTGGCGTCAGGGTCTCCATGCTTGTTCCCACGCTTACCTGTACTTCATATGAACCAGCGTACAGGTAGATTGTTGACAAACTTCAGGTAAAATTGGCAGGTGTTGTGAACACTGCTACCGGCACTACCAAGGGGCCCAGTAAGTATCTCTCCTGCTATTTGTATTGATATAAGACACAGCAATGCAGGTGTTCATAGTGAGTACAGAGGTAGTACAGGAATTTATAGAGAAATACCTTGACCAGCTACAGACTGGTACAGTACACATTTCCAGAAGTTGGCAGAACAGAGGAGGGACCCACTGCAAAGACGCCATCTATACAGAGGAGGAGCCAACTGCAGTGCCCCCTATATTTAAAGATGGCATTGCACCAAACAGAATTCAGGCAACATTTCTATCGTATTTACACATGATAACCATAATATAATTTCCTAATGCTTAGGATATCTCATTAAATACAGAATGCTTTATTTATAAAGCATATGAGAAAAAAATCGATGAAGGCTATAATTCCTTCTGGAAGGAAGGGAATGCTGCCAGGTGTCCAGGTTAGGGCAGTATATCATCCTAATGATTGTGTGTATATTGGTCCTTTCAGTGCTAGTATGGGTCAATTCATGTAAAAAAAAGAATAGCATGGCGAATAGTTGAACAGGGACCAAATATTGCGCTTTATAATGCATTAATGTGTTTGCATCCCATGTGTCTATCAACACACCATCATACAACATACATTAATGGAGGAAATACTGATTTATACACATTTTCCCCCAGTAAATGGTGTTACCCAATGCACCATGTGTCCGATATAAGGCAATCTTACCCATGCAGGTCCGCACTTCTCAACAGCCAGTAGGCTGTCAATGGTCATTAGCTGCTTGGAATAAGCGTTCTGGGTGGGTAGCTTCGACTACAACAATTAGTTTTAGGTACTTGTGAGGCTGGTACCCTTGCTGTATGTTATACAATGTGGCCAGGGGCATTTAAGTCCGCTGGACAGTTACTCAGATTGTCCAATTTTATTTTATTTTGTTTTATCGATTTAGAGATATCACATTGCTTTAAAAGTTAGCATACATGTACAATATTACCTAAGAATTGCACATAATTATTGCGATAGCAGAAATTTACCTGAAAATAGCTGAAATGCCATCTTTAAACCCAATATAAGCTTAGATACACTCTGCCCCAAAACTAGCCAAACTAGAGTGGACATTTCGGGAGATTTCTCATGAAATTTGAAGTGATTAAATATCATGAAGTATTATGCATTAGTCTTTAAGTCCATATACCGGTGCATGTATAATAGAACTATAATTGTTTAGCCCTAAGTTATATTTTTGACATTTCCACCGCATTACATGACCTAACACAATGTACCTTAAAGGAGCAATATCACCACTCGCGCAGCTGCAACATAGTAGACTATAAAAAAAAACAGTACTAGAATTGTGAGTGGGACACGCTCGGTGATTAGGGAGTGTTCCTTTATTAATAACAGGGGAGGTGGTGAGATTTCGCGCGGAGGGGCGAAACATTTTTACGCCCCCCCCCCCCTTGAGAGCGTGTGGAATGTTTGGCGCCCCCCCTCGCCGAAGGTGCCGACATTTTTTTGGTAACCCCCCCTTGTAGTATAGTAATGCTCTGGCTTTTTGGCTAAAAAGGGGCTACATTTTTTACGCCCCCCCCCCCCTAAAGAGGGGTCAAAAATGTTTATGCCCCCCCCCTCAGGAGGGGTCAGAAATGTTTACCCCACCCCCTCCACAAACCCACCACCCCCCCTGTAACTAATAAATGAACACTCCCTTATGCTGCTTTAACTAACATTGTCTCCAGATTGTCTCACTATGTCCCACTATGCCCCACCCAGCATCTACCCCACCATTTTTCATAGTGGGGCAAGATGAGACAATATTTAATTTTGCCCATAGGACGAATCCCATTAACCACAGCACACATGTCACTTGCTGCAAACAGAGTAAAACATATACACTTATTATTGTTGACATCTAAAGGTATGTCCAATTCAAAGTTTAGGCCCGCACCCTCCCCTACCCTCTTCAGTGTAAGACTGGGAGCTATCCCCATAGAACAGTTCATTATGTCAAAGATCACATTTTGCTTTTGGATCAACAGATGATTCATTTTAGCAACATGTCGTCCCTAGACTTGGTGATGCTAATCTGACAAAGTGTGAGGCCCGCCCCCTCAGGGCCACTAATGAGAGGTGATAATCCAGGGAGATGGACACCACACCGCGGCTTGTTTCCTCGATACGTTTTTACATGTCTCAGATAAATGAAATATCGCATTAGAGGAAACGCCCCTTGTTAATCACCTGATAACTTTATCACACTCTCAGAATTAGGGTTTTGCCCCAAGGTATTTTTAGTTTAGAGACAGAAATACGAAACATAGTTAATTTGCAAATTAATTACACATTGGCTCGCATCATTTGTATTTATAAATTGATATTTTAGTCATGATTCATTGCATTGACAGAATGGATGTAAACCCCTAAATGATCATTCCCTTAATCAAAAGTGACATCTTTCGACCAATCATCCTCCCATAGGGATATTTCCCCCATCAACAGCCTATTATGCTGTATAGATATACAACCCTTGGCCAGAGCTCTAACTCATGATAGATGCTCGAAAACGCTACAATAAGTAACTGCACAGAGGGATGCCCTACATCTATCCCTAATCTATATGCTATCAGTGTAGGCCTACATCCAGCGTTGTAGGCACAGGACATGCCCAATGACCACAAACTAAGATAAGGGCGTGGGACTCATATATAAGGGAAGAGCATTGTCCATGTCTCTCAGTATACACATTTGCAGCAATCCAAGTGAGTAACCCAGCTTTTGAAGCCTCAATAATACGTCAATAGCGTTATTTCAGTCACCATAATCTGATCAACCTTTTCTTTCTCTTTTCAGCATTAACGCATTGCTAGGTTGTATTAGATAGGTCCCTTTCCACTCAGGTCATATATATATATATATATATATATATATATATATATATATATATATATATATATATATATATATTGTATATCTATTTCAGACTAGCGAGATGTTGGTAAAGTCGCTATTTGCCACCATCCTGGTGGTTTTATGCATCCAGGAGGGAAAAATATATATATACTGTAAACGTAGATATTTTCGCGCAGCTAAATTTTCGCGCACCTAGCACATGAAGGCATTTTCGCGCAATCATATTTTCGCGCACATGCAATCAGGTGATCTTCAGCTACATGTCAGTTTTTACGGTTTTTCAATCGGACAATTATTAAGGATTTTACAGCCCAAAATAATTGTTCAAATATCTTTTTGGGGGGTCTAAAATTCTTCTATCGCAGAAATAAATAGCCCTTATGTTCATTGCGATACTCACATGTAGGGCAAATATATAGAATTCTCATTATATTATGTTTCTTTATGCTAAAAGTGGCCGACATAAGGTGTGTGTCTGTCTTTGGGTGAATCTACCCTAGAGTGCCAGATATCATTGGAAAGCTAATTTTTTGTGCAAATTTTCGCGCACATCATATTTTCGCGCACACACCTATGTGCGCGAAATGCGCGAAAATATGTACTGAGCGATAATTAATACGTTTACATATATATATATATATATATATATATATATACATATATATATATATATATATATATATATATATATATATATATATATATATATATATATAATATATATCTATTTCAGACTAGCGAGATGTTGGTAAAGTCGGGGATATGGCTATTTGCCACCATCCTGGTGGTTTTATGCATCCAGGAGGGAGCGTCGTATAGTGGAGGGACAGTGCACATGTCCCAGGGTAGCCGCGTGCCAGCCTCCCAGTACAGCTACAAGAGGTCCCAGCACCAGAGGAAGGGGGCTTCAGCATCTAGTGCAGCACACGCCAAACGCTACCCACCCACCAAAACTAGGTAGGTGTACTACAATATATGGCTATTCATCGTGTCAGAAAGCTGCATACATGTATTTAAAGCTTGACGGTCATGGTTGAAGTGAGGCCAAAAGCACTTTTTGATATGGTTCAGTTTTCATTCACAAGAGGGCTCTTATGGGCTGAGAGCTCAGCTCTTACAGGCACAAGATAGGGTGAATATGTTGTAGCTGGACAATACCCATGGTCCTCTGTCCAAACACTGCAACCCTCTGGTGGAACTGTTATTTTAGTCCATGTATGGTAAATGCTGAACTTATTTCCTGACGGCCCAGCTTTAAGATATAGGTAAGATAAGGTGTCCATTGAACATACACAGTCCTTTTCACCAACGACTTGAATACCAGTCTACCTTGTAGTTTACTTCCCAGGATGACTTTATTAATCATGTGCTCTCTACAATATGATGCCCATCTTGTTTTGGCACTCCATTCTACATTTTCTACAAGTTTAGCAATAATCTATCCAATTACATTTGTATATATATAGATCTATGAGATAAAAAAAAAACATCAACGAGTGATAGAGTATAATATAGTGAAATTTGTTGATTTATCAGAGGCATATATTAAGATGCAGAAAACATAAACTCATTTTTATGATATAATTCCCCTTCAGCTCTGGTCCCGATGACTACCCGTTCCGTGACCCCAGCCTGTCATGGGAGAAGCGGCTGGACGACCTGGCCTCCCGGCTCACCCTGGAGGAGATCGTGGAGCAGACCATGACCAGCTACAACAGTCCAGGCACCCCTGGAGTGCCCCGCCTGGGTATAGCCCCCTACCCCTGGATCAGTGAGTGTCTGCACGGTCAGGTCGGCACTGACGGCACATCGTTCCCACAGGCGTTAGGATTGTCATCTACTTTCAGGTAACCTGACTGTTTTCCTAAAACTTAAAAGAGACCGTCGTTTGACAAAGTACCGATCAATTATTTAATCATGTTGTCCCTTTGCAAAATATTGCATATATACTGACATTCATCATGTTTAAATAATAATAAGTGATAAGTAAAGGGGGCACTAAAGGAATATACAATATATATACATGTATACATATATATTTATTTCAATAAACCCAGCTGCAAATTCGAATTTTACTGAATTTCCTTGAATTATAATAATAAAATAAAACAAAATGAAACAGATGTATGATGGTGTTTTCTTTACAGCCCGGACCTGCTGTTCAACATTTCTACAGCTATATCTAGTGAGGTGCGTGCCCGGTGGAACATCAACGTTAAGGCGGGCACCTACACCGTGTACCACGGACTTACCTGTTACGACCCTGTCGTCAACATCATGAGGCACCCCCTCTGGGGCCGCAACCAGGTAGACTCTTCTCTTCAATCCCCCCCTCCCTCATGTTAAACCATTTAGAATAGATTTCTTCTTCTTTTAATTGGGAAAAATGAATAATGTCGTAACATATATTTTCATATGGCAGCACCATTGGTTTAAACAAGGAACCCTGTATTTTGCCACCCACTTGAATAACCCCCGTCAGTATTTTCACAGTGGTTCATTTTGAATCAATAAACTTAAAAAAACACACAATACCATTGCACTCATTTTTTACTGTTACATTTGTAACTGGTTATTTCATTTGTGCCATGCAGTGAATAGTCTAACACTTGTGCACCTGTGTCTATATATCATCCTGAAGGATTGTGTAAAACTCACCTGGCTGTAACCGTGTGTTTTACCTGTCTGTAGGAGACGTATGGTGAGGACCCTTACCTGACAGGAAGCCTGAGTCAGCATTATGTACGAGGGATGCAGGGGGACCACCCCAGGTAGGAACCACATGACACTAACACAATAATAAACAGGAACCCTGAGTCAGCATTATGTGCGGGGGATGCAGGGGGACCACCCCATGTAGGCACCACATGACACTAACACAATAATAGACAGGAACCCTGAGATCGCATTATGTACGGGGGTGCAGTGGGACCACCCCAGGTAGGAACCACATGACACTAACACAATAATAGACAGGAACCCTGAGTCAGCATTATGTACGGGGGTGCAGGGGGACCACCCCAGGTAGGAACCACATGACACTAACACAATAATAGACAGGAACCCTGAGTCAGCATTATGTACGGGGGTGCAGGGGGACCACCCCAGGTAGGAACCACATGACACTAACACAATAATAGACAGGAACCCTGAGTCAGCGTTATGTACGGGGGTGCAGGGGGACCACCCCAGGTAGGAACCACATGACACTAACACAATAATAGACAGGAACCCTGAGACCGCATTATGTACGGGGGTGCAGGGGGACCACCCCAGGTAGGAACCACATGACACTAATACAATAATAGACAGGAACCCTGAGTCAGCATTATGTACGGGGGTGCAGGGGGACCACCCCAGGTACACTGAAAATCCATAGGTTGAAAGGGTTAGTCAGTACAGACTGACCCAGGTTGGTCATATGAGTGTTAGTCATAATGGCAAATTTATATTCAAAAAATGTCAGTCAGTAGTGGCTAACCTAGGTCCATCATTGGTGTGTTGTATTTGTTTACCACTAGTTGGGGCCACCTGTGATGACCACTCAGTGGCTCCCCCTGGAACTAAAAAGACTAAGGTGGGTTGGTCAGTAGTGACCAACCTGACAATAATAACTAATCTAGGTTGGGCGTATAGGGAGCCTAGGAATATCAGTGTAGGAACCACATGATACTAATACAATAATAGACAGGAACCCTGAGTCAGCATTATGTACGAGGGATGCAGGGGGACCACCCCATGTAGGCACCACATGACACTAACACAATAATAGACAGGAACCCTGAGTCAGCATTATATACGAGGGATGCAAGGGGACCAGCCCAGGTAGGCACCACATGACACTAACACAATAATATACAGGAACCATGAGTATGACGAGTCAGCATTATGTATGAGGGATGCAGGGGAACCACCCCAGGTAGGCACCACATGACACTAACTCAGGGGTTTGGTTATTTAGTGTTGGCAAAAGCCATTATGTGGCAGTACTGAGTGGAGAGGAGCCTGGAGGTCTTCTATTGCTCAACTCACAAACACAGTCTACTAGTACCTGTTTTATCCCTGTAGATGGCCCTATCCTGTTGATGTAATTAAGTGCTGAATATAATGCTGGAAGCATTTTATTCTTCCTCATCTATTCTCTTAGATTTAGCATGATTAAAACGACACAAAACATGCTAGGATGCTACCAGTACACTCCAACAAGGAGACTTAACAACTATATGCAGTAATTTAACTATCTATATATCTCAGGTGGTACAGCAGCTTTAACACAATAACAGAGATGTTTGGGGAACTATGAATCAGAAGCATACACTTAAAATCCATTGGGGACTTGGAAGCCCCAATTTGATGTTTGTAAGTACCAATTAATGGTGTATTATGCTTCCCACAGGTATCGCCGGACGACAGCCACTTGCAAGCACTTTGATGCCCACGGAGGACCTGAGGATATTCCCGTCTCCCGCTTTGATTTTGATTCACGGGTAAGTAACATTGTGACTCACCTTGAGTCCCCCACTTAAATTATCTGCTCATGTTGGGTGAGCAGCTTGTCCCAGCATGAGCCGCTCACCCAACATGAGCCGCTCATCCAACATGAGCCGCTCACCCAACATGAGCCGCTCACCCAACATGAGCCGCTCACCCAACATGAGCCGCTCACCCAACATGAGCCGCTCACCCAACATGAGCCGCTCACCCAACATGAGCCGCTCACCCAACATGAACTTCAAACACTACATAACAATCATATACTGCTCACTGCCAAGAATTGACAGGAACATACACAATAACAATTTCGAAACGTGCATTTCCAGCCTTAAACCTTCCATAACTGGACTGCCTCCTTTGATACAATCATTCTCTGTGGCCACATTGCATGTGTTTGTTGTCCCCAGGTGACAGACGCCGACTGGTGGAACACCTTCCTGCCCCAGTTTAAGATGTGTGTGGGTGCAGGTGCTGGAGGAATCATGTGCAGCTACAACAGGTAATGTCATCAACACTATAATGCACAATATTTGTGCCTCCTTCTATCCTCAATTTTTAGAAACAAAATTAATGTACAAATTCATAATATGAGTGAGTTTGTTGTTTGATTCATATTCTGATATAGCTGCCTCTAGTGTTATAACATGCCCCCCCTCCCCTAATGCACTCATGACCTATTAACTTCAAGGACAATTAATCTCTTCCATCGTCAGGTCTTTCACTTTGCTATGCCTATATTCCATACCCATTATCACACCATTTTTTTCTTTTAATTTTCCAGTTTGAATGGTATACCTGCATGTGCTAATAAGAAGCTACTAGACATAGCACGGCGTGACTGGAACTTTACAGGTTACATCACTGGGGACGCTGGAGCCATAGACAACATCGTGACCCACCACCACTACCTACCCAATAATGTGAGTTACTGGTCCATATAAAGGATTAGGTTTGGATTTAAGATGATTATTAATTGCATTTAATGCACATGGAATCCTATCAAATTTAATCGGAAATTATAATCATAATATCATAATTGGAGTAATGTAATTTCTAACAATGTGGCAACTCATTGAGACAATTTCTATTCATACAGACATAGGTCGTTGTCTATATTATTAGCCAATAAGATATGATATTCACCCAAATTATGGAAAAGGTTTGAAATATATATATAACAGGTAATACTACTAAAGGATCAACTAAAATTCGTTTTACACTTATGAAATGTCACAAGTATGTCTACCTTACCTGTACCCTGTATACTACCTGTAGACCATGTCGTCGGCGGCTGTCCTGAAGGCCGGCTGTAACATGGAGATCATGGGCAACACCCTCAACTCCACCCTAGACGCCGTCAAACATGGCCTCATCACAGAGCAACACGTCAGGGACAACGTCAAGCCACTCTTCTACGTCAGGATGAGGCAGGGAGAGTTTGACCCACCCACCATGAGCCCTTACTCCAAGGTATTCATGGCATTAGCTTTTATACGGGGAAAACGATTGTATTGATTAAAAAGGCAAAATGAGTATGTTTGAGATATAATGTGTCTCTACTGAGATGAATGGCATTTCTTAATAATTGGATTTAAAGAGAGGATATACTTGTGCTAATTGTATTGATTTTCCAGTGAATATCTAGGCCTAATTTTTATCTCACATTTTTCTGTGGCTTTACAGTTGGATCTCTCCACGATACAAAGTCCTGAGCACCGTGAGCTCGCCATTAGAGCCGCCATGATGAGCTTTGTACTTCTCAAGAACGAGCAAGACTTCCTGCCATTAAGGAAAAAATATAATGGTGTGGCCGTGAGTACTGAGTTATTTGTTGCCATATTTTTCAATGTTTTGTTATTGCATATTCGTCACGGTTTTGTGCATTTTACGAACAAAGATAGACCACTACTTGATACTAATTAATCAATTTTTTTAATGTAATATTTATTCTGGGGGTATCATGCTGGACTCCTGTTATAAGAAAAGGTGGTGTCCATATATATATATATATATATATATATATATATATATATATATATATATATATATATATATATATACTCCAGACTCCAATAGACAGAAAAACATAAGTTAATGACAAGCCATATTTTCTCCCCCCCCCCCACACACACAGCTTGTAGGACCGTTGACGATGGACCCATACGCTCAGGGAGGGGACTATGCAACTGACCCTAACCCTAAATACACCAAAACACCTTACGACACCCTGGGACAGCTGTCGTCAGGCCCTATTCATGCTGACCCAGGGTGTGGTGATACCAGGTGTGAGGACTATAACAGCACCAAGATACAGCAGGCCCTACTCGGGGTGGAACTGGTGGTGGTTTCTCTCGGCTTAGGTGAGTTCAACTACGAAATATCTCATCTTTAAAATACTAGCCTAGCTCCCCAAGCTGAAAAAGGAGAAGAGGACAAAAAAATACTTTGTATCTTCCAAATCTAATGTCCGGTTGCTTTTCAACTTCTCGTACTGTTGAAGTTTCAAAATTACCTTTTATCATAACTTAACCACCACTAGTTGTAGGAATGATTCCAGTTTATGGCATGCCAGGAGTTGGAATCATTCCTACAATGGGCGAGCAGCCTATGTATTTTTTCAGTATAAACAAATAATTGTAAACAATATTCGAATACACGAGGTTGTTGCTCCGCTTTTCCCAACGCTAAAACACACTCTCGGTGTAGTGAAAGGGTAAAAGTCATTTTTTCAAAATGTACAAACAACCCCGGTAACAGTCACGTGTGTCCATTTAAAAATTGGTACAGGGAAAATATCAATTGAAATAATTGTAAACAAACAAAGCTGTAAGAATATCATCGAGCATGTCTGTCTCCTTCGGCTAATTTGGCACGTAAGTAGTATAGGGAATCGGGACATTTTCTCAGACAGTCTTGCTGGGGGAAATGCATACAAGGTAGTTGGAGTAGATACCTTAGCCAAGCAATATCGGCAATATCTCCGTTTACCTCAATGCATTAGCATATGAATTGAGATATTGAGATTGGCATCCAGATGTATTCAAATGCCTACAATGTTTTATTTTGTTACAGGTCCATCTATAGAGGGTGAGATGAATGACCGGGAGACCATTGACCTACCCGGCTCCCAGTTTGATCTCATTCAGGACGCAGTATTCTGGGGTAAGACAAATACCCCTTCTTTTGAAATTATTTTTGATATAATCTATTGTCACGGAAGTACCAAAACTATCCTAAATATAAATCAGTACAGAATTACAACAGATAAGCCCTATTTACTGATTCACTCAGACTTAAGTTCAAAGACATTACTAGTATATTAGGGAGTTTTTGTAATAACAGAAAGTGGAGGGATTGTGTTTGGAGGAGGGTTCAGCATTTAGACCCTCTTCTGGTAGGAGATGTGTGATTAAAAGTCAACCAAAGTTACACCACTCGTAACTGACAAAGTAGCAATAGCAGAGAAAAACAACAATACTAAAAACATATAATAACTACTTTTTTCTTTTTTCATTAACAAAATAAAAACAGCTGCTGGTCGGCCTGTGATCCTGCTGCTGTTCACGGCAGGCCCCATAGACCTGACCTGGGCCATCAAGACGCCGGGTGTGTCTGCCGTCCTCCAGGTGTTCTACCCTGCACAGGCTACTGGAGAAGCCCTGCTCCGTACCCTCACCATGAGCGGCCCCGGCCCCGCCTCCCCCGCCGGCCGCCTCACCTCCACCTGGCCCGCCTATGTCCAGCAGGTGAGCCACTCAGAGTCACTCAGCTACCTTCTCACATGAAGGGACCGTGTTTTATGGGGTTAAGACCTATTAGAAATTACCTAAAGATTTTATGCACTTGACCAATGTTTACAACACCAATGACAACTTTTCAACATAGGGTTGTTGTCATATGATCATGAACAGTGGCAATCACCTTGTTTGATGGGGTCAAGACTATGTCAAGAAGCCTAAAAAAACACTTGTATATACTGTACCCATGTTTACAACACTAACGACAACTTTTTGACATCGGGTTGTTGTTCTGTACATGCCCAATGGACTTTTATTTGTAGGCCTCCACTAGCTTCCAGTAGGAATCTAAAAGATTGCGTTTTATTTTTTTGAAATACAAGATGTCCTATGCTTTAGCACTGAAGGGTCGTATTCAATGCCCCCATTGAATACAACATGGCCATATTCAATGGGCTAAGAAAATGTTGGTTTTCATTCATTAAATGGCTTCAAATAAAACAAATAAACACAAATGCCAACTACATTGATACCGCTCTGATGTAATTCACTCCTGGGGGCTGGGGCGCATCCCACTCAGCCTGCGGCTTCGTGGGATACTGCCCCAGCCCCCACTCGTGAAATACAACAGAGACGGTATCAATGGGCGTTGGCATTTGTCTATATATTATGTCAGTGCATGAATAGTGCCGTACTTCATACAATATTACCATAAGATGGTCTATGCAGATAGTTGTCAGGGGCCGATCCAGGATTTTTGAAAAGGTGGGGAGGGGCGTGATATAGGCAATGTACTGGAGGTATTGGAAAAATTTACATTAAAATATACAGAAAAATAGGGGGGGCGCACGCCGGGTCCGCCCCCCCCCCCCTGAATCCGCCCCTGGACTTGTTAACCCATACATGTTGTTCCTCCCCAGGTCCCTCCTATCTGTAACTACAACATGTACGGGAGGACATACCGTTATTACAAGGGTAATCCCCTGTTCCCGTTCGGCTACGGTCTCTCCTACTCCCGTTTTACATACTCCAACCTGGGCATCTCCCCACCCACTGTCAAGGCTGGACAGAACGTCACCGTCACCGTCACACTCAAGAACGTCGGCAACTACACCGCTGATGAGGTAAGGCTGCAATTGATACCCAAATTGTTTTATCACATGTTTTGATCCCAGTCCCCAATATTATGTACATTGTATACCATTTCTTTTCTCACAGTATTTTTGATACATTATAGTTATGGAATGGAATAATTTCTTAGCTCATGACGTGGTCTCGAGTATAAATATATAGTGTAGCAATATAATTATATTAACATTGATGCTTGCTAAGATGCCTGCTAATCATAGGAAACAATTGAAATAAGACAACGTATTTAAATACCCCAACATGGTATCGATCGATACTAGGATACTCTACCGTATGAGATACTCACTGTGTGGACCATAGCATGGTAACCTCTCTTGATTTTAATCCGATTTTTAAAAAATCATATCATTAATAAAATTGCTCAGTCAGTTGACTTTTAAAAAGAAATTTACCAACTCACTAATAAAATCTACATTAAACGATGTTTTACTGATGGGTTCCTTGCCGTTGGTGCCTCCTCCAGGTGGTCCAGGTGTACATGTCGTGGGAGAACGCCACCCTGGGTGCCCCCCAGCTCCAGTTGGTGGGGTACAGGCGGGTCTCCACCACTCCAGGGCAGGCCGTGTCGCTACAGTTTGTCATCACCAGCGAACAAATGGCGCTGTGGACATACCAGACGTCAGGCTATGCCGTACCACGAGGTAGGTGACGTTACATCAAAGTACAAACTGTCATGTTAAAAAGCACAGCAATGTTGCACCTCCTGAAATAAAAGTTTAAAAAAACGTGGATGCAGTCGTACAATATAGCATATCAGGGTGAATAAGTTATAATGCTATATCTACTCCAAATTTACTTGGTCGGTTGGTTCGAGTTTGACACTGCTCATTTTAACCTGTGGCAGTAGCGAATGCATGTACTAATTTCATCATTATGGTAGTAGTCTATGGAGAGGGGTAATTTAGCCAGGCGTTAAATCTCAATGGATTCGGGCTTGTGTATTGCAGATATACTAACTAACTTATGTTCTTTTAGGACTGAAGCGTATATATGTGGGCGGCCAACAACCAAAGCAGCGGGTCAAAGCACCTTCCAATGTCCTGGAATCTACGTTTATAGTGTCATGAAATGGCTTAATACCGGTTAAAATACCAAAGAAATAAGCATAATAATTATAGCTTTACAGTGAAGTCATTCATTTCGATGACGGTTACGAAACTATGAATACATTTATGGTACTATTGGTACGTATCATTGTTACTCAGATCTCAGATTCTCCCAGGGTTGAACCGAGTAATATATGTTTATACTGTGACATTTCATATGTGCATGTATCATCTCAAGAAGACGGCCAAAATACTCACTTAATGTCGAACATTCTCGGTGCACTTATTATTCACTATTTTGAGTAAATGTGGAGACATATTACTAGCCAAGAATAAGTCATAATCATGCTTTTTTGTGACCTATGCAATGCTACGGCCATGATGGGTTGCATTATTAGAATACCCTTCGTGATATGCCAAGATGTGTAAGTTTAAGTAAAGTTTTATAGCAAAACATCCATTCCGATATAAAGATGTTTACTTACGTATTTAAGTGCCATGCCGAGCGTGCACTTTAGTGTCAACTAAAATGTGAAATGAATTGCCACAGTGCCTTGTTTGGTACGACTTGTGTCCAGGAGAAATGTGCTTGTGATGTTCTGATAATAATGTGATACTTAAATGTAAAAGCTATAATTGTAATCGGAAAAGTGTCCGATACACGTGCATTATAAACGCATTGTTGACTTAATATTATGCTCTAATACGTGGTTCCGTCCAGCCTGCCTACAAATATTTTTGCAATGAAATAGTATTGTTGTTGTAAAAAAACACTTCTTTGCCAGTTCCTGTTTCATATGTGTGAATTTATTGTAAAAAAAAGTTTATATATTTTTTGAATAAAGATGAATCTACTACAATCGACAATGCCTTCAGCCTTCTGTCGTTACGGCATCACCTACTTGAGTAGTGAATTGACTATCATCCATTGGGATACCATTGAGTGTGAATATGGGCAGCGTATTATCCGGGTCGGGGCACCAACCATGAACGTGCACTGCACTGTTCCAATGCTTATTCTTAATATTATGAGGTCTGAAAATGTTTTTTGTTGACGTAAATTCTTAGAACGTAGTCTTTAAGAAGAGGCCAATATAATGACGTAGATGTTCACGTGATTGAATATGATGAACCATAATAGTATGTGGCCCATTCGACCATTCCATACCGGGGGGGGGGGGGGGCAAGGTACATAGAATTCCATTCTGCCGTATGCCATTATGCTGGACTCTCATAAATGAGAGTCCAGCATTGCAGGACTCTTCTTAGTACACGGTTGTCTTCCAGATATCTCATCAAGCTCGCCCTCGCTATATTTTTCTGCCCAGAAACAAGCACAAACACTTTCTTGGTTTTGTCTGGAGTCGTCGTACAGATAATAATATGGGACCCCACCCCCAACCCATCAATTGTACAATGTTCGTCTTCATTTTAGACAACATTTTAATGAGAATAATATGATGCCATTTTCGGGTTTCACAAAGCATATCCTGGACATATTAAACAATTAACATTTGAATGATACCAGTCGCCATTACATGATACATCTTGGTGAAAGAGCTAGGGCATACTATCAGCAGATGATGCATCTACTGCAACTATTGACAATGCCTTCAGTGCATTGTGGTCAAACATGATTATGAAGACATAAGTATCCGATGGACTATATTGTACTGCATATGCGTGTACTAAGGACCCCATTGGGGACTGTGTAATATGTGAACCGTATATTCTAATCAATGGCTACCGTTATAACTTCTAAAAATGATATAGCATTTCCCTATGCTAATCATTTTGAAATGATGTGGTTCACATAGTTCATCTCGATGCGTGACTAAGATATATAAAGGGAAGAGCTCTAGGCCTATGTCATTATTGTGTGTTTGTTGGGCACTTTGCCTTTAATTGCGACGGTGTGGGCACATAGTAATCATGTGCACTCTTTGACAAATGGTGCCTGCAACTGAAAGGATTATAAGGCATAACAGACAGATTAAAGACAATAGTATAGTACAGATAGGGGAGACAGCACAGCTTTAGATGATGGTTTCTCGACTCGACGTGAGAGTCGTCTAATCTGCAGGTGGGATTGAGAGAGTGCGAATGTCTGTTTGGTGTAGTGGTGTGGGAACCAGGTAAGGTCTGTTACAACCAATATATAATCATATTTCCCATGACGGTAATATGCTACATATATATTGTTACCTGAGCAAAATGGACAAGTATATAATATGTTATCAAACTATAGAAACTATACTGTGAGAGAGTTAAATAGAAATGCCACCTCGGATTCGCTCCTAACCCATCTTTAACTGGTGTGAGGCGATGGAATCGAATGCTAATGAGATGCTGGTATTATGGGACATAAGCACCAGCTCGCGTGTAGGCTCGCCTTCAGATGGGAGATCCACTGTAGACCTTGTTCTGAGCGTTATAACTTATACGCAAGGACCGCAGCGCGTGGGGGTATTGAATTTCTGAGATTCCCACAGGGTCCCGACACTGGTGTGTAAGAATGCCCTTTAAAGGGGCCAGAATCTCAGAGTAGAGCATGTAGTTTATAAATTTACCACTAAACTGTGCTGGAATCCCAGATCGATTTGTACTTCACAAAATCAGAGGGCAAAAGTAAGCGACACAGGTTATCTTGACCCAAATCCATATGACCCTTCAGATGTGGCTGTATATATACATACAAGGCCCCATGTCTACCAAAGGCCACCTAGTAGACTGCAGGCAGTCTTGAGTGTTCTGACAGCCTTCAAACATGCACTGTAAAAAGTGTTTTTAATTTAAACACATGTACCTGAACACATTGAAGTTTAACAATTTCATTGCAGGGATATGGCCACTGGTGATGGGTGAGCCTACAAAATTGAAATTATTATTAGTGGGCAAAGCCAGTTTGGCTGGCCCAATGGAATATTCTGTACAGCACTATCTATTCATTATTGATGCCATACCTCTGCAGGACGCTTTTCAACCCAAAAAAATGATCAAAAAAGTTATTTTCCACCCTTTCTCATTAAAAATTAGACCTAGTGAACAAAATTACACACCGTCAAAATAATTCACCTGTTTTCCTACTCAGGGATGCAAAAAGCATCCGTGTACCCCTACTGGAACCCCTGAAAAAATCCTAAAGTAGACCTTACCAAGAAAACATCACTTTTTCCTCACTATGGACAAACATGAATGTACTAGCGTGGACGTTTCATCTTTCTTTTTAAAGTGTTTTATTTCGGGAAAATAATACAGATACATCAAAAGATAAGAAATGCATTAAACCTAGCATGTGCGCGTTGCATTCCTTCCGCTAGGGCTCCTATGATTTACTATTATTACAGTTACGTATACAATTCAATGGTATGGCTATCACTGCGTTATTACAAAAATCTCATAAATATTACAATAATGGTGCGGCCGATCTGAGCTAATTACAATTGGGATTTAGATTGTAGTTTGATGAGATGAGATGAGTGATGAGGGGGATTGGGTTTTGAACAGTTGTAAGGGGTTTTCAACATGATACCATAGTACAAAGAGAGCATGATTATACATTATAGGAATCCTTTGCACCTATAACTACATGAAGCAGTTATCATATCCTTTCTTAATAGCTAGTTTAAATTTGTTAAGGTCTTCTATGACAGTATATTCACTTTTTAGCATGTTCCACCCAGATATGGCCCTGTAAAGACAGCTTCTAACCACAATTGGTTTTAACGACCTAGGTATAACTAACCTGACACCCTGATGTCTTCGGGTGGGTAAAGTTCTGATATCAATGTATTTCAGAACTTTGCCATGTAGTGTTAATCCTATGGGATATGACATTTTGGATTGTGTGAGACGCTTTTTGTCAGATCAGAATGGGGTAGGAGCAGATCTGTGGACAAAACTATGGTATGTTGGGGCTGGTGTAGGTGGGTAGGGGTAGGAGCAGGGGTAGCGGTAGACATGCACACTATGCGTACACACTAGACATGCATGCTAGGCATGCACACTCGGCATGCACACTAGGCATGCACACTGTGCATATAGGGTAAACCGCCCATATGTGGCCCTGTTGAGGAGCTGAAACCCACAGGACTGATTATATATTATTATATTGATTTCTATGTAATATATTGTGAAAATGCTGATTAAAGTAAGGTACCCTTTGGACATTGAATTGGTACCATGACTGGCCCACCTTGTACCTTGAGTGGCCCACTCCAATAAAACACTGTTTATGCATCTGTAACTTGCTAAATGTGGGCTCTGGGCATAATTATATCCATTTCTGCTTCTGGGGACATAGTGTACCACTGAACATTAAATCAACATTTAGGAACTTTTCCATGCATAACATTATTTTATGTTCTTATGATATGGTTCACCAAAAAACAAAGGTCTTGACTGTGGGGAGACCGGAACCAGGGACCTCTCACACTAAAGATCTAAGCCCTGCCTATGTAGCCACAGGGGCTGGACAAGTGTAGGGAGTGTAGAAGTACCCCCCACTTTTTGTTCACTCCGACCTAAGCTGTGGCTATAAGGTATAACCTATATTTATAGGGACCATTAACAATCCTGACATAGCTCATAAAACATACACATAAGGTCCCTTATTACAGAAGGTGTGGATCTGAATTCCCAAGGTACATACTCACACAGTCTCAATGTCATACAAGTATAGCTTTCAGCAGTTCTAACACCATGTATCCAGAATAGGGTACAGGTACAGTATTGGCCTAGCACACAGAAGATCCTGGGTTTGAAACTTAATGGACCAGTTTTTCTCTGACCATAAATCAGGTTGATTTCCATGTACTTCTATAGTCAAAAATAATGAAAAAGACATTTTTTGTTTATTGGGTCATAGGGGGGGGGCATCCATTTATTTTGGATCTTAGAATAGATCTCATCCTACACCTAGCATATTATAACCTATACTGTTGGTGGGCCACTCATGGTTGATCCCCTGGGCCACTTTAGGTACTCCTATAGTGGTGACAATCAATCAGTAAAAACTACCTAATTAATATAGGATTTTCACCAAATGAAGATGGCATGTTAATGTAAAGATAATATGTGTGGTAAACAAGGTGAAAGTTTGGATCTTACTGGAATACTATAGGCACACTGTTGAGGTATAAAATGTCTTTTTCTTGAAACCTCTCAATGAAGAGAGGGCTACATGTCGCACAAACATGTTGTGTTTGGCACTCTGTAGAAAACGCTGTGGCTACTCTATGGAGAATATAAACTGTGATATTGGTACATAATTGTCTCTTCTTTCATACCTGTATTAACAAATCAGGAAAAAATGACCATCAAGACTGGTGTATAGAGGTATAGATGGGCCACTATAGGTACTTGTCCTGTAGGGGGGCCACTTAGGGGCGGTTTACCCTACACTAGGCATGCACACTCGGCATGCACACTTGCAATGGACACAACAGGCATGCACACTATGCATATACACTAGGCATGCACACTCGGCATGCACACTTGCAATAGGTCGAGTTACATATACAGTTCTGCTACGTCACAGTGTAGGCAAACACAGGCTACAAGTGGTTAGGTAGCTGCACCATAATACCCACACACCTGGGTTATTACATTAAACTGTATTTCTAGTTGCATCTGGGGTATAGTGATCTACAGGTTACATTATACAATGTATTGTAATAACTGTGTGTGATCATGTGTACCTCATGATGCACATAAATCTATTTATATCTATATACAACTGGCTGATTCAGGGTCACCCTACCTAGATGTCACAGCCCAGTGGTTTGTTGACCCACTGTACCTCCCATGTAAATAGAAAAATCAAGTATATGTAACTCGACCTATGCCCAGTGGGCACAGCAACACTTAATAAGTGACTAATAAGCTCTCCAATGAAGTGCTTCCCAGGAAACTGGGGTGAGGCTAGAGCATGCTAGTGCCAGCTAGGGCGAACTACTTTTGTGCCTAGCTCAAGGGGTGAGGTAGTGTGAGCTTTGGGGTGAGGTGCCCTAGCCCTTCCATATGCCCACCCAATCCCACCCAGTGGCTAGCTGGTGGTGGGGGAACTTGGGTGAGAGGTGGGTGAGGGCTTGCACAATGTGTGGGGTTGTCCAGTGTGCAGTATTATATCAGTTACTTATCTGTCAAGACCTCACACCCACACTGTAGTATAGTGGTCAGCACCGTCGCCTTGTACCCCAAAGGTCCAGGGTTCGTGACTCGGTCATGTCAACCTACCCACCATTTTTTCTTCATAAAAATAGAAAATTGAAGATAAAATGGTGGGAAGGTTGACATGGCTGAGTCACGAACCCTGGACCTTTGGGATACAAGGTGACTGTGATGACCACTAGACCACCATGTGGGTACAAGGTTGGGATATCTAAGGAACCTATATGTATTGTACATTGGAATGTTTTAACCTTTTGTTCCTAGCATTGCCCTCACACAAGCCTGAATCTTGTGCTAGCCCTATCCAGCTCTCTGTGATGTTGCCCAAATCCAGGCTTGATGGCTGGGACTGTGTGGCACTGTGGAAGAGTTACAAGAGGGGCTTGCAGTAGCATAAGGAAAGCCCTAATGCAGCTATGATGTGAGTTCTCCCAGTTGCCCCGTGTTTTAAGAACAATAGACCAGTGACATGTATTTTGTGGACAATTGTAAAGTTACATTAGTAAAAATTAGAAAAAATGGTGGGTAGGTTGACATGGCCGAGTCTTGAACCCTGGACCTTTCACATACAAAGCGCCAGTGATGACCACTATACTATCGGATCTGTGTTGGGTGGCCATATAAAGGAACCTCTATTTATCCACCATGGCAATACACAACCTATACTAAATACTGGTGTGCATGCTTGGGGGACCTTGGGTAAGGTGGTGTGCCAGCACACAGACCAGAGGGTCACCCTCAGTGTGGGTTTGGGCAGAGGAAGCTATAGGCACAAGGCTTGCCCAGTCTAGCACATAGGGTGAGCTTCTACACACAGGGCTCACCCTACCTTGCTCTATGGGCAATGCTCGCACTAGTCTCACCCTTCCTCACCCCAGTTTCCTGGGTTATTATCCATCTATATTGTGGCTAGAATGTAAGAACTATTAGTCAGCTAATCTGCAGCACTTATTAAGCCCTTCCAAAGCAGTGGTTATCAAGAGGTTCAATAATTCAGCTAATAAGGGCAACAAAAGTCAAATTTATTCAAAGATTATAATTGTGACACTACCGCACTGCTATAAAGCAGCACTTATAAGTGACTTGCTCTGCAGTTCTTATTAGGCACTTCAAATCAGTGATTAGTAATAAGCTGAAGTGTGCCACTATTTAAAAAGGAATTCCACTGAAACTTTCTGCTGTTTATTCAAGCATATAACATTCATAAGCAGCTCAGTATACATACATTAGAAATTCATGATTGTTGTACAAATTAATGTTGTCAATGGGAATCGAACTCCTTACCTCCAGATGTAAAGTCCAGTGTGCTATTGCATGAGCTAGTGGGGCTGATGATAAGTGGTGGTCCTAAACCTTACTGTACCCCTAGCATACCCTAGGTACACTGCAAAAGCAGCCCCTCATATATCATGCTCACGCACTGGCTAAAAAGGGCTTTATTTGCAGTGAGATACAAGCAAAAACTGTCTTATTTGAATCTGATTGAATGAAAAACTCTCTCAATTCATTTTGGAAATAGATAGAAGTATTATTCTCTTCAACTATGCACCCATGCTCTTTGCGTAAAGGAAAAGCAAAAGGTTCGGATGAGTTTTTCTCCACTTCTTTTCGGTTTTGAAAAGTGTTTTTCAAGCCTCTCACAATATACAGAAAAGTGGGAATAGAAGTATTATATCAAAATTGAGTTTGTATTGACAGTGTACAAGTCATAGTCAACCACTGTGAACACATCCTAGCTCCTGACCCTGGCGAAACTGACACACCTGATAACCAACTGGTGACTGTGGTGCAATGTGCCTTGACCGTACTCACTGTCAGATAGCGTGGGATTGCTGCTGTCACAACCTTTTCTCAGAGTCTCCAGTGGTCCATTGTAGCCTTTTCCCCTCCCGGCTAGGACCACCTTCGTCAACACTGATATCTGCTATCTTTTTACCAGTCGCAAGTGTATTGTGCTTCTACGGGCTGAAGCGGATCTGTGCAAGTCTCATGGGAGACCAGGACACCGAAGGTTCACTGCAGTCTGTCTACTGACACTTACAGACACGACTCCTGTCAGGACAACTCTTGGGAAAATTTGGTGCCATAGCTCCTTCTGGGATCGCACCCAGGACCTCTCACACACAAGTCCAGAGACATGCTCATTAGGCCACCAAATTTCCTTGTAGAATCATGGTGTTTTCCCCCTTCAAATAGGTACCAGAACAGAAGACAACTAGGAGACACAAAGTATTCTCAAAGATCACACAACTTCTTAGCATTACCAGTCAGCTATGTTACTTACCCTTTGGTATTAATATGTTATGACATAAAGTGGTTCTTAGACAATACAAATACAGTCCTTATTAAGGGATGTCAATGCACTGACTAATAAGAACTTAATTTGCGGGCTTAACATCCATTATAAAGAAGATGGTTAATCAGCTATTAACAAGCCCTGCTTTTGCAGCCCTGCAGAACCTCTAATAAAGCCTTACATGTGATGGTTATTAGACAGTGAAAAAGCAGCCCTTATCAGGGCATATTGATTCACTGCTTGATAAGGACTTATCTTGCACTGACTGATAAGAACTTAATTTGCAGGGCTTAATATTCATAACAAAGACAATAGTTAATCAGCTATTAATAAGCCGTACTTTTGCAGCCCTGCAGAACCTCAAATATTGGTCTTACATGTTATCAGGGGTTGTTGATACACTGTTTAATAAGGACTACAAATGTAGGCCTTCTTAGTTATTATGAAAACCACCATTAATAAGTCCTGTTTCTGTAGCCCTTCAGCTGTTGTAGCTAACCAGAGCTGCATGGCCCCACCTAATAAGGGAGGCATATGTAGCCCTGCATGTGCATCACTTATTAAAAGCTTAATATTCAGTGCATTATTGAGTACAAATACCATGCTAAATGTTACCAACTATTGTGTGCTGCCTGAATGGATAATACGCCCTGCAAGGTCATAAGCCACCAGAGCAGCTACTAATCAGTGGTGGTGTGCCCACTGGGTGGACACAACAGGCATGCACACTCCAAGCAGCTACCCTGAGTCTTTTGTGATTAGGTTCACACACTAGATTTTTGTTGATGTTATCTGAATTATCATGGATGTTAAACAATATTATAGATACTGTATTTAACTAAGGAGAGCCTTACATGGGCAAGAGCCTGTACAAGGAGTGGTAGAATAATACTAGTGGGCTGGCCAAACTGCCCTCCACCAGTTTTCACCGTTGTAGCTCACCCATCACTGGCAGCCATATCCCTACACATGTTTACAGATAAACGTTTTAAGATCTTGCCATCAATTGCAATTATGTTTGGATGAAAATGTTTAAATTATATACACATTTTTTACAGTGTTTGAGTAAGGGAGTGATCATTTTTTTAACAACAGGGGGGCTGTTGTTTTTTCCAGGCTGAGCGCACCATCTTTTTTCACTCCCCCCCCCCGTCAACGGGTTGACATTTTTTATTCCTCCCTGGGGGTCGAAAATCCGCGCGCGCGTGGGCCCTTTGAAGCATAGTAAAGCGCGGCCTTTTTGGCCCAAAACAGGCCACTTTTTTTATACCCCCCCAAACAGGTGGAGTACTAGAATGGCAGAACAGGACCGCCTGCATAAACAGACAGCCTGTACTTTCAGGCCGCCCAGCCTGTGCTTTCAGGTCGCCCCTATACACTCTCCCAGCACAGCAGGCTGGTAAGACAGGCTGGGAGCCTGGTGAAGCAGGTGGGGCTTCAGGCTTTCACACCTTCTCCAAGCAGATACAGTGTTCTATGTGCCCCAAACCAGACAAAGTACAGATTCAAATTTTAATTACTCATAAATGCAACGGACTATGCACTAAATGCATATATAAGTTGGTAGGTAATTAGTTGATCTATATGCTAAAGGGGGCTTTATTTTTCGCAAATATCATATAAAAATCGCAAATATGATTATATAAAAGCTATGGTAAAGAACACAGTGCTGTAGCTATACAACCCTGTATACCGGGCTGAGTGACCTGGAATAATGGGCTGGGTGTGTTATGCAGGCTGTCCTGTAAGTCCAGGCAGTCTTCCACCTGCCAAAGAGGGGTTCAAAGTTTTTACACCCCTCCGATCAAGGGGTCCAGAATTTTTTGACCCCCCCAAACCCTCCTCCCCCTGTTGATAAAAAATGATCACTCCCTTAGGGGTGCTGTGTGGGGGGACGTAGCTGACCCTTATCATCTGGTATCTACGTTCAACCAAGCATAAGATGACATACTTCCCCAGGCCTATACATGTATAATTATTATACACACACATATATATATATAGCCTACCTGGTATAAATAGGTAGTCGACCCTAGTTCATGGCCAACCAGGCATGCACACATGTCCCATATATGTAACCTAGGATACACATTATATGTCTGGGACACCTGCTGCACAGTACAGAGCTAACCCACAACAGTGCCACATGTGTACACATTGGGAGATGTCATGATAGATTGACAACATGACAGATCATGGAGGTAATCATACCTACGACACATTTGGGAATAGGAAAGATGACAACCAGAAGAAAGAAGGTAAGTTCCCTTTGCGCAAGGCAAAGACATAGTCCCCTATGCGTTGCACAGTAGCTTCCCATACCTGTTGACGTTTCCATACAACTAATAAGTGGATATCTAAAACATTACCATGACTATGATCATTCAGGTCATATGTTTTATTACACATCTAATTTATCAGGTCTGCGAATCATGGAAGGTTGGGAAAATTCAGAGCGGAAATCTGTACTTGTACTTTAGGCCACTTAAAAAAATACAATGCTTTCTCATCACAGCGCACATAATAAAACTCAGCTTTTCAGGAAAACTTTTTTGCATTTTTTTTTGCATCTTTTAAATGAAAAATATGATAGAAATGGACAAATATTGGCATATTTGGTATCAAATTAAAGCTAATGCTGCCAGTAATGCAGTAAAATAGAAATAACTTTTAAAGATCAATACATTCCTAAGTACTAAAATTTGAATTTTGGTTATGAAAAAGATATATTAACATATACATTTTTGCCCGCAAGTAAAAAAAAAGAAGAAAAAAGCCTCCCTTGTCATATTTTACAGTCCTTGGTGATGAGAAACCACTCTTTTTTGTCTGCCTTAGTTGACAATATATCAACTAAGTGTTTATTACTGAACAACATATCATATTCTTTTCTACAAAAATTGTTACGATCATGTGTGGGCTGGTGTGTATGTGCACAGTATGTCCACTGAATGTTCAGAGGGATTTCCCCGGGTACTAGTACATCATAGGTGCTCCCATTGATTATACAAAAAAGTACTACCACCAACTGTAATTAACCACACATAATGGATGGCGTGCTTGTTAAGAAGCTAACTCACAGGGGGTAATTATATACTATTTATACTTATAGGGATTGACTGTTATGAAAGTTATGAACTAGTGATCGTAAATATTCATTATTATAAGTCCCAGATAGGATTATGTAAGAGCAGGAGATAATATAGGACTAGATGGCTATTTAGGACCATTATCTGATGTACATTAATGATATTGAACGTATAGCATAGGCCATGTGAAATGTGAGAGAATTAGAGCCAGATGGAGAGTGGAGAGACAGTACATGAAGCTATGGTGTTTGGCTCAGTTCCTACCAACATAGAATACGATGCCAAGTTCTCCTAATTATGCCATTTACATGGATCGCTCTTTGGCCTTATCTGTTCATACCTACTAGTACTTTAGGATACAGCCACCTTGCACCCAGAGGCTCCCACCCCTGCTAAATGTTAGTACCCATACCTTTCCATACTCAACTTGATTGTTGCTACAGTCAGACCAACCTCCATGGTATAATGTGGATAATAGGCCCGACCAACATCTCCCATTTCAACAATATTTCAAATATGATATAGCACATTGTATCAACAGATCAATATCTATCATACCTATCCTGTGGTGTAATTTTTAAATATTCCCACTAGAAATCCCTCAAAAAATGAAATAAATAATTGACCAAAATGTGTGGTAATTTTCTACAGCATAGAGCTCTATGGGATGCTCTTGCTAACTGATAACACTGAATATCTACATTTTTGACAACCCAATGCAAGGGTAATGGACTGAGGGGAGTTACTTGTTACCATGTGTGAACAGCAACAACTCTCATACATATCTACCGGAAACTAGAATAAAACAAAGAACAAAGGCTGCATTTGATCACCCTGACTCTGAGTCATTTGTGATGTCAATCACACGCCCATTCGGAAATTATTGGGTAGATCATGGCATATTGTTGTTGTACATGTTATGAGCAATAAATCTATAAGATATATATTTTTTAAAGATTTTCTGTATGCAGAGCCCAAGTCTCGACTCAGTCTCCAACATCAAATCCAAGCTTCTAAGTAAACTAACAACAACCAATTATTATGGTATAAATATGACAGTTTCTAATGAATTTGAAGTTTGTAGTCATGTTCATCACATTATATCTTCCTCTCCTTTTACAGCGGTTACTATGGAAGAGGTACTGGACGATGTCGGATTTGGCTGGTCACAAATCAAGGTGCTGCTGGCATGCGCCATTGCATATGTAAGTTCCTGTATTTTCAACATATCCATCATACATCCCTTTGGTAGATATTAAGGTGTCTGACCATGGCCTAGAAAACTGCATTTTCCATGTTACATAAGGAGGGTTCTTGGTATGAATTAAGATATCACAATGATGAAAGAGAGCATGCATTATTATATCTTTGGACAGTGCGTTATGGGAACATTCACAAATTATGTCACCTTTTTTGGGGCCATTTTCAGGACTGGTCTTGTAAAAGTGCCTGTGGAATATCAGTCTTCAAACATTTTCTTGATAAAGAAGCACTAACCAGATCTTGAATAAGCGCCTGTCTTGTATTAGTGCAGGGACTAATCATGCCTCTGAATCAATAAATGCCAGGCCCTCATAGATGATGGAACATATGAATCTACCGTAAATTCTCATGTATAAGCCTAACTCACATATATAAGCCACACCTAGACTTTGGGAAAATTCTATAAGCCTCATAGGGAGTCTGAATAAGGCTAATTCAGTACTGTAGTAATAGCAAAAACTCGTGTACAAGCCACCCCTTGACTTATGGGGCCGATTACATAAGTCACACTGATGATATGACTATTAGTTGCGACCTCTATGTGTGAGAATTTACACTAATCATACATAAATGTAAATATATTAAAACTTGAATAGCCTTCTCCTCACTGATATATATATATATATATATATATATATATATATATATATATATATATATATATATATATATATATATATATATATATATGTGTGTGTGTGTGTAGACTGGTACCAGTCTAAAGCACTTTCTGCACAGTGTGACAATGGCCAATTAGTTGCCATTTCTACTAGATAGCAGACATACTGTTACATTGACATCAGTTATAATGGGCACAATATCAGTGGAATTCCCTCTGCCTAATTAGTCATTTTCATTTCACTTATATCTATGCTCTATACTGTTGTGTTTATTCATAAATATGTCTGAACTTAAAAAGGTGATGTCACACAGACCTTGACACCCCCCACCCCCCACCCCCATGTCACTTTTTGGCACTAAACCCAAACACCCACCCAACCCCTAGCGGGTGACGTCATTTGTGAACATTCTTTTAATATTACAAGTTAATGATCTCCTTAAGAACTTTTAGGTGTCAGATGGAATGGAAGTTATGGTGATCACCATGCTGGGCCCCGCCCTGGCGTATGAGTGGCACATCACAGCTTTCCAAGAGGCTCTCCTTACTACGGTGAGTAAGACGAGCAACTCAGCATATATCATACTGCGATGTAACAACCCATGGTAGCAATGGGGTATCAGAGAAATTTAAGCGTGCACAATATCTAGCAATTAGGCCTATCTATAACCTTTAAATTGTTATTTCATATAATAAACTCATGACGATTCATCGAACTTCACTTATTATGGGAGGCTTCTTTTTTAGAAAGCCATGCATTAATTTAACTTTCGGTTCGGTATTTTCTTTAGCTGGGATGCTGTGGCCATAACTAGATGAGCCTTTAATTGATTAAAATACTCTTGTTGAATATCCCATATATAATGGAACTAACAATTACATGTATAAACTTGAAAAACTGTCTGTTTTAGAGTCGAATACAGCTAAACTGTTTTCTCCATCTGCCATACAGTGCGTGTTCATGGGACTGAGTATCGGTGCTCCATTCTTTGGTTATGTGGCTGATAACTACGGGCGGCTCACGGTATGTAGCATGTAGCATCAAACTATATCCACATTCTATTCATATTGACATCATAACTAGCACAGTTCATGTTCATGTTTTTTTACCCTGTACTTTAGTTTATAGATGTATTGATCGTGATGTTTTGGCAATGTGCATTTCAGGCCGGCATGCAGACATTAAATTGAAATAAAACAAAAGATATTTACCTTTTATACTGTTTTCTGTCATGCAGTACGATCTATCATTTTAGAGAAAGGACAATATTAGCGCTCTACTTGCCCAGACGATCTGGCGTCATATCTATAGTGGCCTACAACTAGTGCATCTTTTGTCATTTGACCGAATACCTGTTAAGCAAATCGTTTTGTTTTATAGAGTTTGATTCTTTGTTCGGTGTGGGCCCTCTTTTATGCGGTATTGATTACCATTGCACCAACCTATGGATGGATCGTCGTCCTCAGGACGTTCATAGGTATGGGCATCGGGGGAGGCATGCAAGTGTACGTATCATTATGGATCAGAAATGTAACCAGCCATACATGTATACATGAGTATCCCAGCTAACAAAAAAACGTTACTTTACGTCAAAATAACGTTCTAAAACTGTCTATAACGTTTTGCCATAGTGAGGGGCCTTAGAGAAACGTTATAATTATAACGTTAAATAACGTTACAAAATGCTGTATAACGTTTTTTGTTTACTGGGATGGGTGATGCATAATACCAATCAACGTCAAATGTGGCGACCATTTAGGCAAGATTCTTTAAACCACTGCCAGAATTACTGTCCAAAGCTTCCCGAAAGCCAATGATGAATAAATCTGAAGCAAATCGTCCTCTTAGGATGACCTTGTTAATTAGATTTATCATGTCAGTTTCTGAAGTGCACCGAAAATGGTGACAAAATCAGAGCTGATGCAGTCATGAGAACTACAACTGGCATAGAGGCGAAAAGAGCGGCCTATGAATGCGAAACGAGTGAGGAATGGATTAATATGGAGGTCCCTGCAATGCGTATGTGCCTACTTAGAAAGTTCACAAAAAACCCAGACAAGAAAGCTGCGCTGCTCAACACAAGAGGATCTGATCTAGTGGAGTGCACCTTAAACGACTTTTGGGGGGCTAAAGCCAAATTTAATGACAAGATATTTAATACTGGCACATACAGAGGTCAGAACATGTTGGGGAGGCTCTTAACAGAGCTGCGGGATCAACTAGAGAAGGGCGAACGCAGTGCGGCGCGAAAAAGCTCAAAGCATCGGGGGGAGAGTGTCCAAGACGCGGCGTCCCTGACAACGTCTCTGGGACGGAACCTCGGCCTGGAGAGTGTAGTAAGCCCTATCGTGGCCCGCGAGAGCTCACACGAGATCAATGGCCGTAGGCAACAGGACGAAGAAGAAGACGAGAACGATACGCTGTTGGCATTATCTGGAACTGAGGGAACAGATTCATCAATCGAGGCCCTTTGTGAAGACGAGTAGTGATGGATTTACTCGATCGAAGAGTGGAAGTAATTGGGGATGGCAGAGCGAGATGGTTAGAGGACTATGACTACCGTAACCAGCCAAGTCTTCAAAGAATGACAGTGTTGAACGGCGGTACAACAACCAACATGGCCGACCTGTTGTCAATACGACTATTGGACCCCGACCCATTGGATGTGGCTGTAATATTACCCAGCGTGAATGACTTCATGAACATCGAATACGAAGTGACTAAGATCGGTAAGGGCCCGGGACCACGTAGTGCGCTACTAAAGAGTCACAACATTACCACTATGGTGACTGATGTGATTTGTGTTTTGACCAACATGGTTGAGAGAGCCAGACTACTCAGACCGGGCGTGACCATTATAATAGCTACCTTGTATGGTGTAAAGCTGAGTAAGGCTAATCTAAATTTGTCAGGCGAACCTTGCAATCTTGACAATACTACGAATGCTCACCAGAAACTAAGTGAATGCATAGTGTATGGTATTAACCGTCATATATTGCGTTTCAACAAAGACAGAGGTGTCCCGACACCTAGAATTGACTCAATACTCCACAACAAAAATCCTGCAACTGGACGTTGGACACATAGCTACTACCGCCTGCATGATGGAGTCAGAGCCAGCCACGACTACCACATCACTACCATTGACCAAATAGCACAGTGTGTCAATTTGCTAAAGTGACTTGGTCTTCTAGGTGTTCACTGTATTGCTTCATGTGTAAACAGTATATGGTGCATGTTGAATTAATTAATATCTATTGTGCTGGTTGTGCCTTTGATCATTCATAACTACCGGTAAACACTTCTAATATGTAATGGTGACGCTGTTTGTAATTTTGATTGAATTTTGAGTCCACCCAGGACCATAGAGGGGTTGATAGCTGTGATCATAATTGTGATAACAATAGTCGATATCATATATACCTCATTGGTGTCTTTTGAACTAAGGTCTAATGTATAATTTATATAACCTATAATATTTTAAAAAAACTACCGTTAAACACTGCTGAATATGTGATAGTGAATGCGTTTGTAATTCCTGATCTTGAATTGAGGCCACTCAGGACTGTTGACTAGTGATAGCTGTGATTGTAATTGTGATAACAATAGTCGACTATGTATTGGTGTCTTTTGAACTAAGATCTAATGTATAATCTATATAACCTATAATCATTTAAAACTACCGGTAAATACTGCTAAATATGTGATGATGATTACGTTTGTAATTACTGATCTTGAATTTTGAGACCACTTAGGACTGTAGGAGGGTTGATAGCTGTGATTATAATTGTTATAATATTAGCAGATATTATGCATATCGTTGGGCGTTGTGTAAAAGGTTTAATGGAGTCGAATTTGTTTTCTAAAAAGTCAAGGAAGATGGAAATGTCTTGTATATGGAGTAAAGTGTATTGTTGGTTACAGTGTTTATGGTACGACAGGATGCTACTGTGTTGCTGATGACTGTTTGTTAATGCTATACATCTCGCTTTATATTTATATATCTATTGGAATCTAACTTTGAAATCGAGATACTAATATTTATAGATCCATAGTTTGGTATATATAAACTAATGTTTATAGGGATTTGTAAGAGCTTAGTCGTGGTGTTGGAGGGGTTTCTGAAGTGCATGAACTTTGCTAGTCTGGCCTCCAATCATGATGAAGATGTGTTTGCCACCGTGACTATATGTAGTTAGTATGCTTGATGTCGATACAATTATGTGATGAGTACGGAATTATGACGTTAAATTTGAATGCATGCAGGGGATGCAAATGCAAAAGCTGATATATATATATACTATTTTTCTTCTCATATTTGGAATCTAACTTTGAAATCGAGGTTCAAATACTTTGGATAAGTTGTATAATTAGTAGTGCAGTATAAAGAGATTGTCAGAAATATACGGTACTCAAGCCGTTTGATAATTGTGTCTTCTACACAACTTGGTAGCTTTGGTAACTGTGTTAAAATACACAGGTACTTGTTTGTTTGTGTCTTTTTTGTTGTCACCAACCTGACTGTCGTAGGCTGGTGACTCGGTATGGTAATGTCTGATTGAAATTGGTTTAATGCACCTAGGGTTGTACCGTGAATCGATAAAACGGGGAAGCCGAAGCTGTATTAATTAATTCCTTACTAAGCTTTACCGATACAATTGAAATAATCTTAGGGTTATTTAGCATATTATTATTAGTATAAATAAGCACTGCTTGGTGTTCTATAAGACACTCAGTGATATTGATTGTGTGCCTTGACACTTAAAAGTGTCAGTTGTGTTTTGACTATTGATTGTAATGCTTGTTTAAAATTGATTAATTATTACGCACCTAGGGTTGTACCGTGTATGAACACAAATCAACCCTGCACTCTGAGCCCTACTAGTTAGCGCCTGAGGCATTATGTTTACACCGAATTTGATTATGTATGTTTCTGTGTCTGTAGGTATAGTTGACTCCTGTATGAGATATGGTTGGGGGTTGCGTGTGACTAGTTATGACATATCTTAGCTATACTCAGCTTGGCCAGTGTAAAGGATTTAAGTTACTGAATATGAATGTTCAAAGTCTTCGAAGCAAGATTGAGAAGATGAGGAAAATTGAATGGAATGTTGACCACATGAGTATAACGGAAACATGGTTGAATAGGGGTGATCCTGACTGGACGGTTAGCCTACCGGGTATGACCTTTTACAGACAGGACCGCCTTGATACTCGTAGAAAGAGTGGTGGTGTGGGATGTTATGTGCCTAATCATTTTGCGGCTTATACAACAATAGTTAATGAGCTAACCTTTACTCATAAGGACCTTGAATGTCTGGGTCTGTTAACCAAATTTCCCGGTCAAAAATTCAGAATTATTCTGACATTGTACAGACCTCCTAAAGGCTCTAATTATAATAAATGCTATAAAATGTTAAAAGCTTTGATAAAGCTGCCTGTATGTAGAAATAGGGAGCTGTGGTTGATGGGAGACCTAAATGTTAACACACTTCATCGTAATAGTCCGAAATGTAAAGCCATGTTTCGTTTTGTAAAAACTGGTAAATTAAAATATCTCCAAACCAAGCCGACACACTACCATCCCTATGGTAAATCCACCTTAGACCATGTATATACAAATTGCAAACATGTGAGGGCTGCAGGGGTTGTGAATGACATGTACGGGGATAACGCCCCTGTTTATGTTATTAAAAAGCAAACAAAGATTGTCAAAAACCGAGATATCAAAATGGTTACCGGTAGGTCGTACAAGGGATATGACGCTGAAAATGTTAGGAATTACATTGGACTTAGTGACTGGGTTCTTCCTGCTGGTTGTAATTGTGATCGGTATATTGAGGATTTTATTGTTAAGTTAGGCGAGCATCTGGATGTACATCACCCCATCAAGAACTTTGCTGTGTATACCCAATTAGCCGAAGGTTTTACACCTCGTATTATGAATTTAATTAATCTAAAAAATAGATTGTTGAACAAGTCAAGAAAGGTAAGGCCTGGCATTTTTAATACGTACTTGGTGACTGTCAGAGCCATTGATAAGCGTGTGAATATTATTTTGGCCTCTAACAAGCTGCAGAGCATTAAAGCTAAACTTGAGCGGTTTAAGGACGACCCGGCTAGATTTTGGAGTGAGGTAAATGTGGTGTGGAAAGGACCGAAAAAAGCTGTAACCATGAAGTTAAAAGGGGACGATGGTGTCTTTGTGGAAAATTTAGACCTTGCTAATTATGTGAATGCCTATTATAGCAAGATAGGCCAAGATTTGGCGGCTGCCTTCATTAATGTCAGATTACCGGTACCACTAGCTGATGTAGATTTTGATCTCGATCGTCCTAAACTATCGCTTTATATTTTGGACTTAGATCAAATACTTAAATTGGTAAGGAAAATTAGGGTGAATAAATCTTCTTGCATCCCCAATATTAAATCTAGAGTAATTAAGGATGCCTTGCTACATAAACCATGCATTCTTGCAAATATTGTAAATAATTCGATTGTTACGGGTGTTTTTCCGGATAGTCTGAAAAAGGCGGTTGTGGTGCCGTTACCTAAAGGGGGAGATCTGACATTGGTGACCAACTGGAGGCCTGTGAGCCAGTTAAGCTTATTCTCTAAGTTGTTAGAGAAGGCTGTCCATTCACAATTAATGGCCTACTTACTTCAGCATGACCTGATTAGTGAAAAACAATTCGGCTTCATGCCAGGTCGCTCTACGACAGGGGCTTGTGTTGGACTAATCCAAAGACTGTATGAGTGTGTCAATAGGGGTGAGGTGGTTGCCGTGGTCTTTTTCGACCTGAGGAAGGCTTTCGACACGGTCAACCACCTCATCCTGTTGAATAAGCTGTATGAAATTGGATGTAGTAGTTTGTGTGTAAATTGGTTTAGGTGCTATCTGGCTAACCGGTTTCAGACCACTGCTGTCCCGGGACCCTCGGGAGAGTTTTTTGTGTCTGATGAATGCGGTATATCGTGCGGAGTTCCGCAAGGTTCTGTTTTAGGACCGCTGCTGTTTAATATTTACATCAATGGTATTGTAGGTTCGTTGCAGCATTGTGATTATTTCATGTATGCCGACGACCTTGCTATATTGGTCAGTAATAGGGACCCTGTAATGGTGCAAAGTTTGTTACAAATTGATGTAAATGCCCTGGTTGATTGGTGTGATAATCATATGCTTACTGTTAACTCCTGTAAGACCCAGATACTCTGGTGTCGCAGTGTTGGAGATAACAGAGATCTTGAAGGTAATACTATATTTTTGAAACAGCAGAAGTTGAAGGCTGTTTCCAGCTTTAATTACCTGGGAGTGTTAATTGATGCGACCTTAAGTTTTGCTCCACATTGTGATAAAGTGTTGAAATCAGGTAGTGTGGAACTGACACACCTGCGGAGATTGAAGAAACATATGGATACTACCTTAGCACTATTAATGTATAAACAAATGATAACACCGGCACTTGAATATTGTTCTTTCGTGTTTGAAAGTGGCCCGGAAGGTACATGCAGGGAATTACAAACCATACAGAATCACTGCCTTAGATGTTGTTTGGGTATTGTGGACCCGCGATTGATAAGCATTGTCAACCTTCATACTAGATGTGATTGTGATAAATTGGCCCTCCGTAGACGTCGTAGTATATTGAGTATAATGTACAAACATACGAGGAATGTAGAAAACTTAATTAGACCAAATAGGGTGCTTAGAAGTAATGCGTATCTCAAGGTGAAGTTGCAGCGACCAAAAGGGGAGTTGTATAGGAAAAGTCCGCTTTATGTGGGTTCATTAATTTGGAATGAAATTGATGCAGATGTTCAAAATGTTGCTACGCTTGCATTATTTATGTCAAAGATTTGAAGTTGATTACAGAACGTATATGCATGCTATTGTGGCCCTCGATTCTATTGTGATCTGATCCTAGCTGGTCTGATGAGCTGTATTATTGTCAAATGATATGGAATTGATGTTTAGTATGAGATTGAATTATGACCTGAACTATGTCCGCGAGAGTCTTACTATCTTCATTGCCTATGTTGTTTTGTCCTGTATTTGCTGTGTAGTGATATATGAAGTATTACTACTTGATTATTTCTTGATGTATGTGATGCATTTTGATACAAAGTTTATTACACTTTGAAGTTGGATATCATTATTATTATGGTATATTATGATTATTCATCCGCCAGATGACACGATATTGAAAGGCGCAACTTGTTGTGTATATTTTGTGTCAATAAATTTTCAAAAACTCAAAACTCAAACTCAAACTCATGCGTTAGCTGGACATTTAATCTTGTCTTTTGCATTTCCCCATTTTAGGGCTCGTTTTAGCATTTTTAAAAACTCCAAAATTCTTAGAAAATGTCCGATTTACAGACCGTAAAAACTGGCATGTAACAAAAAAAGGTGAAAAAGTGAAAAAAAAAGAGGGTGACCCGGCACTGTTTTTCTACACCCGGTCGGGTGAACAATTTAAAAAAAAATTGGCCTAGCTGATATACGTAAAATATGAACGTGAGTTACATGATGCTTTCTTTGTATAGTCAAAACATAAACTTTGTTTAGAACATAAACCTAAAATGACAAAGATTCATACAATTTCTTTTAAATCAGCCTTTCTTTATGAATAAATATATCATTAACCGTTGCTCGAAATGAAAAGTTTTTTACTTCCAACCTCTGTTCATGTTGCAGTATCACCTACTGTGGTGAATTGTTACCACAGAAAAATCGTGGGAAGTTGGGTGTTCTCCCTCTGGTAAGATTGACACAGTGTTATCAGTAGTCGTGCTATTGTCACTAACAAACTGGGTTAACATTATTAAACGGGTGTTCTCCATGACAGAAAGTTGATAATTATAGTATTATAGGGTAATCGATCTTACGATTGATTAGCGAACATCATCATCATGTGGATCTAACCCAGCCAACACACCCTAGTGGGCCCTAGATGGGTCACAGATGGGCTGCCCATCTGGGGCCCGCTTCGTTTTGATGGGGGCTATAAGGTGGGGCCCAGAAGGGCTTGCCCAGGTTTGAAGTGGGCTGGCCCTGTTCAGATCTAAGTGGGACCCAGGTGGGCTCTTTTATTTTGGGAACACATAATTGGGGGCGGGGGGGGGGGCAGACACAACATTTTCTTTAGCTATAAGCTTAGTTGTTATGTAGTTGATGACCATATATGTTAAGAGTAGTTACCAACAAGTTTTCCAGTGGGTCAATTAATTTATCTGCATTTAATGTCATCTCTTCCCTTTATTTAAGGAGGAGAAGCAAAATGCATCCTATGACTAACTACAACTCTGATCAGATTGGCTGACACAGTCAGACTTCCTGTGAGTCTGATAGTGATACCTGAGGGAGCCCTGGGATTATATACTATGATCATATCCCGGGCAAAGGTGTCAGTATCAGAATGCTCCTCGTTTCTCTATTCTAAGGCAAACTTTTGTAGACAATTTTATATAATATGAACGTAATGTGAAAACTGTATCATTTCAATGATTTTAAAGCAATTGTGAATTTATGGCTCATTGTAATAAAGCCAAGAAAATGTCTATAGGATATCAAATCCCATGTACTCTTAATGATGACATCTAGTGGTAAGCTCAGGAACGATCCTTGCCCACTTAGCCCAGGCCTAGCCCAGGTGAACCCCACTCTTTTGGGGAAAGGACTTTGAAACGTAATTATGAAAGTTGTGTTGGTAGAATTAGCCCAGAAAGTGAAGTTGGTGGGTTGGCCCACATGGGGCCCACACCAAGCCCATGGAAAACACATGCAGACCTCAGCCCACTTAGCCCAGCTCTAGCCCAGGTGAAACCCAGGTAGACATCATAGCATAAGAAAAATAATTTGAACTTGCATTTTCTAGATAAAAGGGACATGTGAGGATAAATTAAAATATCTGCAATGCAAGAAATCCATTAAAATCAGTTCAGTACATGGGCTCAGCCCACCTGGGCCCTATCTGGCTGCCCATGCTGAGCCCATGGGAAACCCAGGGACACCTTTGCAGAGTTTGCCTATTTCCAACCCAGATGAAACCCACTTTTACAAAAACGCATATAATGTCAATTTAAAATGTAAATTAAATTGAATATTTTCAAAATAGAGAATGAATTGAAGGATTTGCAGCATGAACATGACATGTTGATATTCTGGGCTGAGCCCAGATGGGCCCCATCTGGAAGCCCAGACAATTACCAGTTAATACCCAGATATGGGCTAGCCCATGGTGCCCAGGGACACGCCCATATGGGGCCCATTTGGGTGTGTTGGCTGGGAAGGGAGTGGTCATTATTTATCATGGGGGGGGGGCTGTTTTAAACCCGCAGATCTTTCTGCACGTCCAGTAACAGTCAGAGCGCAGTCGGGACAGGTACCCAGCCCTATATATATATATAGGGGCGCTGGGCCTTTAAAGGGAATTGCTGGTCCCTACATAGAAGCCACCTTGCGGCAAAAATCGAAGCTCATGAAAAGTATTCTTTAAGCTGTATTCATACTCCTACATAGACCACTTTCCCTAAATTAACTATTTGTATTTACTACTTTCACAGTATACCTCCATTGTTCACAAACATTCACTGCTAGCACACCCATAGGATCCTATAGTTAAGGCAAAAGAAATATTTTTCCAAAATTCACGCCTTTCTCATTTTATCCGTGACCCCCCATTTTATTGGTCCTAAAATGTTTGTATAGATGTCCATTATACATTCCCAAGGTTTGGTTGCAATATTAATAGAAGAAGGGGATTATCCATGACAGATAATGTGAAAATGCTGTTCTCCTATTCATTTCTATAGTTAAGGTACTCCTTTGCTCAAATGGCCGTATCATGACAGTTAGTACCGTGACATGGCAATTTCTTTTGATATTCTGTTAGATAATAAATGAAACGAACATAATCCTGAGTTATACGCAAAAGTCAATAGAACATCAGTAATCCGTCAGTAAGAGAGAGGGGGTGGAAGAATTACAACCCGTCTCGAGGCGTGGGGAGGGGGGAGGGGGTTGCGTGCACTTGCGTGCGCTTGCACAAAAGCCCACCACCCCTTCCCCCCCATGTTCTTAAATAATGACCACTGACTACCTAAGAGATGCTTACCCTATTGTATTGCTCAACTCAAGTTCATGTCTATGATATTGAGTATATGGGGTGTTTACACCAGAATAGAAATGATAGCTTTACAAAATATGGGAGCTATCCATCGAAAGGGGAGATGAAAGGGGAGATAAAATGATACCCATAGGCTACAGCTGAGAAAAGTGGTCGCAGAACACAATGTCTATATGTATGAGCAGATACACTGCACACTTGGATAGAAATGGGAACCAAACTCCTAGATGTAGGGTAAGGTCTCCCCTAAATCATCAGGGCATCAGCATAATTTATCTTAATGCCATAAGGCACGGAAATAGGATTGCAGAAGGTGTGCCCAACTCAGACATTCTACATAAGCCCACTCAGTGTAGTGACTGCTGTTGGGATATTCTGTCTTACGTTTACAGGTATTCCAATAACATATGAAGTATACATAAAGTTCCTTGCATAACCCAAAAGCCCAGAGCTTTGGCCTTCATGAGGTGTCTTCATATGTTCGAAATTATATTTCTTTCTTAGAGAAAATCTATAAATAGTAAAATATAATGGGGAAACGTCCGTTTTTGCGGCCCTCAGCGGGACAGGTAAACACCCTACTGAGTACATTTACTTCATAAATAGAATGGTAAAGCTATTATAGTCTACGCTTTTGTTTCCCTTTCATTGATAATTATTGTATTCACAAATAGGGGCCGATAATGGTTACCTGTGTAAGTGACATTACTGGGAACTGTCAAAAACCCATTTAGGGCGATTGTCCTACATGTAGGACGTTTTTGACATATTTTAATGGATTTCTAAGGCACCAAATTACAGTGAAAAAGTCATAAAAATTCAAAATTATCTTTTTGAGCTTGATCTGTGGAACATGGTCTTTGGGAAGTCCAAGTTGACTGTATCTATATTATTTTCCCTTGAAGATATAGCAATGGCAACTCAAAAGATATTTAATGAAGGTTTTACTATATTTAAAGCAATATTTAAGGTCAAAATCATCAAAAATATCAAATAATATCACAAATCTTGGTAAAAAATGACTCTGAATATTTTTTCATGCTAAAAATGATGGAAACAAAAGATTTGATGATTTTTCATGCATTTCTGTGGAAAAAAACGTTTCCATGGCAACCAAATATACCAAAATAGCAATTTTTGTTGATTTTGGTTGCCATGGTAACAAAAAACACCACTGTGGCCACTCAACATAAAAATTTAAATTCAATTTACCTATCATCTTCATATAAAATTGGTTTTATGTAATTACAATGCTCCAAATTTGGGATATTGCAGTTCAAAGGGAGAGGAAATTTACCCACTTTTGATGTCAGGATGTCATATTTATGATGTCATATCTTTGTGGATAATGTATTTATGCAAATGCGGATTATTTTATTTTGAGAAACCTTGGTATACTTTGACCCTTAATGATCTCACTAATAATTGGACTATTTGAAAAATTCTTTCAGTTCTGGAAAGCCCAGACAATTCTCTACAAGAGAAAAATGGTCAAAAAAGAGCTCCGCCGTAAATGGGTTAATTATATCCTTAATTACACTTTAATTAACCCACTTAACCCTACTGCCCTACATGTAGGACACTTTTCCATAGGTCACCCAATCTATCATGAAACATGAAAAATGATGTGTATAGGGCACCTGGCCGTTGATAGCATCACCACCTGTGCAAAGTTGAGAACCTTCAGTACAGGCCCTTGGCCACTAGGTAGAGCAGCTAACCGGGGGTTATGACATCACAGGGCAGGCCACTATTGCTTCTGTTTGAAGTGTTTCCCAGGACTTGGCCCTTCAGTGAGTAGGCCTAGTTATTGAGGGCCAATGCTATTCACATGTCTTCAGGGTAACACAGACTGAAGCAATCACTATCCTGACTCAGGCCCCATCTATAGAGGCAACCAAAGGAAGCACCCGGGGTTGGACATGGCCGCGCCCATGGAATAAGCCCTATGAGCTCTATATAAACAGGGCTGCATGGTAAAGTGGCCAAGTCATAGGTTACTGCACGAGCCGTGCTTGGGTCATATTGCACGCTGGACGTAGGCCTAGTGCAATATGCAGTAACTAGTGCAATAGTATCCAGTGAAGAGGAGACTTTAAAGTGACACTCTGTGTTTATTTCATGGTTTTCATGGTCATTTCATGGTTTTACAGTAAAAATACATACAGCTAGTGATTGTTTGCCTATTATATGGCGACCCCATAGCTCCCCCCCTCCCTTGGGAGCATGCAATACGGCCACATCGTACAGTGCAATACGTCCTAGAGTTATTGCATGAAATAAATAGGCAAATGCCAAGGCCCATTGATACCGTCTCTGTTGTATTTCATGAGTGGGGGCTGGGGCAGTATCCCATGAAGCCGCAGGCTGAGTGGGATGCGCCCCAGCCCCCACAAGTGAAATACATCAGAGCGGTATCAATGTAGTTGGCATTTGTGCGGACATATAAATACATATCGGATTTGTATGACTATAAACCACCACCGTCATGCTTCACTGGATCAGGTTGGACAGGGGTGGGTTCACCCCCCTGCTCCCCCAACCCACCTGGGCTGCCAGCTGATTGGACAGAGAGTTTACCTGGCAGGTGGGCAGCCCCAGAGTGGTCACTTGGGACTGGACACCGCTCAGGCAAGGAGCCTTCAGCGACCTATAGAGACATACACCCTACATTGATACCGCTCTGATGTATTATTTAAATTTGAAGCCATCTAATGAATGAAAACCAACTTTTTCTCAGCCCATTGAATACGGCCATGTTGTATTCAATAGGGGCATTGAATACGGCCCTTCAGTGCTAAAGCATAGGACATCTTGTATTTCAAAAAAATAAATTGAAATACATGACATTTACTTTTTTACCCAAAATCTTCATGACAAAAATGATGGTGGTAAAATCAACAAAAGTGTGTTTTGCCATATTTGAGTTGAAAAAATAGGTTCCCATGGCAACCGAATGACTCAAAGGGAGCATTTTTGTTGATTTTGCTTGCCATGGTTACCAAAAAGGAATATCCTGTGTAAAAATAATAATGACCCTGGACTATATCTGCCAGATGCTTTTAAGTTTTTAATCGAAACCCCAATCCTGAAATATTGCACTTGGAAATTAAATATGGGATAGGCCTACCTATCAGTGGGCTTAAAGTAGGTTTCCAAAGTTTAAATTGCTTTTACTTCATTTCTATGTTAAATATCATCAAAATTCCTTCAGATTGGGACATCTGAGGTCTTCCTCAGGAGCCAAAAACAGCAAAAATCAATTTTAGGGTTCAGTGGGGGTTTTAAGGACTGTATTATAATGCATAAAGGCTTCATATTCATTTGTCGTTGGTTAATTCAATGGCTCTGCATGATATACCCACCAGAACTGCATTCATGCATTATGACATTGAAAGAACATGGTGTATTTACGCTGCTGCTCTTAAGGTAGGGAGTTGGATAAACCCAGCAGTAGCGCCCCGCTTCTGTGACCCGATTTTCACTGCCCCTGAGAGAGGTTCACTTGGCACCTCTCACTAAAATCCCTCTCCTGACTTTAATTACTGACCTACACAATTGGTAGAGGCATCGTTTTTTTTCACAAAATGAAGCTGGTTAATTAATATGGATATATTTGTCCTGGGAAAGAGGTAGTAATTTCAGATTGCTATTGATCGAAATATAAGTTTGATTTTATTCATGTCAAAATTTAATGAAAGAATGGAGACTGTTTAAGACTGGTATCATGGGGATGCAGGTTATTGTATTACATACTAATGATATATGTGAAATCCAGGTGTGTCAGCCCATGCCTAATGTTGCCTGGAGACACTTAAGGATAAACAAGTAGGTCAAATTGCATTTGTAATTAGGCCAAAGGTCATCAGGCCCATACAGAATTATAGGTCAGAAGGTCCCACTCAATGTCAGTTAGACGCTTTCTTAAATTCCATGTGAATAATTATATGCATATATACAGCAAGAAAATACAAAAATACCAGCCTGCTGTTCTAGCCTGCTCTGAGCAGTTTAGATCACAGTATTGATCTGACTTAATGATTGTTCCTATCCAGATTACACAGGAACTAGATACAGTAGGAAGATGATCAAAACAGTTCTGGAAAGCTGTCACAATGCTCTATTGGGCTTGACTAATTCCATAATATTTGACACAATTTTGAAAATTTATCCAACTCCCTACTTAAGGGGTTAGCAGTAATCAAATGCACTAAATGTACATGTATAAAATGAAATAGATTGATATAACAATAACAGTTATATATATATGAACTAGACATTCCGTAGCCTGCCCCCTCCCCATTGCATACAGTGTGGCCATATTCTGGGTTAGAGCTAGGATTTGTATTCTATTATTAGCCAGTTTGGCGAATTTATATCGATTTTGATTAGCCAAATTTAGCATTGATTAGCCAAACTATTTATTTGCGATGAAATTGATAACAAATATCCGACCATTGCTAAAAAAAACACCAGTGATTTTGCCAGCGAACCATGCAATGATCTTCAGATTAGTGACACTCATTTTTAGAAACTTTTTTTGTGGAATAAATACGGAATGTGATATTATGTTAGGAAGCTCCATGAAAGTAAGTAAATGATTAGATATTAAGAATTAACAACAGGTAGAAATGACATTGCTTACTGTTAGGTACGGGGATGAGGGTAATGATTTGAAAAGTCACTAATATCTAAGTGTCCATGATGAAGGTGTAGCAGGCCGGCAGTGACGTCACGGCGTCACTGGCGGGAGAGCTGGTACCACCCCCTTTTGATTAATAGTTGTACTAATTGATTAGTCCATGTCATTAACAGATTAAAATATATCGGAAAATGGTGTATTATTTAGAAGCTATGTCTAAACTTTATTCTGCCCCCCCCATCTAGTATTTCTGTCAGTTACTTCTGTCCCCCATACACCAAAAGCTTTCTTCCCTCTGACATAATCAAGGCTTATGGTCCCTTTCTCCAGGGGTCGACAGTTATATGGGTTTGCTGATCTGCTCCCTAAAGCTGTGGGCCCAGGATGATGAATATAACTTTCTTTTACAAATATTCATGATTAAATCATATATACAAATCTTATTAAACTGTCTGGCTTCTCCCTGATGTTCTCTTTCCAATGACATATAACATGACCATAATTATAGCGGGGGATTTTTTCCTGACCTGATTTATTTTAAAATACCCTGTCTTACATGGCGAGATATTCGTGAAAAATGAATTCTTTTTTTTGAAAAGAACATTTTTCATTTTTTCTTTACCGACTGGGCTGGCGTGGGGAAAAAAATCACATGACCTGGCAATACCTGAGGAGGCAAACTCAAACTTACTTTTTGGTCATTAGGAATGTAGTGTTGGGACTATTCACGCCAAGTCCACCGTACCCATGACCATAATTATAGTGAATATGTTCCATAACAACAATTAGCCAATTTGGCGAATTTCCACCTTGTAGCATTAGCCAAATTTAACTTTGATTCGCCACTGGCGATTTGGCGAGTGGCTAGCGCGAACCCTGATATTCACACATTGAATTTCCTTCATTTCACATCGCAAAATTTTTTTGTAATAGGCCAACTCTGTGGATTTCCTTTTCATCGTTCTTCACTCATTGGACACCAGGTCGCATCACACTTAGCCTACGGCATATTTATGATACGACCCAGGTCGAACTCTTAAAGCAGCAACTCGACCTCTTCAGACCTCTTCCAACTCTAGCATGAATTTAATATTTATAGGACCATAATTTGTTTTTCTTTAAGGCAGAGCAAAATAGCATAGCATATAAGGCCTCTCTAAAGCATAATGGATGGGTGAAAATACAGATATTAATTCCTCTATGGTGGGAAGAAAAGCCATCTCTGCAGGGGCCAATGCCAATATGACCTCTTGTGGTCGAAGATGGAACTAAAATGGCTTAGTTATGTGTGGCTAGTACACTTAGAGCAATCAGTACACACTTATGGTGGAGGTCTACATACAACAAATAAATAGGGAAGTATATATAATGTATAATCTGCATGAATACACATGAAAACCCTTATGGTTGTGGATGGGAATAATGCTTTCAGGCATATGAATAGGAGCATAGTGAGAGGTAGTTCACCTCAAGCCCAATAGGAGGCAGCATTGAGTAGGCAATTAGCAGAGTGTTATTGTTATCCGGTTTACAGTTGGTTGACTGCTATTCTCACAGGAGGTATTTTACCTATTTTCATACAGAAAGAAGCACCCATATTATTTGTAAATCAACCTGTCCACATATGAGTCTGTGAAGATTGCTGACATGTAATTATCTAAAATTCGATGCTTGGAGCTCGAGTAGCTGCTTTAAAGTGGCATAATCACTGAGTGTATCCCTACTATGTGGTTAAGTGTGAGTGGTGAGAATGCCCCTTTAAAGAATGATGAAAATGGAATATATGGTGATCAGCAATTGTCTCTAATATCCTACATTCTTCTCTCATCCAGGGGACCTGGCCCATCGGCTCCGTTCTCAATGTGGTAGCGGCATTGGTCTTGATGCGGTACAGCTGGAGGTGGTGGCTATTGGCGTCGGCTATACCCATAACACTATTCCTACTTTGTTCACCAGTAACGTACCAATTCAAATAATTCACAAAAAAATTGCATGGTAGAGTATAATAATACAAACCAAACATTTTATTTCAGCAATCTAGGTACTTATTGCCTGGTGCCAATTAAGTCGGGGTGTCCCTCAGCAATGCATTGAGGCCTAAAATAAAGTTGTGTTCAGGTAACATGGCCAAGAAAAAATAGAGTAGGTTAGATTGATTTTTCAAAACATTTTTTCAAGAAGTTGTGAAAAGAAATAAAATGTTCTCCCCTTACTCACAATTTCAGTAAAAAAATATTTTCAGTGAATTTTCTTTTCGGTAGCCAAACCCCGCAATGTAGTTTCCAAAAAAGAGAGAAGAAGATGAGTGTAGGGCTAAAAAAAGACGTTCGGTCGGGATACCTGAACACAAATTATTTTCTTGCCTGATCATTTTGAATGCGTGATCGAGGTAGGGAGTACGGTAATATGTAATAAATTATTACATACTATGTAAATACAAGATTTATGATGAATTCATAGCTTGGAAAACGAACCTCTTTTTTCTTTTAAACTTACACAACATAAACAACGTTCTACGAAATTCACACAGACCTACTGATACATAGATGTTTGTGCAGAAATTGTTTGAGAATAATATTCAACCATCCAGACCGTATAACTTTTCAGCGTATCATATTTGTGCTATCTAATTGATAGAATACCGTATCGGAAATGATAAACAACCAGTATGCTTATATAGAGTTATTTCAATACGTTTTAGTACTTAAAGCATGAAAAGGAATGAAAAGGAATGGCTATTTCTAGCCTAGAAAAAACCCGCTAAAGGGATGCATATTAGGGGGTGGGAGGGGGCGTTTATTAGGACGAATGTGGTATGTCTTTATTCTACATGTATTTATTTTGATAAATGAACTAATGAAGTTCAATCACTGCCTCTTTGACCTTTCAGTTTTTGAAGGAAAGTCCACGATTTCAGTTGGCCACTGGTAGGAAACAGCAAGCCATAGAGAATCTAAAAAATATGGCCAAGGAAAATGGCAACATTCTACCAGATTATGACATAAAGGATATAGGTGTGAAGCCCAAAGCAAAAATAGTAGATCTTTTTGTTCCAAAATACAGGAAAACGACCATACTTCTCACCTTTGCATGGTAGGTTGTGAGGGAGGGTTTTCACAAATGATTTCCTCATCTCAGGAATATTCAGGAATTGTACAGTGTCTACCTCTATAGGGTTTAGGTGGGACTGGAGCTGGTTGCGCCGGCCCGTTCTGATAAGAGCTGAGTCTAGACAGTTATTATTTATCATTAGAAAATATCGTCATTGTAAAATTCTTATATGAAAATTATTTGGCTCTCAAACTGCCTTGAATTCATTTGTACTGCTTTTTCTGCTTTCAGGTTCTTTATTGGGTTTTTGAATTATGGTTTTATTTTGTTCTCAACTACTTTGATTATGATGGGCAGTACATGTCCCCAATGTAAGTACAGAAATACACAAAACTTCTATCACATTTCAGGTTCAACATAGGGTTTGTGAAATACGGGTTTATATTTTTCACAACCCGCCTCATACAACTAGGAAGCACCTGTAATCTATGTAAGTTCAAGCATGTATGCTACCAGTAGTGGTAACATGGCTCGTGGAACATTTTTTTCTGCATGGCCAAGCTACTTATAATTACCGCCGCGCAGGTCACCCTTTCTCTGTGGCTGCATACGATGTACATATTGCATGTGACGCATTAAACATTATTGCCCTTAATATAAGAATGCCTTTGGGTCACTGACATAATGATATAACACCGATTTATCAATTATTACTTATAATTACTACCAACGTCATCACAGTCATAGTAGTAGGTCGCATTACAAGCTTGTATTATGTTTGAATGCCTTAGTCTTAAATAAGCCATTCCTTTCCATCTATTTAAGATTGCTTTGAATATGCTTTTATAATAATCCCCAAAGCACAAATGTAGCTTCAGCATCCAATTTATCTTAACCCATGAAGCTTAATTCGAATATAAGCAAATGAATAATGTGTAACAAGAAGAAAATCAACATGTTTGGAATGTTCCGGATATGATTATCAGTATTCCTATCTGATATTCCAGCACTGTTCAAACACAATTAAGTGCTATGGTCAGTCAATATGATAAAAATATACAATGTACCTACATATAATGCCAGTCTGAATACTAGAATGGTCCATATATTAAATGCCGGGGTATATAAACTGATTCTCATGGCGGGTCTTAGCGGGTCTCATCAGATAGCATGGAACGGAATAGTCTATAAAATATACCGACGTTAATGATACACAGTGCAATCCCCCCCCCCCCCCCACACACAGATGAAACCGAGTCACAAGGGGTGTTCAGGCTATATAAAGAGAGCCAGACCCCCTTTGGCTCACTTTGCACACTGTCTTACTCCCCCGTTTTATGGTCCTGACTCCTTTTCAATTAGATCAAACAGAGTCCAGGTCAGATGAGGTGATTAAATTATCTCTGTGCCAGAATGCTGTGCTTTTTGTAAAGACACCCTGGGGTCAATTATTAGACTTTGGTACCAGAGTGTATACTGAATAGGTCCTAATGATATGAAACATAGTAAATCCTGGAAAAATAGTTTGAGGATTTTATTTCACTCTCCCTAATCTTCATTTTTTGTCAGATGTTTGTCAATATTTTTTAGGATGGCGCTTCTGTCGTTTTGCATCCAAACTCTTCAAATGGTTGTCTAGACTCCCTAAGGGACACACTAGGTGACACTACTGTACAATTACTATAATGCACATAATGTTTAGAAGCCATCTGACTCCCTTGTAAAAAATCAGAGGTAAGGTCCCCTACCCCCTTTTCTCCCCAAGGGAGTCGGGGAATGCATGAGGTAGTCAAACAGTTGATTATGATTAAGCCTGCCAGGTGGTAGCATATTACTTAAATTGGTACTATTCTCTATATCTAGATCTCTAGATCAACATAATTTGTGACATTAATAATTGTACATGTATATCATTGTAGCATTGACATTTGATGTCAGAATTACAATTCATGAAATAATAACAGTTAACTTAAAGCTGTAGCATAAGCATGATGTATTAGGTATAGACATCCGATTTGTAGAGACGTGAGAAAGCTAAATCCACATAAGCTGAGATGTTCCTTTACATATTAACCAATGTGCACTGAGGGATCTTTCTGAGATCCCTCTTCCTTGTGAGGCATTGCACCAATATGATGTAGACAGATGAGCTAGTGAGACAGCCATTGGAATGGTTATTAGCAAATTACCAATGTGACTCTCTATTCTAAAGGAGCTATCCTTTAATGATCCTCTCTACAAAGAGAGCCATGCTTCAATGACCCCTTTTACATTTGGAGTCACTGTGCCTAGACTCCCATTCTGAAGGGAGTTACAGCATGGAGCTGGACTCTGTTTGTGGTGGGGAGTCATGATAGGAGGCAGAACCTGGGCTATCTTAGGGGAGTCACATAACTTCCTTTTAAGGGAGTCAGGTATACTGACTCCCTTCATCAAGAGAGTCCAAAATAGAGTAAGAAAGTGCTATCATTCTGGAGGCAAGCCTGGACTCCATTTTGACTCTGTTTCTTTTCTCTGTGCATATTACAATTTATTTGATGGATATGACAGCGTAGAAATACTACATATTGAATACCATTGATACGAGATGTAGTCCCAGAAAACAGTTGTATACCAATTCTATTTTCCAGCTTTTATAGACAACGCAGAAGAGGATTTGACATGCCCGCTGGAGTTAACATATGACGACCTTCTTGGTCTGCTCTGGACATCCATGGGCGAACTACCAGGTATTGGTAATATCCTAGTTTCACAATCAACTATTGACGATAGTATTTAGAGATGAGATAATTATATTATCTATATCTTACTTAACATACACATTCATTCTACATCAGAAAGAAAACAAGTGATTGTATGCGTCTGACGTTGTATTCTTTATTTAGTTATGTCTGTGTAGTCCTATTCTAAAAGAAATATAATACATCTTCAATGTTTACTAATGTTTCAGCTATCTTGGTGACTATTGCTGTTATTGATACACTAGGAAGGAAGCTGGGGGCGCTAATTCAAAGTGTGTTGTGTGGAGTTAGCTGTTTGTTATTAAACCTGTGTATGTCGAGGTAAGTATATATATAGTAGTATAGTAATGTTGTGACATAAGCAGGCCACATAATATGTTCCTTTATAATTATTATATTATCATTGAAGTTCACATTGAGTGGTTAAATACTGTTGTTTCCGGATCTACCTAGGCGGCAATATTTAGACATGCCCTCTGCCCAGTCTTTTATGTTATTGCTGTAGGTCTTATCAACTTTTACATAATCATTAGACTTATTTTGCAACAGGCAGTTAACTCTGTAAGAGTTATGTTAATGTACATTCACTATTCTTTTATTATGTCTAGTATCTATCCCTTTCAGAATGCCAATGATGGTTATCCTGGTATCTACTCGCTGTCTCTTGATTTCAGTATTTGAAATTACAATAATATATACAAGCGAGGTAGATACCATGCACTAACTATACTGTATTACACATGATTTCACCAAAGCTCAGGCATATATCACAATTGATAAGTGAATGACATGGCAAGTAATATTCAGAATTAACGATTCACTTAAGATGGTAATTTTCCTTTTTAAACGAGAGAAATACTATATGGCCAATCCCTTAGGGTCAAATGAATGTTGCCTACATAGTTTATATCATTGATTTTTTTGACGAAATAAATTGCCCATCAGAACCATTCTAAATCCAGGTGTATCCCACTGAAGTGCGTAGTCTGGCAGTTGGTTTGGGTAACTCCTTGTCCCGTATCGGCACTATGTTGACACCGTTTTTCGCACAGGTAAATGTAAACTATAGCTGGGACCCAGCTGATAAAAAAACGTTATTTTACGTCAAAATAACGTTATAAAATTTCATATAACGTTATGCCATAGTAAGGAGCCTTAGAGAAACGTTATTTAACGTTATATGACGTTATAAAATGTTGTAAAACGTTTTTTTGTTTACTGGGGACTCCACTACCCGATCTTCTGGTCAGATAGGACCCATTCTCATAAAGCAGACGCAAAACAGATGTAAATATAAACAACCCTATGCATCAGGTTAGTTGATATTTACATTTTGTTTGGGTCCGATTTGTGAGAACAGGTCCGATCAGATGAGAAAATCGGGTAGTGGAGTCCCAGTTTAAAAATAGATCTCTGCAAAGCATTTTAGGATGGGTGCATCAGGATCGTAACTAACCGTCGGGGTCATCGATTGAAATACCCCACACCCCTTCCCAGTGAGGGTCACCGTCCACAGAGCATAAATCGGCCGTATACGGCCATTCTATAAACAATTTACATAGGGAATGTATGGCAATTTTCTTGATATACGGCCGATTCGCGAGGAAACCTGGGAAATCGTAGCATTAGGGGGAATAGCCATAAATGCTCTAAACATGATATTTCAGGAGATTATAGCTAAAAATGTGAATACTAAAGATAAAATGACCTAAGACTAACTTTTCCCAAGGAATCCTTTGCTATTATCAAAATTTACTTTTCTTTCTAAATTGCCCTTATTTGGAATGTTAAAACAACTTTTTAGCCATTTTTAGCCCATTGGTTGACATTTGGTTGCCATGGCAACCATCAATTCATTCTTTTGGAATAAAAGTTATCCCTATCCAATTACCCCCTCCGTGAGGATTTCAGAACTGAAAACAGAATGCCAATATTCCTACCAGATCCAAATCTGTGCACAATAATATGCATTTATTGGTTTAATTTCTGATAATTATAATTTATATGGATTATTTGAAAATAGATTGATATGTGATGGGATTGCAGTATATTCTGAATTTCTACATGTCCCTACCATCCCATGTTTGAGATGTCATTTCTCAGCAACTATTTCAAATATGTTGATGCTTGAAGCATCAAATTGTAGCTGAAGACATGAACTTGAATAAAAGTGTTTTCCCCTTATGTCACGTTTTCCCACGTTTTGTCACATTTATGCTCTGTGGACGGTGGCCATAAACAAAAAAAGTTATACACCATTTTATAACGTTATATAACGTTTCTCTAAGGCTCCTTACTATGGCATGACGTTATGTAAAGTTTTAAAACGTTATTTTGACGTAAAGTAACGTTTTCTTGTTAGCTGGGTTCTCAACACACCCAAATGGGCATGCAATGAGATCGTCCGGTGGCAAAATATAAACTAGAGGACATGACAGGCAACATGCCAATTTCATGGCTTGACAAAGCTTTTGTTTTAAATGGGTGGCAAAATGAATTGAGAATTTTCTTTATACTTCAAACTTTAAACTTAATGATGTTTCAATTCTACATGGATTAGGCATAAGTCAAGTTCCACTATATCAAGAGAACTACAAACCATCCTAGCTACATACTTGTCACGGGACTATGCATCTCACGCTAATCAAATGGAGAGAAGGATTGGGACCAATCTCCCTAGCCCACATGTCCGATAAAAATACCATTAAAATATAAAAAGAACCCACAGATTATTCAATATTTGGATGTTACTGTTTGTGCTTTTATTATGATATCTAACTTAGTTTATCTGTTCTCAAGGTGTTATTCAATTGGTCTATGCACAGTGCACTGATACTGTATGGTGTGATAGCATTTGGAAATGCACTGCTATTTTTACTACTTCCAATTGAGACCAAGGGCCAGCCTTTGGCAGAGGTGAGAATTATCTAATTATTTCGTCTGTCTAAAAACTAATTTCCAGAAGAAAATGACATAATATCAGAAACTGAAATAATTCAAACACTGAAATTATTGAGCTTGAACTAGTTTGTCTGATATTGTTAAATATCTAGTGGTTACAGTATCAATGCTATTACTCTAAAATCATACGTTTGTGACATTCATTTGCCTTCAGTACCTCTGCACACAGGTGTGGTTGACATGGTAATTTGAAATGGTTTGGGAGGGTGGCGCGGTGAGGGTCTAGGTTACATTAGAGAAAAAAAGTAAAAACCAACATAACTATTAGTTATCACCCGCATTACATGTTTTCCAAAGCAGGGCCCTCCTGTATCCCTCCTCGCTTCATCAGCCAGTAAAACAGACGAGTATATCATATGTCTGACTTTCAGGTGAGAGTGGTTTTAGCGACAATGACGCTGATTTTCTGGTAGTGTAGTTTGCACTCACCAAACTGTTATTGATATTGTTTTACCATTATTCCTAACTCTATTCTTCAGAGTCTGGTGAAAGGAAGGGAACAATTCACACACGTCGACGACAAGAACACTGTTTCAGACTGAGGCAATAATAATATTTAAAACGTGGTTGTGATATTTATCAATAGAACTAGTCAGGCCACATCTCAACAGTTGAAATACATGATAGATATGCGCGACTCGAGGACAGCTTTTTAATCTATATTATACCTATTATGAACACTTCCGACATGGACTATTTACGTGCTTCTCAATAAAATATATCAAAACTCAAACTCAAACCAGAAACTGCGGAGGGGGGGGGGGATCTCAATAAATATGTTGTAAGGACACATATTTGTCCGCAATGCAACATTGTGTAAAATCTCATCGTAGTATAATATTTAACACATTATCTAAATCTCATCACATATATCTTTCAATTCTAAGTCGTGTCAACTGAGTGTTCTGCACTGGTAAAACTCCTCCCTATCAATCATCTTAATTTAAAACAAGACTCTGCATTTCCCCTGGGAATTTTGTGAGACGCCTGACTGGACTTCAATTTTATAAAAAGTGTATGGCTTGTACGCAGTATTATGATAACAGTCTAGTGTTAAACACAAAAGGATGACTTGTGGACTCTTACTCTTGTGGAACGTATTACCAATTCCATGGATGAAATTCTCTAAAATGTACGAGACAAATGATAGAGAACATTGCTCTAGGGTATAGATCATTTGTAATGTTGTATAAATATGACTAATTCGATAGAGAGTGTTCTTCTACATGAGTTTTTGATCAATAAACATGTTTAGAAAAAGTAATAGTGTTGGTTCAACGGTTGGTGTGTTGTGCAGGTCGCTTCATATTCGGGGAAGCAGCTAAGTTATTTGCAAAGGCGGTGATCATAATCGGATCTATGAGGTGAGTGAAGGTAGAAAGCACCCCCTATACTTTTACCGAGGTAATGGTTCTTTTAAAGTGCAAGTATATATGGATGGAATGTTCCCAGCTTTTTTATTTTGTCCACGTGACTTTGTGTTTACTGGATCTAGCATGGGTAAAGCTCACAAAATAGGATAATCTGTTACATGTAGAACCAGAACCTTACTTTAGCAGCCCCTTCAAAGAAAGGACGAGCGTAATTTTATGTGGCCTCCTAGCTTCCATCTGTGAATGGGTCCCTCCACACATAGATAATTGCCAAGTGCTTAGCCTTATCGGCTGAAAATGAAGGATAGCTAGACCAGGTAAGAGTTCCAGCCATACATTCATGTTTACTCTGACAAAGACACCTCACCTGTCCCACACCAGAGGACACTACTTCCCCATTGCCCTAATTGACATGGATCATTAGACCTACCTGTTTCACAAGCCAAAATAAAATACCCTCAATTGTACATGTATTATACAACCAAGTTGATATTAACCAACGTCAGTTTTATGTTGGTGTTTCTAAAGCAGCAATATTATGTTTGGTCTTATCCCGACTTACAACTGAAGATAATATTGGATGTTGTGAAACACTTTTACTTTTACCCTGTAAGTCTAACTTAAGTCGGTCTTAACTGCCTAAGCTACAATTGATTAGTTGTAACAGCAAACATGGTATGGTATGGGGTACACACTAGTATGCATTGTGAACCACTTATACATTAGTTGTATCTCGATTGTAGGCCAAAGACCCTGACTTAACATCTTGGTTGTAGACCTTTGTGAAACACTTTTATAACCAGTATACAATTGATAAAACCTAATGTCAGTCTTATTAATTGTATACAACTAACTTCTACTATAGAAACACTTATTGTACAATTAATTGTATACCCCCTTGTGAAACACCCCACTGGTCTCTCTATGAACCAGTGCCAGCTAGTGGCCCCTGTTGAGTGCCAATGGTATCAACATCATATAGCTCAGATCCCAGTAATGAGATCCATTTGCACTGTAGCCTATATGTGAAAAATATGCAGATGTGGCATATTCAAATGACAACGTCTCAGGTTCTAGCTGGTCTAGAATCAAAATGAAAAAAGGAGAATACTTTCCAATGTAATGTCTAAAGGTCTACGATAATAAGGAGTACACCACCATTGACCTAATTTTCTCTCCCCCCTCCCTACCTATAGTGAATGGGTCCCTCCACACATTGTACAGGCAGATCACCACGTTCACTGGAGCAGACATCCTCCTATAGTGAATGGGTCCCTCCATACATCGTACAGGCTGATCACCATGTGCAGACATCCTCCTATAGTGAATGGGTCCCTCCATACATCGTACAGGCTGATCACCATGTGCAGACATCCTCCTATAGTGAATGGGTCCCTCCATACATCGTACAGGCTGATCACCATGTGCAGACATCCTCCTATAGTGAATGGGTCCCTCCATACATCGTACAGGCTGATCACCATGTGCAGACATCCTCCTATAGTGAATGGGTCCCTCCATACATCGTACAGGCTGATCACCATGTGCAGACATCCTCCTATAGTGAATGGGTCCCTCCATACATCGTACAGGCTGATCACCATGTGCAGACATCCTCCTATAGTGAATGGGGTTCTACACATTGTACAGACTGATCACCATGTGCAGACATCCTCCTATAGTGAAAGGGTCCCTCCATACATTGTACAGGCTGGTGCATATATGCAGACAAAGCAAGAAAAAGTGTTAAGTGCTTGTTACAATGGAAGCACTTGCTGTCCTGCATTTGTCACAGCAGCTTTCCGCAGGAAAAACATGAATAAGAATTATAGTATGCCACTCTTTCAGCAGAATGGTCATATATCCATGGGTAGAGTGAAGCTATGCAGATAGGACAGAGTCAGTGAGTCTAGGCTTATTGTGTGTAGTTTACAGACCACCCGCACCCGTTCACCCGTTAAATCTATAGTATGCAAAACTGTATCTATAACTAGCGGTATATAGCTATACAAGAGTTGCGTGAGCTAGGAGGACTCTGGCACCAGGTTGGGCTTGTAGCCTTAGGCCAGCGTTTTCAGCTCATTCAAAATGCCTCTCCATCTCACAGCACATGTATCCCACCACACATTACAGCTTGGCGTATCACCATCATATATCTTCAATTATGCTACTCAAAAAAGAGAAACCGGGCTTCTCATCACTACACGCGTCACATAAATCATGTTTTAGGGAAAATAGTTTTATATCATTTTGCAAATTTCTAATGAAAACCTGATGAAATTAGCCATGGGGCGGGCCTAGAGGGCAAGCGCTATCCGCACGCCACAGGCGTGCGAATATGCATAGTTATTCGCACCTCCATGGCGTGTGAATAATGGTTCTTATTCCCACACTCAGTAGGGTCCTAATAACAGTTCTTATATCCACACCATATAAGGTTGCATTAAGGTCTTTTTGTCACCCTATATAGTATATAGGCCTATAGGGTGTGGATTTGTGTGTGGAATAGAGTGGTTATTCACACCCTGTAGAGGGTGCAAATAAGCATTGATATTTGCACCCCCATGGTGTGTGAATAGGGATTCTTATTCCCACACCCAGAAGGGTGAAGGAAAGACTACACGTAAAAATCTATAGTCCCTAACAATAGCCTCTGTGGAGCAGTAGGTAAGGTGTTCGCCTATTGTGTGGCAAGGCCAGAGTTCGGTTCCAGGACAGGTCACTTCTCTTTCTCTGCTAAAAAAGTAAATGTGTAGGGTGGGGGGTAGGGCTGTTTGTTGTAGAAAGAACGCAGAATTCTCTTTTTGATATGTTAAGAACAAAAGAGAAAAAAATAGGGCATTTTTATTAGTCTGTAGTCCTACGACTTAGTGTGGTAATAACAGCTTCTATACACACCCCCTACAGTGTGGGAATGAGGATCCTAATCCACACCCTCCCCAGTGTGTGAATAAGCATTCCTATTCACACAGTCCCATACATAGGGTGCTAATAATGCATTTTATTCACACCCCATACAGTGTGGGAATAAGGATTCTAATCCACACCCTACCCAGTGTGGGAATAAGAGCTCTTATTCGCACCCTGTAGGCATGCAAATAGCGGCAGCTATTCGCACGCCTGTGGCGTGCGGATAGCATCGGCCCATCTAGAACAGACAGCCCATTTTACCAACATCTTCCTAGTTTGTGGGAAATTGACCAACAATATTCTAACTAATGTTCTCTGAAGTATGGAGGAAATCATTTGTAATATTATGTCTAAAGGCCACCGCAAACGGCGTGTTTCAATCAGATGTCTAGATCAGTAACCAAGGAGAACCCCTGTTTGTGGGACCTCCCACTGATCAGGGGCTCGATTCATAAGTTTCTACGACACAGAGAGCTATTTTACTGCTACGACCATTGCTAATCGTCCAGGTGTCATTTTATGCCATACCTACGACATCTGTATATCAGTTGTAAAGGTGAAGAAGAATAACCACACTTACGACCAGCTTATCTCATATAACTAGCTTATCTCAAGAAAATCGTAGAATGCTGTCGTACAAAAAAAAGGGTGCATTTCACAAGAAATTTGTAGCAAATTTCTCATCTACAGAATACCTGTATAAGGTCGTTTTAAGGGCAAAAATGCCCATTGCACAATAGATGGCTGAGACAGCCTCTGAAGTCTAAAAATTCTTTAATAATGGTTTGTTTTGTACCAAACCAAGATGTTATGTCTGATATTGACATGTAGATCACCTTGTGAGAATGTGTGCCTCACAGATTCACAATATTACCCATTTTTTGAAAATCATTATTCAACTATTTACCCCTAAATCGTAGTATGTGTAATATTCTTATGTCCTTCTACAATACAGTAATTTATTTTTAGATTACTTATTGTTACAACCACCCTTCGCTGGGTAGTGGTATGATTATGTTATGGGCATGTGTCCTACGATCTAATTGTGAAATGATATCAAATTATTTGTACTACAGCCTTGGATGATGCCTTGACTACTACCTGAAAAAAAAAACGATTTGCCCTTTTTTCCCTACAGACATGATTTTTTGTGGTCGTAGCCTTTCTGAGCTGTCGTACATTGTTATGAATCGAGACCCAGATCAGGGACTCGATTCATGACAATGTATGACTGGTCAGTAATGTAACGACAAAGCAAATCCATTTCTCGTACAAAGTAACGTGTTCAATAAAGTTAAGACATAATATATATGATTTCTGCTGCATTTCACAAAGCTATCATATGAATATAATGTGTCAGGAAGTTGTACAAAATAAGGATAAGGGGTGGTCGTATCTCCGTTTTTTCTCATTGCACGATGGACGCCTGAGACACGGTCAAAACTCATCTTAGCCAATGCAACTTTTGCTGTAAACATGTTTGGAGCTTGGAACCCTAGCCCAAATGAAAGTAACAGATATAGAAGAGGTCCTCATTTTAAAATTTCAAGTAAATCAACCTTTTATTAGATGAATTTATTTGAGAGCATATAATCGTTGTTGTGAGATATCATTACGTATTTGCAGTTAGCAAATGTGCAGTTGTAAATTTTTCTACCATTTAACCCCACACACATATTCTTTCCCCTTACTGTTCACCCCCACTTTATTTGAAAACGAAATTAATGACCACTCCTGTACGACTAGTGGGGTCAGGGGGTCGATTCATAACAATGTACGACAGCTCAATAAGGCTAAGACCACCAAAAAATATGTTTGTAGGGAAAAGAGAGCAAATCGTATTTTTCAGATGGTAGTAGCTAAGGAATTGTCCAAAGCTGTAGTACAAATAATTTGATATAATTTCACAATGAGATCGTAGAACACAGGTCCATTACATAATCATACTACTACCCAGTAAAAGGTAGCTGTAACAATAAGTAATCTAATAATAAATCACTGTTTTGTAGAAGGACATGAGAATACAACACAAACAATGATTTAGGGGTAAATTGTAAGATAATGATTTTCAAAAAATGGGTAATATTGTGAATTCACGAGGCACTCATTCTTACAAGGTAATCTACCTGGCAATATCAGTCATTACATCTTGGTTTGGTACAAATCAAAGCATTATTAAAGATTTTTTGGATGGCTGAGATGACTTTAGAGGCTGTCTCAGCCATCTGTTGTGTAATGAGCATTTCCCCCCTTACAACCACCTTATACAGGTATTCTGTACAATTGGGCAGATGGGCAATTTGCTACGATTTTCTTTTTAAATGGACCCATTCTTTTGTACGACAGCATTCTACGATTTTCTTGAGATAAGCTGGTCGAATGAGATAAGTTAGTTGTAAGTGTGGTTATTTTTCTCCACCCTTACAACTGTTCAACAGGTGTCGTAGGTATGACATTAAATGACCCCTGCAATGGACTCAGCAATGGTCGTAGCAGTAAAATGGCCCTCTGTGTCGTAGAAACTTATGAATCGCCACCCAGGGCCCAACAGTACTGCTCTGCTGCCCCTTCTATGGGTAACATTTGGAAGAATACTTTTAACGACTCGGTGGGAACTGTTTCCTGATTGGAAAACCCCCAAATATTGCAATATATATTGCAATAAATACCTTTTAGCGACTTTATATGACAAGGGAATTTATGACTTGAGAAATACTTGATGACTGCATATGTTTCCAATTGTAACTCAATCTACTTCAAGCTGTTGCTGAGCAATATACAACTACCTCATGTGAAATGGGTCAGCAAATATGTTTTCAGACTATAATTGGTTGGCTTTTGATTGTAATAAAATGGGTATAAACTTATGAATCGGGACCCAGAGCATACCAAGCATGTTTGATATGCTCTGTTCCGATCAGATGATCGAGACACCCAATCGAAACACGCCGTTTGCAGTGGCCTTAAACAATAAAAACAGGAAGTCATAAGAAAACCGGCAGAATTAGAAAAAAAAACCCAAAAGATAATCCTAGTTCTCTAGCTAGCCCTGGGCCTCGATTCATAAGTTTCTATGACACAGAGGGTCATTTTACTGCTACGACCATTGCTGATCGTCCAGGGGTCATTTTATGCTATTCTTACGACACCTCTTGAACAGTTGTAGTGGTGGAGAATAATAACCACACATACGACCAGCTTATTTCATACGACCAGCTTATCTCAAGAAAATCGTAGAATGCTGTCGTACAAAAAAAGGGATGCATTTCAAAAGAAAATCGTAGCAAATTTCCCATCTGCCCTATTGTACAGAATACATGTATATAATTATGGTGGCGGTAAGGAGGAAAATGCCCATTGCACAACAGACGGCTGAGACAGCCTCTAAAGTCATTCTCTAATCTCATTGTGAAATGATATCAAAATATTTGTACTACAGCCTTGTATGATGCCTTGACTACTACCTGTAAAAAAATACGATTTGCCCTCTTTTCCCTACAAGCATGTTATTTAGTGGTCGTAGCCTTTCTGAGCTGTCGTACATTGTTATGAATCGAGCCCCAGGTCATAGGGCATTGGGCTGTAGATCCAAAGATTGCCAGTTTAAATCCCATGGAATAGTACAGTGCAAGTAAAGACCTCATTTAGTACACATTGTGCAACACCACCCATCATTATACATGTACCATAAAACCTCGCGCATAGGCTGCGGCTAGTACATGAGTCAGATCGGCGGCGCGGCTTAATTATAGGATCGGCTCAAAGTCGGGTGCGACTTATAATTATATAAGCGAGTTAGGCTTATTGAATGTTTTACGGTAGTTTAACTTTTTGTGCCTCGTTGTCAGCAGATACCCTTGCCCTTGCTGTTACTTACCAGACACCAACAATTCAGCAGTAAATATATATTTTTAAACTTTTTTTTTTAATGAAAAATAAGTAAATATTTATTAACATTTGCATGAAAATAGCCGCGTCAGCTCCACTAAATGCATAAGCTAAAATAAGGAACACACATAGATGTGCTGGATCCACCTTTAATTTCTCGTTCATGCTCTAAAAACTGGCGGGTCTTAAATACAATTAAAACGCATCACCGACCATGTTTCATTCACATCTCTAGATCTGCTCTGGTCAAAATGAGGCCCAGAATATAGCTGGGAATCCACTACCCGTTTTTTTGGGTAATTCTCACGATCCAATAGCTATCCCATATATTAGGGAGATGATCAGATCAGGCATGGAGTATGAGGGTTTGCTTACATTTAAATCACATGTTTTATGTATATAATTATATCAGGTAAAGACATAGGCGTTTTCAACACCACTCATGACGAAAATGTATTAAAATTCTTAAAGGAAACCCAACTATGGGACAAAATATGAAATGGAAAATTAAAAAAAAATAAAAATAAAAATAAAAAATACAAAAAAATACAAAAAATGGAAAAAATGGAAAAAAAAAAATGGGGGAGACTAGTTTGGCGAGTCAGGATGTACCACTCCAGACTGATGGCACACAGTTTGTATCAGCTTGGAGTTTTCATTGCTTCCCGACTATACCTATGGCTGCTCTTTCCCATGCTGTGGTAGACTTACAGCATAACAAAGGCCTGTCCCTCTCACACCATGTCTATGTGGTGTCGGAGGTTAAAGAACCCTTGCTTCGGTAAATGTGTAGGAGCGGGATTTCTATCTTTTGGCTCATCTCATAGATTCGATCATCCTGGATACGATCATCCGAGGTAGGCCTTCGGCCTACCTTCTTACTTGTGAAAAACTGAAACTTGAGTAAGTCTCACCTGCATAGTCAGTGGGACGTTAAACTACACAAACAAACAAACAAACATAGGCCTGTACGATTCAGATCAATAAAAATCAAAACCGTAAGATATGGGATCGGTAGCCACAATCGGCCTGGGTTGCAAAATCGGGACATAAATCGGGACCTAAATTGTGTTATATAGCCTTGGCAATTCTATTTTCCACCTGTTTATAAACATAAACATGACTTATAAACGTAGCACATGGCCTATAGTACTTCTCTGTTTAAGCTTTGTTATGGTATATAATTGAGTCAGATTCGTGAGAATATCACCGATTTGTGAATAAAATCGGTTATTGGAGCTTCACTTTAAAGCTGAGGCTCCACTGACCGATTTCTCTCTCAAATCGGGGCTATTCTCACGAATTGGACTCAGTTATATACTACACCAATGACATACAGTTTATAGAGGTACTGTAGATCCTGCCATAGGTCTATGTTTACAAATAATGTTTTTTGTTTTGTTTATAAAGAGAAGGAAAATAAAATTGCCAAGGCTATATTACACGATCTAGGGCTCAATTCAAGCCCCGATTTTGCATCTCAGGCCGATCTGGGCCTCCGATATAATATTAAACATGTTTGAATTTCATTTATCTGATTCCCCTACTATACAGAAGGCTCTAATCGGCCGATTTATGCACAATAGTAACAGGAAATAGGTCTTTATTTTCACCTGATCAAACGGTATAGAACTGTATGATCGGATCGTAAACTGCCCAAATCGGGTAGTGGAGCCCCAGCTTAACTAATTTTATAATTTTTTTCTCACGATCCGATATATATTGGTACCCCTAGCTATCCTATATATTGGACAGCCGATCAGATCCGAAAGAGAGTGATAGGGCTTGTTTATTTACATCACATGTATACAGTTTTATTAGGTTTAAGCTGGGACTCCACTACCCGATTTTTTGGGTCATTCTCATGAACCGATCATCATGATCAAATAGGTCTTTGCAGTTTGATCAGGTCAAAACAAAAAGAAATCCTATCTGTTATTGTGCATGAATCGGCCGATTAGAGCCCTGTGAATGGGGGAGCATCAGATAAATGAAAATCAAACCAGTTTGATATATGATTGGGAGCTAAAATCGGCCTCAGATGCAAAATCGGGGCCCAAATCGGGACTTAGATCCTGTTCATATAGTCTTGGCAAGTCTAATTTCAACTTGAGCATGAGTTTTTATAAACATAAACATGAACCTATGGCAGGATCTAAAGCACCTAGCTACTTACAGTATACACAGATATGATTCTTTGGTTTGAGCCCGATTTGTGAGAATAGACCCGATTTGAGCACAAAATCGGCTAGTGGAGCCTCACCTTAAGACACAGGTCTAGAGATTGCATCATTCAGTTCAATAAAACAATAAAAATCAAACTTGTTAAATATGGGATCGGGATCCGAAATCGGCCTGGGTTGCAAAATCTGGACATAAATCGTTTTATATAGTCTTGCCAATAGCATTTTCTACTTGCTTTTTAAATATAAAGATTATTAAATTTTATAACCATAAACCTATGGCAGGATCGTTGTCAAAGATATGTATTTCACCGAGTCAGATTCGTGAGAATATCACTAATTTGTGAATAAAATCGGTTAGTGGAGCCTCACCTTTATGAAACACACAGTATGTATAGCCTGCTTGTACGCAGGTGTGGGGACATACATCGGTGAACAGCCCTCTCGTTGGTGCAGGCGAGCATTATACATTCAGGTTCATACAGGTGTAACCGTGTAGACACTCTGTGCTTTCACGGGGAAACAGATAGGCATAGACTGTCTATCTTAAAGAATACCACATACAAAGATGGATACAACCAGCACTAACGACGGCTACAACACATTTGAGAGCAAGAAAAACGGGAGTCTTGTCAAAGGTAAGAGATATTAGAGGAGGTGTAAAGTACTGCTATTGTCAGATATATGATATTCCATCCCACCGTTTGCGTGGTGTCATACGTGTATGTTTATACTCCACCTGGGTGTTTAGTCTATTGTTTTTACTGTAGGTTATATGGCATGTTCTCCTCTCTCAGACCACTTTGTGATGTTTAACAGGAAGTGACCTAGTTCATATAACCTCCTCAGGAGGTTATGTGTATAACCTCCTCAGGAGGTTATATGAACTAAGTCAAGTCTGGGAGGAGGTTTTGGGGATGGTTTCTCTTTAAGGTAATCTAAGTACTAGATACCCTAAGAGTAACTGAGTGTATGTCAAAATAACCTCATAGGGCACCAGCCATTCTACCATTGTTATTATCACATAACTCAGTTACGAGGGGGGTATAATTATGACTTAACCTTCGGTTACGTAAGGGTATGCCATATAAACAAGGTGTGCACTCCTTTGTCTTAGGCTTAACATCTGAAATGAGTATCGGGTCAAAGGCCTGAGGACATTGCAAAATTTATTTGGGAAAAGAGGTGGACATTGATACCTTAGCAGGGTGTAATTGTTTTTACACCACAGTTGGCTGAGAGAACAAGAGAAATGGCCTGATTTAATTTTACATACATGTCTGTATGTTGACGCGGGCCACTGAGCACACTCTCCTACTGTGGGTGTAAGTCAGATATGATACGCGTGACTACCTGGATGAGTGTTATAAGCCTTGGACAATGGTAATTATTTGCGGCTGACACCTTGGACAATTACCCTGTCCTTGGCTTATATCGCTCATACAGCAAGTCACCTGTATCATATCTACCACATAAACCCCACGTACCGACCTACTTATATCATTATGATCATGCCGAGCTTGTACAGTACATGCATGGATCTATTTTCCCGTCCATGGTATTTGTATGCTATATATTTTCCTCACTCCTCCATGACTGAGCGTTTGGTGCGACTTTGTATTGTTTTAGGTTAAAATCCATAACATAACATCCTGCACCTCATTCTACATTAGGGACCTTTAGCAACCACTTAAAGCTCATAAAACGCAGACGTAGCACTGCTGAATGGATAGGATACGTCTGGGTTAAATTAGCTACGTCGGGTTTACTAAAGGTCCCTAATATCTAGTCAACTGTTTACACAAACTAACTGTATTAGTCTATATCACAAAATCAATACTGCATGCGTAATATAAACTATAATGTATATGAACATGTAGCAGTATAGGGTAGGTTCATCCTAAGTCGGCCAACATACCTCAAGTCGGCCACCCCTCTAGGGTAGATAAAAAACAAACTGAACAAACAGTACCAACTAGTTCAATAACTATTATTCAACCAATAAGTGATGTACATTCAACATCATACTGACTTTTGTCCTCCCTGGAGGCGTGGCACACTTCAGGTATGTGGCCGACTTGGAGTGAACCTACCCCTAGCACAGTACTTAAATTGTTATATATCATCATGCAGGCAGTGTGTTCATTGTAAATAGGATATCAGTTTAGACTTTGTTAGGGTGTTAGGACTGACAATTAAGTCACTATGGTTTTTATGTTATTCGTTTAGTGCAGATATGCTTCTCGGATCTACCATTACTTCATAACGTTATGTGTTCCTAAAAGTGTCTGACGAGGAGGGGGAGTCCAAATGGAGAGGATTGGTCTCGGACCATATCCTAACAATGTCATAGCTCTGTTGGGGCTGATGTCTGACCTAACCAGGTTTACCATTATTGTTGTAACCACAGCCATGTAACCATACCATCCATATCCAGGGCTATTGATCAGTCCAAAACCAAAGTTGAATGCAATATAATGATACAACGCATTAGGTATTGGGACTTTGCCAATGCTACACTATACCGGGACGCATGAGTGCAAGCATCCCTTTGGTTATTAAAGTTGCTAGACTCACACAAAGCTAGACCCAGTTAAGCTAAGTTAAAGGTGTATTTACACCATGCATTGAATCAAACTTGGATAAAAAGCCCCTTGAAATTCCGGATTTATCTTCCATCTATCAATGGGAGAACTGCCTCCTCGGAGTGTTTCTGTGCAGTAAAAGTATCCGATCCAACTTCCAATATAATATACAATATTTACCAACATCATTTTCTTGTCCTTTTCCATCGCTCTACTAAGCTATAACAATAGATGAAGCACTGGAACATGTTGGTTTTGGGTGGCGACAGATCATGTATATGACAATGGCTTCTGTTCTTTGGGTGAGTCAATTCAATTGAAATTTCAACATTATGATAAAAATTCAGACTAAGCAGAAATGGAAGAAGCAGACGAATTCAGTACGGTGTGAGTTTTATACCGAACAGAACAATCTACAAACAAATGCAGTTACCAAAATCTTCTCAGTTGGAATATGAGCAGATGTTCATTCCTTAAGATCTATCTATTCACAAAACATATGGATCACAAGGTTATGCATTTGAGGTATATATATATATATTGATAGATAAAAATGGGGTGGGACAAGCAGCATGGAGAGTGCATTACCACTCCTAAACCATTTGAATAATAAGAAAGGAGTCATTATTTTAAAAAATCGTGCAAAAGTAAATTATCGCATCGGAATAAGCTATTTAAAAGTGATGTATAATGTAACAACATTAATTTGTGTAACGATTATTTCTCATAATTTATAATAGATGGCCGATGGTATGGAGATAATGGTAATGGCCATCCTGGGCCCCACCCTGGAGTATGAATGGTACATTACACCTGTCCAACAGGCCCTCCTTACAACGGTAAGATATCGTATTATTATTTATCCTGAATTATACCATGGTTATCTACTTTACACACGCAAACCCAGTGGCTTAACTGGATAACCACTGTGCATTAGCAGTGGATAACCGCACTCCTATGATGTCACATGGCAAGTTTTCATGATAAACATGAGTATAGGGTGAAATAAAATCAGATTTTTTCCCAAATGTTAAAATTGTGGTATAAACGGAATAATACATGTACATGAATAGGCCAGCACTCCAGCTGGTTATCCATGGCCAAGGCACTCGCCTGTGCCTCGTGTCTTAGCCATGGATAACCAACCCTTGTGCTTGCTTATTCCCTTATCAACTAATTCAACTGTTTACCCCTCAAATTTCAAAATACTTCAAGAAGACTTAGTTACTGGTAATGTGGTGGGAAACGGATAGTTCCGGGTGCCACCGCTACAACATAAATATTCCCCATCTTTGGTCACAATTTACCTTAATATCATATCTAACCTTGGGCCTATAAGGTAGCTTAAATATGTAGTTATTATATACCATTCGGACATCAATCTAGGCCCTATTCAGTCCTCGTCCCCGCTACTTTTACAGTAATATTATATTAGATCATTTATATATGATACATGTGTTTCTCCAATTTCAGTTCGTGTTTTTCGGTGTAGCCATTGGATGCCCAGTATCTGGATTTATGGCGGATAAGTACGGACGACGTAAAGTAAGTGCCTTTATATTGTACAAGTGCTTGCATTGAAATTAATTAAGGAAAGTATGATATAGGGTTTGGCAAAAGGCGGAGGTTTCCCCCTGCATTAGCACTACCTGGGCAGTTGCTATGACTATATACATGGGTACCCAAATGTCGCCGTGTCGAATTTTACAATAGTGACAGTCAAGGCGATTTTTATTTTATACATTATGCTCTTTTTTTCGATGTCCGTCGATTTCAAAAGGGCCGTGCCGCCTGTGTTGATTTTTACTGGACATCGATTCTCTGTCTCTTTGTAGCTCTATAGTGATCGATGCCCAGTTTTATACTTCAGACCAGTGGCTCATTTTGGCTGTTTTTCGCATCACAGATTGCTCCTAGCGCAAAATCCTGACTAGGTGTCAATATATTCTCTATGCCAATGTGTAATATGAGGGTAGAAAACAGTGGAACCTCAGTTAGAAAAAATCCTACTGAACAGTTTTTGAGAAAATTAGGGTTTTGTTGCCTTTTTTTTGCTGTTTTTAGTACATTTCCTACATAACCCGTGAACGTCAGCATTTCTCAATTTTCATGTATTTAGAATTAGAATTTGACATTTTTTTATTCGCAGTAGGATTCCTGAATACCGAGCCATTCCACACAGGGTGTTATTTTGAAAAAATATAAATCATTTGATAGTGTATTTGGTCTCCGAAATAGAGGGAGTTTGGTCATAGTTTAATTGATTGTTGACAATCCAGTCAAGGGCTATTAGGTTCAGTTCAGTGCAAGTTGCAAAACAAGTGACTTGCATTTTTTAACTTGACCTCATGTCCACTATGTAGGTCTTCACTATGTATGGGTCTATCCAGAGTCCACCAATGAGATCACGCATGGAGGCAGATTCCGCAGCTTTTGGCGAGAAAAAATTTCAAAATCGCAAAGAAGTGAAATTCGCCTAAAAACCCCCTATTTGGCGAGAAAAAAGTTCAAAATCGCAAAAAAGTGAAATTTGCCTAAAAACACCTGATTTGGCGAGAAAAAATTTCAAAATCGCAAAGAAGTGAAATTCGCCTAAAAACCCCCTATTTGGCGAGAAAAAAGTTCAAAATCGCAAAAAAGTGAAATTTGCCTAAAAACACCTGATTTGGCGAGAAAAAAGTTCAAAATCGCAAAAAAGTGAAATTTGCCTAAAAACCCCCTATTTGGCGAGAAAATAGTTCAAAATCGCAAAAAAGTGAAATTTGCCTAAAAACCCCCTATTTGGCGAGAAAAAAGTTCAAAATCGCAAAAAAGTGAAATTTGCCTTATAACACCTGATTTGGCGAGAAAAAAGTTCAAAATCGCAAAAAAGTGAAATTTGCCTAAAAACACCTGATTTGGCGAGAAAAAAGTTCAAAATCACAAAAAAGTGAAATTTGCCTAAAAACACCTGATTTGGCGAGAAAAAAGTTCAAATTGCAAAAAAAGTGAAATTTGCATAAAATCACCTGATTTGGCAAGAAAAAAGTTCAAAATCACAAAAATGTGAAATTTGCCTAAAAACACCTGATTTGGCGAGAAAAAAGTTCAAATTGCAAAAAATGTGAAATTTGCATAAAATCACCTGATTTGGCGAGAAAAAAGTTCAAAATCTCAAAAAAGTGAAATTTGCCTGAAAAACCCCTGTTTGGCAAGAAAAAAAGATCAAAATCGCAAAAAAGGGAAATTTCCCTAAAAACACCGTATGACTGTAGCATGAATGCAGACACTCATGGACACAGACTCATGTACACCCACACAGACATACACATAGGCATGAACATGGCCTTCTCCTTCATATAGCAACCTATGTATTTCTACTTTGATGAGACTGAATATAGCTTTAGGACTCTGATACATGGATGTCGATGTCCAGTTTTAGATATATACCCATATAGTGCATTGGAGTGCTATAATGTTGGACTGCTGTATATTTTAAAGGGCCATGTCGTCGTGGCGCCCGTGTTGATTTTTACCCATGTATAGTGTTGTTGCTATTGAACTGAACAGTTCTGACATACTAGTAAATGATGTAGTCCTATATATGTGACATGTACTGGGAATAGAGACCTTACTGCACCCTGCACTAAGGTCGCTTTTCGCAGATCGTGTCACATATACTCATGCTAAACCTTCAAAGGGTCATCTATCACATCAATTCCACAGATCTTTCTACAAGATAGTTTTCCACAGACCCTCAGTTTGCATGTTTCAGACTCTAATTCTGTGTGCGGTGTGGACGCTGTTCTATTCAGTGCTAACAGCCGCAGCCCCCGATTACATCTGGATGCTCGTTTTGAGGATGCTGCTCGGCATTGGTATAGGAGGAGGCTTTCCAGCGTATGTAACCTGCTAATTCAGCTTTAAACCTTTAAGGGCAGCCTAGTGTTTAATGCACTCTGCCATTTTCATGGAGTGTCATTTTAATGCATGAATACGGCTCTCTGGCGAGTGACTCGCCAGTTCTGCATCCATGTATCTTGCCCACCCTATGGGATTGACAACCTACATATAATGTCATTCATTTGTGGATAAACTAATGCATCAGGACCATTCAAAGAAACAAAACATGATTCTCATCCTCCGCGCGCATCATTGAAATCAAGATTTGAGAAGCATTTTTTAAGTAGCCTAATTGATCAGTAAAATCTCTAAGTGGCATTCTTAATGTTTGTGTTCCTGCCATGGCATTAATGTATTATGTTTTATGTTAGGGTTGGTGTATGACAGTTTACTTTGGTCGTTTCAGTTCGACATATGTCACAGAATTCCAACCTGTCAAGTACCGTGGAATGATTAGCGTGATCCCACTGGTAGGTACGATCCTATGAGAGAGAGTTGCATGATTGCGGAAACGGTGAAGATAAGAAAGAGAAAAAACCCGGATACGCAATAAAATTAATAACACTAATATATCAAATTCAGAGTCCTTATAAGAAGGTATCAAATTTCCAGTTGATATTTGTATATTGAAACACTAAATCGCTCTGTACTTTATTTCTGCCAATTAGATAGCATGTCTTGGAAGAAAAGTGTACCATGACCCTAGGTCAAATAATACAAACATATGTAGGTACATGTAATTTTTCTTTATAGGCATGTTGGGCCATAGGAGGTATTCTGAACGTTGTTGTGGCAATGGCGGTCGTACAATTTGGTTGGCGATGGTGGCTTTTACTTTCATCAGTACCATCCTTAGTATTTTTATTGGCATCACCGGTAAGACATTATACCAATTAGCGTTTTTGTTCATCCTCTTGTATTTAATATCTAATTATGTCATATAACCAAAACATGCAAATATGGGCAACCTCACGGGAGTGTGCGGACATACATTCTGTGAGTTATATTAAAAGCGTAATATCTTATTCATTCTCTGAGTGATCTTAAATTCGTCTTTTGTAATATTGTTTGATATAGACCATTGGCATATACTTAGAAAACGATAGGTGGCGTCACTGGGGCATGGCTGCATCATGCAAGGAAAGGAGATTCAAGGAGCAGAGCCCAGGGTACAGACAAGAATAAAACAAAACGAGGGTTCTGGGACTGGGCCCCCTATAGGGCTCCTAGGGGTTAGGACATGGGGGCATCCATGTTCGGGGATTAGAAGTTCAAGCAGGTAACACTAGGTGGATACCTATAGACTCAGTACTGCCCTGTGATGTCGTACCCCCCGGTTAGCTGCTCCACCTACTGGCCAAGGACCCGTACTGCAATTTACCACAAGCGGCGCTGCTATCGACGGCCAGGTGCCCCATACAGTTCTCATGATTCTAGATTCATTACTGCTACTCTAATGAATTAATTGAGGAAGGTAGGCTTGGGTGAATAAAATTTATTAAATTTTATATTTTAATAACATATAGACTATACATAAAATAACAGTATGACATACAATTGAGGGTGTATTATAATGGATTACATGTGTAAATTGTATGTAATAAAATAAATATATATAAAATTGAATATGATATTGAGGTGTGGGTGGGTGGGAAATTGTAGAGGAGTAGTAGTGTGGTGGGTGACGGTTGAGGTAGAAGTGAGCGGTGATATGGGTTGGAGGCATGAGGAGGGAGAGGTGTAGAGAGTGGGTATGGGGTTGTAGTAAATGGTATGGGAGGGATCCACCAGAGGGCAGCAATGACCCAGAATTAGACTCGTCCAATTCTTACACCATTACTGCTACTCTAATGAATTAATTGAGGAAGGCAGGCTTGGGTGAATAAAATTTGTTAAATTTTATATTTTAATAACATATAGACTATACATAAAATAACAGTATGACATACAATTGAGGGTGTATTATAATGGGCCAAACCTGCCAAAATTGTATGTAATTGAGTGGTTGTGAGGGGATGGGGGTCGGACGACATTGGTTATGAGAACATTAGTTATACACAAGAGACTTGGTTATCACATTGTTGACCACGTTCTGTTTTGTGTTCTGAATGTATGTTTTGTATGTCGCCGATTTCCACCCTCCATATCTCTGGATCTGTGTTTCCGTGCATCCTCCCTCGAAAGCAGCTGTCGTTGCTGACTTTCTGAGTGAGTGCAGGCTGTACAATCGCTCCTTGACACCAAGTGTTCTTAGTGCCGCGTTCCAGTCCCCCTCGACCCCAGACACTGGCATTGGGATGTCTGTACCTGGGTACACAAATACTGGATGATGTGGGCCGAGGGTGGGATTGTCCTTGAGCACCCTTCTCAGGGCCCTGACTGGGCACAGAATTGGATTGTCTGATGATTCCAGTGTGACAGTCTTTGACTCGTTGTAGAGCTGCATGTTCTTTCCCCACCTGACCTTGAACGTGACCGCGCCGCCATGGAATGTCAAGTCCTCGCGCGTGAGGTGTTTTGTAGGTGAGAACGCTGCCGATGTCTGTGGGACCACCTCTGACTTCCTTAATGCCGCGTGATACACCACAAGCAGCACCGCCCTGGAGACAGTGCCCTGCCTGTCGGTGGGCAGTGCTATGATGACCTGTCTGAACAGGGGCAGGGGCATGTTCGGTTTGGCATTTGACACCACCCCTTTTGTCCTGTCGAATGCGTCGAGGGCCTGCATCACCCTGGGGTGTGACAGTGCTGGCACCTTGACGTCTACTAACTGCATGTGACGCCTGATGTGGGACACATTGTTCCTGATTGTTGGCGGGGCCAACTTCCTGACCCCCATGTACTCTAGGTATGCACACACCTCTTGGAAGGATGGGCTGTAGGGATCTATAGCCAACCGGTATGTGAACGCCAGGTAGTTGGCGACGGCCGACTTCCGGTTCTTGTCGGTGCCCTCGGCGCGCGCCAGTGTCTGTCTCCTGGCTGCTAGGTCTTGCAGGTATAGGAATTCCGGATCTGCAACACACAGGGTGAGACAAGCTGTCAAATACATAACAACACGGGTCAATGAGGACTAACCTCTCCCTATTCAATGTATCTATGGCTGCCATTTTCTGGGCGGAGGAGAGATGTGCCCTACTCAAGTCATCAGCTATGGTATTGTCTTCACCTGGGATATGTGAAAAAGTGAGCTTTACATCCAGCAGTGATTGGGTCATCCATATGGACCTGGCAACGTCCATGAGTACCTGGTCCTTTCCCCTCCCCGACCCAAACACACTCACAGACGCCGAATTGTCACACATAATCTCCACATGTTTGCCTTTGTCATTATCAGATAGAAATGTATGTATTGCTACAGCCACATTGATGCCTTCCAGGTGGGCAATGTTCTTGACACTGTCGTCCTGGGGGCACACCTGGCCGGCATAGGCCCTAACCCCGTCAGTGCCCCCAATTCCCGACCCACATGCATCTACCAGAATAGTTTTGTCCACCTTGTTGGGGGGTATGAGTGAAGTGCCATTCCACTCATCCCCAAACTCCAAGAACCACCTGAGGTCCCGTCTCATGTCGGCATTAGTGTTGATGTACTTTCCTCTCATTGACCTGAGTGCCTCCAGGAGGCGGGACACGAAGAGTCGTGCCGGCCTGACACACTTAGAGATATGAAGGAGGGAGCCAATCACACTCTGGAGCTGTTTCTTGGTGAGGGACCTTTTCTTACTGAACCTACTGACCTTGCATAATATCTCCTCGAGTTTCTGTGCCGGGACTGATATGCTCATATCCATGGCGTTGATCATCACTCCCAACCATTTGACGATCTTGGCTGGAGGCTGGAGTTTGTCTGGGGCCTCTGGGAGGCCAAGCTCGCTGAGTAGGCCCCTGGCGATCCCGTAATCCCTCCATGCTGCGTCTCTGTTGGTTGAGAGAATAATGAGGTCGTCAAGATACATTTTACATTTTACACCTTTGTGGGTGAGCATGTTCACAATCGCCTCTGCTACTGACTGCATGTGTCCTGCACTATTCCTGGACCCAAATGGGACGCTAATGTCACAGAAGAAGCTGCCCTTCCACCTGAGGCAGAGGAGGGGCCAATCAATTGGGTCGGAAACCATGTTTTTATAGGCCCTAGCAATGTCAATGCTCAGATAAATGCCTCCTGACCTACTTCCACTAACTCTTGTGTGAATGCATCGACCGTGGGGAGGGTGTGGGGTCGGTGAATTCCGAGTGTAGTGTTCTTTGGTACATAACTATTGACTGAGAACTCCCTTGGAAAGGTCATATCTGTGATGACACGACGTTTGTTTATGTCTGACTTGGCCCGTGTCATGAGGGGGGATGTATGGGACCATTCCCTGAATGGGGGCCTATTGAAAGGGCCCACCAATCCCCCTAGTCCCAACTCCTTTTCAATAAACTCATCAACTTGTGGTGCATAATCATTAGCGCTAGGGTGATTGTCCACATTTGAAGTGCCCGACGTGGGGCCTAGGTAGCCTACCGGAAAACCATATGTCAAGAAGTCCAACAGCTGTCTGTCAGATGTAGAATTGCCCAGGAGGCGGTCCCATGCCTCAATGTTGAGTGAACTGGGGACCGGGATCCTAGCCGACATACAATTTGGGAGGCCGGTAGCTTTGACAGCTTCATAAATACTAGCTAACTCCGGTGCATGGCATTGCTGGTCCCATGACGGCCAAGAGTTTTTTCTATGACCAGCGAATGCAGCGGGGTGAATGTTAACAGATGTATCAACACGATCATTCTCACACATAAGTCTTATTTTCTTGAAGTCAAGAACCGTACCTTCGCTGCCGTTGTGTTGCGCCGCAGTGTCCGTGGCCTGCGTCTGTATGTTGTTGACAGGAGCTGGAGGCGCTGGATGTGCCACAGTGGCCGCCCCGTCATTATGCGTGTCCAACTGCGGCGGCGGCCGTACAATTGTGCAACTATTACTGATGGGAAGTTGCGAATCTAAACACTTAATCGTGCTCGTGTTGTCGAGATTCGTGTGGGGGCCGCCATCTTGTATCCCGTGCGTGGCGCGAGAGTTGGCGCGAGAGGCGGTGACGTCATCACAACCAAGATGGCGGCGCCCAGTCGCTGTGTCTGGGGGCCGCCATGTTGGCTCCCGATCCCCGCGGCCCGCACAGTCAATATAATTCCCCGCCTCGTCCATATCTGGCATTGCTTCACTATAAATGTCAAAATATTGCTGCTCATCAAAGTCTAACACGAGTGAATGCCTATTTCCCACAGGGATTGGCGCTTCGTCGTCCTGGCCGACTGAAGCGCCACCTACCCGTTTTTTGAGAACTGCGCGTTGTGGTTCTGCTGCCCTCCGCGCGGAGCGCCACCGTGCGCTCCTGCGCCCGGGCGGGAATCGCCATGTTGTCCGCTCCCTGTGTCACGGAGGCGGTTCTGACAGGCGACAATGCTGTGTGGGAATTGATTGGATTTAGAGTCACAATATGTACAATAGTGCCAGAGTTTCCCTCCAGGGCCGGCGTGGTGTGTTTTGTGCTGGCACCCCCGGTTGGAGTTGAAGTCACGGCAGAGGGTGATGTGTGTGCCCTGCCCCGACGACTCCTGACCATATACATCCTCCATAGCCATATCCACTTTGAGATTGTGGATTTTTTGTGACTGTTCCCACTTCAAATCCTTCCTCTCTATCTTATCCCAGACGGCCTGAGACCACCTCAAGACGCCGGCCCACTTTCTATACTTAGCCTCCTTCCCGACCTGTCCCATATGGTCGAGCATGTGTGACTGATCAGATGGCTTGTATGCCCAATCAAACACTGACTTGTTCTGGATGAGGCTTGTCATAGCATTAATGTACTCCAGGCAGGTCATAGTGCCCCTGGCTTCTAACTTAAGCTTAGCCGTGTGGCAGCCGTCCCTCTCTAAGAACATATATGGTTTTGGCAACATTCTAGCAATAAACGGGTCAGACAGGAATGCAGTCTTACCATCGCTCTCCTGTTGCGCATATCTCTCCCGTGCGAAGTGGCGTTCGATGTATCCGTCCTGCTCCGCCGTCCTCCTGATCCTCCCCGGATCTGGGAGGTAGTCCCAGTGTGTGTCCTCCCTGCCGGGGCGGTCGTCACGCCTCGGCGACCGCCGGCTGGCGGGCATGGTCTGGTTGTGTCTCGGTGTGGTGTGACTGGAGGTGGGTGCCTGCCTGGGGGTTCGCCACGAGCGTCCCGGCAGCGGCCCTTCCCCTCTCTCCAGCCCATCAAAGCCCAGTCTGCGGGTGGTGTTGCCCTCCCGTCTGGTGGAGTCCCTGCACGGCGACGGGCTCCTGCGTCTCTCACTCTGGTACCCCCTCCTCGGTGTAGAAGCCCGCTGGAGCGGGACCGTGTCGTTCTGTCCCCCCCCCCCTCACGCTGCGTCGGCTCATGTCCCCATGGAGAGCCGCGTCTACCAGCACTTCGAGCTGAGCGTGTATCTTGTTGACCGTCCCGTTCACCTTCAACATATCCTCCTCCAGCTTAGAGACGCGCTGGAGGGGGAGTAGCTGTGACGGGGCCCCGGTGAGGTCGACCCCTTCCATTGGGGGATCCACGTGTTGGGGGGCCGGCGTCTTAAACGTAATGTCCGGGTCCCCATTATGTCCTTCTACCTTATTCCCAGATAATTTCCTCTTTTTCCCCTGTGGCTTAAGGGCAGAGGTAATTTTAACAATTTTGGCTCGCGCGGCCTTGGAGGCGCGCCTGGTCGGCCGGCCGGACATGGTGGCGGGCACTGCAGGTGTCACAGGTGTACGATTGTGACAGAGTCTATAGGGATATAATCTACGTCAATCCTCCTTGTGGTTTGCACATACGAATATCTCACAATAGCTGGTTGTAAATATGGCACACTTACGTCAAGATGAATAAAATAGTTTTGTAAAAGCTCCAAGGGAGTTGGTGTAAATGGCCAGTAAATACAGGTGAGAAATTGTAGAGGAGTAGTAGTGTGGTGGGTGACGGTTGAGGTAGAAGTGAGCGGTGATATGGGTTGGAGGCATGAGGAGGGAGAGGTGTAGAGAGTGGGTATGGGGTTGTAGTAAATGGTATGGGAGGGATCCACCAGAGGGCAGCAATGACCCAGAATTAGACTCGTCCAATTCTTACATAATTCATAACTGCTCATAAGTTAGCTCTTGATGACCTCTTTTGTATTGACGAATGGGGAATGCACTTTTAAGGTTATGCACATAAGATAATACATTTAAGATAACACATTTAATATTAGGCAGAGAATTCATTTTTAAGATCATGCCATTAAGATTGAAGATTTGGCAGAAAACGTATGTCCACACACCCACGTGAGATAAACTCAATCTGCTGGCGAGGGCGACAGCTGGATTGTATAATCAATGTTGTTGACAAAGTGGCAGGGCAATATAATGTAGGGAGGGGATGGTGCACATGTGCCCCAAAGAAGTAATGTGGGTCGCTGAAGCTCTACTTTAAATCCCACTTATGTTAAATGTGCAGTTAATTAGTACATAGTCTGAGGGTTAATGGCTAATGACATCGGTGCCTTAATTATATAAACCGTACCGTCGCGTTTAAATTAAAGGTATAGAACTTGTTGCCGCGGTAGCAACAGTCAGAGTGCAGGCATGACAGCACACAGAAAAGTAAAGGAGTCGCCACAGTCACAGTCACAGTTTGTCTCCCACGTGACACCTGTTGAGGAGAGTTAAATGAGTTTCCTTAAGAGTCAACAGCAGTTGACTCGTCAAAAGAGTCAAAATCAATACTTGAATACATGAGTGACATGCAGGTAAGGTGGGTTGTGTACTTATGGCAGGGTAGAGTGGGGGCAACAGGTGTATATAATTAGTAGAAATGCCATGTGAGGCCTGTGAGAGAAGTGAGTAGGTGAGGGTATTGCCGAGGAGAGGTCCATAACAAGACATGTTGTCATGTCCACCACTTCTCCATGTGTAAGTTATATTTGCCTCACACTATATTCTGCAGACCATTGGCCACATATGGATGCCAATAATTATCAGATCTATATGCAACAGTAAGCAGTGCCAGATATTATATCTCACACACTTACCCATTGGGCACATAACATTGAATCAGTAAGTTAAGTCTCACCCCTCACATGAACAAGACTAGAAAGAAATAAACTGTATTCATGAATTGAATCATCTTCATAAAGCCACCTCTAAGCATGTATGCCTTGAGGTCTATAAAGTTATGACAGTTCCAAGTATAGATTATTGCTTATTTTATACGGGTAGCGCACATGCTCCTGAACTAGCCAAGCTCCAGCGTATGCAGAACCATGCGTTACGCATATGTCTCCGCACTGGTGTACGATCAATCAGTGTTCTTGATCTACACAAAGAATGTAAGATAGAATTCCTTGCTAGGAAACGTAAACTACGATTACTTCTGATCATGTGGAAAAAGGCCCACAGCGGTGAGGCATTAGAACAGCGCAATGCAAGAACTAGGGGTGATTTAAAGATCAAATTTGCCAAACGTCGAGCTAAAACAAGTTTCTATCAAAAGTGTCCGTACTACAGAGGAGTGTCTCTCTGGGATAAATTAGACACTATAACCCAACGCCTCCCTACTAAAAGATGGTTTAAGCACGCAATCGAAAAGCTACCACTTTTAGACTAAGATAAAAAGATTTCTGAGTGTTATGCTCTACTTGTATCGCACTTGTCTATGCTACACTCACCTCCTTACTTTCGCGAGTCTGTTAACCTATAGCTGCACATAAAAGCTATGTTATATAGAATATTCATCATATGGCACCTCTTGAGTTTACTTTAGCCTAGTTTAGTAAGTACCGTATGGTGAACTGTGGATACTATGTCAATCCCATACGTGTGCAACGCACACAGTCCCATTGGGACTATCTCATGCAATAAACAACTTCAACTTCAACATTGATAACTGGTTGTCAATGTTGATTCAATGGTGATTCAACATTGATTCAATATTGAACAGAATTTTGTGCCCACTGGGTAGTGCCCAGGCTTACGGTTATTTACATTACCTACAAATATGGTGACTAAGTTCTACACTATTGATGTTCTTGGAATGAATTGTGTAGTTTTTCATCACACTTGATTCAGTTAAGTCAACAGGAAATCTTTTCCATTGACATCCCTTAACCCCACTATTTTGATATAGTGGACCTTTCTATAATGAATCAAAACTGTGTGACATGTAAGAAATATCTAAATCATAGGGAGTGGCTCTACCTTGTGGTTGTCTGAGGGCAGAGTCAATTTCACTTGACTCTGCACGAATCAAGAGGTAGAGTCAACTTGAGTTGAGTTTTTCAAAATCTTTATTTGGCACAATTTCCATTACAAGTAACGTCTCTCAAAATAGGCCAAAGAACAACAGATGAAAATGACAATAGTACATATAGTCAAGCAAGTACCAAAACTTCAGCTGTTTAGTACACAATAAACACAGACAATAATGGGTAGCGAAGTGAGCACACTAGGAATGACATGAGGGCGCGGCGAAAAAATACGAATCTGTACTATATCATACTATCAACTAAGAATCACTTACTATTACAACTGGGAACATAGGACTTAGGATCACGCAGTATTGATCAGGACTACTATACCCTTAAAGTCATATGATAAATTACTTATAAAATCACAGTTTTGCTTTACAAATAAATTGGAGCTTACACAGATCGAGGCAGAGACACATGGAATCACGTTGTCAAAGTCAGGTCATTATTATAATCATAACTTTAATAAGTTTACACTGAGATTGCAAGTCAGTTAGACAGTATTAATCACTTACTATTTCATATGAATTTTGTACATCCTCATAGACCTTTAAGTTGACGTACGAATATCGAATATGATGCAACATTTTGCAAGTCAGCTGGGAGCTTATTCCACAGCTGGCTCCCTCTATACAAAGGACTTTTTTGATACAAATTGTCTTTAGGTCTTTGTAACCTTATTTTCCGTTTTAGATTACTACGTAGTACACGGACATCTGCAACTAAGTTGTCAGTGTCACGGGTGAACTTATACATCATACACAATATATGCTCCTTTCTCCTGTCTACTAGTTTTTCACAACTGCAAAGCCGATGTAACTCAGCTCTACTTATCTGTCTAGGGTCCCAGATTCCTAGGCTAGTACGCAGGCAATGATTCTGCAGAGTTTGCAGCTCTCTCACATTGCCTTCTGGGCCACATTCAAGCACAAAGTCGCAGTAATCTAGCACGGATCACAGGGTATGACTGGAGAAGCGGTGACCCCTCCACCAGAGTCATCATGACTCTGCTACCAGAGTCAACTAGAGTTGACTATGGTAAAAGAGTCATGGCGACGCCTTTACTTCTCTCTGTGAGGTACTCAACCGTTTATATACGGGGGCCCGGGTTTAAGCACCGGGTTTTCAATAAGCACCGGTCATGTGTGCCAGTGGTAGGATCACCTCAAATATCACAGCACTAAATTTTGAGATGTGCAATTATATCTCACCCTCTCTTGTGCAGCTTTTACCTAAGAGTCCACGGTATGCATTAGCCTGTGGCAGGAAGGCTGAAGCCCTACACATCTTGCAGAAGTTGGCTGCTGGAAATGGCCGGGCGTTACCCCAAGTAGAACTCAAGGATATCCAAGTGGTAAAGAAAGGAAACATTGCTGATTTGTTTGTACCCAAACTAAAGAGGACATCAATTATTGCAGCATGTGCATGGTTAGTAGTTTTTGTTAAGTTATGATCGATGTTGATAGGTAACTTGAATAATAAAATGGTGGACAGCACATAATAGCCTCTCCCACAACTCTCCAAATATCCAATAAAATGTCTGATTCTTATTTCTTTTAGGTTTAACTTTGGATTCATGTACTATGGTATTGTTTTAGTGACATCAAATCTTATTCAGCGTGGCACCACATGCATCTCAGGTACATTCATGAATTTTTTATATTCCAACAAATGCAAAACATGTGAATTTCCTTCATATGGCCTTTAAGATATGCAATTTCGTATTTATGTAATTCGTGTGACAATATACCATAGTGTTTAATGGTGCTTTGCACTCACACAGCACCAGGCAGTACCAAACACAGTTCTATAGTCAATAGTGCTACAGAACAAACATTGCATATCATCAAACACTATCACACTTATTTGTCCTTTTCCCCCTTTTCAGGTGTTGATATATCATTAAATAGTGCCTTTCAGTGTCATGCTGATATAGATCCACTAACTACTGCCACCTTTCTTCAACTTCTCTGGACGGCGTCTGCCGAGTTACCAGGTCAAATCTTGTTATAAGTTATCTCAAAATGGTGTTAATGTAGATGATGAATCTAAATGGCAGAAATGCATAATTACCAAAGTACACATATTGTGAAAGATGTAGAGGCCAGGCATGACCTGTCTAAACTATATGGGCCAATGCACATGTCGTTTTGATGTGTAGTCATGGCAACCAATTAGTCTACATTTACTTATTAAAGCAACAAAATCAAAGTAAAAATACCTACCTAACCTACACAATATCTATCACATCTGGTAATATTGTGAAAATGATAAGCATGGTCGAATACATATCGTACATTGGCTGCTACTTCAATAATTTTATTTAAATTTTCAAATATCTCCCACAGGAGTGTTGCTGACGTTTATTCTCATAGACACTGTTGGCAGAAAATTTGGTTCCCTGTACCAAACCCTAGGCATTGCAGTGTTATGTATACTACTCAACATATGTTTATCGAGGTAGGTATAAATCTAGTTTTATTGTACATACAACCTATTTGCCTTGGCATCTGCACATATATGCAATGCATAGATCTATAAATGCTTTATTCCATGCTTACTACAACAAGCCCATTGGTTGGATGTCGTGGCCTATGAGTTCATCAAATTAAATAACTTTACAGAATACAACTTATTCATTTGGGTGCTTTTAATTGGTACAGTTCATAATTACATTAATTTATCCAACGGTGCACTCAGCTGAGGATTATCTCACTTGATACTGCCTACCTTGAGATAACTGTGAGTGGTGAGCGTTAACCTTTATGTAACCTTTTTTTATAATATGCTAAATAACACGATCATCTTCCTTTTCAGAATACCAATGTTGATTCTTCTGTTCGCTATACGCAGCTTTGGTATTTCAGCATATCAAATAATAGTTATTTATACAAATGAGGTAATGAACACATTCATATCGATAAATGGATTTATTCAACCTTATCATAGTAATTTAATCTCTGTGTTTAAAAGCCTGTGAACATTTTCTTTAGCATCATGAGAGCAATTGGCGTAATCATTATGTAACTGGGCCAGAGTCTGATAGTATATTCGAAGTAATATTATATCAATAACTACTATGAAGATGACAGAGAAACACATTCTTGGTAACAAGCAATGAGGACATAGTAGATAATAGCTTCAGTTTCTGAGTTATACTCATCAGCGATACAGCTCAGGGATTAGGGTGAAGGTATTAAAGGTGGTATGGAGTGATAATTCACAACATGGGGGTATGGTTATTATGCACCTGATATTGTGGATATGGTTGATTGTTATGGTACAGGTGGGGGAGGGGGGTGGTGGCTAGATATCTATGCATATTCACCACTAGGGGTAATCTACCCAAATTGCACTGAATGAATTCAGTGTTTAGAATTCACGCTTCCAAACCCTGATTAGTATGGCATGTACTTTCTGTTCCATTTAGGTGTATCCTACAGAGGTTCGAGCTTTAGCCACCGGTTTGGGAAGTAGTTTATCTCGTCTTGGTGCCATGGTCACTCCTTATATCGCTCAGGTAAATCAGTTACATATGGTTATAATATGTATATGCTTTATTTACACTCTATCCAATTTATATGTAATAGATATGGTCCAAGTGACTTGCTGAATTTATAAGTGTTATAACAGTCCAAGATTTTTAGCTCAAAAAATGACCTAAGGTCAATCAAATTTGGGAAAAGCCAATCTTCGTATAGGAGATGCTCAGAAATATCAAAAGTCCTGGGAAATCCTGTGTGAGCTCGCTCAGGAATTCAAGATGGCGTCCAGGATGGTCAATATGCTCTATCTCCCTCACTTCTGTTTTGGCTTTGCATACGGCCATTTCAAGTTTACTTACCCCCCATAAATCAACTTCAAGCTTTTTAATGGTGTTGCTATTGTGTTGCTAGGACAGGCGGTTGCTTAGCAACAGGCATTCTATATGGACATTCCTTAGAAACAATAAGAAATATCAATCCGACAGGTAATCTACCCTTACCTATTGTGAGCATAGCCCAGTTTGTATGCCTACTTATGGCCCTTATAAAGGGCCACGCGTAGACATACTGCTGGGATATGCTCACTCATTATGTATTTGGTTAGTACGCTATATATAGTCACTTATAGTCACTCATAGTATATATTATATATACTATGAAGCAACCTCACATGTATGCAAAACTTGATACTCAGATACTTGGATACGGGTAGAGCCTGATACCTCTGAGATAGAGGTACCCTCTAGAAACAGGCAGGCAACCTCATATTCCGCATGAATACAATCAATCTTGCATACTTCCAAACTGTCAGGTGAGCTCAGATATCTACGGGATTTCCGTTCCTGCTTGTCAGGCAATCTCAGACGTCCCTTGAATACAGTTATATAGCTTTTGATACCCACAAGATGCTGCCAAGGCGGCCTGCCATACCCTATAGATACTGGCAGTGAACCTTACACAGCCACCAAACACAGTTGGCCCACTACAGATACTTATTAGATACAATAAGTGATACTGCCAGGGATCCTCTGATCTTTGTAGTGTTAGTACCAGACGCCGTGTGTGGGGGCACTAGTGTTTCCCGCTCCTCTCCTCCAATCATTAAACGGTATGCCTTCAGCATTCCGGCCACTGACCATCCTGGGCGTCTTGAATTCCCGAAGAGCTTACACAGGATATTTCAGGGCTTTTGATATGTGATTAGGTACCCTTCTGGGCATCTTCTGTCCAAAAATTGGCATGTTCCAAATTTGTTTGACCTTAAAGTCTAAAACTCTTGTACTATAATCCAAGGACAGGGTAATTGTCCAAGGTGACAGCCGTGGATAATTACCACATTGTCCAAGGCTATAACACTTGCACAGCGAGTCACATGTACCAGTACCACTACTAATCTCCTTGATTGTATGCCACACCAGTGGTGATACAAACGGCTGTGTCTTTTTGTCTTTCCCCACAAGTGCCGTATAAAGAAAACTACAAGTGTGGTATAAAGAAAACTACATGACACCATTCATAGACGCTCCTTGCTTCATTCTATGTTTTGAATAGGTGATGATGAACTGGTCGTTACATCTAGGACTGACGATTTATGGAGGCATGGCAATAGTGACGGCCATCCTCTTGGCATTTCTTCCATTTGACACCAAGGGACGACGGATGGAAGAGGTAAAATTTCAGATTCATCATGACATTATAATATAATTTATCACCTTCGACCTACCATAGCCCTGTGTGTAATAAAGATTTATGGTCTCATACATTGTAACAAATAAAACCTTTATGTGGCAACGCTAATATCAAGCTATATCCAACCACAAATGATTCTTAGTGATATTGATCTGTCTTTCTATTTCAGAACTGGTCTTCTTGATGTTAGAATGTAACTGGATGGAGATACGTTAAGGATAGATCCCTGTACGAGGGGTCTATGAGATTTAGACACCGACCGTAGGAAGGCTGTCTAAATCACATAGTCCCCGAGTTAATGAGATCTATCCTACTTAGAACCTGGTACCTAATTGCCCTTTAATTCCATTTCAATTAGCCTACATGAAAGGCTGAATACAGCGGGGTCTACAGGATATAGACACCCTCAAATTCAGCCCTATCATTGGTCGATTTGAAATACTAGGTTCTACTTTGATTAGACTAAACCCATGACCGTTACTTGTATCGTAAATGTAATTTATAAACAGAATGTAAGGTGTCATATTGGCATAAACCATTTATGGGTTGCATAGAGGGGCGTGGGGTATAAGATAATTACACAAGTGAAATTTGATACAGATTTTGAGCTTCACCTATATGAGTTGCCATGAAGTTTAAGCAGAATTACATGATCAATTTATGTCCTCTGTTAGAACAGTCATTTTGAACTAAATCTCAATGCCGCCAAGATGGTTGAATCTGCTATCCCCGTACTACCCTACAACCATATATTTTAACAGTTGTCGGTATCCTTCCGACCTTCTATCTGGTTAAGATAACATAATCATAATCAGTTCTTTGATCTTCCATTTACAATGCATTGTATTTGATGTTTATTTATGAATATATGTATGTGTCTGAGTATCCGGGCTGAGTATAATATCAATGATATATGGGTGTGGGGTGTCAGGATGTCTGTGGCATTTATTTATTGTGGATGATATATCACTATTTACCCCCAACATGATCAGCACAATATCTTTATAAAAATATGCTAGTTTCTAAGGACAACATGAAGGTGCCAATAATACCCTGATGGCAGTAACACCACCAAAATCCTGAGTCGTTCCACCACTAATGTCTATATGACATATTATGCTTACCTATAAAGATCACATGAAGAAGGCACCACATCTTTGCCAAAACGTTGTTATCACTCCCATCTACTCTACCTTATAACGGCAATAAAAGCCAATGCATTCTTTATGTCTGGTGTTGTAGTTTTGTTTATTAAAGAAAACAACAATATATGGTACTTATAACTATGGTTAGTGTAATAAAGCTCATAATTATACTCCATGGATGGGTAATGAGAATCACTCTAAATAGTCCAGAGAAGTCCCAACAGAAGAAATAAACCTCATAGTGTGTCATTAGTACTGAATGTGCTGTGCCCTTTGTCGATTTGGTTACCTGTGATAAGGAAAAGGTATGTAGGTTATTATAGGGATGAGAGATCTAGACCGGCAAGCCATAGAAAACAAACACAGATGCTCTCATACGACGGAGCACTTACATTCCATGCGGGTGTACCCCTTCCCCCCCCCCCCCACCCTCCGGTCAAGGGGTCCAAATGATTTTTCCCACCCCCAAATCCACCCTCCCCCTGTTGTTAGAAAATAAGCACTCGGTGTGCTTCTTGTCCCGACAGGCGTCTTTCCTATACAATAATTCACTACACTTACATTGGGTCAAAATGTGGATATCAAATTTGATACCGGACAAAATAAAAGTTGACATGGATATTGTGTCATTTGGCAGTTCATTATATTACTCTTTAATTAACGACTCTTTAACGTAGAACTGATTCATGCATCCGATCCAAATGTAATCATAGCACATATATTGTACCTCGGAATCATCAGGTGGATTAAATTTAGAGAAAATCTCATGTTGGTTCAAAGAAATTTCTAAAAAAAACAACAACTAAATCTGACGTCTTGCTCGCCCTACCTAGTTGGCATAATCACCGTTATATGTTTGTACCTAATGTAAATATGTATGCCGATCGCAGCATATACAGTATGGTAGCACTTTTTGACCTAAGATAATATATTTGACACATGCAGGTTATTCCAGTGCAAACACATGTGTGTACTCTTGGTAGACCATAGCCCTACTTGAAAGCCAAAGGCCAGAACTAGACTATTTGCCTTCTGTCTGATATTTTCAATTTCACTGCATATTTAACATCCCTCCTCGAACTGACTGACCTCCTCGTGCTTAGCATAGAACTATTGGTTTCCACCACCCTTATATTGGATCAATAATGTCCTATAGTTCACAGCCATTTCACGTGTAGGAATACGACTAATGAGATCCATAAACGTTTGCAGAAATCAGCTTACATGTTCTGCCTTGCACCCTCAGCCTGCCACAAACCCTTGCTACACGCTCAATGAAAAGAAACACCAATATTGTTACTAGTATTTCACCTCCTGGTTTGTATGTTGGATACGCCTTGAGCCAGCTTACGACAGAGCCTTGCCTCTCGTCGGATTCTGATTAGACCTCTTAGAGTTCAATGAAGATTGAATGTAAGGCGCCTCGTCCTAGCTTGTGGTGAGGCATTTGAAGTTATATTTTGTGCCTTTTCAGATTTGAAGAACGAGGAGACGTATAATCCCTATCCAGATAAAATTGCTGAGAACAATTTCAGGCCTTTTCATCTTAATTTTTAAATGAAAAGTTCGCGAGTTCTTCTACAGAGCTTGAAGGTCTTTACAAGAATATTAAGTTTGGACATAATTATAGTTCAACGTTGTGTTCGGAAATACACTTTTCCAACATTACACTTATACATGCAATTGCCTATACTTTACTATAACTGCATAACCATATGCTTTACTTACTATAACTGCATAATCATAAATTATGTCCCCACTAACCCTCCCAGCTGTGATAATTACATGAGATGCATTGATCTTTTCATGACGTGAACCATGTTACATGACCGTTTCCCAGCTCGGTGCGGCCATTGGGCCGGCACAGCCTGTTAGATGTTCTGATTTGTTTAAAGTAACCCTGCATTAGCGTGGCATTGGCGCTCCATTAGAGGGGAGGGTGGTGTTGTATTGACATAACGAGTTACAGTACCTCCAGCAGCTCTCACCCACTTTGTGACAAGAAAAGGAAAAGGAAATCCCCATTCTTAACCCAAGCGGGGAATATAGAGTAACTTACTAAGCAAAGGCAACAACTCTGGCGACCTGCGCATGAACCATTGGTGGTTTTTGGTAGTGACATGTCGGTTATAGAAAGCAGAGGTGACCCCCTCCACCCCCCTCCACCCTCCACCCCACCCACTGTACCCTTAACCCCTCCTCTTTGCCTACCTGGGTGCAGGTGGTCAGTTGGTACTGAGGGGGCCACTTGACCGCACCCTGCATGGAGACGGGGGCACAGGAGTCCTTGGTAGTAAATATAGGATTTACCCAGGAGGGTGAGGACACATTTAGTCACCAGATATAGCAGTGGACTCTACCAACGGAACAATTGCTTATATATGGTATTGATTATGTGAACAAAGAATTGGACTTTGGATACTTCTGGGAGCACCTTTTCTATAAGGTAGTAAGGCCTTTTACTTGGAGGAGGAGACCCTACAAGGCGCAGTGGTCATCTTTAAAGGACTGTCCCATCTACGACTGGATTAACAGTATCGACCTGTGTCTATCCGCAGTTCTGCGACTGAGGCATAGGACATTCCCTTACAAAGAATCAGCACAGAAGGCTGCTTAATACCAGGCCAGTCTTTAGAAGTGGGAGCTGAAAAAGGAAAGTGAGAATACACGTTGACTGCGGATATAAGCATCCAATTCAGACAGACTCTTGTCACCATGACCGGGGGGACGCGTCGGGTGGTCACCCAGGAGGACCTGGATAAGATCACGGAGCGCCTCCACAAGTCTCACACTAAGAGCAGCGCGGCTCTGGCCTGTAAAGCCCCTAGTGCACGCGCCAAGGACCAGGTGGCGCCACAGCCACTACCGGAAGAGGAACGCCAGGAGATCTACCGCCGCCTCTACCGGGCGCAGACCAAGGCCAGTTCCGGCGGCGCCCGATGTAAGTCGGCCGACCCGCCCGCACCCCAGGGCCTGGGGCTGAAGATGCTGCCGGTTATCGAGGGCCTCGACAACCGGTTTAGCGGGACAAAGGCCATGAAGAGGGAGCAGGCTGAGGGCGTGGTGGCACAGCGTCTGTACCGCGCGCAGACGGCTTCCGGTCGCGCACGCGCAGACTTCCCGCGCATCCTGTTGTGGCCGGAGCGCACCCTGGTGGGAGGCGACACCAACAGGGTGCTGGCGTACCACGAGTCGGGCACTGTCTCCAAACAGTCGGTGCTAGGCCGCCGGGAAAAGTGGTTCATCTAACTTGAAGGCCCTATTAAAGCTGCACTCTCTGTAATACCGATTCAGTCGTTTTAATAGATGAACAGAGCAGTACTATCATATAACTGTGAGCTCTAAGCCCTCGGTGAGAGTGTCGCTTTAAATAAAATGTCAATGGTTCGTGGCTAGCGGAGTACTACTTCCGGTTTAGTGAATATCAACTTCCGGTTTCATGGATGACATTTTCTAATGTGACGAGGCCGTGTTTATCCTGAATGTTGATGATCTCGGCCATGAAAGTCGTTACTTTTACAGAACAAAGCCTGAACGGGAGTAAAAATAGAGACGCTTCCAATTCTGCATATATACACACCTGAATGTAAGGTTTCTGACGGCATGACCAGTTTTGTCTGAGGGGACAGTTGCAGCTACATGGATAGGTATCATGTATGTTTGTATTTACCACTGTTTTCATTATTATAACCGTATTTTTATTATGTAGACGACGCAATATACATGTAGGCTATAGGGATATACGTCATACTTTCAAGTGCCCGACAATTAGGCTACCTTTTATAAAGGTTTGGTAAATAAGGAAGTAGTTCATTCTCGCTTTGTATGTTATAGTTTCATCTAAAATAACCCTGACACGATTCTGCGCCTGTGTTGAAAGAAAGTTAAACAAATGTTCCTGATTTTTGCTTCTTGTGCATAGTAAGGCTTTTACGATCATATCAATTCCTATCGTACATTATACTATACTAATTATTTTCATGTAGTTTCAGACAGAATAAACTTACGTATTTTGTGTATATATTTGATGCATGTACTCGAGTTTATCAGTTGATTAATTAAATACCTTTCATTAAAGTAGCAATACATATAGCAATCGGTGAACACAGATAGAGCAATTTAATTAGATTTACGGACCTCATCATTGCGGTAATTTAAATATTTGATTGTCCGGCTAGTTTATACATCTCCCTGTGGTGGGACGCTGTGGTTGAGATTATCGATTGCATTGTTACGATTCCCCACTAGGGCATTCTTCCGAAGGAATATTCCAACTGTGAGGCTTCCTGAAGATCCCTATGAAGAAATCCCAGGTACCCTGTGTCCGATAAAACCGGTAGCTCAGTGAACCTGGAAGTTAAAACTTGTTTACTATTTAACAAGTTATATGGTGCGATGACACTTGTATCCCCACAGAGGTGAGCATGTGTCGGTGGTCAAAACACTGCGCAATGAGTGAGCAGCTCGTACCTTGTATTGTACCCATACAATGAGCTGCTCACAAAGGGAACCCACTGCTGGCAGGGTAGCGCCCAAGTCTGGGCTACTTACACGCGAGCAACAAGTGTAGGTGGCCGAGCAGCTCACTGAGCAGCTCACCACCCAATCACTAATCTGGTGATTGGTTATTGATTTCTTGTTGCCTGTTGTTCCAATGCAGCTCCCACTCTACTTGAAACTGTAACCTACACTTCCTTAGTTTCTGTCTTCACATCGGATACGTGTCTTCAAGAGAACTATACTGCCTTACTTTCTATATGTTCACTGTAAGTGAAAGATATTTGTGGATACTGTGAAAGGTGTCCTCTAAAACACTTCTAACTTCTGAACTGCTGAAGTGATTGGTGGAAGCATTCCCTGGAGTTCCCTGAATTGGAGTCCCTTACATGTTTGTGGATACGTGCCCTCCTAGTTACCAGTGAAGGAAGTGATGCTGTCCAACGTAGGATATCCTTATGTCCAGGACCATGTTACTACAGCCTGAGCTAAAGTGACAACTACTACTGTAAGTGTCACCCTCATTACACTCACATATATCCCCCATGGAGGTGGAAGGTAGGGACTCAGATGTAGATTCCATAGCGGACAATGACAGCCCCAGGAGCCCCTCACCAGACCATGTACATTCAGCCGCCGACTCTGAGTCTGAGGTGGACATCTTCCCGGGAGGGGAAGATGATGAGGACATTGACCATAATGGTGACACAGAGGAAGACATTGAGGTCGAAGAGGATAAAGATGATATTCATGAGGAAGATAGAAAGTCTACCCACAGGAGACACAGTGAAGATGATGGGCAGGAAAACGGGAACTCTGATGGTGAGAAAGATGATAAAGATGACGATGATGATGATGATGACAGAGTTGATGAGGATAGGAATGACAGAGAAGGGGATAATGGTAAGAAAGGTGCTGAGGATGTAGCTAAGGAAGAGGGAAATTATGAAGAGGAGGTGGAGGATGAAATAGACGATGACCAGCATGATGTAGACAGGGCAGATGACAGATTAGACTCTGAACAAGACAAAGAAAAGGACTCGAAAATTTCCAAAGAGGACGCGATTTCTGTCCTTAAATCTGACGATGAGGAAGATGTGGCTGATGAACATGAACCACAAGGAGAAGACACTACTGAGATAAAAGCTGGTGATGATAATGACAATAATAAGCCAAAGGATCACCGAAGTAAACAGAATGATAAGCCCAGTGCACCAACCAAAGGGAAACGTGCTAAGGGGGAAGGAAATGCAAAGCCGTCACATCCAGTGAAAAAGAAAGAGCCTAAGAAAAAGACTAGTTTTAAATCAGATGAAGCTGCTGAATCTGATAATGACCCGGAAACGAAAAAGGACTCAGGGAATGGCGAGAAGAATGCAAAGCCTCAACCAAAAGCGAGGAAACGCAATAAGGATAAGTCTAAATCCAAATCAGAAGCAAACGGTGATGCTCGCGATAACAGCAAGGAAGAAGATCCTCCTGACCCCAACAGTGATAAGAAGAAGACATCTCAGAACAAGCAAATGAAAAGAAAAACATCTAATAACAGGAGCAAATCGAAATCTCTCCAGAATCTAAGATCATCAGATGAAAGTGAGAGACGTAAAGAAGACGAATTTGAGGATAATGTGGACACTGTATCAGAGGACCGTTCACGTCCTCAATCAACGGTATCTTCAAAACATCGTTCAAAGTCTTCTAGCAGAAAGAAAAACACGCCGAGGAGAAATCAATCCAGGTCGAATTCTAGTGATGAAATCTTCGAGCGGCTGCATCGTTCCGATACAATATCCTTCTCTGGGAGCGCTATTAAAGATGCACCGAAAGCAGAGGATGTCATCTCTAAGAAACCGTACGGCACTGAGAATGAACTGAAGGAGATATCAGATAGGCTTTACCTGACTCCTATCTCACACAGTAAGACCTATATAAGACCCAGGGCGAGGGACCTCATCAGCAGACAGGACTTAGAACCTGAGGAGCTGGACCGTATTTCTGATCGTCTTCACAATACAAGCACTGTTTCCCTTTCTGGCCACGCTCCACTGAACGGTCCTGTTGCTATCGATGAGATCTCGCGAGATATATCATCGGGTAAAGAGGTTCGGCAAATCGCCAGGCGCCTCAATTCGACACACACTTTAAGTTCTGCAAGCTCGGATCGTTGCCGAACTACACCTGAACTTCCTCCGATTGGGTACGGCAAAAAGGCCTACCCTATCATTAAAGGTATCGAGACGCGTTTCCAGGGCAGGAAACAACTTGAATACCCAAAAGTGGCGGCGGCAGTAGACAGACTTCACACCGGCCATACGACGGCGTCTAAAACACGAATGGACGCCCCTGTATCCGAGAAACCTGCCTTCATGCTGAGGGAATATCTAGCAGAAAGCCAATCCTGGAAATAGGATGGTTGGTTGTCAAGTATAGACCACAAAGTCGCCAATTCCGGCTGTTCATAGAGACCTATACCACAGGTGGCTGGTAGAACTAAAGGAACAACCTGTGCATATTATATTGCATACAAAGCAAAAAGTAGTGGTATAAGTCAGATATAGCACAGCCTCAGCCCCTGTTTGCATTATATTTGTTTTAGTTACGGCTGAGTACATTCGTATTCAACTCGTGATCAGCCTTGACTGAGGCTAATAGAATGCATACTGAGCTGGGGCTGTATACTCTATCTTGTACGTTTTGGTTTAATCCAGTCACAAAACATGACCCCAAACCAACAGGGGAGTACTATATCAATGCAAATGCCTAGAGATAAGGGATAACTGATGTGTGTTTTTGTGCATTTACAATCAAGTATTCAAGCGAGATGTTGCAAAGACAAAGAAAGAACTGCTGCAACCTTGTGATATATATTTTATCGTCATTATTACTGTACCAAGTTTCCTGTGAATGAAGAAAATAACATTTTGCACATCAATTGATACTGACACTCATGCCAGGGATATAAAGTACATTGTACTACACCCCATGCTCATGCATACCATAACACGGTCATAATTATCAACTGAGTATTATATATTTCAAATGGCACTAATTTCATACTTAACATCCTAATCATATTTAACATCCACACATGCATTTTAACTCCGATATTATTCCATAGCACGTGTGCTTTCATCTTGATGTGATCCTTTTCTGATTGACAGTGGTCTAGAATTTGATATTGTTCATAATAAATGAAAATCAATGTTCGTTTCTCTGTACAAAGTATCCATGCATCAATTAATAATCTTATCCTACTGACTTATATAGGTCTAACAACATTTATCAGATCTGGCCTTTTCAAGTCCATGCAATTGCAACAAAAGAATGTGTCTTCTTGCCACAGTAATGGAAACGATCTGGCTCGCGTCGCTGTGCATTGCGACTATCATAGCCCCCATTGGTCTATTAATTTCATGTGTGATAATATGCACAGTGCCATGAGATTCCCAAGATAGAACTATTATCATCAGTTGTCTCGGATCACGATACATCAAAAAGTTTGATAGATATAGTTAAAAATAGGACGATTATGGAAGTAGTTTCATCATGGTTTGACTGCAATTCTATCCTTTTTTGTGGGACGTTATATACTAGTTACTTAGATAATATCCATGGTGAATACATCTATTTTTATTACCACAATGCGTTGCACCATCTCTCTAATGTACAAATCATGTCAAGCCATGGTAAAGCATTATGGCGCATGCTGGTAGTATGTAAAAGCTCATACTTTACGGCGGGTGAAATGGTCAATTTTTATTCTTAAAGCACATCAAATAAACTAATTAAAAGGAACCTGTTTTTTCGGTATACGTGCATCAAGTTGACAAGTGGACAACACTTCCACATTTTATGAATGTAATTATTAGTTATTACTATCCATTGGATGAGTAGTGTACCCGATAGTCCGATATAATTATTATGAGCACCACTGTCCATCTGGATTCAGGGATATTCAGGGCCATTCTAAATGTGCATTCACGTATTAGGGACTTAGACCAAATTAAAAAAAGGTTGGTTCCGGTAGCATGGTCAGACAAAGCAGACCCGGTCGGTTGGATCTTTTTTTTTCATATTTTTTTTCAATTTTCCTATTTTAGGCCTAGTTTTAACGTTTTCCGTCTAAAATCCTTAAAAATTATCCGATTTACAAACCGTAAAAACTGGTATGTATAGGAAAAAATGTGAAAAAGTGAAAGAAAGAGGGAGACCCGGCACTGTTTTGCTAGACCCGGTCGGGTTACCGGAAACAAACCGTTTTTTTTTGCCTTACCCAGACATCCCGGCAGACAATGTGTCTCTCAATTTTTGATACACCAATTACTTGCCTGTACCATAGACATTACCGAAAATAGATGATGTAATAACCAACACGGCTCGTATTCATGGTGGCTTATACAACCGTACACGCCTTATTTTTCATTAACGTCTACTTATGGCTTCAACAGAGAGGGAATTTACTTAACCTGGATAACCATTCAAACTTGAAAATCAAGTCACTTCTACAGGAATTTGATGAACCAGCTTTTGGACATAGCCATACCATCTATTATTAAAAATTAAATTTAAGTAATATCTCATCACTCACTCGTATAGCTCCTTAACTATATCAAAAAAGTGAGTTTATAATATGGACTACAACAATTTGGACTGCTGCTGAAGAGAATTGGACTGTTATATTATATCCCTACAATATTAGTATATAAACCATGGACTTTACTTTCAATGACAATCACTTAGTATATATTAACTTTACTTAAATTAATTAACTGTTTACCTGCACACATCTATAATACCACTTCTGTCCCGTCCCTGTTCGCTATGACTTCATTGGAGGATCGTATTGTTTGATATGAAATGTTGTCAATAAAACTATTTAAAAAAAAATCTGATATATCTATAGCTATTTGAAATCCACCCCCTGGACTGAGCTACCCAACCAGACATCCTCCACAATGGACGTTCATTCCCCACGGCTCTATTGCTTAGACCCACATTATTTTTAGCAGCGGTTTATATCAGCTGATGGGTTCTAAGTCATTTGTATGCAAATAGTCGGGAAGTCATGGGGGAGGCGGTGCGGTCCAAGCATTCATGTTAGTGCCCCCTGATTGGTATTGTTTTCCAATGACCAGTGATTGCTGCTTGGGGCTCCATGTAACATTTGATACAAGGGAAACATTGTAACATTGCTTATGCAACACACACAAGCATACCTTATCCTACTCCCTCCTTAATACATACATACATGTATACATTACGTCATTCTTATTGATACATACACAATAAGCATACCTCACTTCCGTCTTATATCAATACATATACATTAGCATTCCGTATAGCCTTCTTAGCACCATAGGCAATGTTATGAAAATAAAGAGATGAATGTCTGTGCAAGGGGTAGAAGGGGTGAGTACAGGTCCACGGGGAAAAGTGGATAGATATTCGGGGATGGATATCCAGGGGGTAAAACCTCTTGAACAATCGATTGTGATAAAGCAATGGCAATCATTTCTGACAATCTAGACATTCATTGAATCTTTATGTCACACATTAACCGGATTGGTAATGCATCCATGTTTTGCTGGCTGAGTGTACCTCCGTGCACCCAGTTGCTAGTCACAGGTGGGGTTGTGTGTTTTTTCTATTGATGTTGTGGCACATGAAGAGTGTTCAGGTGGGTGGGGCGTGTGTATGTGTGTGTGTAGAAACCCACTTAATTAAGTATTTTTGAATTGCACAGCTATAGAAAGCCAATAAATTTGCTCATCATCTAGGTCAATCTTGACACCTGAAAAGCTGTTCCATACTATAGAAGGTCATGCATTAATTTCACATACCATACACGTATGTATACCGGTATTCTAACATCGATTGAAAGTGAATAAATCCAACACTAATTCTCCCAAATTAATTGAAAATTAAGTCAATCTGGAGGTATCGATATATACATGCAAATTCGTGTGCATCTGTCTGTAAAGGCTTGACCACATATATATATATATATATATGTATATATATATATTTATATAGAACGGCTAAAGGAGGTTTTATATAAGTAGCCTTAAGCAACCAATAAACCAGCTCTATACAGCTATAGACGTCATGGGACCAACAGAGAGAACTCATAATAACAGCCTGCTATATAGTTAACTTAATAAAACTTTTCACCTCACCAACTCCCCCATGCTAGGGATCCTATAGTCAATTAACCAACACCAGCTATGTATTGACTGTATATGTACTGACATTATTTGAATCGCAATACATGTTCATCTAGTTTGATACATGATACATGTTGTACATGTATATTTACAATAACGGTTATGACAGTCCTTATTCTGAGATGATTATTACTCCATACCTGAATCATATCTGCCTTATATCAATTCAGGTATAATGTAACAAGTTGACAGTTACAAAATGCCTATTGTCAAGCCCTGTGCGAAATGAACACTATATGATATATAATAAATCAATTCATAAACAAATCAAAGAAGAAATAATATATGGAACAGGCTTAGGACAACAAATAATAGTCTTGACGACAACATATGTGTTCTGCCAAGACCAACAGGCGCATAAAAATGTAATACTCCCACGTTTTTACTTCATGGCTTTATAAAATACACTTAATGGGCATACTCCCACGTGTAGTAATTAATCTAGAATAATATTCCAGTCCTGTAGTCACATCGTGTGCAGTGAGAGGTGATAAGCTGATAGAGTCTTGAGTACAGACTTAATCTTGACTTAGATAAGGTATGCTATTGGCCTCTGCTACCAGGAACTGGCTCTGTGGGAACTGAAAAAGTCTCCAATGAATGTTGACCCTAGTGTGTAGTCAATCAAGGACATTATATGCTGCTCCATAGACTCTATACTAGTTTCTGCATGCCCATAGTGCCCACAGCTACAGGGTGGGAGGCAATCATTGAGACCAAAAAGGGATTAATATACCCTTAACATGCAATCCATGCATATGTCCAATGTACTGCCTCCGAGAAAGGCTGCTTCAGAGAAAGGCATATAAAGTTATTCTGGTTGAATTGGAGAAGAGCACTTTTCCCCTTTTTATATAAAGGAAGGAGATCTAAAGATTCTAGCCAAGCACTGTTGTGCTGAGGGGTATTGCAAGGTGTACAGGCGTTACAATAGAGGGTTAATATTTGATGGCATTAATAGTTAATAAAGTACAGTGGATTGCTGCCAGTTTCTGAGGCTGTGCATAAGCCTGTAGTATAGTGGCTTGTATTCAAGACTGCAAGGATCTGCGCGGCCCTAGAGACGGTGGGCAGGACTTAGCCGATTAAGCAGATTATATAGCTGCTGTAGACACTGATATTAATGCCCAACACAAAGCCTGACCTCCATTCACCCAGCAGCTATAGGTGCTATAATAGAGTTTGGCTGCTGGCCTTGTGCAGTGCACGGCTTGTATATTGTTTGTTAGGCTCGCCGTAAGTCTAAACCAACCAGGATATCAGTATTGCAGAAAGGGCCATCCTGGGAGTGAGCTGATTTATTACAGGACTAGCACGAGCAGAAAGGACATGTACTCCAGTCCTCGCTGAAAAGTTATAGTTTTTTCTCAGGTTGAATGAGAACAGGGACTTCTGCTGACTTGTTTGCCATCATTATCATACTGGAGTAATATTCACAATAGAGGCAATCCCCTACTGAGGCTTTTAACATATTGGTCGCATGGAGACGGGAAGTTCGATGTGAATACGCCACCACCATTGCAGGAAACGTACTTCAATAGTCTGTATTTATTTTGAAAGGGTTCTCAAGTTGACAAATACTATAATGGAGGCCAAGGATATCATCAGCCGTAAGCCTGTTACTACAGAGAAGATGTTGGACATTGTGGAGCGCTTATACACCACCGACACAGTGGCGTGGTTGGGCGGCAAACCTCCCAAAAAGCAGACGACAAACAGCGTTTCCCGCGCTCCGGCTTCGGAGGAGGAGATGAAGGAAATCTACGACCGTCTAGCAGCCACACACACCAAGGCCAGTGAGAAGGGGGCCTCCTGTAGGACATACGACCCGCTTAAACCACCTGGATATGGTATGAAAATGATGCCAGCTATTGAAGGGCTGGAGAAGAGGTTTGCTGCCGATACTGGTCTGCCCAAAGATAAAGTTGAGGAGGTGGTAGGAACTCTCCATACGACGATGACCAAGTCGGCACAGGCACGGAGGGACAACCCACGCCATCTGCTCTACCCAGAGAGGACCCTGTTGATGAACAATGTAGAACGGATTGTGGAGTTCCAGGAGAAGGGTTCCCTCGTCAAACAGACCATCCTACAGCGGAGGGAGAAGTGGTACAACTGAGCAGCTCAGACTTTAACTCTAAGCCAAGGAGCAGCTCTCAAGCTAGATTAGGGCCTCTGCTATATATATACTGCTGATATAAACTTTAACTGTATTATATATGAGACATTCCAGATGTAGTTGTAACATGCGTTAGCTAAGAGACATTTTGTAAATGTGCCTAAAACTAAAATCACAGTTCATTTTTCGGAAAACATCCTCACTTTCCTTCAGGGAATATGGTAAAGGACTTCTTCTGATCTCATTACTTTACTATAAAGCTACTTTACTCAGGTTCAGGGATGCTCAAATGACTCACTCCACGTGGGTGTTGATGTTATTGTCAGAACAACTATCTGCAAAGCCATATGTGTTTGAATTTAACGATTATAGCTAAAGAGCAATTCAATATGATAATACGCGTCATTTCTGAGTATCTAAAAATAATCTAGTACGGTAATTGGCGAGTTTTTAAACGTGACTTTTTACCCTTGTCTAAGCTTTCAGTGACTATTTCTGGCTTGCATCATTTTAAACTCTGTATAATTATTATGGTGGATTCGTTGGGTCTGTTAACCTTTGTTATGTAAGTGTATGTTACGTCGTGTATTTTTATTACACGTGATAGAGGTAACATTGTGATACTGGACGGTGAGGTGAATGATTTGGTCAATAAATGAGTATTTTAACTGGGATACGTTTTATCATTAAGGTGTTATGTCTCCAATCACCCAATATGATATTCAAGGACGTGTGCCTTCACAGCGGTAAAAATGAGAGTCAGCCGAATGTGTTGCGAGGGTTCACTATATTACTTGACTCTCTTTTTTGAAATGATGTCAGACAATGTTGGATTCTGAATGGAAAGTTAAGCCTTAACGTACTCCCCCACTCTCTACACTTGTAGACCTCCTTTCAAAGGAATCAGGCAATACTCGACTCTCCAAAACGAGTCGTTTTGGCGACATTCTTTCGTATTTTTTTTTTATTACGATGCAAGATATTCTCCTGCATTTCCACCTAGCCATATGTCTTATATAAGTGTAATTCCCCTGCTGCTGTATTCCCCGGCAGCCTTCTTAGCTATAGATCTAATTAGCTAGCAACATATATGGGATTTGAATTCGAGCCATAGCGAAATGACATTTTATATGCCATTCATTACTGTATAATAATAATGATTAGAGCCCACATGATATTTGATACCTTTCAGATTAGCTCACTGCTAATCATTTAATTATATGCAAGTATCTTAGTAGATAAGATTGATATGCAGTACATAATAGGGTCCTTTAGAAGGATATACCGTTGGGCAAACATCAGCTTTAATTGTCGGCTTCTATACATTTTGATGTATATTTGTTATGTACAAATATGCAATCAATTCTACGTTCAGAAACCCTACCAATTGTGTGATATTGAAAAACTTGTATTCATGTTTTGTTATTTCTTCCTCCATATCAATTGAAACTATCCATAATTTGAGAGCACACACATTAATGCTTCTTTCCTTTTAAAAGTCTCAAATCGCCACATTGGATCACAGTTTCGGATGACTCTCTGAATTCTGTAGCAACTATAAATATCATGAAATAGTTGGATAATTCAGTTAAACAGCTCTCTGCTGAAGTCAGATACCCATTAAGGCTCCTGGGGTTAGTGGAAGACTTTCTGAATTCTAATCTTCAGTAGGCCTATACAATAATAGTGGTCTAAAACTGGAAGGTAGGCCATTATAGTTCAACAGTTCTAGGATGAACCGCAAGGTGGCAGCATCGTAATGGCGTTCTCCGTGTAGAGGATATTACCAGCACTGCTACACTCTAGTACATGATCCTGGCCCTCAGACGACGGACACATCCACATGATAAAATATACTGGTATAAAATTTCATTATGGTGTTTTATATAGGAGAGTCTCGATGAAATAACTCTAGCGTGTTATACAGTAAATAATAACTTATATAGGCTTCATTTCGTGACTTTAATATTTGTTCATACGTTTCACAATTAGTCTGGACAGGACATTGAAGTATTCCTTTTTATAGTTTAGATAAGATAGTTTTAGTTATTCCTATATCCTCTTACCCACACCACACCCCAGCACAACCCCTATAATGTTAAACTATTTAATGCATCTAAATGTGCACTTTCTTCGCAGTGAAGGTCAAATCCCACAACGCGAGAGAGGGTCAGAAAATGTTGTGAATTGGTCTTATTGCCGATTTGGGCCCTATTATGGCTAAGACAGGCCCAAATCGGTGTGAAAGGGTCACCTTTGTCTTGTGATTTGGGAAATCACAAGGATCAAATGAGTTAAATATTTGCCCCCGGAAGGCCTAGAAAATGTTGCTTATTGGAATATGTCAATGATTTGGTTTATATAGGGGGGACACCCCAAATATCTTTAGGCTAATTGAGAGGGAATAGTGAAGACAAATCATACTGTGAAGTGACTTCCCTCAAACAGATCGATTAACCAGTCCTGCACACAACACTTTGCTTGCCTATTATTGACCACTGTGGGATTTGGAGAGGCATAAGATCATGGGACAAGTGTTGCAATTTACAATATTAGCAACAGTTGCCCCTTGTTTTTATGTCAATAATCAACACTTTCTGGCCCATTTTTGGCGTTGTGGGATTTGACCATGAGGAAAGGGGATTGGAAATTGAATGAGAACCCTTCCCAGGTGATTCAAAATCTCCCAAAATAGTCAGTAAATAGATTTGGAGGTGAGAATGTTATCAGAGTAGTCTTGGCAGCCTCCATAGTATGCTAGTGTAATGGAGTCTTGGTCTATAAATACAGCCAGGGGAGAGTGACTGAGCCTGAGAGATTTGCCTGTGGAGTGAACCGAGACTCCAGTCTGTTAGCTGATATTAGAACCTCCCCAGTAATTCTAAAGAGAGACCCACAGCAACACCAAAAGCCACCAGTCTACATGGAGGGGTGGTGCTGAGGGAAGGGTAAACGGATAAAGGTTCCAGAAATAGCCAGGATGTACTAAGGGAGTGGTCATCTCCTAAGGGACGGGGAGTTCACTCCCTTTGAAATAAAAAGCAGGGACCTGACGTCCCTTATCATCTATAGTAACTCACAGGCTTTTTTTCTGAAAATAAATCAAAGCTGTTGACTTTTTGGTCCCCCAAGATTAATTAAGTAGGAAAAGCCACTTGCAAATCCTGTAGTTCAGATAACTGTGAAACGTAGTAGCAGTGTGTGTTCAGGCAAGGGAAAATGGTCCTCTAAAGGAACACATCAACTTTAAAAGTGGAATCATAAGCTTTCCAGTGATATATTATACTAGAAGATATTAAATCTAGTTTTTAAGTAATGGTTTCATGCGTATTTTAGAGGCAGCACTAGCAACTGCAGTTGGCTAAAATTAATAGTACGTTCAGTAAATAGACAGATTTGTGATAAAATTGGCATATCTTTTTTGAACTTTGTTCCATATCCAATTATCATTACAGCAATGTCAAAAACATAAACGTATGTTTCAGGTAACATGTGCAAAACGTCTGGTGTCGGTAGGTAGGATATGTATTTTATTTATCAAGTAATCCGCCATTCTTACTATTGTAATGTCCTTACCCGGACGTTTAATGGAATACCACACCATGTATTATGATATGTTTTGTAATGGCTCTGGAGTTATTATACTGAGAGCAATTTCAACCTCAAAATCTGGCACGTAGAAGAAATGCAGAGGAACTGCCAGCTGCAGATGGATCTACGCTGACCACCCTGTGGTAATTCTGCCAGGAGTCCGATAAGGAAGGAAATTGCAGAAGCCATATCTGTCAGTAAGGGTGTACATAAACAATGGTGTGGTGCCCACACTGACCTCTACTGTATCAATAAACACATGTTGATTTGGTTACTACTACCGCCAGTGGTGGAACTGAATGTATTATACATATCTACGCAGTATAAATGACGCATCATTAAGGTCAAATCCCACAACGCGAAAAATTGGCCAGCAAGTGTTGATTATTGACATAAAAACAAGGGGCAACTGTTGCCAATATTGTAAATCACAACACTTGTCCCATGATCTTATCCCTCTCCAAATCCCACAGTGGTCTATAATAGGCAAGCAAAGTGTTGTGTGCAGGACTGGTCAATGGATCTGTTTGAGGGGAGTTACTTCACAGTATGATTTGTCCTCACTATTCCCTCACAATTAGCCTAAAGATATTTGGAGTGCCCCCCTATATAAACTAAATCGTTGACATATTCCAATAAGCAACATTTTCTAGGCCTTCTGGGGGAAAATTAATATCTAACTCTTTTGATCCTTGTGATTTCCCAAATCACCAGACAAAGGCAACACTTTCTCACTGATTTGGGCCTGTCTTCTGAAGGTAATTAATTAAGGGTCTTAAGAGATGTCATCCAACGCTATTGGTAGTACTATAACATTATTCATCAAAACAAGTATTTCGATTTTCCGGAAGCAGATACCTCACAAGCTAATATTCCTTAATAATGATGAACAGGTGTTATATTGACAAAGAAGGGGAATGGTCTTTCTCAAAGGCATTAATTTTATACACCTTCTCACTGACACACATGCCACCCAACAGGGCCGTGGATATAGAGACTCCTACCTAGTACAAGACTTAGTAGTTCCACTCTGCACGGTATAACTCACTGATATGGACTAAATTGGGAACAACGTATCACAGATCCGGTTCTCCGCTATCATGAAAAAAGGACATGGCCTCATGACATGTCCCCATGCATGGCCGGTACAAACATTATATGAATGTACAGTTATCTTCTGTGGAATCAGCTCTGTAGAGAACCTGGATTAACAGTGATTAATGCAGTCTGATTTCAAATTTAAAAAACCCAATTAGATATTATATGAAGTTCATTATTCCAGATTTGCTTGTGTTCTTTTGAGTACAAAGATAAATGATGTGGTCTCATACATATAAGATAAATGAAAAGATCATTTAAAAAATCGATATCTATAGGGCAGCCGTTTGTAATAAAAATTGGAGAAAATTCAGTGAGTTCTCCAAGTATTGCCACATATAGTGCGACTGTGGTTCAACTTTCTTCCACATGACTCCTGTTAAACGTAGTCCTTTTTAATAAAATTGGGTTGACATTTATGTTAGGATAGATTGGTATGGTACCAGGTCTGCCCTGCCCTGGCATATCTCCTATAGCAGTTATTTTACTCTTATAAAAGCTATGTAGTACCGATTAAGGAGCAACAAAAAGCATGGCACCCTGTTGTGCTTGAGTGTTTCCTGGTGGTTTTGCCCTGTATTGCCCTGATCTACAGGTGGGTGCGGATTAGATGCAGATCGTTGATTGTATAGGGTATCGGGAGTTAAACCCCTCTTTATACGTTCTGCTACAGAAAGCCACCGATCAACTCTCCATGACCCAAAGTCTGTGAACGCCTGCTCACTTCAAGGAATGGCGTGTTATTGGCATAGCCACTTTGCTTGGTATTTCATGAGAAATGTTCAATTAAAAGGAGTATGATTCGACAGCGGGTGCATCGCGGACGGCAATTGCCACGAGCTTGAGCCTTGATTATCACCACCCTATCTTAGATATACTACCAATTACCAGGATTCTTCCAAGAACACCCATGGAGGTAGGTGACTTATGAAAGTCCCAGGGTTCTTCCAAGTACAGCAATGGAGGTAGGTGTCTTATGAAAGTGTCGGCAACATGTTATACAATGTATGGTAAAATCAGACCCATCTTACGGCAGAGCGCCCTCAACAACGTCGGTTAAATGATGAAGATCGACTGACAAAGTCCCCTTTTTCTAGGCAAGCTGCTGACTTCCAAAATGAAACAGCAACGGTGGCTGGATTATGAAGCTGACACCGACGGAGCTGTTACGCAGACAAGAACGAGTTAAATGACAGGGCATATCATATTGCAATGAGAAGCAATAACTGCCTGCCAGATCCATCAAGTAATAGATACCCCCCCCCCCTCCAACATTTACAAATACAAGTGCAAAAAGGTTACCTGGGACTAAATAATAGTCTATAGTATATAGATTATCCTCTTCACTCATGTTACTATTTACTTTTAAATCTTTAGGACAAATTAAAAGAGAAAAGAAAAGCCTAGAGCCTCAGATGTATCAATCACATTTTTTGGAGTATGGAGACAGAGGCAGGGGGCACCTAAGTTAGCTTTAAGCTTTTCCTTATATCCATGATGGCGTTTATAGGATCTGTATAGAAAGATAGTGTCGCCTTCTTTTTTTTAAAGTCGTCCTTCCTCCACGATCGGGCGGGAGGAGGCAGGCAAATCTATAGCGATCTAGCTGGTGTGGACTTGGTTCAGCAACCTAATTCACACTGACAAAGGCAATCTCGTGAGACCTTGGTTGTGCTCTCGCAATGTAGCCTCTTAATTAGTTTCATTGGATTAACTACCATCTAATTGTCATTTAAAAGAATCGAGGATATTTAATCATTTTCTCCTGTCGTAAGAGGTACATGTACCAGTTCCATACTTTAATAATAAATAATACTATAAGTAATGCTAAAGATCTCTAAGTATGGTAGTCAATGTTTTATCCTGAGCGCATCGTGATGGCAATATGAACAGGGAGCATTTGAATGGTTGGAGAAGGGAGAAGGGACCAGTGATAATGACTTCGATTTTTTTATTTTTCATTTTAAGCGAAGAGAGTCATCAAATACTCCCGGCTCCAGTACGGAGACCGGAGCATCAGCAACCCCAACTTTCGGACTGCCTCCTGTAAAAGTCCAAGCAGTCAATGCCAACAAGAGTCGCCAAGGGGACGAGAATGGCCATAGCCGGGGGGAAACCAGACAAGGTCGAACTGAAGTTGTGCAAGGTCAAGGAGAGGAAGGACACAGTCAAAGGGACCAGCAGGGGGAGGAGGAGAGACTGGAGGGAGATAGCCAAGACAAAATGGGAGGTCAGCAAGAGGGCCAAGTGGATGGCCAATGTGAGGACCAAACAGATGGCAAAAGGGAGGCATGGAAGAAAGAGAGTCCCAGTGTGAGCCGGGAACGGAAAACGCATCCCAGTGTAAGCCAAGAATGGCGAGAGAATCCCAGTGTGAGCCAAGAACGGAGAGATAATCCCAGTGTGAGCCGAGAACGGAAAGAAGAGGGACGAGGAAGGCGCAGGGCAAGAGCGCTGTCCAAGTAAGTAATCTTATTCATTCAGGAATCGTATCGCGTAGAAAATTATAATGAAAGATGCTGGGCGCGGGTGCACTGAAAAGCTCTGAAGGCTATAAGGTCGTCTTATAGAAAGACTCTGGGATCTTCTAAATGAACAGTATAGAGTTAACGAGTTTGAACTCTTCACTCTTAACTCTAGGGTTGTCAAACTTCCACGTTTGATGCACACAAGGTTGGCCCCACGCTGGGGATCTTTACTGAGGATAGCTACCCTTCAGCATAACCTGTAGGCTTATGTGTGTATCACACCAATGGAAGTAGATCCACTTGAAAAAGAGCTCTATAACCGATTTTATTTCTCATCATGTTGCCAACCATGCATTTTTATATCATTTTACTTTCTCAATAGACACTTAATATAGGCCTCCATATTACTGGATGGTTACATTTTCTTTGTACTGCGATATTCATGCACTATTATATCGACATAGGAATTAATCAATTTACTCACCATGGTGCATGTCAAATGCTAGAGTATGGCCACCCACAGGCAAAATTATGAGTCATGCTGATACCTTGTGGGTCTTCAAACTGACAACTCTGAGTGCCAGTCCCTAAAGTATACAATTTAAAGATGATGTGCCAGGGTTGACAAGTCCATACTTTCTCAGTGTGGTGGGGTAGGGAGTGGGATATTGATAATATGTATACAATACGTCAGCCCCATATGAAGATGGATGAGGACAGTTCCATTTTTTGTTGTTGTTCCTCATACATCATCGATCTTCAGTCAATTAAGCGAGGGGCAGACCCGGGCAGATAAGATGGCGCGGGGGGAGGGGGGGCACGAATTGACATATTGTCAATTTAGCAACGAAGATCCCCCCAACGTTGAGGGTTTAGATTTGACCGTCCGTTTCAATATTCTTTAGTATAGGCTGTTGTTGTTGCTGCTGTTACTGTTGTTGTTGTTGTTGTTGTTGTTGTTGTCGGGGTGGGCTTATTAGTTACCACCTCATTTAAGATTAATGTGGATACATTCCTCCCAGGACTTCATTGGTCGAGTCCTCACAGGTGATTATATTGCTATATTTGGATACACTCACATGCTTGACCCCGGATATGTAAAACAAAGTGACATCAGAATCTAAGATCATAATTGATATACTGCCCAACTATTGTATCTTAACTTCAAAGCATATTTGCTCGGAAACATTTGATAAGACCATGCATTGATATCAGATTGGAGTGGGTTGGGACAATATATATTAATCAGTTATCACTTAAGTAGAGTGACCTGTACTGGTTGGTCCTCCAAGCTCTCTGAATCATATCATAGAAAGCACATCTCCGTGGTGACAAGGTGTAATATCACACATTACACTCCACTCTGATAGCAGCTATCAAATGGGTATTACCGGAGATTTGGTATTGATATGATACCAGATGTGTCTGTATTAGTGATTTATCATGGTATTAAGGCTATCAGCATGAGGATGGGGATTGGACATTGGTGTAGACTTGCTCGCTGATCAATCACATCCAGGAATAGCGAGCATTTCATTATTTCATATTTATCAACATAGACGTGTTCGTGTGGACATAAGAGAACCTAATACTAGATGTACTTATCACGGTTATGATGGATGCTTTTAGCAATTATTATAGATGCAAATGACATAAATGATAGATTACGAATGCACATATTTGTCAATGTTACATCAGACTGCATCTAATATCCCCACTCAGTGCGACCAACATTCGGGTCAGAACTGTCACTAAATTAATTTAAAATGAAAAAAACACATCACAACTTAGTAGCAAAACAGAAAGATTCAGTTCGTTTAAATAATAAATTAAAAATGGTGAATTATGATAAAAGAAAAAAAGAAGAAAATTAGACCATCCTAGGAGCGATATATACATAGCAAGGTATTGGATATTGGTTGTTGCATCAGATGGCAATTTGCACAGTACTGAACTCTGATCTGTTGGACTATAGATCTACGTGACCTTATAGGTATACTCTATCTCTGATGTGATGCCTTAATCAGTAGAGTATGGTCCATAGATAAAATATTATGTGCCCATTGCTTATGGATCTGATGTTGCTATGGTCTGTAATTCAAGTGTCCATTCACTTTACTACATATTTTATAAATGTGATGGTGGAGAATTGCACTGTTCCTTGCCTGAAATTGTTTAGCACGTTTTTTGATAATAAATTCTGATTTATTGTGATTATTTGAGATATCAATTGTATATTTGGCTGTAATCGAAAGGCGTTATGTGTGACCAGATGAGGGAAAAACATGCCTCCAGGGGCGAAATGGCTTTTAAAAGTTTAAGTTACAGGCTTCTTCAGCCAAAATATTCCAGGTAGTTTGCTGTGATTGCTTGTCAAAGATAGGTTGGTGCGTACACTTGAAAATGGCAAATAAGCTCTAAATCCATGATTGCCAATAATAAAATGATACTGATTATGGCAAAAATACAGTTTTGCTGAAAAATAACCAATGAAATGTGATGTTTTTCATCGTAAAATCGGAGTTCCTTATGAAATTTTCAAAACCAAATGTGGTGCAAATTGCCATTTGGAATAATGGAGTGGTTTCCATGGTAACCAGAAAATGGCATATGTGTCAATTTTCTATGTTTCGATGGCAACAAATGTTTTTTTTGCATTCCAAAAATGGAACGTTTTCAGTGGAGATGGAATAATTCTGAACATATCAATGCGTTCCCCATCAAAAATTGGCCTGAAGACATTTCTAGTCAAATTTTCAATGTTTTACCCATACACTGACCCCTGATGGCCAAAACCAGTACTAAAAATCCCCCCCCCCCCCGGAGGCACTTTTCCCCCTATGGCCCACATGTGTTATCAAGAGAAGACTAATTTAAACTTAATATCTCGACCGCTTATGATGGCAAAAGAGGAGTCTCATAACGTCTTTATTTATAACGGCTTAAGACCGTTGTCTTTATTGGCTTTATTATGTCCTAAGGGATGGGTGGTTTTGTAAGAACACCTGACCATAAATATGGGAGCACACTTAAGGGAAACAGAGTATAATTATGTGGTAGTGACGATTACTAGTATATCAGTTGTACATGTACGCTGGCATGTACTACAAGTAACATTCTCACTTTTATGATTAGCCATTCCATAGCACTATCTACATTTAGCTGTAGATATGGGACAGCTATCGTGAGAATTGAAGAATTCCCAGCACCTAATTGCAGAGCTATACACTGTGTATAAAATAACTAAAACCCATACTCTGAGTGTACAATTGCAAAGTCCTCATTTATTAATCACAACCTAAACCAATGTACCTAATCAGCATGCCATATACCAGGTACAGTGATTCAACCTGATGACAAGTAGGCAGGTTGCATAGGGTGGGAGGGGGTGGGGTGACAACACTGTATCACCAAAGTGCTGAGAGAGGGAGACAGCCTGTCTAGTTCCTCCAGTACCTACGCGGGTGACTTGAATTACACACAGGAGCAGCTGTAGCTGAGATATGGAGACATGCCTAAGTAGTGTAAATCCAGATCAGGATTATGTTTGACGGCTACACACGTTCCTTTTTCTCACAGTAAGTCTTTAGGGGATACCTTTGGGTGAGGTTGGAGTGTGGCTTTGCATAGCATAGAAACACTGCTAACATAACTGTGTTGGTAAGGGCACTTGGGTAGTAAGGAATACAGACAATATTCTGTGATAGTTGCTTCTGTCTATAGACCCTCAAGTGTCTTCGAGTATTTATAAGAAGGCCTGTGTATTTCCCATGGCCTGTAGGTACAAGTTTGTCACTATATATTTAATGATATAATATAGTGGTATAGCTCGCCCGCCTCAGTTATTCACTGTCCCGTTCTAAATATCATCAATCTCCATGAACAATATATGACTATATTTCCTAATGTCATTTTTAACCAGATTCTTTGTGGTTCTGTAAACGTAGTTGTATTCCAACTTCTTTACTTGCTCACTTTCCAATAATAATTAGCATTAAGCAATACCAATGCAAATGTCACCCCAATATATGACACCATGCATATCAATCCAAACAATTTTATACGCTCACCCCCACTATGCTAAATCAGTATATTTCATTTCCTAATACTATCAATGGTATTAATAATATGAGAAACTTATATCACAGAAAGAAATATATAAATGGAGCAGCGCTTCTTTCTATATGTACTAAATCATAATAAGATACTTGAAACTGAATGCTATTCGAGGACACTAAAAAGTAATTGATTTTCCTAATCAGCAAGCCATATACTAGATGCAGTAATTCAAAGTGATAAAGAGCAGATGGGGGGGGGGGGGGGCTGCCCGACCGGACAGGGCTTAGGGAGGATGACAGCCTGTCTGGTTCATCCAGTTCCTGGACTACAGGTGACTTGAATCATTACACACAGGAGAGGTTGTAGCTGAGATATGGAGACATCTGTAAGTAGTGAGAATCCACACCAGAATTATGTTTGATGGCTTCACACGTTCCTTTCTCTCACAGTAAGTCTTTGGGGAGATACCGATGCATGGGGTGGTTGGAGTGTGTACATGACAGAATAGAAGCATTGCTTACATGACTGTGTTGTCAAGGGGACTTAGTGAGTAAAGTATACATGTATATTCTGTGGTATGAAAGGGGTATTGACTTCTGACTATAGACTCTCAAGTGGCATAGGATATCTATAAGAAGGTACACGTCTGTTAGTGCTACTATCTATGTCACCATAATTATCTGTATATTGACGTTGTCTCTTCACTTCACGTCAAAACAACGTTTAACGTTATATAACCTTTTGCAATGATAAGGAGCTGTAGAGAAACGTTATATAACGTTCTTTTGTTTCCTGGGATATGGCTTAAACAGCAATAGTAGGTTATTTAGGAACAGGAGGTATTGGTCATGCTATTGTACTATCCATTGCTAATGGGTGTGTGCACATGTCTCTGACAGGTGAATCACCATTAATATATCTCCAGGTCCATAAGGGCATGCCATAGTATACATAAGCTAGTATAAGTGCCTATGCCAGTTGGGCAAAATTATACCATCCATTTATTTGCAGTGATAGTGCAAATGCCCCTAACATAAGAGCTTATTTCCAGATCGCATCTTTAGCACTTAACTCTAATGGTCTTTGGCGTGTAGCAGGGTAGGAGAATGTTGCAGTCTACACTGGTGATGGCCAACTAGTGAGCTAGTGCACTAGACATGCAAGCTGTCTACTGTAATCTATTCTCTCTCCCTAGAGGAGGCCTCTCCTCTCCCAGTCAACCATCCTCTCATGTCTCACCTACCATCCATTAAACATTGCTTTACCTGTATCTGATACTACATGTACATGCTCACGTAGAAGGTATATATTTTCCCTCATTGACCATAATATTGGTAGCGTTCTGCAATTCCCATCTTAGTGTCTTGGCTGTAACACAAATGACATATTATGATTTGTCTCTACCTAATGGTATCCCCATAATGGTATGGTTTATCCCATGCAGCTGTTTACTGCCCAATAATCATTTCATCAACCTCCATAATCACCAAGTACGTACAATATTATACTGACAGATTGTCTAATTTCATTCACAACCATGCTCTTCATGTAGTCCTGGTAATGTAGCTGTTTTCTAATTTCGGCTGAGAATTTTGAACTTCTGCAGGGGCATCTAGCATCCAAGTCCCTATTGTCCTCTTTCCCATATAAATGGACATTAATTAGTACCATTGCTGTCTTAAGCTATGTGATGTGCCCACTGGCTATGCTGAATCAGCATCTTTTATATCCCATGCTAGCAAATAATGCTATCGTTAGCAAGTGGGGGATTAAATACACAAAGAAAGCAAAGTTTCTTGCTATCAAGTAATGATATATTTGACACAGAATTATTTTCGGGGATTATAAATCGTGATTGATTCCTGATCCTAATCAGCTCGCCCTGCACAATTCAAAGTGATAAAAGGCAGCGGGAGGTGGCCGCCGAGACAGGGCTGAGGGGAGGTGGCAACCAGTCTGGTTCCTCCTGTACCTACAGGTGACTTGAATCATTACACACAGGAGTTGTACCTGGGGTATGGAGGCATCTCTAAGGAGTGTAAACCCACACTAGGATCATGTTTGACAACTACATATGCTCCCTTCTCTCACAGTAAGTCTTTGGGGGATGCAAATAGATAGGATCGGCAGTTGGTTCATTACTTGTATAGCATAGAAACATTACTTACATGACTGTGTTGGTAAGGGGTACATGTATACAAATATATTCTGTTGTATGAAAGGGGCATTAACTTCTGACTGCAGACCCTCAGGTCCCATATGATATTCATAAGGAGGATAACGAATTACACAATCATGATCTGTAGGCACAAGTACTTTATAATATCGAAGTTGTTTCTTCTCTTCAGTATGGGCTGCAAGGTACCTTATATAAGAACTATCACATTGAGCTTGACATAAAAAAGTTAATAGCCACATACAAAGTTACTCAATTTACTGTAACATATGCATCACCAGTAAGAGACCGCATTTCACTATTGTAGAAGTGATATCTATCCTATGGGTGAAGGGTCTTTATTATAATCTTCGGGTCCGTATAGAATATACATGTAACATAGGAAAGGAGTATACATAATGTAGGTCGAGTGCAAGCTATTATGTTAGCAGGGTTATTTCCAGATCGCATCTTCAGCTCTTACCACTTATGTAGCTTCAGATGGGTCAAAAGCAACCTGGCGACCTGGGCTGTTTCCCAGGCAATCTGGCGACCTGGTACAATAATTCAAGCGACCTGGCGACTTTTGGAGAAAAAAATAGTATTTTTGGTCAAAAATAGTGACTTTGTGACATGGGTGATACAGGGCTAGGCAATAACAATCTCAGGCATGGGTTAACTGCATCCATAGTTTCATCATTCCGCGAGCCAACACCAACATCTGTAGGCTAAATGGTTAATTTTACTAATAACTCCTTATCAAGATTGCTTGCTAAGATGTTTGGTTTTGTCATGGTCTTTCCGATGCCTACAAGAAAAGTTCCATTTCTATAAAAAGTCATGGTGTGTTTCTCTATCATGTCATTCTGTTCCCCTGTAATTTACTGGTGAGGCCAACTATTGAGCTAGTGCACTAGACATGCAAACTGACTGTCTTCTATAATCTAATTTCCCACCCTGGAGGAAGCCTCTACCCTCACTCCCTGACACCATCATACCTTGGTTTCCATCCGATCCTATGTTAAGCCGATGTCCCTCGTGTGTCTGACCTATAATGGCCATGAACATGGTGTTACTGTTAGGATTAGGTTTCTCATCACCGGACAGTGGAAAATGTGAAGAGGGCGATTTCTTCACTCGCTTTTCTTCTTACGTTTTGGTAGTCAACATTTTATTCATCTGGAAAGTTGTGAAGATACAATACCTATATTTTCCCGGAATCTGTTAAAATGTTCAGTAAATATTTTAAAGAGCTTTCTGAAAACTTGATTTCTATAATGCACGGTGATGAGAAACGGGTGTTTTAGTGACCTTCAGTATATGGGGTAAGTCTGTAATGCAATATGATTTAAAACTTATATAGCCCCCCCCCCCCTCACTTTGTCTTTGCCGCCAATATAAATTCCAATACATATTTTTTAATTTCATCTCATTAACATTAAAGTACTGGAAATATCTAGCTGTATTTACATCTCCACGGGAGCAAATTAACTCATTGATGCATGATGATAGAATACATATTGATTGATCATACAACATGTTAATACTCGAACGAAGTGTGCATTTTCCATTTTTTATTCATCTTTCCCGTGTTCAACAACAACAAGTCCCCCATATACACTGTCACATAGCAGACCATGCTCAGCTCTGCCCCCCCCCCCCCTGTGTCTAATACTGCTGTCCAGTTTGGTTTTATCCCCTCTCTTATACTACTGTACATATGAACAAAGCGTTGTCAGAACACAAAGACCCTCCTGCATATAGCCATGGCTAATATCCAACTGATTTCCACATTATGTTATCATCAATATGTTCATCCCAGCACATGACATCATAGGCCTATACATTATGGAGGTGACATGGGAAATTACTCTATGTTCCTATAGGCACCTTTGGCCACATCACCTTTTGCATGCCTTATAAAATCCCCAACCCTTTACTTACCATAAAACCACATGTGCTATTCTATCCTAAAAAATGTTTGAGAACAGCGGTGTTTTTTCTTCTTCACAATTTTATCCATTTTTGTTGTATTATTATGTTGTATATGTTTGATGAGTATTTATCCTGGTATTGCAATCAATATATAAAAGTATGTGCACAAGTACATTTACATTGGATCCCATCGAATAACAAAAGAGGTTATTCCATTTCTCCAATCAGCAGCCAGAACTCCCTTAAATGCAGACCTGAATAGTACCATATGACTTGACAGATGGCGCTATCTACTTCCATGTGACCTGGGGAGCTATTCGATAGGCCCACTGAATACACTGACTCAGCATTTTCCATTTCCGAATGCCAACGAGCTTCTCATTCCTGACAGATAAGAAAAAAAGACTAAAAAGGGAGGAACGTTTCTTGCTATTAACTAATGAGATACTTGACATGGCTTTTTGCGGACACGAGCACATTTTTAATTGCAATTTGGGTCTATAACATAAGATGGGTTACCCCTTAGCACCGGGGCTGTAATACGCAAAATACAGGAGCATGGTCCTGCTTGTTGCAGTTAGAATACAGATCTTTGAATTGAATTGAATTGAATTGAATCGAATTGAAATATATGTTACCAATTACAGACAACTGCCCGAACATCTGCTGCTAATTAATCAAAATGCAATAAAGACGGTGCGTTTATGCATGTATTGCTCATATTGACTTTTAACGAGAGATATATGACTTTGTGGAATGACTAAGGCATTATCATAGTAGCACTGAACTACATGCACTGAGCACTTATGCGGGTATTACTACTGATGATCCAACCTCTGACTCATGTCCATATTAGAGTCCCTCCTATATTGCTGCTTCCATACATGATGTGAGATGCTCATTTATCAGATGTGCCTCAGACTATTAAACATACAAAGTAGGAGATTAGCATCATAATCCTGAATCACTCATCCTTAATCTAATACATGTTATAAACATAGTTCATTACCAAGGGACATCCTTCATCGGCGATTCCATTTTACTAAATCCATATCGATTATTATAAAATCATAGGCCGGGCCATTTTGGGAAATTCCAGGGAAACAACACATTCCTAAAACGTCGTGAACGCTTATTCTGCATTGTCTGAATATACTTGATGATTAAAATACTGCCTTTCTGAACCATCTCTCCCCTTTCTCTCTTTTAACCCCACCCTGCTGTAGGGACCGTCCGTCGTCCGATGAGATAAAGACGGCTAACATCGTGGACAAGCTGATGGAGTACTGTAAGCGTGCCGACCTGCGGAACGTGCGGCGTGTCCTCACACGTTACCGTGAGGACGGCGTGAGGTACTGCCTCACCCCCGGGCAGCAGGGTTGGAGCTGCGTCACTTCCGCCGCCGACCTGGGACAGCGCCATGTGCTCAGTCTCCTCCGGGAGCACGGCGTCCCCATTGATGGACCCGACGGAAACGGCTGGACCGCGGCGCACGCAGCAGCCAGACGCGGTGATGTCGATATACTCCGGTTGCTTGATGATGGGAAGAACGATATCAACATCCGGAACGCTCAGGGCTGGGCGCCGATCCATGTTGCTATTGCTAAGGGCACCACCCCGGCGGTGACCATGCTCCTGGGCGGAAGTGCCGACCCTAATCTAACCGGACCCGAGGGGTGGACCGCGCTGCACCTTGCGGCGTTCTACGGCCGGAAGGACCTCATCCAGATCCTTATCGCCAAGGGAGCGGCGGTGAACACGGTCAACAAGAACGGTGCGAGCGGGGTGTACATCGCGGCACAGAACGGCTTTGTGGGCAGCCTGGAGATGCAGACCGCGCGTGGGGGGCTGGCCACACGCGCCAAGTACAACGCCTGGGCGCCGCTTCACATTGCGGCCGCCAGGGGGCATCTGGAAGTGGTGCGCATCCTGGTCAAGGAGCGCTCCTTCATAGACCTGCAGAATGGCGACGGCTGCACCCCGTTGTACCTGGCCACCCAGAACGCACATAAGGAGGTCGTGGATTACCTCCTCGCCCGCGGCGCAGACACCAGTGTCGCCTCCCATGGCGGCTGGCAGGCCATGCACGTGGCCATAGACAACGCCGACCGGGAGATGCTCGACATCTTCCTGACGCACGGGCTGGACATCAACACTCAGATGCCGTCCGGTGACTCGGGCCTGCACGTGGCCCTCAAGCGGCAGGACCAGAGGATGATGGAGCTGCTCATCTCACAGGGCGCCAACGTGAACCTCCAGAACGCCGAGGGCCTCTCCCCTCTCCACATCATCATACTCAACAACGACAAGGCCTTCATGGAGGTCATTCTCCGCTCTGACGTGGACGTCAATCTCAAGGACAATAACGGTGCGACCCCTTTACACTGGGCCGTTAAGAACAATATGTTCCGTGCGTCTCAAACTGTCGCCGGCTCGCGAAACGCCAATCTCAACTCGAAAGACCGCTTCGGCCAGGTTCCTCTTCACTTAGCCTGCTCCAGCGGCTACAAGGACATTGCCTCCATGCTTATTGCACGTGGTTGTAACGTGGATATTACTGATGAGAATGGCTACTCCGCTCTCCATGTCGCCGTACTTAAAGGTAACATCCCCATGGTGGAGATACTCCTAAAGCGTAACTGTGACGTTAACCATCTCGGGAAAGGTGCGTGGACGCCGGTTCACTTTGCGGCGCGAGCCGGAAGTTACGTCATGAGTGAGATGCTGATTCACGCGGGAGCTCGCGTGGACTGGCAGACCATAGAGGGGCTCATGTGCCTTCACCTGGCGGCTCATAACAAAAACAACAAGTTGGCACAGCTCTTCATTGCAAGCGGAGGCGACGAGGTAAGAACATAAATATATAAGGGTTAAACCCCACGCACCTTATTTAAGGTTCTCCTCCACCCCCTCTGTTGGAGGACCGACAGTAAGATCCCGGCCATTAAGGTACATTGAGTGTTCTTTATGCAGACGTGCAAAGAGGAGCTAAATACACGGGTCGGAATCAATTCATATGAATATGAATAAAAATAACGATGCGTTTATTACCCTGATTAAATGTGTAATTCAAGTAGGAGTCTTTTTCACTAGTTCCGCAATATGATGCGATGTTCGTTTAAAGGCCGAGTTTTCTCTGTCCCTCCACCAAGAGTCCGCGTGGGGCGAGGATTGATACACTGGACTAAATAATTATAGGGTGGATTAAGAGGGGGAAGGCGGGGGGGGGGGGTTATGGGATCAGCTGAAATGGGACTTTGTGAAATGTATAGGGACAAACACGGCATCACACTGTAAAATAGTATCAAAGTGTAGGTACACATTAGGATTTACCCTAGTTTTACGGCATCTACTGTGTAGCTTTACAGCATGAAGGCTCTACTTACACTAAACTATACAAAATGTAGACTTACAGTAGATGCTACTAGGCCTATTTACCTACATAAATGGCAACCAACAGATGCATGTATTTATAGTCTCATATACTGCACATTGTTAGCTGTGTAGGATAAAAGCTTGATGAAGGAGTTTAAAAAGGAAATCCAAAAGTAATATAGGTACCGCCTGTTGCAGCTTGACTATAGAGAAAATAGTTTATTCAGCTAAAAAACGGAGTATTACGTTATAACATATGAATAGGTAAAGTAGAGGTACACAGCTGAAAGGTCTGTATTCAGTAGAGGAAGGGGAAATCCATTATCTCGACCAATTATGTAGGGTTTCCCTTTCACTTGACTATCCGTTATGCCTACTCTGCTCTGATAGTTTTTTTATAAAGGTGAGTTCCTTTGCGTTCTAACTATATAAACAGTGCTTTGTACGTTTAAAATGAATCACTGACAGCTTAGGCCTGTATAACGGTCTTCACTACTGCAGAGGACTTAATGCAACGTTCAAAGAAACACACCTGACTTAAAATTTAGTATGTGTACAAAGATGTTGGAATGATACTACATTTAAACCCCCTCAGGACACAGTGATCATCTCTAAGCCATCAATAGTAATGATATTTTACACCCATGTAACTTTCAGTGATAGATTAAAAAAAGAGGTATGCTAATAAGAAACCCACTTACATACTCCAAAAACCTATTGACAATGTACTACATTTTACTTCGGGTGCTATGTATATAAATTCCTTGTTTAGAAAGTAACTACACAGAGAGAATAAGTAGAATCACTGTAACTCTCAAATGGGAGTCCAGCCCCGACCACTAGCTGAGGTAACTCTCCCTAGGACTCTAAAGTAACGCCCATTCATTAGGGAGTCTTAGAATAGGAGTCATTATAGAGTTAGTGTAGAGTCTTGCTAATGTTAGGGAGTCACTTCAGAGTCCTGGGGAGTTACTTCAGTGATTAAGTCGGGAGTCACAGTGATTCTACTTCTTTTCTCTGTGTAGTGAACGAAGTGATAATAAAATGAAAACAGCATTCATAAACCTGGTGTTGATCAGAATACATTTTCCACACTTAAAACATTTACCATTGCCCTGCCTTCAGGTGAATATCCCCGATGAGAAGGGCTGGACGCCGCTGCACATTGCCTGTCAGGAGGGGGACAGAGACCTGGCGGCCACCCTGCTGGCTGCAGGAGCAGACCCTAACTGGCTGCTACCAGACGGCACCACACCCCTCTACACCGCCGCCATGTTTGGACACCCCAAACTGGTAGGTACAGAGATTTCACACAAAATGGGGTCAAATAGAAAGTGGTGAATATACTCATCACCATTGCATTTGATTTTGGAGTGTTTTTTTTACTATTATTGTATTTACACTATTGGTACATACAGTGTAAGGCATTTGGTTTAATTAACATGTCTAAGACACAGACTTAAACATGTAGAATGTGTGTCTTAATTCAAGCAAATTAGAACAGCTTTAAGTACTACCCAGCTAGGGAACCCCATTTTTATAGATGGGGGTGTCCACCTAACGCACCCATATAACTGTGCCACACAATATTTCTTTTCATATTTTATTCCTACAAATCAATTAAAAACATTTAGGCCTACATGGTAAATTCCTCTTACCAATATAGCTTCTTATGATAGTGATGCCTTTTAGCTTTATATTCCCAAACCTGAATAGAAATGGGCATTATACATGATTAAATTTTCTTTCTGTGTGAGAATTGACCATAATAAATTATGTATATATACATAATTTATTGTCCCACGGAGGGGTGTGGGATGTATAGGACCGTATATAAGCCCTCTTCCAGTGAAATGCTATTGTGCTTAATGTCGTTACCACGACTGCAGGATAACATTAATTTGTCACCAATGTACTCTCAGAATGCTCCCAACTCTTCAGGACTATGCATGCACGACAAGTTAAAGCCATATATGGCTTTAACTTGTCCTGCCTGACTCACGAAAGGTATCCGCCTGGCGACACTGACTCACGTTCCTTCTCTGTGTTGGTTCCGATGTACAAACCTAAAATGAATGCTGAGCAGACAATGACTACCACTTCTTCTGCTTCCTTTTGGCCCTTGTTCAAATTTAATATCTTGAGAGGGGTGGATGAGCATCATGGGAAATCCCATTCTTGTTTCACTCAAAAGATTGTTAATTGAAACGCGGCCCAGGCTTTGACAAACCAATAGGATGCACCAAGCCGACACCCAGGCAAATTAGTTTTCAGTATAATAAAATTTACACACACCCATACTCCAACTTAAGTACTGTTTCTTAACTTAATATCACAATTTGGGATATAAATACATATGGATCCCAGTCATCTCTTCTATACACTCTGCTATAGATGCTCATGAGTTGTGGTCCCGAGCACTTTTCTTTCTTTATGTGTACATATATAAATAAAATAATAATAATGATTTACAATAAATAAATGAATTTATTTTATGTAGATACATTGTGTCTACTATGAGCCGTTATAATGCCTGAATAGAAGCCATAATTGTCATAGCAGGCCATAGACTGGGGCCATAGGCTACCTAGCTGACCGCCAATGCTTCGATCCTCTATGCGCTCCCAATTGGCGATAAGTTACCCTTTGGTGGACCATAATTATAATCACACGTGAATAGCCAACTCTATACATGGCTTCTTGTGATAGATCGCTGAACTTGCTCCAAATACTAGACACCCATTTTCTAGCTTGACGTCCAAGCTGTTGACGTGCACTGCTTCTGGAATAACAAAGTTAGCCGTTTATTTGTACTTATCTGGCGTTAAGGTTTGTGACAGTATGGCGGTGTTCACTAAGGAAGTTGCAATTGCATGCAGTCATTGCGAAAACTTTTTCATCCCACAGGACATTCAGTCTTGCAAATTCCCAATGTTGCAGGACCAGCTACATTTTTGAAGGACTGGATAGCCACATATCTGCCAATTTATGTATTTTAAGTATAAAATACTTTTGTCCATTGAAAATACATGTTATTTATAATCATCTATGGATAAATCAGGATAAATACATAGATTTACACAGTATATTGACAAACATATTTCAAGGTAAGATACCAACTAAAATTATTTTAGTCAGAGAAGCCGAACATATGACTGGACATTCGGTCCTGCTGCACTTGTCAATCTGCTGGACCGGTGTCCTGCATGTTTTCGCAAAAACTGCAATTGAGTAATTTAGCCACTTGTATTGCACCTGGTTTCCTGTAATCATGAGTTGACAATTCACCTATGGTGTTTCTATACAGGTGCGCCTCCTACTGGCTAACAACACAGACAGTGTGAACGTCCGCACCACGCACGGCTGGTCGCCGCTCCACGTGGCCGCGCTCAGGGGGCAGTCAGAGACGATACTCACACTAATTCAAAATGGCGCCACCGTCAACATCCGGGCAAGCAACTGTGAGACGCCGCTACACCTAGCGGCAGGAGCCGGCAAACTAGACGTCGTCCGGAAGCTGCTCTCCGCCGGTGCCAACGTCAACTGCGCATGCGCGAGCGGCCGCGCGCCGCTGCATTGCGCAGCCGGAAGCGGAAAGGTTGAGGTGGCGCGGGAGCTGTTGGCTTCCGGTGCGGCGGTGACGATGCAGACACGGAATGGGGGTGACTCGTGCCTACATGAGGCGTCTAGGGAGGGCCACCTGGAGATGGTCGTCTTCCTGTTGGACCACTGTCACAAGGTCAACATGGTAAACGACAAGGGAAACACAGCCTGTCAGGAGGCGTTTGACAAGGGCCACGAGGACATTGTTAAGGTGCTCATAGAAGCAGGGGCCAAAGGGAAAAAACCTACCCCTCCCCTGTGACCTATTTGTGCAATTTTTGTATAGGGGAATTCACCCAGAAAGCCAGAAACGACATCTACACAGAAACGTCAAGAAAATGACATATCTATATCAAGAAAAAACGCTTGTGTGCCAAGGATCTCATATTATATTTTCAGATGTACCAGTGTACTAGGGTTTCTTACAATCGATTTAGCATAACATTTAAGAGAAACGTGTATGGTTATTTATCGAGTAGTATTCATCATATAATAATCCTCAACAGTATTGATATATTACAGTTTCAATCGCAGACCGTGGTAACTGAGCAGGCAGAGAGGACATAATATCTTGTATCGTACTCAGATTATGCATGCATGTCAACATGACATCATTAAAAAATGATATTTTATAAATCTGACCCGGAATATTGCCATTCTTTGCTTGACATGCGCTACCGGCATACCATATAGCACCAACAGGGATTCAACTGTTGAAAAATTATCATGTATGGATTCCTAAAGTTTTATGCGGGCTAGACTATAATATGTAAAGACATATGTGGTTCTTCAAACAGCTTTAGAGGATACAAATACCTGCACCAATATGATATAGTCTTGTTGATGGACGTTATTGCCTACTGAATCGGCTATATCCCTCGAGTTCCATAATTGTAGCCTGGCTCACTCCTCCACAACCTATAAGCTTGACTGAATTGTATGTATGACCTAGGTAACAATATTCCCATCTCTAACCAATATGTTTTGTATAAAATATGTGTATTTGCCAGTAAAATGTTTCTGTGTTTCAGAAAATAGCTCTGTGGGTTGTAATCATAAGGAATGATAACTCTTCTTCTCTGATAAAAGAACGAAAACACCATACGTACACTGTAAATAGTTAGTGTAGGTACAGAGTAAAATCTACTATCGATCTACAGTAGAATCTACTGTAGAATGGACTTGAAATTTAAAAATGACAACCAACCTTTTACATCTAGGAGCAACACAATACAAATGTCATTTATTCTAATTAATCTTCCTTTGCTGACGACAAAAAACATACTTTGTAGCCTAATAGGAATTCTGATGACTCGTAATTCAATCAGCATTGAAGGCCACGGTTTGAGTCCAAAACGATATTTGAAAATGTGTCTACCCCAGCCGGGAACAGCCAGCGACAGGAGAACAGCCAGCTATCTAGAGGGGAACATCCAACTAGAGGGTAACTGTTAATCATGCCGTTGAACTAAGATGGCTCTCACCAGAGGAGCAGAAAAGATAGTTCATTTAATTATACTGTATGCTCTCTGTTATATGATTGCTTACACAGTCACCAACTTATTGAATCATTTCACCTCTTCCTTCCCTCCCCCCCTCCCCCATCCTTCTACCATTCTCAATTCATCATCTTGTTAGGCTAGTTGATCCATATTCAAAAGTTAGCTTTTTTCTGTGAAATGCGATCACTACGGTATTCGGCATTTCTTAGATTCTATTCTACCCACTCCTCTTCACTTTCATGTGTGTTGATGCAAGCTAACATATTTGTGCAAGGTCTCCGTCAGGACATACTCACAACCATATGCATGTCACTTAACATGGTCATTAATAGATTGCTAACCCTTCAAACAGCATACTACTAACTGAGATGATCAATAAAACCAAAAGGTGTACCTTACTTACTGAGGAAAGAAGGATAGACACAACCACTACCTTATATACACAAGTAAAAAGAACGAAAGGTGCATTACAATATTGCAATACATAGTATAACCTTCCGCCCCTCCTCCCTATTCCATGGATACGTCAGACAACTAGTGCTTCTATAACTATCAACAAAGCAGTTAATGCGATACAGAGGCGTAGGAAGCAAATCTTCATTGGGGGGGGGGGGCCCAGGGGGGGCACTCCAAACAAGTTTAAGCATCAGCTTTTATGCATGATGTATCATATATACACTCATACTGAAACTGTATAGAAAAGTAGTATTGAGCCCCCCTTAGTTCTGATTGGGGGCTAGGCCCCTCTGCCCCTACTTTTCCCTATGTGAGAGAGGCAAATATTGGAAATCGTGTGTATGATATTGGAGATCTTGACAATTTTTTGGGGGGCCCAAACATATCCAGGGATATTTATGTCAGACAGAATAGAATGTTATAATAATTATATGTCATTACCTCAATAATTGAGAGGAAAGTCTCTGATACTGCCTACTTGGACATGATTTATCTTTCAATTCGGATGCAGTGTGGCAGGTCACCTCTTTTTATGGTCGTTCCACCTGTAGACATTCTACATTTTATTATTACTGATGCACTGAGGAATACTTGTAGCATGAGAAAGCACCATCTGGGACGTTTTCCTTACTAAATACAGACGTCCCCTTTAGCAACAAGGCTCTGCAGATTCTCATCAGCTAATGATCCCGAAGAAGCAGAACTGTTGAATGGGGCAGCTGTGTGGTGTGAAGCTGGAGCTGGAGCTTGAGCTGATGATAGCTAGGAAGAACATGGGAGGCTGTGGGAGATATGAGATGTGGTTTGGTGTTATACAACTGGCAATGGCTTCATCATGCAGGTGGTGTCGGGATTAAACAAGTATGACAAGGCGCAGATGACCGGGTGGATGGCTGGCTGGTACCATAGAAGTTGTTTGTAAGAGAAGTTGATTGTGAGTATAAGCTGATGCCTTAGGTATAAGGATACCTGAGACTATAAGCATCAGCCCTTACGCAATTGACAGCTGTTGATAACTTTTGAGCATTGCTGTGTTGCATTTGCTACACGTAAGGTTAACTATTGCTAAGGGGCCTTAAATACCATACATTACTGTCACTGTTATAGCCATTACAACACAACATTACTATCGGATATTGTTGGTCACTACAATCATTTTGATCTCCAGTGGGAGACATTTAACAGACCTCTACTTGTCATTCTGCAAGTAAAAAAAGGAAAAAAGAAAAGAGTAAAATGGGTTAGTCAGTTTAAGTAGCCTGATAGCATTGACTAACACAGATTGGTCGTATAGGGAGACAAAAAATGACTGAGAGACCCTGAGTCATATTTTGGCCCCCTATATGCCCAAACTATGTTCGTCAATGCTGTCAGGTTAGTCAAATTGACTAACCCATCTTAGTCTTTTCATTTTAGGGTGTATCGGGGTTAGTCATTTTTACTAAGGCATTAGTCTTGCCTTAGTCATCTTTGAATACAAGTGACTAGGCACATGGAAAGGGGTACTCAGGGGGGAATTGATGATTAAAGTTCATGTCCTGATCTTTGAAATGAGATATCATAAGGCAAGATACTCCTAGTAGTTTTGTGGGAATCACATCTGGAATGTGCATTGTTACTCATAACTGAAAACGATAAATAAGCTCCAAGTGCACTGTATCCCATAATAACCACGGAAAATGATGAAAATGTCAGATTTCCTAAAAAATACACTAAATAGGAGGGATTTTCAAGATCTGTTTTCAGTTTTGACTTACTGATGGAATTCTTGAGAGACTAGGACCAAAATATTGCATTTAGAAACCATGGTATGGTTTCCATGGCAACCAGGAAGTGTGATATATGCCAATTTCCCATAGAAAATGTTCCATTTACATTCCAAATATAGAATGTTAGCACTAGAGATGGAATGATTTAAAGAAGACTACTGTATTCTCCATAAAAAAGTAGTCTAGAGCATTTTTGGGCTTATCTTTCACTTCTTTGCCATTTTAATGCCCCCTGGTGGCCAAAATCAGAACTAAAAATCCCCCGCGAAGGTACCTTCTCACGTGTTGAGCCACAAATTTATTAAGTTCGTCATTTTGACTAATGTGCCTATGACGAATCTCTTAAACCTACAGAATGTCTGTATAGGAGGGTACATTATAGACCAACGAAAGAATTCTGGAGGTGTTGGTGAAGTATTTCACTTAGTCTGAGTTGAGTTGCCTTGGATGCATCTCACATACTGCTTAGGTATAATTATGTTATTTATAGCTGATGACTGAGTTACCAGCTGAGTTCCCGCTGGAGCAGCTCACATCTGTCCATAATGGGCACGACCCATGGTAATTACCACGGGTCAAACAGGGCCAGTCAGTAAGTAGAATGCTCTTGCAAGTACATGGGCGGTTTAACGGAACTACTAATGTAAGAACTGATTTGCTGTCACGGGTCAGTGCCAGTGATTTGTAGGCCAATATTAAGACCGAGACATGATTGTTACTGTAAAGGCAACAGTCACTACTTAGCAGTTGATATCCGCAATACGTTACGCTTACAATTAAGGGTGAATATATGAGTATCATGTTTGCATAATCTATCGACGATTCTATTTTCATAGAACCACCGCACCTTTACAATACTCTTTGTAAATTTCAATTGTGAAAAGGAAGGTTGCATGCATACTGAAACTAGTTTTCAGAGTAGAATGTTAGTTATATGATACTACTTCTGAACTGTATCTTCTGACAATCCAGATAATCATGGTCATGGTAGATTGTTATGTAGTCACCTATAAGATGTTCACTATAACTTTCTTATAATGATATGCAAGTATCAAATCAATGTCCTCTATAATATTTGTAGCAGATAGGCTTAGTAAAAAATGATTCAATGCAGGAGGGAGGCCGAGGAAACCTAGTTCAGTGAGGCAAAGGTATACTATACGTTCAATATGATTGTATTTAGGAAGAACAGGAATTGCATTCCAATCGTTCACTAACACTACATGTATCTCCCCCCTATTCTACCGATAAAATCAGAAGAATAGTTCAGGTAAACAAGATTATCACCAAAACTGTTTGGAGATTAGTTGGCAACAACTTTCACCAGTCAAGCAATAGCATATGCGATTTGGAGTAGAGTGAAATGAATGTGGAGCAACCACTGGATTTTAAATACCATTGAGACAATATGGTATTGAAGCCTGCCTACACATTTGGCTCAGTCTCATGAGTTTGTAACATTTCAAACGTCTTTGACCGGTGGCGTCTTTGACCGGTGGCGTCTTTGACCGGTGGCGTCTTTGACCGGTGGCGTCTTTGACCGGGTATGTGATTAAAATGAAGAAAAAAGTAGTATATAGTAAAGAAATTTAAGCTTCAACTTCTTCATGTAATAAACAGTCTATGGTTGTTTTACCCAATTAAAAAAAATAATTTTAATGCACATATTAAGGGTTCCTTTTGGGCTTTTTTTCTTCAGCAGGTCAAAGACGTCACAGGTCAAAGACGACGCCCGTCAAAGACGTTTCAACTGTTACAAACTCATGAGACTGAGCCAGTAACATAAATATATGAAATATATCAATTTTAGATAATGCCTCGAAATGATGTGTTATTACATATTATACAAAATATTTACCCATTTCTTTACTATACACTACTTTTTTCTTCATTTTAATCACATACCCGGTCAAAGACGGCTCCGGTCAAAGACGGCTCCGGTCAAAGACGGCACCGGTCAAAGACGTTTGAAATGTTACGAACTCATGAGACTGAGCCATTTGAATGGCGTCGGTTTGATGAATTGAATCTAGACATCCACCAATACTACATTCTATATGGCAATGATGTGGTAAATCAGGCCACCACTCATTCTAAAACTTTGCTGAAATCTTCAACACCATTTGAATCTGTCTTATCTTTCTTTGTAACTGATATTGCCTATCAATGGTTAATGGCATACTAATCTTTGCCTATAATTCATTGAATCGAAGATAGCTCAGCCAATACACAATCACAGAGGGTTAGGTCCTTAACTCAATGCAAGTTTCTATTCCCTTTCACATCACATTTGTTTAAGGCTAAGCGATATGGCCGCCCCATTGGGTTCATCTACCAGCACATTCTAAAGGGATATCAATTTAATTAACTTAAACCTGAGGGAAGATCTTGGCTAATGGTAATGCTGATAATATTCTAGCGAATGTTAAAACATGTATGGAGCCAGCAGACGGAAGCATCATTTCCAGGCTATCGCTGATTCTGAAGTGAGATCTGGAAATAAAACTGATATCGGATAAGGGAATGAAAACTCTCATTCTTTGTTTAGAACGGAATCTGTCGCAATAAATATCAAGCAGGCAGCTGTGTTTCTATTTATGGCACCTAGCCCATGCATAAAACTCAGTAGGCCTATAAGCTGACACTGATATAATATACCTCTTGGCTTTAATTTCACCAACATTAAAATGAAAAAAATGTATTATGATTACTGGGGCATCCTCTTGCTTTATGATCATCATCTAAAGGGCGAGGATAAACATCTCTGATACTGTACATATGGTTCCTGTTATCTTACAGCAATACACACAGACGCTTAGTTAAGTTTTGTTGGAATATTAGGCATAGGAAATAGTTGTTGCTAGGAGCATCACCACATGACTTGACCTCTTGATCATAGGATATTAGGAACTTGAAAACATTCAGAATAGATAGGAGCTCCTAAAGATATTAACATATTTGTGTATATCTTTGTAAAGATATCAACATATTTGTGTATATCTTTGTAATTACACAAATCAGAAAATAGATCAATGGATGTGAATTGTAGAATATAAATTTGGATCAATAAATTTGGATCTATAAATTTGGTACTCTGTTTTCAGTTCGGGGATCCTTATGGAATGGTCAAATAGTTAGTAAAGTTCTATATTTTAAAACACTGAAGGAATGTTTTTCATGCAACCAAATGCGATACAATTTAGTCCATTCTTATGTATCTCCTCCCATACCAAATGTGCTGTTCAAAGACCAAAAGCTTTCACTGTTATTCTTATTTCAAAATACTCGTTCCATCCTAATTTATTCTACAATTGAAAGAGTAAAACAGTTATAATTTATGAGTAATTTACACCTTCTCGTTTATGCGACACCCAGGAGTTTCTAAATATTTTAGCAAAGGATACCTCCGTGAAGCCACCATAAGGAATGACTACAAAGTCTTTTATCTTTACAAACGAACGAAACATCATTATTATTCACACCGAGGAAATCAGATTTATAATCATGAACGCATGGTTTAAGCAATGGTTCATAGTACACACACAATTAACTCCAGCTTCAGACAGCAGCTAGATGGTAGTGAACTATGGTAATATAACTAGTATCACTCTTCCCTGAAATCAGTGCGGTTTGTTCTAATTCACCTGCCAATTCAGATGATAAAAATCCACTGTTGGCCAGACATGGTAATGAAAATGCTAATGACTCGGGTAATTCGATCAGTATCGGCGGGGCCAATGTTCCAGTTCAAAGGATATTTGAAATCATGCTTACCCAACCAGAGAGCAGCCAAACAGTCCCGGTGAAGATGATGATGAAGGTTGAACCGGTATGGCACAAACAACATTATTTCATGTTATTATACGATCTGGGCTCTGATCGTGCTTTTTAGGTGATATGCCCGTTCTGATATTGGTGCATACTGCACACTTGGGAAGGTGAAATCGTTCTGATATTCTGGATATCAGAACGATTTTGAGTGGGGAACTGGATATCAGAACGATTCTGAATGGGGAACTGGATATCAGAACGATTCTGAATGAGGAATATCGTCAGCCATAAAATCAGAGGTTTCATGGAGACTCGAACACGCTACATCAAGACTTGAAGTCCGACGCGCTAACCACCACGCCGTGGGGGCGCTGGTAGAGGGAGGTGGTGAAACAAGGAGTCTATAGGCGAATTTCCAGCCCTGTAGGACCACTATTTACCGAATTACAGAAAAAAAGGCATTTTTTGGTATAATTTCTTTGAAAATTATTTATTTTTTTATTTTTTACTATAAAGGTAGAAGTTGGACTTTACTTACCCATTCGTTAAAATAGTTCTAGGCATTTTTTTTCACATACATATAGGCCCTTTAAAAATGGTTCGTTTCCACTCAGATTCGATCCGGGGACCCTTGGTGGATGAGGCGCACACGCTGGCACCCATTCATCTCTGGCCATGGCACAAGGGTAGGGAAACGCTGCCTATATTGAATTATACAGGGGAGCGGTTAGTAACCAAAACGGCAGGTGGCGACGCGGGAGTACAGTCGTATTCTTTAACATAGCGATAGCAGCATAAAAAAATAATGACCGGTCCCCGCGCCTAGCTCCTTCTTCCTCACCTCCCCATCTGAAGATTTCCACAACATGGCGCCCACCTTGCTCGATCTAGTCTACCTATATATCCTTCAAAATGGCGAAATTAGGACGTTTTAAAGGTAAATACCGTACCGTCGCGATTAAGCGCCGGGGCGCTCTTCAATTTGGAGGGGCTCTTACACAGGCGCTTATACAAGACAGGCGCTTATTCAAGGTCATGTTTTTAGTGCTCAAGAGACATTTGGAGGCCCCTATACCCCCGGCGCTTATTCAAGACCGGCGCTCTTTCAAGACCAGGCGCTTTATCGCGACGGTACGGTAAGGACATATGAATCGAAATATCGTATAATAAACCTAATAATATATGGATATGGCCGCACTCGGGCTGTGTATAGATGAATAACAACCTCGGGGCTATGCCCCTCGGTCGTTATTCATCAATACACAACTCTCGGTCGACCATATCCATATATTATTGGTTAATTATAGGAAGGGATTTATGCAGAGGAGCTGATAGCATAGTAACATAGATAAATTGCATGTTCGTTTTCTATTTCACGAAATCCTGTTCAAAGGCATTTCACAAGGAGAAATTCTACCATTATGTCATATTGAAGTTTTCAAATTAGGTTAAAGTTTTAATCATATTAACGATCCGGTTTCACGCTTAGGATGACCAGACATCATTAGAATTATCTTCTCCCAATTTATCACTAGTGACTACATTTTACATCCATCTATAGGGTTTTGGTGCAGTATTCCAAGATACAGGTCTACTTTTAACTTTCTAAATCCAAGAAATTCAAAATTGATTGAATCCATGAGTGAAATTGGATTTCCCTAGCAATGGTTCATTTTAAAATGCAGTGTCTTTGAGTTGATGAAAGCAGAGTTTCCTGACTCTTGAAAAACATCATGGCACGTTTTTAATTTACTGAGTACAATTTCTATCCACTGTAACATCATATTAATTGATCTAAGAACCATTGATATCTTATTGGTATTATCTACCAGATCATCCAAGAACGGTAATCACTTGAATCAAAGAGGGAACGCGTTGAAGGCGAACATATACTTCATCCCTTAGCTATCTTTGATTATATAAAGCATCTCTACACAGATGAAATGTCCTATTCTTTATATCACCTATATTAGGACACATGCTCTTTAAACTTGAACATCTTACCTCAGTATATTTGTACTTAACAGTTTTGTTTATATTTATTTCACTCTGTCCAAACATAATCTTATACATAACTATTACTTAACTGATTATAGTTTGCTCTGACACAACATGACTTCTAATCTGTAATGAAATGTCATTTCATATTCTGCTCACTGTGGATGATATATTTCACAGAATGGCCTTGTTATCTGAGTGCCTGGAATGCACAGGGAATAGAATGTGATGCCCTAAGTTGATGATCATAATCTCGAGGATACATATTAAGGCCTCTTAAATACTGCCCACTGGCACACGATACTCCCAACGGTTTGGCTTGTGAGGATACCTCATATGAGGATACCACCCTTTATGATCCTGTAGTTGGTCTCTTACTACGTATGTAACACTTGAGTACAAAAACCAGACAAGGTAAATTAGACTTTAATATACGGCGACTTTATTGTAAAGGTAACTCTTGTGTATTATAGTACAAGTATAACCAGCGGATATACAAGATCAGAACAGATATATAATACAGTGGGGCAACCCTACAGCATAGAGTTAAGCCCGTGAGCACAGGGTGGTCATGTCACGACAGTCCCAAACCTGACTGACTTCCAATGGAGAAGTAGCCGTCTTATATACAGCGCTGCATAGCCACGTGACCGTACTAGCAGCGCCACCTGTTAGATTTAGTTATGTAAAATGCTTATGTAACAACTACCGACGGTAACCGAAGGTGGTACCGGTACACTACCGTATAGATAACCGAACTAGAGGAGTCGGTGTATGTAACGAACCGACGACACTAGTTAGATGAATAAAACAGTTATTAAACACAATAATACCGTGTTGTCTTACATCATACAACATACAATAGATATACAACAATAACAGTTAGACTTATAGTCAACCCGTTACACTACCCCCCTTAAGAATGTAGGAAGGGTTGGTTTTATAATAATAATACCTCTTGGATACATTATATACCACGTATATCTATTTATCAACAAGTAACATTTCTACTCATAGTAACAACAGGCATACATACATGAACAACCAAGTTAACATGTATATAACAGTTTATATAACCACCTTGGAAACTCAACACATCACCTACTACATTCAGCAATGGTGCGAATCCGTGTGGAGTTAGTGTCCTTATATATAAATAATAGAACTATAATAGTTCTCACTTCCTTGGGCGAAGAAAAGTTTTATAATTGGAACTATAGTAGTTCCCACTTCCTTTGGCGTAGAAAAGTTTATATATAAAAATCCATAGTAGCGTATCCTAAATAAGGTGGGATAGATCGTCATCCTTATTAGGGGCGGTACTCCAGTACCTAGCAGTTTATGGTGGTAGAGATGGATAGAGTCCAGCACCGGTATAGTGCTTCCATCTCTTGTGAAATATAAATATAAAAAGGTAGGTCCGTGCCTCCCTATAAATAAGTATCACAGGAGGATGATCCATATAATAGTTTATAGGTCACACAGTAATATAGTGACCACAGGATCAGGAGCCCTGGACAGTAGTAGAGCACCGACGGTTGTGGCTTAGGTGTAAACCACGGTTGAAGACATCAGGCTGCTTCCAGTTTGGTGGCAGTAGAGACTACGTTAAGTCACGACAGCACCGTCGGTCTGCTTTGGTTGTCCAGGGGCGTGTAGCTGCGTCGATGGTTTAGTTTTACCTCCGAGGGGCGGAACAGTGCACCCCAGAGGGCCTGACAGGGGACCATCCTTAGGTGTCCATAGGGACACCGCCGGATGGCTTTCCTTCCCCATCAGGACTTCCTCCAGGAGGGGCCTCCGTGGTGCAAACCACAGCAGCCTCCACCTGGAGAGGAAGGGCTCCACCTGGAGCTACCGAGAGGGTACTCGGCGCCACAGTAGGCTCCCCGCCGCTGACCACCCGGGTAGAGTGTGCCATGAAAGAGAATGGCATCTCATACCTAGGTGGGTGTACTGACAGTACTGGGGTCACAGGAGGAGCAGGCCTTGCGGCAAGCCCCAACCTGGACTGGAATTCTGGAAAACCAGTTCTCTCCCACTCTGTCAGCTTCAGCCCGAATCGTCGGAAGAACTTGGCGTCACAAGTTGTCAACCTTGATTCAAGCTGCTCGATCGTAGCCCTCCAGAGGGCATGATCTTGCTCCAGATTCGCCTCACGCTCGGCAAGGACTCTGGTGCGTTCAGCAACCCAAGCTTTTCCCTCCCGGATAGCCTGTTCTCTGAGCAACTTGTACTGCTCAAAGTAGGACTTCTCCAAGAAAGAAACCTGAAACTGGAGTAGCTTACTTGCGTTTTCAGCCATTTTCGCCCTGTAGCACTCAAATCCGGGGACTAGAGTGTCAGAGAATCCAGTGTCATAAGCAGGTCCGTCTCCAGGCAACACAGGTAACCCTGCTAGCCCTTCGTCAACAGCCCTGTGCTCAGGTACTGGAGTCACCTCGTCATCCCTTGCGGGGTCAGAGGTTGCTCCGTGCTGGGGTGGAGCAGTCGGCTGGGCTGACGCCCCATCCGGCTGTTGTACCTCTACCTGTTCAGCGTCACTGACAGGTGAGATACCCTCCTGTGTAGCCAAAGCTTTCTTTTGCTTCTGGCTCCACTTGTACTGCTTGACATAGTCAGCAGCAACCTGACCCGCCTGCTCGTCACCCAAAGAGTTCTGAACAATAGCCAGTGCATCACCCAGTTTCTGTCTTTCCTGCCGGGGCAGTTGGTCAGCAACCGGGGGCAATGCAACCGAAGATACCGTGACGGTACCGACGGTTTGGCTACGGTCGACCTCAGATGTTACCGTGGCGGTGGCGACACGTTTCTTCGCAGGTTCACTGCGGGAACGGTCACGCCCACCTTTGGTATCATCCTTGGATGACTGGCGGCCCCTTTTCAGATCTTTCTTCTTAGGAGGGGTATCCTTTTTGACAGTGGGCATCGGAGTTTCTGTATCTGGCCCGAGATCGGTTTGTTCGCACTTGGCGCCCTTACACAATCTCTCCCAGTCAGCTTCCGTGAGGTAATTCCACTGTTTAAGTTTGTTGGTACGCCACTTATACTGTAGATTTCCTACACGTTTATGGCACCCCCAAACCTTCAGTGCAGCCTCAACTCCACGACTAATAGTGCGCTTGTGAACGCCCTTATTGTCGCAAAGATGCCTTACCAAACCAGCCCTCCGTTGGCAACGGAATAGCTCGCCGTCACTGTACTCAGGGCAGGAGGTCGAAGAACTCCCACTCACACAGTACAAGTAGGGACGCACATTCATGTGCTTTTCTACTAAATGACGGGCAAACTTGAACAGGTCTGGCCACCGTTTTGCGGCTGTCGCAGTCCCTTTCAGGCGCTGACAGCGAACATACGGGCAGGGATCCCCTGGCACGTAGTTCTTCCAAGCATATTTCAGCTTGGAGCGGCATGACTTGTGGATGTTAGGTTTATTCCCGTCCAACACTGCCCTGAGGTACACGAGGTACCAGTCAATGGGGTGGGAGTCACCTGTCAACCAGTCTTCGTCATCCGAACCCTCGGTCGTGTGAGGTGCAGGAAGAGCCATTTTGCCATTTTCCTGAACTAAGTCAGAAAGGCTCAGGTTCTTCCGGTCATCATCACGGAGACACAAGTTCAGACGAACATGCGCTGCCTTGGCGCGGAGGCGGCGATTGGCCCTGCTCTCTGCGACAGACCATCCTTTGGCTTCCGCCTTGGATACTCTATCAGCAATAGCTTTGAGCCTTTCTGCCTCAGTCGGTGCGACCTCTTCGGTAGCAGGAGTTTCAGGGGAAGATACAATCCTCCTCTTAGGCTTCCGCTTCCGTTTGGTCTTGACACGAACCGTGGACCCGTCTGATGAATCACCATCAGGGACCGTCGGTTCTTTTGCCACTACACCGGCGGGTTTCGGAGAAGATCCCCCAGCAGGGTTCTTCTCCTGGTTGGTATTACTACCACCCAGACCAGGTTCTGTTTTCGGAACAACATCACCCGACCCCTCAGGGTTAGGTTCTGCTGGTACCGAAGCCGAGCCTTGACCGACGGTTGGAGCACTGGTAGTGTCCATTTCCGTGTCAGACTCGAGAACTCGGTCTTCCCCGTCGGAGGCCTCAGCCTTCTCCGGGGCCGTGCATTTGCCATCTACACGGGCTGCCATACCGTTAGCTCAGGCGTAGGTGAACCTCACGGTTCACTCACCCGAGCCTTTAGTAGGACAGCAAGCAAACAATAGTGTAGGTACTGCCGGGCAGACCTAGGCACCACTGATCAACACGTTACCCTACGGGCAAACGTGCTGATCTGAAGAAGCCTGGCTGCCTGTGGGGCTTATATACCCCACCCGTCCCGCGTGACCCCGCCCCTTGACCGGCTTCTCAGCCAATCAGGGGTCGCGTCTCCAAGACGCCCCGAGGTGACCCAATTTCTCACGGCTCATTTGGCGGGAGAAATCGATCAGGTGACGCGGGCAGCGCCCTTCCCACGCCTGGCATATCCGACGGTGGGAACACTCACTGTTGTTTACAATTTTCGTGGCGGAGCCACCGGAAAACCCGGGAATGATGTACCGGCGTTAGAGGACATACACAGCAGCGTGTTACTAAGCAATATGTGGTCAAAACTAATCCCATTCTTAGAATTAATCGGCAAAGCCAGCCACCCGCCCTGAACACGTGCTTTTCTACCTCCAACGGATAACCACACCGGATAACCCGTCTCTTCTCGTTGTGTTTTGGTGATCGAGTACCGGGCCAATGACCACCGGCCCAGTACGGAACTGTCCATGGAAATTTAATCAAGCCAGCAGCTAAATGTCGTCAACAAGGTAAGAAAAAAATGTTTACACAATTTTATCTCGCTCTCTGACACGTGTACTCCTCCGTAGACCTTGTACCGTTATGTCCAGCAATGATGACACCGGAGGTATCACCCTGCTTTGTTTACCGGTGTCTACGGTTAGTCCTTTACGCACAGCTGACCCTTTTTTACGAGGCCTACCGCGCTTGGGCTTGGTAACACACGACTGTGGTTCAATCGGTAATTTCCTAGGACGACCCCTTCGGCGTGTTACCGTCGGTACCGACGGTATGACCGTTGGTCCTGCCTTCGGTATCTTCGGTAGCACAGGGTCGGTTGGTGCTGGTACTCGACCAGCACCGAGGGAATCATCACCGTCATCTATATATGGAACTCCATACCAAGGTCGGAGTCTAGCCACATGTGATTTAGTAAGAGTCCCTTTTTGCAACCGTATTACTACAGTAGTTTCACTCACCACCATAGTAACCGTGTGCGGACCATCCCAGGAGTACAGGGTCTTGACTTTGGAATTTGGTGTGCTAAATCTCGCGACCTTATCCCCCACCTTGAATTGGCGGAGTTTAAGGCCCGTGTCATAGCCCACTTTCTGCAAACTAGCAGATTTTTCCAAGTTGTCCCTTACTACTCCGTAGGACTCGCGTAATGATTGTCGAAGTGATTCAACAAACATCACTGTGCAGGGTTGCTCGAGCTGGTGTCCCTGCACTCCATAGACCATGTCACTAGGCATGACTATGTCTTCACCCATTACGAGCATATTAGGCGTACAGCCCGTCGACGCATGTTCGGTAGCATTGTAAGCATGGGAGATATAGCGAGCGTGCTCATCCCAATCATCCCGGTGCTCATTAACCATTGTCGTGAGACATTGGATCAACGTCCGATTGAAACGTTCCACCATACCATCCGATTGAGGTCGGTAGGGGTTCGTATGCGTCTTGCAGATGTGTATTTTACTACACAGTTCTGCCCACAGTCGAGATTCAAACTCGCGAACCCTGGTCGGAGTGAAGCATTAAAGGACCTCCCCACGTGAGGATCCAATTCTCGAAAAGTGCTTCTGCGCAGGTAACAGCTGTATGATTTACCATTGGATATACTTGGACATACTTGGTATAGTAGTCCTGTACCACCATCATACAGGTATTCCCACGGGGGGGTCGTGTTGAAACCACTAATGATATCAACAGCGATCCGGGCAAATCGAACACCGAATAGCTCTTGACTTAGAGGTAGTTTACCAATACCAGGTCCAGGCTTTGATAAACAGCATTGGGGACATTGTTTCACCCAACGCCGTATGTCCAAAGTCATACCAGGCCAGTAATATCTACTCTTAATCTTTGCCTCAGTTCGTTGTCTGCCAAAGTGTGCTGAAGTTCGGTGGCCATGACAGTAATTGAGCAACTGCAGTCTGAGTGACAAAGGCACTACAGACTGAGCTGTTCTCCTCCTGCCAGGTTGCACCCTCCAGCGGCACAATACACTGTTCCGTATAAAAAGATTATCCCACTGAGCTAACAGTTGTCTAACTTCTTTACATTCCAGCGAAAGTGCGGGGCGAACAGGCTTGGACAGGCCCAACAACTTCAAGGAGTACACCCTCGAAATAGCCGGATCTGCAAGCTGCTCATCCTTCAAGTGATTTAACGTCCAGTTAGGAACTTTCGCACCCACAGACGCAATCACTGCATTGTGAGACCCACAGTCTCGGCAGTCTACACGGTGACAGTTCCGGATAGGATAGCGGGACAAGCTGTCCGCATTCACATGATCTACTCCACTCCTGTGTATGATATGCTCATTTGTCATGCCAAACTCAGAGAGGTGGTTCAACCATCTACCCATCATCCCCTCAGCGTCCTTGAAGTTAAGGAGCCACTGCAGAGATGAATGATCCGTCCGTACGAGATAATTCCCACCATATAGGAAATGTCTGTACTTTTTTGTGTAAACCACCACTGCCAAGAGTTCATGCTTGGTTGTGCAGTAGTTACGTTGTGTTTTGCTTAGACTGTTGGATGAAAATGCCAGGGGCACTTCTCGTCCATCCTGGATCTGCGACAAGGCAGCACCAATACTTGTATTAGAAGCATCAGTGTCCAAGATGAACTTACCAACAGGTGCAGGGTAGTGCAAAACAGGTGTTTCTAAGAAGAGTCTCTTTAACTCACTGAAAGACTGTTCTGCGGCTGGAGACCAGACTATCTTAGCCTTAGCCTTCTTCTCTCCAATCATCAGCTCTTGCAAGGGAGCTGCGACTCTCGAGAATCCAGGTATAAAATCTCTGTAGTATGAACAAAACCCGATGAAAGAGCGTATCTCCTTCGTGTCCATCGGACGAGGCCAGTTCTGTACCACTTCGATTTTATGAGGATCAGCCATGATGCCATGTTCAGAAACAATTCTACCTAGGTATTCAACTGATTTCCTAAAAAGCTTGCACTTTGAAGGTTTCAATTTCAGACCATATGATAAGATGCGTTTCAGCACAGCTTGGAGGTTCTGTAGAGTTTCCTCCACAGAACCACCGAAGACGATGATGTCGTCCAAGTATACTAGGCACTTCTTCCAAAGTAAACCCCGTAACATGGTTTCCATCATTGCCTCGAAGGTTGCCGGGGCATTGCATAGCCCAAATGGCATGACGTTGAACTCAAATAGTCCCATATGGGTAGAAAATGCGGTTTTTTCTCGGTCCCGGGGGTCCATGCCGATCTGCCAATAACCAGATTGTAAATCTAGTGTACAGAACCATTTCGCCCCACCCAGAGATTCCACACATTCATCTATCCGAGGTAGAGGATATGCATTCTTCCTAGTGAGTCCGTTCAACTTCCTATAGTCGATGCAAAATCGACAGGAACCATCCTTCTTGGTGACCATCACCACAGGACTTGACCATGGACTCTCACTAGGTTGAATCACATCTTCATCCAACATCTTTTCTACCTCAGCCTCCATAGCACTTTTTTTAGCCATGGGTAACCGACGGTAGGGGATCCTACTGGGAAGCGCGTCCCCAGTGTCAACCCGGTGTTGTACCGTATTGGTACGCCCTAGAGGATCTCCTGGTTGCGCAAAGGCGTCAGATAACTCCGACAGCTCATTTGCCACCATTTCGCTCTCTAGGGTTGTGAGGTGTGACTCACACAACAGGGACCTTAAATGTTTCGGTAGGTTGGATTTAGCTAGAGCCTCTTCATGGGAAGAGTCTCCCGCCACCACACCTACTTCCACAAAGTCCGTAGTTAGTGAGTCTACCCCATATGCTCGCGTGGTGTTACCAATAGGCGTCCCCTTTCGTAGAGTGATTTCTCTACTACTCGAGTTACAAATCGGTATCACCCCCCAAGGAGCGTTGGCCAGGTAAGTATGATAGCCAGCAAGACCTAACTCAGAGAGCTTTTGATCTTCTGGTTCAAACATTCCCGGCCGTTTGGCCTGCACTCCCACGCAGCTGACTAGGACATCTGATACATGTCCTGCTGCCAACTTTGTGTCTTGTGCCACTGACGCCACAGAAGAACCATTCCTTAAAACGCACTGTACAGATTGTTTATAAGGATGTTTAATCTGAAGTCGGCCTGTTGCGGTGTTCATTGTTACCCCGTAAAGAGCAGCAAAGTCCATCCCCAGTATGCCATCATCAGTGATGTCGGTGACGGTTGGACATATCCAGTATGTCTTGCCATCGACCAACATAGGTTTTACAGTTCTGCCATAAGTCTGCATACTATCTCCCGTAGCAGTCCGAGCCTTTACTCCCAGTAGCGGAGCTTCGGGCTGGTTGCAAAGACGGGCCATGAATTTACGATCGACCAAGGTGTGAGATGCACCCGTGTCGACCAAAAATTCACCACGCGTCCCGGAAATAACCAGATTCAGGTACCAACGCTGTCCCTGTAAAGGGACACACTCAGAGGTCAGCATCGGGCTTCCCCCTCCATCCATAGCAACCCCTTTTGTCAGGAGATAATCCCAACACGGGTCGCTCGGGGAGTCTTGAATCACACTGCTCTGGGCAATTGATTCTAACCAAGACTCCTCTAAGCCAGCGACTACAGAATCCTCCGGATTCCGTTCGTCCTTGCCAGCCCCGCCTTGCCAGACGCTTACAGGTTGTACAGACCCTTCTGCCTCTGCGCGGCCTTGGCTCATGGAAGAGTTAACACCGTCTACTAATCCCTTACAGGCATGGCTAACTGTGGGGGCGCCATCCTTGCCAAGAGGATGGGCCCCATTCAGTTTTCCGTCTCCTTTTCAGTTTTAGCAGCGACGGGTGCAGGGGCTTTGCATTCGCTAGCCCAATGACCCATCTTTTGACAGCGTCTACATGGCTGAGGTTTCGTGTCCTTTTTCTTCTTTTTCCTTCTCTTTCCAGATCCAGAATCAGAAGTGGACGCAGAGCTCTTTTCCAAGTGCTTCCGCAACAAACCCTCAATCATCTTTTCCATGTTCCTGTCGGGCATTACTGCCGCCACATCCTCGGAGGCGGGCTGTTTTTTCTTAGGTGGTTTTGTGGCGGCCTCTACCACCTGAGCTCCTTTCGGGGCTACAGATGGAGCTGCCGACACTCCTCCACTAGGAAAAACAGCCTGTTTGGTGTCATACACATCTGCATGGTCAAAAAGGTCAGCTAGAGATAAGTCCGGCTGCCATTTCTCCCGCAGATATGCCTGGAGATTGGTGTCTCTGACTCCATTGACAAACCTGGAGGTTAACTCCTGGATGACAGTGGGGGTGTCAGGTCTACATCCCTGATAACACTCGGATATCAGTTCCTGTAGAGCAAATCCGTAGGATCTCAGATGCTCGTCCTTGCGTTGGACACTTTTGAGCAGCTGAGTCCTTGGGTCATGCTCACCAATCTTCCCAATCGCCCATTCAGCTGTTTCTTCAAGTGAGCTCAATGTCTTGATCTTCACTCTCTCGAATGCCAAAAGGGCTGGTTCACCTGGCCCGTTGCAGAGTGCCTGCTTCAGAGCAACCAGCGCTTGCTGATTGTTCCAGCGATTGCTCTCCACAATAGCCTTGAACCGAACTTTGTACTTTCTCCAGGGTGGCGACCCTGTGAAAGGCGGAATATCGATGGCCTTTTGACGGGCTGCATCAGGATGTTTGATCTCCCCAAAGTTGAAAGGAGCATACCGTTCATCCAGTTCATCGATGTCCCGCGGGACGATGTCTGTCCCCAGCTTCTCAATAGCCGGGTTCCGGTCGTACTTTGCCCGCTGGACAGGAGTTAAGCCCTGTCTAGCTCTGGGTTTCGGTACTGGAACTGAGACCAAGGTCTGCTGTTGGTTCAACATCGTTGAACCAGTAGATGGGTGGGTGTACCCTGGAGGTGTTGCCGTGCCCCCAAAGGCGCCACCACAGACCGGAGTCTGTAGATAGCTAGCCCCCATCTGAGGTGTCATACCTGTTACCGTGGTGTGTACTAGCGGCGGGACACTTGAAGGTGTCACTGTCGTGTACACCTTGGGTCCGGGTATGACTGGATGTACCACAGTGGTAGGTGGTGGTACTTGCTCCGACTTCGTCTTCAGGTCATGATTGACTTGCCTTAAGCTTGCGAGGTCTTGTCTGGCTAAGTGGAGCTGCGTGCTCAAATCCTTTCCCAAGGAATTTAAGCTTGCAACCTCACATTCGCCAGACACCCTCTGGTGCAAAAGTTTGTCAACCTCCACCTTGTGGGAAGCCATCTCGTTCTGGAGTTCCAGCAGGAACTTTTTCTTCTCATCAACCTCCCTTAGGAATAACTTCCTAGTTTGATTGATGGAAGCAAGTTCCTTCCGGGCTTCCGCGAGCTCATGCAACTCAGTTTTCCTGGTGGGGATACCCATGGCAGCTCGTAGGTCCCCATCCAGTGGTAAACTGGATGGCTCATCTACTGCTGGCGGATACCCCTTACCAGGAGCTTCTGTTGCCACATTAGTCTTCTTTGATAGCCCGCCACCCCCCATACCGTTCGGTGTAGGAGTGGCACCATCAGTGAAAACCGACGTGTCTGGATCCAATGAAGGATCTGCTACCGTCGGTGTAGAACCGAAGGCAGCTGGGCCGAGAGTTTTAGGCTCTCTACCCGGTATTTTCTGACCCTCAGGACAGAAAAGATTCGTGGAAAGGGAGTCCAACGATCTCCTGGAGCTTATATCAAAGGGTCCCGGGATTGGAGATTGCTCCCCATCCTCTCCTCTGGTAAAGGCTTCCACAATAGGATCACCTATTGCTTCTTGGGAGAGGTCGTCACCGGGCACCTCCAAGGCTGCCCGGCTCTCCCCCCTATTGGATTTGCCTGTGAAGAAGCGTACATTCTGTACGGCTTCTTCACGTTCCTCAGCAGGGGTTTTAGTCCTGCCGCTGAACGAGCTGACAAAATCGTATAGGTAATCCATATACTGTAAGTCTATTTAATACCCTATCAATGGTCGGTTCGATCAAGTGGTCACGGCACCAATGTAGTTGGTCTCTTACTACGTATGTAACACTTGAGTACAAAAACCAGACAAGGTAAATTAGACTTTAATATACGGCGACTTTATTGTAAAGGTAACTCTTGTGTATTATAGTACAAGTATAACCAGCGGATATACAAGATCAGAACAGATATATAATACAGTGGGGCAACCCTACAGCATAGAGTTAAGCCCGTGAGCACAGGGTGGTCATGTCACGACAGTCCCAAACCTGACTGACTTCCAATGGAGAAGTAGCCGTCTTATATACAGCGCTGCATAGCCACGTGACCGTACTAGCAGCGCCACCTGTTAGATTTAGTTATGTAAAATGCTTATGTAACAACTACCGACGGTAACCGAAGGTGGTACCGGTACACTACCGTATAGATAACCGAACTAGAGGAGTCGGTGTATGTAACGAACCGACGACACTAGTTAGATGAATAAAACAGTTATTAAACACAATAGAACCGTGTTGTCTTACATCATACAACATACAATAGATATACAACAATAACAGTTAGACTTATAGTCAACCCGTTACAATCCTATCATTTATACAGCATAGACTATTACTTATTGATGACATACTGAAGAAATCTGTAGCATGAGAGAGAACCACCGGTGATGTTATCTTTACCTCAGAAGATCCCATTAGCAAAAAGGCTAAGCAATATATAAGTTAATGATTCTGAAGACGCACAGTGAACTGGTGAATGGCGCAGCTGCGTTGTGCGGTGCTAGAGCAGCCAGCTGATAATGAGATGGGTGGCTGTGTGGGCTGCAAGGTGGGTTGGTGCAATCCAACTGGCAGTGGCTACATCAACTAGTATATATATATATATAAGGATCATACACCTATGGCATGGGACAGATGGTTGGCAGGTTCTGCTGATGGCTGTGTCTCACGAACTTGAGCCAATGTTTTCGTCTCTGACTGGGTGCCATCTCTGACCGGGTGCCATCGCGGACCGGGTGCCCTCTCTGACCGGCCTGAATGGAAACGATTTTTTTTTAGGGCAGATGTAGATAGAATTTTGCTAAATAACCTGTGTTTGTTTAGGCTGGTCAGAGCTGGCACCCGGTCAGAGATGGCACCCGGTCAGAGAAGAAAAATTGGCCCTAGTTCATGAGACACAGCCTGAAGTTGTTTGTCAGAGACGGTACTAGTAGGCTGACGCTGTAGGTAAAAGGATGGCTGCAACATTTAGTAACTATTGTATACATTTATAACTGTTGGTCATTACCATAAATTCTAGGGGGCATTTAAACAGTATTGGCCTGTGTAAGGGCCAGTACTTTTTGAGGGGGGCCAAAAAAATTGCACCCCCTTTAAGCAAAAAAGCCTCTGCGTTACTATAGCACAAAGGGGTCAGCCGTGCTCAATTTCAACCTGCCGGTGGGGGGGGGACCAAACAATTTCGACCCTTCCCGTGGTGGGGACCAAAAAGATTCTGACCCGCTCGCGCTAAAATCCACCACCCCCCCTTTTGTTTAAAAATGACCACTCCCTAATCCCCCCTTTATGTATTAGCCACACTCTCAACTTTGACGTATGTTATAAGCCTAGGTGGCTTGAAAATAGCTTATTTAGTGAGTAGGACACAGATTTTAAATAAATTTATTTATTTCACAGTGATTTATTTATCCTGATTTTTAGATACCCTGAGTGAGGATGTTGGCTACAAACCGGCTTTGCAGTGGGCTAAGTCTGACTCTATAAAGGGGTGAGGGATATATGCGTTGTATTATGTTCTACTATTATGTTTTGTCCTCCTTCATAATTGGAGGGTTGGTTGGGGCTAGTGCCTCACGCCTACTGACCTGGGTGGCTTAGAGAGTGTGTCACACATACTGCATAAGTATTATGTTTACCACTGGCAACTGAGTGAGCAGGTGGGATCTTGTCAGTGGAGCAGCTCACATTCCTGCTAAATTACTCACCTACAGCTGGCATCATCCATCATTATCACAGGTCACAGAGGGTCAATCAGTAAGTAGATGCCAACTGCCTCCAGAGGACAGGCAAGATGGCTACCTACGTTGGAGAGCAACTCTCATCTACTACCTACCGCTAATCACGTCTTCCAGTGGGGGAAGAGGACAACTTGTTATAGGAGTTGCTGATCGCCAGGGAAGGAAACCTGAGCACAATACAAGGAGGGGAGCGGAGGGGAGCAACTCTGAGAGGGGAACATGTCCTTTCTGGAAAGGTGGCATGTGCATGGGCAATTCTGGGATATCTTGAGGGTTTCAGGTCCAATGACCTCAACCTTTTGTAAGGGGCTCTCTGATTGCTCAACCTCATGATTTAGGTCACATCCTGGCATTCTAGATTTAGAAAAACAGATTTGATTATTAAAACTATTAAAAAATGAACACATTTAGTTATAGGTTTTATAACTCTGTTCCCACGTTGTGGATCTTCTGCTTATTATTTTGCCAATTTCTAAAAAACATATTTCAGAAATTCTGTGAGAATTGAAAGTTGAAAATGAGTACACAGTGTGTATTGTAGGGAATTCATTATTATCTAAATGTCCTAATTAGGAAGATGGTTATTTTTTGATTTGGGGTATTAATTTACACCAAATACTGCACATAATTATCATTACCAATTAAGTGAGCTTTTAATCCCTGGTTCATCGTACGAAGTATATTAGTGTACGGATCGGATCACTGCAATAAACTTAAATCTAAATTTGAGAAGATAAATCTAAATATAACTGTATGAAATACTAGCCAGGGAGCCGACTGTAGGCGTCTTCAATGGCACAAAACAATAATCCGCTAGGTGGCAGTATAAAATCGCTGGTGGGGTTCACAAATTAGTTTTCAGAAAGAATCTTGCGTAATTTGAAAAAAGAAGTTTTCAATATCTTTCTGAAACTAAGTGGGTCAAGAATTACAAAATATGAGCATTCTACCGCATATTTAATGAACTGCTGTGACCAATTCAAATCTTCCAAATCCTTAATCTCATATTCCATCCCTTGATCCTCACTCAGGAGATAATTTCTTTAATTGTCAATCAGGTCACCTAAGTTGTCCTGTTCTTCCGGAATAAAATTAACATGCACACCCTCATAGATGTGAGCGTCACTATCGCCAAAAGCATTCACTTAAGAAAGTCTGGCACCTTCAAGAGTTCACCAGTGGGTTTGGCGACAGAGATGCTCACATTTCTCTCTGTGTATTGTTGTGATGAGAGCGGAATTTCTAGGGGAGTCACAAATTTCGGTGCTTTAGAGCTTATTTTAAAAAATACAAGGTTCCAATATATTCATGAAGGTAGTGAAGGAAGCCATTATACGTTATTAATTAGAAGTGTCGAATAATTATATGGCATGTGGATGCAAAGACTACCGTCATTTCCAAGTCACATGCGATTTTGAACGAGCAGAAAAGATTGAATGCCGAATGCCATTCAGACCAAAAAATATGATGTTATTATGATGAAACCAGCTAAGATAATCTAGTGATACTGACTTGATGAATTGAATACACCAATACTACTTTCAATGCAGCGGTGATGGGCCACCACTCTTTCATAACTTTGCCTTTTGAGCTCCATCTGGGATTGAACCAATCTTCTCAGCCAGTGTAACTGATATTTGCTTTCAGTGGTTCACGGTACGAAGCACATCAAGGATCCTTCAGTGAGTCGGTGATAACCAAGCCTCTATTTGATTCAAAATCAATCATGAAGGGGTAAATCTTACTGAATGCAAGTTTCTATCCCATGTCACATCACATTGATTAAATCTTTGGGAGCTGATATCCTATTGGTCCTATCTGCCAGAATAACAGAAAAAGATATCACTTAATTGTGATGGGTAGATCGAGGGTCTTGATAACACAGATAATGTTATGGAAGCCTGGAAGCAGATGGACCTGTGATTCTTAGTGAGGCATGGAAGTAAAACAAAAGGATATCTGATAATTAGGAATGAGTGAAAAATTTAATATCCAAATATGAATTGCGCGCAATGACAAAATATAATCATGAGAGGCATGTCTCAGTAAATAGCGGATAAAATTAATGTCAGCTTAGCCATGTTAACACAATTAACTGATGTGGCTATATATAATTGGCTAATTAATTCCATCCACCTGGAAATGCATAGCTACATGCCCTTGCTTTCTGTTCCTTACCTAGGGAATAAGGGTGAACAACTCTAATACTGCACACTCCCCATCTAACAAAGGGTTCAGCTAGAGTCAAGGCATTGCAGTTGCTATAAGCTAACGACCCTGATAATACCGGAATTGGTGAATGGGAATCTGTATTGTGGGGGTGGATGTTAGGGGCAGGTGTGGAGCTGGAGCTGACAGCTGATAATGGGATGGGAGGTGCGGGGGATGTAAGAGATGGATTTGTGATATCCAACTAAGAATGACCTCATCAGTTGGAATAAGGATAATACGACAATGCCATGCGTAGATGGCTGGACAAACCAACCGCATTGACCGGGAAGTGAACGGCACATGCATGGGGAATAACTTTTTAAGGGTCTAAGTCCTTGTGGTAAATATGCTAAGCTCAGAGCAATTGCAGAGAAATTTTCTCTTCACACTATATTTTTTACGACAAGATCAGGATGGAAGGAGCTGGCCGCTCAGATTGTCTAGAAATGAGTATAGTTCTGAGTAAAGGGAAGGGTCTACAACAACTTCGCGATGCGCAGATGATAGTGCCTCTACCTCTTGGGAAATAAGAAACTTCTGGGTAGCTATTACCACTGATTACTATTAGATGGGCATGGGAGGCCAAACAAATGGACTGCCAGGTACCTGGGTACATAGATTACCTGAAACCAGGAGCTCCGCTTCATAATATATTTACATGTGCTACAGCAACTACGCAGTGATGCTTTTGAAGATCAGGGCAATGTCAGAGATTTCCAGGCTGGATTATTTGCCTTCCCCCAGATAAGTTTCTGAAGGTTTTCGACATGCATTTATGACGGACCTGGGGAGAAGAATTCTAAAGGATTTAATCTGAAGATGGTGATGAGAAGACTAGAATGATATAAACTTCGTGTTAGCAAATAGACTTAGTGAAACGTCTGTCAGTTAATAAGACCAAACAAATTCCAGTTATTTTCCTACTCTATATTACAGGCATACCGCCCATGGCAGAATAAAACTTCTATATATAAAGTCAATACTCTCTTCTGTACCTCCTTCTTTGAGTCTAGTGATTATTTTCTATTTCAGGTTTATCATGTGTCCTTGCCCAGAGCTATTTCTCCTTCTAATATGCCTTAATCCCAAATTTTCTTAAGCTGTAATACATATTGTTCACAGAAGGCACTGACAGCCAAAAGGACTGGGATATAACCGGCTATATCTTATCTATTTTAGCTAGCCTTATAGCTCCGAGAGTTAATATGAGACGATATGAATGAAAAGGGCATCTAAACTTATAATTATTATTGGTTTGACCCAGTCGACATGATTATAACAAACCAACCCTTTTCATTAGGTCAATCAGAATTATAAACCTTTCATTTTGCACATGCAATTCATTCCTTTCTCACACAAAGGGCTGTAGTAAACTGTCATTATTCTAAAGATTAAAATGGATTTATAATCTATCTAGTTGAGTTTTTACGTTAGGTTAGCGCCCCTACACGGTGTGGTCCACATATATAGTCAGAGCTACAGAAAAGCTTGGATTGGAATTACCATCACGTGTAGTTCAACAATAATTATCTAGATTTGCATCTGACACTTAAGTGCCTTGGTTACACCATGTACAGTCTCAGTTACACTACGTTTACCGTATACATGTACAATATGATAAGTGCACAATGCTTTTAAAAATATTTTAAACTAAAAAGACAAAAACAGATTTTAATCCTAATCAGCGCACACTCCCATCCATTTTCCCTAACTATTTTGTTGTTGGAGTACCATATTCAATGTAATATACACACAGTAAGTTTGATAATTTATCCTATATAGACACAATTTTAGTAGTCAGGAATATATTGGTGCTCAAGATGTGATATATTCTGGGCGTTTTATTGTCGAAAATCGGTCCAAAAAGGGGTGTGTGTGTGCTCATTAGGGAATATGCACTTATTATACGTCGAAAACGACACTTATATCACAGATGGGCACCCTTAACTGGGATTTGCTTGCTCTGCATGCATATGATAACAGCAGGCCTACTCGTTAATTCATCTACATATTTTCATGTAAGACCACACATTGTAAGTAAATCAGAATTTCTGAAAGACAATATGAAAAAAGCCACTTCTTGTCCTATTTTGTTACAATGAATACAGTCGAACCTCACTTCCTCGAGAATTTGTATGTTCCATTATAATTTAGACTTGTTTCCGCGAATGATTTGCTTCCTCAGTCATTCCTCCTTGCATTTTCCAAATTCAAAGAAGTGAGGGCTGACTCTAAATTGATGCCATCATGGTTTAAAGACACGCTGCATTAGCTAGAATACATGGGTCATGGTTCACAATTTACTTCATGAGGTGGTTATGATGATTCTGACTGACACTCTTCCTGGGCCGAATAAAGCCCATGGCTCGCAGTAGAATCTCATTGTTGTTGCAGAAATCAGACAGGGTGCCCATACCAGTTGGGCAGTCTGTCTGTATGACGGTCAGCTGTGGATGCTTCCACAGGTTAGTTGCCTCATCAGCCAGGACACACACACAGTAGATACAGGCAGGATCTGGTGCTGTTGTGCTTCTCCCAGCGTTTTGCTGTTCATTACACACAACATCTCCTACATAGGTGCACCCTGTAAGAAACAGTGAGGAACTCTATGAATTAACTCTTTTAATCTCATAGATTGCCCTGAAATCGTGTATCTATTCAATCTATGTTGTGCTGGAAAATTACTTACTGGCTCTGCATCTGTGCACCACAATGACCATTCTGGAGTGTTTCATCACTTTAGAGTTGATACAATGCATGAATGCAAAACAGGCACAAAAGTCTGCAGTAATGCATTCAAGCACCATGGTGAAAGAATGTATCAAACACTATGCTGCCCTTAAAGGATTAAACTGGTTAATAGAAAGAATGTTTCAATAAAGCTATGCTTCTGATTTGTACCTCTGATTTATTGAGACTTAATGCACATGATCATTTTCTGAAAGCCTACCTGTAGGGTAGGTTCACCACTTTCAACCGGTCTGATGCATGTTTTTTCATGAGCTACCTTTCAGGTCTGATTGCTCTTAGAGTTTTTTGTGCATATCCTTCAGATTTGAACCAAACTGTAGGTATTGCTCTGGAGAATAACATTCATGATGTATTACAATGACATATATCAGTTTGCAGTGTTTAATTCCATGATTTATCAGAGTATTCAGAATTGCCCCTTTTCACCCTAAGTCAGCCAAAATGCACCTTGAGTCAGCCATATTACAACTACCAGAAATATGTGGAAAATACCAGTAATTTCCTGATTTTCATCAATGGGTTGGCTGACAAGAATGCATGCATCATATATCAATATGCTACAACTAACAATGGAGAAGAAAACAATTTTATTCAACATGTAATAATCAAGACAAAGCAGTACTGTACCTCAGGTGAATACAACTGCATTATGAGCTATAAATACAAATAAATATTACTTGTATGAGCAATGAGGACTAAATATAACATTATAGACATGCAGCATGGAGTTCTATTGAATATATCGGGGGCTCTGCCCCCTCACCCCCCCTCTTTTTGCGTTTCACCCTTGCCTTCTATACACTACACAAGTAGTGCTGATATCCTCAACCCTCTAGTAGAAGAGGATATTCTGGGAGGAGGAGGTATTCACAAGGGTAGGGGGAGAGTTGTTAGACAAAAATTCAGGGTGTGAGAATTCCAGGAGGGACTCTAGAGAAGAAAATCCTATGGTTGACTTAGGGTATGAGGTGGCTGACTTAGGGTGAATTCGTGGCTGACTTAAGGTGAAATGGGTATACCTTACGAAATCAGTCCTAAATATAACTTAGGAAATTAATTTTGCTCAATAAAGTCATGATTTGTGTAATTTAGATACATATCCAAGTCATGAAACCAATCGACACTGTGTATGAAAGGGACAAATGCTTCAAATCAACTACCAAAGAGTATGAACAGTGGGGAGATTTTCATTCTCTGTTTGTCAAAACAGGTCAAACAGGGGTACTTCTGACTGATTCTACTGTATGAAAAAGAGTGATGATGCAGATATAATGTGCAATATATATTTGTAAAACACTTCAATTCTTAAATCAGTGGGAGTTTATAGTCACAGGATGAATACTGAACTTGTAATTTCATGTCAAAAATGGTTGACTCAAGGTATGAGTTTGACTCAGGGTGAACCTACCCTAGTACTATAAAATGCTTGGAAAGCCATCTTTGTCATATCAGTTATGCCGACACAGTATAAAAATGTTACTTTTTCAGCCAAAAGATAATCAGATAATGTAATTGCTTATTCACAAGAAGATGAAACCATCATCAAGAGTATATGTGTATTTTTTAATTATTTGTAAAGTGCCCATTATAATAGATGTATGATCGATTTTCCCTTTATAATCAGATAGTAAAAAGGTTACATACCATACTGGCTAACATACGGGATTTGTATAGGCACAATTCCCTTATGAGACGTCGGCTGCTGGTGACCTCCTGAGTGCCTGCTATTACCATGGTACCTTTGCCTACTTGTGTCCCCATGGTTATCACTACCATATCCAAACGTCTCACACAGTAGCCACTGATGCGTTACTGAAATCACAAGTGAACAGAATTCAGATCTATGTATGGTATTTCTGGACAATAAAAATCTATCACTAAGAACAATTTTCACTTGATAGCAATTTGTTCTTTCAAATCCTTACTCACCCACTGTGATAATGCACAAAAGCTGCTGCCACACCTCAGGGCCTCCTGTCTGTCTGTTTACACCTCTGTGACATGATGTAGATAGTATGCCTATATAAAGGCATGCATGCATGTGTGTTATGTATTCCAGAGACCATGTCTTCATGTACATTAAAAGGGCACCGAGACTGCGCCTTTTATTATTTGGCACTGCGCGAGACAAATTAGTAACTGTCTCTCAGTAGTTAGGATTTCAATTATGTATAAACCATGTACGTGACTTTTGTGTCATGGAGCAGAGAACTACATTGCTTTTTATATTGGTTTTGTACTTTATTGTCCCTGAACATCTGAACATGTTGAAACTGAGTAATTGTATGAATGTTTGGTAGTTGGCACATGACCTACAAGAAATACAAGAAAAATATATGTTTATTTGTTTGGTTAAGATACATCAAAAGCATAGACACAAGTTATGTGGGTAAGTATTCATGCTAAAGTGTTGTCAATATATGAATTGTGAGCTTGATCACTGAAATTTTATACATAACAATCATACGTTTCAGCATCTTTTAATCTGGTGGATTCCTGCCATTTAGATTGCCGTATTATCATGGCCTCAATGAGAAAGTAACTATACATTTGAGAGTCAGCTGGACTCACATACCACAGTCACAGGTGTTACGAAAACTACCTATTTGCAAACGTCAGGCTTACTTTGGCTGTTAAAAGGGTCCAGCATTGATTTACTTTCATGCCAATGTGAATCCAAAGAATCTAAGCCTAACCCTAACCCCAACCCCAACCCCAACCCTAACCCCAACCCCAACCCTAACCCTAACCCTAACCTGCCTAACCCTACATACTATCTCCTCTTGCAGTTCCAGCCTATCTAGTATGTAATTGGGGACTCTGCCCCCCGACCCCCGTTTTTTAAGACACTGAATTAAGATTTAAGATTAAGATAACGCTCTAAACGTTTGTCCTCTCACCTGGGAGAGCTATCCCGTATTTGCCAGTGTGATAGGTGTCAGGGGAGTGTCAAGTGTCAGGGGGAGGGCTGCATGATTGGATCTTACTCACTTTGTGTTGTCAGGGTAAGGGTCATGTGACCCAGTCCTCTGCTGTCAAAGGCTTAGGGGTAATTATAAATTCATAAATTTCTATTACAGCGTGGTAGGAGGGCAATGGAGTCGGTGGGACACCAGATTATGGCAAGAAAACTATAGATAGTGAATGGGTGTTAGCCTTCATCATGTGTCGGGTGCCTAATGTTTGTTGATAGCTGTTATATTGGTTTGTTAGAAAATGTTGTAATATATGGTGATAAAAGTCGCTACTTTGTATATCGTCACCTCAGTGGAGAAAGGTCATAAGTGAAAATCTTTTCAAAGATATTTCCATTTTAAGAAACAGAGTGGTATTCAGAATGCTCTCATACATGAAATATCAAATTTAAGATATGACATCTACAGAGTTTCATACCTCTAGATCATATCTAGCAATAATTATGGCATATTACAATAATCATATCAAATAATACCCATGGTCACATGATCATGAAAAGCAGTTACGACCTTTTTTTCTGATGAGCTTATGATTCCGACCAAGCTTGTCTACGTCTGAAAGAGATTGGATTTGACATCCGGTCTACAGGTGCACATAAAACACACATTGTGGTCAAACAGTTTCACGAGCTGAAGACAGAGGGATCAAGACACGTGTTTTGAGAAACAGCATGAGAAGTCATATGCAATATATCCAGGGACTGATCAAGGAATTTGGTGAGGGCAGTCCCTATAACACCAAAGTATCGGAAGACATTAGATTGTAGATTATGATATCATCAGGAAAACCTGAATGTGATATTTTAAAAGGGCTGTCCAGACCCCTAAATGTGTTGGCAATTTTAGGACAGGTGTTTAGCTGCAAGGGGACCTACAATAGCAAAAGAGATTGAAGAATAGACCAAGGTGCCTTTTTATATAGAGAACGATGGATTACTAACAGTTATCTTTAAAACCTAATGACCAAAATTAAAGGGAAACATGCTATTTTGAAAATATTGCATTATTAGTAAATAAATCCAGAAGCCATTGTATCTTTCATACCAAATTCAAAATTATTATTGCCGTCCTCTATTCAATGTGATATTCTAAATGAATTTTTCCCTGTAAATTCCCGGAAATATTAGGTATGTTTGACAAGCTTTTGCTTAGTAAATATTCATGTTGCAGTGACAACTAGTGCAGATTCTGAAAAAGGAATCTCATAGATGTAAAAGGATTTTGAAAAATATTCACACTGGTTTGGATGGTAAATAATAATGATAGGATAATCTCTCTACAATTCCATAATTGAAAAGGTAATGAAAGGTATGAAATTATTGGGTCAGAAATGCAGTGCTGAAAGGGTTAAGAACCATTTTGTGAATTAAAAGACATTTTTGTTTTAAAAAGCAATGACCTCCACCTATCTCACTTCTAAAGGACAGAAACACGCAGTTCTCAACATTGTGCTAGAACCAACTGACCCCCCCCCCCCCCACTCTATAGGTAAATTCAGACTACTTATGTCATTTTATCCGTCAACACATTTTACTTTGTCATGGTGACCACTTCTTAATACCCTTCACCGTTCCCTAAATGGTCCATGGCACAACACGTAGCAAGAAAACTGGGATGTGAAGGATTATGATTCAAATGTGGTTATACCTATAAATTCATAACAATTAATATGGCAGTAAATGCTATTTTCTTGGTCACATATAAATTCTGAACTTGGGCTGTTTGCTCAATCTGCGGACCCCCTATACAGCAACAGGGGAAGGAGTCATGAGCGTTTGAACATGACATTTATTGTGTTTTCCCCGTGGTTTGAGACCCAAATGAACAGTTTGAGACTAGACCTAAAATTGTACGGCAAAATTTGTGATTGTAACACTGTCCCTACGCAATGCAGCAGTCTCCATTGTATATACTACACCATTGTATGTATTACACCACGCATATAATTATATCATGTTAAGCTGAGACTGAGTTTGTACTGAAACATAAATTGTTGCCTCTAATCATTCTGATCAACAATGAAAGTGCATCTTCTGTCACTATGTCTAATGTATCTGTAAAAATACCCTTGGATACCTAGCTGCAGTGGGAGTAGAATTTGATATCCTAGTTTGATGATCACTATTGTAAGGATATCGGATGTGTCTAATACCGCAAACTAGAAGATGTGACTAATTATCCCTCACAGCATGATGCATGCCGTATGATTCTTTCATTTATGATCCTTTCTCTATATTCTACGGACAATTAATGGCCCACTGCATTAAGCATGAGAGAGAACAGTTAACATGTCTTGACAATCAAGCAACCACATCAGCAAAAAGGCTTATTCATGGTGAATATGGACGGTCAAGTCAATAATCCTGGGCCATATTGCACACTGTGGCTGTATTTCACACCCTGAGGGTCACGTGACCTCCAGAAAGTTTAATTTCATGTTTTTTTGAAATGTAATTATAGTTAGTTTTTGTTTATTTTTCATGGAAAACCCTGAAATAAACACAGAGCATCACTTAAAATTGCCATTGTCAGTGGTTATTGCAATCGTATTGCACGATGAATCGTGCAATAACCACTGACTTTGTCACTTTAGCGTACAGTTCTGCCTATATCCGTGACACGGATACACGTGTAGGATTTAGAGAAGTGGGTAGCTGTCTTAATTTTGGGGTTTGATAGTAAGGGCAGGGTGGTGCCATTGTGGAACTGGAACTGACAGCTGATGAAGGCATGGACGGTTGTGCACGCATTCATTCCCCCATTAAAAATACACTAGAAAATCCCAGAGTTGGGCCACATTGGATCCCATTCTGACCTATATTAGTACCCATTGATGACATTTGATTGACTCCCATTCTCAGTATACCCAGTTTGAATGAATTCTTTGGTTTTCTTCCTCCATTTTGTCACCTATTGAGGAAACTCTTAAGGGATCAATGTGTTGATTCTCTTGGTTGATAAGAGATGGCTCACACTAGAATACTAATATTCATTATTTGAAAGTGAGTCCTCTATCATCTGGAGGAGAGTTCATAAGATACAGTTGTTAGGTGACAACAGTAGCTGCCATCAAGATCACACAGAATGCCTTTAGCAATGACCTTGGAGACTAAATAGTGGGCTGTGAGAGATGGGTGTCTTTTAGACACTCATCAATCCATCCATTAATAAGGGGGAGGGGGAGGCTTCTTTTCGTAAATTCATCCACAGCCAAATGTTATCTTCTGCCCGCAGAGACTGATATATATTCATGAGAATAAGTATCTTTGGATTACTAGGGAGTAGAATGGGATGCCCTAGCATAATGATCGTTATTATAAGTAAGGACAGCCCTTGATACCACCCACTGGCATATGCGACTGACAAAGGATTTCAGCGCTAACCCCAGGTGGATGTGTCACACATACTGCTGAAGTGTGTGTTATTTACAGGCGATGGCTAAGTGGGCAGACCCTGACATGTGAACAGGTCACATGCCACCAGACTTCCCTGCTCATAGTGGACATCCATCATCAGAGGTCAGTCAGTAAGTAGCTGGCAGTGCCTGTGAGGTCATATAGATAAGTTACCTCTTCGGTACATAATTATGATTATAAACAGTATGGCGATACTTTGGAACACATCCAAAATGCATTCTGCAACTCATTGCTTACAGGTAGCCTCATTCAACAACTATTAAAGTCTTCAATGGGAGGACCGCATTGAACAGCACATCGATCCTGAACTGCTGTAGTACCAGAGTTTACAAGGAGTGGCTGCACTGTAAAAAGTTGTTGTTCGTGAACAGCAAAATGTGGTGTAACTATACAGTACTTTAGCTGTAAAAAATAATACAGCAAATTTTGCTGTACATGTACAATTCGGTTACTGTAGATGCAGGTTCGAATCCCATAACCAGCAACCAGTGGGAGAGAGAGTAGAGAGGTTAGAGGGAGTACCATACTCCACAGCTCAAATATGACCTGATCTTTTCAAAAGCTCATTGATGTAGGCTACATATATGTAAGTGACTGCCCCGCTAGCTCAGTTGGTAGAGCAGTGGGTGATGTAGTCTGAGGGTCAGCAGTTCCAGTCCCGGCAGGAAACTCTCACACAAACTACATTTCTCCTGATGCAATTCTAAAGTATAATATATTTTGGTACACTGAAATGTTATTATTAAAAATATGCAGGTGATAAAACCAATCTATCTCTACAATCTGCAGGAAAGATAGTAAAATTTACCTTGAAAAACATAGGCCATCAATATTGCACTCCAACTAATGGTAGTTCAGTACTTATTAGTACATTACTGCAGTAGGATAATTTTCATATCAACCCTTAAGACATGAACAGTCTAGTTCTAAAATTGCCCCCAGGGATCCTGTGTTGACCTCTTTACCATTCACACATAAGTAGGAGGTGTTTCAATGCACCTGACATGCAGGATTCACTGGTGTAATGGTCATGGTTCAGGACTATGGATTGGAAGCTGGGGTTCAAATCTCCAAGATGTGAGCCCTTTTAGAACTCAGGTCCGCGTCTACAGTAGATTCTACTGTAGGTCTACAGCAGAATTTACTGGAACCAAAGTTGCCCCCAATATTTGCTGTACAGGAACACTACTTACTTCTAACAGTGTGAGTGAGCAGCTGACACCCCAAGCAGGTCACATCTCAGCTAAATTACCTGCCCCTGCAGGCACCACCCATCATTACCACAGGTCAGAGAGGGTCAGGCAGTAAGTAGATGCTAGTGCCTGTGAGGCTGTATAATGCAGAGGACAGACAAGCTAGCTACGTACGTTGGAAATTCCGCCCCTGCAGCTGCATGCCCACTGCTAATCACATCCTCCACTGGTTGTGGGAGGAACGGTTGTGGGAGCTGCTCATGACCAAGAGGGGAGAAACTTGAGCACAGTACCAGAAGGAGAGCAGCTGGTTGAGGGCGGATGTCCTCAAGGCTGATACACTACTTTCACAAACCCGCCATTTTGTTTTTGTAATGGGAGAATCACGCAGTTTTACCACTTGAACCGGTCATCAAAACGAGCCTACTGCTGAAGGTGGTGCATAGGTCCGGTTTCAGAGTATAGCTGTAGTAGGGCCTGGTTTCTAATAGACGTACATGTACGTCTGTATGTATACTGGCCAAAACATGGGGTAAATATAACAAATCTAATATTATATGGCACTTTTTTTAATGTATAATACAAGAATTTTATCGGAATCTGTAACGATCATAGTGTAGGGTTTCTGCAGTAGGGGACAATCATTTTGATGCCTGATTTGTTGCCCTTCTGTCACCATCGAAACATAGATTAGTGAGGTAACTACCTCTATTCTAAAAAGAAAAATGATTTTGTGAGTCGAAAGGAAGGTTCACAAGGATAACCATTCTGAACACTGCAATTTTCCCGGTCCAATACTGTGACAGAAATGTTGATAAAATATATAAGCAATCGTGAAAAGGAATTGTCATACAGATTAGATAGAGATTAATTGAGCTTGAAAGTCCCTTGGTGGTCCATGGAGTTTGAAATAGAATCCACACATATTTTGAGCAATATTTATAAAAAGAAATAGAACATAAAAGATTGTTGTTTTTGAGGATCTTCGTTTTAAACATCAATGTAAAGAGACTGTGATAGGAAAACCCTTTGTCCACTTGGCTTCAAAATTGTAATTAGATTTGCCAACATGCACACATCCACTTATCCACAATCATGTCTGCTATATATAGAGGATGCCCTACCTCAGCCTCCTGTCATCAGGCTGGCAGCAGTAGTCAATTGATGGACATATCTGAAGCTGATACTGTCTATACTCAGCCCTTTACATAGCTTCTCCTGCCCTGTGGAGGGAGTAATTCCAGAGGAACTCAATCGAGCATGGATCTTCTTAGGCTGTTCTTTGAGCGGTTTACTATGAGCTTATCATCCAATTTGAAGCTGTAAGCAATCTGGCTATGTAGCCTATAGTACTGTCTACCACATAGACTTTCTTTGGTTCGCCATGGCTGCAGTGGAAAAGCTGAGGTTTGTTCACAGTAGCTCACAGAGATTACTAAGGGTTGTGTGAATGCAGCGTCACCTATGGCAGTAAATAATGGGTTCTACTTTTACAATTCACACAGATATAAGAGACATTATAAGAGCAGTACGATGGGGAAAAAATGTGTCAACGAGTAGGGTAGAATATGAAGGGATGGGGCTTGGGTTGTAGGATAAGCAGATGAAAAGAGGGTTGAACATGTGATGAGCAGAGAATAGGATATGGTGTGGGGTGACTAGATAACCCTGCTACAGCCAATGTGGATATAAGTTAAATAGGTTTGACCTGGCAATATGACTTGTGGATAGAGAAGATACGAGATGTATCAGACGTGTCATAATTAGAGACATGACTTAAATAGGCGAATGGTTTATTTGGGTGTTCGAGTAAGTGGCACTTAATTGTCACAATCATGCTTGTGTATAGAGTAGTAATGTAACCAACAGGTTCAATAAATTACATTGAAACACCATACCACACACCAGAAATTGACAAACAAATAAAAGATACATTATCCCCTTTTGGCACTAGCCAACCAGTGAAAGAATCCGTTTCTTTTATATCCCTTACATTATCGTTGGACTGACCTTTATAACAAATGTCCAATTCCTTCTGACAGACAATCTAAACATGAGATGCCTGTCTCAGTAATATCGTGAAAGTCATCCACAGCCAAATGTCATCATCTGCCCATAGAGACTGATATATATTCATAAGAATAAGCATCTTTGGATTACTAGTTTCATAGGGAGTAGAATGGGATGCCCTAGCATAATGATCGTTATTATAAGTAAGCACAGTCCTTGATACCACCCACTGGCATATGCGACTGACAAAGGATTGCTCCTGATGCCATGTCAAATGAGTTCTCCCTTTATGATCTATATCATAGAGACGGTTAATGGTGCATTGAAAAATGTCTTTAGCGTGAGAGCGAACCATTGGCGTCGTTTGTATCCTTGCAAACAGGCAGCCCCATTAGCAACAAGGCTTCCCTAACTTTAAGCCGCCGATCCTATATATAACGATGTAGGAGCCGGAGAGGCAGGTAGCTGTCTTAAGTGTGGGTCAGAATGATAAGGGTTGGCATGGAGCTGGAGCTGCCAGTTGATGAAGGGGTGGGAAAGTGTGAGAGCTGGGTTGGCGATATGTAACTCTATCAGGTGATGTAGGGACATAACAGGGGGAAGGTGGTCTTTTAGAAAGGAGCAGAAGGTGTTTATGGGAGACAGTGAGACAATTCGAATTAGATAAAGGATGGCTAAGGCTATGACCAACTGCCCTTTACTAGCGATTACTTGATGTGTTTTAAATGGCACTGATTGGCCATTTGTGAGTGACCTTTAACAATAAATGACTGTAATCCATCGTTAAAGGAATTCTTTGGTCAGTGTTGGTCTCCTCTCTCTATTTTGCCATTTAGTGAGAAGACAACGTCTGGAGATACAGATGTTGACTTTGGTGGTCTAAAAGAGATGGCTTAACCTGAAATAACCATTAGTGGGTAGAAAATGGCCAATTCATTCTCTAAATCCCTTTCAGCTCCCAGCCAACTACTAATCGCATCCTTTCTTTGGTTGGGAGAGAAAGAGTGATGCACCCTCAGAAAAGTGAGAGTCATTGTCGCTAAAACTACCCTCACCTGAGAGTCTGGCAGTGCCTGACCCTCAGGTGAGGGTAGTTTTAGCGACAATGACTCTCACTTTTCTGTGTGTGTGGGAGCTGCTCAAACCTGCTCATGTCTAGGAGAAAAACGACAAGCTGGGTGGCAGGTTGCTATAGAAGTGCATGTCCTGGGGGATAATAGGTGAAGTTACGAGTAATTCGGGTGTGGGCGCGCGGGGAATCTAAAGATGGGTCAGGTGTCGCCTCTTGTGGACATAATTATTACTACAAACAGTATGTTAATACTTCGCCATACATCCTTGAATCCTATACAGCCCTTACAATCAGCTTACAATCTCTCCAAGCCAATAAAAGATCTTAAAATGCTGTCCGGTCATAAGATATTTCGCAGGTTTCCTGAGTCAATATATTGCATTGAATAACACTCCCTGGGATGTGGAAACCACATAGGCAATGAGGGATTCCGATAATAGATCTGACTGCGGGGTTATCTACTATTCATACGCCTATAAATAATCTTTAGAAAGATTAAAAGATTTACACAGATATTTATGAGGGCATTATGAACTCGGGTCAGGCTCCAAGCCATCTTTAAATTTGGTCATACTAGTCTTATGGTGTAAAATGAAGACTCAGTGGACAGTTGAAAACAACAGTGATATAAACTAGATTGGTCCTGAACGTATTCATATTTTGTTGAGCAGCTCGGTGTGGAATGAGCAGCTCATGTTAGCCAGTCATGCATGAGTATGGTTCTGGGGACGGGGGGAGGTCGAAGAAACATTACTGACGCTGATGGTACCCTCTCAGACTAAGAGCAGCTCTAATTGTATAGTATTCTGGAAAATGTGCAAGTTCTTAAGAATGATATAGTTTATGGTGAACACAGTGAACACCAGTATTATCAACCAGATTGAATCCTCAAACAATTGATTTTGGTTGCGCAGCTCAGGATGAAATGTGTGGCTTAGCAAGATAACAATGTAGTTCTAGGTGCAAGGAGAAAGTCGACCATGCATTAGTGATACTGAAAATGAGTAGGGAGTTGACAACTGAGCAACTTCTGGTAGAAGACGTGTAAATGACTTAAAATGGTGTTAAAGGGCTGCTTACCAGGAACAGTCGAAAGTCAGTGATTCATGATCTTCACTTATTTACCTATACTCCAGACAGTTTTCTGGGAAAGCTAGGGTAATTCGTTTCTAGCTTCAACATTGTTACTCCTTTGGACAAGGAATTAGAATGGACCCGGAGGTGGTAGTTATCTGAAAATGAAGTTGTAAATAGAAGGCAAGCTTTTTCCAGTCCAGATGTAGGAATATGTTATGTCTTCACAGCCCACAAGTAGAAAGAATTCTCCTTGCACGATATTTATACTACTTTCTAATGATAGCATTCACGCATCAGGTCAATGTTCACTGTCAATATGTATTGACAACTGGCAAATATGTTTAGCGATGGTAAGAGCAGGACAATTCAGAGGAACCTATGGTTTCGGACAAAAGGAGATAAACCCCTTTTTTGACGAAATTTAAGGATATTTAGGTTTTGTGAGATAAAGGCCAGTTGATATTATTCTTACATAGTTTTTGTGATATAGAGGCCAGAATAATTTCAAGGGTAATATGACATGTGAGAGTAGTATCTAGGTGTTGAGATATAAAGGCCAGTATAGGTTTGTAGGGAGAATAATTGACGGTTGACCCAATTCAGTATAATTATGAGACTATAGGGCCAGTTCATGTTATCATCACATAGGTTTTGTGAGATAGAGGCAGCCTGGTACTTCAAGTCAACAGAGTTACAGTATATTGGTTTTAGGATGTAATGGCCAGACGGAATTCAAGGACATTTTGATATGTGGGAGGGGTATATATAGGTTTTGCGATATAAAGGAAAGTTGATATGTAAGGAGAAAAAATTGCTATTCAATATAATTATGAGACCAGTATATAAGTTTTGTGACCTTGAATTTATTCTGGCCTCTATATCACAAAGCCTCTGTAATAATGATATCAACTTGCTTTTATTATACTGGATTTCCTTCAAATATGAACTATGATCCTTACATATCAACTTGCCTATGATTATTACATGGGTTTTGTGATATAAAGGCCAAAATATATAATTAAGGGCTATTTGAGATGTTAAAGTAGTACATGTATGCATCGGTTTTGTGATATAGAGGCCAAAATCAATTTAAGGGCAATTTTGATATATGGGAGCAGTTAATATAGGTTTTGTGATATAAAGGCCAGCTAATATGATTATTACAGAGGTTTTGTGATACAGAGGCGAGAAGAAATTCAAGAGCAATTTGATACATTGGAGTGGTATATAATTATATAGGTTTTGTGATATAAAGGCAAGTTGATATGATTATCACATTGGTTTTGTGATATAAAGGCCAGTTGATATTAATACCATATAGGGGACAAGTGCAATCAGTATTGTTCCTATTTGTCCACTTCCCCTAGTACTCACTAGATGGCACTTCTGAGGCAGTTTTCCACTGCAGCTGGGCTGACATCCATGGTTTGACAGGCTAGTTCATAATTCTCTCACTATGTGGCAAGTACACAGTTCCCCCCCCCCCCTTGAACATGAGCCAAAGCTGACACCTGCATACGTGAGTGGCATGCAGGTGAATGTGTAATTAAGTCAGGCTAAATTGGGGGCATTGTATGCAGGCAAGGTGAGGCCTGTATGAAAATTATAGAGCAGGTGATTAGGAGGGGTCAAGGGCAACCCAGCTAACAAAAAAACGTTATTTTACGTCAAAATAATGTTATAAAATTTCATATAACGTTATACCATAGTAAGGAGCCTTAGAGAAACGTTATTTAACGTTATATAACGTTATAAAATGTTGTATAACGTTTTTTGTTTACTGGGAACACATGTCCTCATGAATGTCCACCGATTCTTCTTGCATGAGAGACTAAGTTATGTCTGCCTCACACTCCATTTACACAGAAGGTAGAGTCCAAATGTACAGGGGCCAAGGGATATAACTGGAATAGCTGTGACCCTTCTACTATAGTCATAATGACTGTGATATCAGATTCAACCAAAGTTGGCAAGGGTATGGTATCTAGGGCATCTAGAGGTCTTTAAGCCAAGATCATAGTATCAACTCTATTTTGTTATCATTAGGTTTGTGTTGAACCCTAATCCCCAGTAATGAGAGGAAACACATAATATGTACATTGTTTCATAAAGCTTCCATCATTAGGAAATCTCTTATTGTTACTGGCAGATGGTATTGCCACTTTGGGACTTTCCTATTGGCTAATAAAAATCTCAGTTGGTGAAGAGTCATCGATTTCCTCCTTAACCTCATGAGAGATTGGCTTCGAAATGTCCAAGAGTATTTGCACACGTGGGCGTTTATTATCTTTGGAATGCAATTAAGGGCCACTGATGTGAGAAATTGCTCGCAACCTGAAAGCTGTTTCCACAGGTTACCATTCCATGTCTATGCAATTGGTGTTGAAAAGATATATGTAGGCAACTATAGGTTCCTGTGAATCACAGGCAATACTCTTTTATGTGGCCAACAAGCCTATAAAAACAGTGGGGGATTAAAGTATGCGAATCGTAAAGAAGGCCCATAATGGAGGATCACTACGCTAAAAAAAACAGACTAAACACTACTGTTTTCTATACCCCCCCCCCCCCCCAAAAAAAAAGAGACTAAAATGTTGACAGGATATAAATCGGTTCTTATATAGTATTTTTTTGCGATTAGATAGAGATGTCTTTAAACAATGAAGCGTAACGTTTTTGAAGTGCACTCATGCAGTTTCTCATGCAAACAAAAAGGTAATATTACACTATGTTAATGTTATTTGCTAGCATACTAGGGATCGAAAATCTATTTCCCCACCCCTACCAGTATGAAAATATGACCGCTGCCTAAAATGGAGTTTACCCACACCGAGACCAAAAAGGTGCAACCTCACACTGCCATCTTGAGGAAACCTACTGAACCATCCATACAAAGTCGTCTGCCATGATGGCCACACAAAGGGCGTGTGAAGTGGTTGTTATGCTGATATTAAGTTCTGTGGTGTATTCTACAGTTGGTGCCTCCCTGCAGACTGGACTGCCACTGGTGGTCAACACATGGCCCTTCACTAATGCCACTGATAAGGGTAGGTATCAGAGTACATGGATACTATTGATACTAGATAACATGCACAGGCCGCCATCCAGTGTAGAGGGGCACCATGTCACAACAAAGTTTTGAGTGGGCTACTTGTGGCGCCACCTTATGAGCTGGCAACACATTAGTATATGAATTATGAATAAAGTATTAAAGCATGATTAGGTTTTATAGATTTAATTGAGTTGGTAAACGATGACGAGATTCTAGTATGTATTATACTGTCTATACGATATAGTGATATTATATTAGAAGATCCATTACCATAGATAATTATAATTTTGGTATTAAATATCTAGACTTGTATGGCCCGTATGTAATTATTGTATGCCTGCACTCATCTATTGTTTTAACATTTTATATTAGTCAATCACCTACTATAAAGGTATGTTATACGACTTTTGGTACCGGTACTATGTTAACCATTAAAGGGCCTCATAGTGCTTTAATCTCGAGCGCTGAATTCATGTACAAGTATCATGCAGGCCCTTTGGGAGAGTATCAACTCTGTGAGTATCAACTCTGTGGGTCATATGCTGCATGCAGCTACTTTCCAATGCAACATTCATGCATCATGCCAACAACAAAGGATATTCTGCATTAAAACACACTACGGACCCAAGGAGTCATACCTTGAGCCACATTCATATTACCGTTATTATCCTTATTAATACCTGTAATCTTGTTGTGCAGCATGGGGGCGTGTGTCGGCAGGAGGCTCTGCCCTGGAGGCGGTGGTGGCCGGGTGCGGGCAGTGTGAACTGCAGCGCTGTGACGGCAGTGTGGGCGCAGGCAACCACCCTGACGAAACCGGAGAAACCACCCTGGATGCCATGGTCATGGACGGGTAATTGGGGTCTATTGTTTTCTAAGTGTTTTTTAACCTTTTTTTGGTATCATCTCAAAAAATTATACAGGTGTACGTGAATTATATAACAGGTTGGCGATATGGGTAACCATGATATAAGCGTGATTTGAATTGATAAGAAAAACAGCAATTGTTTTTCAAATGGAAAATCTAGTACCGATTATATGTATCAAATAATCAATGAGCTAGATTTTCGATTTAATGGTCCATTCATTTAGGGTTTGAAGATAGTGCTTTCGATAGTGAATCCTTCACCCTTCTTCCAGAACGTCCATGGATGTGGGCAGTGTTGGAGGGCTGAGACAGGTAGCAGACGCCGTGGCCGTAGCACATGCCGTCCTCCAGTATACAGACCAAACCCTGCTGGTGGGTGAATTGGGTAAGGTATAATGTCCATGTAAAGTTATCATCATTATTTTACCTTTAGGGACATTATTCGGCTTCAAGGCAACATATTGCTATCATAATCGATGCAGACAGTGCACACTCGCTTATCTGTTGAGCTATAAAACATTCTGGTCCCAAGCCATTGTAAAGGCTCTCGAGGTGAAGAACATCGTTATCTATGTTCTAAACTATAGATTCACCACATAGAACATAATTAGTGACTGCTTTTACTCGAAATGTTTAGCTCCTCCTATTTCTAAGGCCTATCCGGGTTCACCAACCTGACTATGATGAAAGTCGTTAAAAAAGGTCTGGAAAATTAGAGATGTAAACTACACCAAACACAGAAAACACGTTACAACATTATCTATTGGCAGTAGCTGATGATGAAATTCTTTATCAATCAAAAGTCTGCAGACAATGGTAAGCTCATTAATTTGGGTTTGTTTTAAATTGTGAATCTCGAAGATCACTCCATTGTTTTCATCTCTGCATGCAGCTACGAACTTTGCCGTGGAGATGGGATTCAAAAAGTCTAACCTAAGCTCAAATAAATCTGTCTCTGACTGGAAGGACTGGAAAAGGAATAACTGTCAGCCGAACTACAGGAAGGTAAGAACTATTTTGGCAGGTGTCAGGTTGAAATTGAGGTTAATGTGATAAGAATATTCATTCTGTTTCATATCATGTAACAAGGGATGATTGTGTCAGATTGATATCCCTTCCGGGCCCTACAGCGAATGCAATGAAGAATAAGACATCCAATATAGAAAATGTGCTTCATAAAGTTATCAAAACATATTCATGAAACTGTATGGTTAAATTCAACATCCATCTAAACATTCCTATATGGCTGTCTCTGCCTGCCCCTAGGCCCCTACATCCAGCTTCCGACTTTTCGCATACTGTCCGTTTGCATATTATCTGTGCGTCTGCCTGTCGCTTCATTTGTCTGTCTCTCCCTCTTTCCTCCCTCTGTCTCCTTCTGTTTGTCTCTGTTTGTCCCGTTGTCTGTCTCTCTGTGTGTGTGTGTCTCTCTCTCTCTCTATCTTCCCGTCCCTCTCTGGCAGCAGTTTGGCTTCTGTTTGCATCAATTAACAATGATTTACCCTCGGGCCCTGTCCACAGGACGTTCTGCCAGATCCATCTAAATCGTGTGGTCCTTACCATCCTGCATCCCATTTGTCACTAACCGATGCTGACACCAGCCAACAACGCCTCCACACGGCCAGGGCAGGTAGACGTGGGGGTAAAGCTGTAAAACCTCCAGGGTTAGGACGGAAACAGAGGCCTCCAGTGGGTCCAGACAACCATGACACAATAGGCATGCTGGTGGTCGATCCATCTGGTCAGGTAGCCGCCGGTACCTCCACCAACGGCCTCGCGCATAAAGTACCTGGGTTAGTATTTTTGGTTGAATTTACACTGAGGATTAATGATTATCCACATCGATTTCAAAATTTGATTTCTCGTTTAATTTAAAAAATAATAAATGTGTAACAATGTGTTCTCAATCAAAGACAATCCATATATACATGAAAGCAACGTTTGTAAGTTCTGTGTGGTGTATGGAGTGATGGTGATTATATAGGAGCTGCTCAACTGACAAAAGGTATAATAACATTACCATAGATTGGAGTGTTGGCTGTAAATGAGTGCTAATGACAAATTAGAGGAGTTCAAGAGTCAAATGGGCCCAAATAAAAGTTATCATCTCAATAGGCAAGGGTTTGTATAGCATACACTAATCTTGAAGGTATATAGCTCAAAAACAGTATGATGCAGATATATAGGGAAGACGGATCCTTGAAAAAGAGACCAGCCTAATTCTATATTGCCTTTTTGCAGTAGCATTTGTAGTAATTAACCATTATTCTTACTTACAAACTGTCAAAATATACAGCTGCGGCTAAAGTGCATAATCACCGAGCGTATCCCACTCATAATTCTAGCACTGTTCTAGTCTACTATGTGGTTAAGAATGTGGTGAGAATGCTCCTTTAAGGCATGCCAAGACTGGTGTAATTACCGGTATTCAACGCAGCTGATTCACGGAATAATGACTCAAGGCGACCGATCGACCAATCAAAGAGTGGTTACACTTGTGTCTAGAACAAGTAATGAGCAGCCTAGGCCAATCACCAGGAATTAAATCAATGAGTTATGTAAAATGTTGATCTCCTGTGACGTCACCCACTTCCTACATGTCTCGAAAGTGTGTACGTCAGAATACGTTAACCATTACAAATTCTAGAGGGAGAAGCCTACATGAAAACAGGATATTTTCTTTGAAGCCTCTTGTTCCCAGATGCGATGGGGGATAAAAAGGACCATGAGAGGAAATTAAAGAGGGGGACGGGGGGAGTGCTGGTTCTTGGATCAACAAATGCTATTATCTTGGATTCCATTCACCAAAGGCCAGTTTTATCTAGGCTAATTCTGGCGTTGGCACCTGCCTCGTCCATTCGCCGTACAAATTACAATGTGTTCTATGGGGGCACAATTACATTGGTGCCATTAGGAGCAACAATATAACATTACTAGGGCTGTGCCCGGTAGCTTTATAGGTTTCTCTCCCTGGATGAGGTGAACACCCTCCAGGTCCTTCTGGTCCCATGAAGTGCATTCACTGTAAAAAGTTTTTTGTAGGTGTACAGTAAAATGATTCTACTGTAGGTGTACAGTACGTTAATTGTAGGTAGACATTAGAATCTACTGTAAATCTACAGTATATTCTGCTGAATCCAATTGAGTAGAGTTTACTGTACATTTATAGTAGATTCTACTACGTACCTACACTAACTATTTACAGTGTTGATTTGGGGCGGGGGGGGGCGCTTCCTCTTGATTGTAAGAAAGGCCATGTCTCATGTCTATATTGCCCAAGTGTTGATAAATACATTCGCCCATGTTGATTCTAACTATCCCCATATATTCGTATTCGTTCTCTATATTCATTAACTGGAACTCTAAAATTGTTCTGAGCTCCCTAAATATTGTACCATTCCAATATGAAATGGCATGAATGCTCATTTCCATGGCGATGTCCAAGAAAGAAAAGACCCCATGGAATAATTTTGCACACCAGACCTTTTTACCTGACATCTGTTTCCTTCCCTAAATCCCTAGTTGTCTGGGTAAGAGATTTTGGCCCCTTTCACAGACACCATCCTTGATAAAGGATGTCGCAAAACATGACCGCACCAGGGACACATTGGCAGCATGCCATTGTATTATTCTGTTTGAGCCTTAGAATAAGTATCAGCACAGATGGGATAGGCAAAAACCGCTGTCTCCCATGGCGCCTCACCATGAGCATCCAGATAGTGCCAACGTGTACTTTTAAAGCTTGACCGTCATGGTTGAAGTGAGGCCAAAAGCACTTTTGGATATAGTTTAGTTTTGATTCACAAGAGGGCTCTTAGGGGCTGGGAGCTCAGCTCTTACAGGCACAAGATAAGGTGAATATGTTGTAGCTGGACAATGTTCATGGTCCCCTGTCCAAACACCGCTGCCATCTGGTGGAACTGTTATTTTAGTCCATGTATGGAAAATGCTGAACTTATTCCCTGACGGCCCAGCTTTAAGCCTACTTCTTTCTCCCCCTGCTACCTGAGACAGGCCGTTTATTCTTTTTGGTCTAGGAGGTTATCAATAAGTGAGGAGCAATATTTTTATTTGTGCACGTGACGTTCTGCTCTTTTCCCTAATACATCTAGACATCCGCGCCATGGGACATAATTATGATCATTGGTAATAAAGATATTGTCTGGTTACTACTGTTATCATCGTCTACACTACTCCATTCAATTCCCACTATATTATATTACTTTTTCATATTTCAACTACTGTAAATATTAGGTGGCATGTTTTTGATGATTTAATTGCCAACTAATCGAATTACAATGATAAAACACTGCCAGAGCGAGAGTGTGTTAATATTATAATTGGACTTTTAGAAAGAAAACACCACTATAATTTGCCCCCAATCACTCCTTTATCACTATCACTCCAATGCCACGTTCCTATCTCTCCGTCAGGCGAGCAGCTCCTTTATTATCACCATAACTCCATATTGGTCTATTTTTAACCTGGGACTAGGCGTGTTGGCGACTCGCCCATCATGGGCGCGGGGGCCTACGCCGATGGGGACGTGGGCGGAGCGGCGGCCACAGGAGACGGCGACGTGATGATGCGATTCCTGCCCAGGTAATAACCTTACACCACCGAGAAAAAGGAAGGTGGCTTCATTAGATCGGCATCAGAAGAAGAAGGGAAAGGAAAACTTTAGTAACTTTGTTGAGTGATCTGGAAAGCTAAGGGTTAAACTATAGTTTAAGACCTGGGTGCACCGCAGTTGTACATAACTTTGCTGGTACAGTGGTAATGTCTTTTGTCCACCAATGGCCATTATCATAATCATAATTATGATATCAATGAATGCCTGCCCCACTAATATCACTTGTAATAAGGCTAACAAAGGACAACCAGTCCACCTATGGCCACATTTGTGAGTATTCCCAGTGAGAATACAGTCACCTAACAAATCATATCCCGATACCACATAGTCATATCCGAAATTGGTTGTGACTTAATTTTGGATTTCCCACAGAAATTTGACACACCACCATCATAGACCAATGTGCATAAATCCTCCTCCCTAGGGTGTGAAACTACACTGATGATGTAAATGTTCCAAGCCTTAGTCTGTAGTGGCTATCCCAACTAGGTTAGTCATAGGGGTATTAATTTTATCAGAATGACTGATATTCAAAAATGACTAAGCAAAACTAAATATGGCTACCGACTAATACTCATACTCATATATATTGAATGACTAAGGTGAGTTGCTCACCACTGATTATACATGTACCTGATCGTGCATTTGTGTATTGACTAACCATGGACCTTGCCCGTATAGGGAGTGAAAAATTACTTTAGAACTAGGTCCGTCACTATTGACTAAATTCTGGAGTTCAAAGAGTATCTGTGTAGAGATAGACAACTACATACCCTGCAGCCGCCATCTAGAATTCCTCCTGGGTGCACAAAGAAAGACATGGTAATGGGGTACTATACCGGACGTGTCAACCCATCAGACAGACCCTGGAGATAAGTGGGCTGCTGCATATGAAGGTTTCCGCTGTGGTCAGGTGATGGCAATAGAGATGCTTAGTATACCTCACGCCTACTGACTATGTGACTGCTGGGTACTGTTTCTCCACAAATTTGCGGACCTCCACAAAGTTGTGGACCTCTGCAAATTTGCTTCCATAAATTTGCGGAGGTCCACAAATATATGTAACACGATCTGCGAAAAAGGCTCTCACTGCAGGGTGCACTTAGGTCCCTTTTCCCAGTACATGCCACATTATATGGATGTCCGTATTTGTATGCTTAAAGCAGCAGCTCGACCTCTTCAGACCTCTTCCAACTCTAGCATGAATTTAATATTTATAGGATCATCATTTGTTTTTCTTTAAGGCAGAGCAAAATAGCATAGCATATAAGGCCTCTCTAAAGCATAATGGATGGGTGAAAATACAGATATTAATTCCTCTATGGTGGGAAGGAAAGCCATCTCTGCAGGGGCCAATGCCAAGATGACCTCTTGTGGTCGAAGATGGGACTAAAATGGCTTAGTCATGTGTGGCTAGTACACTTAGAGCAATCAGTACACACTTATGGTGGAGGTCTACATACAACAAATAAATAGGGAAGTATATAACATGTATAATCTGCATGAATACACATGAAAACCCTTATGGTTGTGGATGGGAATAATGCTTTCAGGCATATGAATAGGAGCATAGTGAGAGGTAGTTCACCTCAAGCCCAATAGGAGGCAGCATTGAGTAGGCAATTAGCAGAGTGTTATTGTTATCCGGTTTACAGTTGGTTGACTGCTATTCTCACAGGAGGTATTTCACCTAATTTCATACAGAAAGAAGCACCCATATTATTTGTAAATCAACCTGTCCACATATGAGTCTGTGAAGATTGCTGACATGTTATTATCTAAAATTCGATGCTTGGAGCTCGAGTAGCTGCTTTAAGTACCAACAAAAAACGATTTTCGTATATATTTGCGGACCTCCGCATATTTGTGGAGAAACAGCATCCTGAGAGGTTGGAAAGGAAGCCCCCATATCCAGAGGGCGTTGTATTATGTCTCTCCATCAGCACATCAGGTGCCACGCATATCTGCACGTTACATACACGTAGTAGTCAGGTATTAGAAGGTCCACAGATTTGCTGATGAAACATTATTACATTGTGGTTTCCTCACCTCAAGGTACTCTGCTTCACGTTATAGTGTGTCAGCTAAATGTTTAGAGATTTTTTAGTTTTATCATATTACTATTGTATATCCTATCCCATGCGTCTTCCCTAAGTTTTAAAATTATTGGCAGTGTCTTAGTCTATAAGGTGAAGATGAGCACATGCAGTGCAATATCTTTTACTGTAGGTAGACACTAAAACTCCCTATGTGTTGATACTACATGGCTCAGTGCATTCTCTATCAGATTAGTTCCCCCAATACTCTCCTGGGGGAGTGCCTGAGTCAGTGAGGTAAATCAGGTACATTGTTATCAATCTCAAATTATGTATTGATAGACACATATGTTGCACTGTTTATCAGCTAAAATGATAATAGAACCCATAGGATTGTTCAAAGTGATATCCATTTTGAAGAAAAGGTTTGGGAAGTCTATTAGCTGATAAACCATCTTTAATATCAATCCCGAAGGGAGGGTATCTTTAATGCCTATTCGGTGTTCTTCTAAATGTGGGGAAGATGAACCTGAAATAGAACTTATATTTGCCCTATTGCAGCTTCCACATAGTGGAGATGATGAGGACAGGGACGTCGCCTACATCAGCGTGTAGACAGGCAGTGAGGAAGATAGCCACCAAGTTCCCAACCTACACAGGGGCTGTGGTGGCCGTCACCATACAGGGGCAGCATGGTAAGTTATATCTACACAATGTTATACAACCTACACAGGGGCTGTGGTGGCCGTCACCATACAGGGGCAGCATGGTAAGTTATATCTACACAATGTTATACAACCTACACAGGGGCTGTGGTGGCCGTCACCATACAGGGGCAGCATGGTAAGTTATATCTGGCTGTGTCTCACGACCTTGGGCCAATGTTTTCGTCTCTGTCCGGGTGCCAGCTCTGACCGGGTGCCAGCTCTGACCGGCCTGAATAAAAACGGGTTATTTAGGGCAGATGATGATAAAAATGGGCAACTAATGACTAGTTTAAAGAGTTATAACATCCATTAACCTATTCAGCCAAATTCTATCTACATCTGCCTTAAATCACCCCTTTTTATTCGGGCCAGTCAGAGCTGGCACCCAGTCAGAGCTGGCTCCCGGTCAGAGACGAAAACATTGGCCCAAGGTCGTGAGAGACAGCCATCTACACAATGTTATAAACCTTTATTATATGATTGGGGCTCTGATCGTGCTTTTTTGGGATAACACAGTTCTGTTATCCCACGATAACAGCACGATTGAGGGGAATATTTAGAGTTAAAATCCTACGTTTCGTCGGAGGATCGAACCCGGGGCCGCAAGACTACGAGTCCAACGCCCTATCCACTATACCGTGCGGGCCATGCAGAATAAGGGGATAAAACAAGAAGTCTACAGACACATTCCCAGCCCTCTAGCTCTTATATTAACAGAGATACAGCAATTTTTACACTTTTTGTTATAACTTCTCCTAAAATCAATTTTTTTTTATAATTCTTTTTTTTCTATAAAGGTAGTAGTTGGACTTTACTTACCTAGTCGTTAAAATAATCTTAGGGATTTTTTTTCACATACATATAGGCACTTTAAAATTGTTACGTTTCCACCCAACCTCCCTCAGGTTTGAACCGGCGACCCCTTGCGTATGAGCCATACGCGCTGACCGCTAGGCCACAGTAGATATGGTACAGTGGTGGGGAAACACTGCATATATTGAAGTATAGAGGGGAGCAGTTAGTAACCTGCGCCTAGCTCGTTCTTCCTCACCTCCCCTACTGAAGAGTTCCACAACATGGCGACTGCACCCTCTGTGCAAGACGACTTACATATCATTCAAAATGGCGAAATTAGGACATATATAAGGTAATTAAAGACATTTGCATGGAATAATCGTATAATAAACCTAATAATAGATGAATAACAGGCACACTCGGGCCTATATACGTGTATAACGCCCTCGGTGCTTCGCACCTCGGGCGTTATACACGCATATAGACCCTCGTGTGCCTGTTATTCATCTATTATTGGTTAAATACAGGGGCTGTGGTGGCCGTCACCATACAGGGGCAGCATAGTAAGTTATATCTACACAATGTTATACAACCTATAGGGTAGATTCGCCATGAGTCGGACACATATCCTGAGACGGACAGTGAAATTTGAGGGTATTCATGTGAACTACGACTTCTAGTGTATGTTTTTTGGAAAGAATAACACTTAAACTTTAGCCTAGTTCAAAAATGAAGAGCTGAAAATGCTTAAATGGCCACAAAATCAAGAGTCCGTCTGTGTCCGACTTAAGGTGAATCTACCCTACAGGGGCTGTGGTGGCCGTCACCATACGGGGGCGCTATGAGGCCCCTATCCCTCAAAAGGCCCCTATCCCTCAAAATTGGTCTGTTTGAGGGATAGGGACCAGGTGAAGTCCCTATATGCCAAACAGCCCCTATCCCTCAAATTGGTTTGAGACATAAGGCCCATGTGAAGTCCCAAAGCCACAAATATTTTTTCCATGTCCCTATCCCTCAAAATGGTCTGAAAACAATTTGAATCATAGGGCCTATGTGAAGTCCCTAAGGCTCAAAATGCGGCTTTTCAAGCCATCTTCATTGTGTTATTAGGGCGGGCTGATTCTCTACCCCCAGCGGGAAGTTGAGGATTCCGGGGGAGGGGAATGTCGAAGTTTAGGTTAAAATAAGGGTTGGATCCCAGTTAACAAAAAACATCATACAACATCCGGCCTTCCAGATTATTATTCTCCCTATGACAACCAGTTGTCATAGGGTCCATTGGTCACCCAAGTGTATTTAGTGTAGCCATTTGGAGTATCCAAACTGTCCACACTCAGAGAGCCCAAACTTGGCTGTGGTGAGCAGCTAAGCATAAGGGGAACTACTTTGGATGGTATGTATACACTTAGATGAGGACATGGGGCCTGGTTTTAATTAGTGGGGTGACCCCTCCTGTTTATGTCACAGGTCAGACACTGGAGAGGGGGAGTGGTCAGAGGGGAGGGGGGTTGTGGTCAGGGGGTGTGATGCATGGGGGGCTTCAATGGATATGGCCACAGTCTAACAAGTCTCTAGAATTAAGACAGTTGAGAAAAGTATAGTTGAGAAAAAAGCTGTTTTTGTCTTTATTCAAATTCTAGGACTTGAGCAAGTCTAGCTCACATATAGACCCCAGAAGGCCCCCTTTACTTATTGTGAGGCCTACTTTCTTTCTGCAGAAGCAAGAAATAGTCATATCAATTATTACAAAGGTTTTTGATGGATAGGGCTTTTGATACTTAGGGATTGTTTGTAGGATAGGGGCCTGACATGTCCCTATCCCTCAAATGGCCCCTATCCTACAAATATTTGTGAGATAGGGGCTGTTTAAATGTGGTCCGTATGTCTCAACTTTTGTGGGATAGGGACTTTTTGCTATATAGGGACCTGAGGTGGGCCCTAAGTCTCAAACGGCCCCTATCCTACACATATTTGAGGGATAGGGGCCTTTTGAGGGATAGGGGCCTCACAGGGGCAGCATGGTAAGTTATATCTGGCTGTGTCTCACGACCTTGGGCCAATGTTTTCGTCTCTGACAGGGTGCCAGCTCTGACCGGGTGCCAGCTCTGACCGGCCTGATTGAAAACGGGTTATTTAGGGCAGATGATGATAAAAAATGGGCAACTAATGACTAGTTTAAAGAGTTATAACATCCATTAACCTTTTCAGCCAAATTCTATCTGTGGTGGCCGTCACCATACAGGGGCAGCGTAGTAAGTTATATCTACACAATGTTATACAACCTATACAGGGGCTGTGGTGGCCGTCACCATACAGGGGCAGCATGGTAACTTATATCTACACAATGTCATACAACCTACACCGTATATAAGGGCAACATGGTGGATCTAGACATACAAACCGCAAATGAGGCATGCGGGGCAAGCATTGCCATTGTATTGTCACACATCAAGTTGGCTTATGGACGCTGAATTGGCTGATCATGGACACATACGAACCTCATAAACGATCGGTTGTGCTTATAAATGTCAACCGATCTGCATATTTCTTACGTTTCTAGAGTCACAGTGGGTTTAGCCCAACTTGTTATATAATGAAAAGGAAATTATGTTACCTGAAGGTTAAAGCACTTTATTTTGGCCTAGGGCGAAATATGGCTACATTCCTAATTGGCAGTATGTGAGACTGTGATTATAGAGAGGATGAAAAGGTGGGGGCATCCCCGTGGATATGTAGTCCCAAGAGGTAGTGTAACAGCTGGTTACATTACTGGGCAATATTTTATGAGGGGATCTCCCGGGTGCCAATATTCCGCCTGATTGCCCGTGTTTACGCTACATTCTCCTATACTACTAGCAGGCTGACGGGTCGTAAAACTCAGGATGGCGACCCACCACAGCTCATTATGATAAATCTCGTGTATACAAATAGCAAAGCACTCTGAGCCCTGGAGCGGCCTCGGAGGCAATTACCCCGGAGGAAAAATAGATCGATAGAAATTAGAGAAAAAGAGAGAATGAATGAGGGAAGCGAGTGAGAAAGAAAAGGAAGAGAGAGAGAGAGAGAGAGAGAGAGAGAGAGAGAGAGAGAGAGAGAGAGAGAGAGAGCGAGAGAGCGAGAGAGAGAGAGAGAGAGAGAGAGAGAGAGAGAGAGGGGGGGGGGGGGGAGAGGGAGAGAGGGAGAGGGAGAGGGAGAGGGAGAGAGAGAGAGAGAGGAATCTTGAAAGGGAGTGACAGGCGGACGGACAGGAATAAACAAACAGACAGAGGCAGGGCGAGGCACAGATAGAAACCAAGAGATAGACAGAGAGACAAACAGACATGAGAGAAACACACATGGGGGGGGGGGCAAAGGGCGGGGTGTGACTGAAGTCTGTGTACATATTCTGATCACATAATGTGGGGTGCGGGCTGTGGCCCTGCTTCTGCTGCCCATGCACATTAGCAGGCTTTGGGTTAGAGACTAATTAGACCTACCTCTCAGAATGCCGATCACACTGACCACTAGCCGCTCACCCTGATATCTCTTATCCTTGTTTTTTGGCAGCGGCCGGATGCTATGGCCTGGGAACATTTACATACTCCGTCCGGAGCCCACTGACGAATGGAACTCGGAAGTACACGGTGAAGTGTGTGGACAAACGGCCGCACCATCACAAAAACAGCACCAAGAAAAATAGACTCTGATATCATCGGCTGACATTATCACCCCGGGTGGAGACAGGAGGGACACAGCTAGGGGGATTGAATTAGTCCACCTGTCTGGGTACATTGATACAGTTCTACCACAGGCCCCTGCTACGACCCAACCGTCAGGTGCACCAGTCAGCATTACTTACACTAGATACCTATAACTGGCATATAAATAGAGGCATAAAGTAAAATCAAGCATTGTTTTACATAGTCTGAATCTCTTATGGGGAACTGTTCTACTTCAGAGATGCCACTGAGGTGTTGACAAAATGTAGGAAATTTCAAGATGTATGTCAATTCCTGTAGAAAAATGAACATATTATAGTGGCCAGGCACATGAAAAGGGATACTGAGGGAGGAATTGACAATTTAAGTTTGTGTCAAGATCTTTAAAATGATATATCATGAGCCAAGATATTCCTGGTAGTTTTGTCAGAATCATATGTTGAACATGTGTTGTTACTTGTAACAAAAAATGACAGATAAGCTCTCAATGCACCGTATCCAATGATAACTACTGAAATTGATGAATAAATCAGATTTGCTGAAAAATATCCATAAAAAGTGTAAATATTCTATGTAAATTTGGTTTCAGTAGGAATTTTCAAGGTCTGTTTTCAGTTTTGAGTTGCTGATGGGATTTCCAAGAAACTAGGATCAAAATGCTCCATTTAAAAAAATGGGAATTGTTTCCATGGCAACCAGAAATTGCAATATGTGCCTATTTCACATAAAAAAACGTTCCATTTACATTCCGAATATAGAACATTTACAGCAAAAATGGAATAATTCTCAGAGGACTACTGCATTCTCCATAAAAAATTACCTTACAACATTTTTGGGCATATCTTTCACTATTTTGCCATTCTTATGCCCCCTGGTGGCCAAAACCAGTACTAAAAATCCCCCACGAAGGTACCTTCTCACGTGTTGAGCCACCAGTGTTGATACACAGATCTAAGTGAAATAGTAGGAACTCCTGCAAAAGTAGGAACAGTGGCATCTCTGCATTATTTAAAGATTTGCGAAAATTTATAATGAATGTTGTCTTTAACCCAGATATGCCTAAGGAGGGAAATAGTGCTCTTTTTGTGACAAATTTTTTTTTCCTGTGTTAAATTGATATTTTATGGGCATTTTTAGCAAAATTGGGAAATTCGCGCTCATGGCCTCTGATTTATGGACCGTCCTTTTAAAAGGACGGTAGGCACATAGGACATCAAAATTTTATGGGAAGTCCATCATTCAAATTTTTTCATGTGATGATGATATGGATGAACATAAAATGATGCAATTACCTCAGTAAACTGTTCTCAAGGATGGTACTGGTGTTATTCTCAATTGTGGAGGTATGTTTTTTATAGTGCATGAGTTGATATATTGCCTAGCAACCACATTTGACAAAAATTCCATGCCTAGCAACAAGCCCCTGGAATAGACCTAAGAGAGCTTTAGATACAGCTTATCCGAGTATGCAGACCCAAGGATACCCATGATACTTATTGCATTTGTTTTGAATCAATATGTTGCCTATCCATGACATTCAAAAACATTCTGTGCCTAGCAACCAGCATTTGAGTGGCATTAACAGCCTAGCAACAACATTCAATAACATACTGTGCCCAGCAACGAGCCTGTTAAATGGCCCTAATCGAGCTTTAGATACACCTAACCCCAGTATGCAAACCCAAGGGCACCAGTGATACCTTTCATTATTTGTTTGAATCAATATGTTGCCCTCCCATGCCATTAAAACATTCTGTGCCTAGCAACAAGCATGTAGAGTGGTCTCAATAGCCTAGCAACCCCCGGAAACAGACCCTAAATACCTGTTAATATACATGATGCAAAGGTTACTGATCACTAAACGGTATGTGGCAGGCAATGGGGATTACAAGTATGCATGGAATCTTACTTTCCTCTAGGGAGCAAACCTGAAGATTTTAATTGATAATGTACTGGCGCTCTATACTATCACTGCAAAGGAGGCTTTATACTCTGGGCTGACATAGCTGAATAGCGGCCTTATTGTGAGAAGCTGGATTGGAATTTGTCCCTGCCACATGCTGGGCTTCTGGTCAGTCAGTTGTGCACTGCTCTCACTGGAAGCCACATGTGGTGTACAGTGAGAGACCTTTGTCTGACTACACTAGCCCTACCAAAGATCTGGTCATTTTGTAATAGAAACATCTCATTTCAAGTATCGCATTACCCCTCCAATATTCTATACTGTGGCCTGGTCGCCTACCCATTCTCTTTTGCACTCATGATATTTAATTGTGTTTAAAAGACTACCCTGTGTGATCTACGATAGTGGCTTGAATAAGGACACCCCTGCTTATAAATGTTAATGATACAATTTACACTGTGCTTATATGAGACCTGTGTTTATTTAAGATAGAAAACTTACCTGAATGTTCATTTCAAAACCATCATTTACCCTTTGCTTACACAGGACCTGTGCTTATTTGAGACCCCTGTGCTTATTCAAGCCACTACAATATTACTAATTCACTCCTGATCCAGAAATTCACCCAAAACCTTGACTATGGGCATCCTACACTGCTATTACTGCAATAAGACAGGGGATTCCTCGTCATATAAGGCCCAAATCCCCCATGGGTAGGGTAAAATATGGATATTTTATAATTTGGGCTGAAAGAAAGTCATCTAATCTTTAACCTGTTAAAAGCATATGACAATCAAAATATGTTATCTTCCAGAAACATACATCTTTGTACAGTAAAATCTTGTTATAAGGAGCACCTTTTGGCAAGGCGAATTTGCTCCTTATAACCAACCTTCCTTATAACCGATTTTGCCTTCCCTGTCAGCTGTGAGAGTTGTCCCTACACTAGGGAGATGTCCCTACACTAGGAAGAAGTCTGAACACTAGGGAGATGCCCCATCACTAGAGAGAAGTCTCTACACTAGGGAGATGCCCCATCACTAGGGAGATGACCACTCTGGGCGGCTGTGGGAGGTGTAGGGATTCTGTACCCAGCCTCCCCCACCCCCTGGCTGGCTATGGGAGGTGAGGAGCGACTGTGAGAGGTGCAGGGCTTCTGTACCAGGCCTCCCCTCTCTCTGTGCAGCTGTGGGAGGTGGTGGGTGACTAGGAGGTGTAGGGCTTCTTTATCAGGTGTAGCAGTCATGGAATACTTTCTTGGGTTTTTATACCATAGAAAAGTATAGAAAAGATTCTGGCAAAGCAAATGTGCTCCTTATAATGGTCTGCTCCTTATAACTGTCGTCCTTATAACGAGATTTCACTGTATTTTTCAAAATGATGCCCAATGGCATCACCCATTTTCAAGCTGCTAGTGCCAATTAGCTTCACCTGTTTAGCATGGGCCTTCTTACGACACAGTCAAAACAAGATGGTGAAAACAACATTTTAAAAAGTTTTTTTCCTCAGAAATCCAATTATGGAGTTGACAACATATCTATTTTTGATAGAAATGCCTTAATTTGGAATCCTATAAGGACCTTTTTACATATTATTAGATGTCTCTAAAATAATGTTTCTGGTTGACATGGTAACCCAGCCTAAAATGTTATGGTGTAAAACAGTAATGGAAAGGCCATTCTGAAAGCTTTCAGTTCTTATTTAATGGTGACCCAATCTAACAATGATGTAAAATACTGACTTTCATCAAATAGTTCTGGGCCCATAAAGGTTAACTGTAAGCACATTACATTTTTATATGTTGTTGCTAAGCTGTTTAGGTCATTCCACATGCTTGTAGCTAGGCACAGAATGTTTTTATATGTCATGGATAGACAGCATATTGATCTAAAATGACCACAAGAAGTATCCTGGGTATCCTTGAGTCTGTATACTGGGGTCAGGTGTATCAAAAGCTTGAGCTCTCTAAGGGCCATTCCACATGCTTGGTGCCTGGCATGGAATGTTTTTTAATGTTGTTGCTAGGCTGTTTAGGCTATGCCACATGCTTGTTGCTAAGCACAGAATATTTTTAATGTCATAGACAGGCAACATGTTGATTCAAACAAATAATGAATGGTATCACTGGTGCCCTTGGGTTTGCATACTGGGGTCGGGTGTACCTAACGCTTGATTAGGGAAATTTTACAGGCTCGTTGCTGGGCACAGTATGTTATTGAATGTTGTTGCTAGGCTGTTAATGCTATTCTAATGCTGGTTGCTAGGCACAGAATGTTTTTGAATGTCATGGATAGGCAACATATTGATTCAAAACAAATGCAATAAGTATCATGGGTATCCTTGAGTCTGTGTACTCAGGTTAGCTGTATCTAAAGCTCTCTTAGGCCTACTCTGCGTGCTTGTTGCTAGGCATGGAATTTTTGTCAAATGTGGTTGCTAGGCAATATATAAACTCATGCACAATTAAGAACATACCTTCACAATTGAGAATAACACCAGTGCCATCCTTGAGGACAGTTTACTGAGGTAATTGCATCATTTTATGTTCATCCATATCATTATCACATGAAAAAATTTGAATGATGAACTTCCCATGAAATTTTGATGTCCTATGTGCCTACCGTCCTTTTAAAAGGACGCTTTTAAACAATTATCTATAAGTGAGGGGTTAAACTAGTTAGATATTTTTTTGGTGCTAAAATTGCCTCTATGCCATTTGTTTAACATGTTTTTGACAAAAATGTTGAAAATTCATGAATTTGTCCTACTTTCCTAAGCCCTGTAAGAGTCAGGATTTTGAAACAGGCATTATTTGGTGAGAAACCCCTCTGCATATGGTTGCCATGGTTACATGACAAATGATAAACATACTTGTAAAGTCAAAATAGAAGCATGTACCCTTGTTCTATTATAATTTGAAGTTAAAAACAATATGAATTCAATTTTGATATTATTTTAGTGATTATTAAAGAAGTACATGTAGGCGTCCTTTTAAAAGGACGGTAGGCATATCTGGGTATAGACCAAGCCAAGTATTGCATAACTTTTTTCTGAGTGACGTTGGATTCCGTGTCAGACAAAAAAAATTAACAAACATTTCCATTTGGGGCGTCTTCAGTGTTAATGGCCAAGTAATTATAGCATGCCCGTAATGAAAAAAATTGACATTGAGAATTTCAAAGGTGACAATTACCAAAACCCATCCGCAAACCAGAACTATTCTCGGCGAACTCATTTGTGTTTGTTGATGTGTGTGTTGCGGAGACACGTTAAATTTCCTTCTAAATGTCCATAGCGGTGTTTAGATAAATGTCCTCTTTAATTGTTTTGTAATGTCACACTCGCCTCCGATGACTGTTTTCAGAAATATACATGTATATATATGTAGAGTCAGTGTTCAGAGAACATACACAGGGGTAAGTGTATTGCACGAAGCATGCTCATGTAAAAAGCAGTGGCAAAATAAACCAGATAGGATTTAGACCTATACAATGTACTTATATATGATGTACCAGATCATGCATACTATAGTATATAGTGTAGGATGTGGAGAGAACCATGATGACAGGGGCATACTTGTGAAGTGGTATACGATGATATCTATAAACCAGTGTTAATTCCTGTCATGGCAGAGCCAGGCCCTGTAAATAGTTGGTCGCTTTTTTACAGGTATACAGTACTGGAGGTGCACAGTCTATTGTAGGTGCACAGTAGAATCTGCTGTAAAGATACAGTAGATGCTGTTAGGTTACAGCAGATATTACTGTGTACCTTTTTACAGTAGATATAATGCATTGATACACATGGCTTAGTGTGGAGACCATTTTAAATTCTAAAACAGGACACTATCCTTTTCATCGGGGGTATTCCCCAATTTTTCCCTCAACAGATTATTTATAGCAGAAAAACACTTCTAGACTTGAGAAAGGGAGCTAAGTGGATTTTGTAATTAGGTTAGGTCTAATTGGAGTGAAATTATTTCTGTTTCACAAGTATACCATTCTGTGACAGAGAAACCTTATGTGAGAATATAATAATTATGGTCGCTTTGCCACAGATCGATGGCTATAATGTGTCTTTTCTGGACGTGTAAAGCCAATTTCACCACGCTGCAAGTATCATAATCAGATTATGACGACAGCCCCTGTGGGAGCCAACCCTCTTGTTATCTCCATTTTCCCATTAGCTGTAGGCCTGATAAGAATGTCTGCGGCGGAGAGCTACATTGAATTACAACAGTAGGAACGACGATGGGGACAATTCCTGTAGTCTTATAACATAACAGGTAAGGGGTGAACTATAAAAGTACAGTATTATGTGGTGCCAGCAGGTATACTGAGTATCAGACCCAGTATGCCAGTATTGGGACTGAGATCGCTCAATGGTAGAAAGTGGAGTGAAATCTGTAAAAGTGTGTGCATGCCTATTTCCTTACCTGTAAAAGTCCCTCTTGTATCAAAGTCGATAGATCACTAACTTTCTTGTGTATCTCATGATAATGTGATGGACAACAAGTATTCTGAAGTCCTATTCTCACTTGATTTAGGAAATATTTCTTAGTTTCATGGGTCCTAAATCCTAACTCCCATTCTGGCCTCAATCACTCCTCAGCAGATTCCTTGGTTGGGTGCATTGGCTATAGTGAGGACTTGTATGATTGAAGAGTGTGTGCGTGGTTGTTATAGACAATTACTTAATGACAGTACAGGGAGCAGTCAAGCATGCAGGCACTCCCCCCATCATATACTTCTACACCCACAACCAATGCACCCAAGTAAGCATCTGCTTGGAGAAGGAGTGTGCACATTGGGAGACAGGATTTTGGGAGTTGAAAATAGGTAACAATTATTACAAAAACAGCCATATCTAATTCATATAAATGTGGCCACCTCTAAATCAAGGTGTCCCACTCTCAGGATACCTAATACTGTGTGTGGGAGAGGGTCACTTATAGAGGCAATCATTGGTTTGATGAGCAACCCATTACCAGTAAGTAGACTAATAAGTAGGCCAACCCTTCTCTCACAGTAATTTAGCTGCCTTAGAAAAATACACTTCCATGTCTAAGTATGCCTTCCATGAAGAATGGCTTTATCTCATCAAAGGCTTGATGTTTGACTTAGTATACTGCGGCTTCTCTCACAGCAGTCTAGCTGCCTGATAACCCTCTGAATACTGCAACTTGTCTCGCAGCAGTACTTAACCTACATGCCATGTGAGGACTGCAGATTACCTCGTATAGCGTATTAGCTGCCCAAAAAGGAGTACTGCAACTTCTCACAATGGTATATAGCTGTCCAATAAACCTATATACACTGCAACTTCTTACAGCATTTGAGCTGCTCGAAGAAACCCCTCAGTATAGTGCAGCTTTTATCACAGCAGTGTAGCTGCCTAATGATATAAACACTGTGTCATTAATGAGATTTGAACCTGCATGTCATGATTTTTGACCATTCAAGTGTCTCAAGGTGAGGGCATATCGGTACAAACCATGAACTTGATCAGGTCACTCTCTTAAGGTGGCCGGCGGGTATCGGGTTAAAGTAACTACGATTTTACCATATTTTTACCACAATTCCCTAATGGTATGTAGCTTCAGAAAATACAAAAAAAATAGGGGGGGGGGGTCCCGGGCTTGTTTCTGAGATATTTAACCACAAAATTTGAGTGACCTGTAATAGCATGAAATGACCTCACAAAGTAACTACATATTTGTAATACTCTCTCAAAATATTATTTACAATATTACATAGGCCTATGTGGAAAATGTGTTTTTCAATAGGTTATCCCGGGCATATTTGGACAGTTTTTGGCCATTGAAATAAAAAACAGTCAGGGAATGGGATGTGGTCACAGGTTGACAATATAGAGCCTTCAATGCGTACTGTACCATGCAGCTATATGACCCCTCTGTCTAGGGCATAGGGTATGTAATCAGAAGGCCTGGGGTTCAATCCTCACCCATGCCACATGAAAATCGTTTTGTAACTTTGGTCTGGGACAGGCAGGAGAATAATACATAGCCTTCAGTGTGGACTGCACACCAGACCCCGTGGCCCCCGATCTGTCTGGGGTGCTAGACCTATAATCAGTAGGTTGGTGGTTCAAGTCTTAGCAAAACTTTACCATGATTTTATATCACCTCCAATATATCTATATGTGCAGTAACCTGCGCAGAGGACGTGTTTGCAATGGCCGCCGGCTACCTTAATCAATGGCTATGTGAACACATCATCCATGCCACCTGTGGTCGGCGTACAGTGACGGGTACAGTCTACATATATAGACATAATTATAAGTTGACAGCATGCAGTACACTTAGATAGGATTTGTGTGGATAGAGCAGCGTTTTTTATGTACCTGAAATGAACTTTGCTAATGTAGATACATCGGATTTGAGGGCAAGGCGACAGTACTTACAAAAGAACCTATGTAAAAGTCAAAGTGCACTGTAAGAGAACCGTACTGGTGATGCAATACAGTCGTGAAAATATTGTAGATAATGGGCCATGCACTGAACGCTAAAGGGGTTAAACAAGTCGCTACTTATGACCACTCCATATGACGACTCCGGATAGTCAGTATGTGAAAACTCTGATTTAATTTTACTTGCAATTTTTCGAACAATACAATGCTACATTTAGAAATCTTTAGAATTACTCTTCAGTCAATCATTAGGCATTTGGTCAGGTAATGCCACACTTCATAGAAGGCGTACTTAGACATAGAAATTAATGCATATATATTTGTAAATTTATAAGCTACGGTTACTCCTCACATTTATGATTTAGTTATATACAAGACAAAGGTACCTATACTCTAATCTTCCTTAATTCAGCCCTTTCAGCCCTAACGTTAATCCCCTGCTCATAGTCCACTAAATTGAATCTGCAATACATGTCTCATGCTACTTTTCTATACAATTCCAACATGCGTGTGTATATGCACCACCATGCATAAAAGCTGATGCTTAAAACTGGGTAACACTGGTTAGGGTGGGCCCCTATGGGCCCCCCAATAATGAGTTTCTTCCTACATCTCTGAACTGATAACTCTTAAATACAGCTGCATTTTCAGTGTCTCAAACAGTGATGCTAGATACTGCTGTATACAATTATCTTCTCTTTACCATGTTTACTTGGTTCATTATCTTGAAGTATACGGTCATGTAGACAGATACCATGCATAGTAGAACTATTGGGTTCATGTGACAGGTGTTGTAAATCTATTCTCCATGGTGCAATGTACTGCCTGCGTGGCTATTGCTAGTTGGTCATTCCAATACTAATGTAAACCATAAACAACAAGAAAATATTGGGTATCATTTTATCTTTTAATCTTTTCTTTCTTTTCGTCCACAAACAATAAACAGTAAACCGCATGTTGGCAAAGTAACCTCTTTCTCAATACAGCTTTGTAGAATTTACCATAATCTGTTTAATGAAATCAATCCTCTTCATGGTCTAATCTCGTGAGTGATTTCGAGTCTTTTCGATGACTTTTCATAACATAACAACTTAATACAGCAGTTTTCTTCCCAGATTATAATTATGTAGCATGTTTCATACATGACAATAGTGATGAACAATATTGAATGCAAAACAAGATTCAGAGCCCAAGGCACTTATTAGGCTGGCGTAGTTATAAAACTATTAAAAGTGCGACATGTTTTTGACGATGGCACATATCCCCTTCTGCTGTTGTGATGTAACCAGTTAACTCTTTGAGGACAGCATAGTCATTTTCTTTGTCATACATGGATGTACTCCTGGCGAATAACCCATCGGTGCCACATGTATGCATCATGCCGAATGGTCGGCATGATGCACCAATGCGGCGTCAAGACAGGAAGCCATCCATTAAAGCGATTGAGGAGGCATCCATGTAGCATGCCGACCCTCTGACTCTGAGGGGCTATCAAACATTACGGCTAGGCATGATGCATGAAAGCAGCATTGTCGAGTTACTCGCTATAGCTAGATGCATGTATTAGGGCATGCTGTCCTTAAAGGGATACATCCACGGCTTTAACCAAAACCAGTGAACACAGGCCACTCATTAAGCGCTTATCAAGCCCTGCATATCTATATGCAGGGCTAATATTAATAGCGCTTATAATGAGCCTCTTGAGCTGACCTGTGCACACTGGGCACTACATGTTGTTATACTTACTTACTATAGCTACGATGTATGTCTCATCCAGTAACCGGGTATGTGCGTATCATCCTATATACATTTCCTGTCCCGCAGGGCATTTATACAATATAAACCATTGAGAATGCAACACTTAGGCTTTTTAAGTATCTCCACATATATTCACAACATAGAGTGTACGCCATGAATGATCCTGTATTTTATTTTACCGCATCCATGCCCATACACACATATAGTATAGCGGAGGGAATACATCGTCAATCTTACTCCATACACAACATCTTTTTGTGATAGCCTTGTGATATAACTAAATGTATTTGGAATCCACTTGGTGGCATGCGTTGAGCATTATATATACATGCGTCCAGTGTCTTCAACGTGAACTGAACAAGTTTATAGGGTCCCATCGTGTTTTTACCGATTTCACAGAATATTATCCCACTTAGTGGAAATGCTTCATAGTGTAAAATATACCCATTAGAAAAACTGTGAATGTACACATCTTCATTCATTATGAAGTAAACTTACAACTGTGTATTAATTTCCAATGGACATAAAATGTAAATGGACGCGTGCCATCCTTTATCTATTGGGGTGATCAATAAAACGACTCGGATGAACCATTTGGATCTGGCCAATGGCCAAATTGTTATGCGGGTTGTCAATGGGTCGGACCATAAACAATAGCATTAAACAGCTGTTGCAATATAAATGGCGAAAGTATACGTTCTACTTATTTGAATCCTGTTTGGGGTGTGTAACTGTACATGTATTTAGATGCGTCTCCCGAGGCATGTATACCTTTGTCATAAGCGTACTCCGCGCTGTTTGTTTTTGGGTGGAAGGGGAAAGTGAAGTTGTCTGCTTCGTACTTTGGTGAAGGCACTCTGTATCTTGTGGCGCCACCTGGCCATCAGTCGGCGAAGTGCGCTGCGGAATGATCGGCTGCTGGCCGAGTAGAGAAATACGTTCGAGGCAAAGTTGAGGTAATACAACAACTGTAGGACATTTTGCCAGATAAGTGCGTTTTTGGGGAAGGTGTAAGTGGCGTCTGTTAAGTATATGATGCAGGCAATGGCGCGGAAGGCATGGCTAGGGAGGTTGAGCAGCACATAGGTACTGGAGACGATGACCAGCGCCCGTGTCGTTCGTATCTGGTAGTTATGGCGCACACACGGCAACTTGGAATGTTTTTTGGGAACGGCGCCGGAAGTGAACACGAAGTTCATCTGTCTTTTTGTGGAGCTGCTGCAACGCGAGCCGTGAGAGTGTTGTTTGCCCTGCCCCCCACCACTCCCCCCGGCGCCACCGTTAACCGCGTGGTGGGGGTTGTTGCCGCTGTTACTACCACTTCCGCTGCCACTTCCGTTGCCGCACGAACCCTTCCCGCTGCAGCAGCAGCACGACCCCTTCCCGTTACCGCCGCCACACGATCCCCGACCGTTACCGCAGGATCCCTTTCCCGCCACGTTTCCATTACCGTGACCGCAAGTGTTGCTTCCGCTGGATCCGCCGCTGCCCCTCTCTCCTCCTCCCCCGGAGCCCTTTCCGTTGCCGCAGCCCTTATGTCCGTTACCGTTGGGCCCTATACCTACGGCCAATCTCCCGTGTCCAGTGCAAGCTCCACCCTTACTGCAGTGGTACTGCGCCGTCCGTATCGTCCTATCCATGTGGACGCTCTCCTCCGTCACAAAACTCCCACTCTCCCCCCTCCGATAGATGAAGTCGCAGATCTTGATGACGATGCCGATGTTGAGCACGATGATGAGTAGGGATGGCACAAGGAAGGTGATGAGCGTATCCACAGCTGTAAAGCCCTGGAGGACCTTGTAGTATCGCATCAAGGGGATGCACATCTTCCTCCCTCCGTGTACCACCACGCCATTCATCCAGGTGGAGAAGGAGTATAAGGCCAGGGCACACAGCGTTATGCCGAGCACGATGAACTTGGCCCTTCTGGGGGTGCACAGCACATGCTTCTTCAGCGGGTAGAACACGACGATGTAGCGCTCTATGGTGAAGGTCACCACCGTCCACGAGCTCAGGAAGGCACACACGTACGAGAGATAGATGATGAACTGGCACATCACCTGGCGGTGGAAGAGGTTCATCCGGAGCCACTCGAACCAGATGATGCCGAGACTCAGGAGGAAGCCAATGTCGACCAGGTTGAGGAAGGCGAGGTAGACGCTGCATGACTGGTACCGGAGATGCGTGCACACGAACACCATAAAGGACAAGGTGTTACCGAAGAAGCCGATCACAATGATCGCAGGGATGCCAAAGATGATGAGCTTATTGACCACCTGCTGGAACCGTTGGTCTCCTGGATTGTGGTTACCGTAGACTGTCTCGTTGGAGTCGTAGACCGAGAGGGAGTCGTTGATATCCAGTGGGTAGGAGGTGAGTGGAGAGAGGGTGATGGAGGAGACCGAGGCATTGAGCAACAGGTCGAACTGCTCGAATTGGCCTGGATCTGTCATTGCGGCCGGTTGGGGTGACGCAGGACGCCCACCTCACGCTTAAAGGCCTGCCACCTCCAGCACCCACCTAGAGCTGTTCATTACCAGCTCCCACACCCTACATCACACCCCCATGCATGTACTGAGAAGCTCAGGCTATACTCCAGCCACCAACCTGAGCTGCTCACCTCCTGGCCTTTGCCCAGGGCCGCAGCAGGGGCTTTGGGGCTTCTCCAACCCCGACCACACGCTGCTCCCTCACTGAGCTGCTTCCTCACTGAGCTGCTCTCTCACTGAGCTGCTCTCTCAACGAGCTGCTCCCTCAACGCGATTAGGGGTTATGTAAACTACTCATTATAACTTTTCCAATTTATAATTAAAACAGAATCGTTGTAAATGTCTTGTCAATGTAAATCCAGACTGGAGCACTCATAATGATGCAAGAACAGTTTGCATGCACTTAGTCTTAACACGTTTCCCTATTGGTATCCTCATATACGCAGGTATGATATCCATTGAGCCTCCCACTGTCGGGGTCATGGAAATACACGTGTAGTCCTGGTGGTAGGGAGGCACAGTCTGACCAGCTAGCTGCTCCCCACACGAGCTGCTCCTACGCTGAGCGGGTTAACTCCCGCGGACTGCTGCAGGAGTGGCGGGAGTAGTCCCCTCCCCAGCATTCAGTGCGCGTCTCATCTCCCACCGCGCCACCTGGCGCCAGCGTCCCGAACCTGGTCCCGAACCAGCCGTCCGTCCGTGCACCACCTGCAACGATCAATCAGCCACGTGCATCACCTACTCGTTTTACAGTCATTTTTTTCGGTAATCCTACCACTTACATTAATAATTGTCCGTCCCAGCTCAGTTTGTTCAAAACATCCCCAATTAAACATTTTGTCCGAAAGGGGATTAATTCAGTAAAAATGAACAAAGGTTGTTAATACAATTGGGCGACCAGTTATTTTTTTTATGAGCATTCAGCTTTTCTTTGAAAAAGCAGAAGAAAACGTCCACAGACAGACATTATGTTTCCTTTGGATTTAACAAAATAATGCATAATTCAATACAACCTGTTTTAAAAATGTAAAAAAAAGGCCCACGACACGCATCAAGTTACAAGTCCTTATGAGTTGGATTTAGGCAACATTCCATTATTGGATATATATAGCACTGATAATAATACCTATAGTCAGTAGTGACTATACCACCTTATTTTGACCCCCGTAGTCAGGGGACTATACAACTTAGTCACATATTAGTCATAAGATAGTCAGTAGTGACTATATCTTGATCACACAAATTGATGATGTCACAGGAATGTGTGCACAGGAAACAGTTAGAATTCAAATTTGAATGGTCCATGGACTTCAGGTAGGCACAGCCTCTTCAAAACCACTACTCTATAGATATCCCTGCTTGTTATATGTTATGTTACAGTTGACTATGACAACTTAAGATGTTATAGGGTGCATGAGTTCTCATGTTTGATGGAGTAATCATGGTATTTTGTTCAAATTTTGATAACATAGAAATACATGAACAGTTCATGTCTAGACTAACAGAGCATAATAGGCCTACACAGGAGCCTGTCACCTGCCCTGCTTTATCCTAGCCTGTCACCTGCCCTGCCTTATCCTAGCCTGTCACATGCCCTGCCTTATCCTAGCCTGTCCCCTGCCCTGCCTTTTCCTAGTATGTTCATTGCTCTGCCTTATCCTAGCCTGTCCCTTGCCCTGCCCTATCCTAGCCTGTCCCCTACCCTACCTTATCCTAGCCTGTCCCATAGCCTGTCCCCTAGCCTACCTTCTCCTAGCCTGTCACCTGCCCTACCTATCCTAGCCTGTCCCCTACCCTGCCTTATCCTAGCCTGTCCCCTAGCCTGTCCCCTAGCCTACCTTATCCTAGCCTGTCACCTGCCCTACCTACCCTAGCCTTTACCCTGCTCTACTTATCCTAGCCTGTCACCTCCCATGCCTTATCCTAGCTTGTCCCTTGCCCTTCCCTATCCTAGCTTGTCCCTTGCCCTGCCCTATCCTAACCTGTCCCCTGCCCTATCCTAGCCTGTCCCCTGACCTGTCTTATCCTAGCCTGTCACCTACCCTGCCTTATCCTAGCCTGTCCCCTGCCATGCCTTCTCCTAGCATGTTCATTGCCCTGCCTTATCCTAGCCTGTCCCTTGCCCTGCCTTATCCTAGCCTGTCTCCTGGCCTGCTTTATCCTAGCCTGCCCCTTGCCATGCCGTATTCAAGCTTGTGCCCTGGCCTGCCTTATCCTAGCCTGTCATCTGCCCTGCCTTATCCTAGCATGCCTTATCCTAGCCTGCCCCTTGCTCTACCCTACCCTAGCCTGTCCCCTGCTCTACCTATCCTAGCCTGTCCCCTGGCCTGCCTTACCTTTGCCTGTCACCTGCCCTGCCTTATCCTAGCCTGTCCCCTGCCATGCCTTCTCCTAGCATGTTCATTGCCCTGCCTTATCCTAGCCTGTCTCCTGGCCTGCTTTATCCTAGCCTGCCCCTTGCCATGCCTTATTCTAGCTTGTCCCCTGGCCTGCCTTATCCTAGCCTGTCACCTGCCCTGCCTTATCCTAGCATCTTCATTTCCTTGCCTTACCCTGGCATATCCATTACCCTACCTATCCTAGCCTCTGCTATGCCTTATCCCAGCTTGTCCCTTGCCTTACCCTATCCTAACCTGTCCCCTGTCCTGCCTTATCCTAGCCTGTCCCCTGCCCTACCTATCCTAGCCTGTCCCCTGCCATGACTTATCCTAGCCTGTCCCTTTCCCTGCCCTATCCTAGCCTCCCCTGCCCTGCCTTATCCTATCCTAGAGCAGGACAAAGCTTGACCTGCCTTTCCCTTATTTCTCATGATTGACTGTATCCATTAGTCATAATGACTACTTTACACCATGAAACCCTTAGATTCATAGTCACTTGACTATATAGCCCAAATCAGCCAATTTAATGGCTGACTATAGGTTGACTATATGACTAACTTACATTAGACATAGGTGACTAACTAGGTATAGCCGTTTTTTCTACGTTCATGTGACTATAAAAACGTAGTCAGTAGTGACTAACATTTCCAGGTCTATTATTATCAGTGTAGATAACAAACACGAGATCAAATTATTCCTGTTTAGAGGTGCCTTATTGAACCAGGGCACCTCTGTGCCAGCTCTTATACGACAGGTATTTTTGCACTTTTTGTCAAAAAAATGCCTTGCTTTCTGTCTCTTATTTTCCTGTGAAAGATTTGGAAATAAAATATTTAAATGCTGCCACATACAAGTTTTGATCAATGCCAATCCATATCATCAAACATTGAAACCAAGAAAGCAATATTTTATACAGAAAATTGGTATACAAAAAAAGTCACTTAAATAGCACAAAACCAACTTTTTCAGGTCAATGCTAAAGAGTGGGGTTTCAAGTAAAGCAGAGACCTTTATGAAGTGTCACTTTGCACAGAATCCTCTTTGGTCTTATGTAAAAACGGACCATCTGTGATCACCCAATAGGTTCCATGAAGCATATCTGGTTTGGTAGATAGTTATAGTATCAGTGGGCCTACTGGAGTGTACAGTGTGAGCGTCACTACAAGAGCTCTCTAATACATACATGGTCCGACCTACACCCACCTGCTCAGCTAGAAAATCCCTAAGATTGGACAGATCTATTCAGAGATTCTTCAGGATAAAGACAACTTTCAATTTCAAAACGTTAGATATTCATCAATGTTTGGCTCCCAAATATATTTAACAAACAGCATTACAGAAAGGGGCCAACATCTAGATTAGTTTTGATTCTAATAAAAGAATCGGTTAAAGATGGGTTAGCCGTTCAGAGAGCTCATTGCCCTAGAGCTGTGTACACTTGGTTGTACCTCCAGCCCGTAACCTAAGTCACTACCAGCAATATGAGCCTGCATGGATGTCACTGCTACCAGTGGAGCTCGATCTGCTCTGTCGGAAGCTCTGTACTATATAAAATAATGTTAATGTGTCGAGTGACCTGCTGACACTTATAAACCATACACTGAATCCAGATCAATTAAAGGCCAATCAGCCGGCCATCTGCAGCACTGTGGAATGTTGCCAGGACGGAAATGGCGCAGCCAGTGTGGGGTCCCTATCTAACAAAAGGCCCATATTTATCAAAACTGCCCAGTGTGTGACAGAGGGACCAAGTGACGTCCATATTGTGGTAAACAGACCCTAGCTTGCAAAACCATTTGCAGCATAGAGTCTAGATGTGAATTCCCTATTAAGTTATACTTTATTTTGTCATGTCACAAAGTCCCAAAGATCTTATTGGCACCAAACCTAAGGTAAAGGTAGATGACACTATCGAGTTAATCAGAGGACAACTAATTAAGTTGTCCTCTGATTAATTAAGGATCAAGTCTTGGTCCTTTGAACATGTACACATGTTAAATCAATGTTATTATTCGTGAAAAACTCGTCCTATATTATCTAGTTGAGAACAATTAGAACGTTTAAGGAGAGACTACATGAGAAATAGGATTTTCATGCTATATGGGCTCAGCATGCCTGGTGTCTCTGTGTCACAAAATTGCCTCTTCGTAGATAGATGTAAGATCGTTTTTTTTGTAACTTGGGGTCTCAGAGCCAGAGCTCATACAATGCACAAAAGACAAGACAGGAAGGAAACGCGACACTGCAATTTCCACCCGTTAACTGCTTGTTTTAACCAGGTGGATTAATTTTCGGAACTGATATATATTAAAGCAAAGGTGGAATCGGAAATTAAAAACTGACCATACAGACTCTGGCCTATTTAAAATCTAAAATAGAATTTAATACTGAATCTTATAAAAGAAGATGATGCAATGATAATACCATTGTTTTTGTCCGCTTGTACCCAATGGATACTTATTGTAAAAGTTTGAAATCAACTACTTGCTCACCATCTAACAAACCCAATAGCCCATATTAAATCGGTTATATGAAAAAAGGATACTTTAAAAACCCATGTGCTGGCCAGTATCAATGTCAGTCAGAAATTACTATTGCATGATTTCCAAAAAGTGCCTATATATATGATGAGTAACCTGTGTTAGATTTCTTTCTTATGTATTATAATGAACGCACCTATCCGGAGAGATCTTTACAATAAATAACATATCCAATCAAATCCAGTAATTTGTTTTTAATTAGCCCTTTGTTATTAGCTGTATACTACTGGTATGTAATGCATCATCACACCTCATAAGTCTTTCTTCTTCTCCTAATTACATGTCTCATGTAATTAGGCAAAAGGCCATACATTTCACAGGCCTTACCTAAACAAAGTATTTATGAGCTGACTATGTTGATTGTGCTGCTCGGAGTGACTCATGTATGCAACGGTGAGTTAGACCCAGTAGTCAATTTCATTGGGTGCAGCAGATTCTAGAAGTGCAAGGTTCAACCACAAGGGTTACTGTATATTATAAACAACAGGACTGCTGTGACAGAAAAGAACAACAGAAGACGTATGGCGGTGGAGCATTACCGAGTGTAAGTGTGTGTGTGTTTGGGTGGGGGGGGGGGGGTGTAGAGGGCAGGACCAGGGAACAGTGAGCACCTAGTGTGAATAAGAGTTAGTACTAGACGCTCACCTTTAGGACAGCCCAGGTAATTATGATTAACTAGTGTTACATCACGACACGAAGCCCCCCGCCAACCCCTGGGGGCATCTTAGAAAAGGAATATAATTATATTTAAATAGGAGGTTATCCAATATTAGCACCTACCGCTTGCAAGACATTACATAGAGGCTGCATGCATTGCAGAAAATGGAGACGTTGTTGTTTACGATAATTATACTTATGAAATACCCCCCGTGGTCTGACATTCCTGCAAGCCCCCACATGGAGGTATCTAGGCTAAGTAATACAAATTTCCGAATTCTATTGTAGTTTATTGTCAGCAATATAGTACGTTATGTGGCCATCACACCCAGTACAACACCAGGACCCAGTTGTGTTAATGGCATTTGGTATCTGTGGTATCTGTGGTATCTGTGGGTTTGATTTTATCATCTCACACACTATATCACAGGAAGAGGCAAACTTATCAGGTTGGTCCTGGGTTCAGTTTGAACACCTGTGTCAGCACGGTTACCTGAGATGGAGACTTCACGACAACCCTGGAGTAATGCTTCCTCCAGTAGTACACCTGTGTGTTGTGATACGGCGTTGACATGCAGTCACCCTTACTTTACTCCCCCACCTAAGTGAGTCAAATGGGGGTTTAACTACACACCACCCATCTACCTACCTGTCCAACCCCTACTATACACACAGGGTAGGCTTACTTCTTACCTGACAAGCTACAATCAGCATCTACCAGGGTCTATGCCATCACCACCCATGTACCAGGTGATACTCATACCTGTCCACTTACTCTGGTCCGCAGTTAACAAACTACACATGAATATATTATAACTAAACAATCACTGCCTTCCTTCTTCATTCATCTACCAAGCCTATCTCTTCGATGTAGACTTATGTTAAAGCTTTAATTGATATTCCCCACTGATAATCTGTATGCTTAAAACCTTAGGGGTGATCCATTAAGTATGTCACGCCAAAAGGGGTGGGGGTCTTTTTTTTCTGTGACAAAGTGTGACAAGGGGGTGGGGGGGTGTATAGGATTGTGTGACGCCACACTTTCAGATTTTTTTAAAACCCTATATTAAATAAATGCTGTACAGCTGTATATGCATTGCCACTAAGCAGAGGGCCCCAGACAGGTAAAATCGACAAATCGACATGGCCCTAGTGACAAGGGACAAGAGCTATTCCTTAGAATCGACAAATGACATGGGCATTCCTTAAAATCAGCAAGTGACATGACGGCTAGTGACATTTTTACAGTGTCAGTGACAAGGGACAAGACCCTTTTCTTAAAGTCGACAAGGGACATTGGCATTTCTTAAAAACGACAAGTGACACAGCTACCCCCCATCTGGGACCCTAAGCAGCATCATTATCTCATGTGTGCTACTTGAAACAGTGTGTGGGTACCACATCAGAGGAAAAGATAGCAGTGCCTGGGGGTTGTATATTTGATATAGATGGGTGTGCGGCGGGGAAGGTTACATTTTAAGCAAGATCCCTCCAAGGGTCCGCTTTTTACAAGAATCCCCCTCACCAAGGGTCTACTTTTCACCAGAATCCCTTCACCAAGTATCACCTTTCACCAGAACCCCCCTCACCACGGCTCAATTTGCACCAAAACCTCCCTCACCAAGGGTCACTTTTCAGAGATTTCAACAAAACCTGTCAAAACAAAGGTCACTTTGGAGTTCTCACCAAAATAACTTGCAATCAAGGTCACTTTTGACTAAAATGCCTTTTACCAAGGCTAACTCCTCAGACAATCTACTTAAACCTAGACACTGCACTAGGGGTCACTTTTCCCCTTCACCAAGGAAAAGGATAACTGGAGGGCCAGCTGCACACCCATCTTGAAATAAAATTGAGACCCCTTCCTCATTTAGCCGTTCCAGCACACCTTATATTCCAGTGAAAACAGACAAGAATCCATGGATAGAGGCCACAAAAATCTAGGGTGCCACCAATACTTGTGTGATTCTGTTAATACCTCTTTGAACAGTTGTAATCTGAAAGGGTTCTAGTCGATAAAATCCATTATTTTCCTGTCTAGGAGGACTTGAAGGATTTGACTGATATCTGATGTGATACTTTCAACACTTTAGTACCAATCTAATTGTATTAAACCTGGGTTACAATTTATATTCAAATAATGATAGACCTTATTGCACTGCTTATCACAATATGTGTATGGTCTTTTATATGATATGGTACTAGGGAGGGGGGGTGTCAGCAGATTTGTGACATACTTTTCTAGGGGGTGTTTGGGAAAGTGTGACAAAGTGTGACATGAGGGTGGGGAGGTCTTCAAAATGGCCAAAAAAAGCGTGACATACTAAATGGATCACCCCTAAGTGAGTGAGTAGTGTATTATTGTAGTATTATAGTAAGTTACCTTTCTGACCCCCTATATGCCCAACCAAGGTAAGTTATAATAATCAGTCAATGCTGATTAACGGAGCCTTAGTCATATTGACTAACCTAGTTAGTTATAATATTATTTTGTTTTGAACTAATTATGTGATTGTAATCTTCAGTGAAAATATTTAACCCCATCCAGCAGTCCAACCACTACTATCATTTGTGAGATAGACAATTAGCTAATTTGAATATCAGGTCATCATTTTGACAAATGCCTTAGTCCTTTGCAACATAAAATCCCTACTACCCCTATGCCCAACCTGGATTAGCCCCTACTGCATGACTAAAGTTTTAAACCTATAGGGTATCAGTACCTCCTTTCAGATATTGCAGGTAGGTTCCATGGTAAGGCCACTCCAAATAATATACTTGTTTCCCATCACCAAGTCATGACAAAAATTATCACGAGGGCGCTTTTATTTTTGCTTTTGTTTTTGCTGGTGACCAAGTGGGTGGGTAAATGTGGATCCTCGGCAAACTAAATTTATATTTCAGCAATGAAGAAATTATGGATCAGCAAACATTGTAGATATGCACATTTTCTCTAGCTCATTGCATTCACAACACTGTAAGCTTTGGTTTGATACCAAATATGCCCAAATATTTCCATTTTAAATCATGTTTTTCACTGAAAATTGCAAAAAGAACAGAGAACAACATTTTGGAGATGCGCGCGGTGATGAGAAACACGTATATTATTTGGAATGGTATTAAGAGGGACACAGTATTCCCGTAACAATGAACGTAGGTAGGCGTGGGAGAATTATCATTATTCATTTGTAGTCCCTAGCACATTTGCTCACCCGAGAGGACAGGTAAAGTATACTCCCCTAGACACCTACGATAACCAAGTTAATTCTCTGCCCTTTTCAAAACACAATAAGAGCTGACGCAGCATCTCATTTATCTCTGATTCCTCTATCATGTTTCCACCTACAGACATGTAGTGAGAGGCACCCACAGGGAAAGTAACCTCATCCACATAGCCATTTGTTAACTGTAACAGGTTGTGTAATGTCAGAGGTGTTCTTTGACACCAGTTAGGGGTGCTATTTAACATTGATACTTGTCAGAATGAGGTGACATGCACGGCAGTGCGGCACGGGTGCTACTCATCTGTGCACAAATTACTTCACAGCTTCATGGGACTTGGGAGGGTATCTTATACTCAGCAGTGATACTAGCTTTCATGTTGCCGTGGGTGAATTCCTAATATGGTTTGGATGTAATCTGTGAGAGGATTCTTGCAAGATGATCTGCAATATTGACGGGGAGTTATATTTACCATAATGATAGTGGTATAATTATTCCGGACAATTCAGTGATTTCTGACCAATACTAACTAATGAAGGCTGAGCACCATACCGCCCAGGTCTGGTTAGTGCAGCCACGTTGTCATACTACTTTATTCAGTAATGCTAGGTATGCAAAAGCCATATATCTGCAAGGCATTCGTTTAGATTCATGAAAGTGTAATGGCCTAGACCAAATATTAAATGCCAACTAGTGCAAAATGGACAGGCGACATGGGACCAAGTGACAAATGTCAGGATACATCAAAATATAATGATAAGGAGCATTGCAAACCGGAATAGAGAGTGCTAGTGCAGACATATTAAAGCACTAACGTTGCATAAGGCCTACGTGTATATCACTGATTTAACCAGGCGAATAGACGCATAATTGACCAGGTCCGGGAAATGAAGGGAAACCCTCCCCAGAGCCGTTATTTACACCAGGGTTAATTTTCACAACGCAGGTAGGTGTGAAAACACTGCAGGGCTAGAATAAGCAACGGTTTTGCTTGTAGCATAAACACTACAGGGCTAAAATTTGCAACGGTTTTCTTATAACCCATTTGCTGAATTTTCTATCAATTTGCTGTTAAATGTACATATCCCATAAGATAGATTAGTGTATTCTCTTGAATCATACATGGGGAATAGTGAATCATACATGGGATTGCCATGAAATCACATATAATAAGCTTTTTCTATAGACTTTCCCTCTGTGCTCCTCCACTTCACCCAGTAGGCAGTGAACCCTGCAGTGTTTTCACACCTACCTGCGTTGTGAAAATTAACCCTGGTGTAAAGAACGGCTCTGGGGAGGGTTTCCCTTCATTTCCCGGACGGTTCTAAGGAATGTAACGATAGTATTATATTCCAGTGGGCACAGAGCATTGAATCAACATTGACAAATGGTTGTTAATGTTGACCTAATATTGATTCAAAGTTAATTCAACTTTTAACTGACGGTTTCGAACTGAATTTTGTACCAACTGGGATTTATAGACTTGAATCTCCCATTGATTACGTTATACTGGTTTCCAGTGACATAACATTGAAACATTCCAAAGTAATTCAACAGGTATATGGCCTCCGAATGCCTCATGATCATATGCAAAACTATAACATCCAACTCCCATAACGTTCTGATATTTCGGCCGCTGAGCTTGCTGCGCATTGGCCAATTCTGTGTCAATATTAGTAGTATATAGGAGCATATTCAGCGCGTAGTAAACGGGTGCATCTAGGTCAGTTGACACTTGCAGAACGGAAGTGACCTCTGTCAACCAATCAGAAGCTTCTAAATGACAGGAAGTGACGTCATCAGAGGTCATGACATACTTTACAAGCTTCTGATTGGCTAGTACAATGTCAACATGACCTACTTCACTTGTACACGTGTTGAAGACCACGTGCTTATAATAAATGTCAACAATGACACGTGTTTAAGACCACGTGGTTGAAATAAATGTCAACAATGACATTGAGTAATGCCGTCACATGCTAAAGACAAACACAAGGCAAGAAATATTATTTTGGTTACTTTATTCACATTTTATACTTTGTACAGTTCTTGCACACAAACAAGTCATGACCATTCCCTGCAATGTTACACATGATGCAGAAAGAACGATTGGTTGTGAAACCTTTCTGGCCTTTCCAAGAAACACCTCGAGTATTCCAAGTACTCACCCAACCAGTCCCCATCTTCACAATTTTAGATAGTTTCACATCAAACAATGACTGAGCTAGAAAGTATTCGCGATTGTTTCTCACACCTGGAGTCAGGGCATTCAAGTAATCAGTTTTGAAACTGACTTCATACGAGAAATGCTGTAACACGGCTGTGAGAGACAAAGCTTTCAACTCTAGAGTAGCTTGCAGACACGTGAAACACACATTGTAAGCGATATCTGAAGGGTTCATCGGAACATTACACCTACAGAATGCGCCTATAATAGGTGATTCACGTAACACTTCGTTGAACTCCATGAAGCTCTTGAAACTCCCTAGAGTGTATCTAGCATAGTGTCTGGGGCAAGTCAGAGAGTTATGCATTTGATACACAGCAATGGTGAAATCTGCAACGAATATAGGCAGATTCAATGTGGATTGCTCTATACACTGAGTGTATGCATCCCAGAAAGCTTCATGGAAATCTCTGTACACATGTATACTGGAAAAACAGCGCTCAACAACATCAGGTAAGGTTCCTCTAAAATAGCTAATATTATTTACAGGTATGAACTCCCAGAAGAAATGACCTCTACAACCACAAGTCAAAGCTGTGTCGAAGTTACGAGGTGACACTGGTTTTACATGAGTTGTAATGCGTGGAGGTGTATGAACATTTTTCTCACTTTCACGTGGTGAGAGAGTTGGTGCTGAAGCATCAAGTCTAGAACTACAACTACCATATATAGAACTGTACATACTGACAGAGTCAAGGATATCGTCTATTTTTGACGTCAACTTGCTGTCAGCCATTGTATATATTTCTTGACACTAATCAGAAAAAAATAATTTTCTCTGATGAATTTGACGGACAAAGAGAGTTTAGTAAAGTAGTCTGAAATCAGTCAGTGGCGTCTTTGTAACAACTCTCTTTTCACGCCTGCTTTTTATTTTTTGGTGTGATACAGTTCACTTTTTTTTGTTATTTTACGAGCTTTTTTTTAGCGATATAGTTCACTAGGAGAGAAATTGAGGTGAAACATTCGGAGAGAAATTGGATAATTTCCTCGAATGTTCAACTATAATTTCTCTCTCTTTCTCTTTATAGAAGCTGTATTATTTACATTTTTATGAAAATTTTTCATGAAAATTTTTCTCTTTTCTTCTTTTTTTTTTTTTACTATATAGTTAGTACTACTTAATTTCCAATTATGGAAATTTTTTCTTTTTCTTCACAGAAAATTTTCCTTTACTCCTTCTTTTTTTACTATATAGTTAGTACTACTTAATTTCCATTTGTGGAAATTTTCTTTTCTTCACAGAAAATTTTCCTTTTTCTCTTTAACTATTTTCTCTTTTCTTTTTTACTGTAGGAAAATACTGTTAGTTTTTTTACTTTTTTTGAGTGATACAACTCACTTGTCTTTATCACACACAAACACAAACACACACACACACACACACACACACACACACACACACAAACACACACAGAAAGAGAGAGTCATATATCTAAAGGTTCAGTGCTGACACCATCTTCACATACTATTCTCTTAATGTACTGGTAATTTAGACCTTGCTTGTTCTGAGAGTATGTAGTGACGTGATGGTCTATAACTCTGAAACCTCTGTTTGTCACTACATGAGTCTTTTCTGTTTTCAAAACGTTCTGATAATTTGTCTCAGTAAGATTATTCTGCCTCTGGATAACTCCTTTGCAACTAGTCTTATTCCCTGTCTCACTGACACACATGTAACATTTAGGGTTCAAAGATGTCATAGCGTCTCCTTCCCACTCTATCTTGAACAGACCTGGAGTTCGCTTGTCAAACACCAGGCGGCGATAGCAACACGGTGGTTGTACCCATGAGTAGTTGTGTGTTCTGCATTGAATGTACGTCTCTCTATGTTCGGGATTATCACAAGATTCAGAAGGTAACCACTTGTGGCGCTCTCTGAAGTATTGCTCACGCATATCAGGTTTGACAGCTTCGTCTAAATTCTTTTTAGACAATGCAAAATAAAAACTGTCAGTGTCCATTTCACACATTTCAAAGTCTTTTGAGTCAATGAACTTCAACAAGAAGTCGTAGTAGAACGCTAACATTTTCAGTTTAGCATACTGGTATACCATGAACCCAATCTGAACAGGTAAGTCGTATGTGATACTAGTCGGGAGAGATGACATTTCTACAGTGTTCTCACTGATGTCATGCACTTGTTGTACTGACCAGTGCAGACAATGTCGACTAGCAAAATCTGGACTTACATATTTAGTATTCAAGAAATTCTGCTTGTTACATATAGTCTTACCATATGAACTGTTACCTAACAGTTTATACAAGTCAGACAAGATCTTGCAGTCAACATTCTCATCTCCTTTCCGTCTAGCTGCTGTCACTTCTTGCACAAAAGGTCTGAAAGTTTCTTCAGGTGTGTATTGAACTAACAAGTGCACTTTGCTAACTACTAAACCTTTCTCTAGATACCACTTAAGTAACGGAGTACCTAGTAGAAGACCTGATCCATGGAAACTACCTATCAACTGTCTCTGAGGTTGGCGCAGTTTCCCTACACTTTCTAGATAACTTTTCATATGGTCACCTACATCTTCTTTGCTGACAAGAATGTTCTTGAAAACGGGTGTCATTTCAGCAAAATATGGTTTGAGATGTTCAGGTGTGTGAATATCTACTTGAATCAACCCAAACACTGAACCACTTTTCACACCTTCTATTATCTCAGCTTGACTCATCTTACCAGCTGAAGACGGTCTATTAACACTCCATTCAGGTTTCAGTTTCAAACACTGAGTGTTTTTTCGTAATTTGATCCACTGACATTCATATTGTTCTACTACTGTGTAACCTAAACTTTTCAGATACAGAGTTACAGCAGCTGTTTTAGTAGAACGCTCTTCTATCCATTCCCGACCCTTCGTACTAGTCATCAATGTCTTGTTGATCTGACATGTATGACCATGCCAATAGCAACCGTGGAACTGATATATCAATTTACGATCAGGGACTATCACATCTACTCTTATACGCTGACTACCTACACTGACTTCACCATAGTTGTATTGATGTAAAATAGGTACTTTGTCTACTATAGCTCTGTAACGGAGCCATTCTACAGCTGAGTAACTGATTTGCTGACTGAGAACAGGCTTGAAATCATCTTCGTGACGTCTCACTACATAGAAACCTGTACAATGAGCTTCACCCATACATTTCAAGTACAAACTATTTGCATCTACTCCTAAAATGTGATCACACTTTTTACTCTCAACTCCATACTTACGCTCTCTTATTCTAGTTATACCACTACGATGGTGTCTGTGGAATATTATAGCAGGTCCACCAACTAAATTCTTTCTCAGTAAGTTGTGGACTTCTTTTTCATGATGTGAAAAGAGAACATAAGGTGTCGCATTCAACTCAGTGTTCTGAAAGAGGAACTTCAAAGTCAAACCTGGAAGTGTCAAACCATCTTTGAACATGTCGACACTCCTTTCTATGAAGAACTTGCTATGTTCATTTATAGCTCTGACAAATGGAGCTACATCTAAATTGTTATAGTACACTAAGTAGTCTTTCATTGTTTTCATTTTTTCTTTCACCCACACTTCTTTACAGCTTCTATACTCAGCTTGAGTTATACCTTTCCCAGTCAGAGAGCTATAGAAACTTCTCCTAGGTGGGAGAGTTGTGTTATCTAATTTTCGGACATTGTCCATCCACTCATAAGGAAAAAAACCTTTCTCTGTGTCTTTCAAAAAAGCTTTCAAATAACTAGCGTAATTATAACCTGGAGCTAGATAGTTCACCATGTCTAAGAAGACTAAGTGCTCAGTGTATACAGCAATGTACTGGTTGCACCTTTTTATAGTCGTCATAGGTTTCTTTTCTCTTTCTGAGAAGAAAGTGTGGAAGCTTCTCTTTATTAGATTTAAGTCATATCGACCTGAGTTAAAACCTACTACAGGTACTCTGTTCATATAAGCTGTCAGAGCTTGTTTAGCTCTGACGACAGGTGATAAATTATACTTACTTTTCTCTAACTTAGCAGCTTTCAAAGCTGCACTCTCTAACCTTTCCTCTTCAGCTTGCAGAGCATCTAGCTGATCTGTCACTACTTTAAAACGCTCTCTGACACATTCACTTATTTCACAAGCTAACATATCTATGTACCCTAATACACGACTGACTAAGTCATCATTTTCCCTGTTACTCTCTCTGACAAAACACACTGGTTCTGTATACCCTGGAAAGTCACTAGCTACACTAGCAGACAGTGGTACATGATCTAACTCAAAAGTTGTGTTACAACTTTTCTCACCGTTCTTTACAAAATAACTTTCAAAGTCGAAAGCAATCTTATATGGGTATATCTTTAAGTGAGCAGGTGTATGTACACCTAGCTCACTCAACTTCTGAAATATAGTTCTACTAGGTTTGTACACACCCCCTTTGTATATAAATCGTACTTTAGTACAGTCTTTTGTTACAGCAGTGTGTCTCTTCAATAGATCTATGCAACTTTCAAAGCTCTCAGAGTTCTTAACTAAGAAGTAAGGGTCTTGATGGTCTTCACTGTCATAAAAAACTGAAGAGTTGTTAGCTGAAGCATGAAAATACATGACTCTTTGCTCAGCGTCTTCAGTGCAAGTCAAAATTCGACCAAAAGACACAGCTACTCTATAACTGTATAACTGGTTCTCATGTATAGCTCTGAGAGCTGTCACTATCTCACTCACTCCTTGATCAGATTCAAAAGTAGTTAATCTGACGTTATATATAGCTTGTACACAACCTAACACAACTAAACCTTGACCTATCGATCTGAAATTTGATTTGTAATATTCTAAGAAAAGAGAGTTTTTCTCAATCTCTTCAGGTAAAACTGTTTCACTAGAGAAGACTTCTCTCAAGCAAGTCTCTGAAGTACACAAGTTCTTACTACTGTTATGTATAGTAACTTGTCTAGGAATTCTAGGTGCATTACACCGAATACAACTGATAGTATTCACGTGTCTATGCATTTTAAAAACTCTTCAGATATACACTCTCTCCTTCTTTTTTTTCTTTCCTTTTTTCCACTAAAACATACTGACTAACAAACAAGCAGACAGACAGACAGACAGACAGACAGACAGACAGATAATGCAAAGAATTTACAGCCCTATCAATACAGTGTTGAGGAACCTTACAACTGATGTAATTTAATTGTTGAGCACTCACCTAATCAGTCTCATCGCAAGTGGTAACACCTCTGTAAAAGTTCTTGTCACTCTCCAGCATCGGCCCAACACGTTCCAGTATGTCTTTGATCGTGTTGACAGTCACCGTGTACCCACAGTGTATTGGGCTTGTTGTTGCTCGACCTGCCGGCAGCGCTTTATCCATTTCTTCCACGTACGACGACGTTCCGATGTGGATCTTAGGTTGTCCCCTGTAGAGGTTGACTAACACACCTGTGTGTTTGACAGGGTTGTCTAAGTAGTTCAGATAGTTCTGGACTGCTGGCGCTCCTTTCTTGGCTTCTTCTTTAATCCTGTCATAGTTCTCTATGATAGATTTGCTCTGGTAGAAGAGCCCTCTGAAGTCGTTTGCCCGTAAGTTGACGCGCCTCTCGTAAGGCTTGTTCAAATATTGCCTTATTGAGACGCCACTGATGAAGGGGAGCTTGTATACTTCAAGCAGCGTGCATGTATCCCCAGGTGGGTAGAAGAGTTGGTCAGGAACAATGCTACCTTCGGCTTGTTGAGATGGGAAACCAAACCGACTAGGCCACTTCTCACCAGTCAAAGGGACTATGCGGAAGTTAGCCAGCTTAGACCCAACTTTCTTGGATCCATTCCTCGGCGGAAGCGGTGTCACAACAGCAGTAGCAACCGTAGATTGGGAAGTAACACTTCCCACACCAGCCTTTGCAGCACGTGCAGCAGCTGCAGCTACAGTAGCCACACTCTTGGTGTACTTTCGCTTTTTTTTTTTTTCAACAACTGCTTCTGGCTGAATCTGTGGAGATGGACCTCTTTTAGTAGCAGTCGTCACGCCCTTGGGAGGATTCACTTCACCACTTGTGTCACCTACTACTCTTGAGTAGTACTCATCCGTGACTACTGTAGCTTCCCCGTTGATGACGACGACAGTGTCGGTCAAGCCAGGAGTGATGACGGCCCCGGCACTATCCCTCACTACAATGTCGGCTGGTACAGCTGTAGTGACAGGTGAGGAAGGTGGCGCACAGCGTCCTTCAGCTTCAGCTTTCTGGAACCACTCATCTAGTACTTCATTCAAGTCGTGCCCGATGATTTCACCTTCTTCTACTTCGTCCTCTGTCAAGTCGATGACGATTGGCGTACTGGGTCGAAGTATCTCATCACCAGTCAAGTCGATGATGACTGGAGGAGTAGCGGCAGTAGGAAGAGCTCCATTGCCTCGGCCCACGGGCATGACGTGTGACAGGGTCTGGTAAGTGAGGACATCTTGGGGTGGTTCAGGGTTGCTGAAGCTTGTAGAGCTCAAAGCTGGTGCTGACTTAGATACATCACGGTCCAGTACGCCAGTGGAAGGAGCCAGCATGCAGTCCAGATCGTGATGTAACCCCAAGATAGCTGCACTCTGCTCTTCAGGTGTACTTGGACGATGAATCCACTGTACTTCATTGCTCACTGTAGGAGGTATCTCCACAGAAACGTCCAGAACTAAGTTCTTGCTCTTAGCTACTTTAGAACTCTTCTTAGAGCTCTTGTTGCCAGCAGACCGCATCCTAAACTAAAACAGTTAGTTTTGTAGAAGTTGAAAAGTAGAGGCAGCGTGTAGAGTGGCAGGTGTAGAGTAGAGTAGTCGTCACAGTTGAGCAGTTCAGGAGCGGTTTGATTTCAACTGAGCAAATCAAGGGGTATATATACTAATTTTACTGAGAACGATTGTCAAACGTTGTCACACGTTTGTTGAACGACAATAGACGAACATTTGACGTCTGACATTTTTTTCATATTTCATCTCTAATTGTTATTGTACGACAATTATACGCACATGTCACTATAGTAAAGCACTAGGCTGAGTTTAGATACAATGTATCTTTATCAACCACACTACATAAATAAGCACGGGATAACCCATAACAGACTGGTGCTTCTGCGGAGAGCAAAACAAAAAGTTGAAAAACAACAGTTGGAAATGTGAACTCTATTCAGATAGCACAGTGGCTGTCAGCTGGATGGGGCGTTGCAACATAAAAGGAACGTTCATGAATGTTGTATCTTATACTACACTTTTCAAGATGAAAAAATATAAATACAGTCTAAATTTTTTTTTAAACTTATTATATGATTGACAAGTTTGAAGGTGAAGTTTACATTTTCTTCTTGACGTTTATTTGAAAGATTTTCGTTCAAGTGAGTTAATTTGTGAACACTACTTTTCTAGAGAGGGTGGGGGAAACGATTAGTGTACATTGAAAACAACCGGCTGTGATCAGATTCAAACTGAGCAGCTCTGAGACAACATGTCCAGTGCAGCTTGTACACCTCTACCGATTTCACTCAGCACTAAACACAGGCGGTCAGCTTGGGAGTTCATTTCAGACGTCAAGAGTGGAGTAGAGACTGGTGAGGAAAAGCAGTTGTTCAGATATTGTCCTGAAGAGTACATCAGAGATAGTTACATACCTCCAAATTTAGATTTTTCAAATTGTTTTCTGCATAACAACACGACTCCCATAAATGCTAGTAGTCCTTCTCTCAAGAAGTTCATAACTAGTTCTACTGGGAAAGCTACTCAATCTGAAGTAGTGAGTAACGTGTTACTGCTAGTTTCTAAGTTACAACACAGTGTAACTTCTCATAGTGTAGTAGCTTCAGCTATCAACTTTCAAAAATGTAGGACGAAACCCTACTTCAAAATTAATCAGCTCGAATCACACCAGCTGGGAAATTCCGTGTTCATCTCTACGAGTATGGTACATGGCTTAATCAAGCACACAGTATCAGCTCCTGACAAGATAACACGTGCTAAATACTCTTCAGATCGGTTTTTGTATGAAAGAGCATACAAGACTGAGATTGGACACAATGCAAACGGGTGTTGTCACGTTGTAAGAGTAGTTGTACAACGTTGTCAAAACCCTACTCTACTGTGCCAAGGAGTCTTGTATGAACTGGTGACAGCCTTTCCAACTCAATCCTTCTCCCCTAACTGATGAAAAAAAAACCTTGACCAATAGTCTATTAGATGCTTCACAAAAAAATAAAAAAAGTGAAAAAAAGGTATAGGTGTACTAACAAACTAACTCTGGTCTCTCATATATTGAGAGACCCCCCTTCAAACTGTCACTCTACTTCTTAAAAATTTTACATGCACACTGTGTTTTAAACGGTTAGTTGTCAAGTCATAAATCACTCAGAGTATATAGGGTCGTGTAAGTGCACTCACTCATTCAAACGACCTTTCAACGTCATCATGAAGACAGCTCACGACCTCTACACGCTAGTTAAAGCTAGATACCCTGAAGACGAGTTAGTATTACAGTATGTGTGTGAAAGAAAAGAGTCTGTCACATGCACTGTAAAAACTTTACAGTACATTTTCAATCATTTCAAACAGACTTTAGAGCATAGGAAATGGTTGTATTACACTTGGGTTCTGCTAAGTGATAGCTTCAATGAGAGTGAAGCTAAATGTATAGACAAGTTGATAATGAAGCACGACTTGTCTAAGTTTTCAGCTGTAGAAGCTGTTGGATACGGGTGGAAGTTTGGCCGCCTTAAGAGTTCAAAACCTCTCAAGAACTCTGACCACCTTGCAATGTGGGAATCAGCGCTGAAACATCACTACGCAAACAACCCTCATCATCCTCAGTACCACTCTAATCAAGACATGCCGACACATTACTTGTTAGAGAGTATCATAGACATGCTAGGTTGTCGGCTTCAAAGGAACTTAGCAGGTCGTTCAGATTTGAAAGTAGAAGACATTTTCAAAATCCCAGATACGTATCTAGAACGTTACACTGAAGCAGACAGACACAGAGTTAAAACTTATTTAAGTCAGTGGGAGCGTGATATTACAACGTCCCCTCATCGTAGTGGTTTAGCGCTCAGAATGTTATTGTAAACACTCTGATAAAAAAGTGAAACGTTAGTGCATCGTATAGAGTTGGGTGGGGTGGGGGGTGTGTATAGTATTAGCATAGGGTGTATGGGGTGGGGGCACCCCTCTAGTGTGAAATGGATAGGGGGTCGAGGAGTTCGAACTCAGAACGTTTTGCATACTCTTTACACGATTTCCCTACGTATTCTAGTCTAAAGAGCTATATAACAGCTCTCCCTAACCTACAACACCCCATACAACACTCTACCTACCTACCTGCCTGTCTACTCCTTCACACACTCACTCATCATGGCAGATTTCAATTTAGTAGTACCTGTATCATCATTCTTCAAAGGAGAGCCGTTAGGATACTTACCAGACGCTATGCTACTGAAAATAAGTAGTAAGTTGCCGACATCAGATTACATACGGTTAGGTTCATACCTCAAAGTGAACTTGAAGGACATGGGATATCTCAGTTGTGAGAGAAGTGTCATAACTCAAGCTAGAGAAATGTTCACTACTTGGTACCAGAAAAGTTGTACTACTAGGTGGAAGGAACTAGCAGACGCCTTGGAAGAATCTTACCGTATGGACCTCATCCAATTCTCACGTGAGTACATGGACAAGCATGACATGTGGGATGGCTTAGAGAGTGGAGACATGGAGTGGAAAGTGCAGAAATATTTCTCTCTTTTAGCTGAGCTCTGCCCTAGAGACTGGAAGACCATAGGGATCTACTTAGGGTTGACTTCTCATGAACTAGCTTTCATCTCTCAACCTGTGCCTTCTGACAGAACTGTCAAGAACCCTGTCTATGAAGTGTTGAGAGCTTGGAAGTACAACGAGACGTCTGAGCCTATGGCTCTGATGAAAGTGTTGCAAGACGACATGGGTCGCAGCGACGTCGCAATGTATGTTCAAGGGTTGTATGCAGCTGTACCCAAAGACATAAAAGTGAGCTGTGTCACTCCAGTGTTGACCACTCTCGTCTGATCACTGAACTAAGATGGACGTCTCTAGCACTGTGGAATCTGTTGAATTCGATCCTAGACTACAGTCACCTTTCACTATGCTAATAGCTGGACCTACATCGTGTGGTAAGAGTCGTCTAGTATTCGAAGTGATAAATAACGTGAAGACTCTCGTCACACCTGAAGTACACGATATAACTTACTGCTACAGCCAGTGGCAAGCAGAGTTTGAAAAGTTGAAAAGTGCAGGTGTGAAATTCAACGAAGGTCTTCTTACAAGAGATGAACTTTTCAACTCTAGTCGAGATACTAGTAAACACTCGATGCTCATCATAGACGACTTGTTAGACCCAGAATATGCACCTATAGCTAAAGACCTCTTCATCAAAGGTTCTCATCATATGAACATGAATGTAATATTCATTACTCAGAACTTATTCTTTGCTAACAAAGACTTCAGGACTCTCACTTTGAACAGTCATTATCTAGTTATTTTTAAAAACCCTCGAGATATGAGTCAGATAAGTTATATATCTAGACAAGCTTTCCCAGCGCAACCATCTTTCTTGACTCAGGTATATAACAAAGAGACTACAGCTAAACACTCATACATAGTGTTGGACTGTAAGCAGAGCACACCTGACAACTTGCGAGTGAGGAACAGTATAACAACACCTTGGAACAGCGTAGTATTCATTCCTACTGGGAAAAAGCAGAAGAAATGAAGGGCAGTACTAAGCGTAAGCGTGCTGAGAGTCTTAAGCGCCGTCAGAGAAGTGCTTACTACCAAAAGTTAGTTTCTTTACGTCGTCATTACTCTCTGTTGAAACATATAGCTAAATGTAGTACTACAGACTGTCAACATTTAGTGAGAGGTCTCAGTGAAGAAGTGATCAGACTAATGAGTGTCATATGTGTCAATGTAATGAACAAAACCTTGACACCGAACTCAATTCACGCAGTCAAGAAGTTATCGCCGTACAAGAAACAGCTGAGAGCTATAACAAAACCTAAGATTACTGTCATAGCTAAGAGACGAATACTACAGCAGAAAGGTGGCTTCATAGGTGCACTACTGGGTGTAGCACTACCACTTATTACTAGTCTCATAGGATCAGCTGTCAAACGGTAGTCATGTCTTACACACGTATGGCTTTAGTGAGACCTGATTTAGTGGGTAGAAGCGACACCCCCATTTCTTCTACTACTAACACTGACCCGCTACCTAGTGCAACACTCGCGTCTTCTGCTCCAGCTGTGCTACCAGACCCTCAAACTCAGTTCTATGAGAGTCAACTAGTCAGAGAAAAACTATCCCCACACAGTAGTCTAGTGGAGATATTGAGTCACTTACAGAAAGAAGCAACTAGAGTATTGAATGACTCTCAGTTGAACACTAGTGAGAGACTCAGTAGATACAACCAGCTCATGACTAAATCTTCTATACTATACAAAAAAGCTAAAATTGTGAGTCGAGCTGCTTCTTCTATGAACCCTAGAAATATTACTCGACAACGTCACAAAAGAGGTAGGAGAGGGGAAGAAGCAGACGATGAAGCTACTTCAGGCGATGATGACAATATGTTTTCTACTACTAGTCATCAAACTCCAACTCCAAGTTTACCTAGTGCTAGTGGAGACGATGAATATGAGTCTCAAGAAGAAGAAGAAAGAGAAGAAGAAGACACAGGACCTATAGGTAGACAAGGTGTCATGGTGATGGATGCTTTAATTCAAAGGCGTGTACCTACTACTTATCAGAAGACTGCTATGAATCTGTATAGACACTTAGCAGACTCTGACAAAGGTAGAGGTACTATCAACTGGACTCCTAGTGGTGAACTAGTAGTGCACGGGCGGCGTATACAAGGGAGTAACATCATTGATCTACTAGGTGATGCAGCTCGGAAAAATAGTCTAACTAAGAAGCAACCTCCCATAGGACAAAAGTACTTCATCGCAGCTGTTAAAAGGTTGAACCCAGACCTCAAGTTCGTCAGAAACAAAGAATCTTTCAAGCGTGTTAGTTCTATGACTGGCTCCCCCTTCAGAAGACGTTCATATAGTGTAACACCAAAGCGTAAACGTAAAGCTAATACTGCACAGAGTGGTACTGGTATAACATCTCGTCAACTAGCAAAGTTATGGCGGACAAAGCTTTGAAGAAAGCTGTAGTAGATCGCTATACTTCAGTCAGAGAACCTGGAAGTTTCACTAGCGTGAGTAAATTGCGACACCATCACTTTAAGAAGACTGACTTAAAAAACATTGCTGAAGCTTTAGAAGATGTGGATGCTTACACTAGACACAAACCTTACAAGAGACGGTTCACAAGACACAAGACTCAGACTTGGGGTATAGATAGACAATGGCAGTTAGATCTTATTGACATGAGAGAGTCTTCACGTGAGAACAAAGGGTACCAGTATATTTTAGCTGGTATAGATGTCTTCTCAAGATATGGCTTTGCTCAACCTGTCAAGAGTAAGAAAGCTGTAGATGTATTAGAAGCTTACAAGAAAATGACTGAGAGTAGACAACCTGTTAAAATCCAGACTGACAAAGGAAAAGAATTTTTGAACCAAACTTTCAGAAGTCATCTAGAAGAAAGGGGTGTGGAATTGTTCACTGGAGAGAACGATGACGTGAAATGTGCTATAGCTGAACGATTTAACGCCACACTGCAAGGTAAGCTGTGGCGTTGCTTTGCTTACTTCAACAACTACAAGTGGACAGGCATACTTCAAGATCTAGTCCACTCTTACAATAGTACTGTGCATAAGACACTAGGTGCAGCTCCAGTCGACATCACAGACAAGAACTCTGATGCTCTGTTCTACAGGCTATATGAACAACCACCAGACAAGAGGACTGTGCCCAAGTTACTTTTGAAGAAAGGTTCTAAAGTGCGCATGCTTGCTAAGAAGCGCGCTTTCAACAGAGGTTACGAACCTAACTGGACTGAAGAAGTATACACTATAGATTCTGTCAAACCTAAAGGATACCAACTGAAAGATGAACTAGGAGAAGAGATAAAAGGAACTTTCTACCAGCCTGAAGTTCAAAAGGTCCATGTCCGTCAAGGGAAGAGGTACGACATAGAGGAAGTAGTGAAGTACAGAGGCTCAGGTCGTAAGCGTCAAGCATACGTCAAGTGGAAAGGTTACGGAGATAAGTTCAACACGTGGGAACCTGCTAAGAACGTGAAAAAATGGCGTTCACAATGACACTACCTAGCAACTCGTCTATGAAAGTTTTCCCAGACAACACTCTGACAACTTACAACACATTGTTACCTGAGTATGTATCTTCTAGTACTCCAATGGAGTGTGCTCTGCAAGAAATAACGTGTCCTACTAGTTGGTACAACGTAGAATGTGAGACATTGTTGTTCATAGAAGGTGAAACAGACTCAACTATACCCAAGAGCGTCATGAGTGCTAAAAGACTACAAGAAGCACTACATAAGCGAAGCTCAGACTTTTTTCCTTACACAGCGAACGATCCTGTGTTGAATAGGAAAAGTTCAAGTATACACGACAGCGTAGCTAAGAAGTGTCTACAGCGAGGTGTAGAGATCAAACGCTCTAAACAAGTACCAGTACGACAACCTACAGCGAGACTTAGTGTAGAATCAGACCCAAGCTCTGGAGAAGTAGCGCGACCTGCGCCGCCACCTAGTGTCGAATCGGACAGCGAAACCGAAACTGAACCAGACCCTTTAGCAGAAGTGCCGCCATCTGGTGCAGACAGTATCACTTACAGAATAGTACGCGGTTTGAACCCTGAGAACCGTGCGAGTGCAGCAGTCTCAGCTGTGAGAGATTCACTCAACTTAAATTACACAGAAAAAGCAGCATTCATAAACGGGCTTACTACTAGAGAGTCAGAAGTTTTGACTGAGGAAGAACTCAGAGTAGTGAAAATAGAATTAAAGTTGAAGTATTTAGATAAACTAGTCAACACTTTTCAATTCCCAGCAGTCCGGACATATACAGCTTTCTCTCTGCAAGGTGTATATCTACAAGACAACAGTGACTTCATAAATTATCTGAACAAGTGTATAAACAGGAAACACCCTAGTATCATCAAGAAACTGAGGACACACCACAAGAACAATAAATCTAACGTGTTCACATACAACAGGTATACAATGAAGTGTATTGTAGCTCTACCCCCTGATGTTGTGATACAACTACCAGTTAACTTAGGTGTGCAGTTAGGATTCGGAGGTGGAGTCTTCTTGATGAATAAAACTGAAGGTCAAGCTGTAGTAGACTTGAAGTTCAGAGCTCAGACTGTGTATGTATACTCTGATATAGTGAAACATAACATTGTTGGAGACAAGAGAGCACCTCTCTTGAGAGTTGTAAACATTAATCCACTGCTAGGTGACACACAGACTGTCACTTTCCAACCTTTGATGTACCAACCTGTGAGTAAGAGCAGCTTCAGACAGATCGCGATCTACTTAAGAGACAGCACAGGTCGTCCTATACCATTTGAACGTGGAGCAGTGACTGTAGTACTAGCTTTTAAGCCTATAAGCAACCACATATAGTAACAGTATGCTTCAGCGCTTTGGCCCACCTCCATACTTAGCCCCTAGAGGGGAGTATGGTGCTTACTATGCTAAATCTCAGTTTGGTCACGGTGTTCTACCAGCTTTCGGTGGAGTAGCTAGGCAACGTGGTCATGGTATTGGATCTATCATATCAGGATTACTGCGAGGAGCTGTCCCCCTTTTGAGCACTATTGGTCGTAAAGTTGCTAAGACAGCTGGCACAGCACTACTCTCTACAGGTGCAGGAGTACTTTCAGATGTCATGGCTGGAAAACCACTCAAGAAGAGTGTAAACAAACATGTCAGAGGTCAAAGCCAAGCTCTATTGAAGAGAGCTCATTCTTCAGCTCAGAACTACATAAACAGAGTGTCTCAACCGACTCCAGCCAAACGCCGTGCGACAGTCCGACGTGCAGGACGTATTAAGCAGCAGACAGGCAAAGGGCGCAAGAAGAAGAAGCAGAGTCGTGCTAGCAATAAAGCACTACTGTTCTAATCATGAGTCTGTTACATCCTCATGGCCAGACATGTGCTGTAGGAGAGTTAGATCTCCATGCAGTAGGAGTGACTCAAAAAGACATTCTGAAAAGTCAGACAGTCACTAAGACAACTAACAATGCTTTGACTGACCACACTGACTCTTTCGACTTTACTTTTGAGCCAACTACTCTGTACACAGATTTGAGTGAAGCAGAGTTGTACTTGGAAATAGAAGTTGTAGATGCTGCTGGGACACGTCTAGCAGTAGGTGACGAAGCTGCACCTGTGAACAACATAGGCCACTCCCTCTTCTCTTCTGTTCAACTGTTGATCAACGGAGAGAAAGTGACAGGGAACAATGAAGACTATGCACTGAAATCGACATTGTTAGACTTAGTAGGAACTGAAGTGAACGACAAAACTACTCGGTTGAAGGGTCTACAGAAGTGGATGATGGACACAGCTGGCCACATGGAAGGACGAGTTGCTGCTAACACGGGTTTCGTTGCTCGCCGGAAAGAGTTCAGTGCAAGACGGACTCACGGAGTCATCATCAGACCCCACATCGACCTCCTCAAGCAGTGCAAGCTCTTCCCTTCACATTGTGAGTTCAAGTTCATATATGAACGTAGCTCTCCAGCTTTCTACATGATGCAAGCTGCAGACTTGGACTTCAAAGTGAAGATCACTAAAGCTGAGATGAGCGTGCGCCAAGTGACTGTGAGAGACGAAGTAGCTGAAGTCCACAATAAAACAGTGATGAACCCTCAGTTCGGGCCATTCAACTACACTCTGACGAGGTGTCGAGTCACTAAACACACTCTAGACGGAGGGTCACAAGAGTACAGTTGGACTCAACCCGACACAAGCCAGATCCCGACCCGTGTCCTACTAGCTTTAGTCAAAGAGACTGCAGCGTCAGGCACTAAAAGCGAGAACCCGTTCAACTTCCAGAACTACTCAGTGAGAGAAGTAGGTCTGAAGTATGATGACCATAAATATGAAGTGAAGACTGACTTTGCTGCAGGGAACTGTGTGAAAGCTTACAGGAACTTGTTCAGAGAGACAGGTCTACTAGCTGTAGGTCAAGATTGTGGTCTCAGTTTAGAACAGTTCCAATCAGGGTACACAGTCTTCGCTTTCGACCTGACTCCAGACAGGACTCCTGAATGCCCACGCATCAACTTAGTGAAGCAAGGGAAGTTGACTGTGTCTCTGAGGTTCAACGCCCCTACAAATCACGCCATCTCAGCTGTCATCTGTGCTTTCTACGACAACAACATCCAACTCACAGCTGACAGACTACCAGTCACAGACTACCACATGGCCTGAGAAGATGAAGACTTCACAACTGAACACTGTTCTTAGCCAACACCCTCACACTCGACGATACTTCCTAGGTACTTTCCCTAGTGATGAGTGCCCTGCTGAAGCAACACCTCTGACTTGCTTTGTCAGTAACACACACCCCCACACACAACCTGGACAACATTGGATAGCTTTCTATGTTCAGAGTGATGGAGTAGTGTACTATTTCGATCCTTATGGTTTACCCCCTATGAGTGTATATCACAGAGCGTTCTTGAAGAAATCGTCAGACAAGCGTGGGACGTTCAACAAGCAACAACTACAAAGTTTATACACTAAGACTTGTGGAGCTCATTGCATCAACTTCTTGATAGAAACATGTCGAACCCAAGACCCTCAACACACTCTACACAACCTTCTCCAACTGCCAACCAACCTGACCGATCGAATGGTCCAGCCATACATGAGTCTATACTAAAGTCTCTAGAGCAAGAAGCTGCAAGTACTAAACACAACTTACTTGCAGACAGCACTCAGAGAGAATTAGACGTGATCGACGGGTTGAAGAGTAACGCTGATGTCATGGATAAAATAATTGATATGATCAGTCAGCTCATGTACAGAGTGAGGCAACTAGAAGAAGTTCAAGACAAGGCAGAAATGGAGAAAACTAAAACTGGAGGAGGGTGTGGGTTGAACTGTGCCAATAACTCATTCACTTTGTAACTGCTTTGCTTTTTGCTTTGTGTGAAATAAAAAAAGAATGAAAAAACAAATTGTGTCGTGTATCTGTGTATATACCAACGGTATTTATCGAATACTAAAGTTAGTATTCCATCTGCATGTGACGGTATTACTGAAATGTCATTGTTGACATTTGAAAGCCACGTGGTGTATAGCACGTGGTGTATACCACGTGTATGTGTTTACAAAGTTAGTAGGTCATATTGACATATATTAACCAATCAGAAGCTTGTAAAGTATGTCATGACCTCTAATCTAGGTCAGTGACGTCACTTCCTGTCATATAGAAGCTTCTGATTGGCTCTTAAAGGTCACTTCCGTTCTGCAAGTGTCAACTGACCTACTTGCTACCGTTTCTTACGCGCTGAATATGCTCCTATATACTACTAATATTTTAGAATAATATTTTAATGAGCTAGACGTCTGGTATTGGTTGAATTCTCTAACACATTCATAATTATGTACACGCGTTGGAAAAGCCAATATAAAGAGGTTCTTTAGCGTTCATTGTTCAAGTATAAGCCTTTAGTAAGACTTTAGCGTTTTATTGCAAAAGCGTAAGAGAACGCATGGAATATTAGACTTTCAGCTCATTGTTGAAGATAACAAACATTTGAGATGGCTAAACCCAAAAGTCCAGAGGCCAAATCCCAGGTAGAGAGTTGAATGCTATAATTTGGAATTATGTTTGGAAAAGTTCCTCAAAACTGTCCGTACGACTTCGAATAATCCAAAGATTGCAGTATATGAAAACAGAAAAGGCGATAATAAATATTTTGGGATGAACATGAAATTGAGTGAGCCGAATGGGTAAATATGAGTGTATGGGGAATTGTAATGTAAATTATTGCAACGCCGTCCATTCAATCATCTAATGGCCTGTATTAATATTTGAAGTCCCATGACTCATTTGCTAATTTTACAAACTAGATCCATTCAACAACAGCCCTCCATCTATTCAGCCCTCGAGCGTCGGGCTCGCAGAGACCTTTTTTTTTTTTTTATCTCGCTGGCCTTGAAAAATGTCATTTGGGACTTAACCACCGGCCCTATGCCATGGTAGTATGCAATTTTGCAAGTATGTGCTCTCTGAGATAGTGGCTAAGGAGTTAAATAAGTTGTTTTGGAGGCAGAATTTACACCTTTCAGTTTCTGACAAGGGGACATAGTATTAATGCTAAATATTTTTGGATTGAATCAAAAATTCTTATTCTTTATAACATAGCAGGAGCTGTAATTTAGTTGTATTGCTGCCCTAGGGTAGCAATTTTGCTGCCCTATGGCAGCAGCGGTTTTTCAAGGGTATTTTAGATGCTGCCCAGAGGCAGCAGCGGCCCTTAAAGGGTTAATACCAGCACGTGAATAACCATAGGTAAGATTAAAATAAGCCGTATTTCTATACGTAAAGGAACAACAATTAATGATGGACTGTCTCAAAAATAAAGCCAACATAATAAAAGTTTCAACCAACTCAACCCTAAATACAAAACGAGGCAAACCCTAAATGCATTATTTTGAGAGTAAAAAAGAGAGGATTACGAAGCATACGCTTCACACCTTCTGAAAGCCTTTAATCTGTCTACCTTCTTGGTCTAGCTATTTGATAGAAATATCAAATGACTTGAACAGCCCTGAGTCATTGCGACAAGCCGCGGGCAAATCTGACAAATCACAACTCATGAATGATTCCTACTACTTTCAAGACAATAACAATAAAACAGTAATGAATAAATAAATGATCTGACCTACACCTACTCTAATTCCCGGACCATGCTGCCTGGAACACACATATTTTATTGCCTAACAACTAGCTCTGAGAAACACACAGAAGGTTTCATCTCAGAGCAGGGCTGTTCTACATGCCGGCTCAAACCATAGCGTAAAAAGGCTAGTTCTTGTAAAGACTAGTCGTTTTGTTGTGTAAGTACCACCCCGACCACCGCACAGAGAGCATCCATGATAGGTAATCAGGCTAACCTATACACTCATCCGATCTATTGGCAGTAATTACAGAGTGGAGCTCCCCTATGCCCAGCACGCTCTCTATCCAGCTCAATTGTTGATGAGTTCTGCATATATAAGTAGACACAGTGGGTATTTGGTTGTTTGCCCTCACTACATGCACAGGCAGCATTCTCCGTAGTAAACACTAATCATAATTATCCCCATCCCAGAACCTCCAATCACAGCTTCTCTCTAGGACAACTTGCCCCTAGATAAAATTAATGGTCCCTAAATCAATATGTCCAGAATTGGTTCCTGGAAGAATATCCCTCTCCCCTCCCTCAGGCCATAAAGGAATTGATGTATTCATATTATTATGCATATCAAATGTAGTGGCATGGCTGTTTTTTGACAGCTTAAATATAGGGGTTTATGAGAAAGGCAATTCGTTCAATTCTCTAAATAACATCGTTTAATAATCCTGTTGTGATTGCTCATATTTGATGCCATAGATGAATAGAGACACACTTATTGTACTATTATTGGCTAGAAACCCAGCGGTCAGATACACTGGTGAATACTCAATGATATCCCTAACTAGTCCCACCAGTGCAACTTGTAAATCATGGCCCTCAGGGTTAGGATATAATGCACATAATTATATTGGCTGGTGGGATTCTAAATATTATAGGTCAGGTGTATTAGATAAGTATAGGGAAATGCAATAATTAAGATGTATGATCTATAGTTTCTCGGGAAAGTCAGAAGACAGAACGTCAATAGCTACCAGTTGCTCAGTGTATTCATTGTTTATGCAAGATCAAACAAGGAACCTTTATTTTCCTGCTCCTTTGAATAACCCACGCCAGTATTCCACAGGGGGTTGTTCTTATTTTGAATCGTAGAGGTAGAGATTAACACTAAAGGGCACATGTTTTAGTCTGTCGACTGGTCATTTCACTTGTTAAATGTCAGTCGCATTACATTAGCCTACGTCAGTGTATATGGCCTTGTATACAGCCGTCATACAAATCATTCATGAAATAACCCAGCCAACGGACTAAGACTTACTGCCATAATATATCTCTTTCCTTCTAAAGATAATATGAAGAAATGAAGAGACATAAAAGTAGTAAGCGAAAATCGGTATCACAAATTATTGTTTTCTCATGAAGAGTTTCGTTCCAAAACGCAACAAATCCATTCCAGAATTGAAGCATGTGCATAGTGATCTCTGTAAGGCTACCATGTTTGCAAGTGCTTCAGATAATTATAAGGGGTACATCAGAGATGAGCTAAAGACATGAAAAAATGGTTTATTTTTGGAAATTTGATTCAAAATTGTATCTACCTATTTATGTCCTATACTTTTGTCATAATTTGGTCTCATTTTTCAAAATAGGGCTTATTGCGTTTTGGAACCAAACTCCTCTCATGTACTTCATCACCAAAGGCCCTGTGTATACCTGAATATGATAGTGCAAATATAAGGTCTTTGATACCATTTGTCATGAATGAATAATTGAATTGGAAAGCATTTGCTATTCACTTGGAGAACATATAAAAGGATACAGGGCGAGGAGCGAAAATGGTTGTTTGTGTCTAGCCAATACTTGGTATATTCTATTGTTAACTATAATGGTCATTTTACTAGGGACCGGAAGGGGTCAGATGGGTCCCCAGTGAGATGAGAATGGTACACTTCGTAAGCTAGGTTAATGATTTATATTAGTTGGGGGACTCATTATAAGAAAGGTATTTCTTAGTACAGCAGTCTGAATACCGTCTACGCCACTAGATTTATGCACCTCAATTATAGACCCTGGGTCAGACCCATGGGTCATAATTATATGCGCCGGTTGAGATGCAAATGAAGACGTTTTTGTCGCATTTTAAATGGCATATCACAGGCATCATATTTACAGTTGCATCACAATTAAATTGTTAACTGAAAGTAGAGGTCGGGGGACAAATGTTGCCCCCAAAAGCTCAAGAGAGCAATGTTAAAGCTAATTCTCAGCCATAGTGGATCCCATAGACTTCAAGGTTGAAACGCTAAAATAAGACGCTGTTGTACAATGTTCTGGAGAGAACAGGTTGGCTATAGCAGCCATGGCCGACTCCATAGAGTACAATGTTAAAAGAATAAAACAAGACCATTCCTACTGTGTTCTGAAGAGACTGCTCAAACTATAGCAGAAGTCAGTGGGTACAGTGTCATTTGGGAACAGGGTCAGTGGTTATAGGGTCAGTGGGTACAGGGTCAGTGGTACAGGGTCAGAAAGTACAGGGTCAGTGGGTTACCCTGAGTCATCTGTGAGGTCACGCACACGCACAATCTTTGCTGGTCCTGCTAGCCTCTCGTTAGTGTAACCTTCAGGCAGCTATTCTGAATTATCTGTATATAATCTTGTGATGCTTATGAGTATTTATTGCACCACTCCCACAATTAAATTTAGAGGAAAAGCACCACTTTGAACATATCTAAGTTGGCTTTCATGTCCTCAAATAGTGCTTTTATTTTATTTTGGGTAACTTGGCGACAGAAAAATGAATCATTTTAAATTGAGTGAAATTTAGGGGATTCTTGGCGTAAATATGAGATAATCACACAGAGAGACCCTGTATGGCATTTTCCTACCCGTCTCTTCCTGTTTATTATCCGTGTACTCTCGAGCATATTATAACTGCAATGTAACTTGATAGATTGAACGAATGAAGCAAATCTGAATATAAAACAAGAGACTAACACGTAAAATATATTTCTCATAGTTCATTTGATATTACACAATACCTCGTCCTTAAAAACCCGCAGTAAAATTCTAAAACAAACAAGAGGACATAATAATGTGATTCTCATAAATCATCCGGGATCATATTTCTTGTAAAACAAGGTAAATAATTTACATTGTGCTTGCATATTAGTTAATAAGTAATACATTATTGCAACGGCTAAACATGTGGATGAATTGGAAAGGAAAAGCATGATACTCTGTATTATAAGTTTCTTAATGATAATAGACAAACACTAGAAACTATGCCATTGATATACTGGTGCATGTACCCTTTCCCTGATCCACCTCCCCCAATGCTGGGCCCGGACATTGACCGCTCTGCTCTTAGCTCTAGAACATCGATGCCCAGCACCAGAACCATGTACCCGGCCTCATTCGATCCGAAAGACAATTAGCACGTCTGAAATAATTAGGATCTAGTTACACAGCTCTAGACACTGCTAGTCTACAACACTGGCTGAAACACTATGATACTGGGTGTGCTGTACTATCCTAGAAGTGCACTATATAAAGCAGAATGCCAATTGCTGTAAGTAAAATACCATATTTACTCTCCCGTTATTAACAGGCAGGGTAAAAATGTAGTTTATTAGAAAATACTTTTACTGTTTAGATCAACTTCTATAGACGTATATTCTTCTAGAGATAACATTTCTACGAAAGTCTTTATAATAATAACTTGTAAATAGGTATCAGTACATGCCTGAAATTGCCAAGTCTGTCCTGCTTTACTCCTATTCCCATTCAGTTCTCTTTCCTGATATGGCGGATACTAAAGGTCGCATGCTATAGCGTCTCAACAGCGTCCTATTGTATATAGAGGATTACTTGGCTTACCGTCAAGACCAGCCCGACACCACACAGGTGCTCAATGTATCAGGTTCAACAATGGGAACACCTTTCTGGTTTGCCTAGAAACACATACAGAACGGCCAAGGTGTTAAATAAATATACGGTATACACTTGCAGGGTGCATTTCTATTCGTGTTTATCAAGGCACAGAACTTTCCTGTTAAACCATCACTTTGAAGTTTTGCCATGCATAACATTAGGGTCAGTTATAAGTATACCCCCAAGGCAATGTCAGTAGGAATACCATATGGTGATGCTTTTCTGTCGATAAGCATGTAGTAATATTGCAACCATGACTCATGCAATTTCCTTTTCCCACACTAAGTATAAAGTTATTATTTCAGTGTATAATCTTTGGTTTCAATGAGAAGAACAACTCACAATGTATCTAATTGATATATCTTTTTCCCAGTAAGATATCAACATCCAGCCTTTAAATCCACTGGTGGGGAAGATTGGATTGACGTATTCCAAATACAATGCATATGTGTGTCATTGGACACTACGTATTACATCTGTATAGATATCCATTAGTCAGGGACAGCAAACAAACAAAGGATACCATGTGATATTCATCAAGTCAGCAGCTGCCAAGGGCAGTTATATCGATCAGCAGGAGATGTGGATCAAAACGGAAACCAGTATAAAACATGGTTGGTTTAAGCTGTAGATCTGTATGTCATGGTAACAGGTGCGCCGTTTGTCAGCTAGGGAGGCTGGGTGCTGGAGGAGCCTCCTCCAGCCTCTCCAAGCCTCCTCCAGGTTCACCAGGAGCACAAGGATTTGGAGGAAGCTGTTATCGGGATTGGAGCTAGCCGCCTAGACTGAAGGATTATTTGTGGATCCAGCACTCAGCACATCGCCTCTAGGGTAAAAAAATATTGGCCATCAAAGTGGGATATAGAGGGGAGCTGGCCTTGGTGAGACGGGGTCAACACATATTGATGGTCTCTGGAGAAAAATGAAATGGTAAAAGGAAGGAAAGTAGGGAGATATGTGAGGGGCTAATAGGAAAAGCTGGCTAGAATTGGGATATAGATGGAGTCCAATTAATAAAAGTCCTATCAATGCCGACAAATCTTTACGGATATATGATAATAGCCATAGACTAATTGTATGGTATATTCACAAGCCACATGTTCTGACGCACAGGTCATACAGGCCTACACCAAAGTCCAATGCACGCTGAAGCAAGTATACCTTTGCGTTAACATGACTGTGTGGAGATTCAACATCTAAAGTTCTATGTACACCGCTTGACCCTAGTTGATATAATGGACCTAGACCCTTAAATTCGACACGGCGACATGGACCTTTTTTGGCCCTAGTGACATGGGACATGAGAAAAAAATAGATAGTGACATGGGACAGGAGGAAGAAATAGATAGTGACATGGGACATGTGGAATTTCTTGAGATCGATATGGCGACATGGCCATTTCTTAAGATCGACACGGGACATGGGGACCCCCCCCCCCCATCAAGGGCCCCGATATAGCAATGAGGGATCTGATGACCGATCTATAATATATGGCCTTACTGCGATGTACACCCAGCTTCTTAGTTTGAGCTACCTATCTCCAAAGCACTGTGTACACTGCTTGGCCCTATAGTTGATATAGGAATGAAATGTCTGTTGAACCATTTATAATATATGAGCTTACTGCGATGTATGTACCCAGCTTTCTTAGTTTGAGCTAGCGCTCCACGGGGAGTAATATTCTACGATACATCCTAATTAAAGGACCGAGGCACGCAACCAGGCAAGGAGGCGCCTATATTCTGCCCAGGCATGATAGAGCTCGGCAAAGTCCCAGGATATTTGGCCCCTGACACTGAGCTGCTCTCAGGGCATGGGTGGGGAGTAGCTCATCCCAGCGCTGATGTGGCTGATGCTCGGAAGACCCTGTGAGTTATTCCTTTTCCTCCTGATGCTAACACATACTGGGGAGCAGCTCACAGTGGGCCATGGACTGCTCCCAGCATGTCTGGGGTGAGCAACACTGTCTACCTGTACAGGTAATGCCTACAACATATGGGCGGTAGTTAGATTGTGTGACAAATTGATAACAGCTCCTACAAACTCTTCACAGTAGCCAGTAGGTACCATGTTGAGCTGGTGTTTCATGATAGGTTGGCATAGACATCAGGGGTGCCTTTATTAAAGGGGACAGATTCACTGATATACTGCTATACTCATACCTCATCTCCATCATATATCATTATCACAGTATCTCTCCACAGGTGTAATAATCTATGGTTAGTCTGGTGATGTTGTTCTATCGCATGTTACATTATATTAAGCAAAACCAGACGCGTGAAGAGGATACTGGTCCATTACCATGACACTAATCCTGCGTCTAAATGTAAGAAGGTTCATTAGGTTTTTACCCCTTCAGAGTGGAGTTTGCATCAATGGAAAGGGACAAATGTACATTACAATCACTGTGGGCGTACTGGTAATTGATGCCGACAGTGTACGGCATATCATGTCATATGTATGTCACGAAAGTTTCAGAAAGCACATTTTATTGTTGCAGAGCACGTTGGATAAACATGGCTTATTGTATTTCAATATAACATGTACAAAGGCTCCTTTAGTACATCCCACTGGCAAAGGTGAACCAGGGCAGACCGATATAACCAATAATTTATTATTGTTTAATCAAACCCTGACACTCGGTTAGGGAAGCATAATGCCCCATTTCTTACCACTCCAGTGTTCAATAAGGCTTTATGACTCGTGCATCAAAACCTGGACAATTGAATTATTTAAAGTTTGCTCATGAATCAGGAAGCGAACGATCTTTTCCAAGGGTATTAATCTTTGGATTGGGACGCCATGCAAAATGAGATGACCTTCTTGATTTTAACCGCCATCTTTAAAGTGTTTCTTGGCTAAATAATAACAGATACAAAGTGACTTTAATTAAATCTAGAAATCCGTATTGCTTCCCTAAAATGGCAAATCACCATTTCAACACGTTAAATAGCTACCCAGCTAACAAAAAAACGTTTTCCTAACGGTTGGAAAACGTTTGCAGGAGGTTTGCAAACGTTTTGGGAAAACGTTTATAAAACGTTTGGAAAAGGTTTGAAAAAACGTTTGCAAAACGTTTGCAAAAGGTTTGGTTGCAAACCTTTGCATACGACTTTGGATGATCATCTAAAAGCTTGGCTGAGAACTGAACACAGGACCTATTGATTGGGAGTCCCAGACTCTCCTTGATGAGCTAACGAGGCTGCTGGTATAAGCCTGATGGGATTCTTATCATTACTACAAGAGAATCAGCCCATTGTAGCATTATATTCACCCATCAGGGCACTATTAGTCCCTCCATAATCTGATAGTTGATGGGAATGTTTGATGTCAGAATTTTCTTGGGAATAACATAATTAATCATTGAAAACCTTCATCTACAGTTTGGTGGGTGCCACTCTTTAATCTACTCACCTGGGATATGATCTTAGAATTTCATGCATTGTTCAAGATATTTATATACACTGAAGCCATAATGTTTCTAATACTCACAATATGTAGAGGTGACATATGGCTTTCTATTGATACATAAATGGTCAACATAAGTTGCCTGGCGCATATCTATAGACTATTCTCTCCAATAGATGTACTGTTTTTCCAATCAATGATCTCAAATTATGTTGGTCCTAGACATGCTACACGCAGACGGAGAGGTGCTAGAAGTATAAGGTACATCTATGTTTAATTAGCTATGTCAGGTTTGCTAAAAGGGACCTTTAGCAAACCTGATGTAGTTCATTAAACGCAGACCTATCAATGCCAAAGGTATAGGCTACGTGCATGTTTAATGGGACCTTTAGCATCCACGAAAAAGCGTATTAAACGCAGACATAGCACTGCTGAAAGCATAAGATACGTCTGGGTTAAGATTCAAGATTCAAGATTTTTATTCAGTCCAAGTCATGGCTTTCGCTGCGATTTTCATAAGCTGAAGAACGGCACACAATATTAGGGACCTTTAGCAAACCCGGCGTAGCTCATTAAACGCAAACGTATCCTATGGCTTCAGCACTGCTACGTCTGCGTTTTATGAGCTTTTACGTGGTTGCTAAAGGTCCCTAGTTACAAGGCAGTTTGTCAGTTATTTGAGCAAGTTTGCCCATTTAAATGAGCCATGTCTGGTTTATAACTTAAAAGCACATTGTATCACCCTTAGCAGATATGTCAGCTCCATGGCCTCATGGTTAGCATGGCTGCCTTTGGATACTAGGGAACACCAGTGTAGGTTCGAATCCTGGTGTGTGAAGTTTTGTAAATGTGCAAACCCAATGTAAATCTACATTTTTATCTGTAAATGAGTTTAAATGTATCTAGAGGTTTCTTTAAGAATTTTGTGCACTGTAAAATCTATATAAATGATGCTGGACACATCTAGGTCTTAACATTAGAAACGTTCAACAACATGTACCTTGTATGTGTATTGACTGGGTAGAAGAATTTTTGCTACCATAGTTTAGTTAATACAGTACTAAAGTAACAACATAGCAACGCCTGAAATGTTTGTTTCCACACCATATGCAGCTATATACAAACATTTCAAAAGGTTCTAACACAAATGTTTGTTTCCAAACCATATACAAACGTTTTAAAACGTTCTAACACAAACGTTTGTTTTCAAACCAAATACAAACGTTTTAAAACGTTCTAAAAACGTTTTTTGTTAGCTGGGTACCCGGTAAGTGCAACTATACGTTCTCCACTATCCAACGCACTTTACAATTAAATAATTGAAAAGACCAAGTTAAATCTGCTCAGATCTACCCTTTACGAGTGATTTACCCACTTAAAAAACATGATTGTATCTAGGTTGTTTGTTATCCAAGGCCTGAGCACCAACGAATCAACAAGGAATCGAAGTCACCATTTGTCTGAGAAAGAAGCTTTTGCTACTGAAATTAAATTGTTATCCTTTTATCTGTTTTTATCCTAATAATTATGTTGTGCTATTTTTTAAAGCTCGAAAGAATCTTCTGATATCTTTGAATAGATAACATGAACTGCATATTAGTTTAATATATCAAGGTCTGACCGCTGTCGATCTGACATGATTGTAGGCAAAGAATAAAAAAAACGTCTTTCCTTACAAACCTCCTTTAATAAGCAAAGGCGATAATTCATGAACGAGAGTACATTGCCTCATGTTATAGATCTGAGATATAACTATGTGATACCAATAAAATCAGGAGAGAGTGAGTTACCCCTGAGATAGACAGCACCACTATTGATTTAGGGTATATTTCAGTGGATGACACACAGGCAGCTCCCCAAGTACATTACTCGAGGGGAAAGGGAGAATGTCGGCCCCGACAGTTAGACAGTTCCAGCATCTCCGAAGGAGCAACACAAGTCAGGTAATTGAAATGGGACTTTGTAACCTTAATATTTCCCTTGGGATAAGGGCAGCTGGGGCTGTGCTCCATAACTGTTTGACTCTCTAACAGAGGATTTCCTACTTTAACATTGATATTATGAAGTAAATTACTCAGATTTCGAAACAGAAATTCCATACCCAAATTATTTTCACAATTTATCTGCTGCATGGGAATCTTTGATCAGGACTGCAGTCAAAGAAACAAACATTAAGCAGACTAATTGGGTTGATAACTCATGAGTTATCACTAATTACATTTATGAATTCCCCCATCAAGAAAATTAATCAGTATCAATTAACTAGAATGAAGATAGAGCTCATGAGAGCAGATAAAAACAAATACTAAAAGCTCACTAAATCACCAAGTCATTTTCCCTATATTTTCTGCATATAGGGTAGATTCACCACTTTCAACCGGTCTGATTCATGTCTTTTTCATGAGCTACCTTTAAGATCTAATTGCCCCTAGAGTATTATGTGCACAGCCTTCAGAATTGCACCAAACTTTAGGTATTGCTCTGGAGAATAACATTCATGATATCTGACAGTGCCATATATCAGTTTATAGTATTCAATTCCATGATTTACCAGAGCATTAAGAATTGGCCCTTTTCACCCTGAGTCAGCCAAAATGCACATTGAGTCAGCCATATTATAGCCACCAGAAATATGTGGAATAAACCAGTAATTTTGAGATTTTCCTCACTGGCTTGACTGACATGAATGCATGTATCATATATCAATATGTTACAACTAACAATAGAGAAGAATAACGATTTATTGAATATGGAATTATGAAGACAAAGTCAGTACTCTACCCCAGCTGAATACAATTGCATTATGAACTAGCAATACGTACTGGATATACTCCTGGGGGTCGAGAGGCAATATCATTGATATAAGCCAAGGCCAAAGGCCGAGGCTTATATCAATGATATTGACTTGAGACACCAGGAGTATATCCGACATACAGCCCGCTTTCATGGATTGATTTTGTAAAATAGCCTGATTACAGCTCTTTTTCCACACATGTGGCCTAGGAGGATATCCTGTATAACCCTCCTAGGAGGTTATATGATCATCAAACATATCCTCTGTGTGTTCTCATAGAAATACAATGATCAGAGCACATGCTTGAAGAGTGTAGCCTCATTCTGATACAGCATAGCCATATATAAACTAACCATGAACCAACACTCACAGGTGGTCTCTGAAGTCACAATCCTTGAGAACATGGCACTTCTGGTTTAGACTCCCAGACCCTTGGCACGAATCCCATGTGGAGCAGAAATTTTGATATGCCTGATACACGTTTTTTATTTGTTTGACTATTCAGTTATTTCAGGAAAAAAAGGAAAAAAACAAAAACGGGGGTGCGGGGGCGGAGCCCCCGAATTATACAACAGCAGCACCAACATTACAGCACTCTTAACTTCATCTAATGGGACAATACCGCACCAACATAGGCCCTAATTAGCCAGTTGGCTTTTCTGATATTTCAAGAAAAAAAAGAAAAAGAAAAAAAGAAAACGGGGGTGCGGGGGCGGAGCCCCCGATTTATACAACAGCAGCACCAACTAAACAGCACTCTTTACATTGTCTAATGGGACAATCCCTCACCAACATAGGCCCTAGTTAACAGGCTAAAACACATGTGACTGGTTGGTCCTGCTGCTAGCATATAGGGTACTTCTCGTTGGCATTGGGACCAATTGGGTTCGAACCCCTCAAAGTTTTTAAATAACATTTCTCATTGAGCTAAAAAGGTAGAAGCACTACATATACTATTGGCTGTTTAGTATCATTTCATGAGTCCCGGTGGAGCAGTCGGTTAGCTGTTGGGCTCAATGTTCTGAGCTTGTGGGTACGGATCCTGCTAGATACCCAGGCTCTCAAAGAGAAAAAGAGCTCTTAAATATAACCACCTCCTAGGGGTGTATAAATTCATATTACTTGTATGAGCAGTGAGAACTAAACATAATATCATAGACATGCAGTATGGAGTTATATTGACTACATCAGGGTCTCTGCCCCCTCACCCCCTTTTCCCCCCTCTTTTTGCATTTCACCCTTGCCCTCTATACACTATACAAGTAAACTTGCTATCCTTAACCCTCTAGTAGAAAAGGGTATTCTGAGAGGAGAGAGTATTCACAAAGGGAGGGGGAGAGTTCTCAGACAAGAATTCCAGGTGGGAGAATTCTAGCGGGTATTCCAGAGAAGAAAATTCCATGGTTGACTTAGGGTAGGAGGTGGCTGACTTAGGGTGAATTCGTGGCTGACTTAAGGTGAAATGGGTATACCTTACAAAATCAGTCCAAAATATAATTTAGGAAATGAATTTTGCTCAATAAAGTGATGATTCATGTAATTTAGATACATATCCAGCTCACAAAACAAATCAACTTAGTGTATGAAAGGGACCAATACTTCAAATCAACTACCAAAGAGAATGAACAGTGGAGACATTTCCATTCTCTGTTTGTCAAAACAGGTCAAACAGGGGTACTTTTGACTGATTATACAGCATGAAAAAGAGTGACGGTATGGATGCAATGTGCAGTACATACTCATAAAACACTTCAATTTTTAATTCAGTTTATTGTTACCAGATCCATAGTAAACTGGTAGTTTCATGTCAAAAGTGGTTGACTCAAGGTATGAGTTTAACTTAGGGTGAACCTACCCTATTTCAGTAATATTTGACATGGGAAGTGTGGGAAGCCTGTGTAGCGGTGCATTGAGAGCTCCTACAGACTTTAGACGGCTATCTATAAGCCACTGTCTGCTGACGACTATCTATAAGCCACTGTCTGCTGAGTAGCAAGGCATCTGTTGGCAGAGGGCATGTAAGGCAAGGGGGAGGGGCTCGGGAGGAGTCAGGGGTCATTTCGGCCTATCCAAGCTGCTTCCGTGGAGAGAATTGCATCATATTGGTGCCGGTCCCAGGGGAAATAGGGTTTCCCTAACATGTCTACGTGATATATCCCCGGCAAATGAAATGTCAGTGTGGTGCAAGCTTCTATTCTGCTTCAGTCTGGTCAACGACAGCATGAGCATACTGTCATTCAAATCAAAAACAATGTTGATATGATGGACAATCTTACGGAGGTCCGGATTTGACCTTTGACCCTTTGACGTCATGATGCACGAATGCATGTCATGAAAAGGGTGCTCGCCAGGGCTACATTAAATCATATCGACCCTTTAAGTTCAAGTTCAAGTTAATTAATTTTTATTGAGTCTTTTCACGTGAGTGCTCCTACTTCGTCAATTTGGGCTAGGTCAAACCCTTACATCCTGTTGTTTCAAAGATCATTGATATTAATGCTCATACAAGGTCATTCACATTTATAATGACTTGATTAATTTGTATGATTTCCAGTATTGACTATTGTATACTAACAAAGAAGAGACCTGAATGCTATATTCGATTGATTAATAATATATTGATATGCCATACACTCGGCTGATTGATCAATCAAACTTGATCAATGCTATATAAGTTCTTGAAACATACCCATATAAGAAATAAATGAGACTGACTTTAGTCAGGTTGTTGACATGCCGTAAAGCAGCTGCAATGAGCTATGTAGTCGAAAGAATTTGTATGAGTACAGAAGACTTTCAAATATGAATGACAAATAACCTCCCTGTGGTGTGCAAACTAACGTATACAAGCTAAACTATACTAGACTAGTGGGTCTGGATCTTTAGATTGATCTACACTGCATCATGCAGCTTACATGATTTTGTGTTGGATAATCTTATACCACACACAACGATACTTGTACCGATTCCTCCCATACATTTAACAAGTCATGTTTGAGGTACAGAGAAGGCTGATTCAGAAACAACTGTACCTTTAAGTATACCCCATATACAAATCACAATCAGAAAATCATACAAACAGTATTTAATTACTATTTACAATATTGATGAGCACTATGAATCGGCTCATGTATGTCTTACTTCCTTACTCAAGCTCATAATCATATTCACTTCACCTACATCCATCATAGAGACAATTGACATAGAGGCATAGTAACCTAAATACATTGAGACCCTGGAAACAGGCATCTCACTGCATTGATGATTGTTGATCAATTAATTAAAGGCCCTGGTATCAGGCACCACTCATCTCTACCGTAATCTTTTCGGAGGAACCAAGTTTTTGACCTTGTGCTTAAAAGTCAGCTTTTTGTCTATTTTCTGTGTTTTCTCATCTAGTTTGTCCCATAAAACTATACCCCTTGACCAGGGTTTTTTATCACTACTTATCAATCGGTTAGGTGTGAATTGAAATTTTATCTTGTGATCACCCCGTGTCCGTCTGTTCTCGAGTGGGGTGAGTAGACCATGATTCTGTGACATTTTATACATTATGAGATGAAGTTGGGTGTATCTTCTATGATCCAAAAAGTTAATTGTAAAATGCTCATGGAGTTCAGTAGCAGAACTGCGCTCATACATGTTACCAAAGCGACAGATTCTTAACGCCCTGTTCTCTATCTTTTGAACCTTTTTTATGAGATCTTCGGTAGCACAGTCTATTAGAAAACTGGCATAATCAAAATATGGCAATAACATTTGTCTATAAATAACAAAAATTTGGATTTCTTCCATATATTTCCTAATTCTACCAAGCATTGATGTTTTATGATTTACAGTGCTGATGACATTTAAAACATGTGGCTTAAAAGTAAATCGATGGTCGATAGTTACACCCAAGTACCGGTATGTTTGCACATCTTCAAGCTGATAATCATCAATAAAGATTATCAAGGGTGGTATTTCACCTCGTACATGATTCCTAGTAATTCTCATAACTTTGGTCTTTTTTCTATTAATCGTTAAACAGTTTTGTTTACACCATATGTTTGTATTATATACATCCTGTCGTAACAGTTCTTGTGACTCTTCGTATGATCTACCGGACGCTACCAGGACTATGTCGTCGGCGTACATGAATACTTTGCAAGTTTTAATACAGTGTGGGAAATCATTAATAAAAATCAAGAACATAAGCGGGCCAAGGCTGCTACCCTGAGGCACCCCAAATTTTACCTCTGCTTCACCCGATTTCACTCCATTAAGTGTTGTTTTCTGTCTTCTATTACTTTAATAGGATTTTAACCATTTACTGGTATTGTTGTCTAATTTATAAGCTGAACATTTTTTGAGCAATAATAAGTGGTGGACCGAGTCAAAGGCTTTTGACCCGTAAAAGTATATCAGAGTGTATCAACCCCGTAGGGTCAGCATGATGCCAAGACTGCATTTGATTATCATGATGACAAAGGGTATAGTCCGTTAAAGCATTGCGCGGCCCTTAAAGTGTTAAGCAGCTATAGTTAGAATCTCACACTAAGTCTTATCAAAGAAGAAGAAGTCATTACATGCGTGGGCATATGTGAGCATCCACTGTGCTATGGCTAGAGATCAGAGAGACCTATCTAGTGACCTCTAGTGTTATAAAACATGCAGGGGCAGGTATCAAGTATATTGATGCATCTCTAGATATTTTTCAGGGTGGGCGTAAATATGAAATGCTCCCTGTGGGGTAGGCTTTCTTCTAAGATATTTCTCTGGGGCGAGGCTTTGCTGAAACTCATAGTCATGTCAATTATAGTCGACATTGGCCCCCTCCTGGTGCAGTGAGTTTATATAAACCTAAATCTGCTCTGGGATTCATCTATATTATTGTCTACTTTCATCTCAATGTATGGATTACATACACATACGGACTGTTTACCTGGTAGGCTTTGTCTCACAATAGGACCTGTCATATCACATTTTACAGATCGCTAGATCTATATGTGGGCGGAGAATATAAAAATAGCTCTGGCATACATGACCAGCGCAGGGTTAGGGAGTGGTCACTTTTTAACAACAAGGGGGGGGGGGTGGTGGTGGACTGGGGGGACCAAAACAATTTGGAACCCTTCAAGGGGGGAACCCAAAAAATGTGGAAAAAATTGGAAAAAAACCCAGCGCGTTACTATATAGCTCAAGGGGGTCGGCCACGCTCAATTTCAGCCTGCCTGAGGAGGGTGGGGGGGCCAAAAAAGTGTGGACCCGCTTGCGCGAAAATCAACCGACGGACCCCCTGTTGTTAAAAAAGGATCACTGCCTTACCACGAAACATTCAGATTCAAATTCCATGACTATCGCGATATAGCACCGGGAAGTCTTCAATGTGACGGTTCGATCTCAAAAGCAATGGTACATTCTAATGGATTTTGTTCTTTCCCCTCTCCCATTTTGTTTGACTTTCCATTACATGACTCGTATCAAAATTTCACAAGATTCCATGCTTTTCCTTGATTTCCAGGACGCGTGGTAACCCTGTATCAGTACTGTGCTAATTAATTTGGCATCAGTTGTTCCTCAGCTTGATCTGGCAGAGCATGGTCCTGGCCCTCCATGGGTGGGCTTTTGTGATAAGTAATGATTCCCGAGACCCAGAAATGGGTTGAATCAAATGACAAAAAAGGATCAACGGTTGACAGTGATGGGTAAAACACCCGAGAAGCAGTAGGCTGGGCAACCCAGCTAACAAAAAACGTTTTCAGAACGTTTTAAAACGTTTGTATGTGGTTTGTAAGAAAACGTTTGTTTCCAAACATTTTGAAACATTTTTAAAACGTTTGGAAACATTTTTGTACAAACCTTGTCTAACGCTTTTGTAGGGCTATATTTTACATCTAACCTCGAAGCCTAAATACATAAGAACCCTTATCCAAACAGTTAGGAGGATGCGAATTAGAACTCTTATATTCCCACAGTGTGTGGTCTATGTATAGAAGCTGCCATTGATACACCTAGTTTAAAGCTTACAGGGAATCCGGGGGTGATTCGGACCTTTGAGAGCCCATGCTTAGGTATACAGGGGCCATAGCCATAGGTTAGTATTTCAAAAGAATTTTAGGAGATTTTTAGACACTTCCACTGCCCCCCCCCCCCAACCCAAGAAAAGATAAATTAGAGATTCGTCCAGGGAACGAACCCAGGCCACCCATGCACATAAAAAACTTATTCAGTTTATTAAAGTGGCATTCTCACCGAGCCCATCCCACTCACAAATCTAGTACTGTTCAAGTCTACTATGTGGTTAAGTGTGAGTGGTGAGAATGCCCCTTTAAAGCCATAGTGTGTCAAAATGTGCTATCCTACTTCTTGATTATATTGGTTTTAATGTCAATATGATCTGCTTAAGGTGGGTCAAAGTTGATCAAAGTTAACAGAATCTCTCTATTTTTTTTCTACATGCACTCTAAAGCATATAGAATTGGATAATGCAAAGAAAAATGGGGGGTCCCGAGCTACTTTTTTAAATACAGAATTTTGAAAAATTTAAGTATTTTCTTTTTTCACAAAAAAATAGAAAAAATAGTGAAAAATTCGATGATTTTTTTTCATATCAACATTTATGCACAGAAATGTAAAACCTCACATGTGAAACGCCTATATATTCCACTTTACTGCAAAAATTATTTTACAGTTGTATGCAATGGCATTCTGGGTAAAAATGTGATGTTTCGGGAAAGGGTAAGAATAAATTGTCATTATTTTGTAGGTTTATTGGCTAAAAAAAGTATTCAGTATTAACAGAATTTTTTTTAACTCTCTCAGAAAATAGTTCAGATCATTTGCTAACATATGAAAGTAATTTTGATGGGTGGTCCCGTGCATAATTTTAGGGTTTTGGGCCTTTGAAAATAAAAAATAATGCAAAACCGGACTAGATTTCATATTCAGAGCACTGTATGATGGGTAATATCATCAAAATCTGGTGCTAAAATGTCATCATTAAATGACCTTGGCTGTCTTAAGGAACATGATAAGATCTATAGTATTTATAAGAAGATTCATTGGTAAATAATGCCAATACACTAATTCATGTAAAAAGTAGGAAATATTATCGGTAACAAATATAGCAAATATTAAAAGTCCCATAAAATGCTCAATTTTACTTGGATTTGCCCAATTCTTTAATATGACATAGGGAACTCATATCAGTATCAGACTGTGTAATATGGGCCCATTCTGATACGTTTAAGCTGCATGCGCAGAGACCTGCGCAGTGGGTTCATTTTCAACAGGTAGCGACCCACCTTAATTTTTTGTTCTGTTAGCAAGTACACATGTAATAACATTGGGAATTAATAGGAAGGCTACACCTGTAGGGAAATATCTTTCCTGTCACCCCAGTACATAATAATATTGCCTCATTTCCTTGTCATCTAGAACGCAAATAGAGAGAGGTAACATGTGTCTGACTATGAATAAGACTCTCACATATAGGCCCACACAATGTACAAGTACCTGCAGATAGATTATCCTCATTAACACACGCACCCTGTTGTGGGATAATGGGGGTATTAGGGACGTTTAATGAGCTACGTCGGGTTTGCTAAAAGTCCCTGTTATTGTAGGTCCGATAGATGGATTTCCTTCTAGTTTCCGAGTACCATGTATGATTATAGTTATGTTCCCCTTAGCACTCAGCCTCGTTAGCTCATCAAGGAGAGCCCGGGACTCCCAATCTATAGGTTATAGGTTCGATTCTCAGCCTAGCTTTTAGATTGTTATCCAAGTTCTTCTGCAAAAGTTTGTAAATAAACCTTTTGCAAACGTTTTTTTTCAAACCTTTTACAAACGTTTAAAAAACGTTTTCTTGCAAACGTTTTTTTGTGTCAACGTTTTAACGTTTTATAAACGTTAACCTCCTGCAAACGTTTTCCGACCGTTAGGAAAACGTTTTTTTGTTAGCTGGGAAGGCAGGCATTTAATCATCTGGAGAAGTCAATGGTATCTCATCACTAGATTAACTATGATACGTGTATTAGTCACATAGCCTGATACCATACCATACTGGTTATAATGACGAAATTATGCAGTTCTCAGAAGTGATTTATCACCCATGGAACGATTTTACAGTTGGTTCATGTAGGTTAATATGGCTAATACAATTTCCCCGCTTACAGACTTTTTATTGGCTAATTGTTTCAACTACCTGTATACAAACTTTGTTGGAGCATAAAACTAGTATAATTATTATGACAGTTCGAAGCAAAACCCTAAGTACATGTATGTAGTTTCTCAAGGACACTCCCTCCCCAAACCATACCTTCGCAGAATACTCCATCTTTATCAACGTTACCACCCCCTTTTCAGTATTGCACCTTTTTTTTTTAGCTCATTGATTAGTTTAATTGGCCCTTTACAACTGTACAGCCCAGATAGAGCATAGGCCAGTAAATCCAGGAAACGGCTTCATAAATTGGCATGCGACAGGAATCAGTTGTCACAAAATGAGTGTAATAATTATGCCCTATGGACTTACTTCATCAGTGGACATGGTTATTTTTTACTATCTGAGCAGCCCATTTCGGTGGCTAGAGGTGAAATGGTGAAATGTGGTATATTTTGGTACAATTTATTTTCAGAGGGACTGATGCTCTGGAGACAATAAGAGCTAGGTTTTGTAAAGGACCAGGCTTGAGCATCAGAAAGGCCACGTTTGAGCATTAGGAAGGGCCAGGTTTAGTCCTAATAGAAAGGGGTAGGGCTCTTGGCCAGGTAGGGCCAGGTTTAGAGTCAGAAAGGACCAGGTTTCACCAAACGGGTTGGATGTGAAAATGGTCCAGGCTTAGACACCAGAGTGGGCCAGGTTTAGGGTTTATGCCAGTCTTGGTTGTCAGGAGAGGTCAGGTTGGTGAGGAGAAAATAATCATCCTGACTATATGGTATTGTAATCCTCCGGGATAGAACCATTTGCTTTTTATACTAACACATATTCTAGGATCGGAACCAGGAGAAGAGGGGCTCTACTTTCATCCTAAGGCTCAAGGATATTTTGTGCTTGGACCCGAGACCCTATCATTAGTATCAAGCCACGGGTAGGGAGTATAACTGATTAGAAGGCTCTGTGAACTAATTCCTATTGCCCATGGAACAACACTGACATTTGCACAGCCGAACAGTCAGCTCCCATCACACCTGGTGAGGCCCATCCTATACATGCATGCCTGATCGGGTATAATGTCCACAGCAAATCGATGTAAGCTATATCATGTGACAAATCTATAACAGCTCCTTTAAATTCTCCATAAATGCCAACAGTAGCTCATCAAGGCATAGATGTAAGTGGCACAAACACTTTTTAAATTTTAAATGTCGGAACAGGTATACTGATATTATTACACCTATGGGGGACTTCTATTTATAATGAAAAGTATCCATCACATTGCTGAAAGGCTCGGTTGTTACAATGTGAAATCATACAAGTGAAGTATAAACTCTATTGATAAAAACAACACTAGTCCTTGGTAGTTTCATATAGCTGTCATAGTCAGTGCTAATTGAGTATGAAGGGTATTAAAATTTGAGTAGGCTCATTATCGTTATATATGTCTGCAAATTACTGTGTTTGCATGAATGGTGAGGGACAACTGTTCATTACAATAACTGTGGGTTGATGTGTTTTATGCACTAATCACTTGCCAGCAATCAACCACAATGAAATTCTAGGAACTGTTTACCATATAAGACAGCCACTGTTGCTTAGCCAATTTGATTAATAAAGCTGTTAAATGTATTAACACTTTCTACCAAGTTAGTACCGGTTCTTAAACTGGGAACGGCTGCAAAACTAGATCAAAGGCTAAAACATCGCCACTCTGAGTTGTCTCAGATTACCATATATTTTCGTGTAATGACTGGACTATGGGCATAAAGCAAGTACACAAAGAGTTGGGTAATATAAAATCTATATTGCACACACTAACCTGCCCCTTTTCCTTTCCTTAAGATGTCAAAAAACAGTTGCACCTCCATTCTCATCATTGCCGTCATACTCTCTCTTCTGCTAGCTCTATGGTCCCAAAAGTATCCACTCACAACTGAATCCTCTGTTTCCAATACAGAATAGACTGGGTAGTAAATCCACAAAATGGTCAAATAAAAAACATGCTGAATGTAGCAGCTGTCACAGAGAGAGTGAAATATGACCCATTACTCTTCTCCTTTAGCCAAGGTAATTTCAGAAAAACCCATCTTGCTAGACCATTCCGATAATTGTTCATCTCGGTGAGGCAATACAGTCATGCGGTTTTTGCTTGGTAAGTCATAGTTCATTGAAGCAGTCTTTTCCCATAACAATTCTTCCCGAAAACCTACAATAAAAACTGCTATTGTTTTAGGATTGGCTTTAGGCATGGAAATTATATCATTTTGCAGTTGAGAATAATCGTGGGTTATTATATTGGTATTCATTACATTTCCTTATAGCTGTCGTGGTTATGCATAATTGATATGCTCTCTTGCAACTACCGTAAATTCTCGTGTAGAAACCGCGGCTTGTATGAGAGTCAGAGCCCTAGAACGGCTTATAGGATCCTCTTAAGGTGGGCATGAGACGTATACGAGGGTTTTAATTTATGAATTGGTATTTGCTGTAAGCCTCCATCGATATAAGCAATTCAGGTTCCTGATAATACATTCAATCAGCAAGGAGCCAGCCATAATCTTCTTTCAATTTAGTGTACAGTCAGCGAAACGGTTCCTATGATCGATGAGCTAGTGAGCTGTATTTGTAATCAGTGTTCATCCCATCGGTCACTAATGGTGAGCCGTCCCCATGTTATTCATTAAGTGTCCACGTGTATGGCACACCTTCCTATTGAGACAGCGGCCTTACTTTAAGAATGGCTGCGATGTACAGGGAGTAGGGACATGGTCTTTGCTTGAGAAAGTGCTTTGGCGATCTCATTAGCATTGCACCTGGCTGCATGTGTTCAATGTTTACTGGTATTCAGGGAGTTTAGTGAGAGATGTTATAACTATCTAGTAAAGCTCTTCACCAATCATTTTATTTAATCACAGCTTCTTCAGGAGATGATGAAAGTCCATATCAATAATAGCCTTGCCTATTTTAACAACTGAAATTGACATTCAAACACTGATCAGATCTGCGCAAATCTAAGGAAATGGGAAAAAAACATATTGATAGCATGAGTGATTTTGTAATAGAAAATAAAACTGGAGGTCATGTTAATTAAGATTGATGGAGCCAACGGCCATCTGCACTAACCAATTCAAAAGATTAATTCTCAAATTGATGAGATTTAACTTTTACATTAATTTGTCATTTCAACAAAACAGCTAAATTTGAATGTTGAAAGTAAGATTCCCTGTGTCTGGCAACCGATGTCGATAGTTTTCCTTCTGTTTATTGCAGCGAGGAATAAATTCTAACCTAAAGCATGAATAAGTATACATGTACATACTTTGATTAAAGCTTCAATTTCCCGATGAAGGAACAAAAGGCCTTAATTCCCTAAATGCTGAACAAATATCATTTATCCCCAACAATACGATGCGGCTATTGCAGAAATAAACATCGACTCTTAGATGTTATAGATCCCAGATATAATTCAAGGATAACAATGCAGTCAGAGAAGAGTGATTTACCCCAGGGGGTAGACAGTATTGTCAGGTATGACCGGCGAGCCCGGCGAGCCCGGCGCTGCGGGCGCCCGCGTGTTCAAGCCGACGGCGGGAGACGCTACTCCCGCCGCCGGCACACGCAGGCGCGCGCCGGCCCGCATAGGCGGCGCTCCAGTCGGCACTCCCGCCGCCGCCAGGCGACGCTCATCCCGCACATTGTTTCCCACAGACCAGCATAAGGGTCACCCCTTTGATGTACACTAACAGGGGTAGACAAACTATGGAGGGGTATTGTGTGACTGTCTCTCTGACTGTTACAGCCCTCCAACCACTGTCAACTGACACTAACACTCAAGATGCCATGCTGGTAGCCTGGCCCCCTTAAATAGGGTCAGGTCCCAGCACTGGGCATCTCCATCCTCACTCTACACTTGGACACCACAGAGCAAGGACCTCTCCACTGACTGAGAACAAGGCTATAGGCTATGCCCTACTAGGCCCAACTATCAGACATGGTGTAGGACCCCCTTGGCTCTAGTCCAGTACTAACCTCAGGGTTATTAGGTATATTTACCAAGACCTATATTATTGTGTGGATAGGTGTAACTGAGTGGAACCTACATTGTACTACTGTACTGTTGCTGTCAACTTGTAATAAATACCAACTATACTACAAGACCACAAGACTTAGTCAACTTACCTCATATCATATTAAAGGGATCTCCCAACTAAGGGGATTCCTTGTATGACAAAGTGGTGGAGAAGTCCTAACAAGATCCCACAAGCTGGCAGCACAGACTACCAAGACTCACCTCCGCAGCAAAGGACCAGCTACCCCTGGATCTCTACCCAGCAGGAGGAGGAGACCCAGCTCCAAGGAGTCATCCAGGAGCTCCACTCCAACACCCTCAGCTTCACCACACCACACCACTCAAGAGAGTGACTTCCAAGGCAAGCTTCACCTGGACACCCTAGCTGCCCTGGACAGTATCCAGGACACACAGAGTGACTTGTTCTCAAACGGTCAGCATACCCCAGGATCAGGTATGAGTGACGATGAGACAGTACCCCCAGGCCAGGCAGCCAAAGAGGAGGCTGAGGCACTTCTACTCATAGCCCAGAATGTAGAAACTCATGTGGATAAGACACTTAGGCCTGAACTAACAGCCCTACACACCACACATGAGGAAAGCACCAGCCGAGCCTTAAGGAAGGCCAAAGAGGAACAAGAGAAGGAATTAATATTACTCAGACAAGCCAACCAGGCACTGAAGAACTCTATGGAGACCCAAAAAGCTGAAGCCGCTCAAGCACTACTTGATATGCAAGCTCATCTACAAGTGACAATGAAAAACCAGCTAGCTGAGGCCCTAGCCTCACTCAAGTCAGGTGCACCCAATACCCAAGGAGTGAACCTGACTAACACTGACACCTCCTCAGCACTCCTAGATGCCTTGAAAGAGGAAAGAGTTGCAAGGGAGGCATCTTTCAGTGGGTTAAGGGACCAGCTGAAACGGGACAAAGAGGAAAAATACTGTGATATTCTACAGCCAGAAAAATTTTCACAGTCCTCTCTCACACAATCCGCCAGGAGGCACTGCACAGACTATGAACAATACTTTGATTCCAGATATGGGTACCATCCCAGTAACAGAATCAAGTATTTCTCAAACTACCTAGATGGTAAGGCAAAAATTTGGTACAAAGCCTATAGGACAGCCCATCCAACAGCAGACTATGAAGAAATGAAGGCAGCTTTTCTGAAATACTTCAAGAAGGAGGACGACAGATTTGATGCTAAGGCATTGAGGAAGCAAAATCCAAAAGAATCTGTATCAGACTATGCCATGGCCTTACAAAAGATGGCCACAGCTCACAACAAGTCTGAGGAGAGAACAAGGGAAGCCCTGCTACATGGTCTAAGGGACGACATCAGTGCAGTAGTCATCCACAGGGAAGCAACTACATGGGATAAAATACTTGAAGTTGCAGAGGAGTATGAGAACCAACAAACAGTCTCCACTGGTAACATTAAAGACGAGATAAAAGCAGAATTAGGCTCAGAGCTACAGGAAACAATAGAATCCATGCAGGCACAACTGAAGTCTGTGACACATGTAAACTCTATGATTGTGAAGCAAACAAAGTCACAGAAAAATGGAAACCCCTCAAAGAAAGCCAAATCAGACCCAAAGACAGTTCAAATGGATCACTCATCAGAGGATGAAGACCAAAGCCTAAACCTCATGTCAAATGAACATGTGAGGAGGCAAGAACAAAGGGCACTGAAGGATCAAGGTAAACCCAACAACAGCCAACAAAGGAACTCTGGAAATAACAGAGGAGGCTACCGAGGCAAAAACTTTGACCCAAACTTCAGAAATAGCAACAGAGGAGGACAACGAGGCAGAGGTGGATACAGCCAAAATAACAGCCGAGATCACCAAAGCAACAGTCAGGACACCAGCCGTAGAGATAACAGCAGAAGTCGTGACAACAGCAGACACCGTGATAGTAGCAGAAATCGCGACTACAATCGCCGTGATAACAGCAGAGACCGTGATTACCACCGTCGTGACCAGAGCAGAGATCGTGACTACAACAGAGGTCGGGATCAAAACCGTCGTGACTACAGCAATAGTCGTGACAGACAGCATGACTACAACCGCAGTCGTGACAACAGCAGAGGTCGAGACAGCTACAATGGCTACAGATCCAACACACAAGGCTACAACCCCCAACAGCAGCCCCAACAGCCACCTCAAGCTATCCAGCCTGACGTGCTTCAACAGATCAAGCAGCTACTAGGATCTTCAAACTCGGGAAACTAGAGACCCACAGCGCCGCTGGGCCAGTGCGTTGTGAGCCTCTCCAACCCCCCATCAAGATCCAAGATCAACAATCCCTAGGACAACCAAAGACAATTGCTAGTATAGCAGAGACAATCCCCCAGATGCACACTGGGAAATCAAGCCGACCATCAGTGATTCACATCACACCTCAACAAGATGCATCGCAAAAGGAAATGGGTGAGAGTACCAAAATTTCTGTTGAACTTCTTAAAAATGGCTGTTTAAATGCAAGATTCTATGAACACACTGAAATACCTTGTTTAGTTGACACCGGTGCCACTATCACCTGTGTCAGGGATACTTTTCTTAGGGAAATTCAGAAATCTCGAGATGTAGAAATCAAAAAGAGAAAGTTCAATGTACACTTAGCAGACGGATCCATATGCCATGTAAGACAAGCAGCAGTATTGAAATTCAAAATTCATGGTACCAGATTCGAATTCCCATTCTCAATTATTCCAAATCTCACAAAGCCAGTTGTCCTAGGCACAGATTTCTTAAAAGCAACACGATCACAGATCGAATTCAATGTAGACCCAGAGCTACAAGTCAAGCCAGTCCGAGCTGTTAGGGAGGCTACAATCCTTCCTTTCACAGAACTAGCAGTTCTAGGACAAGTCACATCCCTCAAATGTTTAGAAGGATGTGTAGGCACATTAGACAATTTGCAGAGGAACAACAGAGTTCCATACCTAGTTCAAAAGGGAGTAGTAACACCCTCAGAAATGAACAGGCACCCAATCATACTGCTCAATACAAGCCACCGACCATACAAGGTGAGGAAGGGTGATATAATAGCCCTATTCACAGAGGTAGATCCCTCTGAGTTACATCAACCAGATACTGACATCCCTACTGAGGAACCCACACTACAAGTGCTAGACACTGAAGAGAATTGTAGTGACACAGAGTCAGACTGTGCCTCAGTATATGCAGATCCAGATACAAACCGTGGAGATGACACTGATGATGAATTGGCCACAATTCACAGTGAGGCTCATGACATTATGCCAGACATAATGGAAAATGTGCCACCCAAATGTGTACTAACAGATATTGGACAAGAGAGACTCCAAAAGTTACTCCACAAGTATCAAGATGTATTTGTAGGAAAAGACAATGACATAGGTACAACCCACCTATATACACATTCAATTCACATCAAACCAGATGCAGTACCATGTCACTACCTACCATACAGGCAGACGCCTGAGAAGCAAGCTAAGATGGGAGAAGTCTGTGAAGACCTAGTCAGACAGGGCATCCTCAGAGAATGTGCAGAGGGACCCTGGGCATCCAGATCATTTTTAGTACAGAAAGCATCTGGAGGCCAACGTCTAGTCACAGACCTACGCCACGTCAATGCTAATATGATAAACCAAGCTTTATCAACGCCACGTGCAGACGACACACTAGACATGATAGGGTCACTCAAACCTACTGTTTTCAGTAAACTAGATGCGCAACAAGGGTTTTTCCAAATTCCCATAAGAAGGGAGGATCAACACAAAACTGCTTCCATAGCAAATGACAAAAAGTATGTCTATCAAAAGATGCCGATGGGTTTGGCTACCGCGCCGGCAGGATTTTGCCATCTAGTAACTCTAATTCTCAACAAACTGAAATACAAATGTGCCCTACCATACCTAGACGACATTCTAGTCCTATCACCAGATGTAGAACGACATTTTTCAGACCTTGAAGATGTCTTCAAAAGCCTGAGAATTGGGAAACTCAAGCTAAAGAAATCAAAATGTGAATACTTCACAGATAGGATAGATTTTCTAGGAATGCGTGTCACACCAGATGGTTTACAACCATCCCCAGAAAAGGTGGAAAGTGTCAAAACTTTTCCCACCCCAAAATCCGTGAAACAAGTCAGATCATTCACAGGACTATGCCAATACTTCAAAAAGTTCATCAAAGACTATGCCAATATTGCTAGGCCACTGTACGACCTACAAACAAACCTAAAGGTTTTCAAATGGAATGAGGATGCAGACAATGCTTTCAAAACATTGAAACATGCACTCTGTACCCATGCACTATTGAGATACCCAGACTATGACAAAGAATTCAGTCTAGCAACAGATGCTTCAAATGTGAGCCTAGGAGCTGTTCTATCACAACGCAGTAGTGAAGGAGTACTGAGACCAGTAGCCTTCGCAGGTAGAACACTATCAAAGCATGAAAGAAACTACAACACAACAGAAAGAGAGCTACTAGGTGTAGTATATGGGATACTACATTTTAGGCACTACTTAGAAAGTAGACACTTTCAGTTGTACACAGATCATGCAGCTCTAATACCACTCCTCACAAACACAGGTTTGACCCACAGGTGGGCCAGATGGGCACTGGATATCCAACAATTTGCATTCACAATACAAAACGTAAAAGGAGATGACAACATTCCTCCAGATGTGATGTCAAGAAGAGAATATCCAGATGCACCACCAATGACCAACCCCCCACCACCTCCAAGAAGGAAAAGGGCAGCCACCAGAACCAAATTCTCTAAAATCCAAACCAAGATACCATTCAACAGAGATGACCCACCAAAAGCAATTGACAGACCAAAACCAGTGATCAGAGGTATCTTAAAAGAGACCACCCATTATGTGTTCTGTCATTGTGAAAGGGAATACTGTGAAGAGTATCCAGAAAACTGTTTTACCCCGGTTGAGACCAACAGGATTGCACAGATGGTGAAAACCACACCTCGTGAACCACCACACAGTGCATCAGAAAATCAGTTGGAAGAAAAACTGCATAAAATTGCTTCAATCACCAAGGTAGTCAGATTTGCAAAAGAACAGCTGGATATGGAGGAAGAACAGGACAGAGACATTTGTGTCGTCACCACACGTTCAAAAGCAAAACGGTCGGTTGCAGAGGATACAAGGTCTAATGACCACCCTCAGCAATTAGGCCTAAAAGCCAAAAAGAACAAAGTGTCAACCAAATCCTCTTTCCCTACTAAATCCCCCATTTCAACACCCAGCACACCCACAGCCAATTTGCAGAAGCACTCAGACAGAGCAGGTACTGCACAGAAGGCTCACAAAAGCAAACCTGACCCCCATCCCAAAAGAACAAAGGCCGCCTCCACCAGCACAAACAGAGGAGCAGCCAGTTCAAAGGAGCAGACAGTCAACACAGACATAGCAGTTGAACAACCAAAGAAACAGACAAAGACCAGACCTGCACCAAAATCTCCTGAAACAATCCAGGCAGAGAAAGACAAAGAAAGGCTGGCACAGCATATAATGGAATTAGACCAGATGTTAGACCAAATCCCAGACAGTTCAATCAACTCCACACTGTTGAAAGAAGAACAAAGGAAGGACACTGGACTAATACCCATTATAGACTACCTAGAGAAAGGTGACCTACCTGTGAAAAGCACTGAAGCAACAAGGATTAGGAATAATGCTCAGCATTACCTACTCCTAGACAACATTCTAGTACACATATCCCCTACATCATGGAGAAAAACAGACACAGTACCACTACAAGTTGTAGTCCCAAAAACTTGGGTTGAAAACATACTGCAACACTTCCATGACTCACCAATGGCAGGTCATGTAGGTACTTCAAAAATGATGTCTTCTCTCATACCTAGGGTATATTGGAAATCTATGATGGCTGATGCCAATCAGTATGTGTCAACATGTGACACTTGCCTAAAAGCAAAAAGGGCAGTGCACACCCACAAAACACCAATGACTGTAAGGGACTATATGCCAACCCCCATGAAGCACCTGAACTTAGATGCTGTGGGACCACTCCCAGAAACAGCCAGGAAAAACAAACACATACAAGTTTGCATAGATTATTCAACTAGATATGTCATAGCATATGCCACAAAGGATCTCACAGCAGAAACCACACAACATGAGTTCTACAAGAACGTCATATGTCAGCAAGGTGTACCAACTTCAGTTCAAACTGACAATGGCACCTGCTACACAGGCAGCAATTTTAAGAAACTGATGAACACCCAGAAGATAAGACACGACCTGTCAAGTCCATACAGACCACAATCAAATGGATTAGTGGAAAGATTCAATGCCAGTATAGGAACAGCATTAAGGACTTTCTGTTCTCAGAATCAGAAAACATGGGACCTGTATATAGAATCAATTACATTTGCATTGAACAACACAGAGTCCCAGACAACAGGTTACACACCATTCTTCCTACTTCATGGCAGAAACCCTCAAACCATTGTAGAAACTGCCCTAAACATAGAGGAAGAAATCAAAACAGTAGCAGAGCATGTATCTGGAATGATACTGTCTCAAGATGAGTCTAGAAGAAAGGCAATAGACAGAGTCAAAAAGCTACAACAAGGAAGGAAGTCAAGATATGACAAAAAGCTTACACCACAAGCTATACTTCCACTAGATATTGTATATATCAACATTCCCAGAATTCTGTTGACCACAGATTCAAAGAAGCTTCAACCCCTATTCATGGGACCATATGTTGTTGCAGAAAGACCAACCCCAACCAGCGCAAGGTTGAAGAACCTATCAAATAACCTACTAGTCCCCAGACCAGTACATATTGATAGGCTCAAAAAGGTCACCACACTGAGGAAAAATGAGTTTGCACACAGACTCATTCCCCACACCTCAAAGTTTATCCACAGGATAACAAGGGATAAATCCCAAATCACACTCACCAAAGAGTCAGTTGGTCTAAACCAAATAGTACCCAGACCAGCCCACCACAAGGTGAAAAGAAACTCCAGGCAAGGGAGAATATCTAAGTAAATTACTTTTATATATTGACATGATCATATGGAATATCTATACCCACAGACTATGAATAATAGTCAAATAAGTATATACACTCTATATGAAGGAAATTAAATTTCCAACAACTGTCCAAATCAAGAATGATAAGTAGGAATTTTCATATCAGCATAGGATATGAACCCACACAAAGGACAGAAAAGACAATATACACTATATAGGTTACAAAACAATGTGCACACAAAGTAGAATCAAAGGACAGATTACTACAGGGTTGAAGTCTGAAACCCAAAAGGCTACACACAAAAAGCCAAAAGAGACTACCTAAAGGGATTAGCAACCCAAGCTTGAAGAAACCACAATTATCATACTTTGCATCAAAGGCTAGCATCCTTGAAGAATGCAACAATGGAAATGTTTGAACCTAAATCCTGTAAAGTACATGAAACAGAGCGTGCTATGCCAAGAGACTACTGTCTAGACACACCCTTACCCTTCAAAGGACCCACACACCTGCCAGGGCATTCAAACCCCCACAGATGCAGGTAGTCCACACTAATTACCCCAGACATAATTACCCCAGTCAGACAAGCTAACACTGATGGCAGTTAACAGCCACCAGGGAAACAAAGCCAGGCCCTCAATGGATGAGGGTAGGGTGGGCTACATAAGAGGCCCTGACTCCATAGCCAACTCACCAGTTCTACTCCTGCAGCAGTCAGGTACACACCAGCTGGTCCTAGCCATACCAGTTCTCCTATAGCAGGAGGGACTCTGTCAGAAAGCAGACCACACCCACTCTACAATATCATACCCAGTTACTACAATCTTGGGAAAGGACTCTAGCACAGATTGGACATTAAGCCAACACTAGCTTGATCATGGAAAAAGGTACAGTTCAAACACTACATTGATTATTATATTACTATTGGGACCAACCAGGATTTCTGCTCTCAAAACTATGTACACAGAGGCAGTGCCAAGTGGATACTTCACATAAGCAAAAAGGATAGCTCACAAAATCAGCAAACCAATTTAAACCTAAGTATATTGCAAAAACACTAGTAGAAGTCTTACTAAGACATAGAATATATTTTATATTTCAGGCATGCTAAAGCCAATCCTACTACTAGTGATGATGGCCACTTCTCAAGCCATCACATATGTGCCCACCGTTAGACAGAACGTTGGAGCCATATATGAGCCATTACCTGAACCATTGGTCAATGGGCACGATACCACAACCATGATATTGGCAATACCATACCATATACCTGCTCCACCAGAGACCGAAACCAAAATACTGGACCAGGTTATGGCACTAACATTTCCTACCTTGCATGACGACAGTTCTACCAGTCAGATATTACAGCAGGCAAGGGAACTAGATCTGTTAATAGACATAACAGACAAGGAAATTAACTCTACCTTAGCATCCATCCATTTGTTCCTATCAAATCCAATTAACAGTCAAGGAAGGTACAGAAGAGCACCACTTGGGTTCCTAGCCCCACTCTTCAGAGGAGCAATAGGTCTTGCCACACTAGATGACGTCAAAGAGGTCATGGACCAGATAAAGAACATAGACGGCATTCTAGAAGCTTTTTCCAAGCAAGACAAAGAAGCAGCTATATTAATTGATAAGGTCACCCAACGCCAAGACAAATTTGTCAAGGCATATGTTAAGGATAAAAGTATGCTAGACCAAACCATGAACACTCTAGGCCAAAATATGAATTTATGGGCTCAAAATATGACCACATCTCTGAACACTTATGCAAATCACGAGCACACACAAAGAAGGAAGATCCAAATTTTAACTGATGCACTCACCATTATTGTAGCAAGAATGAACTATCTGCAAGCATTGCAGCGCACCACATCAGCACTCAGGATGCTATCAGCAGGCATTATGACTGCTGACATAGTACCACCAGCTGAACTAACGGAGCATCTGAATGATCTGGACATGACACTCAGAATACACTCACCAGGATCAAAGGTCGCCATAACTGACCTTGACTACTATTATTCCCAAAGAATGATATCCTACACCTATTCGGAACGGCACATATACATCCACCTGGATATCATTGTAGCATCCACTGTCTCCACCTTCAGAGTATTTCAACTGGTAACTACACCAGTACCAATCAACACCAAGGAGACACCTACGAAGGGAGTAACCCAATTAATAACTGATGTCAAATTCTTGGCTATCTCTGAAGATGGTTCACTATTTATTGAACTAACAAATGCAGATATGCTAACCTGTCCAGGAACTAAGATCAAAATTTGTACCAAAACTAGCCCGAGAATCCATAGACATGTACCTACATGCACAGTAGCAATTTATTTGAACCAAGCTCAGCAAGTCAAGGAAATGTGCCAATTTACTATCTCACCCTTGAAGAGACCTATCTCACACGCTGTAGCCATTTCACAAGATGAATATCTAGTGACCACAAATTCTCCCACCTACACAGTTACGTGTCACGGGAAACCAGCTACTACTCACAAAGCACCATCACACTCAATCATAGGTGTACCATGCCTATGTACAGTGAATATAGATCACTATTCACTACCAAATTCTAGGTTGCCATGCAACACTACAATTTCATTTCACTATGCTTTGGAGACTATAAACCTACCTTTTCTCGCGGCTCTAAATGAAATCAAAGAAATTGGACCAGACTCCAAGGCAAATCTGCCACCTTTTCCAAAGGTCAACCTATCCAGGACACTGGATATGTTAAGAAAATCAAGTAATATTGATGAATCAACATTACTAGACCTAAACCCATTCGCAAAAACCCTGCTAGATGATGCCTCCAGCCTGGCTAAGCCACTGGAAAATAGACTAATAGAGTCCTATCTATACAAATTTGCACGGCATCCAGCAGCATCTATCATACCAATGATACTTTCGGTTATAGCTACAATTTTGGCCACCTACACCCTATTCAAAATGCACAGAGGATCCACACTACTAGCTTATATGCCAACTGCAAAAGCATATAGATTTGTCACAGAGAAGCCTATGGAGAAAGCCTTCGAAACCCTATACAAGAAGGACACCACCACGGCACAAATAGAACAGGGCCCCACCCCTATTCTAACTATCCATGAGACCCATACCCTTATCATAGCCATACTATTCACACTCACCATTTACTCAGCCTACAGGCTGACCAAATATCTAAAGAGTATGGCAACCAAGCACTGTGGAAAGGGAAAAGTCACAAAGAGGACAAATCCCACAGTAGTACTAAAAATCTACAAAGGAGACACCAACTTCTCCTTCCCCTTGCGTCCAGTGCCACATGAGTTTGATACAATTATAAAAGCTTCAGCCCCAACATACAGAGATATGATTATCAAAATGTACCCTCTCCCAAGACTAGTATTTGAATGGAATGGACCAGTAGTAATTACTACTAAGAAAGGAGAGACCGCATATTTACTGCCAGAAACTATCAATTTACCATGGCGTGCCAGGTTCAGCATAATACCAGCGCTCAGGGAACCTAATCTAGATTTTGCCATGTTACTACAAAATGACATTTCACCCCAGCCTGTCACCATGGATACCCATGAATCAAAGCTGGAAAACATCATAATTGACGACCAAAGAGAGAGCACCAATACATTCAAAAATGTACTCACCATACTCACCCAACCACCTACAGCTGTAACTAGTGAGAAAGTACATGGGGAAGAATAACACAATTATACAGGAGTGAGATTGACCAAAACTTTGTGAAAAGTTGGTTGGCCCTGAAAAGGACCGTTTATATTGACATTTATAGATGCCACCCACTAGTTGTTATAGTCCCCCCACCCCAAGGCCTCCCAGGACTCGGCCAACTCGGCAGCGGCAGGAGATCCAATCCACGTATCTTCACTGAAGAGCCACTCGTTCTCCTCCCTCCACTGGACAAAACGTGCCTCCAAAGTAGACAAAGCATGCTCAGCGCTGTCTGCAGCATCACCTGTCACCGTGTAAGCACATAGGCCGACAGCCAATAGGAAGTCCCAGATGACCCCATCATTTCTGGTGAAAAGCAGTCGCGGGTCATATCCATCCAGATCACGTAGGGCCTGAGCCAACAGCTCCAGAGATGCCGCCCTGCGCATGGAAATCCCGCCAGCACCAAGGAAGTACCAGCCGTGATGACGGCACACCAAAACATCACCAAAACTGGCAATGTCGTGCCGGACTTTATGCAACCACCGCGTCCTTACTGAGTCATACCGACTCAAAATACTCCTAAAAGGAGTACCAGGAGTCAGCCCCTCCAAGGTGTTTTGATCACCTAACCACAGGTCTAAGGCCTGCATGTCACCCTGCAGCCAGGCCTCAGGGAGATATGCAAGTACCTCAGGTACAGCCTCCAACTCGTCCTCCAAAATTGCCATATGCGCCATACTGTGTTATCTCAAGGGTACTCAAGGAATAAGTGATCCTACTGTGGTCTACACAGCCTTTATAACCCCTCCCCACCCCCAAATGACACTGTTCACCCTCTGAAGTGATCCCCTCACTTCAGGTGACAAGTCCATGAGAAGGCACATGATCTGCTCACCAAAAGGTGTCAACCACCGGTGTCACCGCGGCACACGACGCATCTTGCGCCGCATGACACAATAGCCTCAAGGTGCCACTCAAAAATCTGCTCAAGGTGCAAAAATTTTCAAACTCTCACAATCCCAAGGTCAAAGCAAGGTCTCAGTGTGTGTCAGTAGTATCAGGAAATCAATTTTAAGGTATCCCAAAATGAAACAGCCAATTTTTGAAAAATCGAAGTTTTACAAAAACAATTGCGTACTCTTAACCATGTCAAACTTGCTCAAACATGCATGTATATGTATGAAATTGTATTATTACAATCTAAATTGCTAATCAAACATGTTTGTATATAACACTGTATTTGCACTGTATTTTACACTGTATACCTTTGTATTATGTAAGACTATTTACAGAAAAACATGAAGCAAAAAGGGAGATAGTCCGCTGACTAACCCTAGGATACTACACAAAAGACTTAAATCTCACAGCAGCGGCCCACTGCAAAGACATTTCTGATCAAAGTGTAGATCCACAAGTTGCAAATTGCCAACACCAAGAATCTTGTAAGATTCAACTATCATTGCAGAAACATGATACCGAGTCATTTTTTTATGACATTATGAACACTTACCCTCCACCGGATAAGGACAAAATATCTGCATAAAAAGGACTGTATTTGTACATACAAACTTACAAACTTAAGTAATGCAAAATGTCAGATGACACAATTATGAACACTTATCCGCCACCGGACAAGCACATAACTATGCATAAAATGTACATTACTGATTGCTATATCACGCAAATCCATAGATAAGCGCTATCTAGAAATAAGAAAACAAACTTCAAGCCGGTTGGCCTACTTTTATACAAAAGTGGCCTTGGTTTTTTTGGTATCAAACAAAAAAGTTTGTAAAAGATTATCATAAGATTTTGCATAATTTGCATTATACTCTGTATATTAGTATTCACATGTGAACATTGATATATCAAAATCCACTCAGTTCCACAAAGCACCTATTTCACCAAAGACAGCCTATTACTTGATAACACATTTTTCATCATGTTTTAGAATTAAGACAAAGATGTACCATGCTGTGTATATAATTCAAACAATGATTTGAAAAGTGTCAGATAAAGACACAATGTATTACTACACTGTATAATATGTGATTAAGAAAGTACCAAATTGGTACAAAGAAGGTTTACATACCTTATAGTTAAGTTACACTGTATATAATGTAGATGACTAGCCAAGCACAAAACCAAAATTCTCCCCAGACCTTTGGTATTTACATACTCTCACATCATCTATATTACAAAAAAAAGTGTACTTCACTACAAAAAAAAAAATCAAAAACAAAAGGTAAATTCTATTTGCCACCAAAAATTGTGGACAAAATTCCAAAATTCACCCCAAATTTTTAGATGGAATGACAACTGACGGAGAGTTGTCCTTTTTCCCGAGGGGGAGGCACCTGTCAGGTATGACCGGCGAGCCCGGCGAGCCCGGCGCTGCGGGCGCCCGCGTGTTCAAGCCGACGGCGGGAGACGCTACTCCCGCCGCCGGCACACGCAGGCGCGCGCCGGCCCGCATAGGCGGCGCTCCAGTCGGCACTCCCGCCGCCGCCAGGCGACGCTCATCCCGCACATTGTTTCCCACAGACCAGCATAAGGGTCACCCCTTTGATGTACACTAACAGGGGTAGACAAACTATGGAGGGGTATTGTGTGACTGTCTCTCTGACTGTTACAGCCCTCCAACCACTGTCAACTGACACTAACACTCAAGATGCCATGCTGGTAGCCTGGCCCCCTTAAATAGGGTCAGGTCCCAGCACTGGGCATCTCCATCCTCACTCTACACTTGGACACCACAGAGCAAGGACCTCTCCACTGACTGAGAACAAGGCTATAGGCTATGCCCTACTAGGCCCAACTATCAGACATGGTGTAGGACCCCCTTGGCTCTAGTCCAGTACTAACCTCAGGGTTATTAGGTATATTTACCAAGACCTATATTATTGTGTGGATAGGTGTAACTGAGTGGAACCTACATTGTACTACTGTACTGTTGCTGTCAACTTGTAATAAATACCAACTATACTACAAGACCACAAGACTTAGTCAACTTACCTCATATCATATTAAAGGGATCTCCCAACTAAGGGGATTCCTTGTATGACAGTATTACCATTGATTTAGGGCCTATTTCAGTGGTTGAGACGCGGGCCACTCGCTAAGTACATTACTCCTGGGGAATAGTGAGAATGCCTCCCACCGTTAGACAATCCCAGGATCTTCGTATGAACCACACAAGCCAGGTAATTGAAAGGAGACTTAGTTACTCCAGCATTTCCCATGGGATAGCTGCAGGACTTTGCAAAGGAACAGTCTGGAGTCGACACTAGATCATTTACTAATTTGCCAGTATCACCTGCCATCTAGACATTGCCAAGGTACATTAGTCTGTAAGTTTTTCATATCTCTGCATAATAATAGTCTACTATAATACTTTCAGTATCTTCCACAGTCATACTTTATACGCCAATGTAATCTTTCATTTATTCTTGAGAGATAGATGGATAGCTATAAACTTGGATTTAAGTAGAAATATCCTAATGATGAATTGCCAAAACTAGCAGCACAGTAGGTTCTCTTAGTCCAATATAGAGTGTTCCCTACAATACATCCACTGCTTCTATAGATATTGAGGCTTGTTTTATTGAGATTCCCAAGCATAGATTATCAAGCTAGAGGAACATTAGGTGAGCAGTGGTGCATTGAGAGCAGCTCCGGATTTAGAAGGCTATCTATCAGGTAATGGCTAAAAATAGTAGAGGTCATGGAAGGCCAGTGGCACGGACTGGGAAGGAGCTAGGTGCCATTTCAGCCTACCCAACCAGTCTCTGTGGGAATATGCTAAATGCATCAGATTCATTTAAATTCCTTCAAGAATATGTTTCCACACACGTTTGTCTGAAGATAATGTAGACGGCTCAATTGTTTAGATGCTAACCAAGCGGTTGTCAACTTACAAGGGTCCATTCTGCCAAAACATATTAGTTCCCTGCAAGAATATAATTGGAGTTCCAATACTATTACTACACTAATTATTCCTCTACTATTTTGTCGACTTTAGTCAACGTTAGGCCTGGGAGGCTTTTAATTGTTTAGTGAGATATCACTGTCAAAGCTTAATACAATAATCTGCATGCCAAATTCTCGGAATATGCCTCAATATGTTTCATTTTCTTATCCTCTCTGGTTATCTTTAAAATTCTACTACTCAAAATGGTTCTACTCTGCCCCAAGATCCTATTTGTCTTGAACCAGACTTCATCAATACCTAGCAACAAAAAACGTTATACAACATTTTATAACGTTATAAACTGTTTCTCTTAAGCTCCTTACTACAGACATGCAAACTCTGAGCCCAGGATTTTCGGAAGTGGGGGAATGGACATCCTGCCAAGCAGCGAAAGCGTAGCACAGCAGTCCAACTAGGGGGGGGGGGGGGGGTTTGCCCCCAAGAAAATTCTAGACTTGAAATGGTGCATTCTGATGCATTTTGGCACAAAACATATTAAGACTCAGGTCTGTATTATTCTTTATGATTGGGGCTGGAACCTTCTTTTTGATTTTTTAGAAGGCTTTAGAGAAATCTAGTGTTGAAATAGGTGTACCATAGTTGCTTATAGAAAATATGGGTATATATTGTGTGCCCACCAAATGCTAAACTAATGTTAGGTGGTGGTTCCACCCACTACCTCCAGGGTGCTCTCCACCACCTAGGGAATTGCCGCCAATTCGCACACTTCCAATTCAGCTCCCAAGGGGGAAACAGGTTGATTTTTTCTTATTCTTTTTCTTATCCTCTCTGGTTATCTTTAAAATTCTACTATTCAAAATGGTTCTACTCTGCCCCAGGATCCTATTTGTCTTGAACCAGACTTCATCAATACCTAGTAACAAAAAACGTTATACAACATTGTATAACGTTATAAACTGTTTCTCTTAAGCTCCTTACTACAGACATGCAAACTCTGAGCCCAGGATTTTCGGAAGTGGGGGAATGGACATCCTGCCAAGCAGCGAAAGCGAAGCACTGCAGTCCAACTAGGACTCAGGTCTGTATTATTCTCTATGATTGGGGCTGGAACCTTCTTTTTGAATTTCAAGAAGGCTTTAGAGAAATCTAGTGTTGAAATAGTGCATCCTAGCTCATTTTGGCCAGAGAATATCATAGCTCAGATCTGTATCATCAGGACTCTTTTTGGTGGGTCTATAGGTTTGGAAATCTTTTGAAAACCTAGACCTGGAATGGTGCATTCTGATATAACTTATCAAAGGTCATTTCTATTTTTAACAGCCTCTTTGATTGGAGATGGAACCTTTTATTTTGGAGGGGAAGGTTTGGAAAATTTTGAAATTCTAGACTTTAAATGGTGCAATCTGCTGCTTCTGGCTAAAAATATGTTAAAGCTCAGACCTTTAGCCGTTCTCTATGATTGTGGCTAGAACCTTGTGTTTGGAGGAAAGGGTTTTAGAAAATTTAGAAATTCTTGATTTGAAATGGTGCATTCTGATGCATTTTGGCCAGAAATGTAATCAAAGATAAGATCTGTATTAACCAGCCTTTATTATTGAGGATGGAACTTTGTTTTTTGGATGGAAAGGTCTTAGAAAAGTTTGAAATTCTTGACTTCAAATGGTGCAATCTGATGCATTTTGGCATATCTGGCATGTCTACCCTCCATCACTAACATAGTTGTATGTTGATTTGCCAATCACAAGTCACAGCAGTATTAGGGGAGTTGGGGGGCATGCCCCCCCCCCCCCCCAAGAAAATTTTGAAAATCAAGAAGGCAAATGGTGATATTTGATGTCTTTTGAACTTCTTTTGTCTGATGAAATTACAAGTCTCCCCCCTCACATAAAGGTAAACAGAGTTCTAATTAGATCTGGACGAATCACAAGAATGACCAATTTGGAGAAAAAGAAATCCGAGAAATCTGAGGAGTTCGCATGCCTGTTACTATGGCATAACGTTATATAACGTTTTAAAACGTTATTTTGACGTAAAATAAGGTGTGTTTTTTTGTTAGCTAGGTACTACTCTTGTTACAGAAGCCCCCTCCTTTCTGTTGTGGATATATAACGTCCTACATAACCACAATGGCTAGGCTAATATCCCCTTTCCGTATTTTACAGACAGTTCAAGCACTGAGTTGTAGCAGCAAAATGTTCCTGTTGCCTCACGATCAATAAGAATGTGATTGCCCCTATATATATATATATATTGTAATATATATATATATATATATATATATATATATATATATATATATATATATATATATATATATAATATATATATATATATATATATATATATATATATATATATATATATATATATATATATATATATATATATATATATATATAAATGAGCCATTTTATGTACAGTGTAGTGTGGGGAGTTGAAGCCAGACAATAGTGACATCTAGGAGCATAATAGTTGAGTTGACTACTCGTCCTTCCTGCTTGTGAATTGGGATTCAGGGAATAGTTTTGGCATTAATGGGCTCTAGATCAGCCTTATGACACCAGCTTGAAAAATAAGTTCAGCTATGACCTTTCAGGAAATAAAACCGGTAATGGCTCTGGGCCCCGGGCTCTGGGCAGGCTCTAAAGTGGTCTGTCATCGTCGTCGAGTAGCTGTGCCTTCAACAAGCTGAGCATAATATCCCATCAGACTTTAGACCAGTTTCTAATTGAGCTGCTCAAGGCCCATCTATAACACAATACTATGTGTTCCCCTGACTCCTAATGGCTACGGTTCTATCTTAGATCATACTGGGCCTGCACTGAAGTGTCACTGTATCTTCATTATTTGATGCTTCCAGCTTCCTACTAAGTCCCTTGTATATTGCCCGTCTCGACTATAGGTCATACAACACTGACATCCCATCGTAAGACCTCACTGGCGTCTTTCACTGGACCTGCTACAGATAAATTTGTGTCGTCCATACCATGCATATGCCTCATTACTCGGTTCTCACGTTATATCAGAATCTCTCACTTAACCCAGGAGAATAACATTACTGTGCAGAAAACTAATAGGCCTTCAGCGAACCATCCAATGTCTCCATGTAGGACTGTGTCTAACCAAATCAATACAAGTTGAAAGTATATGACCGGGAAAAGCTATGACCGGGAATTATTCATGACATGGAACAATCTATGACCAGCAAGTGAATATGACATTATTTTTCAAATTGACTTTCAGCTTGTATTGAATTGGTGAGACACAGCCATATCTGGAAACATGTGGTAAGTGTCTGTGTCCACGATACAGAAAACATGACATCGTTTATAGACAGTGATAGACATTGCCTTTTAGTGAATACGGCCCATGTATGGAGATATAATATACTATAGCAACCAAATGTCCCTAGCATCAATGCCTTGATTCCAATTGTGTGCTACCCTTTTGCCAGACCCTGGATGCCATTTATCGGCGACCAGACTGGCCCTGATCCATGGAAGCTCCAGTACAATGCCCCCCCCCCCCTTACCCCCGATCTCTATATTTAATATGCATTAGGCTAATGGCTGAGCTAACATCCCCCGGCACATTTCCGGATGTACTTTCTCGGGCCCTGTGGCTTGTATAAGCTGCGGTTTGCTGCCGGAAGCGATGGCCTCTGCTCTGATGGTAAACATTTTGTTTGACTAGATTATACTAGGAAATTAAAGGCCTAGAGCTTAGTTTCCCTCCACCACCAGCTGTTGGATTGGAACGATGGCTTGTACTCAGAACTCTATATAGGGTGAGAGAGGGTTTGATGATGGGAAAACGATGGTATGAACCCTAGCACCTAATCAGCTAATATTCAGGCAAAAGCAGGGCCGAACAACGGGAATGTCTAGCACCTCCAGCTGAACAGCCAGACCTATTTCCTCCCTCTCCCCCCGCCAACTTTATGGAAGAAGAAGCCATCTTACCCTTAGGGGAAAACATAACAATAAATAAACTATGATAGCTATGGCCGGAGAAAATGAACCATTTCCGTGTCTAGTGTTATTGAATAGGGAAAACATGTAGGCATCCGATGTAGGAATGCTATATAGACAACACGATTAGCATATAGATCTTAGCAATCAACATTGCTGCCATCAGGGGCATGTAGCACAATGCGAGCAAACAAACACGTTTAGACGTACACTCAGAAAAGTAAAGGAGTCCCCACGACTTTGACAGCCAGAGTCGCAGTTTGTCTCCCACTTGACACCTGAAGAGGAGAGTCGAATGAGTTTGACTCTCCGTTCCTGAAGAGTCAACAGCAGTTGACCCATCAAAAGAGGGGGAGTCAAAATCGAATACATGAGTGCATGCAGGTCAGGTGGATTGTGTATTTATGCCAGGGTAAAGTGGGGGCAACAGGTGTATATAATTAGTGGGCAGGCCAGGTGAGGTCTGTGAGAGAAGTGAGTAGGTGAGGTTATTGCCCAAGACAGGTCAATACCAAGACATGTTGTAATGTCCACCACTTCCCCCTGTGTGAAAGGGCTAAGTTATATCTGCCTCACACTACATTCTAAAGAGCATTGGTCACGTATTAGATGCCAATGTCAGATCTACATGAAGTAGTAAGCAGTGCCACACATTATATCTCACACAGTTAGTGCCCAGCCTTATGTGTATTTCCCATACTCACAAATATGGTGACTAAGCTCTATACTGTTGATGTTCTTGGAATATATTGTATAGTTTGTCATCACATTCAATTCAGGGAAGTTAACTGGAAAGTTTATCCATTGATATCCCTTAACAACACTATTAAGATGTTGTGGACCTATATATAAAGAGTCAAAACTGTGTGGCATGTAACAATTATCTAAAGTATAGATAGTAGCTCTACCTTGTGGTTGCCACTGGTACCAAATTAGTGTTGGTTGCCCCACTACTATCAGAGTCAACATAATTATTTTTTATTTGACTCTTCATGAAGGGTCAAACTACAAATGACTCTTCTGTGGGCAGAGTCAACTGCTCTTGGCTCTGCACTGATAGAGTCAAGAGGGGCAGTCAATTTGTACAAGGAGCAAGGGATATGACTGGAGTAGCTGTGACTCCTCCACCAGAGTCATCATGACTCTGCTACCAAAGTCAACTAGAGTTGACTATGGTAAAAGGGTCATGGCGACGCCTTTACTTCTCTCTGTGTAAAGACTGCCTCATATAACATGTAGAAGGTGCTTCACCATGTTGTCAGAGTCAGGTAACATTCCCATCCACCATTATACAGTCACAATCCCAGACTATATGACATGCAAGGACAGCACAATGGCTGGAAGAACAGCTGGAACTCTGGTTACTACAATATATATGTACACAACCCAAAAGGTCAGTCCTTAATTTGGGGAACATGCCTGCTGACAATTTACATCATGATTCTAGTATTATAGGTAGCATCGATGCTGTATTTTACAGAGTGTCAGTTGCGGATCATTCCTGATCCGGCACATCTAATTTTGAGCTTGCATGATTACACTGATATTGAATTTACAGATCTATGAATGGGTAGGATTACACTGATATTGAATTTACAGATCTATGAATGGGTATGATCAGATTATCTAGTAACTGATGTCATGTGCCATCTATAAATACTGTTGACAGGGTGATGGATAAAGGGGTGAATCCACTGAGGTAAATCCGTCGTATCGGACGAGATTCGTCCATAGGTTTAACATTGTGAGGCTCATCCGATCCGACGGATTTTGCCTTGCCTTAAGCAGTGGATTCACGCTTTAAAACACCTGAGACTAGTGAGGGGCATGGGGCGACACATGCCACATCTTCATAAGAGCAGATAAGGGTCATCATCACTGTTGTAACCTTACCTGGGGTCCCACATGCCAAGCACAACTACCTATAGGGGTTTTAACTCGCAAGGTATAGGCTTTCATCTCTCAAAGCTGAATGTTATGGCATACCGTATAAGTTATCAAATAGTGGTGCTGAAACCTTTGATCCAAAGTTCATACCATAGTTCCGCAATGCTTAATTTACCTTTGGGTGTAACAGTTTAACTCTGTCATGACTCCTAGTGCTGTACCATAAATGACCCAATATTAGGACAATTTTCTACTTCTTGCAAAGTGGGACAATATTGACCCCGAGCTTTCCATAACTGTGAATTATCCAAATGGCTGACACTATTCAAGCAATATCAATGGTGATTATTACATTGGCGCAATATTGGTCAATCAGATATTGAAAACGGTTGTCCAACATGTGTATTATAAATAACATTGGCCCAGTATTTTATTTCCAGCCAGGCACTAATATATTAATGTTGTTCTTCTACCTAAATCAAGCTCCAAAATTCATACTTCATCATTCAAGCCATACCAGCTCCCCCTAAATGCATGTATCATACCTTTATCCCTTTCTGTGTTGGCTTCCGAGATGTCTGTGCATATTGTCTGCAGCCTTTGATAATAAAATATGGAAATGAAGGGATCTAGAAGGGAGGCTCTATGATCTGTCAGAAGCCATGCACGTTTAGGGGCTGACAGCGACTATCTATCACTCATAGGAACAATAGTTTTTATCTATGTTATGGTGGTTCGAAGGACGACCTAATGCGCCCCAACCCTCTTATGCATACTGTTAATAATACCAGAAGCCTCCGGCCTCTGGCGAGTCGCACCCTCATGTCTTACTCTCATGTGTGACTGACCATAGCACAGCCCCATGCCCAAATAAGGCACACTGGCATCCGTGACCTATTAAATGGCGTCCGTGACCTGACCTAATGTCCAAATAAGGCAGACAACTGGTGTCGCAGAATAGTCCTCGTCGTGCGTTTCCCCATGAGTACCCACTGGGCAAAGATTCATTATAAAGGTATTTTAACAATGTACAAGATTGCAATAATTATTATTCCACAGATAATATTAACATTCTGTTGATATTTTAGTCTTACCATCGGTATCTCACCAAGTCTATTTCCCTAAATAGACCATGACAGGGATGCAGCTTATTATCCAATTATTTTCCATGCAGGGGAAGCTGGTTGACAGATTCAACCAAAGTCAGGTATACAAAAACCGATAGGACGGTCTAGTAGACCCATCTACTGTGAGAGCTTGTTGTGCAAAGGCAACACTTCATACCTACTGTATTAATACCAGAATATTTATATGACATTGTACATGGTCACATAAATTAAAGCTTTGACTCAACATCTGAGATGGAAATATTGATTTTAAAAAAGCACTAAAGCATAGGGCTGTTTATCATTATATCTGTTAAGATCCGATTTGTGAGAATAGCTGATGCCAAAATCGAATAGTGGAGTTCCATATCTTTGGAAATTAAGTCTCTATTATTCTTTCTTGAAACAGTATCGGTGCACCTAGGAAAGCACATTGTTTTGATATAAAAAAAATATATGTCCAATGTTGCACCTGATTTATTTTCTCAAGTTAACCTCAACAGGATGCAGGGGAAAAGACCCATCCGTGGGGAAAATCTCTAGTAAAGATTCATGCATGATTTACACAAATTATTTCGTTGTGTACAACACAATAGTATTCATAAATTCCATCATTAACTCAGAACTAAAAACAGACCGTGAAAGTTCTTTTTACAACCAAATTTAGACTAGAAAATCCCATTTTATTTGGATTTTTTTTTTTAAACACTTTTTTTTCAGAATGATCACCATTTACAATTCATTTAGAGTTTATATACTATTTTCAGTTAGTGTTTAAAAATGATTCCGCAAAAAACTACTGGGAATTTCTCAGCTTATTCTTCTGTCGTTTCCTCGTTTGGTCAAACATGTACCACTTTGAAGGGTAAACTATTATGTTGCACACGCCGCAATATGTCAGCTGGCCAGGATGATATCTTTGTAAGTATATGGCTGGGATATTGGGGGATTTAGAGCAAAGCTTTGGTAAACACCATGGGACCACCCATCGGTCAGCTGCCACTGGAAGCCGTCCTATAGCAAGCAGCTTATGGTCAGTCTCATCTATCACTGGTGTCCTCCTGTCACCTACACGTCATGGTAGGTTTTCATTGTTGATCACCTTTAGGACAGCACCCCCTCAGGGGATTCACCCTTACAACTGTTACCACATACTACCAGGAAATGTTATCCAATAGGCCTGACATGCCCTCTCAAGGAAGTGTTTCTACCAACTGTCTGTCAAATCAATGTCTCAGGTTGAAAGAAATACCAATTCCCTACATGCTGGACCAAACTGAAGCAGGCTCACACTAATGCACAAGTGGACAGACTCACGCGGGAGCGTCAACAAAAAAAATCTGTCCAGTTTTAAACTATCTTAAAGTGTCAAATCTTAAAAACGTTGGAATGTTGAATTTAAGATAATAACATTGATTTAAGAATGTCCCTTGCCCAAAAAAAAGAAAAAAAAGAAACAGGGGTTCGGGGGCAGAGCCCCTGAAGTCTACAATAAAAATGCTAGTGCTAGTAGCCACAAATTGTGTCATCTTACCGGTATTCAAGGAGATGGTGAGAAATGATCTTAAATACATGTTTTGTTTAAGATAGTCCATTGACTTTAAGAGTGTAACGTTTTTAAGAGTGGCAATTTTAAGATCTTTAAGATTGGACAGATGTTCTTGTTGACGCTCCCTTGTGAGTCTGTCCCGTCGAGCCACACTAATGTGGTCGGCGGTATTCATAATGTCGCCTTACCCCAAGAACGGATACCCCCAACCTGGCTCTGTCTTGGACCAGAACAGACATGGTAGGCAGCTTGTGGTCCTGGACCCCTGCTGAAGGCTTTGCTTCTACTGCCCACAAACCATTTGCCCTCGCATCTACCTCCAGCCCACTGGCCGTGAGATCTATGAGATTGAGTTCCTCTCTCAACTTCCTCGTATAGGAGTAGGAGTCTGTTGGAGTCTAAACCTCTCTGTCAATTGCATTTAGACTTGATCTGTGATGAAATAAAGAATATTGAATCTGACAACCGTTTTCCTACTCTGGAGCTCTTTCTTTATGTATAGCGAGATATAGGAATGATAGTGAGCAGCGACAATAAGGCAAACTGCCACAGCAGCTTGGGAAACATGCATGGAAATAGCACTATCGAATTACCCTTCAGAACCGATCTCCAGCTGTTTCATTGATTCTCAACATGTATATTTCGCTGCTATTTTTCAGACCATGGCTTGTGCCATGTTTCTGCGTATAACGTTGGTATGTCCCAGTGGGCACACAACTAGTCAGCTCAACATCCTACTGCATGTATAGTAATATAGATTTTCTGCCGCTATCCGCCATTGTAGATGGCCAATGAGGATTTCAGTCGTCTCTTTTAAAGCATTTTGATAATCCTTTTTATAATTATGGTGAATTTGAAATGGATGTAAAAAAATTAAAAGTCCGACTTTAAAATCCGGACACACACACTACTTTGTAACCTGTAACCACTTTCAATCAAGCTACTACTTTTTCAACTACTCTATTCTGCTCCCTTTATGGGTTTTTTCACTATACACTGTGCCCAGTTGGAAGGTGATTGGATTCCCAGTCGCTACTTCTGGTCACAAATGTAGTAGGTGTGTTGTTGGTTGTAATGCGGCCTACTCGATAATTAAATGGAAATGACCTTTACTGAATTCATAGGATGGGAGGGCATGTACAACACTTGTTTCAAGCCACGGTTTAACTATATCCTATTGACTTTCCACACCACCTGAATTAAAACATGGCATGATTTAAACCACTATCATGGAACAACCCTGTAATGAATGTTCTTACAATGCTCACCACACAGAATCCCATCCATAATCATAATCATAGGTCCATTAATACCAGAGGAATTATAGTATGTGAAAGAGGCTCAGTATTTATGCAGTATTTCAACCCAGTATTTTTACACACAGAGTACATGTCAACTGGAGTTAATTTGGTCAAATAAAGGTTCAGCAGTAACGTAAAATCATGAAAATGATGTGACCAAGTTGGAACCAAAAAAGAGGGGGGGGAAAGGAGGTTTTCTCCCCTCAAATGAATACAACTGTTGACATCCACAAATAGTATACGGTATAGAGTGGGCCCATAAAGCATTTGTTGGTGTACATGAATATTTGTAACTGAAGTGAAACATCCCCTTAGTATGATGCAGGCCCCTCTGTAGATGATTTGAAGCGGATGTTAACAGAATTTAAATTAGATTAAATCGGTTTACTCAATACACATCAGAAATAAGTGGCGAACTATTCCAATCAAGCCCGGCCTTGACATCCTGACACACTAATCTTTTGTAACCTGTATCCACTTTCAATCATGCTACTGACTTTTCAATTACTCCATTCTATTTCCTTTCACTCTGTGCTGCTCTCAGTTGAAAGGTCATTAGGTTCCCACACTGAAAATCCATAGGTTGAAGGGGTTAGTCAGTACTGACTATCTTAGGTTCGTCATAGGTGTGTTAGTCACAATGGCAAAGTTATAATTATTCAAAAATGACTCAGGGGTCAGTTGGTAGTGGCTAACCTAGGTTCATCATTTGGTGTGTTGCATTTGTATACCCTGCACTACACACACAGAAAAGTGAGAGTCATTGTCGCTAAAACTACCCTCACCTGAGGGTCAGGCACTGTACTGACCAACCTAACAATATCAACTTACCTAGGTTGGTTGAAAAATTGATATTTCCCTTTACTGTTGTTGGACTTTCCACCTTTAATCTCAGAAGTGTTCACATCACCGTCCTTTCCACCTTTAGTCTCAGAAGTGTTCACATCACCGTCCTTTCCACCTTTACCTAGGTTGGTTGTATTATAGGGAGCAAAACAATTACTAACTAGGTTAGGTACTAGTGACTGAGAGATTGGTTGTATAGGGAGCCTACCCAGCCAACACACCCTAGTGGGCCCTAGATGAGTCACAGATGGGCTGCCTTATGGGGCCCATAATTATGGGCTGCCCATCTGGGGCCCGCTTCGTTTTGACCGGGGCTATCAGGTGGGGCCCAGAAGGGCTTGCCCAGGTTTGAAGTGGGCTGGCCCTGTTCAGATCTAAGTGGGACCCAGGTGGGCTCCTTTATTTGGAGAACAAGTAATTGGGGGCGGGGGTGGGGGCTGGGGGCTGGAGGTTGGGGTGACAGACACAACATTTTCTTTAGCTATAAGCTTCCCAGTAAACAAAAAACGTTATAGAACATTTTAGAACGTTATATAACGTTATATAACGTTTCTCTAAGGCTCCTTACTATGGCATAACGTTATACCAAATTTTATAACGTTATTTTGACGTAAAATAACGTTTTTTTGTTAGCTGGTGTAGGGACACTAATATTAGTATTGTAATCGAACGCCTACAAGGTAGTTCGGGCGGCCGGAGCCAGGGGGCACCCCTATCGGAGGCGGACAGTATATAAGCTGTCCTCACCCCCTTGCTCTGGCAGACCTTCTCAGGTCTCTGACTGTGTAATATATAGAAAGTTATTTGAAAGCCAAACATACATTGATTGAACCTCATATACTTCAAGGATTAGCATTGTTGTACAGGTGAACGACTAATAAACCCTGTGTTCTTGCATCTCTACATGAAAACTGCGGTTCGAGTCCTTATTTAATCGAATTACATAAAGACGAACTCTACACTGGTGCCGTGACCAGGATTTTTATGTAGAAGATAGCGGACTGACCCTGGCAGAGGCTCAGTCAAGGAACGGGGGGGATGAAGGATCGGGAGCCGAGCTGGAAGATGGGGAACTGGACTACACAGTCGCCCAAATAAATGAAATCTGGGATATTGCCTCTCGAATGCATACCCCAGAGAATAAAAAATCTCGAAAGAGGAGTCTGATTTTTCGAACTCCGGGAGAATTTCCTCCTACCAGAACAGTGCCGAACACCAATCCGTTCAGAGGGAACCCATGGGCGGACATGCTTCCCTCCGAACCGAACCTCGGACATATGGAACGAGATTTGTCTAGAAGAGGTCGACAGGTCCCTGATTATGACGCCTACTGCGAGAAATTGAAAGCAGAAGAGGAGTCAATGAGGGATCGGCATACAGCCATGAATGAAGATTTGATCCGATTAGCCAACGAAAAGGCAAGGGTAATCGCACAGAACCAGAAGGAAGCAGCGGAATTGAGTGAAGTAAAATCCAGAATCCAAGCGGATAGGAAATATATAAGTGAACAGTTGGCTCTCGAAACTTCTCAGTTGGCCAAGGTCCAACAGAAGGTTAAGATTGCTCAACACAGTCTGACCGAGGAGCAAGCACAACTCCAGAAAGAGAAGGAAGAGGCTCGCCGAAGTCGTGATCTTCGGGATACCTATGAAAGCGAGATCGAACGACAATCCAAAAGGGTCAAGAAAATCAAGGCTGATTATTCGAAGGAAGAGAAAGCCGGCGAGGCCCTGCGGGAACAGTTCGAGCAAGAACGAGAGGCGTTGAAGCAAGCTCGAATCGACATGAAGACTGACCTCGAAAATATTCAGAAAAAGAAAGATGAAATCAATGATACCTACCTGGCTTATCAGAGTCAGATAGAGGAGATCCGCAAAGAAGAAGAGACTAGGAGGCGGGAAACAATGAATGAGGGAGCCAAGCTACCTAAACACGTTGCATCCACACCTAGTCCGATATTGAGTACAGTAGAGCCCATCGAAACACGGGGGGTTGTTTCGGAGGGGAAGTATGAACGAACCCAGGGAGGGACTGTGCCGAATGAGACTTATCGTAAAGTCACGTATGGGGGAACCGAGGAGAAAGAAATCTCTAGCACCCATGATATCACGAGCGAGGCCCCACCCAAAAGAATGAACCATAGTTACGGCTCTCTGCATCCCTTTGCGGATGACACGCTGGCAGGACATAATTATACGGTACCACCACCACCGATATATAATATAACCTACCAGTATCGGGCACCATTACCCGGAGCCGGATCGAACGAAGGACATCAGTCCTATAACGAAGGGGGAGGATCGATTCCGAGCAGGGGGACAGGTGGTGCTCCGAACCCCGGAACGAATCCGGGAGGAGGAGCCGGAACTGTGCCGAACCCTGGTTCGTACGGAGGTTACCCCCCCAGTCCTGAACGGACTCAGCCAAATCCAAGAGGAGGGGCACCAAGACCGGTCCCTGCCCCGAGGAGGTTGACAAAACGATCATCTATGGGCCCGAGGGTTGCTGCCATAGTGGAATCCGATCCTTGTATACAAGGAATGGGGATAGACTGTTGCAGTCGGACCCGGGAAGATGAGTCAGAAATAATGGAATGGAGCCGGAGGCAGTCTGATAGACTGGTATGGAGTCAGAACAGTGCCAGGAAGCCTGTTCGAACTCCCCGACGGTTCAATGGAGAGAATTGGAAGGAAAGCTACCAAGACTTTTGCGACGATAACCGTTATCATGGGTGGGACAAGGAGGCTTCCTTGGGTCCTCTCATTAAATGGTTGAGTGAGGGTCCGGGACGAATAGCTGTAGATGATTGGCGAGAGACGTATGGGGAAGATGGAAACTATGACCAATTGGTGGCAGCCGCCACACACATTTTTGGGGTGCTGTCCGCGAATGATCCTTGGTCGGAGTTCCAGGTACGAACACAGAAACCAAAAGAGTCTCCGAAAGTATTCGGACTAGAGCTTCAAAGATTATTGCAAAAGGCTCGACCTTATTGGAGACGGGATGATGAATATTTCTTAGATGAACTATTCACACACTTCATAAAAGGACTGAGGGATCCGTCCCATGCTGAACTCGTCCAGAAGGAATGGGGGCGAGGATCCTCAATGGTAGACTTCTTTTTGGCTATCGATCAGCATGAAAAGAAGAAACGACTACTTTCTGGGTTCGTACCCAACCAAAGAGTGGCGTCTGCACATACGGCTGCTCCAGAGGAAAGCGATTCGGACGCTGGTTCGGATGAGGAAAGAATTGCAGCAATAGGGGGAGATAAGTGGGATCGAAAGAATCGGTGGAAGAAAAATGGTAGTAAACCACCCGAGAAAGAGAAGCCAGTAGAGGCAAGCTCTAAACCCATCCCTACCCCCCAGTTAGGAGCGTCATCAGAGAATGAGAAACGGTTAATGGCCATGATGGAGGAAATGAAAGGATTGTTGGACTATCAGAAACAACCGAAGCTAGATCGAGCAACGGTGAAGTGTTTCAGGTGCCAGGAGACCGGACATTTCGCAGCCGAATGTACGGCCGAGAAACCAGTTTGGAGGGAAAGAAAGAGAGAGGAGACGGGAAATTAGAGGGGGTTGTCCGTGAAGGCAAGCTGACGACCCCGAATAAAGTATGCCAGGATACAATCCATACGAACGCGATTGAGGATTGTAATGTATCCGCCCAGCAGCATGGGAAATGCTGATGAGCCGAAAACATGTGGGGCTGGGGGTATTGGTGAGACAGTTGCCAGGGAGAGCAAAGAAGGGAAACCGATCACCAATAGAGAGGAAGGTTGGGTAGAGGAACTATCCAGGATCGGGGGGATCCGCCTTCCCCAAGGTCATCCGTGTCTGGAGTATTTGAAAGGATTCGGATTCAATTTTGACATGGCAGACGACATCAAAAGGTTCGCAAGTAATCCCTCTATGATGGGAGGAAAGAGATGGTATGTGTCCGTATCTGTAAACGGCAGAATGGGAGAATTTTTGTTGGATACCGGAGCTAGCCACTCCGCTATGTCGAAAAGATTCTACGATCTGGTGTCGAACATGGATGATGACCTCACAACGAGGGTAAATGCATGTGCGGCTGATGGGAGCAAGATACGAACGTTTGGTAGAACTTGTATGATCATCCTGGTGGGTGGTAGGGAATATATCATTTCCCCTACTGTCGCTGGGATAGAGGATGATGGTATCATTGGGATGGATTTCGCTTCCTTATATGGGGTAAAATTGGACCCCATCACTGGAATGTTGAAAGTAAATCGTCCCTACAAAGACAGGATACAATGCCTGGCACGAGAAGTTAGTGGAGTAGCGAGTGTGGTACAGATGGTAAAAATACCTCCCGGAATGGCCTGTGATGTGTTAATAGCCTCCAGTAGGATGAAGAGGGGCGTTCCGGGGGTTTTCGAACCTAATGTGACAGTGTTGGGAAAGAGGGGTTTGGAATCAGCCGACACCCTGATAGGCAACATAGCATGGGGGGTGGCCCCTATAACGAACCCGGGTTCGAAAACCATCTACCTAGAGAAAGGCACTGTAGTGGGAGAAGTGATATCCGCGGAAGCGGTCACCAGTAGCTTTGAGAATGGAAGTGGACTAGTCCCGAACAATGAAGTAATGGAAGAAGGATTGGAAAAGTTAATAGAGGGATCCGGAGTAGAGACGGAGGAACAGAGGAAAGCCCTGAGGGAGATGTTAACTGAGTGTAGTTTAGCCTTTGCGCGGCCCGGAGAGCCGTTGGGACGAACGGATCGAGTCCTGCACTCAATTAACACAGAAGGGGCGAATCCAGTAAAGATACCATATAGACGTCTTCCGCTAGCAAAGAAAGTGGTGGCGGAAGAGGAGATTACGAAGATGTTGGCGGAAAGAGTGATAACTCCGAGCACCAGCCCTTGGAGTAGTCCAGTATGTATGGTAACAAAGAAGGATGGGAGTATCCGATTCTGTATAGACTACCGAAAACTGAATGGCTTGACTAAAAAGAATTCGTATCCGCTCCCCCGGATAGATGAGACCATTGATTCCCTCGGAGGAAATAAATGGTTTTGTACGATTGATTTGCAGTCTGGCTATTGGCAGGTAGGAATGAAAGAAGAAGACAAGGAGAAAACTGCGTTTTTGAGCCATGTAGGGTTGTTCCAGTATAACGTGATGCCATTCGGACTCTGTAATGCTCCGGCCACGTTTGAAGCAATGATGGAGACTTAACTGAGTGACTTATTGTGGAAGAAATGTCTAGTATATCTGGACGATGTGATCATATTCGGAAAGACATTCGAGGAATGCCTGGAGAACCTGAAGTTGGTGTTGCAGCGAATAATCTCGAATGGGTTAAAGCTGAAAGCTAAAAAGTGTAATATGTTTCAGAAGAGTATTAACTATCTAGGACGGATCATCTCAACAGATGGGGTGAAGGCTGATCCGGAGAAAGTTAAGACTGTAACAGACTGGAGCATTCCTAAAGGACCGAAAGAAGTAAGATCCTTCCTAGGATTTTGTTCTTATTATAGAGATTTCTTACCAGGATACTCCCGGATAAGTTATCCAATACAATGTCTGTCGCACTGGACCCCGGGGAGACGTAAGGAGAAGTTCCCATGGGGGAAAGAGCAAGGGGAATCATTCGAACTGATTAAACGGTTGTTCGTGGAAACACCAGTTTTGAAATACCCCACTGCGGACGGTCATTTCATATTAGACACTGATGCGAGCAATGAAAGTATAGGGGCAGCTTTGTCTCAAGTCCAAGATGGGAAAGAGGTTCCAATCGCATTTGCAAGCAATACAATGAGTAAGGCACAAAGAAATTATTGTACGACAAAGAGGGAATTATTGGCAGTGGTAGTATATACAAAGAAATATAAGCACTTTTTGTGGGGATCTGATTTTACTTTACGTACGGATCATTCCTCCCTCCGGTGGTTATTAAACTTTAAGGACGCGGAAGGTATGATAGGACGGTGGTTGGCACACCTATCTGAGTTCGGATTGGACCATAGCCAAATTCAGCATAGAAAGGGGGCTAAGCATGTAAACGCTGATGCGTTGTCGCGAATCCCGGTGAGGAAGTGTCAGAATGACGGATGTGATGATTGTGGAAAGCATAATGCCGTGTTGGCAGGAGTCCGGAAGCCTTTTAGAGATCTCGAACCCATGATACTAGAATGGGACGAGAACTCCATTAAGAGCTTCCAGGAGAGAGATGCGAATAGTATCCGTCTGAAGATGTTCCTTGTAGAAGGAAGGGTCCCGACTCGGCCAGCAATATCGTTGGAGAACAGGGAGATGAGGCGACTAATAGCTCAATGGACAGAGTTAGAGGTGGTGAATGGACTGATCTATAGGTGGAAGACGAATGCGTTGGGAAATAAGTCGAGACAGATCTTTATTCCTACTGCCATGCGAAGGGATATAATGTTCTTTTGCCATGGGCATCGGACCAGTGGCCATTTTGGGAGAAAACGGTCTCTGGAAAGGCTGGCTAGAATGTATTACTGGCCAGGTATGAGTACGGATCTGTTGAGATGGATAGACACTTGTCCGAAATGTTGTACGAGCAAGCCCGGGCCTGGGTTGGGTAAAATGCCCTTAACCCAGGAACTGTTTGGAGTCAGGTTCGCAAGAGTGGCAGTGGATATAATCACAGGATTTGTGACAACTCCGGAAGGAAATACATGTATGATGGTAGTAACGGATTACTACACGAAGTATACGAAGGTATTCCCAATGAAGGATCACAAAGCAGCAACTTGTGCTAGAATGTTAGTGAAGGGATGGATACTGTACTTGGGAGTGCCTCTGATGTTGCATAGCGACCAAGGGAGAGAGTTCGAATCGAATCTATGGCAGGAAATGTGTCATCAATTGGCCATTTGCAAGACCCGAACCAATCCGTATCGACCACAGAGTGATGGTCAGGTGGAAAGATTCAATCGTACCCTAATACAGGTCCTGAAGAGTTTAGTAAATCAAGAGATGGATGATTGGGATGAACAGTGCGACTTCGTTTGCCATGCTTATAATAGCACGGTACATGCGAGTACGAACTGCTCTCCGAATCTGTTAGTATTCGGGGAGGATCTGATTATGCCAGCGGACCTAGTGTTCGGAGTAGTTGGTATGAATCCAGATGTCCCGTGTCAGATCATGTTTGTGGAGGCGTTGAAGGAACAATTCCGGAAGGCATACGAATTAGTAAGGAAGGAATTAGGAAAGACAGCTAAATGGCAGAAAGTGGGCTATGATACTAATCTAAAGGTTCGGCGGTTTGCGGTAGGGGACTTAGTAGCGAGATACCACGAACCTCTGGTTGGCATCAAGCTGAGAGATAATTGGGATGGTCCGTGGAGGATTACCCAGAGAGTAAGTGATGATACGGTCCTGATGAGAGATACCTTCGGGAGGAATCAGAAATCGAATGTGGCCCGGTTGAAACCATGGAAGGGGAGAGAGTACTCCACGGAAATGTTCAAGATGGGACAAGAGGAGAAGGAGGAGATGAAAAGAGAGTTAGATAAAGTAATCGAGAAGAGGGGTCCGGGTAGACCCAGGAAGGTGAGGAAGGAATCGGTGCAAATTAAATCATCTCCAAAGCGATCGGAGAAAACAAAGAATGTCTCGGCAGGTGCAGACAGGAAGAGAAGGACTGTCCCCTCTGTGGCTACGAGGGAACGGGCGAAAACCTCTCCGAATGTCAGGTGTAAAGAGAATCCAGTAGGGGTTCGTCGCAGCCCTAGATTGAGGGTGAGGGGTGCTGTTACCTAACCTGAAACACAACGATGTAATCAGTTAAATATTGTCATAATTACCGGGGTAACCGGGTAATTCGTCTTATATGTAGGAATGATCACGATAAAAGTCAGAAATCCAACAAACTTACCTGTGAATGTGCCAGTGGGTAATGGACGGATAATCCGGCGGATTAGTAGTTGCTATCCGTATTTAGATCCATAAGGACTCGAGATGAATTCGACAGGGCGGTGAGGGTATCAGTGCTATAATTACCTGATCGTAATGCGTGACGCGCGGGAAGGATGAATGATTGTTTATATTTTGCAAGCGCGGGAAAACTGAAGTCTCGCCGAATGCGCGGTATCTCGCGAGACCGACGCGCGTGCGCAAAGGTCGACGCGGGTCAGCAATCCGCCATATTTGTTTACGGTTCGCCGGACAGAGCAAGGGGAAGCGTATCAGAGCACAAAAGCGAGGAGATAAAGACTGTTTGAAAGTGAACTCGGTGTATAGCAGGTGGGTGAAGTCGCCAGGATCCCGCAGAAAGGGTCCTGGTACCTGTCATTCATTTATTATCGAGTGAAAGAACTTTTTGAGTGTCACGATGGCTTCGGCGTCTGGCTCTCATTCGGAACGATCGGCCCTCGACGAGGTGTCCGAAGCATTTATGGAGACCGAGGCGATGTCGCCAGTTACCAAGAACGAAGAAAGTGCATTGAATGAATCCGGAGCAGAGGAGAGTAGCATGGGAATGGAAGGAATGGAGATTGAAGAAATCCTGGAACGATCGGACGAGCCGCTGCTCGAACCGAATCTGGATGGCTTTAAATCAAGGTATGACGGTCGGGAAGTCCATATTCACGACCGGATCTTAGAAGGAGACCGAAAGTGTTGGGACGCAACCACTAGGGACTGCGTTCGACACTTCCTATCCCCGACAGAGTACCAAGCACTGCCATCCGAATGGCTCCTGTTTTACAACCGAACTGAGGCTGGACTGCAAGTGAGTCAGCCGTTCCGAAGGGCGATGTTCGATTGCGAAATCGCATATCGACAGAATCGCCTTCCGAACCTACCCCATGTATTGACTGACCATACTGGAATGGGGGTGACCGGAATGGATATTGCAGGAGAGGTACTGTACCGGGAACCCGACATGGAGAAAGAACCCAGGACTGCAGAAGACTGGGTAGAACGAGCGGAGCATCCGGACGTCCCGAGGCTCTACACTCTGAATGGAGACGAATTACTTCGTCGACTGGAGGAGTGTTCGGAGCCGGAGGAGAAATTGAACGGAATCATCAGCACGATGATTCGAGAGGGGACCTACGCCACTAGGGCATATGTTCCCGGGGCAGAGGAAGAACTGACCTCTGCTGAGCATAAAGAACGACTGGCTTCCATCCGAAAGGGCAAAGCAATCCTGAAGGCCGCCAAACAAAAAGGTGGTGTGTCAACAGGGAGCGAAACCGAAGGAGAGGAGACCCCAAAGAAAACGAAAGGTAAAGGCGTGAAGGGAAAGACGAAGAAAAAGTCTCTGACCGACACCGAATCTGACAGTGACCAGGGTGCCTTCACACCGGTTCTGTCAGCGAAAGAAAAAAAGAAGTTGAAGGAATCTAAGAAAGACACAAAAATGACTGTGCCTCCGAAAGTGATTGCTAAAGTCACAGAGGTAGTGGGCAGGAAAGATCCTTCGAGTGATAATCCACTGGAGGGACGGATGGCTGCCGTTCAGGCTGCTGCCGCCGCCAAGGTCAGTGGTATTATCAAAGGAGCCACTAAGAAGGCAATCAAAGTCACTGAACCCGTAGATAGTCCGGACGACGAGTCTGGACCAGATTCGGGTGACGAACCTCCGGAAACCGATCCGGATCCAACCACACAGGATCCGGAGGACAAAATGGAGGTTCCAAATGAGGAGGAACCAGAGGAGGAAGAAGAGGGAGAGGGTGAAGAGGGATCGAAAGATGAGGAAGAACGGGAAAGAAATCAACGAATCTGGAAGAATAGTGAGGCGAAGTTCGCACACTTCATTCCGGGTTCGTTCGAGGAATGTGCGAAGGGCAAGAAAGCGTACGGTTGCCCCGAACCCCGAAATATGAATGACGAAAGCGATGACGAAGATTGGATTCGGGAAACCGAGGACGATCCCTTGCCATCAGATTTCTATACGGAGTGGTTTAAACAACTAACGAAATACCCCGATAGTTACTACATAAGAGACCAGAAGTCGAAGTTGCGCTGGGCCTACTTATGTTGGTATCAGAAAGACGGTGAGCGATATTGCCCGTTCGCCATTTGCATAGAAGAGAAAGGAAAGGACAGGACATATCCGACAGCAATGCGGTTCCTGAGGCATCTATGCGAACGGCACTTCCACCACACGGTGGTCTACGAATGTGCCAATCAGAAAGGACAGAGGGATAGTGCAACCTGCAATGGTTGCGTTACTCCCCGAAGGGGTGTCATGCTTCGCCATCTGAAGTTTTGCCACAGCCCCGGACTGAGTGCAGCGCGCGAGAAGGTAATGAGCCTGCACGACAAAGTGATGACAGAATACAACAGAATGATCCCTTCGGACTTCAAGCACATCGGCGTGAAGACGGATTCATTCTGTAATGTGCATGAGTCCAAGAAGGGCAAGATATGTGCGAGAATTGCCCTAGTGAGAGCTCGGGGGAAATTTCAAATGACGAATGAACTATTCTCTAGAGTGTGTGAATGGAGGGGTGATCCACCCAAGGCAAAGATTGACGAGAAGAGGCGAGCTAGCCGCAGCCCAGCAAGTGTCAAAGGAAAGAAATCTCGGTCCGATTCTCCCGAAAGATCGGAGTTTAAGAAGCCCCTGGCTGTGGCTCGTGACTCCAGATCAAAGCAGCAGAAACGGAGAGATTCGACTGACTATCAGTCACCAATGAGTGGGGGGTCGGAGTCACGTCCGTCCTGGTCAGCAGGTTCGGCATCAGCGTCAGCTTCGCAGAGTGATAATCCACCTGCTTGGTTCGACCGGAAAGAACCGGCCCGTGAGCCGGAGACGGGTGATTTCCCAGAATTGAGCGCACAGAAGGTTCCGGCACGTGTCGAACCTGTACTGACTCAGATTCCGGACAATAGGCCCCGACTGAGCACGAGACCGGTGGATCTGTATTTTGATCCGAGTGACAAAGTGGTGTGCGCCCAAGCCCAGCAGGCAGTGGACGACTTCCAGGAAACTCAGAGGGAATTGGCTGTCCGATACAACCAGGGGGTGGCGAACTTGTTTGCCCGCTCTCTGGTTGAACAGGAGGCCAGAACCAGAACGAACCTGGAAAAAGATAATGAGGCGCTTCTGGCCGCCGAAACGAATAAAATTCGGAACGAAGCCAAGCTAGCCGCATCACGGACTGCTTTGGCTCAGAAACGCCTGCAGGAGTCAAATGACCGGAACGAGGCTATGAACGTCAAGTTCCAGCAGGTATTTGGAGTGTTCTTGGACGAGTGGGATGGCACCCGCGAATCCGCTCTGGAACTGCTAAAGAACCAGAGTGAGGAAGGGTGAGCCCACGATTCAAGAGTGAGAAAATAGGAGTGATTTGATATTCGAAAGAGAACGAGTTAGTGTAGTATGAACGTCTACTGAACCATCAAACAGCAGTAACCGAAGTACGCAAGATGAATACGGTGACCAGACATCTGAAGAGGAGAGCACCATTCACCCGTTCGGAAGAACGTGTCTGTTCAGTTAGAACAGAGGCAGCAGTACGAGAATGAAGAGGAGAGCACCACTAACCCGTTCGAATGAACGTGCCTGTCCAGGTTGGGACAGGACGGCTGTTGAAGAGGAGAGCACCACACACCCGAGTCCTTCCGAAAGGATGGTACTTCGTGCCTAACCAATGTTGAAAAAGGTTAGGATGGCTGCCCGGATCTTCAGTTTTTTTGTTCCTATGTTTTTTTGTCATGAGAGATGTCAAATTGTTCTAGTCGCTAATCTATATATGTTTGTATGTATACTATACAAGTGTCCTTAATCATTCGAAATGTGTCGAGCCGTTCGGATATATTACCACCTATGTAAATAATATTAGTTTTGTATATTTTTATATACCCTACTGTGTTCACGACGTAACATAACGCTTTACTAAAATAAACTCAGTTGTATGAGTTTATATTATATTGTACATATATTTAAAAGCGTAAGCGTATGTAATGTCTGGGGGGGGTGGTGTAGGGACACTAATATTAGTATTGTAATCGAACGCCTACAAGGTAGTTCGGGCGGCCGGAGCCAGGGGGCACCCCTATCGGAGGCGGACAGTATATAAGCTGTCCTCACCCCCTTGCTCTGGCAGACCTTCTCAGGTCTCTGACTGTGTAATATATAGAAAGTTATTTGAAAGCCAAACATACATTGATTGAACCTCATATACTTCAAGGATTAGCATTGTTGTACAGGTGAACGACTAATAAACCCTGTGTTCTTGCATCTCTACATGAAAACTGCGGTTCGAGTCCTTATTTAATCGAATTACATAAAGACGAACGAGTGTAACCATTGCAGGTTGCACTATCCCTCTGTCCTTTCTGATTGGCACATTCGTAGACCACCGTGTGGTGGAAGTGCCGTTCGCATAGATGCCTCAGGAACCGCATTGCTGTCGGATATGTCCTGTCCTTTCCTTTCTCTTCTATGCAAATGGCGAACGGGCAATATCGCTCACCGTCTTTCTGATACCAACATAAGTAGGCCCAGCGCAACTTCGACTTCTGGTCTCTTATGTAGTAACTATCGGGGTATTTCGTTAGTTGTTTAAACCACTCCGTATAGAAATCTGATGGCAAGGGATCGTCCTCGGTTTCCCGAATCCAATCTTCGTCATCGCTTTCGTCATTCATATTTCGGGGTTCGGGGCAACCGTACGCTTTCTTGCCCTTCGCACATTCCTCGAACGAACCCGGAATGAAGTGTGCGAACTTCGCCTCACTATTCTTCCAGATTCGTTGATTTCTTTCCCGTTCTTCCTCATCTTTCGATCCCTCTTCACCCTCTCCCTCTTCTTCCTCCTCTGGTTCCTCCTCATTTGGAACCTCCATTTTGTCCTCCGGATCCTGTGTGGTTGGATCCGGATCGGTTTCCGGAGGTTCGTCACCCGAATCTGGTCCAGACTCGTCGTCCGGACTATCTACGGGTTCAGTCACTTTGATTGCCTTCTTAGTGGCTCCTTTGATAATACCACTGACCTTGGCGGCGGCAGCAGCCTGAACGGCAGCCATCCGTCCCTCCAGTGGATTATCACTCGAAGGATCTTTCCTGCCCACTACCTCTGTGACTTTAGCAATCACTTTCGGAGGCACAGTCATTTTTGTGTCTTTCTTAGATTCCTTCAACTTCTTTTTTTCTTTCGCTGACAGAACCGGTGTGAAGGCACCCTGGTCACTGTCAGATTCGGTGTCGGTCAGAGACTTTTTCTTCGTCTTTCCCTTCACGCCTTTACCTTTCGTTTTCTTTGGGGTCTCCTCTCCTTCGGTTTCGCTCCCTGTTGACACACCACCTTTTTGTTTGGCGTTCTTTATGCTCAGCAGAGGTCAGTTCTTCCTCTGCCCCGGGAACATATGCCCTAGTGGCGTAGGTCCCCTCTCGAATCATCGTGCTGATGATTCCGTTCAATTTCTCCTCCGGCTCCGAACACTCCTCCAGTCGACGAAGTAATTCGTCTCCATTCAGAGTGTAGAGCCTCGGGACGTCCGGATGCTCCGCTCGTTCTACCCAGTCTTCTGCAGTCCTGGGTTCTTTCTCCATGTCGGGTTCCCGGTACAGTACCTCTCCTGCAATATCCATTCCGGTCACCCCCATTCCAGTATGGTCAGTCAATACATGGGGTAGGTTCGGAAGGCGATTCTGTCGATATGCGATTTCGCAATCGAACATCGCCCTTCGGAACGGCTGACTCACTTGCAGTCCAGCCTCAGTTCGGTTGTAAAACAGGAGCCATTCGGATGGCAGTGCTTGGTACTCTGTCGGGGATAGGAAGTGTCGAACGCAGTCCCTAGTGGTTGCGTCCCAACACTTTCGGTCTCCTTCTAAGATCCGGTCGTGAATATGGACTTCCCGACCGTCATACCTTGATTTAAAGCCATCCAGATTCGGTTCGAGCAGCGGCTCGTCCGATCGTTCCAGGATTTCTTCAATCTCCATTCCTTCCATTCCCATGCTACTCTCCTCTGCTCCGGATTCATTCAATGCACTTTCTTCGTTCTTGGTAACTGGCGACATCGCCTCGGTCTCCATAAATGCTTCGGACACCTCGTCGAGGGCCGATCGTTCCGAATGAGAGCCAGACGCCGAAGCCATCGTGACACTCAAAAAGTTCTTTCACTCGATAATAAATGAATGACAGGTACCAGGACCCTTTCTGCGGGATCCTGGCGACTTCACCCACCTGCTATACACCGAGTTCACTTTCAAACAGTCTTTATCTCCTCGCTTTTGTGCTCTGATACGCTTCCCCTTGCTCTGTCCGGCGAACCGTAAACAAATATGGCGGATTGCTGACCCGCGTCGACCTTTGCGCACGCGCGTCGGTCTCGCGAGATACCGCGCATTCGGCGAGACTTCAGTTTTCCCGCGCTTGCAAAATATAAACAATCATTCATCCTTCCCGCGCGTCACGCATTACGATCAGGTAATTATAGCACTGATACCCTCACCGCCCTGTCGAATTCATCTCGAGTCCTTATGGATCTAAATACGGATAGCAACTACTAATCCGCCGGATTATCCGTCCATTACCCACTGGCACATTCACAGGTAAGTTTGTTGGATTTCTGACTTTTATCGTGATCATTCCTACATATAAGACGAATTACCCGGTTACCCCGGTAATTATGACAATATTTAACTGATTACATCGTTGTGTTTCAGGTTAGGTAACAGCACCCCTCACCCTCAATCTAGGGCTGCGACGAACCCCTACTGGATTCTCTTTACACCTGACATTCGGAGAGGTTTTCGCCCGTTCCCTCGTAGCCACAGAGGGGACAGTCCTTCTCTTCCTGTCTGCACCTGCCGAGACATTCTTTGTTTTCTCCGATCGCTTTGGAGATGATTTAATTTGCACCGATTCCTTCCTCACCTTCCTGGGTCTACCCGGACCCCTCTTCTCGATTACTTTATCTAACTCTCTTTTCATCTCCTCCTTCTCCTCTTGTCCCATCTTGAACATTTCCGTGGAGTACTCTCTCCCCTTCCATGGTTTCAACCGGGCCACATTCGATTTCTGATTCCTCCCGAAGGTATCTCTCATCAGGACCGTATCATCACTTACTCTCTGGGTAATCCTCCACGGACCATCCCAATTATCTCTCAGCTTGATGCCAACCAGAGGTTCGTGGTATCTCGCTACTAAGTCCCCTACCGCAAACCGCCGAACCTTTAGATTAGTATCATAGCCCACTTTCTGCCATTTAGCTGTCTTTCCTAATTCCTTCCTTACTAATTCGTATGCCTTCCGGAATTGTTCCTTCAACGCCTCCACAAACATGATCTGACACGGGACATCTGGATTCATACCAACTACTCCGAACACTAGGTCCGCTGGCATAATCAGATCCTCCCCGAATACTAACAGATTCGGAGAGCAGTTCGTACTCGCATGTACCGTGCTTTTATAAACATGGCAAACGAAGTCGCACTGTTCATCCCAATCATCCATCTCTTGATTTACTAAACTCTTCAGGACCTGTATTAGGGTACGATTGAATCTTTCCACCTGACCATCACTCTGTGGTCGATACGGATTGGTTCGGGTCTTGCAAATGGCCAATTGATGACACATTTCCTGCCATAGATTCGATTCGAACTCTCTCCCTTGGTCGCTATGCAACATCAGAGGCACTCCCAAGTACAGTATCCATCCCTTCACTAACATTCTAGCACAAGTTGCTGCTTTGTGATCCTTCATTGGGAATACCTTCGTATACTTCGTGTAGTAATCCGTTACTACCATCATACATGTATTTCCTTCCGGAGTTGTCACAAATCCTGTGATTATATCCACTGCCACTCTTGCGAACCTGACTCCAAACAGTTCCTGGGTTAAGGGCATTTTACCCAACCCAGGCCCGGGCTTGCTCGTACAACATTTCGGACAAGTGTCTATCCATCTCAACAGATCCATACTCATACCTGGCCAGTAATACATTCTAGCCAGCCTTTCCAGAGACCGTTTTCTCCCAAAATGGCCACTGGTCCGATGCCCATGGCAAAAGAACATTATATCCCTTCGCATGGCAGTAGGAATAAAGATCTGTCTCGACTTATTTCCCAACGCATTCGTCTTCCACCTATAGATCAGTCCATTCACCACCTCTAACTCTGTCCATTGAGCTATTAGTCGCCTCATCTCCCTGTTCTCCAACGATATTGCTGGCCGAGTCGGGACCCTTCCTTCTACAAGGAACATCTTCAGACGGATACTATTCGCATCTCTCTCCTGGAAGCTCTTAATGGAGTTCTCGTCCCATTCTAGTATCATGGGTTCGAGATCTCTAAAAGGCTTCCGGACTCCTGCCAACACGGCATTATGCTTTCCACAATCATCACATCCGTCATTCTGACACTTCCTCACCGGGATTCGCGACAACGCATCAGCGTTTACATGCTTAGCCCCCTTTCTATGCTGAATTTGGCTATGGTCCAATCCGAACTCAGATAGGTGTGCCAACCACCGTCCTATCATACCTTCCGCGTCCTTAAAGTTTAATAACCACCGGAGGGAGGAATGATCCGTACGTAAAGTAAAATCAGATCCCCACAAAAAGTGCTTATATTTCTTTGTATATACTACCACTGCCAATAATTCCCTCTTTGTCGTACAATAATTTCTTTGTGCCTTACTCATTGTATTGCTTGCAAATGCGATTGGAACCTCTTTCCCATCTTGGACTTGAGACAAAGCTGCCCCTATACTTTCATTGCTCGCATCAGTGTCTAATATGAAATGACCGTCCGCAGTGGGGTATTTCAAAACTGGTGTTTCCACGAACAACCGTTTAATCAGTTCGAATGATTCCCCTTGCTCTTTCCCCCATGGGAACTTCTCCTTACGTCTCCCCGGGGTCCAGTGCGACAGACATTGTATTGGATAACTTATCCGGGAGTATCCTGGTAAGAAATCTCTATAATAAGAACAAAATCCTAGGAAGGATCTTACTTCTTTCGGTCCTTTAGGAATGCTCCAGTCTGTTACAGTCTTAACTTTCTCCGGATCAGCCTTCACCCCATCTGTTGAGATGATCCGTCCTAGATAGTTAATACTCTTCTGAAACATATTACGCTTTTTAGCTTTCAGCTTTAACCCATTCGAGATTATTCGCTGCAACACCAACTTCAGGTTCTCCAGGCATTCCTCGAATGTCTTTCCGAATATGATCACATCGTCCAGATATACTAGACATTTCTTCCACAATAAGTCACTCAGTAAAGTCTCCATCATTGCTTCAAACGTGGCCGGAGCATTACAGAGTCCGAATGGCATCACGTTATACTGGAACAACCCTACATGGCTCGAAAACGCAGTTTTCTCCTTGTCTTCTTCTTTCATTCCTACCTGCCAATAGCCAGACTGCAAATCAATCGTACAAAACCATTTATTTCCTCCGAGGGAATCAATGGTCTCATCTATCCGGGGGAGCGGATACGAATTCTTTTTAGTCAAGCCATTCAGTTTTCGGTAGTCTATACAGAATCGGATACTCCCATCCTTCTTTGTTACCATACATACTGGACTACTCCAAGGGCTGGTGCTCGGAGTTATCACTCTTTCCGCCAACATCTTCGTAATCTCCTCTTCCGCCACCACTTTCTTTGCTAGCGGAAGACGTCTATATGGTATCTTTACTGGATTCGCCCCTTCTGTGTTAATTGAGTGCAGGACTCGATCCGTTCGTCCCAACGGCTCTCCGGGCCGCGCAAAGGCTAAACTACACTCAGTTAACATCTCCCTCAGGGCTTTCCTCTGTTCCTCCGTCTCTACTCCGGATCCCTCTATTAACTTTTCCAATCCTTCTTCCATTACTTCATTGTTCGGGACTAGTCCACTTCCATTCTCAAAGCTACATTCGATTTCTGATTCCTCCCGAAGGTATCTCTCATCAGGACCGTATCATCACTTACTCTCTGGGTAATCCTCCACGGACCATCCCAATTATCTCTCAGCTTGATGCCAACCAGAGGTTCGTGGTATCTCGCTACTAAGTCCCCTACCGCAAACCGCCGAACCTTTAGATTAGTATCATAGCCCACTTTCTGCCATTTAGCTGTCTTTCCTAATTCCTTCCTTACTAATTCGTATGCCTTCCGGAATTGTTCCTTCAACGCCTCCACAAACATGATCTGACACGGGACATCTGGATTCATACCAACTACTCCGAACACTAGGTCCGCTGGCATAATCAGATCCTCCCCGAATACTAACAGATTCGGAGAGCAGTTCGTACTCGCATGTACCGTGCTATTATAAGCATGGCAAACGAAGTCGCACTGTTCATCCCAATCATCCATCTCTTGATTTACTAAACTCTTCAGGACCTGTATTAGGGTACGATTGAATCTTTCCACCTGACCATCACTCTGTGGTCGATACGGATTGGTTCGGGTCTTGCAAATGGCCAATTGATGACACATTTCCTGCCATAGATTCGATTCGAACTCTCTCCCTTGGTCGCTATGCAACATCAGAGGCACTCCCAAGTACAGTATCCATCCCTTCACTAACATTCTAGCACAAGTTGCTGCTTTGTGATCCTTCATTGGGAATACCTTCGTATACTTCGTGTAGTAATCCGTTACTACCATCATACATGTATTTCCTTCCGGAGTTGTCACAAATCCTGTGATTATATCCACTGCCACTCTTGCGAACCTGACTCCAAACAGTTCCTGGGTTAAGGGCATTTTACCCAACCCAGGCCCGGGCTTGCTCGTACAACATTTCGGACAAGTGTCTATCCATCTCAACAGATCCGTACTCATACCTGGCCAGTAATACATTCTAGCCAGCCTTTCCAGAGACCGTTTTCTCCCAAAATGGCCACTGGTCCGATGCCCATGGCAAAAGAACATTATATCCCTTCGCATGGCAGTAGGAATAAAGATCTGTCTCGACTTATCCAGTAGGGGTTCGTCGCAGCCCTAGATTGAGGGTGAGGGGTGCTGTTACCTAACCTGAAACACAACGATGTAATCAGTTAAATATTGTCATAATTACCGGGGTAACCGGGTAATTCGTCTTATATGTAGGAATGATCACGATAAAAGTCAGAAATCCAACAAACTTACCTGTGAATGTGCCAGTGGGTAATGGACGGATAATCCGGCGGATTAGTAGTTGCTATCCGTATTTAGATCCATAAGGACTCGAGATGAATTCGACAGGGCGGTGAGGGTATCAGTGCTATAATTACCTGATCGTAATGCGTGACGCGCGGGAAGGATGAATGATTGTTTATATTTTGCAAGCGCGGGAAAACTGAAGTCTCGCCGAATGCGCGGTATCTCGCGAGACCGACGCGCGTGCGCAAAGGTCGACGCGGGTCAGCAATCCGCCATATTTGTTTACGGTTCGCCGGACAGAGCAAGGGGAAGCGTATCAGAGCACAAAAGCGAGGAGATAAAGACTGTTTGAAAGTGAACTCGGTGTATAGCAGGTGGGTGAAGTCGCCAGGATCCCGCAGAAAGGGTCCTGGTACCTGTCATTCATTTATTATCGAGTGAAAGAACTTTTTGAGTGTCACGATGGCTTCGGCGTCTGGCTCTCATTCGGAACGATCGGCCCTCGACGAGGTGTCCGAAGCATTTATGGAGACCGAGGCGATGTCGCCAGTTACCAAGAACGAAGAAAGTGCATTGAATGAATCCGGAGCAGAGGAGAGTAGCATGGGAATGGAAGGAATGGAGATTGAAGAAATCCTGGAACGATCGGACGAGCCGCTGCTCGAACCGAATCTGGATGGCTTTAAATCAAGGTATGACGGTCGGGAAGTCCATATTCACGACCGGATCTTAGAAGGAGACCGAAAGTGTTGGGACGCAACCACTAGGGACTGCGTTCGACACTTCCTATCCCCGACAGAGTACCAAGCACTGCCATCCGAATGGCTCCTGTTTTACAACCGAACTGAGGCTGGACTGCAAGTGAGTCAGCCGTTCCGAAGGGCGATGTTCGATTGCGAAATCGCATATCGACAGAATCGCCTTCCGAACCTACCCCATGTATTGACTGACCATACTGGAATGGGGGTGACCGGAATGGATATTGCAGGAGAGGTACTGTACCGGGAACCCGACATGGAGAAAGAACCCAGGACTGCAGAAGACTGGGTAGAACGAGCGGAGCATCCGGACGTCCCGAGGCTCTACACTCTGAATGGAGACGAATTACTTCGTCGACTGGAGGAGTGTTCGGAGCCGGAGGAGAAATTGAACGGAATCATCAGCACGATGATTCGAGAGGGGACCTACGCCACTAGGGCATATGTTCCCGGGGCAGAGGAAGAACTGACCTCTGCTGAGCATAAAGAACGACTTGCTTCCATCCGAAAGGGCAAAGCAATCCTGAAGGCCGCCAAACAAAAAGGTGGTGTGTCAACAGGGAGCGAAACCGAAGGAGAGGAGACCCCAAAGAAAACGAAAGGTAAAGGCGTGAAGGGAAAGACGAAGAAAAAGTCTCTGACCGACACCGAATCTGACAGTGACCAGGGTGCCTTCACACCGGTTCTGTCAGCGAAAGAAAAAAAGAAGTTGAAGGAATCTAAGAAAGACACAAAAATGACTGTGCCTCCGAAAGTGATTGCTAAAGTCACAGAGGTAGTGGGCAGGAAAGATCCTTCGAGTGATAATCCACTGGAGGGACGGATGGCTGCCGTTCAGGCTGCTGCCGCCGCCAAGGTCAGTGGTATTATCAAAGGAGCCACTAAGAAGGCAATCAAAGTGACTGAACCCGTAGATAGTCCGGACGACGAGTCTGGACCAGATTCGGGTGACGAACCTCCGGAAACCGATCCGGATCCAACCACACAGGATCCGGAGGACAAAATGGAGGTTCCAAATGAGGAGGAACCAGAGGAGGAAGAAGAGGGAGAGGGTGAAGAGGGATCGAAAGATGAGGAAGAACGGGAAAGAAATCAACGAATCTGGAAGAATAGTGAGGCGAAGTTCGCACACTTCATTCCGGGTTCGTTCGAGGAATGTGCGAAGGGCAAGAAAGCGTACGGTTGCCCCGAACCCCGAAATATGAATGACGAAAGCGATGACGAAGATTGGATTCGGGAAACCGAGGACGATCCCTTGCCATCAGATTTCTATACGGAGTGGTTTAAACAACTAACGAAATACCCCGATAGTTACTACATAAGAGACCAGAAGTCGAAGTTGCGCTGGGCCTACTTATGTTGGTATCAGAAAGACGGTGAGCGATATTGCCCGTTCGCCATTTGCATAGAAGAGAAAGGAAAGGACAGGACATATCCGACAGCAATGCGGTTCCTGAGGCATCTATGCGAACGGCACTTCCACCACACGGTGGTCTACGAATGTGCCAATCAGAAAGGACAGAGGGATAGTGCAACCTGCAATGGTTGCGTTACTCCCCGAAGGGGTGTCATGCTTCGCCATCTGAAGTTTTGCCACAGCCCCGGACTGAGTGCAGCGCGCGAGAAGGTAATGAGCCTGCACGACAAAGTGATGACAGAATACAACAGAATGATCCCTTCGGACTTCAAGCACATCGGCGTGAAGACGGATTCATTCTGTAATGTGCATGAGTCCAAGAAGGGCAAGATATGTGCGAGAATTGCCCTAGTGAGAGCTCGGGGGAAATTTCAAATGACGAATGAACTATTCTCTAGAGTGTGTGAATGGAGGGGTGATCCACCCAAGGCAAAGATTGACGAGAAGAGGCGAGCTAGCCGCAGCCCAGCAAGTGTCAAAGGAAAGAAATCTCGGTCCGATTCTCCCGAAAGATCGGAGTTTAAGAAGCCCCTGGCTGTGGCTCGTGACTCCAGATCAAAGCAGCAGAAACGGAGAGATTCGACTGACTATCAGTCACCAATGAGTGGGGGGTCGGAGTCACGTCCGTCCTGGTCAGCAGGTTCGGCATCAGCGTCAGCTTCGCAGAGTGATAATCCACCTGCTTGGTTCGACCGGAAAGAACCGGCCCGTGAGCCGGAGACGGGTGATTTCCCAGAATTGAGCGCACAGAAGGTTCCGGCACGTGTCGAACCTGTACTGACTCAGATTCCGGACAATAGGCCCCGACTGAGCACGAGACCGGTGGATCTGTATTTTGATCCGAGTGACAAAGTGGTGTGCGCCCAAGCCCAGCAGGCAGTGGACGACTTCCAGGAAACTCAGAGGGAATTGGCTGTCCGATACAAGCAGGGGGTGGCGAACTTGTTTGCCCGCTCTCTGGTTGAACAGGAGGCCAGAACCAGAACGAACCTGGAAAAAGATAATGAGGCGCTTCTGGCCGCCGAAACGAATAAAATTCGGAACGAAGCCAAGCTAGCCGCATCACGGACTGCTTTGGCTCAGAAACGCCTGCAGGAGTCAAATGACCGGAACGAGGCTATGAACGTCAAGTTCCAGCAGGTATTTGGAGTGTTCTTGGACGAGTGGGATGGCACCCGCGAATCCGCTCTGGAACTGCTAAAGAACCAGAGTGAGGAAGGGTGAGCCCACGATTCAAGAGTGAGAAAATAGGAGTGATTTGATATTCGAAAGAGAACGAGTTAGTGTAGTATGAACGTCTACTGAACCATCAAACAGCAGTAACCGAAGTACGCAAGATGAATACGGTGACCAGACATCTGAAGAGGAGAGCACCATTCACCCGTTCGGAAGAACGTGTCTGTTCAGTTAGAACAGAGGCAGCAGTACGAGAATGAAGAGGAGAGCACCACTAACCCGTTCGAATGAACGTGCCTGTCCAGGTTGGGACAGGACGGCTGTTGAAGAGGAGAGCACCACACACCCGAGTCCTTCCGAAAGGATGGTACTTCGTGCCTAACCAATGTTGAAAAAGGTTAGGATGGCTGCCCGGATCTTCAGTTTTTTTGTTCCTATGTTTTTTTGTCATGAGAGATGTCAAATTGTTCTAGTCGCTAATCTATATATGTTTGTATGTATACTATACAAGTGTCCTTAATCATTCGAAATGTGTCGAGCCGTTCGGATATATTACCACCTATGTAAATAATATTAGTTTTGTATATTTTTATATACCCTACTGTGTTCACGACGTAACATAACGCTTTACTAAAATAAACTCAGTTGTATGAGTTTATATTATATTGTACATATATTTAAAAGCGTAAGCGTATGTAATGTCTGGGGGGGGTGGTGTAGGGACACTAATATTAGTATTGTAATCGAACGCCTACAAGGTAGTTCGGGCGGCCGGAGCCAGGGGGCACCCCTATCGGAGGCGGACAGTATATAAGCTGTCCTCACCCCCTTGCTCTGGCAGACCTTCTCAGGTCTCTGACTGTGTAATATATAGAAAGTTATTTGAAAGCCAAACATACATTGATTGAACCTCATATACTTCAAGGATTAGCATTGTTGTACAGGTGAACGACTAATAAACCCTGTGTTCTTGCATCTCTACATGAAAACTGCGGTTCGAGTCCTTATTTAATCGAATTACATAAAGACGAACTCTACTTTAGTTGTTATGTAGTTGATGACCATACATATTAAGAGTAGTTACCAACAAGTATTCAAGTGGGTCAATCAATTTATCTGCATTTAGTATCATCTCTTCCCTTTATTTAAGGAGGAGAAGCAAAATGCATCCTTTGACTAACTACAACTCTGATTACATTGGGTGACACAGTCAGAGTTCCTGTGAGTCTGATAGTGATACCTGAGGGAGCCCTGGGATTATGTACTATGATCATATCCTGGGGAAAGGTGTCAGTATCAGAATACTCCTCATGTCTCTATTCGTATGCAAACTTGTGTGGACAATTTCATATAATATGAACGTAATGTGAAAACTGTCCAATGTTGCACCTGATTTATTTTCTCAAGTTAACCTCAACAGGATGCAGGGGAAAAGACCCATCCGTGGGGAAAATCTCTAGTAAAGATTCATGCATGATTTACACAAATTATTTCGTTGTGTACAACACAATAGTATTCATAAATTCCATCATTACATAACCCCACAGGTACAGACGAGATGAAGGCAGGCTTGGGTAATAAAGTTTATTTAATATTGTTAAACTTTATAGGTTGTATGTAATATTGACAACCGATGATAATATAATAATAAATAGATTATACACGTAAAACCTTGTAGACATTGATAAGACAATTGATTGGTGATAAAATAAGGGTGAACGAATAGGTTGAATATACCGGTAGAATAACTATTGTTGTTTATGACAATTATTGATTGTTTGAACATTGGTGAAAACGCATAAATGAAGGTGTGGGTGGGTGGGTGAAAAAAGGTGAGGTGTGGTGTTGACGGCTGAAAGCCTAGGAATGAGGGTTAGATACAGGTGGGCGGAAGTGAGGTGAGGAGGTGAGCACCGTGAGGGGGGTGTCGGAGTTGGGACACCAGTGGTATGCAATGACCCTTCCTTACCCCTTACGGGGCAATGAAAGACCATTACATAACCCCACAGGTACAGACGAGATGAAGGCAGGCTTGGGTAATAAAGTTTATTTAATATTGTTAAACTTTATAGGTTGTATGTAATATTGACAACCGATGATAATATAATAATAAATAGATTATACACGTAAAACCTTGTAGACATTGATAAGACAATTGATTGGTGATAAAATAAGGGCCAAACCTGCCAAGAAATTGTGATTGGGGATTGGGTGGTGGGAATTTTGTAATTGATTATAAAAGAGACGATTTGATTTTGTGTTTATACATGAGACTAGACATTTGATACTAATTGTCTATGAGTCTGTGATGGCTGCTGAGACAGCCTGTTGAGCCTTGGTAATCGGCGTCTTTGAAATGTATGCAGTGTAGGCGTTAGAGGCCCAGCCTCCAAAGTCCTTGATTGTTTGGTCGCTGCATCCTGCCCGGTGGGCCTGAGTAGCAGCTGCCTTTCTGAGCGAATGAAGGCTGAATGGAGTCTTTGGGATGCCCAGTTTCTTGAGGGCTTTTGCCCACACATTGTTCATGTAAGATATTGGCACCGGTAGGCGAGTGTCTGGGAACATGTAGAGTGGGTCTGTTGCTTCCCTGGTTGGAGTGTCCAGTATGACCTGGTGCAAGGCATTCACTGGGCAGTAACGTAACTCCTGTGCCCCGTGAATGGTGATGTCCCGCACCTGGTCGTAGTACTGGAGCGTCTTTCCTCCCTTCAGTCTTATCATGCCGAAGTCGCTCAATAGCCTCACGTCGCCTCTTGTGGGGTGGCATGTAGAGGCAAACCTGAGGATCGAGGGGGGCAGCAGGTCGGACTGTCTCAGCGCCGCATGGTAGGTCAGGAGGATGATCGACCGCTGAAGCCTGCCCATCTTGTCGTCTGGCAGAGAGTCCAAGACTCTTCTGAGGGAGTTCATTGGAATGGGCAGTTTTGGGGTCGGCGTGTAAGATTTGTCCCGTTTTATGGCCTCCAGGGCGGCCATTATCTTGGGGGCAAAGAATGGGGTTGTGCTTACCCCCCTGTCGGCCATATGTCCCCGTATGTGGGCTACCTTGTTGAGGATCGTCCTTGGTGACGGGGCTGTCATCATGGAGTACTCTATGTATGCTGTGAACTCCTGGTACGTTGGTGTCACAGGGTCGAAGTTCATTCTGAAGGCGAAGGCTAGGTATCCCTTCATGGTTGACCTTCTGTTGTTGAGGGTCCCTGATGCTCGGGACTGCAGTTGTCTTGAGGCTGCTCTGCCCTGCAGAGACGCGAACACCGGATCTGGAATACATAGGTGGTTGTAGCTGACATAGGAAATAGTCACACACATTAATAATGTTCATACCGGTACTGTTAATGTGGGACAGGGCTCTTTGCGCGTGTGTGTCAGCCATATGGGCCCTACTCAGGTCGTCGGCAAAGTCATTGTGTACACCCGGGATATGATCGTAAGTGATTGATATGTTGTATAAAGACTGGATCATCCAGGCTGCACGTGCACAATCGAGTAGGGTAGGGTCGTGGCCTTTGCCACTGGAGAACACCTTTACGGCGGCCTCATTGTCACAAAACACATGTATGTGCCCCCCATGGTCTTTGGTGCCGACAAATGTGTGGAGGGCTAGGACCACATTGGCGGCCTCCAGGTGGCATATGTTCTTGACCCCGTCCTGCCTGTGGGTCACCTGGCTGGCGTATGCAGAGTGGCCATTTGTGCCTCCAACACCAGAGAGGCATGCATCAACATATATGGTTTGGGTAAAGTGGGTTGAGATCATGAGGCCGACCCCGTTCCACTCTTCAGCAAATTCCCTAAACCACCTAAGGTCTTTTCTCATTTCGGCATTAAACTTTACATATCGCCCTTTGGACTGACGTAGGGTTTCCAGGAGGCGAGCTATAAAAAGACGAGCTGGGGCGATACATTTAGCCACATGAAGGAGAGCCCCGAGGAGGCTCTGAAATTGTTTTTTAGACACGGATCTTCTGGCTGCTAGCTTTTCAATTTTAGCCTTTACCTGTAGTAGTTTGGTATCCGGTATCGAGAGGGTCATGGAGTCAGTATCCAGCACAATGCCGAGCCATGTGACTGCTAGGGCAGGAGGCTGGGCCTTGTCGATCGCTTCTGGTAGGCCCAGATCTAGTAGGAGTTGTCTCGCTGCCTCGAAGTCTTGTTGGGCCTTCTCTCTGTTGGGCGATACAAGGATTATGTCATCAAGATACATTTTGGCGTATATCCCGGCTTCATTTAACATTCCCACAATAGCGTCTGCCACTCGCTGCATATGGCTGGCGCTGGCGCGGGCGCCAAATGGGACAGACTGGTCCATGTAGTAGTGGTTGTTCCATTTGAAACACAAGAGGGGGTAGTCTAAGGGACAACTATTCAGGTTTTTGTAGGCCCGACTAATGTCTAGGCTTGAGAGGAAGGAGCCGGAGCCTTGTCTAATTATCTCGATACTCACGGCCTCGACCGTAGGGAGGCTGTGTGTATGTTGTTTGCCTGCGGCAGTGTTTTTCATAATGTATGCGTTTACGGAAGCCTCACGAGGAAAACTCATATCAGTGATGATTCTTCTGTCTGAGGTGTCACGTTTGGGGCGTGTCATTAATGGCGACACGTGGCACCATTCCTTGAATGGGGGGACGTCAAACGGGCCCTTTAAACCTCCGAGTTTTATCTCATTGTCTATGAATTCCTGTACATGTACGGGGAACTCCAAAGCGCTGCTATGATTAGTAGCGTTTGGCGTGTCAGAGTGGGGACCCATGTACCCCAGGGGGAATCCGTATTTTATAAAATCGAGGAGTTCCCTGTGGTCGTCAGACGTAGTGAGCTTTGTTTCCCAATTTTGAATGTTGAGGCCGGTCGGTAGTGGGATGCGGGCCCCCAATGCATTTGGTATGCCCGTATCTCTGACCTTTTCGTAGATGTCTATGTATGAACTTTCGTCAGCATTGATATTCATGTGTGGCCAAAACATATAGCGGTGTTCTTTAAATGAATGTGGATCAATGTTGAGGTGGTGTTCTACGATGTTATTCTCACACGCATGTCTAATCGACTGAAAACGACTACTCACGTCTTGTGTTATTGCTGCGGGCACGAAGGGCGGTGCGTTGATGTTGTATCGTGTTGTCGCCTCGCTGGTGTTTCCTTCGGTGTCTAGTGGTTGGCGGGTCGGCCAGTGTTCATGGGAGTCCCGAGTGAGAGGTTTCGGGTCTTTTCGAGGCGTAATCCGGTCAGGAACCGTTCTGTTTTGGTTTTCCGAAGCCCGGTGTTGTGTTTGCGGAAGGTGTGAGGCGCCATCTTGCTCGCGGTGCAGTGTGGGACTGTCTCCCCCGGAGTTGGTGACGTAGGCCGCAACAAGATGGCGGCGCCCACTGCGTGCCGCCATGTTGTGAGCAGGGCTTTCTGTGACGTCATTCGCACTAAAATGGCGGCGCCCGCTGTTGGCCGCCATGTTGTGTGCGCTGGTTTCGGTGACGTCACACACATCAAGATGGCGGCGCCCATGCTCATCGCTGTCGATGGTTCTGTGAACAAATTTATGGAGATTCTTACAATGTTGCTGATTAACGGAGTAGATGGGGCACGTATATAGACTCGTGGATACTTCGTCGGGCCGGCGAGCGTCGGTTGAGGCGCCAGGCGGCCCGCCTATGCGTTTTTTGGAGCCGATTGCGGGGCGGCCGTGGACGGGGCGCTCCGCCAGAAACCATTGTTGTTGTTTTGGTTTTGAGGGGGCGGGGCGCTCTCAAACTGTGACCGGCCTCCGTTGTTGTCCCTGTACTTTCTGTCACACCGGGATAGGCTGTGCGTGCAGAGTTTGCCCACCGATGAATAACAGTACGTGCAGAAATGTTGGGCGCCATCGTGGTGGGATCTCTGCTTACACCCTCTGGAGGAGTTGTAAGCGGGGCAGAGATCAGCCTGTGATGACACTGACTGGAGATGGCTGTTCTGGGCCTGGGACTGATGCTGCTTGTGTGACTGTGACGCCCCCGTATGGCGGGGCTGTGCTGGCGGGGCAAAAGAGTACATGTTACGTGCCTGCTGGACCTTGTGCCAGTGCTGCCAGGAGAAGTCGTCCCTCTCGATGCTGTCGAAGACAAACTGGGACCATGTAAGTACCCCTTCCCATGTTCTCTGCCTGGCGTCCTTTGTGACGTCAGTCAGGTGCTCCATCATGGGGCCAAAGTTAGCTGGGGGGTAGGCGTCTTTCTTCCTGATGAGGGTTGAAAGTGCATCGATATACTCTAGGGAGGACATGGTATGGCGGGCATCAAGCTTTTGTTTCAGGGTAGTGCAACCTGGACGATCCAAATACATGTAAGGTTTAGCCAGGAGTTGCTTTTGAAACGGGTTGTTTATGAAAAGCGCCTTACCGTCCGTCGCCTGTGGCATATACGCCTGCTTTAGGAGTTCTTGGGTTATGAAGTTGTTGGCGCCTGGGGCCCGCAGTAGGTCGCCTGGAGTGGGGTAACGCTGCGTGTCGTCAAGCCTGAATGGCCTGACGGTGTCGGCTGCAGAGCGGGCTGTGTAGTCGGCCATGACCGACCTCGACGTGGCGTCCTTCTTCGGCGTGCTGTGGGAGCTCCGGGAGTGAGATCTAGACAGGTTTGTCTCGATCAGCAGATCGAGTTTCGAGTTGATCTCCTTGACGTTACCCTTCATCTCCTCTACCTGTCCCTCGAGAGCCGCGACCCTTATGGACGTGTTTGACTTATCAGCCACGTTTGTAAGGTCGTGGGTGACAGTCTTTTTCGCCTTGGTAATAGGGCGCGCTCCAGGGGGAGCGATGATAGGCAGGAGGGGTATGTCATTCTCAGGTGTCTTATTCCTAGGCTTGTATGGGTTCTTACCAAGGGGGCCAGTGTTAGTTGACGCCCTCTTGGCGGCCTTGCCACGAGTAAGCACGGTTGACTTCTTGGGCGCCATGATGGGTGGCCGGTGCACCAGGTCTCCCCCGGGGTAAAAGTCCTCACGTATACTTTAAAATTCTATAAAAGTTCACTGAACATGTATACTTATGTGAGACGGTGTAGGGGTGGAGAGCTTGGTGTGAGAAGTGCTGTGAGCGGGGTGTATGTCCCCGCTGTGGCCAAATGGTGTGCTTGAAAAAAGGTGAGGTGTGGTGTTGACGGCTGAAAGCCTAGGAATGAGGGTTAGATACAGGTGGGCGGAAGTGAGGTGAGGAGGTGAGCACCGTGAGGGGGGTGTCGGAGTTGGGACACCAGTGGTATGCAATGACCCTTCCTTACCCCTTACGGGGCAATGAAAGACCATTAACTCAGAACTAAAAACAGACCGTGAAAGTTCTTTTTACAACCAAATTTAGACTAGAAAATCCCATTTTATTTGGATTTTTTTTTTTAAACACTTTTTTTTCAGAATGATCACCATTTACAATTCATTTAGAGTTTATATACTATTTTCAGTTAGTGTTTAAAAATGATTCCGCAAAAAACTACTGGGAATTTCTCAGCTTATTCTTCTGTCGTTTCCTCGTTTGGTCAAACATGTACCACTTTGAAGGGTAAACTATTATGTTGCACACGCCGCAATATGTCAGCTGGCCAGGATGATATCTTTGTAAGTATATGGCTGGGATATTGGGGGATTTAGAGCAAAGCTTTGGTAAACACCATGGGACCACCCATCGGTCAGCTGCCACTGGAAGCCGTCCTATAGCAAGCAGCTTATGGTCAGTCTCATCTATCACTGGTGTCCTCCTGTCACCTACACGTCATGGTAGGTTTTCATTGTTGATCACCTTTAGGACAGCACCCCCTCAGGGGATTCACCCTTACAACTGTTACCACATACTACCAGGAAATGTTATCCAATAGGCCTGACATGCCCTCTCAAGGAAGTGTTTCTACCAACTGTCTGTCAAATCAATGTCTCAGGTTGAAAGAAATACCAATTCCCTACATGCTGGACCAAACTGAAGCAGGCTCACACTAATGCACAAGTGGACAGACTCACGCGGGAGCGTCAACAAAAAAAATCTGTCCAGTTTTAAACTATCTTAAAGTGTCAAATCTTAAAAACGTTGGAATGTTGAATTTAAGATAATAACATTGATTTAAGAATGTCCCTTGCCCAAAAAAAAGAAAAAAAAGAAACAGGGGTTCGGGGGCAGAGCCCCTGAAGTCTACAATAAAAATGCTAGTGCTAGTAGCCACAAATTGTGTCATCTTACCAGTATTCAAGGAGATGGTGAGAAATGATCTTAAATACATGTTTTGTTTAAGATAGTCCATTGACTTTAAGAGTGTAACGTTTTTAAGAGTGGCAATTTTAAGATCTTTAAGATTGGACAGATGTTCTTGTTGACGCTCCCTTGTGAGTCTGTCCCGTCGAGCCACACTAATGTGGTCGGCGGTATTCATAATGTCGCCTTACCCCAAGAACGGATACCCCCAACCTGGCTCTGTCTTGGACCAGAACAGACATGGTAGGCAGCTTGTGGTCCTGGACCCCTGCTGAAGGCTTTGCTTCTACTGCCCACAAACCATTTGCCCTCGCATCTACCTCCAGCCCACTGGCCGTGAGATCTATGAGATTGAGTTCCTCTCTCAACTTCCTCGTATAGGAGTAGGAGTCTGTTGGAGTCTAAACCTCTCTGTCAATTGCATTTAGACTTGATCTGTGATGAAATAAAGAATATTGAATCTGACAACCGTTTTCCTACTCTGGAGCTCTTTCTTTATGTATAGCGAGATATAGGAATGATAGTGAGCAGCGACAATAAGGCAAACTGCCACAGCAGCTTGGGAAACATGCATGGAAATAGCACTATCGAATTACCCTTCAGAACCGATCTCCAGCTGTTTCATTGATTCTCAACATGTATATTTCGCTGCTATTTTTCAGACCATGGCTTGTGCCATGTTTCTGCGTATAACGTTGGTATGTCCCAGTGGGCACACAACTAGTCAGCTCAACATCCTACTGCATGTATAGTAATATAGATTTTCTGCCGCTATCCGCCATTGTAGATGGCCAATGAGGATTTCAGTCGTCTCTTTTAAAGCATTTTGATAATCCTTTTTATAATTATGGTGAATTTGAAATGGATGTAAAAAAATTAAAAGTCCGACTTTAAAATCCGGACTCACACACTACTTTGTAACCTGTAACCACTTTCAATCAAGCTACTACTTTTTCAACTACTCTATTCTGCTCCCTTTATGGGTTTTTTCACTATACACTGTGCCCAGTTGGAAGGTGATTGGATTCCCAGTCGCTACTTCTGGTCACAAATGTAGTAGGTGTGTTGTTGGTTGTAATGCGGCCTACTCGATAATTAAATGGAAATGACCTTTACTGAATTCATAGGATGGGAGGGCATGTACAACACTTGTTTCAAGCCACGGTTTAACTATATCCTATTGACTTTCCACACCACCTGAATTAAAACATGGAATGATTTAAACCACTATCATGGAACAGCCCTGTAATGAATGTTCTTACAATGCTCACCACACAGAATCCCATCCATAATCATAATCATAGGTACATTAATACCAGAGGAATTATAGTATGTGAAAGATCTAGAGGCTCAGTATTTAGGGAGTGATCATTTTTTAACAACAGGGGGGGGGGTGGTGGCTTTCCGCACGAAGTGTGCGAAATTTTTTACACCCCCCCCCGGTCAAGGGGTCAAAAATGTTTACCCCCCCCCCTTAGGGTTGAAAATCGGCACGTGCGTAGGCCCTTTGAAGCATAGTAACGCGCGGGCTTTTTGGCTCAAAACAGGTTAAATTTTTTTGCCCCCCCCCAAGAGGGGTCCAAATTCGTTTGCCCCCCCCCAAACCCACCACCCCCCCTGTTGATAATAAATGATCACTCCCTTATGCAGTATTTGAACCCAGTATTTCTACATACAGAGTACATGTCAACTGGAGTTAATTTGGTCAAATAAAGGTTCAGCAGTAACGTAAAATCATGAAAATGATGTGACCAAGTTGGAACCAAAAAAGAGGGGAAAAAAGGAGGTTTTCTCCCCTCAAATGAATACAACTGTTGACGTCCACAAATGGTATACGGTATACAGTGGGCCCATAAAGCATTTGTTGGTGTACATGAATATTTGTACCTTAAGTGAAACATCCCCTTGGTATGATGCAGGCCCCTCTGTAGATGATTTGAAGCGGATGTTAACAGAATTTGAATTAGATTAAATCGGTTTACTCAATACACATCAGAAATAAGTGGCGAACTATTCCAATCAAGCCCGGCCTTGACATCCTGACACACTAATCTTTTGTAACCTGTATCCACTTTCAATCATGCTACTGACTTTTCAATTACTCCATTCTATTTCCTTTCACTCTGTGCTGCTCTCAGTTGAAAGGTCATTAGGTTCCCACACTGAAAATCCATAGGTTGAAGGGGTTAGTCAATACTGACTATCTTAGGTTCGTCATAGGTGTGTTAGCCACGATGGCAAACTTATAATTATTCAAAAATGACTCCGGGGTCAGTTGGTAGTGGCTAACCTAGGTTCATCATTTGGTGTGTTGTATTTTGTATACCCTGCACTAGTTGGTGCCACCTGTAAGATACTATGATGACCACTCAGTGCCCCCCCCCTAGAAATTAAAAGACTATTGTGGGTTGGTCAGTACTGACCAACCTGACAATATTGACTTACCTATGTTGGTTGAAAAATTGATATTTCCCTTTAGTCTCAGAAGTGTTCACATCACCGTCCTTTCCACCTTTAGTCCCAGAAGTGTTCACATCACCGTCCTTTCCACCTTTACCTAGGTTGGTTGTATTATAGGGAGCCAAAATATTACTAACTAGGTTAGGTACTAGTGACTGAGAGATTGGTTGTATAGGGAGCCTAAGGATATCAGTGCAGCTGCAACTTCCGGTCACGAATTTAATAGGTTTGTTGTTGGTTGTAATACGCAGCACTTGTTTTATCGTTTAACGGTCCTATTGACTTTCCACACCACCTACATTACAACATGGCATGATTTAGACCACTATCATGGAACAAATTTATAAATAATGTTCTTACAATGCGCACCACACGGAATCCCACCCATGATGATCATATAGGCCCGTTACAGGGGGCGGGGGATGCATAAAGCATTCGTGGGTGTATACACTCTAAGAACAGTGTGTTGTGGGAACATGCTTAAAGAGTAACACACATGCATTTGCAACACACTTTGAGATTTTACACATATAAATTGTAAGACACTTTTTGTCAACTCACTTGCCTGCTTACCCACTTGTGGTCAGAGAAGTGTGTATCATATACAAAAGGGGGCAGCAGCAGTAAAGGTCTATCATGCACCTATGCTACATTCTTACAGCCATATAGTAGCTGTCGCAGTGGCTCAGTGGGCAAGTCTTTGGACTGAGAACTTAAAGATCCCCGGCTCGATTCCCTATGGGGCTGACTGTCAAGTGGAAATGTTTATTTTCTAAGAAGGACCATAATATTTTAGCCGCCCCCCCTCAAGAAATGTCAAATTTCTTTTCCCCTCAGGAGGGGTTGAACTGTTTTACAACCCCCTCCCCAACCAGTCCCTTCTACTACAATGAAAGATATGACACCTATTTAATAGTGGCTAATTTGCAATGAGATACATACAAAAACTGTATTATTTGAATCTCATTGAATGACCAAACTCACTCAATCCATATTGGAAATAGATGGGAAGTTTTTTCTGTTCAACTATACACACATGTTCTTTCCGTAAACCAAATAACCATCCCATGTAAGACTTATTAGAGGTTCTGCAAGGCTGTAAAAGGTTGTAAGAGCAGCCATCCCACGCTATCTGACGGTGGTACGGTCATGGCACATTGCGCCACAGTCACCAGTTGGTTATCAGGTGTGTCAGTTTCGCCAGGGTCAGGAGCTAGGATGTGTTCACAGTGGTTGAGTATGATTTGTTCACTGTCAATACAAACTCAGTTTTGATATAATACTTCTATTCCCACTTTTCTGTATATTATGAGCGGTTCAATAAACACTTTTCCTAGCTATAAGAACCCTTTAAAAGTGATACGCACAGTATATGCACAGTATGAACATGAATAGCCCTGACAAGAAATTAAATAAATCTATACTAATTTAACTCTTAACCCATATAGAAAGTAATCATACTTAATATTGAAAAAACAATAATTGTCAAGGGATTCGAACCCGCATGGATAGGACTCATGTGCCAGCCCCTAGACCACTCAGCCACGGCACCTGACATACTCTGTGAGGTGTAGAACAGCTATTTTAACCCCCACCTCCTCATAACCATGGTTTTGTACACCAACACATTTTTTTGATTCAACACACTTTTGCCAAAAGTGTGTAGTGTGTTACAAAAAAAAGTGTGTTAAAAGTGGCTTCAGAAAAGTGTGTTGAAAAGTGTGTAAATGTAACACACTGTTTTTAGAGTGTATAAGTTGAGGTGAAACATCCCCCTGGTATGTTGGAGGCCGCTCTACTCTGTAATATTCATGGATAATACATCCTTCTATGTACAGATGCATCCATATCCTGTGTTCATTGTGGATGATTAATAGTAATAATAATCTAGTATTAAAGGGTTTTCTAATATCCCTTAACTTCAATTAGCAGGTTATCTGCAGGTAGCCTTGGTTGTTTGAGGCTACTTGGCTTCTTGCATATTTTAATTGATTACATTGCCCAACCATACACTGAAAATCTCAGGGTCGTCATTTTGACAATACCAAAACTGACAACTTTAAGTAGTCAAAGTTACCACCTTGGGTCGTCATTGTGACTACCCATCTGAGTCATTCAGACCAAAGTTGTCATAATGACGACCTTAGGTAGTCACAATAATTGGGTAGTCAGAATGACTACCTTAAGGTTGTTAATTTAGGTATTGTCCATTTGAAGACCTAAAGTCATCAGTAATGACAACTCTCAAGTCCTAAGTTGTCTCAATGACTACCCTATGCTACATAATTCTATTCCTCACTTGCTACTTATGGCACACTACTGCCACCTGGTTTTAATATCTGCATAACTATATCTGTCATGAGATGTACACTGGTGACAGGGAGCAGAGTGGTCTCTATACCTTTGGGGCCATCATTCTCACCCATTGGCAACTTATTTATAACAAGTAATGCTACTTAGTCCAATCAAGACTACACAAAATATGTGAAAAGGATGCCTCTCATTAAGAAGTGAACTAATTAGAGACTATATTCATACACCATTCTCCACTCCATCTGCCATTATTCATTATGACTACTTAAGTCGTCTTAATGACTAGGCTCCTTGCTCTGGGTTTTCAGTGTATATAACAGGGCCACATACATATTGTATGCTACTAAACCCATACACGTTTCCTCCTCCTGGGTCTTATTTATATTCACCTATATTCACCTACAACAGTACGATAACCGCATATATATGCTGTATATTACTTTGTATATGGTCACCTCTCATGAAAATGGCTCCCAATGTGCCTCGAAATAGTATAATGACTGCATCAACATGAAAGCAGTACTACTTAATCTAATTAAATTGGGAACATGAGTTCTGTTACATTGGATTTAGAGACCCATATGAATCTGGACCTACTCACGGTGATCGAACATCATCACGTTAGCATGGGAGCATTCCACCGATTACAATATCTTTCAGATTTTTAAAACAGATTGATGACTAAACTGTAGATTCCCATGTATATAGGATCATTGTTTTCCATCGCTGTCAGTGGATCGATTTCAGAAATAACTAGTTTAAGTGCACGTACGGTGTTAAAGTGGGTTTGATCTGAGTTGGGTCTGGGGTTTTCAAACTTTGAAAAATAACTGGGGCCTATTTGGCCGCCCAGGACAAGACCATAATTATGGCACCTGGGTCACATATGGTAGGCCACCAGGGACCAATATGAGACCTACTAAGCATGCATACTTTTGATGGTTGAAATGATATTTAAATCAGAGAGAACAGTGTTTAAAAAAATACACACTTACCTCTAGAAAAGTTGATGATAAAGGTAGACAAGCAAAAGTAGGCGCCCATGGGAAGATTTCCCGCCGTACGGATAGAACACAACTGACAGGTTTTGTAGTGTCTGTACTATGATAAGATACCAGGCTGTTTCAGGGCTGTAATTATATAAAGAATGCCCGTGAGAATTTGCCATAATTATATACTTATATAAATACCAGGGCTTTCATAAGCACCAATAACAAAATGCCTCTTTGAGTGGATGCATCCTCACCTGTCTTGGGTGAAATAAGCCCAGGGGCTAACATGCCTGTTTCCATGGCTACCAGTTGACAGACCATCTGTAGATGACAGGGGTGACCCCAGGTGTTATCATCTTCCAGTTAATTGACCTCCCAGCAGACAGGGTAGAGTGTACTGCATACATGCTGTTCTGTCTGACAAGCCAGCATTAAGCAGTAGCTCTTCAATTACCAATCTGTTCACCTCAGATTTCCTAACATCTCCCATGCCCCTCAGGTAGAAACTTTAATAGCTTGTTTTTGTATGGCGGTGAATACTGAACCAGCCTGCTTCAGATTCCAGTGTCGAGTCCCAGAAATCACCTGTTAAGATAGTTATATCAGATTGTCATTATATAGCACAAACACTACCATGAGTAGCTCAAGGATTTGCTGGTTCAGCAGTTTTCCTTAAGTACCTCTTCATTGCCCCAGGTCTCCCCCCACACATGAAATCCCCCTTCAGGCATATGTTATTGGGTGAGTGGTCACGTATTTCATCGGTGCAACGTTAGATGTCCTTGTGATCCATGCAATAACATCACGTATACAGCCAGAAAAACACCAACTTCTCGAGTTTGTTGAATAAGAAAAAAAGCTGATAAATTATCTTGGATGAAGATGGCAATATAGTTCGAGTGTCAATCTTGTTGGGTGATCCCTTGGACTGGAGTCATTTAAAACTGACCTTTATCTGGTAACAAAAAACTATCATTGTATACATTTTTTAACCTGCGGCCATTTGCTCACAACAATCTTTGCCTATGTAAATCTGAAAAAGGTCCAGTGGGTGGAGGCGAGCATCAAGTTACTTACCCAACCTTCTAACCAATCTCACATTCCCATTTCCCATTCTCCACACAGATACAATGCAACATGTCTGTTTACCTCTAGGCGAACTGTCAAGTTGATGAGCAACGATGAAAAGGTAAATTGCGGCAGACTGCGGCAGAGACTGATCAAACATAAGGGCATGAATGCCATTGGCCTTTTTGCTAGTCATGCTCAGGCAGGTTAACCTACAGCTTTGGCACTGTTTATTGTGTGATGGTGATTCCTAGTAGATATTCAATCGGGTCAGGGGTTGTTAACAGAGACAAGTAACTTGGTTGGAGGGGGTGGGCTTGTCTACATGAAGTTCCACAAGAAGATGATCCTAGTGGTATGAAGTGTGTATAAAACTCGTGGTTAACCCAATATCCTGCAATGGGCTCGAGAGGATAAATCTCGAATCCGTTGCAGACATGGATATTGGGTTAATCAGGAGTTTTGCACACACTTGCAGTGCTATACATAAGACCATAGAAGTACATGCCATAGAAATAACAGATGCACACATTGAGAACTATAATTTGATCTCGCCCTTTCATATTGTACCAGGTTCCAATAGTATGGTGGACTTTACATGTTTCAGTTGACAATGTGTAGAATTTTATTCTATTCTCCTATCCTCCCACCTCCTGATATGATCGTGGTTTCCATATTGCCCTGGTAATCCCTGAATACTAGGAGCTCATACTCCCACACAAATATCATTTTCTTTCAGTGGGTCAGTGTCGCAGAGGCACTGTACCTACAACTACAAAGGTAACTGCAGTTACCCAATACAACATTGCGGATATAAGTGCCATTTCGAGAACTAAACTAATAGATCAGATTCCAGTGTATATATAAGGGTTTGAACGTTATTTTGTTGTATATGTGTAGCTGTCATTACATCATGCATGATATATTATGTGTAGCTGATATATGTGTAGCTGATGTCATGCATGATCATGTGGGTCTCTACCTCTATGACAGAATGGTCCAAGGCAGAAGTAAAGAGTAGTTTGAAGCTTAGAGTCAGGAGAACTATAGGGTATCTGCATTGGTCTATAAGTATTAGGGGTAATTGCAACGACATGCATTCAAGTACTAAACCTTTAATTTTAGGGGAGTGGTGGGGATCGTTCTTGCCTACACAAGCATATATACCTTAAATACGATCATACAGTATTTATATGAATAAACAAAGTATTTCCAGCACAAGGGCAAGATGAGTATTAAAACTGTGATGTATTTGGTAACTGCAGTTGCCTAAGTAACTGTGTGCACCTTGAGAGGGCATAATGCAGAACGTGCTGCTTTTAGACCACAGCCTAATGATCTGGGTTTCCCCTCCACAAATTGTTACTGATACTCTAGGGCCAGAGGCCAGACAGCTGGCATGAGGTGGGATGCAGGTTAACTTATTAAATAAAGCAGAAGGCTCTAGCAGGTTACAGGCAACAATACCTGACATATCATAGTGATCTAGTACATAGTGACGTGGGTACATGTGCATTGTAAATGGGGAGCCAATGTTTTGTTGTTCCATTTACAGCTTGATATTGTCCTTTTAATGTCTATTTCTATGAAGATGGCTAAACAAGTGGTATTATTTTGAGGTATCTTGGTGAAACTTACCGTTTACCTATATGCTATTACACTTATTAAGATTAGTCAAGCTATATATCGCAACCTCGTACCCACATGGTAGTCTGGTGGTCAGCACAGTCGCTTTGTACCCCAATGGTCCAGGGTTTGAGACACGGCCATGTCAACCGTACCACAATTTTATCTTCAATTTTCTATTTTTATGAAGAAAATTGGTGGTTGGGGTTGACATGGGCGAGTCACAAACCCTGGACCTTTAGGGTACAAGGCGACGGTGCTGACCACTATACTACAGTGTGGGTATGAGGTGGTGATATATAAGTAACTGATATATATTGCACATTGGACAACCTCACACCTTGTGCAAGCCCTTACCCACCTCTTACCCACGTTCCCCCACCACCAGCTAGCCGCTGGGTGGGATTGGGTGGGCACGTGGAAGAGCTAGTGCACATCACCCAAAGCCCACACTACCTCACCCCTTGAACTAGGCACAAAAGTAGTTCACCCTAGCTGGCACTAGCATGTCCAAACCTCACCCCCAGTTTGCTGGCAATGCATGTATACAAGTATAGCTGTCAGCAAGCCTGCTATCAAATCCTCAATGGAGTAGGGGTAAGTGATTAGTCTCTCATGCAGAATACCCCGGGTTCAAACCCAAGTTAGGTCCCTATAGTACAGAACAAAAGCCACCATAATCAGATCTTTTATATATATATATTATATATATATATATATATATATATATATATATATATATATATATATATATATATATATATATATATATACATTAGATATTATTATGGTATTGGTTTCCATCATTTGCGTGATAAACCATAGGCATATAAAAACGTTAAATAACGTTATATAGCATTGTGAATACAAACGTTTTTGGTGAATCATATAACAGTGTTAAATAACGTTATACTTTGTAACGTTTCAGAACGTTAAAAAACGTTCTTTGTTCACTGGGAAGTGACTCACGGAAAGTTTAATTCCATGTTTTTTCCCATGTAATAACAGGTAGATTATTTGGCAAATTTCCATTGAAAATAATACCTTGAAATAAACACAGAGTGTCACTCAAAGGGTGATGCTGGGGATCAGGTTTTGCTTACACAAGCATACATACCTTAACTATGATCATACATGCCGTCATTCCTATGGAGAAACAAAGTATTTCCAGGACAAGAGAAGAGTATTGAAACTGTTAAAGCTCCTATCTGCCATGATGTATTGGGTAACTGCAGTTATACCCTTGTAACTAAGCACATTCAGAGTGCAGAAGAGAGAAGGTGTTGCTGCTCAATCACAGACCAGTAATTACTCTGGTTGTCCCCTCCACTATTTGATGCTGATAGACCTGGGCAGGAAGCAGACAGCTGACATGAGGTGGGCGGCAAGTTAACTGGTGCACCATATTCAAGTAGAAGGCTCTTGCAGGTGACTGGTAACCAGACCTGACTTATGGCAGTGATCTAGTGCATTACAACAGCTTAATATTTTTCCTTTGGTTTCTATTTTCTGTGGGGATGGCTGAACAAATGATATTCTATTAAGGTATCATGGTAAAATCTCCCAATCCTAAAAAGAGTTTCAGGCTTTAACCCCCATCCTCTCTATAAATGCCTTGAAAAGAGTGAGGAGGACATGGGGAAGCGTATGTACTAGCAGAGAGTAAATGTAAAGAAATCATTTAAATTATATTACACGAACAGTAATTCACATGCTGTGACAGCTGTTAGATAAACATTAAGGTGGCTGGTAGGCTGCAACTGCTGGTATTAAGTGGCAGGTGGTCAAAATGTGATATGGAAGTTGACTTCTTTTATACATGTATGTATATAGCTGTAGGCAGCAACCAACAGCAAAGGCAGGGAACTACAGCAGTATACCACTCACCTTAAGCAGATTTCACAGACAGGTAAGTGGCATGTTCTGAAGGCATTGTTAATGGACCAATGCTTGCCCGTGTGAGCAGGGGAGGACGAGGAACCACCTGTTAGGCGCTACCAGCAGCTCGAGGCACTGTCTTTGATCAGTAGCCCACTTCCACACCTCAGATAACGAGCAGCTCTAAGTCCCTTAGGGCATACTCCACCCACCAAGAACACTTGGTGAGCAGATCATGTACTCTAGTTCCGCCCATATACACAGACGGTCAAGAACTGCGTTTAGGGTCTGGGAAAGTGGGACCCAAAATGAATGACGTCACTTCCAGTTGGAAATCGAATCCCTGATGGAACCGGAAATGCTGCTGCTGATTATTGTTAGTCGTGGTTAAGGGAAGGCCTGCCAGTACCAACTATGCAGGTGTAATAAACGATACTTTGTATCTTTATGATATTGGTAGAGTATCAATTAAAGAACAAAGTCGACACAGTTCGGATCAAGTGTTACAGGTTGCAATATCAGGTTTATTCAGAAAACCTAGACAAGCAGTCACTAAGTGTGCGAACTCCCTATAGAGTTCGGAACGGGTCAGTAGGCTAAGCAGCCGATATGATCACAGGGTCTCCTCTGCCAGCGTGGCTCAGAGTAACCGACGAGTACCGTCAGATGCCGGGTATATATAGGCAGCCAGCCTGCGTGCGCACACGCAGACCGGAAGCCTATAGCGACCTCTGTCCATACCCCAAGCCCGGGGTAGGTGTCGCCACCTACCGTCGGACTGAAGGGTTCGGACTGAGCTCGCAACACAGCATCCAACAGCACTCGTCATATAACAACCCCGTATAACCCTAGCCCCTACACTACCCCCTACCAGATAATAACCGGGAGGTAAATAATTAAGGTTATAGTCCGAAAACACTTCGGACTGGCATTATCTTATAAATACCACCTTAGGGGTTTATTAAAGTTATACCTTACAAACAATATGACGTTACTGTTGAACACAAAAAGGTACTAATTACACACATATCTACATATATAGACCGTAATCAAAATTACGCCCCATTCCCTAGGATAGATGGAGTTAATCTATACATATAGTATACACAACACTTGAAAAAGTACAATATCACAGTAAAAAAATTTCGTCCCTTCAGGACCCCGAGCTAATTACACTCGTAATGAATAATACTTATAAGTGATAAATACTATCACTTCTTTTAAGGTTTTAGAAACATATTAAAGTATTATTACAAAAAGACATCATACGTGATTTTAAAGCAAAGATCCGGATCCTCTGTTGATGATGTTGCATTCCGCCCGGCTTTCAGAACCTACTTCATTCAGCTCCTACTCACCGGAACGAGAAAGTTCATAGCTCATGCTCGGGAGCTTATAGTGGTATATAAAAAAAAAATTCCAAGTCCTGCCTCCAGGCGATCTTCGGACTTATAACTAGGAGCACTCGGTCCTGATATATATAGTTTATATAAAAAAACATCTCGTATCGGATCCATGGTGGTAGCGTACTCCTGTCCCGAGCTTTGATCTCTCTCCGGATCTCCTCGTCCTCCTCCGTCCGTTCTGCCTGGCAGACTGCCTCCTTGCGTAGCCAGCCTGCCGCTTCTTTTCGTCCGGATACTTGTACACCCTATAGCAGGGTGTTTTTAGCCTGTAGGGGTGGTATACTTAAAATACCCCCCCCTTCTTCTTGATCGGATCCTAAGATAGGATAATCCTATCCGGACTCCGAGTCGTCTTTAGGGCTCGACTTGGCCGCAGCCTCCTCGTCCTCAGAGTCTGACTCAGCTTCCGCCAGAGTCAGCTCCTGGAGCCAGAGCTCGATTTGAGCCCGAGTCCCATCCCATTCGTGCATCTCGTGCGCGAAACAGTCTCTGAACCTCCGACGTTCGTGGTCCAGTTTTTCCTCGGCGTTCTTGACTGCCAGCTTCTGCTTTTTCCTTTCGGATTTAGCAGCAACTCGCTCAGTCCGAGCATTTTCACGCTCCTCCTGAACCGACTCCATGGCCGCTGCTTTCTGAGTAGCGACTTCACTCCGGTGGAGATGATGCACCGTGTCCAGGGACAACATCGCCACCTCCTGACTTAGGCCAGTAAGCAATCGGTGGAAGTTATCCTGCCACCGGTCGAAGGCCTCCTGTCCGGCTTCGTAGGACTTGAAGTCGGCGGGAGGAAACGTGGGAGGGCCCCTTAGTCGCAAGACTAAGTGCCCCTCCTCCGGAGTCTCCTGTGGGGGATCCGGAGTCTGTTTTGGCTTCGGCTTTTGCTTCACCGAAGCCTTGTCCTTCCCGGTCTGGGTGAGAGTCTGTGACTCCCCTCCCGGAACCAAATCCAGATTGGGGAATTCGTCAACGAACGACCCCCCCGTACTGGAGTTCGGATCCTCCAGACTAGGCCGAGGTGGCCTGCCCTGGGGGCCCGACTTCCAGTCGGTCGTGCGAGAGGTAAATGCCGGTCCTTTGTACCCCGGATCTGCCTTCTCCATAACGGATTGCCTTTCATCCGTTTTCTGTTTCTTCGGGTCGGTGGGCTCCGAGGACCCGTCGGATCGTTTCGGAGCTCGCCGCTTCCGCGTACTGGTACGCTGCTGGTACTCTTCGAATTCATCGTAGAGTTCGCCCTCCGGAATATGGAGATACGTGCGATCCGGGTTCACCTTGTAGAAGACCCGCACCTTCCCTTTCTCGTTGGTGCCAAAATCCACCTCGAGGTTGTCATTCTTGTCTACTAGGGTCCCAAAATGGGAGTAGACTTCTGCGTGAGCGGTCTGAATGCGTTCCGCTGCGGTCTCCAGAGCCAAGCTATGGAACTTGGCAAGGTGTCGAATGATGTCTGCTCTGGTGTAGAACAGACCACCATTCGGACAACCCTTGCTGCCCTTCGAACCCACACTCAGGCAGTCATATCGCATGAAATGACGTACATGATGGCGGGTAACATGCCTTGCATACCGAACCTTGGTAGGCCAAGTTCGGGGTTTCTCCAGGGTCTCATCGATGTCTCGACAAGCTTTGAATGGGCACTTACTAAATGAATGCCATCTAGACATTGCCCATGCCAACTTCGTCTTTTGAAGGAGCGAATGGTATTTGGTGCTACCAGTTTGGACCTTCTCCAGCAATTCGTAGTGGTACAGCTGTACCGACTTGTCCAGAGGATCAGGTTTGATCCATTCTTCGTCGTCAGAGAGACCGTCAGGACCCACTTCCTCCGGAAGCTTTGATGACCGCTTATCTTTAACACAGTCATTTACACACATGGGTTTAAAGAACTGAAACCCACTAGCGGCATTGGCTCGGAGTGCAGTCCGGACCAATTCCTGCAGTTCGTTGTCCGGGATTGTGTTCTTGTCCAATCCCTTCAGAACTTCATCTACCTCTTCAGGGGACTGACCCGCATTCAGAGATGTCAACCGGATGGTCTCCCGTAGGTATTGATGCCTACGACTGGCCTTCTCCATCCGACTAGTGTCAGCAGACCTAGTCGCAGCTGTGCTCTGTTGGACAATCTCTTCCTCCAGAGTATCATTAAGAATAGACTCGTTAGTCTTTTTCTCCATGTTCCGGGCCAGCCTCATGGCGGGCGTCAGCTGTCGCCTTTTCTCCCTCCTATTATGCACGACCTTGAATTCGTCTGCGAGTAGCATTTCGTATTCAAGGGCCGCGATAAGTTCGGGGCGTCCTTCTGTCTCAGCAACCAAGCGAGCTGTAGCCGCCGATTCACTGAGGCCTTGCATTGCAGCCGTCACGTAGGCCGGGAACCAGGTCGGAAACCGGTCGGACAGAATGTCCAGGCCCCGGAAGGTTCTCATCTGGACCAAGTCAAACGACCTGATCTCCTCCTTGCTCATCTGTGCGATGATGGCCCCTCGTAGCAGGGATGGGACGTCGGCGTCCTCTTTATCCCATACTTCATGTTGGACTGGGGGGATTATCGGTACCCCCGATCCACCTGAACCACCGCCTGCAGCTTGGTCCAGTTTACCGGCCTCATCCGAAGTATCCATATGGGATAGCTCCAGACGGGGCTCGGCAGGCTGGTGAGGAGTCTCCACTCGGACGGGGGTTGCTCCTGGAGGAGGCCTCTCCACCCGAACGGGTACTTCTCTTCTTGGCTCCACTGGAGCCGGTAGCTGGAAGGTGATGCCGGACAGCACCTCCTGCACAACTTTGACCGTATGAGCTGCGGATGATGTATCCATAGTCTCCTCGGTCCTAGTTTCAGTTGGGTGAGTTGTCGTTTTCGGACGAGCTCCCCCGTGCCCGGACGTACCAGCCATGGCTGCGGCCGTAGCGGCCACTGCAGAGCTGTTGTCCAACTCTCGCGAGAAGGACAACACATCCACGGCTGACGTCGGAGCAGCTGACGTTCCAGCTGCTTTACTGGCATCCTTTTCCTTGCTAGGGATCGGGATGTTTGACTTGGTAGGGCCCGGAGTCTTGACAGCCTGAGTGCCGCCGGACGTCTGTCCCTTCTTCTTCTGGTCCTTAGCCGCTGGCTTCGGATCAGTTTTCTTTTGATCCTTTGGCACCTTTGGAGTCGGAGCCTTGGGAGTGACCGTCTTCGGATCCTTGGTTACCGTGGCAGTGGCAACCTTCGGATCCGCTTTCTTAGTACCCTGGGTACTAGGCTTCTTCGGATCGGGCTTTTTAGGCTCGTCCTTTCCCGGAGGCTTCTTTCCAACACCTACGTGTTTAAGAGCCTTGGTACTAACCTTACCATCGGCCGACCGGGACCGATCTCGGGTAGCACCCTTACCACCGCGCGTCCTCGGACGTGAAGTGTCGGAGTCGCTGTCGCCTCCCATAGACAGTTTCCGTGTAACTGTCTTCTTGAGGCTGGGCGAAATGCTCAGACTGCACATCCGAGACAGATGTCCAGTCGACTCGGAGGGGTTCGACTCTACTGCACTGTAGGCGATCCCTCGCAACATTCCGGAGTCCTCGCTGCCCTCGGGTGACGGAGACTTCCGAATCGGTGACACGATCGGATCCACACGTAGTTCCGACAGAGTCTGGCTAAGCTCATCACCACTGGGGCTCTGAGCATCCATGTGCTCCTCGGTGGCGGATGCCACCTCGGAGTGACCGGAGAGTTCGGACTGGCGGAGCTGCTGCTCGGCCATCCTCACTTCTTCAAGTGTCTTGCGACGGGAGTTTGACGGGGAAAACACTTAGTTCCCCGTCTCCCTCTTTGTCTTAGACGGACCAGCAAAGAGTACTCACAGTTCCTACTCTTTGTATGCCTCTTCTACTCCTCTAGCTGCCCAAAAACACCGACTTCTCCGCTGCCGACACACGCACGATTGATCCGGGAGAGCCCCAAAATCAATATGGCGGTTCCCTCGCTTTTGTTTTTAAAACAAAGCGCATGCGCAGCGTCTCGCGTGATTGGACGCGATCCCGTTACCCGGTGTGACCCAATTATCGCTTAATCAGGTCACGACCTTTCCCGCCCGCAGCTCGGGCTCGGGGGATCACACTGCCACGTAGGCGGCTCGCAAAAGTCAAAATATACTTCGAATAAAGAGTTCGTCAGGAGTATTAGTGGATTAATATGGGAAATCGAAGATTACCCCACCGGATTATCCGTCCACCACCCTCGGGAGCACTCCAACATTCTTTTCTATTTGACTCTGAGCGCCCCTGTTGGTAGCACACATATAACATATAAAACAACACAGGACACCACACTCGTTGTGTAAACAAGCTAGGTTACCGCCCCTCTGGCCACCAGCCTTGGGCTTCGCCGAACGGGTTTCCCGTTCACCTCTCGTAACCTGGCCGAAGGACTCTCGTTCTTAACTAAAACTCCAGCCTTGATTTTAGTTTTCCGTGCCCTTCTTCCTTCGCCTGCCGAGACTTTCTTTTTCACGGTCTTCTGGGGCTTCTTTCGTACCACTCTCTTAGGGGTATCCGCTGACACCCCTTCCAAAGGTACAAATTTAGCCTCCGAAGTTCCCTTTTCCACCTCCGTTTCCGGGGTGAGCTCCCTTCCAGCCCAAGCACGCAACCGAGCCACATGGCTCGTCCGGATGCGCCCTGCTTCGGACTGAATCAACACAGTCGTCTGACTGATACATTTAACCACGGTGTGTGGTCCATCCCAGTTATTTGCCAGCTTGACGTTGCAGAGCGGTTCGTGCAGGCGGATCACTCTATCCCCTACTACGAAGCATCGCAACTTCAATCCGGTGTCATAACCTACCTTCTGCCAATTCGCAGCTTTGAGCAAATGCGCCCTAACTGTTTCGTAGGCAAATTTGAACCTCTCTCGTAGAGATTCTACAAATAGCACCGTACATGGTGCTTCCGGACTGATCCCTACCACCCCGAATACTAAATCCGCCGGCATGATCAAGTCCTCTCCGAACACCAAGAGGTTTGGTGTGCAATTTGTCGAAGTGTGGACCGTATTGTTATACGCATGTACCACAAATTCGCACTGATCATCCCAATCATCCATATGGGAGTTCACTAATGGCTTCAAAACCTGGATCAAGGTCCGATTGAACCGTTCCACCTGCCCGTCGGACTGTGGTCGGTACGGATTGGTCCGAGTTTTGCATATAGCCAACTGATGACACATAGCTGCCCAAAGCTTGGACTCAAATTCTCTCCCTTGATCGCTATGTAACATCAAGGGAGCCCCCAGATGGAGGATCCACCCCTTTACTAGTGCTTCCGCACAAGTAGCAGCAGTATGATCCTCTAGTGGGTACACTCGGGTGTATTTCGTATAGTAGTCCGAGACCACCATCATACACGTATTACCCTTAGGAGTGGGTTTCACTCCACTGATAATATCCACGGCTATTCGAGCAAATCTCACCCCGAATAGTTCCTGCTGCAGTGGCAATTTTCCTAATCCAGGACCAGGTTTGCCTAAACAACATGCCGGACATGTCTCGATCCACCTCAAAAGGTCGCCAGACATTCCGGGCCAGTAATACCTCCGACTCAGCCGTTCCAAAGAGCGTTTCTTTCCGAAATGCCCACTAGTGGAATGGCCGTGGCAGTAGTACAGGATGTCTTTCCTCATAGCAGCAGGGATTACCATTTGTAATACCCTCCGCTTTCCTGGACAAGTCTTCCACCTGCACAACAACGAGTCTCGGACCTCCAGTTCATGGAACTGTGCCAAGAAACGTCGCATTTCACGGTTTTCCAGCGATATTTCGGGTCTCACTGGACAGACCCCAGTAGGGACAAGCTCCCTCAGTCGTGCTATGGTAGGATCGGCCATCTGGTACGTCCTTATAGTGTCGGTGGACCAATCCAACAGGTTTTGCAACAACCCATCATAAGGCAAACGCACACTCGCTACCACAGCATTGTGAGCACCACAATCCCCACATTCCGGACGCACACAACGGCGTACCGGACGTCTACTCAGGCAGTCAGCATTAATATGCTTTGTGCCCGCTCGGTGCTGGATATGAGAGTTCTCCAGTCCGAACTCGCTGAGGTGATTCAACCATCGACCAATCATTCCCTCCGCATCCTTAAAGTTAAGGAGCCACCTGAGGGCCGAATGATCAGTGCGAAGTGTGAAATTCCCTCCATATAAGAAGTGCCGAAACTTCTTCGTGTATACCACCACTGCGAGCAACTCTCGCTTGGTAGTACAATAATTTCTCTGTGCCTTGTTCATACTGTTACTAGCGAACGCCAACGGGACCTCTACTCCGTCCTGGATTTGGGACAATGCGGCCCCGATGCTCTCATTGCTCGCATCAGTGTCAAGGATGAAATGCCCCTTCTCCGTAGGGTATCTCAGCACTGGGGTGGTCCGGAACAACGCCTTAATCTCTTTGAAGGCTTCATTCTGTTCCATCCCCCATGGGAAGGGTTCCTTTTTCCTCCCCGGAGTCCAATGGCTCAACCGTTGGAGTGGCTGAGACACCCTAGAGAATCCGGGGATGAAGTCCCTGTAATAGGAACAGAACCCTAGAAAGGATCTGATATCCTTTGGTCCTTTTGGAACTTCCCAAGTCTCCACAGTCTCCAGTTTAGTCGGATCAGCCTGCACACCCTCGGTGGAGATGATCCGGCCCAAATAGACCATGGACTTCCGAAAAAGTTCACACTTCTTTGGCTTTAATGTCAAGCCATTGGACCGAATTCGTTCCAACACCTCTCCGAGGTTCAACGCACACTCTTCAAACGTCTTGCCGAAAACAATGACATCATCCAAGTATACCAAGCACTTGCGCCACAGTAGATCACTCAACAGAGTTTCCATCATAGCTTCAAATGTGGCCGGGGCGTTGCATAACCCGAAAGGCATCAGTTCAAACTGATACAGTCCAATGTGACTCGTAAAAGCCGTTTTCTCTTTATCCTCCTCCTTCATCCCGATCTGCCAATACCCGGACTGCAGATCAAGGGTGCAGAACCATTGGTTCCCACCCAACGAGTCCAGAGTCTCATCAATTCGGGGGAGAGGATATGCATTCTTCTTGGTTACTCCATTCAGGCGCCTATAATCGATACAAAATCGGATAGACCCATCCTTTTTAGTAACCATCTGAACCGGACTGGACCAGGGACTAGTGCTAGGCACTATCACCTTCTGTTCCAGCATGGTTTTCACTTGTTCTTCAACAACAGCTTTCTTACCCAACGGCAAACGTCGGTAAGGCATTTTGAAAGGCTGTGCATCTCCAGTATTGATAGAATGCAACACTTTGTCGGTTCGGCCTAACGGCTCCCCCTCCACTTGCCATGCATCCTGATACTTCACTACCAGCCTCCTTAGAGAGTCGAGATCCATCCGATCCATCAGGTCCGTTTCGGATATCATTTTCTCGAGTCCCTCACTCAACGGGGTCGGAGAAGGGTCACCCTTCATGCTCACCTGTCCAGCGGACACTACGGCCTCACTGGTGAACACCTTCCCCAACACTGTATCTTTCTTAAGATACTGTGGTTCCAACCCGGGGTTGGAAACCGGCACTACGGTCCAAGCACCATCCCCCACCAGGGTATCCATGCCTGTCAGACCGATGCTTCCCAACATGGCCACATCCGGTTCCACAACTGCTTCTTCCTCTCTCCTAAGCCCCTTGCTTCGGACCAGCACGTCACACGTCTGTCCGGGAGGAATCTTAACAGTTTGGACCACCGTTGCCACTGTCGATACTTGTCGGAGCACACATTGCTCCACCGCACGGTACGGGTGCTCTATTCGGAGTACCCCTGTACCAGGATTCAGGACCGCGTCATACAACGCCGAAAAATCCAACCCCAGTATACCGTCGTCTGCAATATCCGCAATTGTGGGAGAAGCCACATACTCCTTCCCTCCAATTCGGACCGGTATGAACGCGCGCCCATACGTCTGCATACTTGACCCATCGGCTGAACAGGCGTTTACCCTCGTTTTGAAGTTATCACGACTGTCCGGCATAAGAGCATAGAATTTGGAGGAGATAAAGGAGTGGCTGGCTCCCGTATCTACTAAAAATTCGCCCGCCCTACCGGCCACAGTAACAGACACATACCACCGCCTCCCCCCCAGCGGAGACGGGTTTACAGTGAAGCGTTTGAAATCCTTCGGAGCAGCCAGATCAAGGCCATGTTTCTTCAAATGGTCGAAACATGGATGATCCGGGGAAAGCTGGGTACTCCCTACCCACACGGTGTCTGTGACAGCCGCAACTTCCTCGTTCCTATCCGTAATGGGCCTCCCTGCCTCATTGCCGGGCAACTGATGGACTGGAATGTTAATCAGGCCGGCATCCGAGCCCCTCAAGCTCGAAGCCACCCCTGATTCCCTTCCTGTCTTCTGAATTTCACTAGGCTCTACCTCTCTGGTATGTTGGCGTACTTCATCTCCAGGGGTTGTCCGCTCGCCTTCTCGGACTACCCCCTCTAGTTTCCCTCCTTTCCGGGAACTTTCGGACTCGGAGCTGTACACTCCGCGGCAAAGTGACCGATCTCTAAGCACCTATAGCACTTAGCGGTCCTCCGATTGATCTTCCTTCTGTTAGGCTGTGTAGCCCCCTGAATGGAAGTCGTCATCTTCTCAAACAGCGCTGTGAAAAACGCTGCGTCCATCACCGGAGCCTTCGGCTCTGATGACTCCCTTTTTGGAGGGGGGTTTCCACCCCCTTCCGGCTTCTTACTCTTCCACGGCGGTTTAGAGGAATTTCCATTCCTCTTGAACTGAGCCGCTGAAGCTATCGCCCCCTCCTCATCACTGCCCGAACCATCAGACTGTTCCGGAGAACATTCTATAATGGCCGAGGCCCGGGTAGGCATCCGGTCCCCTAACAGTGACTTTTTGAGAGCATGTATGTCGATGGCCTTAAAAAGGTCATCTAGTGACGTATCTGCTCTCCACGTGTCATACACCGTTTGTTGTATGTCTGGGTCTCTCAGTCCGGCAACGAACTGAGAGAACAATTCCTTAGAAAATAAGGCATCATGGATTCCTGAAGCAGGGTGTACCTTCTTCAGGAGTCTCATCAATGCAAGTCCGAAAACCCTTGGAGCTTCGTTCTTGCCTTGCACACGCTTCTTAAAAGCGACCATCGGATCGATCCGTGCGGAATCTCCGTACAGGATGGTTCCGATTTCAACGAGCTGTTTGAAAGTTCCGCGGGGTCCGCATTCCTCTTTCCACTGCTCAACTGCCATGAGACCATCTCCCATGCGTAATCCCTTACAAACGTACGGGATTGCATCCTGTTGGTCCCACCCGCTGAGGTTTATATCCTCAACGGTGGCTCCCAACCAATCTTCCCAAGAATTCTTCTGCCAGTAGGGAAATGGCTCGCTAGCTATGCGTCTGGCAGCATTGGACGAACCTCTAATTTTAGAGGTTATCGCCAGACATTTAGAAATGGATGCTGACGCGTCCTTTTCCGCACCTACATTGTGCAATCCGATCCCCGCTATTGCGGGATTCATATCGTACAATTCTTGCAATTCTGTACTCAGCATTGTTCTTCTGGGAGCCTTCCTCGTACTCTTCGTACCAGGGCTCGCCCCCGGAGTAGTGCCCGTGGTTGGCACGCTATTCTGTCTGTCCAGAAAAGCCTGGTAGGTCCCATACGACACTATGTCCGTAGTGGGGTCCACGCCTTGTCCGAACCACCAATTCTTCTCCTGATCAGTCATATACTGACACTGCTGGGCCAGAGCAAGCAATCGTTGATGCTCTGACTTCTCTTTTTCCAATTCCTTGGCCTGCTTCTCAGCCTCCTCCTCCTGCTGAGCTTTTTCCAGTTTAGCTTTAGCAGCCTCTCCGGCAGCTCGGAGCCCTTCCTTTCGAGCCCTCAGAACCGCCGCTTCCTGCTCCGCTAACTCCTCTGCGAGAGCAGCGTTCTCCTTCATTCGTTTCTGTTGCTGCTCTAAAGCAGCCTGCTGTTTGCGATACACGTCTCGCCTTTCCATTTCCAAGTTTTTCTGTTCCTGGAACAATATGTTTGCTTGGCATTCTCGCCATTGCAACAAACTTGAAGGAGTCAGGTCGGTTTTCGCCGCCTTATCCTGTTCGGCCGCTTTCTTCAAGCGTACCGCGTCTAGTTCTTGCTCGTCCACTCTCAACTGCGATCGTGGACTCCGAACCAACTCCGACAATGGTCTTCCCCTGCCTACTGAGGCTAGACCGGTCGGGGCTGCAAATACCTGCTTTGGTATCGGACGGATACCACTGATCCCTACCCTCGGTGAGGAATCACTTCCCCTGCCTCTGCCCCTGGATCGTCCCACTCAAAGTGGTCGTCCCGGTGTCGAGGTTGACAAGGCAGGTTCAATGGTTACTCCACGTCCCATAGGCTGATTGGGAGTGTCTGTAAAGCTCATGTAATGGAGGCCTTCCGGACTACCATTATCCGCAGATGCGAATGAGGTACTGCTGTCTTGCATACTTTCTAGCGTCACTGATAAAAACTGCTGTAAAGCAGTTCTTTTTGCTTTCAGAATGTCGCACTCCGTCACTAGACTTCGGTGGACCTCCTGTAAGTCCTCTGTGTCCCGAACAATGGCTGATCGGGCCCCTTCTGCTTCGTGGATTACAGCGTCTCGGGCTGCGCAAATCTGGTTCAGCTCCGTGTTTGCCTCGGCAAACTCGGACCGGATCACTCGTAGGTCCGCTTCTTTCTGATCGTATTCCGAACGGACTCTGCTGAGGGACTGTACCAGTTTTTCATTCTCCTCCAACAAGGTAGACAGCCTTGCGTCCTTTTCCTTGATTTTGGAAGCTCGGTGTGTGACTGCACCTTCCAATGCAATCAAACTGCTTTTCCATTCATTGGATTGCTTCTGAATGGTCAACAATTCCATTTGAGCCATCTGTACACGTTCCTGCACTCGGGCCTCCCTCATGTCGTCAAAGCGACGCTCCTCCAACAGGGTAAACCTCCTCGGAGTCGGCGCGGCTGACCTTGACCCACCAACGTTGAACAAGGACAAGTTCATTTCTTCTAATGAGCGGCTCATTATGGTAGGACCCCTGGGTCCTCGTGCTGCGTCTGTTCCGGATGGAACATTCGCCCTACTGTGGGTATCTGCCTCATAACTGGCATCTAGCCCCTCCGGTGACAAGGCTGCTGCCTCATCAGGAGACCTCGCTGCTCCGTCCAGAGCCCGAGGTCTGTGCTACTGCACAGGCTAACCTGCGTTTCACTCAGAACTGGTCACGGCACCAGTGTAATAAACGATACTTTGTATCTTTATGATATTGGTAGAGTATCAATTAAAGAACAAAGTCGACACAGTTCGGATCAAGTGTTACAGGTTGCAATATCAGGTTTATTCAGAAAACCTAGACAAGCAGTCACTAAGTGTGCGAACTCCCTATAGAGTTCGGAACGGGTCAGTAGGCTAAGCAGCCGATATGATCACAGGGTCTCCTCTGCCAGCGTGGCTCAGAGTAACCGACGAGTACCGTCAGATGCCGGGTATATATAGGCAGCCAGCCTGCGTGCGCACACGCAGACCGGAAGCCTATAGCGACCTCTGTCCATACCCCAAGCCCGGGGTAGGTGTCGCCACCTACCGTCGGACTGAAGGGTTCGGACTGAGCTCGCAACACAGCATCCAACAGCACTCGTCATATAACAACCCCGTATAACCCTAGCCCCTACACAGGTCATGACCTACACGAGCCAGAAACCAGAACTATGTGCTATTGAGCAGGGTCAAATACTGAGACATTGTTATAGAATACTTGGTGACTATCTAATGCCTGGTAACCTAAAGGGCAGTTGTGGGGTCGGAGGAAGAGAATGTGGTCCTGACGTCACGGCCAATTCCTGAGCATCATTATTGTGAAAGCTTTTGTTAAGTTCAATAGTGTTGATGTCCGAGGTTTATTGTTCTTCTCCGTCATTTCTATGCATTTCATCCTTAATACAGTGTGCTTTAATTGTTTAATGGAGATCTAAAGCCTCATTTCGGTGGTAAAGTGGGTGTTGAATTAGTTCATGCTTACAACGCAGATACCCGAATTGCAATAAATCAACTTTCCAATGATAGCTTAATTTTAATTGTCTATAGGTAATGGAATGCCTGGTTCACAAGTACACCTTTTACCCAGGTTAACAAGACTGTTTATGTATGTCTCTCTCTTCCTCCCACTGTACGAGCAGGATATATGTCATTCTGCTCGGTGCTATATGAAGCCAGTAGTAAATTGCTTGTCGTACTCCTACAACTGAACCCAAAGCTGCAGTCACAATACAACCGTTGTACACAAGCCGATTCTAAGTCTGCAGCTACACAGATAGACTTGTGTAAGGGTAAGGGAGTGTTCATTTGTTAACAACAGGAGGGGGGATTTGAGGGGAGGTTAGAAAATTTGGGCCCCTTGACCAGGAGGGGGTAAAAATATTAAACCCTTCTCAGGGGGGGGGGGGGGGTTGAAAAATTCACCTGTTTTGTGCAAAAAAAAGTCTGCGCGTTACTATGCTGCTGTTAGTATGGTAGTCAGTATAGGGTAAAGGTGCCAGAACCCGTTCCAACCCTGTCAACGGTCCCCACAGGCATGCAGGTTGATTTCCGGTTTGTCTTGCCCCTACACGCCATCCTGATACCACAGCTAAGGGAGGGCTAAACCTTTGAAATAGGCACTGCCACAGAAGCAATATGGCGTTCACCTGTCAACAAGCATAGTGAAGTGAAGCTAGGTTCTCTGCAGGGATGTTCAGCTCCTTTTAACCATAGCATGCAATGCTTCTAAACTAGGAGATCATTTTTAGATATGAAGTCATCATTTATAGACAGTTTTCAGGATGTCCATTCCATATAATATGACTCGAATAGTAGTTGGATATATCCCATGCTATTTCAAGTGAGTCTTCATAATATGTTCAAATAATTATTGTCTTGAACATCAATATATCGTGAAATAAATTAGCAATCTTATAAAGTGCCATTTGTGACAATGATACTTGAGAGTGTGATAAGTATTTCACAACACTTTTCAAAGTGATAGGTCGACTCATCTACTCCAATAAAACCTCTACCGAAGGTTAGAAAGGAGGAAAGTTAAATATTCTGTGGCTTGGATGTTTCACCACCGTTACTTTTACTTCTAATGTAGAACGAATGCAACAATACATTCCAGTTAAAAGATATTTCTGTCACAACATGGGGGAGAGGATTACATTCAGCTGAATCTAAGGAGATAGCTGTGTAGTGCTGGATAAAGTCAGACGGTGTTGCTCTCAGTAATGACGATTAATGATGTCAGATGTTTCCCATACTCTGCTGTTCAATACCTTTACTCGCCATGGCATATACATCATTAGACAATTAAGGTCTCCTCCATCGGCCATTGTTCCTCTAATTTACAACTTCATCAAATTTACTGATTTCTCCCCCACAGGAAAGGAGGGGTTTGTCTATATGAATCACAGTGGTCGGATAGAATTATCATAGCTCATCAATCTTAGTAGCTAGTTGGGTCTTTTGTAATGTCAAATTAAAATCTCTCAGGGAAACCCAGTGCAGGCTAGACTGGTTCTTATATTCCACTGGTTTAATGATTATAAAAATGGATTTCCTCTTATTATTTCTTAAGTAAATTGAATTCCCGTCGGCTGTAAAACTGTTATTCTCATTTAATTAATTTTGTAGGAAGGCTCATCAAATGTATATTAGAGTAAGGAGATGTGGAGGTACGTGGGTGGCTCAAGAGCTCAAATGAGAGTGATGACATGGTGTGGGTGGTAGACATAAAATGCAATTAGTGATAAAAGATGTAGAAATATGTGGAAATCACTCCTGGTTAATGATGATGGTGATGGGTAGTTCACAGAGGTGGACACTGGTACATAATTCCAAGCACTTAGCTGATCTATTGCCATTCTCACTGTGCCTAGAGATGGCATAATAGAAATTGGGAAAGCAAAAGAAGAGGGAATATAATGCTACAGTTTAGGCTATTACTCCAATACACGTGTATTATGATATAACTAGGAAATCGAATCAAAACCAAAGTTGTGCACGGTTGTTGAGTCACCGAAACTTATTATGGGATAACACATAGATGCAGTGGAGGGTGAATATAGTCATGGTGCGTCGTTTCGCTACAGCTGATGAACCTTCTTATAGCTATGCTACTGCATTTATTCTACCTCTTGAGCTTGATTGGATTAGTGTTGCCAGTGTCTGGCACCAACAAGAATACGCCCATTGGATATATAATTAAAACTAATAATTATTCTTACTCTGTCAGATAACGAATGGCTAGATGAGAGACTGAGGAATTAAGAAGTGAACGTTATCTACTCAACAAAACTGCTAAAAATTATCATGAACTGTATATACATTCCTATCATACTGTTATTCTATCAATGTACAATGATCTTTATCCTAAGTTGATTAGCTGTTGATGTCTCCTGTGGATCGAGACGAGCGCACGAGCATATATCATATTATCCCACCTGCTATCCATCACAGAATCCTCATCCAACACAAGACCTAATCAGGAGGACCAACATGTGTAATGAATGATAACGGCCCATTTCTGATGTTCTATTTTAGGTTTAAGTTTTATCTTTTAGGATTTACTATGCTTAATTTTATTTAAGGAATACAGCAGTGGTATTATAGTTTAACCAAGGAAGTCATATTACCCCACCTCATCGAATAACCCATATATAATACCAGTATTCCACAGGGGTAGAAAAGGCTATTCTAAGGCAATAAAATGTAAAAAAGATAAATAAACAGAACTTCAGGAACACTTGTTTCAGTCTGTTACCTGTTTATTTCACTTATTGTTTAACTCTTCAAAAAAAACATCCAAAACTCATGGATTCTTGTCTATAATTTAGAGTTAATTGATAATAATTGAGCAGATATCAATGGGAGAAAGATCTACTTGATTATCTTGCTTATAGTAGTACAATACACCTTCGACAGTGATAGTCTGTGTGGTTCCCACAATCAGTAGCTCCATATTGCCTCAGTAATTTCCCTCACCGGATCCTAATGGCCATGGGGCAGATAGTAGCAGGCACATTAATTGCTTGCAAATGGCAGTTCGAAGTCTCTAGAACTTTACAGGAAATCCTCACTGAGCAATTATGAAACACACATTCCCTGTATTTCACAGCTGCTCATTATGAAGTGAAGCATAGGAGGAAAATCTTCCTTTAGCTACTAGTAGATATTATAGCCTAGAAATTGGTGACAGATGGCATAGCCGATATGAAGTAGAAAGGTACACTTAGATTATGCACATCACATTAGGCGAAGTAAAATTCAGAAGGTAGTAAATATTTGTGCGCAGGTTGTAGTTTTTCCAGCATAAGTTAGCAGGTGCAAAGGTGCACAAGGCTGCCTATGGGTATTTCATCCGCATGGAATTGGAGACCACAAAGCTATACCAGGCAGCTGACTAAGCAGTATTCAGACATGCACAGAAAGCACCGCTAATGGGACATCTTTGTTCTAATGAAATGATAGGACATGGAGGACTACCAATGACCAGTTAGCAGCCACCAGAAGGTTGGGGCACCTTCTTTGATCTCTCACCCACTCCTGCCCCTCAAACACAAGCTGTCGCTGACCACTTAACCCTTTAGTGGCCGCATGGTGCTTTAATGTGCTTACAAGTATCCTGGGTCATCATGATGCATGAATGCAGCCCGACAAGTCTTTTAGACAGGACTCTTCTCGTCATGGCTGCATTCATACATCAAGTCGACCCTACAAGAGCGTATCAACACCTGCTTGATGCATGAATGAAGTACTGGCGAGCTACTCATACATATCATGAGGATGAAGGACATGATGAATCAAAGCACTATATTTCATGCCAGATACGATATTCACTACTAGACACCCTGTATCCCATGACCCCCATTGAATACAATGTAGCCGTATAACATGGTCTGTGATATATTCAGATCAGCTCAGAGTAGATATTTTCTCTTTTAAAAAGCCCAAAGAAAAATTGGGCCGTATGAGCAGTTTTGCCTTATAACCCCACCTGTTTGGCCATGGTTACTCCTACATGGGAGATGGTAACATGATAGTGATAATTATTTCCAGAAAGAATTAAGTTGTTACATGATCGGACTGAAGTTTTGCACCGCTCCCTCAAAACAATGCCAGATGACACAATATTTAATCAAATAATACGGCCCCAAGTGTGCATGAAGGTATGCCATTTCCTTGATTATTGGTGATCCGGGGGGGAAAAGTGCAAAAAACGAAACATTGAGCCAGCTGCACTGAGAAAAATAATAGTATTTTATGTATTTACGAGTTCATATTGACCAGAACAATGAGTATAGGGCTACTAGTACCCAAGCACAACGCCAAGAGCAATCATAAGGAACTATGAACATAATAATCAGATAATATAGTAGGCTACATGACAATTGTCCATTGTAATTAAAGGGTCCTTATTGATAGGGAATGTGGCTGTACCACATGCTTTTACCTGCTTCTGGCTTCAGGACAATGGTAACAGATACATCACGGTAACGGTTAGAGCTCTTGGTGTGTCCAATATTGCATTGGTTGCAATATGGCATTACTTGCCGTGTTAATTGCAATATGCATGCATGTTGAATGGGCCTCCCCAGGTGGTATGATTAGTTAAATGTAATTGCGGAATGATAGGGCATAGAATATGTACAGCAGATATCTGGTCCAAGGTATCAACTACAAAAATTAATGATGCCTTCATCATGCTGTGTTGCGACTGCTTCCATATTATTTCCCTTTTTGCAAAAGTGCATCAGATAGTGTCCGCCATGCTACATTATAATGATAGACCACCCAGCTAACGAAAATACGTTATTTTCCGTCAAAATAACGTTTTTAACGTTTTATAACGGTTTGCCACAGTAAGGAGCCATAGAGAAACGTTATATAACGTTGTATAACGTTTTCTGGGTATACCGTTATCTTTCCAGGCAAAACCCGCGTATTTAATGATATATAATTTGATGAGTTTACATCAGAGCGTTTCACATCATATGCTACAACCGCCACAGTACATTACGCCCCTTTAAAGTCCTTGGATTAGAACGACCTCTGCTGGGGTTGAAATGTGAATGTGACTAAAACGTTCCCTTTTAATTTATTTGGAAAGTCCTATGGGTTGGAATTTTATCAGAATTAGCAGTTCTGATGCTTGGGATGTAATCTAGACATGATTTACCAGGGAAGTGTATTTTTATGGATAGTTCAATTATTAAGGTCTACTGAGCTGTTCAAAGTATGAAAATAGGTGGGGATCTGTAAAATTGAAAAATCAGCATTTTCCTCCATTTCAGCCTAAATGTCTTGGCAAGTCCGTACCCCAAAGCATCTAGCTCATTCAAAAACATTAAAGAAATTATGTTCCATCAATGTTTCTGAGTAAAGTCGACTTGGAGTGTAACGAAAAAAAAGATTATGTACCATATAGCTTCATGGATAATTCACATTTACATTCATTTTCACACTCAGAGCATAACTCATTACTCATTACTTCACATAACGGTAGAGTTACCTTCTATATTTTCCACTATTTTATACCCCTTGTACATTTATAAGACATGATCTGGGTATTTACCTAATTCAACCCACCTGAGGCAAAGAGTAATGACAGAGTGTCTAATCACATGGGTTGACCAGAGAGATGGGGGACTTCTCTCAATGCCATGTAATGACTAGATGGGAATCACTTGGGTGCCAACTGGGTGGGCTAACCCCCTTTACCTGTTACCTTGAGCAGGGCACACTATGTGGAATCAACGACATACGGCCTTACCCTAGAAACACACACCTTAGATAAAAAGTATATTGGGCTGGGGAGAGCTTGGGTTTGAATTTCATTAATGAGATCCCATCTCATTTCAGTCAACAATTGTAATTCAACCGATTTTGGAAAGTTGTTGATCAATGAGGATCAACGTTGATTCCAGGTTCTGTGCCCACTGAGAATCCCCTTACTTTTCAAACCCATTTAATCAGGTGAACAGACTGCTGCTCCTCTCTCCTAAACCAAGTGGGTACAGGATAATTGAACCTGAACCGGCCATGTTGAACTAATGTCCAGCAAAGGTTGTTCAACATTGACCACTTTGATCCACCAACCCTGAACACTGGACAAAACTTGCACCCTAGCTAATCAGAATTCAGAGGCCATACAGAGAGGATTCCCAGACTCAGGGTAGGCTTTGTGGTCACTGCTGACACGGGTAACTAGCAGTGTAAAGGTGTCAGAACCCTTTACAACCCTGTCAGCAATCCCTGTAGGGAGACCTGGCTAATTTCCGGTGTGCCCTGCCTCAACATGCCATCCTGGTACTACGGCTCACGTGATGCTGAGCCTTTAAGATGAGCATGACCACACAAGCAAAGGTCTATCCACAAAGCCTGCTTCTAGTGCGTGGATGATGGGTTCTATGTAGAGATATTGACCTTCTGGACACTATATGGCATAGGACTAGGAAATATTTTTTTGAATATACTGGGGAGTAGTAAAATCAAACATGTGATGAAGCTTCACAATACGCAAAAGTGCATTAAATCGTATATCCATATTGCGTGCAGGTTGTTCCGAAAGTTCAGAGTCATTAATTCACTTTGACTAACAATTTCTTTCATGACTTTCTTGAATATTTCAGATTTGCATTTTGAAATTACAGACAATCATACTAAGCAAGCAGGTGAACCCCTTCTGCCAGGCATCACAACCAAGCAGCAATCAGGTAGTTACACTCATCTTGTTACTGCAAACCACTCGAGTTTCTTTAAGAAACACATTGGGCAATTTGTAATTAGGAACAGCTGCAGCAATAAGTTCCCAGAGGAGTTGTTGTCATCACACCCCAGAGAAAGTTATCACTCCAAGCAGATAACTACACGGTGCTGGCCATGGATAAAGAAAGGGAAATTAGGCAGGACAGGGCGACATCTTTTGATGTCACATCTCCCCTGTCTTCTAGGGCTTAGCCCAGCTACTTAAATCCTCTTGACTCCCAATGACTATAAATAATCAAAGCCTCCTTCATCCCCAGTTCATTATTCATTTGTATAGGTCTTCATCACGTTACAGATTGCACTCACAGGAGGGGATGGGCTGTATATAAGCTGCTGTGCTTTTAGTTTTTATATACATTATTTCCATACATGAAATATAAACAATTAAACGAACATGCTATCAATTGTATATAACTGATCTTCTCACAATTGAGAAAGTGCTTTTGACACGACAATTCATACAGCATGTTCATACATACGCTGGATCACCTACAGAGGCCCTGATTTATCAGCCATGATACATATTTCACTACCGCACTTACCTATACTAGCAATCAATTTATACTTTGCGGTGCTAGATACGCTTCAGCACTTACAGTGGCTCACTGACAGATGTAATATGCAAGTGGCAATATCTAAGACGTGGGGCTACTCTAAAAATAGGATTCCCACTGGTATATATGCCATACAATAGTTGCAAAACATTTTACTATAGGTATCTGGAGTAGTAATGGAATGTAGAGGTGAATGGTGGAGGCTCAGAATCTTACATGAGATTAATGACCTGCTGAGAAGGTGTGGGTGGCAAGCAGTCAATGGCAATGCATGTAGAATACATAGATGTAGAAATCGGCAGAAATCACTTTGGATGATGGCGTTGGGTGGTTCACAGTAGTGGTCACTGGTACAAGCTGACTGGCTCAGTATTTACAAGGGGGCATAATGATAGGCATTGGGGACAGCAAAGGAAATTAAAAAGACATTGGTAAGGTATATAGAAGGACTGCGTGTGTGTGTATGTGATAGGGGGGTGTATGTGATAGGGGGCGTGTATGCATTGTATACCTGGATTTGTGTTCCCGACTTAAGTCGGTTTGTTCCATTGATAATACCTCCCATCCGTCATTAGAATAGTACTGTCAGCAACTCCTCATCCTAAGAATTTATTCATGTTTGTGTGTATCTACAGAGAAATCCTCTGAACCTCAAAATGGATGATATCAACCGTAAATGCGTCTGTATAATTCATGGCAAATCTTAAAAAAATACAATAAAAGAAAAAATAACGATTAAATCATAACTAGGCTCACTGACATGTCAGGTGCTGTGATTGATAGTTGGAGAACTCATCCTTACAGATGTACAGAGTTCTACCATCAATTACATTAAAAAGTAACAAATGATGTCCAGGTGCTATCATAGAGATAGGATATATGCACCATTAGATCACTAGGGAGGAGCAGGTAGGGTATCGGTCTTGGCCTTTGACTTCCACAGATGGATGTTTTACACTGACTAATGACCATTGTGCCTCCTCACCTCTCCTCCTACCTCTCCCATATCACTCACCTACCCCGCCCATCACCTGCACTCTTCACCCTGCCTCTTACCATGAGAGTATACCACTATCAAACCAGGAGGCACTGATAGATCCTTCTTTTTTTAAACATACGTGTCCACTCAAGGTCGGACAACACCTAAAACAACCCAGACACATTTGGGAAGCATCACATTCCAACCTGAGAGGCTTGTGAGTTGAAGAGGCACCGTGTTGCTCAGCAGTGAGAGATGGATTAGGCCTAAAGTAGCGGACAAGTAATGGCGCCACTGGAAAAAGCTTAGCGAGTGATAATTTTTCATCAACAGGGGGGGTGGTGGGTTTGGGGGGGGGGCAAAACAATTTGGACCGCTTGACCGGGGATGGTGTATAAGAGTTGGACCCCTCTTGGGGGGGTCAAAAAAAATTGACCTGTTTTGAGCCAAAAGCCGACGCGTTACTATGCTTCAAAGGGCCCACGCGCACACCAATTTTTGACCCTAAGGGGGTGGGGGAATTCTGACCCCTCGACCGGGGGGGGGGTGTAAAAAAATTTGCGCGCTCCACGCGGAAACCACCACCCCCACTGTTGTTAAAAAATGATCACTTCCTTAACTCGATTCTCGATGTTGACTTTTATCAAGTAGAACGCTGTAAATTGATTAGTCGGTCAGACAGGGAATCACATTCCAGTACGTGTTTGTGAATATTATATGTACGATTAACATGTGAAAAATTCTATATATACACAATGCCACGAGAGTCCTAGATACAACTTGTTTTTCCAGATGAGTTTATGAATGAGGTGTTTGAAAACAAAGCCCTCAGGGAAAGGCTGATTATTCACCATTTATAAATGAGTCTGATAAAGATGATTGTATTTGGGATGGATATGGATGGCAATGGATTTATCAATATTTTCCTTTTATTCAGTTTTTCGCCTATCAGGCAATGGAAAGGATGAATAAACATGTAGTAGCTCCCGTGAGCAGCTTTGTCTTTGTTTGATTATCAAACTTGCCACATGATGATAAAAGATTGGCTCCATATTTTTCACCAAAGCCAATCTGCTACTGATTTGATTTTAGTATGACAGGGTATCGGAGCGGTTTAATGTAAAAAGCAACACTTCGTTGAGCGACAGGCCAAGACCTGGTGGGTTTTTATCAGTTTTCATCTTAAGATATAAGAACCGTCCAAAAATACGACACAAGGAGGACACACGTTTTCTTACATGTGGCTTGACGTTACAGCCATTATCAATTTAGGCCTTGATTCTGGACACTGAGCCCTATATACTAAGGGAGTGCTCATTTTATAACAACAGGGGGGGGGTGGATTTGGAGGGGGACCAAAAAAATTGCACCCTTTTTTAGTGAAAAAGCCTGCGCGTTACTATAGCTCAAAGGGGTCGGCCGCGCTCAATTTCAACTTGCCTGAGGGGGGGACCAAAATAATTTCGACCCCTCCCGTGGGGGGGACCAAAAAATTTCGACCCGTTCGCGCGAAAATCCACCAACCCCCCCACCCCCCCTGTTGTTAAAAAATGACCACTCCCTAATGCCTAAGCCAATCAATTTTAAACACAGTAGCACCATGCTAGGTAACAGCTGTTAATATTTGATAAAATCATACATGTAGGGTGGGCTTAAACAGTGTCATCAGATAATTACCATTCTGATGGCAGAGTGTCCAGAAATAGGGCCTGTCAGACTACTAAAGAAAATGGAAATGGAAAATGTTGCTTCCGCGAAAGATGGGCTTTAGTTATTTTCATGAATTCTTTGCTCTAAATGGCAAGTACAAATTAACTTCTTGAACATGTGCATCGCAAGGTTTGGCGGATGGAAAAAATAATTGACGTAGGCCTATTCTTTCACTGTATCTTCCCTGATACAGTTGAGATTGTGCTTCATACGTCATGGCTTTGATATACGCCATCTCAACAATCTTGGATTACAAGTGATCCTACATTATATTTCCTCTTGCCCGAGTGCCATAAATGGCGTTAATATTGAACTAAGCGAAGCTAAGTATTTAGGAAATCTGACAGGCCAGTCATTATGGGTACCAAGATAATGTATACGTGAAGGTCAAGGCAATGTTGATAAAGGTTAATGAAAAGTCATACGAGGTCGTGGAGATTTTGGTTATGTAGTCATAATAATGGAAGCTTGCCCTTGGTGAGAAACCTTTACACTTAATATCGGACAACGTTTAGCTCTTAATCGTTGTGTTGTTATGAGGCACTTCATAATAAATCACTAGCCTCTAAGAGAGCTGTTTAAGCAACACTTATTCTCTCAACCAGTGTCAAGCTCTTTTAGCAACCTAGTGAGTTTGTGTAATCTGTGGGGTGTTTCACAAGGGGGACATACAATTAATTGTAGAATAAGTGTTTCTATAGGAGGTGTTAATTGTATATGACCACTAAGACCGACATTTGGTTGTATCAATTGTATACTGCTTATAAAAAGTGTTTCACAAAGGTCTACAACAAAGATGTTAAGTCAGGGTCTTTGGCCTACAATCTAGACAACTAATGTATAAGTGTTTCAGAACGCATATTAGCGTGGAGCTCATACCATGCCCGCTTATATTTTCCTTACATATTTTTTCACGTTTTTTTCATGCAATATATGTGTCATACTACACACAAGAATCCCTGCGAATATCTGTTTATTCAGGATGAAAATAAACTGGTTATACACATTTAAACAACACTTATGTTGATCCTATGTGATCATCATACAAGGGGAGCATATTTAAGATTAATGCTACATGGTTATTAAGGTTGACTTATTTTTACCAAATGTTAGTTTTTGTTGGTGTTTCACAAGCCGCATTATTATCTTCAATTGTATCTAAGTAAATGACCATAGATACAATTGAAACTTGTGAAACACCAAGATAAAATTAACAGAGGGTGATATTGAGTTGGTCTTAAAAAACATGTAAAATTAGTTGTATCTATTTTCTCCTTGTGAAACACCCCACAGCTGTCACTACACATATCCTCTGTGATCACTTTCCACAGTGTGTTAGTCACAGGGCCACTTCAATAGAGTAACTACCTTGTTGTTGTCGGCACAGCATGGCCTCTTAATGCCCATGCTCTGGGTAATACAACATGACACTAAAAAGAAACCCTTACATTTTATTAACGAAGTCATCGAGTTAATTGCCATGGAAAATCAAGTTTGACGGATTGACATCAGCCAACAAATTAGAAGATTGAACGTGTGATTTACATCACAATTGACTCAGTGTCAAGGTACTTTAGTAATTCACTTGGTTAGTATGGAAAGTAAAAGCTAAATGCCGAATTATAGCTTGAATATTATTTTTAGTGTTGTATGTACATGTAGCTAGGTGATGTAGTAGATAATCAACTTCCTTATAAATAGCTATAATATGCAGCGTGTAGTGGTGTCTACATGGCCCCCAACTGCTTAATGCCACCAGGAGCTTTGGTCACCTATAGGCCCATTGTGCAATCCCAACTGGCTGCTTCCATCTCATTGTGGTGGGTACAGCTAAAATGCATGTATTTCCTCCACTGTCCCCCAGTCAAAGCTGTTACAACAACCCCGCAGCCCTAGTTGCCTATAGCGTCTTTGCAGAAGCTGCATTGGCTGAGTCCATCATGTTGTGCTGGGTGCATGGATTACAGTTACACCTACATTGAGATCAGTGTTTGACTTTACGTCTCTTTCCCGCCCTGTCCCCAGTCCAAGTTGCCGTTCCCTGCCAAAATAGTGAATTTTTTCCCGACGGTCTGACGGTATGTCCCTCACATAAACTTCCCAAGTGATAGCCCCCCCCCCCTCCCCAGTCATAGAAGAAAAGCTCTATAAAAGACCCCATGCAGATCCCCATTCTGATGCCCCATGCAGAATATGGTGGGCGTCACATGTGTTTTTTTAATAATCTACACAGGGGCCTTGTTTTCATTTTGCTGTCGGTGTTCCGATACATTGGTTTAACACTATCGGTGTTGTCACTTAGTACAAGAAGTGGAAAGTACCTCCCCCACAGTAGTTTTTGGTTGCACAGATGTCTGGAAAAAAAAACCGTCTCACCTCACTCTTCCCATAGGCTTAGCATTGGGTTTTTATGAGGGGGGTTGAGTGGGAATTTCTGGGAAAGGATGACATAATTGGATAGATATTTTGGAAAGTGATCTATTGACCTAAAATAGAACAGCATATGCAAAATATTGTTTGAATAAGAGCATTTTTTTATGCCAAAGTGGTGACGAGGTATATGATGTTTGCACTTTGCCAAAAGTCAGAACAGGCGCCGCCATCTTGGATAGTGCCGCCATCTTGGATCAAGGTGTCACAACACAAATTTATGCTATTTGATAACAATAATATTAATAAACCTTTGATAGTTCCGGAGGTTGATTATAATTATACCTACCCCCCCTAACATTGACCCAAGGAATTCAATGGTTCTATTGGTTTGTTGATAATACAGCCAGTTGCCTAGCAACAGCTATTCTAATTGTTTATCTGCCTAGCAACACACATTTCTATGGTGCTGAGCTTGATGATAATCATACCTATCCCCCCTAAAATGGATGCAAGAAATTCAATGGTTCTATTGGTTTGTTGCTAAGACAGCCGGTTGCCTAGCAACAGCTATTCTAATTGTTTATCTGCCTAGCAACACACATTTCCATGCTCCTGGGGTTGATTATAATCATACCTACCCCCCCCCCTAATATGGAACCAAGGAATTCAATGGTTGGTTCTATTGGTTTTGCTAATACAGCTGGTTGCCTAGCAACAGCTATTCTTATTGTTTATCTGCTTAGCAACACACATTTCCATGCTCCTGAGGTTGATTATAATCATACCTACCCCCCTAAAAAGGACCCAAGGAATTCAATGGTTCTATTGGTTTGTTGCTAACACAGCCAGTTGCCTAGCAACAGCTATTCTTATTGTTTATCTGCTTAGCAACACACATTTCCATGCTCCTGAGGTTGATTATAATCCCACCTACCCCCTAAAAAGGACCCAAGGAATTCAATGATTCTATTGGTTTGTTACTCATACAGCTGGTTGCCTAGCAACAGCTATTCTAAGTGTTTATCTGCCTAGCTACACACATTTCCATGGTCCTGAGGTTGATTATAATCATACCTACCCCCCCCTAAAATGGATGCAAGGAATGCAATAGTTCTATTGGTTTGTTGCTAAGACAGCTGGTTGCCTAGCAACAGCTTTTCTAATTGTCTATCTGCCTAGCAAAACACATTTCTATGGTGCTGAGCTTAATAATAATCATACCTACCCCCACTAAAATGGAACCAAGGAGTTCAATGGTTCTATTGGTTTGTTGCTTAGACAGCCAGTTGCCTAGTAACAGCTATTCTTATTGTTTATCTGCTTAGCACACATTTCCATGGTCCTGAGGTTGATTAAAATCCTACCTACCCACCCTAAAAAGGACCCAAGGAGTTCAATGATTCTATTGGTTTGTTGCAAATACAGCTGGTTGCCTAGCAACAGCTATTCTAATTGTTTATCTGCCTAGCAACACACATTGCCATGGTCCTGAGGTTGATTATAATCATACCTACCCCCCCTAAAATGGATGCAAGGAATGCAATGGTTCTGTTGGTTTGTTGTTAAGACAGCTGGTTGCCTAGCAACAGGTATTCTCATTGTTTATCTGCCTAGCAACACACATTTCTATGGTGCTGAGCTTAATGATAATCATACCTACCCCCACTAAAATGGACCCAAGGAATTCAATGGTTCTATTGGTAAGTTACCCCCCTAACATGGACCCAAGGAGTTCATGGGAACTACCATATTTGAAGTTATATTATCCTTCCACCCTGTTTATTTGGTGTCTTGAATGGGTCCCCTTCAAATATACCAACCATGTAGACAGTATACATGTTCCTTTAAATGCAAGAATTGTGGTTGTTGCAGCGTATAAAAATGCCTGAGGCATATTTTTACACGGCAACAACCGCAATTCTTGTTCACCCTGCTGAGGTGTCCCAGAACCATCACACTTGACTAAGGGTAGGACCCTGAGTCAATAACTGCTCGGTCGGATATCTTTCTGTCAATTTAAGGAGACATTTCTTAAGAAGAAGAGAAGTCTGGAGCGTGCTGGAGACTTTTAATGCAACAGAGAATCACACAGTGAATGGGTCCCCTTCAAATAATTATACCAACCATGTAGACAGTATACATGTTCCTTTAAATGCAAGAATTGTGGTTGTTGCAGCGCATAAAAATGCCTGAGGCATATTTTTACACGGCAACAACCACAATTCTTGTTCACCCTGCTGAGGTGTCCCAGAACCATCACACTTGACTAAGGGTAGGACCCTGAGTCAATAACTGCTCGGTCGGATATCTTTCTGTCAATTTAAGGAGACATTTCTTAAGAAGAAGAGAAGTCTGGAGCGTGCTGGAGACTTTTAATGCAACAGAGAATCACACAGTGTAAAGTGTCCTATTCATATTAAAGTTGTGCATGCTGATGCGAATTAAATGTGTTCTTAGCATGCGATTTCATTTGAATTCCTTCAATAGAGCCTTCAATTTCCCTTTCTGACCGCCATGAATGATCTCTGATTTTAAGCTTATCTGATGGCTGGAAAATTGAAAGATAAAAGGGCTAAGGCATTAATGTCAGTATTTGTAGTTCTCAAGATGTTGAATTAATGGACATTCTAGGTCACTTTTGATGATATTTTTTTCCCGAGAAAGAAAATAATATACCCAACGGTCACTGTGGTAGTAATTCTAGAACTAGAGTTCCAAATGTATGTGTATATGTATATATTTAGAGATAAAACTGGAGGTAATCAAGCACGGCGAGTCTTCATTATAACCATCCCTAGCCATATATATATATATATATATATATATATATATATATATAAATATATATATTGTAAAGATATTTGGAGCATATGAAGAAGAACACAACGGCCAGCCTTGCGGTTTCCCAAGAGATCCTTTATTATAAGTAACTTGACATCAAGTGACTCGCATCCCCTGATGCGGCCCCTTATATACCCTACCCGTGCCCGCGTCCCCTCCCCGAGCAGCGTCCCAGCCGACTTTGGCCCGGCCGACGTGGTCCCGGCCGAGAACATCTCGGCCTGCTCGACCACCCCGGCCGAGAGTGTAGCGACAGGGGCGCCCGTACGGCCGACCCCTCTCCTGCCCACTACTATATGTATATATATATATATATATATATATATATATATATATATATATATATATATATATATATATATATATATACACTTTATGTATATTGAACGCTTGCAGCAGTGGGTTCCATAAATCCCATGCCACTCAACTACGGGTCTGGAGGGGTTTGGTAGTATTTGATGTAGGGTTCCTCTCAATGGCCCAACCCTTGTCAGATTGTGTATTGGCACAGTAGTGGGGCTCCTTAGCCAAATGATCGTTCATTTTGTGATAGAAGCATGAGATTTGGTCCAGATATAGTTTGAAGTATGCTTTATCATATCAGGATGGGAGGCCTTCGGAAATTTTATTTATTCAGGTCGATTTTGACGACCCAAATTAGGTCAAATTTAGAAGGTGTAAATATGCATATGATATTTATAAAAGATAATTCCATACCAAATTGCATTATATTTATCATCAAAATATGGCCCCATACATGCAATAACAGGCCCATTTGCTTAATTTATATAATGTGACCTAGTTTGACCTAATTTGACCTAGTTTACATATTGTCCAGTAAAAGCAGTGGTCAAAGTGAACAATGTTGTTGGAAAAAATATGTCAGTGGTTTTCCACTCTTTGATATGTCCTCTGTCAGGAAAAAATATGTCTGCCAGTCTGTGTCCCTGAAAAGTGTCTGAAATCAAACATGGCCGCTGTTAAACTAGGTCAAAGAGGAAAATCGTCATAACTATGGAACCAATCAAGGAAGAAACATGTTTAATAGCTCTATTAACATCAGCATTTCAAGATCTATCCATTGGCATTACTTCTGAAGGTCAAGGTCACATACATTTGTTAGAAATTTAAAAAGGTTGCCATAGATGAGTAAAAAGTGATGAATTTTCATGTAAATTGAATATAACAATATCAATCTGAACATAAAAGTAGGTCTATCATAACATTATCTCTTTTTTTATCTACACCACATAATTTAATCAGTATCATGTTGTAACTGAAATTCAAGATGGCAGTTATCTATAATGAAATGAAGGTGAGGAAAAGCTGCAGCAGAGAATCAGCTAGAGATATACAAACCGGTAGAAACTTAAATTGTTATGCCTAAATCTGTTTTGTCCATTCCCTGTGTCAGCAACAAGTAAAAATCATTGATTGGAGTAGTTGTCAGTGCTATTTGTAACAACATAAATTGATTACAAGAACAGTGAGGAAGTAGGTGATCACTCTAGAAGCATTCAGACAATGGTAAATTGAATTGAGAAACTGTGCTTATATTCTAGAAGAGAAAGGTATCAAGCTCTCACTTACTGCCTTCTAAATATATTCGGTCAATTTACCATGTAGGAAGATTCAAGCTAGTGAATAATTCCCTGGTGCATCTGTGCCACTTCAATCCAGGATGACATTTGATATAATATTGTAGTGATCCCAATACTTGGGTTGGTAGGCTAGGACTAGGGACTGTCGGGGAACCGTCCAAGTATCTGACTATTAGGGAACTGTAAGGATTGTATGACTTGCAGCTACCTCCCAAGGAACAACACAAGTGGTTGTACAGTTGTAAATAGCCTTCTTTATTCAGGATATAAAGATATATGAAGCACGGTCATGGCTACACTCAGTGTACCTCTAGAGACATCACAGATGGTATGGCAGAACCTGGACCAGGTTGCTTCTACCCAATGGGTGGATGGTTTATCTGGGGAGCAGAGTCCAGTCGAAGGTTCTGTCAGTGGAGTCTTCAGTAGCAGCTACCTAGGAAGTCTCAGTGAGTCTCCTCGTAGGTGGAGCTCCCAGTGAAGAAACTGCGCAGTTCTAGTTGCAACCGTGCCGGGTAGGTAGCACTGGCCGGTCGAGTTTACCCAGGCCAGGTTAGTAACCAGGCAGTGCTGCAACCGGGTAATACTAGCTGGGTCGGATCAGGACTGATCCGGTCAAGCTGGCACACCTCTAAGAGATATAGCATAATGATGCAGAATGGTACATCAGCCCACACTATACATGCCTGTTCAATAGACCCTCTCAGTATGCAAGTTGGCTCTTCCCATTTAACCATTTGAAGGATGAGAAAGTTCACACCTTAAAATCCTCCAGAGCACCATTTTCAAATATGAAATTCCTCCTGGATCTATGTGTCCCTGGAAGATAAATATCCTAAATATTCCTACACCTCAAAGCCCATAATACAACATTCATGTTTTAACCTTCCTGTTCCAATTCCTTGAACTCCTCCTCTTACCTGCTGAGTGGCTCTATGGACATATTTTACCAGCCATGTCATGCTCAACAATATCTTACTTCCCTATGGAGCAGTTTTCTCTCCAAGTAATACATTTGTTTAATGAGCACACTACATTGCACTTGATATTATCAGAATATGCTAAATTTTCAGAGCTGTTGACATGTCCAGACTATAAAAGCTTTACTGCACAGGGTGCAGCTTAATCCACTAACCAGTGTCAGTGATCAACTGGTGGTTGTATGCAAAACTAAACATGGAGGACTTCATTGTTCATTGCATGTGAGAAAATACAGAAAATCGGGAAATTGTAGAAGATATTGTTTGTCTCAAATGTAAATCCATGCAAGCTGACATGGGTCATTGAAGTATCAGGAGTTTCACAACAGGTATCTAAACAATAATCAAGTCAATGTGCTAATATTACCATTTACAGTATCTTAGGGCAGTGAATGTCTCGAATGCAGCATGTGTTTATAGAAAGTACTGCTCCAGGGCAGTATCACAAACACTCTTTCCAGCCGCCTCCCTGTTGGTTTGAAGTGTTCAGAGTAGGCCTACTGCCCTTTAATGGGCCAGAATCAGCTGCAATGACTCATGGGTTGATAATCAACAAATGAAGAGAAGTGTTGCTCATCACACATGTTCTCAAGTTGTAAATACCCAAGATACAGGTATTTCCTTGCACATCATACCATTAAAATATCTCATGTTCGGGGGAAATGAGTATGGGCAGTACTCTGGACAATATCAGGTAATACCAGTATTGCCCTTCTCAGAGTGCATCGATGCACTATCAGTATATCAAAGTGCATCAATATACCAGCTGTCTGGAAAATGGAACCATAAGGCAGAACTGATCAGTGGCAACAGCAGGGTTTAGTGTACATGGTTTGGGGTCAGACCAAGGCTTTCTTAACCACTTAACCATGCTAAGTCTGACCCTCTGCTTAAGGTTTGCTGCTGTGTGAAAAGGTATAACCATTGCTGTGTAACACAACCAATGTTCCAAGAAACTGGTCCCAAACTGGTGTCTAAGGGGGGTAAGCTCTAGACTAATGTCTTTTATCAGTCGAAAGGTTTAGCTAACGACAGGGCATTTAGTGAAAAGAATTTGAGTCAGTCGTCAGGCCTATGCGTTTCTATTTAACTTACTTTTGTGCTTTGATACCTAAACCTATTTTAGGGGTTGCCAACATGGATTTCATCAGGGAGAAGCAAATGTCAAACTCATCAGGGAGAAGCAAATGTCAAAGCAACAAGGCTAATAACAATTTAAACTTCTACCGGTTTGTATATCTCCAGCTGATTCTCTGCTGCAGCTTTTCCTCACCTTCAGTTCCTTATAAATAACTACCATCTTGAATGAATTTCAGTTACAACATGATACTGATTAAAGTATGTGGTGAAGATACTTGAGAAAATAAAGAGATAATGTTATGATTCACTTACTTTTATGTTCAGATTGATATTGTTATATTCAATTTACATGAAAATTCATCACTTTTTACTCATCTATGGCAACCTTTTTAAATTTCTAGTAAATGTATGTGACCTTGACCTTCAGAAGTAATGCCAATGGATAGATCTTGAAATGCTGATGTTAATAGAGCTATTAAACATGTTTCTTCCTTGATTGGTTCCATAGTTATGACGATTTTCCTCTTTGACCTAGTTTAACAGTGGCCATGTTTGATTTCAGACACTTTTCAGGGACACAGACTGGCAAACATATTTTTTCCTGACAGAGGACATATCAAAGAGTGGAAAACCACTGACATATTTTTTCCAACAACATTGTTCACTTTGACCATTACTTTTACTGGACAATATGTAAACTAGGTCAAATTAGGTCAAACTAGGTCACATTATATAAATTAAGCAAATGGGCCTGTTATTGCATGTATGGGGCCATATTTTGATGATAGATATAATGCAATTTTGTATGGAATTATCTTTTATAAATATCATGTGCATATTTACACCTTCTAAATTTGACCTAATTTGGGTCGTCAAAATCGACCTGAAAAAATAAAATTTCCAAAGGCCTCCCATCCTAATATGAAAAAGCATACTTTAAACTATATCTGGACCAAATCTCATGCTTCTATCACAAAATGAACGATTGAATCTATATTGGAGGCTAAGGAGCCCCACTACAGTGACAATTAACCTCTATTAGGTAGCACAACGCAATTTTAGAAAATGGTTGGAATGTATCCTATGGTATCTCAAAATGACGGGGAGGTCAATTGAAATCCAAATATGTAACTATTATTGATCTACTGTTGATACAATATTTTTGACGATTTTTTGAAAAAGAAAATTTGGCATCAAGCACCTGTCAATGGTTGTAGCAGGGCTGCATGACACACAGGGAGGCCGCACTGACCCTTATTTCATGGCGGATACAATGATCATTATGCTTAAGTACTAGAAATCCCGTATCCCATGCCCCCCATGGGATACAATGTTCCTGTATCACATGGCCTATGACATCATCATTTGTTCAAATTCTTATGGCCATTTATATGCAATTTAACATATTTCTAAGGTTAAAAACCATAAAATAAAGGCAAAGGCCCATGGTCAGAGGATTTTTGGTATTGTTCCCCCCTCGGTGGGGCTGGGGCGCATCCCACTCAGCCTGCGGCTTCGTGGGATACTGCCCCAGCCCCACCTCAGGGGGAACGATACCAAAATACCCTCTGGTCATGGGCCTTTGTCTATTTACCCACCGGGACCTGCAGCCACGGGCCTGGGTAGCCACTGTAGAGGTTGTCTCTTTGTGTTTATACATCATATTCATAAATTGTATGCGGCAGAAGGCGTTGATAAATAATAACTGTGTTTATATGATGTTAAATCATGATATCAATATCGCCATTCTTGTAGAGTCTTGTAGTTAGTATTTCAGTCTCTGTGTAACTGTTGGAAGGTGAGGTAGTTGGTGCAAGAAATATGACAAAATATTAGAAATAATTCAATTAAGGTTGTATATATAGAAGGCCCATTCTGTTCGGTATAAATCATCAAGGAATGGTGTAGATACATTCACATTAGACCCCTCTTTTACCTAAAACTGCACACCATGGATGCCCTCTGAGTCCTGGTCGTCAAACTACTTAATTACAGGAAATCCCCTGTCGCCAATTTTCGCCAGGATATTTCTACACAAAACCAAAAGAATATTACTCACAAACCTATATTCTACCTAATGGTTGGGGTTTTGGGGGGGGGGGGTTGTAGGGGGGTACTTGACTATATAAATTGCCTGCAAAGGTGATGTAATTTAATCACAACTAGTTTATATAGTAATTGTCGTGACAAAAAGTAAAATAAAATACCTGCAAAATCTGCTCTGTCAGGAGAGTCTATATGTATAAGATACCACAAATATAATGAAGGGTAAGGGTTGTTGACCCCCCTTTTCTGTGAGGTAGCACCAGTGCCTCCCCTTTAGAAACCGTTCCAATTTACCTGTTGGCAGTGCAGTTGTATTTATTTTACCAATTTATATCTCAGTATCTATTGCCCTGACAGCTATAGATAGGTTAGAAAGAAAAAGAGACAGACTTCCCCCTCCTGTAGTATGCCATTTGATATTTTAAGATGTTTGATTGCTGAGTAATGAACTATTTAATTAGGTTTGTTTAGCACTATGACATATATAGACCCGGTAAAGCGGCTCCTGCTTGACCTACCTACCTCTATTACCTCTGATAACTGATGTACTGCAAGGAATCACTAACCCTTTATCCCTACAGCCTACCATAGCTGAGTGTCAAGACCACTCAGACTTTCATATCTATCAGCATTTATCCAGGCAAATTGGTTCACCCTGGTCATTGTCCTAGGAAGAGCCAGAGAGATAGAAAAAAAAAGGTTCCTAATACAAGGATACAAGCGATATTTTTTGAACAGAGGTAAAGTTGATATCTATCACTCTCTTAGTTTTCACGATTATTTTCTTTTATCAAATCGGCAGCCGCCCAATTGAATAACTCATGTCCGTATTCCACGGGGGTGTTTATACAGCACAGAAGATGTTATTTTATCTGATTTGGAACCTATGGCCTCGTGGAATACAGGCTGACGTTCGACCAGATAACCCTGTCAACAGACGAAAACGTGTGGACATGTCTATCTATGCCATACTGTTTCAGGTAAATATAATTGATACAACGTCTATCAAGCATAGTATTATTACATGTATATACAACGTAGCATTGCTGAATAGGCAGCAAATCATAAACTTGTACAACGGAGCAGATGTTCAATTATATTGATGTGATTACCCTCCAAATAGAACTCAAGAATGACACAAGTCATAGTATCTTGTGTATTTCTCGGGAATCGCACAAGCTGTATACACAAGATAGACACAGGAGATTCTCGAGAACAGTGAACCTTCCTATAGTGGCAAGTTCAATAGTAATGTGTATTTCCCGTGTTTTACTCGTGCAAATAACAAGAAATTCCACAAGTAGAATGAGGATGTGAATTTCCCAAGTTTCACTTGTTCGATTCAATTCAATTCAATTTTTCAAATTTTAAATATTTATTCGTCAGTAATCAAAATTTGTCTTCACAGTTACACTTTCCAAAATGTAATATTCTCATGTATACACATATATCTCACATTGCAATAATGCAAGAATAATTATAATCATTCCCTTGACAAAGTCATTTTCCATTCTGATGTAATGACAAAAATGCTGCTTCTTAGAAAATCTAGTTTTAGTCAGCCACCCTTATTTACCAAGCGGTGTACGAAAAAGGTGTTACGCTAATCAATGCTATGTTTAACGTTCCAGAAATGTTCTGAATTTCCCGAGTTTTACTTGTTCAAATGAGAAATGTCAGGGAACATGGCACAAAAGAAATGTACAGAAACTGTTCCAGAAATGTTCTCAAATTTTATGGGGATCACGAGTCATGACTCAAGAGGGTTCCTTAAGAATGGCACAAGTTCCTCTTTGAGGTTTTGTTTGCAGGGTAGGCTACATTTATTCAAAATCAGCAGCATTCGTCAAACCCTGTTAATTCCTTGGATGTTCTCATATTGTGTACAGAAAAGGGCGTATGTTTAGGTGTGGTGGCCTATGAGATTCATGTTCTGAAAGGTTTTACCGACGACCCGTTGCACCGACTCTCTCTGAAAGATAATAATCTTTCCTCTCTTTTTTTCCCATCTCAGATACCAGTGAAAATTGATAATCATTATGGAGATGATGCAAACATTGAACAATGTTTTTACCATGTGTGGGGGCTATTGTCAGGACCAAGCAGCTACGTCAGCATCTCATAACTAGATCCTGCACTTCCCATTTATGGCTGTGTATAGGGTGATAGGATGAGTGTCACATTAGGGAACACCTCGGCCTTTTGTGTACAAGTCTGATTACTTTCCTTACTTTCCGTACTTCCGCCCCACCTGTCGCCATCCTCCACAGGGGTCGGATACACGTGGGACATCTGGGTGACGCCCACACACTATACACACGGTCGCAATAGTACAGGTACCAAATTAAGTCACCTCGGTGCACGTGGAGAAAGGTCGTAGGTGAAAATTTATTTTCTTTGAGATATTTCCATTATAAGAAATATAGTGGTATTCAGTATGCTCTCCTACATCAAACATCAAAAGCATGGTATTTAGACATTTGTTATCTACAAAGTGGTTTCATACATACCCCTAGATAAGATGTAGGCATTTATGGCATATTATGATTACCATATCAAATGGTATCTATGGTCACATGATCATGACAAATCAGTTACGTCCTTTCTCTGCTATAGGTTTGAACCCTTTTCAGTTACGACCTTTTACAGATTCATCTCATGAGAAGCAGATAATTCATATACTGTTATTATCAGCTCTAAACCTTCAACATTGATTCACAACCCATGTGTCATGTACAGCTTACAACCCTAGTTGTGATTTGTAATATTTCATGAATATTGATTTCTGATTTAAGGTCGCAGTTACAGTAGGCCTACTATTCGCAAGGCTGGATGTTGTTGGCCGGTATCTCTGTCATAGGACTATGTCATTTAAGACACACTTTCAGGTAAGTCTAGCCTTAGTGTTCTTTTGACTTTGACAGGCTGTATTTCTCATAATGTGACATATTTTCTGTAGCAATCAATTTTATTGTATTTCTAGCAGGTGCACATAGCATCTTACATACATAGTTCAACTTATAATAAAAAAAAAAAAACTAAAGCACTTGTAGTACCAATTTTTGAAGGGGTGTTTCAGTAAGACATGCATGTAGTTTCAGGAACAACGACCAGAATCATGATAGCTAAAACTTTTTTTATCACATTTTTCGCCTGTCGAATGCAAGACTTAACGGAAATTGTGTCTTAAGCATGTATCTATAATCCCTAGTCAGCAAGCAATGTTATGCCAATGATAAGGCTGTGCTTAAGATTCAGTCGGGGAGACAAGCTAATCATCTCCAATAGACCCACACAGTCTGAGATTCTGAGTGGGTGGATGTGGGAGGGAAAATAGGGTTGCCTACCCAAACGTTCAGAACATGTAGGGCTGCTAGTAACCCAATTTTTAGATAGATACTGTGTGTGGATGGAAGTGAGGATTATCAGTATTGCACTGATTCCTGTGGCATTAACTCGCATATCACGTGTAACCAGAGTTCACGGGGAGTGCAATATGCTTCCTGCAATAAATTGGACGAACTTCTTTATCCACAATAACTATGCCCATACACTGCATGAGACAAAGGGTTTCAAAATATATCCTGGTATTGAATAGCAATGTCAACCAGTTAAAATTTACATAGATGATGCATCCAACTTCCCAGCTAACAAAAAAACGTTATTTTACGTCAAAATAACGTTTTAAACTTTACATAACGTTATGTCATACTAAAGAGCCTTAGAAAAACGTTGACATATAACGTTGTATAACGTTATAAAATGGTGTATAACGTTATTTATTTACTGGGTTACCCATTATTTACATACAATTTTATATCAAACCCCATCATCCAACAATACAGTACCTATGCCTTAGAATGACCCGATCGTGGCAGAGGTAGGTTGGACACAGGTCCGCCCCACATCAGCTTGTCTATTGTCATAGTGACAGACCTACATCTAATAATGTCCGGCCCTGCCAGGAGTTCTAGCCGAGATTTCCCCGCAGACTGATATACAGTTCTCTGGACCACCATTGAGCACAAGGCATTCACATCTATAGATCTGCATAAATGTGTCCATACAGACTGGTTACCGCCGAAGCACTGGCGTATGAACAGCCCAGGAGTAGTGCATTAAGCAGCCCATAAGGCTGCACAATTATTGTGCCAGAACTTTGGATTAACAACTGAATTATATTGACAAAGCCCTATCCCATTTGTTATTTCATGTGTTTTGTGGGTTATCTGTATTTCACCATACTACCATCACAGCAGCAATGCCATGACAACATGTTTTTCGTCTTAGCATTTGCCTGTATGGCTGATTGGGTCTGGATACATACTACACCACTCTGTATAGGAACTGTGTAACCCAGAGGGCTTAAGCTATTCTCGTTTGTCCCACCAGGGTAACGCCCATACCAAGTCGTATCCCCATGGGGAGGTATGAAGTCTATCAAAGTCAAGTCAATATGGCCTCTAGCGAGGTTTGCTGCCCTGCTGTTGCCGAATATAGAGTAAGATAGGCCAACCATTGCTGGTGTGTTCAGGACTACTAATGGTATAGATAATGATCCACCTGGGATCCTGACCCTTCCACCCATCTCATTGTATGGCTCCTTAGAGGATTATAAATACTGATAGCGAATGTTGTTCCACGTTAAATCTGTTGCTTTCTATCTGGTATGTAGGCCTGCTGTTTTGGGTTTACGGCTGTTTATAATACAGTTCCTTAATAAGTAATTTGGCTCGCAGCCATACCACTGAATTCCTCATATCACGTGCTACTCTAAATCATCAAACTATGAAATGAGTTCTTTGTTGTGAAAACATGTTTTTTGTGTCAATTCCTTGCAATGTCATGTTGCTGAATAGTTTTGATAAAATATAAAACTTCATATGAATTGCTTAGATGCTTAGAATGAGGACTAGAAGGGATATGATCATTACCTGGAGCAAATATCAACAATCTGTAAAACTTGCCTTTGTATATCAAGGGCCGGGTGATCTATGATCATACCCAAATAGTCTGTGACATGACTGTGAATTATGTAAGTAGTCAGCAATCAGTATGGTGGCAAGGAATAAGGCTGTGGATTAACCTAGAAATCGCAGTAGGAGAGCTTCTAAGATGAGTCCCTGTTAACGTACTTTATTTCGCACTGTACATATTTCCACCAAAATATGTGCAGCACAAAGATTTATCCATTATAGTTATAAAATTGTCATGTTCCGAAATTCGTGAATTTGAATACATGCACACAAACTTTTGCAATTTCACTAAATTTATACACGCGAAAATATCTAGCTTTACACTTATTAGCTCCAATGGAATAATGTACTGTTAGAGATTATGTGTGGATGGACATGGGAAGAAAAATGTAGCTGCCTACCCTAATCTTATACTTCTGAGCGTTTCCCTACTCTAAGTTGGGTTATTGCTGATGGGGAAATCCTGTAGTGCTTGTGCCAAAGGGCCGTATAGTGTCAATGTTCCGCCAATCTACTATTATCCTGCACAGAAAATCCTAATGCTCCGGGCCCTTAGTCTGAAGTGGCTATCCCAGGTTAGTCATAGGGACATTGGCCAACATGACCAAGTGCTTTTAGAAAATGACTGAGGCATGACAACATATGGCTAATGCCAATCTCCAGTGCAGAGGTAATCAAAACAAACCCTTAAAGGATTACCTCTGCCCCAGGCCACCTACGACACAGAAATAGTTCGGCAGTCACACTTAATGACCCCTAACAGCTCTGGGAGGGGGGGGTACTCTGTATTTGTTCTATGTGCAGACATCAACCTGAATTTGTCTGTTTTCTAATAAGTTACCATTGCTAATAATGCCAGGAAACAGCAATGTGGAATTGGGTCTTAGGTTGTTAACGACCATCTTTTATAAGTGGATTTTAACAGTTGCCTTTCGGGAACCACTTAAGACAGGCTAATAGGCTTTTTTGATTTGTTCCGTAATGTGCCTAAGATTTGAGAGGACCACTACACTGTAAGTGCTGTAGCTACATGATATAAACGGAGGTATTTTTCGTGGTTGCTACTGTGTGTGTATCTGTATGCAAGGCCTTTTCAGCTTGATGATATCTAGTACTCTTCTACAGTGGTACAATGCAGCTTTTAAATTATTAATTTAGTCCAAAACAACCCCAAAACAACCCTCATGCATACACCATGTGTATGGCAAAATGTCCCTAGAACCCCCACCTCCTATGTACGTATCTGTACAAATTTGGCTTGACCCCCCCCTCCCCCATGCAGTGTGCTATCCACGTGGCTTTTGTTTTGGCAATCCAAACTGCACGGCCCAGAATATTGGCCCTGGACTATTTCCTTGGGCAAACACACCCTTAGAAACTTTGTACTGCAAAAATCCCTGTCTCTGACATCACATTTTATAATAGTAGATGGAAATACATGGGATACGGGGGAGAATAATCATTAAAAGGAGACATTGATAAAGGTAAACATGAGTATGAATATGGACGAATTTGGTCGTAATCTGGTGCCTGGGGCAGAGAGTAATCATGTGTTAGTGTTTGTTGTGATTACCCGCTGCTCAAGGAGAATGGGCTAATGCCTCACTCAAAAGGACTTAGCCTAAAACTCATTTTAATGTAAATGGTGAGTTGGTCAGTACTGACCATGCAACCTGACAATATTAACTAACCTATAGGTTGGTCGTATATGCTAACTTGGTAAAATAACTAACTTGGTTAGGCTATAGTGACCGAGTGATTGATCGTATAGGAGCCAAAGAATATCAGTGTACTTCCTATTGCCGTTTTTGGAGACTAATTTAGAGATCTCTCGTTTGATGATCAATAAAAGTATATATCTGCAATGGAATCTGCACAATAGCCTTTAAATGTAGTTTGTCCTTCATTTCGTTTTGCTTTTTTGACTCAAATAAAATCAAAGATACATGGGTTGTCTACCAGCCTAAGTAGGGTGGTACGAACGCGAGTAGAGGGGTAAACAGTGGTTTCATCTCAGTTGATGGCATATAAGTCTCCCAGGGAATCTCCTTAGGACTGCTACCTGCATAATAGGAGGAGGTAGTCAGAAGGAGCAGGTGGGCTATACTCTCTTTCATCTACTGCTCCACTAGGTGCGATCCTGTCTGGAGGAGAGCATTTCTTGTTCCCCTCCAGTACCTTAAGAGGTGACTTTGGGGACTTTGGAAAGCACAGTGATTTCAGCTCATTAGGCAAACACCTTTGTAAATGGAGGATACTTTGCTGAGCCTCGGTCCTACTTCTACATGATTGTAATAGTAGACACTAGTATTAAATGGCTGGGGCAGGAATGGTGCCAAAATGGCGTGCATCACACCATTGGAAAGCAGATCAGAATGTTCATACCTTTTTGTTTATAATGGGTAGACGAGAAGAAAGGGTCTATCAATGTCAAAGCTAGTGATTAAGATTGAAGTCATAAGCGTTGCAATAAGGTATGACAGTCGCAATTTTTCCCTTCTTGTTCATGAGAAAATGCTACCCGAATATGAGTTAATGATGCCCTACCAATATGGCTAATAAGCACTTCATCGCATCGTTAAGATACTTATTCATTATTATGTAAAATCGAATTACACAGCTGGCCATGTAATGAACCTTTTCAAACCTCTCGTCATAGCTTTGGACAGAGAAATGATATTTATATTCTGCTCCACTGTAGCAATCCTTACAAGTGAGTCCTTCTATCGACTGGAATTGTTTTATTTTCTATTTCGAATGAAATTTGTGTTGGCATAGCAACACCATTGAGGGAGAAACCTTATTTGGGCCTTATTTAGGCTTCACAAACATGATAAGCATGATATCAAAATTGAATACCAGATATCAACAAAAAACGATAGTGAGATTTGCATCACAATCACCCAGTGTATAAGAATATTTTTACCTTTGCAAGGAATAAGATAAGCTGCATTTTTAATGGTTCCGAATATATAATGCATTATCATAGCGCACAGTGATCTTTTAGTTAACTGAACCAAAAGAAACACACATGGGCTTATTAAGGTATTTGTAATAAGGCCTTCAGGATGAAGGTAATATCCATCCACAATGTAAACAGTTGAATTGTGCAGTTCACTACAGTGATTGACATTGCTCTGGCACCAATTGACATCCATTATACAAACTGTCATGCGAAGACGATGACACAGCATGGTTTTGCTATGTGGTGTACCCCCACAATGTCAAATGGCAATGCTTTGGCCCTAACCCAGAATAACTGTAACAATTGCTCTGTTCGCTGTGGGTTGGTGTTGTGCCTCATACTGGAGGACACTGTTATTCTGGCACCCCTCAGGGATATCAGCTGCCCCTTGGCCACCATCTGGCACCAATTCCAGACTATACCTCCCATATCGGTCAGCAATCACATGACCTTCCACAACTGATTACATGGACATGTGCTGACTGAACATAATACTCAGATAAAATGGAGATAAGGCGCATCAGCATAACATCGGGGGATAGCACATCCATTTGCTGCATTTTCCACAACAACAGTGACCACCTTTGTGATTATACCTGCCAGCCGTTTCACATGTTTGTAACCTGACAATGAATTATGCATGGGCTGGATGCTGCCCACTTGGATATTTACTATTGTTAGGGATCTGATCAGTATTACACGATGGTATCAAAATAGACTGACCAACAGTGCAGAGCTTGCACCTTTAGATGCCACGCCAAGAGGAAGGTAGGTGAGTCATGATATTTCCCCATGGAAAGGGAGGGGAGGGGGAGGAAGGAAGGAAGGAAGGAAGGAAGGAAGGAAGGAAGGAAAGCTTTACGCCCTAGGAGGTGGTATGGACAAAATATCCTCTAAACAAGTTGGCCAACATTTCGTGCTGCTAATTAGGGATAACACTTGTTGCTCTTCCATTGGGAGGTCTACATTTGTACCACCAAGGCCATCACCCCCCCCCACCTCACACACACACACCCTACCTGATGTTACCACTGCCACGACCATCTTAATAATGCAAAAGTTTCAATCTACTTTAAGAAGAGAAGGGGAGAGCTTCATGAAATATAGATGATAAGGATATGTAATGTTCTTGATTTTTATCTATCTATTGTAGATGATAGATCCCATGGGAAAATATACTTGATGGACTGGGCTTGCAACCATGTTGCCATGTAATAGTGGCCCTAGAAATAGCTTAGATGCAATGATAAACACAAATCTGTCTCAATATCAGCTGTGTGTGGAGCCATGACTGAAATAGCCATAGGTCAATGGGTCATCTCTCCATGAGATAGATGGCAGATCCAAAATATGAGCCATGATAAAAAAAAACCTGAAAATAACCATGATGGGTGTTTTCCAGAAGACTGTCAATACACAGCATGGATTAGCTATTTGGTGTACCCCTACAATGTCAAATGGCTATGCTTTGGCCCTAACCCAGCATAACTAACAATGACTATGTTCGCTGTGGGTCGGTGTTGTGCCTCATACTGGAGGACACTGTTATTCTGGCACCCTCAGAGACATCAGCTGCCCCTTGGCCACCATTTGGCACCAATTCCAGACCATACATACTGCCCATATTGACAAGCAATTACATGACCTTCAATAACTGATTACATGGATACGTGCTGACTGACCATAATACTCAGATAAAATGGAGACAAGGGGCTTCAGCATAACATTGGGAGATAGCAGAAGTCATATAATTATATTTACGGTCCTGGATAAATGGCGCCAAGGAGTTATTCCTAATTTTTCATGTTTATTTTCATGTTTGTTTGGGTCTTCTTGATTTGGAGAATTCACTGCTGATACAGTAAGGCTTCTTGGAATAAATTAACACTTTGCGGTGGCAGAAAAGCAATTATCCTGCTGACAGATTGCTTGTCACAGACTTTCACAGTAGGATGACTCCATGTGAGGGATTGGGTTATTTTTAACAAGAGCAGCTCACCCAGGTAGTAACTAGCTGATTATGCATGACCTTTTGTCCTTGCTCCCCAGCCTGCGTAATCTCCAGACAGACTCTGAACACATCTAAACCCAGATCAGAGCATTTTTCATTTCTGACCATATTATACCTATACACGTGTATTTCGTCTCGAACCTTTATACAATTGCAATCCATGGTAATGGGGTAATGGATCGCCATAATAACTGTTGCAAATGCGATATATCATATTCCTTCTGGGGATCTATAAGGAATATGTGAGTATCATTTGTCCAGTGAAACAGCCTGCAGGTAAGAAAGGTACAATTGAATGATGATCTGCTACACCCGCCCTGCAGGGACTTGATGCTGCCTTCTTGGCAATCTTCTATTGCTGGTGAACCGATCAGTATTACACGGTGCTATCAGAATAGACCAACAGTGCAGATCTCGACCTTGCACCTTTAGATGCCACGCCACGAGGAAGGTAGGTGAGTCATGATATTTCCCCATGGAAAGGGAGGGGAGAGGAAGGAAGGAAGGAAGGAAGGAAGGAAGGAAGGAAAGGAAGGAAGGAAGGAAGGAAGGAAGGAAAGAAAGGAAGGAAGGAAGGAAGGAAGGAAGGAAGGAAGGAAGGAAGGAAGGAAGGAAGGAAGGAAGGAGAGAAGCTGTTTATTACACTCTTAACAGAGGTACTCCTGAATCTCTGTATGGATAAGGAGGGAAAGCTTTACACCCCGAGAAGGTGGTATGGGGGGAAAAAATCTGAACGATTAGGCCAACATTTCCTACCTCTCCCCCCTGAGTCCCATTTGTTTCTGTCCCCCCAAGCAGCATTCAAATCTTGTATGCCGTGCTGCTAATTAGGGATAACACTTTTTGCTCCTCCCTTGGGAGGTCTACATTTGTACCACCAAAGCCATCACCCCCCCCCCACGTCACATACACACACACCCTACCTGTTTTCACTGCCACAAGCAATCTGAATAATGCAAAAGTTTCAATCTACTTTAAGAGGAGAAGGGGAGAGCTTCATGACATATAAATGGTAAAGGTCAAATCCCACAACGCGGAAAATGGGTAAGAAAGTGTTGATTATTGACATAAAAATAAGGGGCAACTGTTGCCAATATTGTAAATCGCTTGCAAACACTTGCCCCATGATCTTATGCCTCTCCAAATCCCACTGTGGTCAATAATAAGCAAGCAAGTGTTGCCTACAGGACTGGTTAATAGACCTAGTTGAGGGGAGTTACTTCATGGTATGATTTGTCTTGATTATTCCCTCTCAACTAGCCTAAAGATATTTGGAGTGTCCCCCCTGTATAAGCCAAATCATTGGCATATTCTAATAAGTAACATATTTGAGCATAATCAGGGCAAACTGTCTAAATGTTTTGATATCTTATTCATCATAATCACAAGACTTAGACAAGGGTTATAACCAACATTGGGCTTGTTTTAGCCAATATAACCAAACAATATTGGCTAAGTGATCAGGATTTCACAATAAACTACATTTTTCAGCCCTCATTCGCGTTGTGGGATTTGACCATAATAATATGTTCTTGATTTTTATCTATCTATTGTAGATCCCATGGGAAAATATACTTGATGGACTGGGCTTGCAACCATGTTGCCATGTAATAGTAGCCCTAGAAATAGCTTAGATTCAATGATAAACACAAACCTGAGCAATGATAAAAAAAAGAACTGAAAATAACCATGGTGGGTGTTTTCCAGGACACTGTCGATACCTAATTTCCACCATGTGCATGTAGACTAGCATACACTGTAGACCATGACTTTGCTAAATAATATACTACTTTGTTATCCTGATAATAAACATTAGAAAAAAGGATTCCCTTTATCCTGTGTCTTCTGTACCTAATCAGAGAGAAGCAGGAAATCAGAGTCCATCCTTTCCCTATGCACATATTGGGAGTAGGTCGATGACACCCGAATGAGCGACCTTTCATGAACGTGGTCCTATTTCTGTGAATTTCCTGTCTGCACCCTAACAGCAGAGAGCCCTTGACATAATACAGAAAGTCAAGGTACTTTTTCCAATAGGCCATTCACACAGTTCTAGCCAAAAGGAACTGCATTTGCACAGATACTCGGACACACACATTTCATTGTAAAAAATGAAAATCTCATAAATACACAAAGGATAAATACATTACTATTATACTGTATTCAGTGGCTAGATTCTAGTCTGAGTGACCAGTATAGCCAAATCCCACAATGCGAAAAATGGGTGGAAAAGTGTTGCAAATTGGCCTCCGTCAGCAGGGATCTGCTGCCGATTTTCTACTTCTACTGCATACATGGGAACCTCCAAATCCCACTGCATCCAATTTAGGGAAGCAATGTGTTGCCTATTGGGCTGCACTGTTACGATGTACACGGGGACTTACTTCATAGTATGATTGTTACTGATAATTTCTTATAAACTTGCCTATAAATATCTGGAGTGGCCCCCCCCTGTATAAATCATACCTCTGCCAGGCTGTAATAAGCAACATTTTACAGTGTAATAGGGAGAAAATATCAATCTTGTTTGATCTTTGTGATTAGCCAATACACAGGACATACAAGAGAGTTATATATAACTCTATATGTTGATTATTGGCCAGCGTTAGCCAATATAGGGGCCAATATCCCCAACAGGGCCAAATCACAACATTTTCTGGCCCTCTCTCGCGTTGTGGGATTTGACCTGTAGCAAATACCTTCCACTATTATTAGATCTAATGCATAGATATATGACTATAGTGCCATATCCCAATCTGATTGAATATTTTTCTTAATTCATTGTTAGCAATAGTTTCGTACACAAAATGTATGATTCCCTGCAGTCCCCTGTATGGCATTAGTAGTAGGTATCCCAGGTCATTTTCAGACATCATTGTTATGCATGTGGAAATGGGTTAGGTGGATAGACCATATTCAATGATGAAAACAGTTTAAATATCATACAAATCGGTCCAGCGGTTTGGATTTGACAGCTATTTGAAAATGTAAAACTGCTGTGTGGACTTAGCCAATTTCAGACCCTGGTCTCCACTAGATTATGTGGTCATATTGTAAGGATTCTGGAACCCCTGAAAAAATGAATAGATCCTGGAAAATGCTTGATCCATGATCACTGTAAATATCTCCGTTACTCAATGAAGTCTCAGTAAGTGCACACTTCAACTTTTATTTTTAAAGACCTTCAAAATTGTGATATATTACATATGTTCTCATAGATCTTGCACAGAAATGGTTGAATATCTCAAATTTGGTAGGTTCTCATTTCATCAACAGGTCAGATATCCTGCTGGTTCTGTAGTTATCCTTTGTATAAGTCATGGAGACTTGCCTATTTTTTTCCTGATCTGGATAACCAAGATTAACTTCACAATTTTCATTCATAAATGAGGAAAACACTAATTGTCTTAATGTCCCTGAACAGTTAAAATGACCAGACTCCAAATCAACACTACACAACTGTTATTTCATGTACCAAGTTGAAATCTTCTATAAGCATAGGTCAATATGGTATACATAATTTCCAAGCAAGTTTTATCCATTAAGGTTATTATATAATACTGAGTGATCTGATAAAAACTATGATATTCCCTTAAATCGCTGGAGAAGAGTTCCACGGCTGGTGCCGGTGGGAGGCACTAGGTGGCACTGGTATGTACACTAATATGGGAATAACTTCCCCAATGGAAGTTATGCCCGACGATATACAGCTGCTTTTTAGCATCGTCAGACAACATTTCTTTTTGACACCTACATCCAATTTTTAATGTCAAACCATTTATACTATTTACATACAATAACAACAAAATAATTTATTTTTTATGCCCATTACATAATGACTTACAACTCCTGATATTGTGGCTTCTAGGCTGGAAATAAATGGCTTTGTAAACGATATACTGTATAGAATCACATGTATGAGGATCCTGAGGGGTATGTATATAATCATATGTATTGATATAGCATGCTATGTAACCTTCATAACCAGTATGTTAGGACCCATACTTTCAACTTGGACTGTGGTGCATGGGATTAGGTGTTTTATTCTACACTCGCTCTTACACAGTTAATCATATCAGCCAATTTGTTTTTGCACCTAATAGAGCAAGAAAATACCTTTCTAATGACCCCAAATAATTGCATGTCACATTTCTAGAAATTGCCCGAAATTGTGCGAAATTGTCCAAAAAATCATATTTTTTCAATTTAAAAATACTTTCGATAGGCCTATCCCCACCTCACATATCTCAAAATTTAGCCCTGAGTGTCCCGCCTACAGTGATAAAGCCCCTGGGGCTGTATTATCTATGGTGTGGCAGTGAAATCTGTATATAGACAGTGTATATTCCAGGGCTGCATACGTTATGCTAATCTCGCTCTTACGCCATCAATCATATCAACTAGGTAGTTGGTGCATCTCATAGAGCAGAAAAATACCTCTCAAAAGACCCCAAATATGTATAATATTATGTAACATTTTGAAAAAGGGTAGAAAATTGCCCGAAAATTCTATTTTCTTCATTAAAATATACTTTAAATATGTTTACCCCCACATGCTATACCTCAAAATGACGCCCAGAGTGCCCTGAATACAATGAAAAAGATTAAGAGACTATCTCTAATGGCGTGGGAGTGAAAAGGGGATATATAGACAGTGTGTCATCCACAGCTGCATGGCTACTCTCTAACAGTAGGTCCTGTTTTCGGATTATTAGCAAACTTCACAGCACCAGTAGGGGTATTTATCACCACGATGGAGCTAATGTGGTACATCAGGGTGATGTGGCTAGATTAGAGCTTTCAATAGCATATTTTAGATAAAAGATATTTCAAATAGTATGGAAGAGATGCCACTTCTAAAAATATAGGTTTTTGTGAGTTTTTAAGCGAGTACGCGGCCAGCGGCCGCCTACTGGGATACCTACTATTAGTAGCCAGTAGCCACAGGTCACCTCATTCGCTCTGTTCAGATGGTGCATGGCAAAGATCTCCTATAGATCTGTTTGTTCCCAGCTTTCACTTTTATTTTCGAATCCCGAATTTACTTAGTGACTTCACAGAACCCTGTTACTTCTCAGAATCAATTACAATGCAAAACATCACTGTTCAGTGATCTGAGGGGATCCCACAACATCAAAATATAATGGCAGTGATTTGGCATTAGGTTAACGCAAATAACTCTGACAATAGCTCTGTTCTCTGGGTCGATAAAGTCCTTCAGACTTGAGGGCGCTGTTTTTCTGGCACCACTCAGGGATATCAGCTGCCCCTTGGCCACGATCTGGCACCAATTCTGGACTATACTGCCCAAATCGGTCAGCAATTACATGACCTTCAACAACTGATCACATGGCTACATGCTGACTGAACATAGCATGCAGATAATATGGAGATAAGGAGAAGTTGTTCCTAGTTCTTCATGTTCATTTTCATGTGCATGTGTGTTTTTATGATTCACTGATAGATAAGGAAGTGGTAGATCTTCAAACGAGAACACTTCTAGGTAGAATAAATAACACTAATCGTATTATACTATGTATGCTCTGTTCTAAGGCCTACTAGAGCTGATTTACAATTTGAAATGGCAGAAACGTCTAAATTGCTGCTGACAGATTGACTCCATGAGTAGCTATTTATATCCAGAGCAGCTAACAAAGGTGTCAATAATTTACTGCTCACGTGTGAGTTGTGTTCTACTTGTGGCCCAGCTAGAGAAACTATTAACATCTTATAGGTAGATGTTCTCTATTGTGAAGTTTCCCAATTGGTGGGCATAACTGGTATACAAAAATGTACAAATGGGCATAATTATACAATAATTATACAGATATGTACTAGCCACAAAAGCAAACTGCCATGCAATAAGAGTATCTATTAAGAGTGGTGGATCAACACGTGGAAAGGGACCTTCGCAGGGGGTTGTTAGTTCTGCTTTTGTCCACCAGGAGGCATCAGAATGACAAAATAGTGAAAGATATGCCCCAAAATGCTTTAGGGTACTTTTTTATGCAGTAGTCTTCTGAGAATTCTTCTATCTTTGCTAACCTTCTATATTTGGAATGTAAATGGAACATTTTCTATGGGAAATTGGCACATATTGCAATTCCTGGTTGCCATGGGAACCATTCCATTTTGTCTAAATAGAAAATTTAGGTCCAAGTTTCTTGAGAGTTCGATCAGTTACTCAAAACTGAAAACATACCTTGAAAATTCCTCCTAGAACCAAATCGACATTCAATATTTACAATCGTTAAGGTTTGTTTTTTTTAGTAAATCAGATCTTCTTTGTGATACCGCGGATTTAGAGCTTATTCATAATTTTCAGTCATGAATAATAACTTAAGTTTGAAATAGGATTGCCACAAAAATACTGGGAATATCCTACCTTATGATATCTCATTTTAAATATCTTGATACAAACTTCAATCATCAATTCCCCTGTTAGTAACCGTTTTGTGCCTGGTCACTAGTCTGTGGGGACACAATAGTGCTTATGGTTGTGCTTCTTCTAAAGGGCATCACAGGTATGAATCCTGCTCCCGAACATAGGAGAGCAATCGGTATCTATTCTAAATGCGCTTTATACGAGAAACTCATTTGCAGGATATCCCGCTAGACCACTAGGATCCACAAAGCAAGATCTGATTTGATTGACGACCTGCTAGACCATGCCCGGAAGGACTGGTCTACTCTGCAATATACTACTGTTAGCGACCTGCTCCGTAGGGCACAGTGGTATCAGAATGGACTGGCCAATACTGCAGTTTGCTGGTATTGATGCCATGCCAGATGAGGAAGGTGTCGGAGTCACGATACTCCTCCAGGGAGGGGTGGGCAGGGAGAGAGAGGACGGAGTTGGGTTTTACCACCTCTACTGCTCTATATGCTAATGGTTATTGAATTTAGGTACATGAAGATGGCAGCAATCAGGGTAGCAGCATAATAGTTGGTACACTGGTATAAGTCAGTTCTGCTGATCAGGTTTGACAAATAATATAAAAACATCTGTCGTTCCTTGCGGCTTTGCTTTATACAGGCTCTATACATTAGCCTCGACTTTCACATATTTCCTGGGTAAAATAGCTATGACATGATGTGTGCATAGAAACTGTGTAGTAGGAACCGCTAGAACTATTTCCTTCTGTTCCACATTGGTAACGTCCAGTAACGCTCCTGGGTGAAGTATGCAATCAATAAACATGAATATGGCCTCTATATAGTGAGGTTTACCAAACAGTTGATGATAGTGATCTCCTGCTGGTGCAGTATATGGTGCATGATAGTCCTACCATTGTTGGTGTGGTCAGAACGTGTAATAGCATGGATAATGCTCCATCAGTGATCCTGACCCATCCACCCATACATGCCTCCTAAGAGGTTGGTAAATGCTGATATGACATTGCTCAAATGTTGAGGCCTTTGCATAGTCTGTAGAGGTTGTAAGGGAGGGGGGGGGGAGATCATTGATGCTCAGTTAAAGGAAGTGCACAATAAGAGATTGGTTTTTCAGAGAGGTGTCATATTTCCAAATTGCTGGACTGCAGTTGTAATGTAATGCCACCTCTATAGTTCATTCCTTTGATTGAATGCTTTGGTGCAGGGGCGGGGACTGTTTGTTGCTGGTTTACCGGATCCAAAACAGATGAGTCGTTTGTACACTATTTTAATATACCAATTTCAGGAATGTATTGATCATATGTGACCAGGCTAGGGAAAAGACTCATCCGGAGAGGAATTAGTATTTAAAGTTGGTGTCATACCCTTTAAAATGAGATATCATGAGTTAAGAAATTCCTGGTAGTTTTGTGGGAATTGATTTTCAAAGATTGGTACATATCAATAACTGAAAATGGTAGATAAGCTCTAAAAGCATCACATCCCATAATACATAGGGATAATTTTAAAAAATCAGTTTTATTGATAAATAACCAAATAAAATGGTATTTTTTAGTCTAAATTTGGTTCTAGAAGGAATTTTTACAGTCTGTTTTCAGTTTTGAGTAACTGATGTGATACTTAAGAAACCGGACAATCATCTCCCATTTTGTGTAATGGAATGGTTTCCATGGCAACCAAAAAATGTCTTATATGCTAATTTTCCATAGAAAACATTCTTTTTGCATTCCAAATAAGGAATGTTTGCAGTAAAGATAGAACAATTACAATAAGTCTATTGAATTATACACAAAAAATTAGCCTAGAGAATTTTTACTTGAATTATGCACTCTCTAGCCCTTCTGGGTCACAAATATTGCAACGTGTTGTGAGTTGTTACTAACAAAATCTCTGCCCTGTAACGTATTACTCCTCAAAACTAGGTGCCGATAGAACATCTTGAATATGGAAATTCATGTCATGCATTGTTGCAGAGCTATTTTAAAATGGATCTGTGACCAGACACATGGAAAGGGGTATTCAGGGGGGAATTGATGATTAAAGTTTGTGTCATTATCTTTAAAATGAGATATCATAAGCTAACTGCTATTGACCTGGGAGTATATCCTGGTGCTCGCTAGTTGATTATATGTGATCAACAACAGTGATCATGGTGATCACCCAGGCTGAACATATAGTTGAATTAACAGGACTCTAGAAAATTAATGTAGTCCGCAGTGACTAATTTTACAGGTCCATTTTATCATTGTAAAGGACAAGTACATGAGTTGCCTCCCAGCTTAAAAACATCTATCTACCTGCATAATTGAAGAAGGCAATCGGAAGGAGCAGGTGGCCTACCCTCTCTCATCTACTCCACTAGTAGGTGGACTCTTGTCTTGAGAAGCGCATTTCCCATTCTCCTCCATTGCCTTAAGAGGTGGGTTTGGGGGTATTTGGAGAGCACAGTCATTCCAGCTCATTAGGCAAACAACGTTGTAGATTGAGGACAGGGCCTATACCTCTCTGAGACCCTACTTATCACAATGTGTGTAAGCAAGCATAAGCACCAGGGAAGAGGATTCCCCTTATCCTGTGTTCTCTTACATAACCAATCGAGAAGAAGCAGGAATCTCGAACCCATCTTATCAATGTGGACAAGAATTTCCAATAGTACAAAATTCAAGAAAATAGGTAAACATAATAGATTTAGTAATATGGTGGTTAATTAGTTTTTAATTTTGAAAATGATCTTTCAACATAATCATTTTATTATGTGAATCATGGCTTAATGCTCCTCATAATTATGAATGACACATTGTACCATGATATAATTTGAATCGTCATCAGATTAATAGAAGGCTTATATATCTGTAGTAATAAATCACCACAAATATTCCTCAGTGGTGATCTGTCACTTTTTTTTGTGATGTTTGACCAATTTAAAAAAAAGAACCGACCTTAATCTTGCTGGGGTCTTACATCTTGCCGTTAACCCCCCTAAGTAAGGTCAATGCCCCTCCAATCTTTCATCCTCTGACCCTGCCTGTAGATGTCTTGTGTGAACCTCGAGGACAGAGCACCCTTAGTATAATACAGAAGGCAAAGATACTTTTCCAGTAGGCCATTAACACAGTTCTAGCCAGAAGGAACTATGCACTAATATGATGACAGAAGAGAAGCGACACAGGTATTTATTCTAAAAATAGCAATGTAGTGAATTACATAAAAGGTGCATTCTCAATTTATTTTGATTTCAGCACATTTCTATGAAATTAACAATTTGCACATAGGGACGAACTGGCTAAGTGACTAGACGCCACCCATTTCACCTGTAACCTCAAGAATAGAACTTGTCCGGTAATCAAATTGTCCAAGTCACTATAGACGCTGTACATATTTCCCATAATATCAAAATTGCATATTTCGAGTAATCTAAACACTGTGCATATCTCCGGTTCCCATAATCTTAAAAGTGCATATCCTTCGTAAACTCAATGTCTTTCCCCTAGTCTCAGGCTGTGATAGATGCATTTCAGTTTGGTTTTAATTATATAACATTATAGTTGGTAATATTATTGTATCGGATGCCTGCTTACGAATGATACTGGTTATGTATAAATAATGTTGATTTCAATATTGATTATGATTTTCATATGATGCAATAATAATGCCATTATCATTTTCTCACAAACCATCAATTGGGATTTAGTTCAGTTTACGCGATGTATATCCAGACCTGACACAATATTATCATTTTAATCTCCGTCTATAGAATTTTGATATCTAAAGCACATGTGAAAAAGGAATTCATTAAATTGGCTCTCCACCTAATCCTATCAGATTCAATTAGTATTTTCTGAGCCTATAAAGTGTTTATTTTATAAGAAGATTTTCTTAACACAGTATAATTCACGGGGATATGGTATACTAGTATGATTGATGCCCATTAACATATAACTTCATCATGAAATTCGACATATCTATACAGGGAGCACGGGACTATAATAGAATCCCATCTTTATGATAGGCCTCAATAGTATAATGCCTTACAATATGGATGAAGACAACTGCATTTTCTACTTTTAAAGAAGCAGGGTCAGAAATAAGTTTCCACAGCAACCCCCATGTCCACATGAGGCCTACTATTATGCAAACGATGTAAAGCTGCTTAACACAGATCGACGGATGTGTAGCAATTTGTGTTCCCAGAGAAGCAGGTGCAATGATGGTCAGGGCCGATGTACAGTAATGGATATTCTGTTGTTAGGTATTGAGGTGTGGAATCGATGGAGGTACCACCAGCTGACCACTGGCTTCCTGCGGGAAAGCACCTGAGAAATGTAACCTTCTACGGTTATTCTGGTCGATGTGGTCAGTGCATATTATGGCATGTAGCTGGCATAAATGTAAATCAATCGCATGTAGCGATCACCAGACTGATCACGTTCCGGCCATCAAATTGCAGTCATCCCCACACTGCCCTTTCCCAATTAGTACCCACCTGTCAGCTGACAAGATCCCATGCAGTCCCTCATAATTCCCTGTGAATCTGTTGGTTCCCAGTTTTCACTTAGAGCTGTCCCCACACCCTAATTTACTAATGGGTCATGTTATTTCACATGATATGAAATACAATGTCTTAGGCTCAGTCTCATGAGTTTGTAACAATTGAAATGTCAAAGACTACACAGGTCAAAGACTACACCCGGTCAAAGACGTTTCAATTGTTACAAACTCATGCGACTGAGCCCTTAGTAATGGTCATCAAATGCTAATTCCACTAGAAAAGAATCAAATGTTGGTAAAAATTAATGCCTCCATTGACAAGTGTGTTAACTGTTAGACTACAAAAAATAGCATTCCATTTTTTCTAAAGGAACCTATAATTTTGGTTCCTAGTTTCCTTGCAATTCCACCAGTAACTCAAAACTGAAAACAGACATTGAAAATTCTAACTAAAACCAAATCTACACTGAATTTCACACATTTTTGGGTTATTTTTGAGGAAATCTGACATTTCCGACATTTTAGTAGTTATTAGGGGATACGGTATATATTGAGAGCCTTGAACCAAGCCCGGCCCAGCTAGACGAGGCCCATCCATGAGAGGGAATGGAATTTGAAAAGTAGCCATGAAAGTTAAGTTGATGGCCTGAGCCAAAAATATTAAGTGGTGGCCGGGCTAACCCAAATGGGACCCATCTTATAACACATGCAAAGCCCATTGACCCTTTAGCCCACTTTGCCCAAATCCATCCCAAATGAAACCCATATTGACATAATATAATAGTATAGCAAATGTACTTAAAATGCTAATTTCAAAGAATCACTGGTTTAGACCATCAGGGATCCTACTGGTAGCTCTGAAAAAAAAAGACCAAAACCCAGATATGAGCAAACCCAGCTAGCCCAAGTATAACACAATCAAATCATATGGGCCCCAGGGACCAAGGTTGTTTGGGAAGGAGTCATAGCGAAAGGTACCGAAACGTTGTATAACAGTGAGTTGTCTTTTTTTACTGGGATGGCATTTCGTCCTAAATCACCACGCAAGATCATTTTGGACGAACTGGTCTTGAAATTCACCTGAAACCCTGAAAGGACTGTATGCTGTCCACTCTGCAAGGTACGGGTAACCATATATAGTTGTTAGTTACCCGATCAGTATTCAGCATAAATGGACCAACAGTCACTTTGGGTGAAGGAGGTGTAAGAGTCACGATGTTCCTGCAGGGAGGGCGGAGAGTGACTGGAGGTGTTACACCACCTACCACTATGTATGCTAATTGTATTACTATCAAGATACATGAAGGTCAATGCTAAACATCGCTAGGCCCTCTTTCTGTAAACAAGATCCATAAAAGTCATTGATTGGTTGTCCTTAGGTCTGTGTCAACTAGGATTTATAAGACTGTTTTGACACAAAAAAAACATATTTTTGGTACAGACACAACGGTTTTGTCGGCGCCAAAACGTATTTTTCGGCGTCAAAACAGTCTTATAAATCCTAGTGGATACAGGCCTTTTGACCTTCATATCATACCTTTTTTCAAATTTTCAAATCCTTGTATCACTCGTACTATTACACTGGTAGACGAGTGTCTACTTAACCCTGAGGACAAGACCACTCAATCACTCGTAAATGTATGCAATCTGCATGCACTTCCGAATAATGGGATCTTTCTGGTTCTGACTCAATACTGGTTGAATTGTCCCATCTTAGTTCATGCTCAACCTTTGTCCAAGGAGCAAGCGCCTTCCTTGTCTAGTAGATTATCTACCACTTAGTTCAGAACCCTTTCAATGTGATTTAAGAGGGGAAAGTAATTGAGTCCTTTAATGAATACGAATGTATAGATTTCGGACATGGTCTTCTGTATCGACCTATCATAAACTGATGAATTCGGAGTATGGTAATTTTGCTCTGCTATCTGTGATTGGATAAACTTAAAGCGTGAAAGATTTGAACCATCTCTTGGAGCTCATCCAGAACATGTCACCAATTCGTAGCTAAATTATCACGTGACAAAACCTGTTTGACTATTAGGAGTAGGGGCGGTTTCTTACAAGAAATCCCGTTCAGCCAGAGGAGAATTATATATGTAAATACCACCTCATGAGAACCCTTATCAATTGCAAATATTAGACTCTTGATGAAAATTCAATTCTCACGAGTCACAAATCTCTTCTGAAAGACCTTCTTGGTCCTACAAGCTCAATAAAGACAATATCCCCAGACATTGCATGATATGAAGCCAAGGTTGGGATAATCTTACTGCTTCGGTAATCAGAAACTACCCATTGGTCAATATGTACATAATATAGGCCATAATAAGGGCCGTTATATGACCGCCTGACAAAAGCTGTTCACAGCCTTGTTTAGGAGAGAATGGGTATTGGGCAGGGAACTGTCGATACCCAATCTGTCCCTGACATGTTTTCCCTAGATCTTGGTGGTCTTCTATAACCAGATAATTGTTTTCCTATTAACCTTTCCCACCCCCCTTATATCTTCATCTTCCCTAAATAAACCGCTTTCTACCAAGCCAGTCAAAGATGGCACCCAGTCAAAGATGGCACCCAGTCAAAGATGGCACCCAGTCAAGGATGACACCCAGTCAAAGACTTTCACATTGGCCTAAACTTATGAGACACTACTCTCGTTCCCAAATCCTTGCGAAGGAAGGCTCTGGTAACTGCCAAATGTTGGGATTTTGCTGGGTCTGGGCAACCCCTGCTGGTAGCTTGGAACCAGCGAACAGGAACAGGAAATGGAACCAGAAAGGCTGATGGTAAATCTACCTAAAACTACCATCATACATTCTGGTTCCATTTCCTGTTCCTGTTCGCTGGTTCAAGCCTACTAGCAGGGGCTGCCCAGACCCAGCAAAATCCCAAGTTCAAGGTCATTTGGCTGTCCCCAGAGCCTTCCTTCGGAAGGATTTGGGAACGAGAGTAATGAGACACAGCCTGTAGCCTGTCTTGCAATGAACCTCTGACCGACATTATAGTCCTTCTGGTAACCAGTCCGAAGAATAATTGAATGTGATACGGCGGACGTTGGTGTACATGACAGTAAGTGAGTAAACTGGTGTGGCATTAAGATGGCAGGATGAGGTACAAAGCTGCTTGATCCAACACTCGGGTGACTAGCAGCCAGCTAAAAGCCTCGTGTGTACCTTCTCCTCTTAGCCACTTTATCGAACACAGTACAAACAATGGGGAACACAAGGACCGTGTGGTACTGCGGTAGTGGATCACTGTTTAAAAGGGGGTGGTCATTTAGTTTTAACAAGAAAGGGGGGTAAATTTTCGCGCGATTTTTTTAATAGTTTTATTGACAACATTTCACATAAAATAATGCGATTTCCCAATGAAGTCATACCAAACAGGGACGGAGCGATTTGTGATAAAGTCAGTGTGTATATCAATAAAAAAGTTTTTCAAAGGTTTGCAACTTATAGTCCATACGTATAGTGTACCTTGCTTATTATTAAGTCAAGCATGTACTTATTATTGATATCTAGGTTTGCAGCAGCAGTCCATTCAATTAATCATTAATTATTCTTTATTTATGTATAAAGGTAGGAGTTTTTATCGTGGCAATAATGTTCATTTCGCCCCCTCCCCCTCCCCCGAGTGGTGTTTAGCTGCAGTCAACTCATTTTAGATGCATGACTTTTCCGCAAAAAAGGGGTGCGTTTTTCTGTACCTCCTTCTTCACTAATTTTTTGGGGCCATATAATTACATGTATACCCCCCCCCTCCGTAAAGTTGAGGAATGACCACGCCATTAGAGACCTGTTAATGGTCCAGGTATGATTATCAGAAATAACGGTGTGTGACTCTTGTCTGGAAACCAGAGCAAACCTCAGGGCACTATACATAATGCAGCCAATGGCTCTATGGAAACCTACAGCGTCCGTGTTACAGCAATGATACCCAAACCCGCGGAATATGTGGGTACAAAACCTACTTTTGCTGTAAGAACATACATGATATACAATACAATCCTGCAAGATTATGCAAATTCGCCTTCCTTTAATATCATATTGATTACCATACATGACCAGAAAGTCCATGGAAAACTTACGTGTCCATTTTGTATTACCAACTTCTAGCTCACGCCTCCCATATAATTATTGATAAATAGGATCAGTTATTATTAATCTCCATTGAGGTGAGGCTATATATGACGCCACTCACTCGTATATATGACAGCATTATGATCTGCATGTTATATAATGGAGACGTGTCGTGTTGTGTGAACAGCATCTTTATACCCTCTCATCAGACATATTTAGGGGTCACGACTCAAATGGAATCGTGTTGAACAAATTGGTATACATGTACTATACCCTAGGTGGGCATTGTTGGTGTGTATAAAAAAAAATAGGGTTATTCACACCTCATCATGAAATCACGTTCTAGCGAAATTGTCAGAGGGCCTACATATGAACGGTAAAATATTTATATAATTATTCGGTAAGGGTTAAGTATGGGCTATCGCCAGTACACTGCTACACTGCAGGAATGGTGATCAAGAAATAAAGACGAAAACCCGTAAGGTAAAACTGAAATGAGTATTATTATATATAATAATGGGAAGAGCTGAAGAGGTCACAAGTAAGCAGGGACCTATCTAAATGGCTGGAAATCTGCTGCTAGCTTTCAAATGATACCGATCACTTCTTCCGTTAAGTTCTGGAAAGACGTCATAAATCCTGCAGATTACCGCCTTGATGCTCCAAAAGAAGATTATCTCCTTATTTATGGGAGTGATTGCGAGGAGTCATAGCCATAACCTACACTCAATTAGGGCACACTGCACCTAGAATCTCGGCCTCTGGGGCCTTCTCCAGCCTGATTTTGTACGTATCCAGCTACCCAGGGATGCAATGCCAAGTACGGACATCCTCACTGCAGTGTCTGGATATTACATCTCTCGTATTCTAAATCAGCATAATTATCTAGCATAATCTTGAAAGTCCCCCGCCTCCCCATGGACAAGTAGTGTTACATCAAAATCTTAGCAGGTTACGCTAGATATGCTGAATTCAGATACTTGGAACTTCAGGTTGGATCTATCAGTTAATAGGGACAGTAGCCAAATTTATTTTTAGGTTTTATAAGATATTGAAGGATGCTTACAACATTGGGCTTAAACCCGCAGATCTTACTGCACGTCCAGTAACAGTCAGAGTGCAGTCGGGACAGGGACTCAGCCCTATATATAGGGGCGCTGGGCCTTTAACCATCTATATAGGGATTTATTTTCAGCACTACTATGGTACACTGTAAAAAAAATGTCGTCAAAATGACGTTGAATCACTGGCAACTTTCGGGACATCGCTTTCACCGTTTTTTTAACGGGGACCTGTCACCGTTAATTTGACGGAGATTCAGGGTTCCCAATTTACAGAGATTCTGTGTGTATGTAGCAGTGGTATTACGGTAAATCAATGTTTTAATATACGGTTATTCACAGTTTTATCAAACAGTTACAATGAATCAGCGTCTTCTTTCCACAGAAAGTGACTAATATTTAACATGATTTTACGGTAAACCCATGTTTTTACGGCACAGATTCACTGTTATTTGGACAACTTAATGTGTTTTCCTTGTTCTTTACCAGACAATTATTCCCTTTCCGTGCTAGCCATATGTGGGACAGTTTTGAAAAGGGGTCTTATTGCAGGGTTCATTAGAGTTCCATTTTCCTGGACCATGTCACATATACTGCTGTATAATTTATATTCTGGTTGATAAATAATCTCTATTCAAAGTGTAAAAGGCTATGTAGAAAAGAATACACCAAACTAACACAGTGTAAGACTTAGCAACAGTTTATTCCACTCTTAGCACACACATGCATTTAACATATAGATTGGCTGGTGCTCACTCCTATATCCTTGTAATTGATTCCATCTTCTTTGACAAAATATTGTTGGAGTGGCTAAATGGGAGTGCTCATTTTTCAACAATAGGGTCATTGGCAGATTCGAGGAGGGGGGGGGGGGAAACAACACATATTTGGATTCTTTTTAAGGAAAACACCCACATAATACTATGAGTCAAAGAGGTCGACTTCCTGTTAAAATATGGCCACTCCCTAGACTTCTGTTCAGAAATTTCTGTTTCAAATCTTAATTAACCTTATAAGGATGGCATAATGCATTAAGCCCTTCATCGTCATGATGCATGAATGCATTATCCTAACCCAATAGAGTTGATGAGTCATGAAGATAACCTGATGTAACCTATTATCTATTCATGATGCCACATGAGAGGAAAAGAGACTTTATTGGCCATGAAGAATATTGTAACTAATACTAAACATTGACACAGCATCATATTTCAGAAATTATACAAATCATGATCTTTTTTTTTACATTGCCAGTCAGATTATTTCAGAGGGAACGTGGTCCTCTCCAACCCTGAACACCTGTAAATATATGGAAAGATAAAGGTGTAAATACATGAATATACATGATTTACATTTCATACTTTTATGCGGGTAAATTCCTGGAACATAGAGGCTGTACTTTTATTGTTGTTGTAGGGAAGCCCGTTTATGTAAGGATGTATCTGTATACATATACATTTTTCCTCTGCCCATTTCCATATTTGCTCGACATTTTTTGTTCTAAATTCTAGAGGTGATATTCAAAATCCTCCTTATGTCGGCCATATACAAAGATTTTTATGTCCATATTTGGGGATGTGGAGGGGGAGTGTCAAAGAATGAGCTGAGGAGGTTGGGGAACAGGGCAGACAGAGGATGAACAGGTGGCCATAGGATGGACAGAGGATGGCCAAGTGACTATAGGAAGGACAGAGGATGGACAGGTGACTATAGGATGGACAGAGGATGGACAGGTGACTATAGGAAGGACAGAGGATTGACAGGTGACTATAGGACGGACAGAGGATGGACAGGTGACTACAGGAAGGACAGAGGATGGACAGGTGACTATAGGATGGACAGAGGATGGACAGGTGACTACAGGACGGACAGAGGATGGACAGGTGACTACAGGACGGACAGAGGATGGACAGGTGACTACAGGAAGGACAGGGGATGGACAGGTGACTATAGGACGGACAGAGGATGGACAGGTGACTACAGGAAGGACAGAGGATGGACAGGTGACTATAGGATGGACAGGGGATGGACAGGTGACCATATGATGGGCAGGGGTAGAACTAGGAATTGAAGGGGGTGAAAAGATGGGCCCCCCCCCCCGGATGGACAGAGGATGGACAGAGGATGGACAGGTGGCTCTAACATGTTACAAAATAAGTCTACAGTCAATGCAACTAGACAGCGAAAAAAAATTAATATCGATCTAAGTTGTACCTACCCTGCTAGCTATCATAGTAACATTGGTCATTACATAAAGGGGCTCTTCTATATACTAGAATTTACTATCGCACAATACAGGCTGTCATAGTTAGGAATGTTATATCAGTAATATGGGGATCAGGAAGACTATTACCAATATTAAGCTTCTATATTAGCCTCCGTGGCACCCCTTGATACTAGCTTACAGAATAAACAAAGTCTCTAAATGGAGATTTACATTAATGACACATATTGAACACTACTGATAAATTTATATATCAGGAATACATTGTTTAATATTGGATATTTCTGTCTGTGATATGATTTGTTTTGGATAGGTTTTGATAACCACCAAGTTTTATGACAATGCAGCCTGCATCCTCAGCAGCTTAGAGAGCTTTGTCTTGCACTCGATTGCACCTATACACATGTCCTAACTCCTATGCATTATTCATTGCGTGTCTTGGATCGTGCCTCTGCAATCTGCAAACAAACAACAATAACAAATCAAGATAATTATTATATCCAACACCATTGCTGTGCCTCTACATGGGTACCCGCAATTTTGACCGTGTCGCCGGGTCGAATTTTACCAGTAGGGCAGTGGCATTGTGTCGATTTTTAGCTATATAAGAACAAAGAGAAAAACCCCTGTGGGTCGATTTTTATCCCCAATTTCCTGTGTCCGTCGATTTTTAAAAGGGCCTAAAAGGGCCGTGTCGCCGTGTCGCCCGTGTCGATTTTTACCCATGTAGAGGCACATTGCTATTTAATAGTATTGTGAATGTAAATGCATGGAGTATCAATAGTTCCTTTTATATGCAACACACTAGGACTTTGCCAGTGAAGTGCCCTTTAATTAAAATCAATTCATTATAATATCATAGCCTCAAAAATAATCAGTCAATTCTGTACTGGACCCCATCTCGGGTCTCGATTAAAAGAGGCCCTTTCCTAGAGGGGCTTAGTGGAGGCGTTGGAGGCAAATCTTCATTGGAGTGGACCAGAGGCCTTTGGCCTCTGGCGAGTCACATCACTACCTCCCCCTACTCTCGTTCCCAAATCCTTCCGAAGGAAGGCTCTGGTAACAGCCGAATGACCTTGAACTTGGGATTTTGCTGGGTCTGGGCAACCCCTGCTGGTAGCTTGGAACCAGTGGACAGGAACAGGAAATGGAACTAGAATGTAGTTTTAGGTAGTTTTACCATCAGCCTTTCTGGTTCCATTTCCTGTTGCTGTCCACTGGTTCCAAGCTACTACCAGCAGGGGTTGCCCAGACCCAGCAAAATCCCAACAGTTGGCAGTTACCAGAGCCTTCCTACGGAAGGATTTGGGAACGAGAGTACCCCCCCCCCCCTCCACTACTCCCTGCCACTGGTCTGCACTGACCGCTCAGTCTCACCCTCATTTGACTGAGGCACCCCCCCCCCCACCCACCCCTCCGTGACCTATTAAATAGCGTCCGTGACCTGACCTATATGTCCAAATAAGGCATACAGCTGGTGTCACAGAATAGTCCTCGTCGTTTCCCCATGAGTATGCTACCCCGCAAAGATTCATTATAACTGTATTTTAACCAGCTTTAGATATTGTATTTTAAGTGAGATGGCGTTTATACACGCTTGCATTAGAATCATAAAAAAGTAGCATTTTTATCAGCAAATATAACAGAAAATTCGGAAATGGATTTTGCTGGCTCTCTATTAGAGTATTTTATGAGTATGGCATGTTCATTGCAAGATATCTAAATGAATATAGAAAATTTAGTTTTTCATATCGAGTAGTTTATGGATTCAAAAGTTCTCCTTCCAACGGTACCATACATGATATATAAGACAATGGGACTTTAAGAGAACTTTTAATTTAATGCTTAGATACACTTACTCTGGTGGGAAGGCCATTATGAGCCAGTCAATACCGGTTGGTTCAGAGCTGCCCTACCTAGTGGTCACAGTCCAGTGGTCTGTTTGCCCACCGCACCTAACATATAAATAGAAAAATCAAGTAAATGTAACTCAACGTAGTCTTACATTGTGTCATGCCTCATGATCACCAGAGCTGGCTGCTGGGGGCTCTAGCCCTACTAGTGGGGTCTTCCTCGTGGTGGCAATCATCCATGCAGGGGAGTTATTCTAGGACACAGGCAGCAATCGACAGGTCATATTAGTGCATGCATCCACTAAAGAGAGTTGAATACCAGTATGATTATAATTGAGATAAAACTATTCAGTTATCATTGTATTTCATGTAAATCATATCACACATTCCATGCACAGAGTATACTTAACTTAAGTAATTACAATCGTCATGCAGCATATACCATGCAAGACTGAAGGACAATAAGTATAATATATAATATGAGTGTAGGCTCAAGCATGGCCAAAGGAATGAATTGAAATACTACTCCCAATAACTGTCTACATTATAAATATGTTGTCTAGCTCCTCCTCATTATACATTACTAATATGCTACAGAAAAAAAACATTATCATTTAATTGGGGCATTTACTTACATGTTCTTGCAATCGTTGACAGACACAGCCTGACTGTGGTGCCTCCTGTCTAGGAACCAACTGAGAGGTCAGGCTATTAAGGCAGGGAGTAGGCTTGTGATTTGAAGACCGTGTCCTCGTTTGGGAGTGGGCATTCTTTATAGCTTAGGGGGGGGGGGGGGGGGTTACCATATCGTACAGTGTACTGTCAGATTCATTTAATGATAACTGGACAAGAGAGGTTTTATATAGTGGTATTTTATCCTGTGAATAACATGACATAGTTATACGGTACATAGTTGATACATGGTTATACCAACAGGAGTATGTGTATGAAATACATGTTTTATACGAGACCTTGATACATTTTATGATAATAACAATAAAGTGGGGAACATCTACCCGGTATACGTGTATACAACATGATGTTAACAATTTATGAGTCCATAGTGAATCCTTGTTGTTTATGGGATATAGGACCGGTTTTATAGTACCGTATAGATAATATAAGATAGGTTACCGGTAGTAAAGATAGTTTATACAGTGAGATGTTTATGAAGGGTGGTGGGAGGGAAAAATTTCCCCAGCCTGTCAATGGCTACCAGAAGTCAAAAGGAACGCTGTGACGTCATCGGTGTAGTTCCTGAGGGAGAGGTAGGGGGCAGTGCAGTAGTTTGCCGCCACCGGTTGGTAGTAGGGGAAGTACATGTAGTGACCTCTCCAGCCCTGTACCATTACTCCATAATGCTAGCATTATGGTCCAATGATAACTGGACAAGAGAGGTTTTATATAGTGGTATTTTATCCTGTGAATAACATGACATAGTTATACGGTACATAGTTGATACATGGTTATACCAACAGGAGTATGTGTATGAAATACATGTTTTATACGAGACCTTGATACATTTTATGATAATAACAATAAAGTGGGGAACATCTACCCGGTATACGTGTATACAACATGATGTTAACAATTTATGAGTCCATAGTGAATCCTTGTTGTTTATGGTGCAAATAGGGTGGCCATCTTGGTGGCTACCGTGGTAGAGGGTTCACTGGGGACGTAGGCCCTGAGTCCACTCTTGGACTTCCAGGTGCCATGATGAGCAATGTCTTGTGTCTCACAGCCGGCAAGCTGGGCTGCCTGGGCCCCACCCCTCCTTATTGAGTTGGAACGTATCAGATCTGCGTATGGGCAGCCCATAGCTTTTAGAGCAGTCTTTATTACCGCCACTAGTTGAGCCGGGGTGAGAGGTGAGTTATTGTAGGTTACAAATGCTGGAGACGTAGGCTCGCCAGGATAGTTCATGGAGTATGTTTCCCAGGCTGCAGTTGGGCACGCCGGGGACTGAGTTATTCTGGGAAGCTGGAGGACAGTCGGGTTGGTCCCAGGTGTTATCGTCTTTGAGGACCTGATCACTACAGTTAGGCCTTGGTCATTCACAGTTATGTCCTGTCTAAGTAGGGTATGTGGGCCCGTCCATAGTATAGCGGACGGAGTGAGAAGGTTGGATGCCCTAAGAAAGGCAAAGAAACCTAACGTTAGGGCAGCCTTTACCGGTAGTCCTGAGTAGGTCTGGCCTAAGTATGAGCATACATGAAGTATGTCTAGTGGTAGGAGTGGAGGTGCCGGGTTTGGTACATGTGGTGTGAGTCTCTGCGCTCCTTTGGCGACTGTCTTGGCCTCACGTGATGTGAGTGCTGATGAGTCACCACCTCTCTCCATGATCCAAGTTGAGGCACCCGAGGTATAACATTTTCTTGAGATGTGACTTTTTAGAGAATTGGCCAAATATTGCTGGTATAGGCAAGAGTCTAGGATTGTGGGATTTAAAATGTTTATACCATAGTTAACCGCAAAGGTGAGATACATTGTTGCATGGGTTAAGCGGTTGTTGTGGGTGGAATGAGAGATCGCCGCATTGTAGGATGTTATTGCTTGTTGACCCAGGGGTATATCTACAATAATAGACAGATATTAGAAGACTACACAGGATTATATGTGGGTGAAGAATGGGTGGGGGAGGGCAGGCTCCCTCTCATGTAGCCCCCTGAGTACTATCTGGGCATCTGCATACAGCTTCTTCTCCGGTTGATGGTATCTGCTGAGTGCATCAGCCAGCGGTATGAGGGCCCCAGGTTTGTGGCGGATTTCTATGTGGTGGTCAGCCAGTGCAGCCTCCAACCAGAGCTGCCTTGAGCATGCCGCCAAGGCAGGGTCCTTCGTCCTGCCAGAGGTGAGGGACTGTGCAGATGCCATATTGTCTGTGTGCACGACAATCTTCATTCCCACCGACGACTCAGGTTTCAGAGTCCTGTAGGCCGTTACGATATTCACCGCTTCTAGTTGTGTGATGTTGGTGTAGCGGCGGCAGTGGGGAGCGTCGTAGGGGAGTTTGTAATATGTAGCATCCGTATTACCACCTCCGGCCAGTTTTGATGAATCGCATTCCATGTGGAATTCCTTCAGATCAGGCTCCAAAAGATGGACCCCATTGGAGTGCTGTGCATATCTCTCGAACCAACGCACATCAGCTCTGAAGGACACAGAGAGGGGAGTCATGCCCTTATCAGGCGCCTGTCTAAGGGTATCTAGGATTCGGCAGATGAACCTTCTTGCGTGTAACACGCACTTCGAGATGTGTACTAGCTTACCCGCCAGCGACTGGATCTGCTTTTTTGTTGCTTTGTCGCGGCGTGTCCACTTTATGCACTCACTGAGTACCTCCTGCATTTTGTCGGCCAGGACAGATAGGATCATGCTTGAGGTGTCTATGTAGAAGCCTAGCCATTCTAAGCTCATGGTCGGGGGAAGGCACTTGTCTTTAGCCAGCTGTAGGCCTAGTCTGTCCATGAGGGAGAGGAAGGCGCTATATGCCCTTTGTGCCTCCTCTAGAGTTGCTTCCACACCGACAAAGTCATCCAGGTACGCCAAAGTCCAGTAATTCATCTTCCTCATGAGGTATATTACTGCAGCCGTTGTTCGGTGACATGCCATGCTGCTGAGGCGACACCCGAAGGACGGGCAGAGGTCCAGATAGATTTTTCCATCAAATGAAAAACCTAAAAGGGGGAGGTCACTGACATCAATTCTGAGCTGGCGGTAGGCACGGGACATGTCCGCCTTCCATAGGAACGAGGCGGGGCCGAGGGTTCTCACCCTGACAGCCAGGTCCTCCACCGAGGGAAGGGTATAGGGTCTGTGCTCACCCTCGAAGCAATTTTTGGTAATGCCAGCGTTTACACTTTGGGCGTCAGGATGAGAGAGGTCCAGTATTACCCTCCTATCATTTGAGTGCTTTTTCGGCTGTGTCATGATCGGTGCTATGTGAGTCCAGGGGTGGAAGGGGTTTTTGTCAAAGGGACCCAGGAGGGCACCCATTTTCAATTCTTTTTCTATGAATTGTTTGACTTGTTCAGGGTACGCTGTGGCCGATGCATGGTTCTCTTGTGCTGGTGTAGGTGGTGCATCAGCTGTATATCCTACCGGCCAGCCGTACCTGAGATAGTCACATACCTGCTTATCATGATAATTTCTGAGCTCATACTCCCACACGTCTAGATTCAGACCTGATGCTAGTGATATTCTAGCATCTAGGTGGTTGGGGAGACCCGTACGTGTAGTAGAAAAATACAAGAGTGCGTGTTGAGGGAATTTAGCCCATTGTGAGTGATCCAACACCGGCCAGTATGACTTCTTTACCTGAGCAAACTGATGCGGGGTTGGGCCTGTAAGAGGTATTGTTATCTCATTTGTATACTGCAGGGCTGTGTCTTTGACGTCTGCACAAGTGACTAGGTGTTCTATCTCATCTCTAGGGAGATAGCATTGAAACTCTGCTACATCAGTGACCGAGTCCATAACCGAGGTTGAGATCCCCAGGTCTGACTCGCTCGCCAATTTGTACAATCGGTCTACACAGTCGGAGCTAGTTTGAGTTGGGTGACCGACTTTTTCACCAGGCCGAATAGGGGCCGAGCGATTAGTGGTGTCATTCATGGTACCAGCTGGGGCAGTGTTATTCATACAGTGTTCATTTTGCAGGGGTTTAAACCCGGCAGAGTGTCCTTGGACTGAAGCATGGTCAATATTGTGATGTGCGGCACACGCTTTACCCAACCCTGCTGTTTGTGAGAGGGCGAGGTTAGGTGCTACGCTTGTGAGGTGGGGTTGTAGGCCGGGCAGATCCGGCCTAGTACCGAAAGTTGTTCGCCTGCTGATAGGGTTGTCTGTTTCTATTCCTACAAGCAGATTTAGCATGGTAGTAGATGGCATGAAGGTGCTCACGGCAGTACTCACAGTGGTGTCCCTGTTGGACCCCAGAATCAACATGACCATCTTGTTTCATGCAGGCCTGGTTGACATTGTAGGTGGGGCATGGGACATCGGTTCTACCTGCAGCCGGTCTAACAGGGCGACGATTTTTATCAGCAGCTTGATGTTGGGTGGCGCCTTGGTGCACCTGTTGAGAAGTGGAGGCAGCCTGGTTCGGATCAGGGCCCTGATGGAGGCGGCCTGCTCTGAACCTAGAGCCCTCGGAGCGTAAGTCATGTATTGTCGCATGATCCACCCACGTTAATCTGCCATTGGCCACTCTTGTTAATACCTCCTCCGACCACTGTCGCACTTGTCCCCATGCGAATTCTGCTGCGTCCTCCACCACCTGGTAGATGTGGACAGCAATTCTAGGTCTGGAGAGGTCAGGTGTTAGGGGATCACGCATTAGTCTGAACAGACCAAATAGGTACTCAGGGGGCGTGAGAGCAGCGAGGGTTGTTTTAGTGCACTGGGGGCCTCGCGTTATATAATCATGTGGATGTGTGGGCCTACCTTTTATGCCCGACAGTTGGTGCGCTGTGTTGGTTAGAAGCGCCGACACCTGATGATTGACGCCCGGTTGCGCCGCCTGACTCGCACAGGTAGGGAGCAATGCCCCACCCTGGAGAGGCGGTGCGGCCGCTGAGAGTAGGTTGAAGATCTGAGCCTCAGGGTTCAACGTCGAGACAGGCGGAGGGATGGAGTATGCCGCACTGTAGGGTTGAGGCAGGTATGGGACAGCTCTAGTGGCTGCCGCCGACCCTGCGGCTGCAGAGATAGCTTTGCCACCCCCGGCCGGGCGGAGGTCAGCAGTAGGCGGGGCGACCGACACGGGGGCGGTGGTAAACACGGGCACAGGTCCGGCAGCCGTGGTTGTGACAGCCGGGGTGACAAGCGGGGTGTTGACAGGCGCCGCATGCGCTGTCACTACGACAGCAGGCGCCTGCGTTGTCGCCGGGACGCTGACGGGCGTTGTGACCTGAGTCGGGGCGACACTCGTCTTCACCGGGGCGACTGGGGCAGTAGTAGTAGCAGAGGCATCAGGTACAAGTACAGTCAGCTTTGAAAGCATTGTCGTGGCCATCTTCTCGACAGAGCCAACACGCTTTTCAAGAGTACCAACCCTATTCTGTAGATCCAACGTGGAGGCATCAGTGAGGGAAGGAGCCAGCGTCGGTGTCCTTGGCGGTGAGCGGGGCACCGTGACCTGCTTCGTTTTTGCCTTTTCTGTGGGTTTCTTTACCCTGCTAGAGGCCCGAGTCGGCTTGACAGTCTTGTCCGTCTTCTTGGTCGTTGGGGGTGCCATTTTAGATTAGTTTATGGCTTATTTCAGCCCGAAAATTACAATTATTTAAAGGACAAAAAATTTCCCCAGCCTGTCAATGGCTACCAGAAGTCAAAAGGAACGCTGTGACGTCATCGGTGTAGTTCCTGAGGGAGAGGTAGGGGGCAGTGCAGTAGTTTGCCGCCACCGGTTGGTAGTAGGGGAAGTACATGTAGTGACCTCTCCAGCCCTGTACCATTACTCCATAATGCTAGCATTATGGTCCAATATTCTCTAAACAGAAGTTCCTCTTGCATCTATCATTAGAAAATAACTAGTGCAAATCCAGTGATTTCATAGCAATTTAGATACTATGGATCTAAGGGGCTGTTGCTGGGGGGGTTATATGTCACCGGCCAAATATAAGAAGTGTTGCCCTCTTGATATTAAGAAAACCTCATGTGTCATGCTCATGCTCATGTCTTATTCATACTTTCATATGTTACTATGCCCCAAAGATGCCCATGTCACCCTGTCAAATTTACTGGTCTATGCCTCTAACTCAGACTCTGAGGCACGCCGCAAAATACTTTAACTGTGTAAGACTGTTACCATACTATTATCAGTTGTTTGCCATCCCCCAAGGTGGAGCAGGCATGGCTTTCCATGAAGCCCCCCCCCCCCCGGGACACTGATACATGTAGAAGGCAACTACTTTTGCAGCAACCCCCCACCCATACCCCACTCGAAAACATAGGTATAATGACTCCTCCCACAGTAACCTCAACATTCCTCATTTATAGATTCTATAATTAGCAGGTCGGTCAGGGCACCTGTACCAGTGTAGGCTGTAGTACTCTGAAAGTGTACTAGCATTCTCCTAGGGGTGATCATTTATGAACAAGGGGGGGGGGTGCTTAATGCATGGTTTATACATTGAATATGGACTGATGGAGCAAGGGTTGATATATATATATATATATATATATATATATATATATATATGTATATATATATATACTGCCCCAGTGAGGGAGTAATATATAGTAGGTGTCGTTGATATGCCACCCACCCCTCCCTAGTAATAAATAAGCTGTCCTTGGACATATAAAGGGCTACTCCGCGTCAGCTTTGTCAGCAGCAAACAGGTTTATCCCACACAAAAACTGGGGTAAATCATGTGATTTTACAATTTTACAAACTCAAAAGAGGCATACAGTAGCTATTTCTTATACTCCAAAGACCCCTCACCCCATTCTCTGTGTTGGGTCATTAGGTGCTGAGCACTGCTCTGAAACTAAATAATTATACTTAGTCAGCCATCATGATTACAATAAAGTTCCTAGTATTCAAATAAAGGTACAAATTGACATATATGGCAGGATATAACATATGTGGCTCCACCTGGTGGTATAGGTAAGGAACACAAACTACGTTGATTCCAGGTCATTTGAATAACTTATGCAAGATGTAGCCACAATACACTGATTCACCGTAAACTGTTTGCTATTTACAATGCTTCAACGTATTCAGGATAACGGTGAATCACTGTAGCATTTTACACTGGACCCCTGCAGAAAGTACATCTATTTTTTACAGTGTAGATTCACCATGAGTCCCTGAGACAGACAGTGATATGTATAATACCTAATGTATGATAAGACTTGTACTTATGATTTATTTGGGAAAAAATGACCTTAAAACTTTATTCACAAATCAATAGATTAGAAAGATTGAATAAGCCCGTCTCAAGGTATGTGTCCGACTCAAGGTGAATCTACCCTATATGGTGTGTCGTCTGGTGGGATCAGTCAGAGGATTAGTTCAATTGAGTGACATTCGCACAATGTTTGATTACGTGAGGTATGTAATGTCTAGGCACAAGGGCACGGACGTCCTGTTGTGCATAAAATAGCATGGCGCAGACCATTGAGTGAGTAATGAATGTTTAGCGCCATCTCAACATGTAGGGCCATATTCTGGTGAGATAGCTATAACTGGCACTGACCATATCTACAGAGTGCAATGTTGGAAGGGGTATCTATTTTAACAGGGGACAGGGTAACTTTATGAACTTGGGTGAGTGATGACCAAGGAGGGAAGACTAAAATAACCACACCCATTTTAGCGGGGAAAAAAGCATCGGTATATTATATAGAAAATGTTCAACCCTGCTTTATGGGGGGGGGGGGGATTTTCATCCCCCCCCCTGTTTTTTACAAAATGACTTCCCCCTTTCTATGGCATCCTCCCATAACCTGATAATAAATGTAATTTAGTGAGAAATTACTGTGGCTTTAAAGACCACATCCGGAGGTTTTGAATAATATGAGAACACCAGAATATGCCACTGCAATCATACTGTTTTAAATAATCCTTTAATGCATATTGCATATTTATGTGGATATAGCGGTATTTTTAGCAAAAGTAGTGAATCTCTGCAAATATTATATTGGTCAATGTGTGCTTCCTTCATTTTGCACAAGGGGGCACTGCTGTGTATGGTCATATGTGAGGTCGTTGCTAAGGACAGAAGTGCATGTGGGAGGTGTGTGTGTCTGTGTGGAAGGGGAGGGGTGCTGTGGGTACGGCATAGGGAAGGTTACATATACTTGATTGTTTCTATTTACACTGTCCCAACACTGATGTGCTGACCACGTGGTCAGCACATCAACATGGCGGATGGTCACTTGAATGGAGGCTAGGTTTTGCCTGATAACAGGGTGTTCCTGGGCTATTTAGAATGTACCCATCACAATAGATAGCTACAATATCTATTTACACCAAGTGGATATAGATTCAACCATGATAGGGGCCTAGATACAGTATTGGGCACCATACACACAATGAGTGATGTGCTGACCACACTGCTTGATTGTTGTTGTGATGTCCCGTAACACATTTCTGTGATGCCCGTACCACGTTTCTCCGTTGTCCATAATACTGTAACAGGCAGCGCAGACTGCTGTGTTATTTGTATACCTATTCCATGTGCAGTGACCGTGACGGTTTCATAACAAGTTACATAATCATCTACACCAGGTGGCTCTGGTGGTGTGGTCAGGTGACCCCCACAGGCCTGTATATAAGGTGACTGCTTCCCCATTGGAAGCCAGTCAGGTTTGGGACTGTCGTGACAAGACCACCCTGTGCTCCGGGCTTAACTCTATGCTGTAGGGTTGCCCCACTGTATTATAGTGATCTGATCTGATCCCTGTATAGCTGATGGTTATACTTGTCATTATAATACTCCAGAGTTACCCTTTTTAATAAAGTCGCCGTATATTAAAGTCTAATTTACCTTGTCCGGTGTTTGATTCTCATGCGTCACACTCGTAGTACTCGACCAACTACATTGGTGCCGTGACCATTTGATCGAACCGACCGTGATAAGGTATTAAATAGGCTTATAGTGTATGGATTACCTATACGATATTGTCAGCTCGTTCAGCGGCAGGACTAAAACCCCTGCTGAGGAACGTGAGGAGGCCGTACAAAATGTTCGGTTCTTCACGGGCAAATCAAATAGGGGGGAGAGCCGGGCAGCCTTGGAGGTGCCCGGTGACGACCTCTCCCAAGGAGCAATAGGTGATCCTATTGTGGAGGCTTTTACCCGAGGTGAGGACGGAGAGCAATCTCCGGTCCCAGGACCCTTTGATATCAGTCCCAGGAGATCGTTGGACTCCCTCTCCACGAACCTTTTCTGCCCCGAGGGTCAGAAAATACTGGGCAGAGAGACGCGTTTTCTCGGCCCTGCTCCCGTCGGTTCCACACCGACGGTAGCGGATCCTTCATTGGATCCAAACATGTCAGTCTTTTCTGATGGTGCCACTGCCACACCCGAGGGTGTGGTCGGGGGCAGACCGTCGGGAAAAACTGACGTGGCGGGAAAGGCTCCTGTAACTGTGAACTTGCCCGCCGTAGAGGAACCATCCAGCTTACCGTTGGATACAACTCTACTGGCTGACATGGGGATCGGGACAAAGAAGCCTGAACTGCAGGACCTCGAAGGGGCCCGGAGGGAACTTACTTCCATCAAACAAACTAGGAATTTATTCCTTAGGGAGGTTGATGAGAAGAAAAGGTTCCTTCTGGAACTCCAAGAGGAGATGGCCTCTCAGAAGGCTGAGGTTGATAAACTTTTGCGACAGAGGATGTCTGGTGAGTGTGAAGTTGCGGGCTTAAATACCTTGGGAAAGGATTTGAGCGCGCAGCTCCACTTAGCCAGGCGGGACCTCGAAAGCTTAAAGCAAACCAACCTTGAGCTAAAAGAGAAGTCAGAACAGGTACCACCACCAACTCCGGTGGTACCACCGGTCGTAACTACACCTAATTTGTACACATCGGTGACACCTTCTGGTGTCCCGACGATAGTACATACTACGGTCCCTAGTATGACACCTCAGATGGGGGCAAGCTACTTAAAGACTCCGGTCTGTGGTGGCGCCTTTGGGGGTTTGGCAACACCTCCAGGGTACACCCACCCATCTACTGGTTCAACGATGTTGAACCAGCAGCAGACCTTGGTCTCGGTTCCAGTACCGAAGCCCAGAGCTAGACAGGGTTTAACCCCGGTCCAGCGGGCTAAGTACGACAGGAACCCGGCCATAGAGAAGCTGGGGACAGACATCGTCCCGTGGGACATCGATGATTTGGATGAACGGTATGCTCCTTTCAACTTTGGGGAGACCAAACATCCAGATGCAGCCCGTCAAAAGGCCATCGATATTCCGCCTTTCACAGGGTCGCCACCCTGGAGAAAGTACAAAGTTCGGTTCAAGGCTATTGTGGAGAGCAATCGCTGGAACAATCAGCAAGCGCTGGTTGCTCTGAAGCAAGCACTCTGCAACGGGCCAGGTGAACCAGCCCTTTTGGCATTTGAGCAAGTGAAGGTCAAGACATTGAGCTCACTTGAGGAGACTGCTGAATGGGCAATTGGTAAGATTGGTGAGCATGACCCAAGGACTCAGTTGCTCAAGCGTGTACAACGCAAAGACGAGCATCTGAGATCCTACGGATTTGCTTTACAGGAACTGATATCCGAGTGTTATCAGGGATGTAGACCTGACACACCCACTATCATCCAGGAGTTAACCTCCAGGTTTGTCAATGGGGTCAGGGACACTAATCTCCAAGCATATCTGCGGGAAAAATGGCAGCCGGACTTGTCTCTGGCTGACCTGTTTAACCATGCAGATGTGTATGAAACCAAACAGGCTGTTTTTCCAAGTGGCGGTGTGGCGGCATCCCCATCTGTAGCCCCGAAAGGAGCTCAGGTGACGGGGGCTGCTACAAAGCCACCAAAGGAAAAACAGCCCGCCTCTAAGGAGGTGGCGGCAGTGACGTCTGAAAGGGACATGGAAAAACTGATTGAGGGTTTGTTGCGGAAGCACTTGGAAAAGAGCTCCGCGTCCACTTCTGACTCTGGAAGGAGAAAGAGAAAGAAGAAGGACACAAAACCTCAACCATGTCGACGCTGTCAGGAGATGGGTCATTGGGCTAGCGAATGCAAAGCCCCTGAACCTGTTGCTGCTAAAACCGAAAAGGAGACGGAAAACTGAATGGGGCCCATCCTTTTGGCGAGGATGGCGCCCCCACAGTTAGCCATGCCTGTAAGGGTTTAGTAGACGGTGTTAACACTTCCATGAACCAAGGCCGCGCAGAGGCAGAAGGGTCTGATCAACCTGTAAGCGTCTGGCAAGGCGGGGCTGGCAAGGACAAACGGAATCCTAAGGATTCTGTAGTCGCTGGCTTAGAGGAGTCTTGGTTAGAATCGATTGCCCAGAGCAGTGCGATTCAAGACTCCCCGAGCGACCCATGTTGGGATTACCTCCTGACAAAAGGGGTTGCTATGGATGGAGGGGACAGGCCGATGCTGACCTCTGAGTGTGTTCCTTTACGGGGACAACGTTGGTACCTGAGTCTGGTTATTTCCGGGACGCGTGGTGAAATTTTGGTCGACACGGGTGCATCTCACACCCTGGTTGATCGTAAATTCATGGCCCGTCTTTGCAACCAGCCCGATGCTCCGCTACTAGGAGTAAAGGCTCGGACTGCTACGGGAGATAGTATGCAGACTTATGGCAGAACTGTAAAACCTATGTTGGTGGATGGCAAGACATACTGGATATGTCCAACCATCACCGACATCACTGATGATGGCATCCTGGGGATGGACTTTGCTGCTCTTTACGGAGTGACAATGAACACCGCAACAGGCCGACTTCAGATTAAACATCCTTATAAACAATCTGTACAGTGCGTTTTAAGGAATGGTTCTTCTGTGGCGTCAGTGGCACAGGACACAAAGCTAGCACCGGGACATGTTTCAGATGTCCTAGTCAGCTGCGTGGGAGTGCAGGCCAAACGGCCGGGAATGTTTGAACCAGAAGATCAAAAGCTCGCCGAGCTAGGTCTTGCTGGCTATCATACTTACCTGGCCAACGCTCGTTGGGGGGTGATACCAATCTGTAACTCGAGTAGTAGAGAAGTCACTCTACGAAAGGGGACACCTATTGGTAACACTACGCGAGCATATGGTGTTGATTCGCTGACTACGGATTTTGTGGACTTAGGTCTGGTTGCTGGACATCCTGCCCATGAGGATGCCCTAGCAAACTCCAGCCTACCGAAACATCTAAGATCCCTGTTGTGTGAGTCACACCTAGATACCCTGGAGAGCGAAATGGTGGCGCATGAGCTGTCAGAATTCTCTGACGCTTTTGCGCAACCAGGAGATCCTCTAGGGCGTACCGACACGGTACAACACCGGGTTGATACTGGGGACGCGCTTCCCAGTAGAATTCCCTACCGTCGGTTACCCATGGCTAAAAAAAGTGCTATGGAGGCTGAGGTAGAAAAGATGTTGGATGAAGATGTGATTCCACCTAGCGAGAGTCCATGGTCAAGTCCTGTGGTGATGGTCACCAAGAAGGATGGTTCCTGTCGATTTTGCATCGACTATAGGAAGTTGAACGGACTCACTAGGAAGAATGCATATCCTCTACCTCAGATAGATGAATGTGTGGAATCTCTGGGTGGGGCGAAATGGTTCTGTACACTAGATTTACAATCTGGTTATTGGCAGATCGGCATGGACCCCCCGGACCGAGAAAAAACCGCATTTTCTACCCATATGGGACTATTTGAGTTCAACGTCATGCCATTTGGGCTATGCAATGCCCCGGCAACCTTTGAGGCAATGATGGAAACCATGTTACGGGGTTTACTTTGGAAAAAGTGCCTAGTATACTTGGACGACATCATCGTCTTCGGGGGTTCTGTGGAGGAAACTCTACAGAACCTCCAAGCTGTGCTGAAACGCATCTTATCATATGGTCTGAAATTGAAACCTTCAAAGTGCAAGCTTTTTAGGAAATCAGTTGAATACCTAGGTAGAATTGTTTCTGAACATGGCATCATGGCTGATCCTCATAAGATCGAAGTGGTACAGAACTGGCCTCGTCCGATGGACACGAAGGAGATACGCTCTTTCATCGGGTTTTGTTCATACTACAGAGATTTTATACCTGGATTCTCGAGAGTCGCAGCTCCCTTACAGGAGCTGATGATTGGAGAGAAGAAGGCTAAGGCTAAGATAGTCTGGTCTCCAGCCGCAGAACAGTCTTTCAGTGAGTTAAAGAGACTCTTCTTAGAAACACCTGTTTTGCACTACCCTGCACCTGTTGGTAAGTTCATCTTGGACACTGATGCTTCTAATACAAGTATTGGTGCTGCCTTGTCGCAGATCCAGGATGGGCGAGAAGTGCCGCTGGCATTTTCGTCCAACAGTTTAAGCAAAACACAACGTAACTACTGCACAACCAAGCGTGAACTCTTGGCAGTGGTGGTTTACACAAAAAAGTACAGACATTTCCTATATGGTGGGAATTATCTCGTACGGACGGATCATTCATCTCTGCAGTGGCTCCTTAACTTCAAGGACGCTGAGGGGATGATGGGTAGATGGTTGAACCACCTCTCTGAGTTTGGCATGACGAATGAGCATATCATACACAGGAGTGGAGTAGATCATGTGAATGCGGACAGCCTGTCCCGCTATCCTATCCGGAACTGTCACCGTGTAGACTGCCGAGACTGTGGGTCTCACAATGCAGTGATTGCGTCTGTGGGTGCGAAAGTTCCTAACTGGACGTTGAATCACTTGAAGGATGAGCAGCTTGCGGATCCGGCTATTTCGAGGGTGTACTCCTTGAAGTTGTTGGGCCTGTCCAAGCCTGTTCGCCCCGCACTTTCGCTGGAATGTAAAGAAGTTAGACAACTGTTAGCGCAGTGGGATAATCTTTTTATACGGAACAGTGTATTGTGCCGCTGGAGGGTGCAACCTGGCAGGAAGAGAACAGCTCAGTCTGTAGTGCCTTTGTCACTCAGACTACAGTTGCTCAATTACTGTCATGGCCACCGAACTTCAGCACACTTTGGCAGACAACGAACTGAGGCAAAGATTAAGAGTAGATATTACTGGCCTGGTATGACTTTGGACATACGGCGTTGGGTGAAGCAATGTCCCCAATGCTGTTTATCAAAGCCTGGACCTGGTATCGGTAAACTACCTCTAAGTCAAGAGCTATTCGGTGTTCGGTTTGCCCGGATCGCTGTTGATATCATTAGTGGTTTCAACACGACCCCCCGTGGGAATACCTGTATGATGGTGGTACAGGACTACTATACCAAGTACGTCCAAGTATATCCGTTGGTAAATCATACAGCTGTTACCTGCGCTGAAGCACTTTTCGAGAATTGGATCCTCACGTGGGGAGGTCCTTTAATGCTTCACTCCGACCAGGGTCGTGAGTTTGAATCTCGACTGTGGGCAGAATTGTGTAGTAAAATACACATCTGCAAGACGCATACGAACCCCTATCGACCACAATCGGACGGTATGGTGGAACGTTTCAATCGGACGTTGATCCAATGTCTCACGACAATGGTTAATGAGCATCGAGATGATTGGGATGAGCACGCTCGCTATATCTCTCATGCTTACAACGCTACCGAACATGCGTCGACGGGCTGTACGCCCAACATGCTCGTAATGGGTGAAGACATAGTCATGCCGAGTGACATGGTCTATGGCGTGCAGGGACACCAGCTCGAGCAACCCTGCACAGTAATGTTTGTAGAGTCATTGCGACAATCATTACGCGAGTCCTATGGAGTAGTAAGGGACAACTTGGAAAAATCTGCTACTTTGCAGAAGGTGGGCTATGACACGGGCCTTAAACTCCGCCAATTTAAGGTGGGGGATAAGGTCGCGAGGTTTAGCACACCTAATTCCAAAGTCAAGACCCTGTACTCTTGGGATGGACCGCATACGGTAACTATGGTGGTTAGTGAAACTACTGTGGTGATCCGTTTGAAAAAGGGAACATTGACCAAATCACATGTGGCAAGACTCAGACCTTGGTATGGGGTGCCATATGTAGATGACGACAATGATGCCCTAGGCGCTGACACTGGTCCAGTGAAAGCGCCGACCGACCCTGTGCCACCGACGGTACCTAAGGTAAAACCGACGGTTGAACCAACGGTACCAACAGTGGCACGACGACGGGGTCGTCCGAGGAAAATACCGATTGAACCACAGCCGTGTGTTACCAAGCCCAAGCGTGGTAGGCCTCGTAAAAAAAGGCCGGCTACGCGCAAGGGGCTGACCGTAGACGCCGGTAAACATAGTAGTTCGGTACCACCGGTACCGCAACCGCTAGACTTACCGACAGAAGGTCTACGGAGGAGCGCACGTGTTCGAGAGCGAGAAAAGAATGTGTAAACGTTTTTTTTCTTACCTTGTTGACGACAAATAGCTGTTGGCTTGATTATATTTCCCTGGACTATTGAGTACTGGGGCGGTGGTCTCCGTTCCCGGTACACGATCACCAAAACACAACGAGAAGCAGAGGGCTATCCGGTGTTGGTTATCCGTTGGAGGTAGAAAAGCACATGTTCGGGGCGGGTGACTGGCTTCGCCGGCTAATTCTAAGTAAGGGATTAGCTTTGATCACATATCGCTGAGAAGCATGCTGCTGTATCATATCCTCCAACGCTGGTACACTATCACCGTATTTCCCTGTGGCGCTGCCACAAAGAGTATGTGTGGGATGCGACGAATGTATCGTCAAATACCACACAGGAGGAGGTCTCACCTGGTTGTTGATGACAACCAGGGTGATGACCATCAGTCGACTGGGGCGTCAACCCAGCCTTCTGGCCCTCCACAGCAGGAGGCTCACTCATCACCTCCACAGGTGGTTGAGGATGGTGCCTCTGTGTCCGACCACGGGGATGCTGAAGGGCTCGGGTGTTACCCTTGTAGCCTGGAGACATGCCTCGATTTGATGCTGCTTTCTCTGATCTCTTGGCCGCTGGCTTTGAGCTCTTCAGAGAAAAGTTGGCAGTCAACTCAAGTAGACTGCTTTGGTATCAAGGCACCCAAGTAGGAAGGTACTACTTCAGCAACCTCTGGTTGTTGGGAGTGGAGGCCATTCGACAGGGTGTGGTACGGACGGCTGAACGTGCCAGACTGCTTGCCGAGAGTGAGCAGAATCTGGATCAAGATCACGCCTTTGATAAGGCAACGATCACCCAGCTCGAGTCCTGACTGAGTACTTGTGACGCCAGGTTGTTTGGGAAGTTCGGGCTAAAGCTAACAGATTGGGAGAGGGCTGGTTTTCCAGACCTCAGGACAGTTTTGGGGCTGCCACCAAGGCCGCGTTCATTACTGACCACCCCGATACTGTTGGCTCAGCCTCCTCGGTACGATGCTCCCTTTGAATTTTTGGGCAGCATACGGCCTAGAGGCTGGTGGAGGGGTATCTGTGACCCCTGCTACCCCGAGTACTTCCTCGGTGGCAGCAGGTGATGGCCTCTCCTCTCAGGTGGTGACTAGTGTAGTTTGCGCTGCACCTGTCTCACCTGAGAGAAGCCCTGATAAGGTGGAAAAGCCGGCTGGTGGTGTCCCGCTAGACACCTAAAGTCGTGCCTTATCAGGCCCTCTGGGGAGCACTGTTCCGCTCCTCGGAGGTAAAACTAAACCGACATCGCTACCCGCCCCAGACCGGAGAGACGCAAACCGACAGTGGAGTCGCTACCGACTCCTGAAGGAAGCAAACCGATGGTACTACCGTGGCTACCCTAGGCCACAACCGTCGGTCATCAACTACTCTAACGCTGGCCGGGGCTACCAATCCTGTGGTCATTTGTTATTGACCTATGAACTTTTAAGGATCGCCTTCCTGTGATATAATCATATATGGAGGCATGGACCTGCCTTTTTATACTTTATTTCACAAGAGATGATATTACACTATACCAGTGTAGGACTCTATTCATCTCTACCACCATGAACTGCTAGGTACTGGAGTACCAACCCTAATAAGGATGACGATTTATCCCACCTTATTTAGGATCTGCATTTATGGATTTTATATATAAACTATTCTTCGCCGGAGGAAGTGGGAACTACTATAGTTCCATTATTTATATATAAGGACACTAACTCCACACGGATTCGCACCATTGCTGAACGTAGTAGGTGATGTGTTGAGTTTCCAAAGTGGTTATTGGTGCCTTGTTTTAGTAACTGATACTAGTCAAGGACTATCAGTTGGACAGTTTCTATATCATGTGCCTACGGGACTATGGTTTTTACAAAGACTATATTGTTGATATAAACTGTTATGTGCATGTTAACTTGTATGTTCATGTATGTATGCCTGTTTTAACTATGAGTAAAAATGTTACTTGTTGCTAAATAGATATACGTGGTATATAATGTATCTAAGAGGTATTATTATTATAATTCCAACCCTACCTACATTCTAAAGGGGGGTAGTGTAACAGGCAGCGCAGACTGCTGTGTTATTTGTATACCTATTCCATGTGCAGTGACCGTGACGGTTTCATAACAAGTTACATAATCATCTACACCAGGTGGCTCTGGTGGTGTGGTCAGGTGACCCCCACAGGCCTGTATATAAGGTGACTGCTTCCCCATTGGAAGCCAGTCAGGTTTGGGACTGTCGTGACAAGACCACCCTGTGCTCCGGGCTTAACTCTATGCTGTAGGGTTGCCCCACTGTATTATAGTGATCTGATCTGATCCCTGTATAGCTGATGGTTATACTTGTCATTATAATACTCCAGAGTTACCCTTTTTAATAAAGTCGCCGTATATTAAAGTCTAATTTACCTTGTCCGGTGTTTGATTCTCATGCGTCACACTCGTAGTACTCGACCAACTACAATACATATACATTTAGTTATAAGATTACAAAATAAACAACCATACATAAACTAAATGAAAGATTTAATGACTGGTCTGGGGGGAGGTGGGGAGCAGGCATTTGGGGTTGTAAAATTAGTGATACAATTTTGAACTGATGATGTTCTTTATAATTTTTAATTCAGTCACCAGGCCCTTGTATGGGCTCAGACACCCCTTGCTAGGTTCACCAGGCCCTCGTATCGGCTCATACAGCCATTGCTGGGGTCATGAGGCCCTTGTATGGGCTTGTACAGCCCATGCTGACTAACAAACACCCAGAATTAGGTCTTCAAAATTGGGAATATTTGGGAACATTTCTCAATATACCGTCATTTGCTAGCCAAAAGAAGACTTTTCCATGCTTTTTTTTTTTTTCCTTCCGACCCCTGGAAAATTTCAGTTCTGAAGGGCAGCTTTTTTTTCTTTTTTTTTCCTCCCGCCCCCCAAATATTTGCTCTGAGTGCCCGTAATCCAAGTTATCAATAAAAGGTGGCCTAACGTGACAGGGTGAAAATAGAAGGCTCAGTGCTTGTGTTACGGGACATCCCTAGCACACACTACCTGTGTGTTACGGACATCAGTGGCAGTGTGTTATGGGACATCACCATGAAATCACAAACTCCCACTTTCTCAGTAATTAATGTCAATCACTGTGAAAGGTGAATGGATATAGCCTTCTTACACCCTTATGAATATATATGGTGTAGATTTCAATGTTAAAAACTCACTAGAAGTATGGCAATCTTACATTCCCTGCTGGAATGTAAGACCATGTGGTGATGTGCTGACCACGTGGTCAGCACATCAGTGTTGGGACAGTGATTTATATGCCAGCGGCACCCACCACCTCTCAGCCATGACCCTGCCTGATTTCGGCCTGGCTGTGTTTCTGAGCTGGCAGTCAGACACCCCCTCCCCTACTCAGTGAGAGGTAAGCTCCTGGGGTGTACTGACCACTACATAGGCTTATGGGGTTGGGGGGGGGCACTCTCTCCTTTTGGTTACCATCAGTGAACATCATTACAAGAGAAATGTTCCGTTCTGGGACCCTAAATAGGCAAGAGCCCATAAGGATTTCCTGCCAAAAGGGTCCTAGTTTGTTGAGCTACCTCTTGTATTAAGGATACCAAATTTCAGGTGATGTTCATGCAGACAGGCATTTACTATAAAAAATAAGGGGAGTGCCCCCCCCCCATTGGGTCGGTTGTCACCCAATATGAGCTCACATTGGGTATAGTTCATGTGTTTCTCACTGGGGACAGCAGAGTCACTGATATTTCAGGCCTGAGAGTAGTCCCAACTTGTGTGAACTTAACCAAATAATAGACAAATAAATATATTCACCAATGAATTAAATTGTATATGGGAAATCAGTCAATATACCTAGGTACCAGTTTATTATACCGAAATAGTCATATGAAAACCTCCGGATGTGGTCTTTAATGGGGAGGCTGCTCTTGAGCTGACTACCCGTCCCGGGATCCCTAGGCTAATACCCATCAACTATTTAGAACCTACTTCTTATCGAATTACCTGATTCTGATTGGCCTGGTTGAGGTCTCTAACCAATGGAGAAAGTATCTAGGGCAATATATTCATATAATATGAGGATGTAAAAAGCACTTAAATCACGAGCTTAAAAAAATCAGAATTTATCAGAGTACGACACCGTAACACTTCGATGTTTTAGCTGTGACAGCCAATCATTGACAATCCACACCAAGATGCCAGCTTTCACCTACTTAGTCATATAGATGTATATATAACACACCTTAGTCATTGGGCATACAATCCTATACAGACTGGACATGCAATGCGATGCACAGAGCACAAATGCTACATTCGGTAAGTCTACTAACTGTTCAGCATTACCACGTTGATCTACAGAACTGCTTCATGAGTATATATATATAGTGACACTTGTTCACACCATCACCTTCTAATATCAATATGTATCCGGTGTATTAGTTACTAAGAAGAATAGTCATCTGTATTTGCAGAATCTATGCCAATGACGTTCACCACACACCCCCCTGGTGGTATATACACCTGCCTTTGACCAGTTCTTGATTGCATGGCTGAGAACCCTTTCTCACCACAAACCCCATACTATCAGGACCTCCGCATATATACCTACAGTGCTTCAACATAATGAGATTACTTCTATAAGCTGACAGACTGTGTCATTGAATGCTGCTATGTCCTATTGGCCTCCCAAGCCAGCAGTGCACTGACTATGCTTGCACCATTCTAATAGTACTGGCCTTTACTGATGGATTGTGCCGTAATGCCAAGCTTTGGTTATCGTCCTGAATACTCCTCACATATAGGATATGGCACAATCGTTGAGCAACAAGTGGTGGTGGACAACTCTGCATCGCACCAGTTATGGGACAGATCAATTTCAGTACCCTTTACATTTTGTTCATACAATCACTATAATGTGGAAATTTAGACTCAAACCGATCTGAACCGATTATTATATATAATTATGGCATTGGCTAGAATATAATGCTCAACTCACAAGCAAAGTCTACTAGTACCTGGTATACCCCTGTAGATGGCACTACCTTGTTGATGTAATTAAGTGCTGAATAGAATGCTGAAGCATTTTATTTTTCCTCATCTATTTCATTAAATTTAGCATGGTTAAAAGACACAACATGTGTTGGAATGCTACCAGTGCACTCCAACAAGGACACTCATAATAACTATGCAGAAACTGAACTATCTATATATCTGAGGTAGTACAGCAGGTTTAATTAATAAGAGGCCACAGATGTGTGTGCAAACCCTCAGGACTGGGCAAGCCTTACTCTATTTGTACCTCACAGGGAGCTGGGGAACCAACGGATCTGCACAGTGCCTGGCAAATGATCACTAATTGGACAAAATGTAACATCTGTGAAGTTCTCTTGCACCATGGAGGTCTGGCCAAGTCGGTCAAGATGTAGTGAACAACACCCTGAGAGGTTTGCTCAAGACTGATGCAAATAGAATGGATTGGATTAGAATCTCAGCCTTTTCAGTCACTTCCTACACCCCGGGTAATTTTGCTAGCATCTCTGTAGAATATTAAGATATACCTTGTTATCTGCAAATGGTACCTTGACTGGATAGTATTGTTTCAGCATTATACTTTTCAGTTTGTACTGTAAGTGATCTATACTAGTGTAGTGGGACGCTGTACTATTTCTATAGAACCGGATTGAGTTATTTTGGTTATGTTTGCTGTGGCGTATCCGGGCCGCACTCCTGTCTGGTATCCGGTATGTGATTACATAATCCGGCACCTGAGGATTGGTGGAGTGCGACCTGGTAATACGCACCGAGCCGAGACCGCCACGTGTCACCCGACATAACCCGGGTACCGTGTCGGTCCGGAGAAACCGGTTTCAGGTTACCCGGAGTTCCTTGGGAACTCAAGTGTTAACGACTAATGGAGTGGAGTTGCATAAGTCTCGGTATATAAACCCATGGGTTCTTCTACTCGAGGACTCAGTCTTGCTGTGCACTTCGGCCAGCTTGGTTGTTCCTCAACAGAGATTCCTAGAACTCTGTTGTACTTTTCGGCCTAGTCCTGCTGCTGCTCCTAACTTGGTGACCCTGCGTCTCTCTCTGTTCCACCCTCTGGGGGAACAGAGGAGATATACACATTGGTAGATAACTCCGGGCCCGCCTCCCTGTGAGGAGTCTGGTCTATATGGAGTTTACCAAGATCAGAGAGAGCCTTGGACATTGGGGAATTATTGATTAGACCGTGAGCGTATCACTCCTGTATGTTCATGTAACACCTGTTGTTGGAAAGCATATTTGAATATCACTATCAGTCTATATGATTACGTGCCGTATGTCAGAATGAATAAAGAGTAATTTCTAAACAACTTATTTTCGAATCTGGAGTTTTTCATAGCTCATGCCTATCTTAGAATAGCCAACAGCTACACTTATTAGATTTCCCACCACCACTCTACACCGTCGCCTATCTCCAATTCTACTTCATTTACTCAAGTTATGTTAGCGTTACCGACTATGGATGCAGTCACTGTTATAATCAAGCATGTTGATCATAATCATCGAGAATTTAATTATCAAGATGATCATTATTATTGTCGACAATACACTCGATTATCATTAAGAGAAACGGAATTACATTCTTTATTGATAATTACAGATATGCTTTAATGAGAATAATTCATAATTCCCAGGCCCTTCTATTACCTGAAAAGTTGTCAATCTTCATTGTATATCTTAACAAGGATCAAAAGCTTTATCAGTTTAATGGGTTATAATATTCTCAGCGCCACATAAGAGTTGTTAATTGTACTAAAGGTTTTCTTACATTATCATTCTGTAACTATTTGATGATCAATGTATTGGCAAAACCTTTGACGTTTTTGCCTCTGATCCAGCATATAGTTACAACAGCAGGTACTCAGGACTACGAGGCATTTTTAGTGTTTTATTGGGTTAGAATAATACAAGTACATGGCACGCATTATACCTAGCAGCTGTGCTTTGCAGTTCCTACAACGGGCCCAATTGTCATCCAGCATATCGACGTCTATTAGAACCCACCTGGGAATTGACTAAAAATATAATACTATCATAATTACATTAATGTAATTGGGTCAAAATGTATCTCCTGGCCATCGAATTTCAGGTAGTTATGACTTTCAGCTTGGTATTGTACTGGCCGGGATCTGCAGGATATTGCCGTAGTCAATTGCCACTGAGGTAGCAAAACGGAAGCGTTTACCCAGATGACAACAATTCGCAGGTGTTTGTTATCACATCTTGGTCCAAACCTTACACGACCGCTCTGGAGGAAGTTAAAGCTGGGAGGGACACTGGCCCGGTCTTTCCACCAGGGTATTGGGAATCTGACCCCTACACATGTAATGTATCCATACCAGAAGAACTTGCATGTAATATAATTATAGTAATTTTTTAATAATAATTTTGCGAATGTTTAGCAATGTATGACAAACCCTTCGGTGAATTGAGGCATCCATGTGTATGCCCAACAACGTTCTTTACAGAACGTTTCGCGCAAATAAAAATCTAACTTTAGCTGTATATAAAAAGCATATTTCATACTGGCCGTTTGAATTAAAACTACCTGACAAGTTACATCAATTGGTATTTGTAATTTGATAATTAAAATGAATCTTAATATCAGTTAAAATGAATCCTAACATAACTGATTAATTAGATAAGCTGTGAGCCATACCTGTGTAGTTACATAGCCATCAAAGGTTGTATACATAGCCATTAGAAATTGTATATTCAGGTTTTATAGCCGGACCTTCAATACAACCAAATGTATTGGCTTTATCAGGAATAACTATTATATGTCTATTCAGTAGCATATATATACATAGAAAAAAATCCAAGTTGGTATTTCTAATCTAGCTTGGAAGAAATGGCTAGTTTTTATTAGTTAGTGCTTTTGGCTAATGCTTAGTCAGAAATTGGCTAATGTGTTAGACAGAAAGTCTAACCCTTAGACCACAACAAGGCAAGGTCAATTTTGCTGGTTCCCCACAGAGGAACCAGCAACTTCCTGGCAAGCATGGCAGACAAGACAGAAATGAGATAGGTACTGAATTTATATCCAATCTAATCTGTGATATGGATTGACATCCACTATTGTCTTCCATGTAGGATTGATGTTTAGATGTTTGTGATTCAAATCATACTATAATTTATATCTATGGTACTTTATTTAGATTTATTTTCTAGTAAAATCATAACTTACTCTATTATCACCCACCCTGTATGGTGGCCCAGGAGGCTCAAAAATAGATTTGAGATTTCTTTGATTTTTTTTTCCAAAAATCAGGAAAAAGTTGATTTTCAGGAAAATGGTCATTTTGCTGAGAAAAAAAGGTCAAAATCTAATGAATGTTGATTTTCAAGAAAAAGATCAATTTGGCGATAAAAGGTCAAAATCTCAAAAAATGTAGATTTTTGGGAATATGGCTAATCTGGTGAGAAAAATGGTCAAAACCTGAAAAATCTTGATTTTTCGGGAAAATGTTCAGTTTGGCGAGAAAAATAGGTGAGGTATTTATGGAACCAAACTCAGCCACCAAAACTTTAGAAAGTTAGACTCCATATGCCGGAATTTACAGTAAAATTAGCAATCTGCTTACATGAAATTCCTATTACAGCCCTTATTCCAACCAAAATTCCAAATAATATTGGCAGTGAAAACGTCTAAGGAAAATTAGCTATAATCAGGCAAGCCAAGGCAAGTTGGAAATTTTCCTAACCGTTAGGCGTAAAAAGGTTGGGGGCTTTGGCACGGCAAAATCCCCAACATGGGTTAGCAAGTCAGGCATTTCAGCTAACCCTTGACTAAGTTTTGTTAGCTCATTTTTGTGTGTGTAGATGCATAACCTTGTGAAACCAAGCTTGTGAAACCAAGCTTGTGTACATGGGTAGATGATCATGCTGATGATTGATTATCCTATGGAGCAGGCATATATATAACAGGGTCTTCCCAGCTACATGGAGATACAGGTAGATAAGTGGCTACCAATTAGAGATAATTGGCTTTCAATTAAGAAGAACAATCCCATAAGTCTGGCGATGTATTTACTTAATCTACCGGTAGCAAACAGTCATATTATTATCGGAATTACCAATTCTCATCAGGATGCGGGAATTATCATTCTTGAAACAGATAAGAGCTGGAATTCAAACATAATATTTATATGAGAAGCCATATTGCTGAATGTTGGGTGGATAAGTCTTTGTTCTACGAGACGGGTGATATAGAGTACAGTGGTTTGTGGCCCTCAGTTTCATGTGTTTAAAACACAGCGGAGGGCTAAGACAAAGGAATTCACACCTTGGTTATTTCCACTTATACCACAGCGGGCAGGGAGAAAAAAGCATTTCACACATCTTGTATACTGTATACAGCTAGTGGCATAAAGTAGTTATAGGACTAGTACCAATCTGTAGGGATATGCAGTGAAGGAGCCTAGATAAGGCTCCTTCACTGTATTTCTCGTACACGTCCTATAACTACTACATACCCCTAACATAACCTCACAGCTGTGGTTTAAAACAGAAAGACAATGGTTATGAGAGGGTAACTAAAAAGATAACTACTGTAAACTGGCTGGCACCCTTAACTATTTTAGTTACCCTCTCATAACCATAGTCTTTCTATTACTTGAACCACAGCGGAGGGGAAAGACAAAGGAATTCACACCTTGGTTATTTCTACTTAGACTCACATAACCTTACAGCTTATACCAGATAGACAATGGTTATGTGAGGTTCAAAATATGAACTACTGTAGAGTAGCAGGTACCCTAAAACGGTGCCGGCCAGCTTACTATGGTTATTTTGAGCCTCTCATAACCATAGTCCAGCTATTACGTAACTCTAAGCCACCATGCTTCAACAGGTAGCCTAAAAGAGGACCGCTGTTATCCTAACTGGATAGTGAGATGTGTGCTTTCAGCAGCAGTAGCTTTTTAGTCACACAGCTCACCATCCTGTCAACTGGGTCCCACCACAATCAAAGTCAAGACTCTCTTTTGTTTTTGGTGCATCGATCTTTGAGAGCACCAGCAGCTGACAGACCTATTAGCCTGGGTAATATTGCACAAGAGCGACAGAGTACATACCATTGTCTTTTTGTTTACATTGTCCCATATGATAATTTGATAACATTTTTCTGTTATTTTGATGGAGGTAATGCTGGCTTATAATGGTTGCTCGAGCCTGGGGAATAGTTGCACGTGTCTGATCCATTCTTCATAAGTTTAGACATGTAACTAGCAAAGATTATTCCTCCTTCGTGAATTTTATTTGATCACATACACACGTGATTTAACACAAATTGACTCTCCATGGTGTATGTACCTAGCCTGCTTGAGTAGAGACACGAATGCAGACATGTTTCTTCCTTCTTAATCTGATGTAACATGCCATCAATTAGTCAGTGTAGTACTGGCGGAATGGTGAAAGCTACCTGACATCCCCCATTTGTACACATATATAGAGGAAGTGTGGTGCCTCTTCTAATTGTTAAATTTGACTTCACATGGAATATGGTAATGAACCCCAGGTATTCCTTTCCCATCTGAGAATATAATGTAAGGAAACAAATATTGCGTAATGGATTTCTACTGGAGTAAATAGCTTTCAAAATATTATACTGAAAACACTACCACATCTTGGAATCAAAATAATGTACCTTCCCACTGTAGGGATGATATTGTGTGCTCATAACAATGACCCCCGTTATTCTCCCTCTAGCTTATGCGTCAGGGCTATGAAAAAAACAACGTGTGAGAATAGAGTGTATGGCAGCATAGTCTATACTCTTAATATGCTGAGAGGGAATTGACAATTTAAGTTTGTGCCAAGATCTTTAAAATGAGTTATTATGAGTTAAGATATTCCTAGTAGTTTTGTGAGAATCGTATCTCAAATATGTGTTGTTATTTGTAACTAAAAAGAATAGACAAGCTCTGAGTGCACCGTATCCGATGATAACTACTAAAAATAACCCTAAAAAATCGGATTTGCTTAGAAATAACCAAAAGAATTGTGAATATTTCATGTAGATTTGGTTTCAGTAGGAATTTTCAAGGTCTGTTTTCAGTTTTGAGTTACTGATGGAATTTCCAAGAGACTGGGACCAAAAGTTCCATTTAGAAAATCTGGAATGGTTTCCATGGCTACCAGAAAGTTTGCAATATGTGGCTATTTCTGGTACCTTTAACGTTCCATTTACATTCTAAATATAGAACATTTAAAACTAGAAATCGAATAATTCTCAGAAAACTACTGCATTCTCTATAAAAGAAAAATACCCTAAATCATATTTCAGCATCTTTCACTATTTTGTCATTCTCATGCCCCATGGTGGGCAAAACCAATACCTAAAATCCCCCGCGAAGGTCTCTTCTCACGTGTTGAGCCACAAACAGTGTCAGGAGCACATAGAATTTATTTGTATGCATTGTCTTGTAACCGTACCATAATGAATGAGGTGCTGCAGAACTGTTTCATCGTCAATCGACCACCCCAGCACCTTGTAGTGTCTCTTGGGTATCTGGTGCGACAATTAATTTGCCGTTCTAAATCACATTTCCCTAAGTACGCCAATGACCGCAATCTGTTTTGAGTGTGCCTGCTTTTATCTAGACGTCCTGCCCCTCTACAGGTGCTATATGCATCCTGTAGTCTATGCAGAAAAGGGCGAGGGTCAGCATAACTCTCGCAAAGCCTCTCTTTCATGGATCTGAACGTCCAGCGTTGTTGGACTCTGAAAGGGGAGTCCAGCATTGTTAGCCTCTCTTACAGTCTGTGGGTGTTGGACTCACTGAGGAGACTGTCAAGTTATTGGACAAAGGCTAACCACATCAGTGTCGTCTTTTGCATCAGACAGCCCAAGGCCGGGCATGATAACCCTATCTTGAAGTGATGAAACGAAATCCTAAAAGGTTTCATCACGCGGGTACAAATGGAATGCTTCAGATGGGAGTACCCATTTATTGAGGGTCCCATACTCATTTTCCTATACCCCTTACGATCCAAGGTAATCTAATAAATCATATATATATGCTCTGTGTGTGCTTCAAATGGTACTTTGAGAAAATATGCTGGTGTCAGCGGTATCTTCACAGGGACCTGATGCCCATTTGGCTGAAGCTTCCGATCACTAACCCAACTACTGCTGCTCCAACCAAATCAATTTGCACTTCATTTATATCAATACAGAGATTTATTACACTGAGCCCTATATCAGAAAAACAATTGCGTCTACTGAAAGGTTGCACCATTATGCTGTAGTGCTACATTTCAGGATTGTTCAATCACAATTTGTCCTGCCAAAGTGCAAGTTGTTTCTAGCATTTGAGTGCTGTCACACCTCTTGTCGGGGACAATGTGAATATCTAAACATAGATATGTTGACAATTGATAATGATTATAACCATTAAGTTAAGTGATGATTGCGCCCCTTGATATCATGTTTTAAAATGCCCTAACATAGAAAACCGATTGAACTGGTAGGTTCTGCAATATTGCCCTTGATTTAATAGCTATATCGGTACTATTACCAGCGACATATCTGCAACTAGTATAGAATTAACACTGGGTCTATAGTGCACTCCATGAACTGTACTGGAATAGGCAATATACTACATTATGTGTTTTGAGCTTTAAAAGTATGCGCAATTTAGTTTGTACTAGAGGGATATGGCTACTGAACACACAGGCTGGGGTTGCATGTTTTGCATCAATCCCGCAGGATCCTATAAATACATATTATTTCTGAAGAAGTGAGATTTCCATCCCAGAGCCTACTTTATTCCGCACTAGCAGGATGCAGTGATTCTCCCTTGTGATACCTAAAGCTGAAGCTGGTTCCTGACCAGTCCAAAATAGACAGTTTTAGGGGTCATATATTTTTGAATGATTGGTAGTTGAATATCCCTAATGTCAGCTGTCCGAATTGGGGGAGTGGTTAGGACACTGGTCAATCAATCCAAGGGTCATAAGTTCGAATCCATGCCACAATTACATGTTTTTCCTAGTTGGCTAAAAGGTGTAATAGTATTTATGAATAAAAACGTCAAGATGTAATGATACAAAACCATTTTAAATTACACTATACATATTTATCTTGTGTAAAGGATCTTTACAAACAAATTGTATACTGTAACGAATTTTGACCTACCAAAAATAGATTTTAAATTGTGAGAGAACAAAATAGCCTCGACACAGATTTGAACTCATGACCCATGGAGTAGCAGGCCTGTGTCCTAACCACTCCCCCAATTTGAAGAGATGGCAAAAGGACCCACAATAGAGGTGTATAACTGAAAGATTTATGGCCCCTAAAACTCCAAACTTCGGTCATGACAGGAACCAGCTTCAGCTAACCATCTGGCTGCTATAGTTAGCAGAGGAAACAGCACTGGTACCAGACAAAATGGCGCTGTACAGTGATCATCTAGCTAATGCGGAATAAGACATAGATTAAAGCAGGGTGCGTGTAGAAAACTCATATGAAAGACCAAAGAGAGCCTTTTGCGGGGACTCTCTCAAACCGGAATCTGACCTCTCGTGTCATATTACTATTACTCTTTTATCCATTTCTGGTAGCTTTAGCCCAACCTCCCTCATTTCCTTATCCATCTAACTTCTGATGACTTTTTTTTGTACTAAGGCAAAGGGATGCTAAGGAGCAAAGAATGTACCTCATCACTTGTGCTTGATTCTTCGTGGTAAACTTGCCATGTCCCTAGCCTTTTTCAGAAATCGAATTTCAGAAATATTTTAGTGCTGAATGAAATCTATGCATTTGAAATTTATATTTGACAGTTACAGTAAATCACCAGGATCATTCATCTCATATCATTGACGCTTCTAATTATTATGAACTGGTGAATTATCAACGTTGATGACATCATCAATATCAACCAAATGACAATCAACTGTTGATAGCATATGCTACTGCACACATTGAATCAACGTTGGATCAACTGAGATTTTCCTACTGGGAAGACACATATTGGTTTATACTAGGAACTAGTGTTTCCAAGATTTGTGCCAGTAATTAGAGAGTAGGATTTCCAAAAGGTTCATAATCATCATAAAGAAATTACAAGGGAATTATAATCATTCATTTTAATCATTATTGGAGAGCTGCTTGGGATGGCCCATGGAATATCTCACTTCAGATGCCCTGCAGGGCTCTTCAGCACTGAGATAAGCCAACCCAGACATTCATTATGTTGTGTGGGTGGACGTGTTGATGACTGTTGTCCCCATTAAGGGGACATTACGCCAGGCCTGCGGCAGAGTACCCATCCTCCAGGGTCTTCCCTGCTACATGGAGTCACCTACCAGATGAATGAGTGGCAGGGGTAGACACTAACTTTTTCAGCAATGGGCCATCCGGGCCCACAGCTTCAAGAATCTACGGGCCCGGACCTACATCCGTGGGCCCAACAAAATCATTTTCTTTTTTTCAAAGAAGGTTCCTGGTGATTTTCCCTTTCCAACGACATGTTATATGCCTATAATTATTAAAGCACATACTTCATAGATTTCTTTACCAAATTCTTGTGGGCCACCCGGGCCCATAGGAAGTTAATTTTGTGGAAAACCACGGGCCCGGGCCAAGAATTACGGGCCATTGGCTCCCGGGCCAGCGTTAGTGGCTACCCCTGAGTGGTCTGCAATCAGGACTGAACCACGTCCCTGGAAGTTTAGAAAGTGTGAATCATCCAAACGTCCTAGTCCCCCAAACGTTATGAGGATTTTAGTGTAGAGCAGGAATTAACAATTCTCACGGTTATTTCAGCACTAGATAACAGCCCCAAGCTGCAATTCAAACAACATGTTGGTGTGAACGAAAGATTATGATTATTATGACCATAAGACGTTGTTGGCATTCAGCATCAAATACCAAAACTGCAATGGATTAATCATCAGGACTTGTTGTGTTGTTTGTTTCTATATTGCATGTGTATTCCCACTGACCAGAAGATAGTATACTGCAGATAAATGAGAGCTCTTCCTAAAAACTAAAATGGTATATTTTACATTAATTTTACAAATTACTGTCAGTTATGTAGGCAACCACCCTTCTCGATGATAATAGCCGGAAGCATGGAATTTTCATTTACAAAAAGAAAAAAAACGGATAGACAGACTGGCTGTCTAGCCATAATCACGTCAGCCATATAAAGAAGATATTTGTCATCCTTACAACATGCCCGTTTCGCTGCATAGTGCATTTTGGTCTTTCAGCAGCAGTAGTGTTTTTATCACTACCATGTCAAATCAGGCCTGCCACAATCCTGGTTAAAACCTCATCTTGTTTTTGATGCATTGATCTGTTAGGGCACCAGGAGCTGACAGGTCTCCTAGACAAACACATGCATAGTTCATAGTGCTCAATGAATAGACAAGTTAGCTTTTTGTATTCCTGTGAACATGCCGGAGTAATGAGATATGAGTTGATAACAAAGCGCATGTCAAAGGTGTTTTCAGCCTTGGAACAAGCTCCAGGGCAGGATGGCGGGCAGAGTATAGGTAGCAACCCACTGGAGGCAGTTCAGATTAACCAATGGGAGATTCCTGTTATGTCAGCCAACATGCCGAGTAATTACTGTGTCTGCCTCCTAGTGGTCCCTACCAACACATCCAGACCGTTTTGTAAATACTCTGTATAGACGCTGATGGTGAGCGGCAGTAAACAACTGGGGGAAATGGTACTGATGTAGGCTTGATACGAGCAACATTGCTCTTACCGTCCACTGTAATAGTATATCTTTAACGTCCACAGTGTTGTATTTATAAGTAATCATACACTGTTCTCATTCTTGGAGATGCAATTTTCGGCGCAGAGGGAAACGATGGGTTCTAAAGTGATATATGATACATAAACGTTTGATATAATATAGTATATAATATTAAATCGAGTTTTAGAAACTGACATGCTTGTGTAGAGCTCTGTCTCTTGCCTCTTGTTTATCTGCTGTAACATATTTATATCATGATTTTTTTTCTGTACATTTTATTGGCAGAACGTAGGGGACGTTTTTGGTACCGGATGGCATTTGTTATCTGCGTTAACATTTTTTGGTATGGAATTTTGTTCCTGTTTTCTTTTTTGTTCTAAAAATATTCTTAAGCGCACTGTCTGCTTATTATGTCGAATACGGTATTGGGACATTATAACACTTTCATACTGTTCCAATAACGGTAGAAAATTATGCCCAAAAATGATTCTTCCAGATTGTGTAGGTGTCAGCAATTTTAAGATCTCGTGGAATAAAGTTCAATGAGATCTCATAGAAGCACTGCTATTACAGGTAGAATAATCTCTCATGACAGGATAATATCACCTTTGCGGCAGGTTCCGCACTGTAGGGGTGATATTGTATCCATGCTATACATAGAGCTCTGAGGAATGATATTCATTTAGGATGATATTCGCTTACAAATGGCGTAGAACAAGCAACTGCACATGTGTCAGACTGCCATTTGGCAGCCAGTAAGCCTTGCGGTGGCTTCCAATATTAATTATGATACCTGGTCTTTATTGCTTTATGCAAATTTCAGGGAGTTTAAGCTACTTCCCATGCTGCCTAAAAAGTGCCAACTGATCGCCGTGTTAAGGTAATCACCACGAGAGCGGCTGCTCATGCAGTTTTTCAAACAATTTTAGGGAGCCTGCAATTCGCATAAAACATAACATTGAATGTTACAGGCAAGGACCGGCCTTCCCGCCACAAACCAAAAGAACTCAGCTTCCAACACAAACCCCCTAACAAGCCCCAGGGTGGGGCTAGATAGTCTCAAAATTGCGAGATAGTCTCAAAATACTATGGTTTTGTGGTAACCTTGCAACCTTCAGGCTAGATAGTCTCAAAATTGCGACCCCCTTGATATAATGATAATTTTGGACAACATTTTTGGATAATATTTGGACATTAAAATTATCCTGCATTAGTATTCCGAACTAGCGGAATGCAGTGAGTCTACCCTGTGAGACAATTAGCTGAAGCTGGTTCCTTGCATTCCAAAATCGCCAGTTTTAGAGGTCATAACCTTTGGAATGAGGGGATAGTTGAATATTCCAATCTGGACAGGTGACATGAGAAATATTCAATTACCACTCATTCAAAGAGTTATGGTCCCTAATCTTGTCCACAAGCTTTGCCTAAGCGTGTTGCTGCGGAACAGAGGGAATACATTGATACAAGAAAATGGTGCCTTACACCGGTCATGTTGCTAATGCAGAATAGATAACATGGCGCTCGATTTCAGACCGGTAAGAAGAATATAGTGTTAGGTCCTCTCCCGCTCTCTACAAATAGGGCACCATGCGTGATATTCTATCCTAGAATAATTTTATATCAAGGGCCCCTGTATACTTGGGTATCCTGTTTGATCTTCTATCCCAGCATAAATTCTATATGATGGCTCAGACAGACCCGCAGCATTAGTAGTAATATTGGGGGGTTCATAAGGAAGGTAACACACCCAGTACCGTAAAACCTCACGTAGATCCTATTCTGGTTCTAGAGGCATGTACCAGGAGGCTCAGGTCTTTAATTAGATAAACTTACAGTAATGTGAATATTTGAAATTTCATAGAAATAGAGCATTAACACCTCTGTGGGTGACCAAATGTCAGTTAGTCAGAGTGCAATTATTGCATTGTCTCCCAATCATGCAGGCCCTCACTTCACACCTGAGACAATGGGGAGGTGATTAAGGTGATTAAGATAGGGGTGGGATGCCACCCACCAGTATTATAAGTCTTATCTATATCCATTGTTCCTAGGTGTGAACAGTGGCTGATAACATAATATTTTTTACCCACAATGCACTGCTCTGAAGTCAGGGGTCAGCTAGAAAATGGCAGCTCTCCTCCATATAAGCTGAACTCGCGTATAACCGTACCTAGACATTGGGCCGACCCTAAAAGCCGTACCAGCAATCTCATTATGGCAATTTTAGTTTTAGTACTGTAGTATTCATCTAGAAACTCTCGTATAAGCGTGAGGTTTTACGATACTGGTACCAATGTCCATTTCATGCCTTTACGAAGTCAGCCATCAATGTGTAAAGGTAGACGAATCTCATCACCATCAAGATTCAATTTCTGCCGTGGGGTAATATAGTCCCTAATGGAGAAGGTGTAGTGTGACTAAAGGAAACCTAATATTATATAGCTGTGGTACACCAAGTGCAGTAATGGTTATTTACATGACATTGTGTTTTTTTGATCAGATTAATGGTTGGATACGAGTCCCTTGTCTCCACTATTGGCGAGGTTGTTCGCACGCCAAAGTTCATGTTACCCGGTGAGGGGTTCCCCCTAGGTTCGCTGTCGCTAGGCTACAGCACGTTGCTTGTGTTCATTGGATACCGCTTTGTTCCTGCCAGAGCACCGCCCAGAGAGGTTGGCCAGCTCGCTGCTCGCTTGATTATTAGTATTATATTGGAAATTTTTTATTGAATTCCCAGCAATGCAACCTTGTAAGAGCTGTGCGTTCGTATACGATCATCGGAAAGCAGCGTGTCCTCAATGTGCCAAGCCAGCTCGTTCGACAGGGACGACAATTTTGGGCTTCGCAAGGCTGAGGAGCCGGGATCACCGGCTATGGACAGGGAACAGAATATCTCCATGCAAATCAAGCTGGCGGAGGAGAAACAGGCCATTTTACAGCATAAGTTGGACCTGACGGCTATGGAGGACAGGTTAGCGGCGATTAACATTGAGAATGCGAAACTAGATGTGGAGTTGGCTTCCAACCTGCAGTGACTCAACTACTCACACACCAAATTTGATTAGGCAGTGATGCTGTACAAAATACACTGATAATAATGGACCTGTAATGCACCCTCTCCCTGTTTCAATGGTGCACAGTGCTAGTGCACTGGACAATGTATTTGTAGTAATTTGAAGCTTAGTTTCTATTACTAATTACTTTAGAATTAGAAATTAAAAGCCAAGTCAATGAATCTCCTGAGGGATTGCAAGTATCACTTTAACACTGCAATCAATGGGAGAAAACAAGTGTGTGTATGTGTTAAATGTGCAAAATGCCCCATGTTAAATGATTTTTTCATACAGTTGTTTTGTATCAGAGAGAGAGAGGGTGCAGAATGAGGACATTAGGGACCTTTAGCAACCTGACATATCTCATTGAAAGCAAAGTAGTGTTACAGGCATAGGCTACGTCATCTCTAAATGGGCTGTGTAGACATTGCTACAGGTCCCTATTACCTCTCCATGCATCAACCATTCAGCAAGCCCGGTTAGCTCAGTCTGTAGAGCCTAGCACTGTAGATCTGAAGGTGGATAGGTTGAATCCCTAATGAGCTATGTTGGGAACAATAGGGACCTTTAGCAAACCTGATGTAGTTCATTAGACCCAGATGTAGACTACAATTTTGCCATTTCTACATCAGTGTTTAATTCTATCAATCTAATCATCAACCATTCAGCAAGCCGGGTTAGCTCAGTCTGTAGAGCCTAGCACTGTAGATCTGAAGGTGGATAGGTTGAATCCCTAGTGATCTTTTTTCTTAACATGAAGGAAATAATGGGAAAATCTACATGATGTACATCTAAGCTTAATATACACAGATGTAGCAGTGTTAAAAGTATGGGATATGTCTACGTTTAATTGGCTATGTTGGGTTTGCTAAAGGTCCCTCATGTGTATCCTGCTTCCCTCTTTGTCAATAGGGACCTAAAGGTCCCTAGTAACCACTCTATGTATACTTAATATATATTATAGTACAGTAACCACTGGTCACAGATCATGTACCTCTCCCAATACATCTCCCAGTAGGACAGTCGCTAGAGCACGGGACTATGGGTCTAAGGGTAGCGGGTTCAGTTCCCGGTCAGAACAAGCATATGTAACATTGTAAGTAGTCAAACGGAATGTATGTGGATATTTTTGTAAGAATATTTAGATAAATCCAAAGACATGTTCACTAGAACTATTCAGCTCCACTATTATGGGATTTAAACCCATGCACCCCTCTTTACCAAAATCCCGTGAGATGACGGGAAATTTTGCTCACAGAATCCCATGATATCACAGGAATAGAACCCAGGTTATTCCCGGGACTGACCCCAGTTCAACCTGTGTTATTCAGGAGGAATTCATGGGAATTTGTTTCCAGGGTATAGATACTTATAGAAAATATGTAGGTAGATTTCTAATCATAGTCTACCTGTGTCCATAATTTTTAAAGGGCAGTGATTCCTGTGTTTATTTTTAAAAGGGCCGTGTCGCATGTCAGATTTTACCCATGTAGGGGCACATAATAAGACAGCAAAGTCATGTAGAGTAGAGCAAGGCATAGCAAGACAGAGCAGAGCAATGTAAAGTATAGCAGGGCATAGCAAGGCAGAATAAGGCAGAGAAAAGTAATGTAGAGTAGAGCAAGGTAGACCTGAATTATGTTATATGAACAAAATAGAACAATGCAGAGCAAGAGAGAGCAGAGCATAAAGAGTACAGCAGGGCATAGCAACATGGTGAGGCATAGCAAGGTAATGTTGAGTAGAGTAAGGCAGAGCAAGACAGGGTAGGCAGAGCAGCGTAATGTAGAGTAGAGCAGGGCATGAAAGTCGTAAGTCATACACTGCCTAGTTGTAGAATGTGCCTGACTCGACTTTTGGATTGCATAAACACCCAGTAACAACAGTGCGACCTAATAATTGTGTCAATTTATGATTAATTGTATTAGAATATTGAGGTATTAGAATATTAGAATACTTTCTTTCTTTTTTTTCTTTTCCACATATAAGTGCTATCTCGCTTATTAATGGCACGCTACTGATTATAACAGTCGTAACCATATTTGATTATTTCATATTTGTGATTATGGGGAAGCATTGTCAGAGCAACAGACTGTAAAATCATCACTTTCGACTGCATGTCTCTTGGTAGCCATACTATTTAATCCACCATCAGTCAGTAGCTCGGCCACCCTCTTATAGGGTCTCTGGAGTCTGACTAGAGTGGATCCAGACACAAGAGCTGGACCATTCGACTGGCATGTTAAAACATGCCCTCAATATATTCGAAATTATCAGCATACATCATAAACATTGAAATAAGAATCAGCTAGTCCACATAATTGCAGACCTGTTGCGCTCTGTTTACACTGCTACCCCGCCCCCCCCGCCAACCTGGCACATATTTCATATTATTATTATGATTTTGTAACATGAGTTACTATCAAACTCATATATCTGTAAGCATAAACTGAATATAATGAATATATAGCAACAGCAGTTAGTGGTGGGTACTACCCCACATGTGTAGCCAATTGTTGGTCCGCAATTGTATACCTAGCGTTAGTATAGAGCATCTTTAGCTTAATTCCTGCGCTTTGAAAGATATGGTACTATGGTTGATTATTACTATTATAATTACTATTAAATACCATTGTCTAGGAGGTCCTTCCTTGACCTAGTCTCAACAAATGTTCGCCATGATTAAGAATATGTCTCATGAACATGAAAAATATGAGTGCTATTATCGACACTCGATCATGACTGTATTTCTTTCTAAAGCACTGGCTGAAATAATGTCACTGCCCTCTATTGCACCTGTTCTAGTCTTAAGAAAATGTATGCATCTTATATCCTTGACACATCTATTGCACACTATGTCTCACAACCGGCCCCACAGAGTGAAGTTTAAAATCAAAAAATGCCTGTAAAAGTCTCAGACTTTATGGACATGAAGGGCTTTAAGCTGGGACATGTAAATATCCGGAGCATGCTACATAAGATGGTCGGTGTAAGTAAGCTTGTACGCCTCTTTGACATAATGTGCATCAGCGAAAGTTGGTTAACTAATGATCTTCCGACCAGTAAGGTCTATGTCCCTGACTACCAAACCATACGTTTAGACAGGGTAGTAGACAAGGTTGGGGGCGGTCTAATATGTTACATAAAGGACACCCTTGCTGAATTTTGTACCACTATACCTGAGTTAAGTAAATCCAATAAGGATATAGAACTACAGGTTATAAATATAACACAGCCGAAACATAGGCTATTATCCATCATACACGTCTATAGACCACCTAATGGTATCTGTGCTCAGTGTATTAGGATGCTCATGGACGTCTGTAAGAGTCCTCAATTAGAGGGACGGGAGGTCTGGGTCCTAGGTGACATCAATGTAGATTTATTATCGCCCAGTGACTGGAAAACGAAACTCTACAATAAATGTATGGAAGGTCTCCCTTTGAACAACCTAATTTGTGAAATAACAAGACCCAATCCTAACCCCAACATGCCGGGGGGCACCTGCATCGATATTATGACCACTACATGCCCAATAGTATCCAACGCTGGCGTTCTACCGGTACTCCTCTCTGACCATCTAGCCACATTTGCAGTCAGAAAATTATATCATGTCAAACCCATCACGCGTTCCATAAGGGGACGGTCCTATAGACATTATAATAAGACTGACTTTGAAGACTACATTCTGAACATCGATTGGTCATCCTTTGTGAATGAGAGCAATGTTGACGTAAAGTGGTCCATCATGCTCTTACACATAAACGCCTATCTGGATGAGAAATGTCCGGTCAAAGATATGAAGTTCAAGGACCGCAATAAACCGTGGCTCAGTAATGACATCCTTGGTTTAATCTATGAACGTAATCAGGTCATGTACGAATATTGTCTCAATAAAGTACATAATAGACCCCTACTTCTCCGTGCCCAAGAGTTAAGAAACACAATTAACAAACACTGTGACCATGCCAAAAACCAATATTTTTATGACAAATTAGATGAATATTCAGAAAACCCAACCAAATTCTGGCGACAAATAAATATCTTACTAGGTAATATTGATCAAGCCAACCCTAAGCTAATATTCAACCATCACGAAACCAATGCTGAAGTACGAGGTGACGATGTGCCCGGTTATATAAATTCATTTTTCACTGGCATTGGCAGCAAATTATTTAATGGACTAGGGGATTCCCCTGAGGTAGCCAAGCAAATGCCTGCTTCATCAATACAAACAGACCCACTATCTCATGAAGATAGGGTCGCGTATGATGAGGTAATAAGCATTATCAGGGATATTAAAACTCACAAGTCCAGTGGGGTGGAACACATATCTTCCAGCGTATTAAAGGATGCCCTACTAATAATGGCACCACAACTAACTTCGCTAATAAATACATGCCTAGGAAAGGTAGCTTTCCCAATAGCATGGTCATGTGCCAAGGTTGTGCCTCTGCCCAAATCAGGTAACCTGCGGGAAATAGGCAACTGGCGTCCCATTTCATTACTGCCTGTCCCAAGCAAAATCATGGAGCGCATAGTTTATACCAGGGTCTATAACTGGTTGGAAAATAATAATAAAATTACACCTCACCAATATGGCTTCCGATCGTCCAGGGGGACGGCAGACGCGGTCTTCTCTGTAGTTAGTGACCTATTCAGGGCACGTGACAAGGGGGAGGCCGTGGCTGCCTGCTTCCTGGACGTGAGGAAGGCTTTTGATTCAATACACCATGGGGAACTACTTGCACGTCTGACCACCATGGGTATCCCCAAACTATACACCAATTGGCTGCATGCTTATCTCGAAAATCGTAGTCAGAGTGTAATATGTAATAACTCCCAATCTTCCAATATAAAGATACCCTTTGGCGTCCCACAGGGATCCATATTGGGCCCCCTCCTCTTCATTTGTTTTATTAACAGCCTGCCTACTATTACCAAGCACTGCTCCATGTCTATGTATGCTGACGATGTTGTATTTTATGTAAATCACAAATCATCCATAATCGCTGAGAACCTGTTACAATATGATGCCAACCGCATCTATAATTGGTTCAGTAAGAGTGGACTCTGTATTAATACTAACAAAACTGAAATTGTCATGTTCAATAGCAGTGATGATCACATTCCCACCATAAAGATGGGTGGTCATCCCTTAAATGTTAAAAATCACTATGAATATCTCGGAATTACTATTGACAATAAGTTGAACTTCAACAAAAGTGTTAACAAAACCATCAGTACTGCCTGTCATCGTATATATTTGCTCTGTAAAATTCGTAAAATGATGCCTCAGAAAACTGCTATCTTAATCTATAAACAAACTGTGTTACCTGTAATAGAATATTGTGGCTTCCTGTACAACGGTCTCACCTCCGCTTTACTTAAGAAACTCCAACATGTCCAAAACAGGGGTTTAAGAGCCTGTCTACTAACCAATATGAGGCACCCGGTTGCGGGGCTTCATGCCATATGTAATGTTGACTATATTGATGTTCGGTTTGATATACAACTCATGATGCTGGTGCATAGGTACCTATACTCAGAGGTCCTTTCTCCGGACAGAATGGGACTGTTACTCAAACCTAACGTAGCTAATAGAAGAGTGACCAGATCCGCTAATTCACTAGAGCTGATCTACCCACCCGACAACAAAATGAGCTTTAGGAAAAGTCCAATTTATCGTGCTGTTGATTTATGGAATAGTCTGCCACAAAGCTGTAGACTAACTGCCAATAAACAGTCCTTTAAAGCGAGTGCACTGAAGGTAATACGCCTCAGGAGTGAGACTAAACGCAACGGAGCGAGAAGATAAATTAACTGTCCTAGCATGTCATCAACCCACATGATTACACTGTCTCTCACTTTTAAGGATGGACCTAGTTCTGACGTACCAAGTACATCTAGTACACATCCACATCATATAATTAACCACCTTGTATAGCACCTGTTTAAGCAGTCATACTAGCCACCCTGTCATCACCTGGCTAACAGCCTGGAATAAGTTACCATGCTTAGCGATAAAACCTTCTCCATTTAAGGCCACCTGTGCCGCCATGTAACCCTTATCAAGGGTGTATAGTCTGTGTAAAGGAATGTCAAGGAAAATTTGGAAGTCTTGTTAAACTTCTGCATACATAATTAATAACGCACCTCATGGGGATCTAAGGATCTATCATATATTGTAATATTGTTGATTGCATAAGTCAATTGAATTTGTCATAATACTGTGTATTATTATCACGTTGTGACTACCGGTTATGTAACACTGGGAAAGTTCGCAACCTTTTGATTGTTTGTTGTATTTTGAAAGATCATTCTATGAATAAATACGCACTGCAAAATCAAAGCATTTTAATTTACAGTAACGCAGATCAGAGCAATATATCTAGAGTAGAGCAGGGCAGAGTAAGGCAGAGCAGAGTAATGTAGATCAGAACAAGGCAGGGCAGTGTTAGGCAGAGGAGGACAGAGTAAGGGAGAGCAGAGTCATGTAGAATAGAGCCAGGCAGAGTAAGGCAGGGCAAGGTAGAGAAAAGTAATGTAGAGTAGAGCAGGGCAAAACAAGGCAGAGTAAGGCAGGGCAGTGTAATGTACAGCAGGACAGAGCAAGGCAGAGCAGAGAAATGTAGAATAGAGCAAGGCAGAGTAAGACAGCCTCAAAGAATACTGATGAATTTTAGCCCAAACATAACGCTAACAATTTCAGGAATGGCCTATCTTTATATCAGGTTTGGCCTCTTGAGTGTCCTGTGTGTGCTTCCATTTAAAAAATGGGCTAAATCCAATATGGCCACCAAATTATCAGAATCTGGTCTCCCATAATGACAATATGATTCCTAGAATGATTTTAACCTTACCTATATCTACCCTAAATTGGGTACAAGGAATCCACCGGTGTCATTGGTATAATATTGCTAGGACAAGTGGCTGCTTAGCAACAACAGGTTTGCATAGCAAACTGGGCTTAGAAGCAAACATCTACAGCAAAATCCGAAGCAACTCGTGATTAATTTGATCTCAGAGGAGTTTTTATAACTACAAGCCTTTCACAACGCTTCATAATTCTTGAAAATATGTAATGAAAGGCTTAACGTTATGAAAGCCCCTCTATGAGAAATCAAATGCATAAGTAGATCTTATGAAGCACTATGCACCCCACTGTTGGCCGCCCTAGGGGGTGGCTTACTCACAGTCTACCTGTTTTATGCCACTGGCTATTCCGCACTAGCTGGATGTCCACTGTACAGCGCCATATTTGACTGGTCCCAGTCGACATTCTTTATGTTCCAATTACTAGCTTCAGCAAATCCTGTAGATGGGGGTGCTCAGACTCTGCTTGGAGAGTGGAACCAATGCATTCCCTGCATGGTAGGACACCTGAAAGTGAGGACTCTACCTCTACACCAAATCTACTAACTCTAGGAGACCTAACCAATGGCATGCTTATGAAGTGAATGATGAAGTAAATTACATGTAAACAGTGATATATAAGTATTAGCACACAGAATTAATGAATAACTGCTCCCCTTTTTCAAAGCCATTAACATAAATAAAGGAGATAGATGGTAGATTGTATGGGCACTACACATAGCCTGGGAGGGATTTGAACTTGGGTACTCTTGATGATGGGTCCAATGTGCTAACCACTGCACTATCCTGGACAGGTAACAAAACATAGTGCAGGTGTATACCATGCAGGGAATGCAGTGGTTCCACTCTCCAAGCAGAGCCTTAGCACCCCCATCTACATGATTTGATAGTTCAATGGGCTCTCACCCTGTGGCTCCACTGGTATCCCGCTAGTGAGGAATACTAGAGCCCTATATATAGGGGCACTGGGCCTTTAAAAGGACACTGAACTCCAACTTTCAAACTGCTCTTACTGCTTACAGAGATGAGATAATATTCTCCTGGTTTATTGCAATGGATTTCTAAGAGTCTCCTGTACTGTATTGCCTAATTATATTATACATTTTTGAAAAGCAATTTTCACCGAACGTTCCTAGTAATGATAAAGGATACAGTTGCAGTTAAATTAGCAGTTTTTGCAATATATTAAAGTAACATTATGTTGAGCACTTGACTCTTAGAAATTCTGTTGTGATGTATGTTTGTTATTTCAAAATGTTATAAAATGACTACACTAAAATCTCATCTGTCCCTCTCTCTTCCCACTGCATGGACAAATCTTCCTGTCCTTCTTTCTGCTGCATATCTCTTTCATGCAGTCATATCCTATATTTGCTATCAGACGTGCATATTTATTATTGCACTAAATAGCCTTTGCTGACTAATTAAATTTAATGGATTTAAATGTAATTTAAAGGACATAAATGATTCACAGACATACTACCTGCATTTGCATGTGCGCTGATGGTGACCATAAAACTAAAAGCATGTCTATTTCAAACAAAGCCTGATGCGTGTACATAAAGAGGGTGTTTATCTTTAATTGCTTTAGATGTGTGCTGGTAGCCTACGTTAGATGTTTGCTCTAGTCTCTGGATTAAAAATTAAAACATACATACGGGACCTATACTGCAATGGTCAGCTGATGTTTGTATCATGTCATAAATCACATAATATCCAGTGTTACCGAAATGACATCGGTACATCGGCTTTTGCCGATGTAGAATCGTAATGACCGATGTGAGGCTATCACACATCGGCCATGGCCCATGATCCTAGCTTTCCAGCAGTGCAAACATTTTTCAGATAGACCTAGTATAAGCAAACTTATGCCCATGTAACCATTTATTTAATTGATTTACATAATTCTCAGTACATTTTGACAGTTCTCATTAAAAGATCAACTATATTCATCAATATAAATTAGTATGAAATCCCCTATATGGCATTGATATCTACGCTAGTTTCATTTGGCCTGTGTGGAAGACAGATGGCCTGTGTAAGATCTCGCTACACAGGCCACATTGGCCTGTGTGCATAAAAAGTTTTCGGCAACACTGATATATATCTCATGTCGAGCAACGTTTTTCTGTATCGGGAGACAAACCATTACTACTGGTACTGGGGATTGGAATACTCTTCAAACCACTCCACATAAGTGGAAAGCAGCACGTTGGCTTGGAGTGTCCCTCACCACGACTATAGACTGCAATGATGAATGGGGCTTGGTATAGAGAGAAAGTCTCCATAGTCTGGTTAGGGAACAGTCTTCACTCAATACGACTAGAAAGGCTGGCAAATGTGACTAATAAAGGGGTATGAGGGCGACTAAGGGGAGGAGATAACTCAGGGCAGAAAGCGGTGTTTAGGGAACAAAAGGGCCAGGATATCAATCTAGAACCTTTGTATGTACCTTGATTGGTGGGTCTGTTATTTGTGGGGTTTTTTTTCTAGTTTTTTCTCATGCTATGCTATTCACTCTATTTGTATTGGACTACAGGCGCACAGAAGGGACCTTTCCATTAGGGAGGGGGCAGGCCTTCCAGAAGCGTTGGATAAGAAGAGAATCGTACACAAACCTTCATGTATGCATAGATAAGTAGTATTATTTGTGTGAAGCGGGGGCGACGCCAGTACACTATTCTGTAATGTAATGCTTTCACCATTTTCATTCTCACAATGGGACTATTCCGGGTTCTAATATCAAGCATTGTCAGTGGTTTCTTCTTTTTGCCACAAGTGGTGCTGGTGAGATTTAATCAGTTAGAGGTAGGGTCTGCTGGAATTGCAGCTGTTCCATGACGTTTTATTTAATGTGGATCTATAGGTAAACAACACTGCATCTAAAAAGGTGTAGAGGTGTATATACATGTACAATGTAGCTTGGGGGTCTACAGTTTAAATAGCTTATCGATAACCTTGTTCCGTGTACAACTGCATTTGATGTAGGGACTATAACCATTTATACAACACGTGTTGTTTTCATTTGAGAATGTTGTATATCTACAATTATACCACAGGGGGCACGAAGAACAAAGCATTTCACACCTCTTGTATACTGTAAACAGCTAGTGGCATAAAGTAGTTATAGGACTACTAGTAGTACCATTCGGTAGGGGTAAGGATCCTTCACTGTATTTCGTGTACAGATTGGTACACGTCCTATAGGCGTCTAGCCGGTTGCATTATCAACCAATGAGAAAATTCCCTGACCTTCACTGCGGAATTCTTAGGGTGCATTATGTAACAGCCTGTACCCATTGTGATTGTTGTATCAGTGCTTATCTCGCTGGTTACCAGATCAAGCAATGGTGCCCCCTACTAAGGAACCTGCAACATCGGTATAACTACTACGTAACTATCTCAAATATAACAAAGAACTTCCTACATGTGGACATAATACAGACTCTCTATCAAATCATATAAGAACCCTGGATAAGAACTCTATATATCCTTTATCCTCTTTTCAGTAGAGAGATAAGGCTAGTTCAATATCTAAATACTAGCTGACTATTGCTAGTAACATAATTATATGCCTACAGTGGATTACAGTATACATGGTGAACCATCAAACCAGACACCTGTGATTCAAGCCTATCGGGCGTCCTCTTGCCAGGACAGAGCCACACAGTAATACAGTGCACCAGTATTATGACACTCACCTGGGGGCCTGGTCAGTAGCTCTGACCCCTGGCCAAGTCCATAGCGCCTCCTATTGCCATTGGCAATGCCAGTCTCTGATGCTGTCCGTTCAGGTAGAGCTTGCTCCGTCTTGTCTCGAGCCACAGAAAACACCCTGTCACCGTGCGACATAACACGGGACGTGTATGGCAAGTCCCTAAGGCGCCGGACGTGACGTCATACAATTGGGAAATATGTCGAGGCGGTCACGTGAGCAGAAAGACGGTGGTCGTTCGGCGGCCACTAGATGGCGCCCCAGGCGCCTGTTACTGAAGGGGGTGTCTGTGTAAAGTAGACAGTCACTATGGTGTGGTTAATACAAAGTGTAGCACAAATTGGCGAGCAAGCCCCCAGGCCAGGTCTCCAGGCTGTAACGGTGTAGACTAGCTGCTAAGAGACCCATATAGGCCTCTTCAGCAGCCAAGGCATTCCACCCATGCCTTGATTGCAAGATGCAGTTATCTCGCTAAGATGTAATTTCTTTGGCTGCAAGAGATATAGTAAATTGTGCTTTTACAACACTCTTGATGATGTGTTATCCTGGATGTGTTATCTATTGGAAGATGGATGGCGATGAGGTTTTGCTGGTAGAGGAGCGTTGGGGGCGGTCAATGAAACGTGCCCTACTCATAGGGAACTTGAATAAGTTATAGATCAAAATCTGCCCTTTAAGAGAACAACTCGTATTTCAAAAGGCCCTAGTTTTTTTTAGACCATATTACTAGAAACCGACGTGTTTTGTCTTTGACCTTACATCGAGTAAGGTGCACTTCCTGAAAGCTGATGGGTTAACAGGTAAATCAGCTCTCAAAACTCCATTCCCATTTGTACTGTTATGAACTCAGAGGTCTCTGACACCTCCATGACAAAAACAAAGGCCGCAGTTACACCGACACAGGTGCACTCGCTCTTTTCCTGATGGACACAGCCATCATTGTCTGTAAAAAAAATTAAAAAAATGTTAGTCCATTTAGCTATGCAATTGCCTATATATAATAGTTTTGTGTGATCTATTAGGGGTCTATATGATATCAATAACATTGCAATTGAAAATCGTTTTCGATGGATCATGTCAGTTATCAGGAAGTTTACAACATCAGGTTCAGACAAGGAAGATTTCTACATGCATAACAAAACGCTAACTCTATGGTAGCGGGTCAACTCTGGAGGGATCTCCAGTACGGTAGGCAGGTGAGTATAGGGTAAGGCCTCCAGCACGTAGACCAGGCAGGAGGAGTAGCAGCAGAGAAAAAAAGAATGATAGACTACTGGAGGCCAGGACCAGGTGACTCTTATTATCTAGTGTGAAGTTAACCAAGAATGTAGCGCTGGAGTGGTTGAGCATGCTGCAGTAAGTGGGGCTTGAGGCTGACCTCCTCCAGGGCATGTAGATACAACCCTTGGCCATAACAGTGTACCCCTTCCCTGTTACCCCTACGCATCATAGTAGCACCTGCTCTATGCCTACGCTGCTCCAGGGTCTAAGATATATATCACTGTATCAGTGGTTAATCTTCTCCCACGTGTGGGAAATATGTGACGAATTTCAGGTCAGGATCTTTTTCTGACATAACCTACATAAAACCAATGTACCAGGAATATTCTGGCAATAGGAAATGTGTATTCACCTAGAATAATGTTGAATGAAAATCGTATGACTACTGTAACCCCCGGGAGGGGAGGGGGTATTTGTGTACTTACACTATGATTGTTTCCACATTGTATATACTATTAGGCTCATGGTTAGAAGTTATATCTGTAATATTTTAATGAAGTGCATATAAACGTGCTTATTCCTGACCAGAATATAATTCATAGATACAAGTATTTCGTCATTTGTGGCGCGATCTATGAAAAGGGCCCTCAGCACAGGGTGGATTAATTGCAATTGGGGCCCCTTTCCCCAGTGCATGTCACATTTGCATATTCTCAGTGTTTTATTCTATATCAAATACTACAGTACGATGACCACGATGGGTTCAAATGTTGCTACTGTATTGAATAACGGCTATGCTCGTATCACACAGGTGTTTGTTTACATTTGGACAGAGTTAAAAAGAACTTATCTGAGACCTTGGCACATCTACGCTCCGTAAATTCCCGCGTACTACCCGCGGGTTGTACGCGAACCAAACACAGCTTCCATTTGATACCAAACATGTCTATATAGGGTGCGGGTTATACGAGGGTTTTTATTATTATAGAACAGTACTAAAATATAAATTTTCAGATGTACACGAACCAAACACAGCTTTCATTTGATACCAAACATGCCTATATAGGGTGCGGGTTATACGAGGGTTTTTAGATCCAGAAACGGGTTATAGGACTCTCCTAAGTTGGGGGTGCGGGTTATACGCGAGATGCGGGTTATACGCGGGAATTTACGGTAGTATGAACGATTGCATTGCTAAAACATCATTACATTACTAGAATTTTCTAAAGCATGGTTCTATAGCAGCAGTAGGATGCAGGATTGTGTGAGTATTACAATGGAGCCTGTGCTTCAATGCTTCTCCCCCTCCTCCTGTGCTTAGAGGCTGGCTTTAGTCATATCCCATTTCAGCTCGTTGTCTGATGGTCACATGTCTGGTCACGTAGACAGCGGCAAGCCATGTTGTCTACCACGTGAGCACCTACCGCTCACAGCGCACAACACGACAAAGGCATCTTTTTCTGCAGTGTAATTTTAGCCTTTTTTCCCAAAAGTTTTTTGGTTCTGTATTTCATTTTTGTTTTTTATTGCTCTGTCACTAACAGCCAGGCCACTTAAAAGCCACATCCCTCCAACATGTCTGCTGATCCCAGCTGGTGATGTAATGGACCTGGCACACGCTATGCGCAGCGTGGTCAGCTGTCTCGGTAATGATAAGTCAACACATTGATAAATACGGTTTGGAAAGTTTATCCTGTGAAACTTTAAAAGACATGTATAGTACGGTATATGTGTAGTTTCATGATAAACAAATAAAGAGTAGGTTTTTAACATTAAACCTTTAAGTAGTATGTATGTCGTTTTTGGTTACCAACTTGTACCTTATAGACATAGTATAGTATAACAATAATGTATGAACAATAAGTATGAACCAGAATACATGAAATATATGTGTTATCATATTACTGTCCAGTGATGGGTGTTGATTGTATTAACACCCACTTATATCCAAGTTATAGGAGTGGGTGGGTGGGTTAAAGTTTATAAACCTAGCACTTGGAGATGAGACGACACGTGTGAAGTAGACGCTGAGTCGCCGGGGACCAGCGGTTGTAGTTCAATGATCCGCCCGTGGTGGCGGTAGTGGTACCGTTTTCCCGCCAGAGAGTCTTTGTATATATTTTAGTATTATCGGCTTTGGTTTTTGATCATTAAGCAGCAATTTATCAATTACTGATAATGATAAGTCAACACATTGATAAATACGGTTTGGAAAGTTTATCCTGTGAAACTTTAAAAGACATGTATAGTACGGTATATGTGTAGTTTCATGATAAACAAATAAAGAGTAGGTTTTTAACATTAAACCTTTAAGTAGTATGTATGTCGTTTTTGGTTACCAACTTGTACCTTATAGACATAGTATAGTATAACAATAATGTATGAACAATAAGTATGAACCAGAATACATGAAATATATGTGTTATCATATTACTGTCCAGTGGCAAATAGGGTAGTGAACTTGTTCGCTACACGTTGAGAGTGAGATGATGGGACATATGGTTTCATGCCTGCTACACTGGACCACGTCCCATGTTTGGCTATGTCCTTTTTGTCTGATCCTGCTTTAAAGGCGGCCTGGGATCCACCTCTTCTTAGTGAGTGACCGGAGAATGTCGGTCCATAAGGCACGTCCAGTTGGATTAGTACATCCCTGACTGCCGAGGTTAACACATTAGAAGTGAGGGGAGTTTTGTCACACAGTAAGAAGGCTGGTGACATTGGGTCGCCCGGGACAGTAGATTTATAGTAGTCCCAAGCTGCCGTAGGACATGCGGGAGAGTTTGGGATCCTTGGCAGTGCTAGCACTTCAGGTGTTGAGCCCAGTTTGATTGTCTTTGACGATCTAATGACCACTGTGAGACCAGCGGGGTTGGTAGTAATGTCACATCTGCGTAGTGTATGTGGGCCTAGCCACAGTGTCGCAGCTGGGGAGACTAGATTTGATGCTCGCAAGAATGAAAAGAAACCTACACACAAGGCTGCCTTTATGGGTGCACCTTTGATGTCGGTCCCCAGGTATTCACACACTTTGACTAGATCCTGGGGGGTCAAGGCTGGAGCCGGTATAGTGTTGTGAGGTTTTAAATTAATAGCACCTTTTGCGACTGATAGAGCTTCATGTGCGACTAGGGCTGAATTGTCGCCGCCTCGAGCTGCTATCCATAGTTTAGCACCTGATGTGTAATTTCGCCTCGATGCAGGTGAGGTCAAAGAGTTTGCCAAAAATTGTTGGAACATGGCAGAGTCCTGTATGGAGGGGGAAAGTATTGTGACATTGTAGTGGACTGCAAATGTCAGGTAATACTCCGCCTGGCGCCTCCTGTTGATGGCAGTCTGCTCAGATATTGACGCGTTATACGAGTGTGTAGCTTGATGGCCTAAGGGGCAATCTGAAAGTACACACGTTAAATTGGGTCAAACACTGGTAGTGGGTCTGCTGGCTGTACCTTCTCGAGACCCATTTCCTGTATGAGTTTGGCTGCTAGAAGGCGTTTTTCACTGATATGCTGGCGGCTGAGGGCATCTGCTAAGGGCAGGTCCTTGCCGTACTTGTGCTTTATAGTGATTGTATGGTCCTTATTTGCAGCATCTAGCCAGAGTTGGCGTGCACACGCTGCTAGGACTGGGTCATGTGTGCGTCCTGTAGATAGGGCCTGGCTGGAGGCCATGTTGTCAGTATGTACGACAATGTCGAGGCCTTTTGAGAGTGGTGGTGACAGCGTCCTATAAGCTATGATCAGATTCACTGCCTCTTTGTGGACAATGAGGGGGAACTTGTCGGTCTGATCCGGTGTGTACTCTAGAGAGTAACAGTGAGAGTTACTGTTTCCGCCGCCCCAGACCAGAGTGGAATCACACTCAATGTCGAAGGTAGTCTTGGGGGTGGTGAGGAAGTGTACACCGTTGGTGGTCCTAGCGTAGTTGAGGAACCAGGACACATCTAGAAGGAAGGCCTTGGTGATGAATGAGGGGGCGGAGAGGGTAGCTTTTCTGAGGGTCTCCAGTATTCTGAACATGAAGCGGCGAGCAGCTGGTATACACTTTGATACATGAAGTATCTTGCCAGCCAAAGATTGAATCTTGGTCTTGTGTGCGAACCTAGCTTTTGTCCAGAGTAAACACTCCTGTTCTATTTCCCGGAGCTTCGGGGTGGGAACAGTGAGGTTCATCTGATTTGTGTCGAATATGAAACCCAGCCACTCCATACGTTGTGCAGGGGGCTGACACTTCGCTGGGGACAGTTGAAGGCCCAGACGTTCAGTGAGCTGTAGAAAGTACCGGTAAGACTCCTCGGCCATGGCCTTGGTAGGGGCTAGGCCACAAAAATCGTCCAGGTACGAGAGGGACCAATGACCCTGTTTGCCGAGGAGGTATGTGACAGCATTTGTTGTCCTCTGACAGGCAGCTGAAGATAACCTCGCTCCGAAGGAGGGGCAGATATCTAGATAGTATTTATCCTGGAACTTGAAGCCCATGAGGGGAATGTCACTCACATCCGTGCGTAGCTGGCGGTAGGCGCGGGAGAGGTCCGCCTTCCAAAGCCAGCATCCGGTTCCGGTGAGCTTGACCTTAGTGGCAAGGTCGTCGACCGATGGGAGTGTATAGTGACAGTCCTTTCCTTCCAGGCAGTTTTTGGTGATGTTACCATTTACCCCAGTGCCATTGGGATAAGATAAATCGAGCACAACCCTTCTATCAGGAGAGTCCTTCTTCTTAGTTGTGAGAAGGGGGGAGGTGCAAGTCCAGGGAATGAATGGAGGAGCAGTAAACGGACCTAGTAGGGCGCCCATTGATAGCTCCTTGTCGATGAACTTATGTACCTGGGCGGGGTTCTTCGTGGCTGAGGAATGATTTTTATTCACTGGGGATGGGGGTTGTGTCCCAGTGAAACCCACCGGCCATCCGTACCTGAGGTATTTGAGTAAGTCTTTGTCGTGATAGTCACTGAGTAGTTCATCCCACTGGGGGAGGTTGAGAGCTGAGGGTAAGGTGACACGAGCAGACATGTGATTAGGGAGCCCAGTATTACTGACCGTTGAGTACAGCATTGCATGTTGAGGGAAACTAGTCCATTGGGAGGAGTCTAGGATCGGCCAGAACATTGCCCTGGTGGGAGCATACTGAAAGGGAGTTGGGCCCAGGGCTGGTTGGTCATGAAGTAACGGGTCACAATAATCATCAGAGTCATGGTCCAGTACATTGGTTTCTATATGTACCTGAGGGAGAAGCCTGTAATCAACATCCTGTTTATATGAACACCCTGGGAGTGGGGTGGCTGAGGGGCTCACCCCACTTGATGAGGACAGAGCCGAGACAGAGGGGCCAGTATACTGGTGGTGTGGGTTCTGTGTTAGCGCACATTGTACAGTCAGCTCGCTTGGGGGACCCAAGGGGGTCACGCTCACTGAAGGGAGCCCGGTGAGTGCTTCGGCTAAAAGAGGTGCACTGTGTCGACCTGAATGGGAACTAGTGGTATAACTCTGGTTGTCATCAATGGGGGTGAGTAGGCCGGGTGAGGCCGGCCTAGTTACGAAAGGGCTGGAACCTGGGGTTGGTCTTTATATTACACGCTGGAAGGGTGTGTAAATAAATGACCTGGAGGTTTGTACGGCACCAGGAGCAGTGGTGGCCATACTGTACGCCAGCATCGACATGTCCATCCTGCTTTAAACAACCTGCCACCGAGTTAAACTGCTCACAAGCCACATCCGTCCTGTTAGCTGAGCTAGTAGCGCGCCTCTTCTTGGATGGGCGTGGCACATTTTGGGGCTGGGAGTTAGCTGGGGGTGCGTTGTAGACTGAAGCAAACTGCATGGGATGCTGTTCCTGAGCCTGGAGAGCGGGCTGAGGCTTGGGAGCAGTGGGTGCCGGGCGTGGGGGCTTTGTAGAGAGACCTGAGGCAGCTGAGGATGCAGAGGCGGCTGCTGCTGCCTGGACGGCAGCGAGGTTGGGGTAGAGGCGACCAGACCTGACCCTGGACGTCTCAGACCTCATAGCGGCAATCTCAGGATCAATCCAGGACGGTCTTGATCTGTCAGCCCACTTGATATATCCTTCAGCGACGCCAGTGAACACCTCCTCTGACCAGCATCTCACCTGTTCCCACTGGTAGTCCTTCGCGTCATGGAGTACGTCGTGGAAGTGGGCGGCAATGCGAGGGCGGTCTAGAGGAGGGGTTCTCTCATCGGTAGCCATTTTATGCAAACCATACAGATACTCAGGGATCTCGAGAAGTGACAGGCCAGTCTTGACCCGGGTGGGACCGCGGGTCACAAAATCATGTGGGTGAGAGGGCCTACCTTTTATAGCTGAAATATGCTGGGCTGTATCAAGCAACGCCTGGACCTGGAGGCCCACGACGGGGTTGGTAGCCTGCTGCATGGAGACTGGTAGGAACTGAGCAGTAGGCGCATAGGCGGCGAGCTGATCCTGATGGGCGAGGGCGAGAGGGGCGCTGTCAACACGCTGTGACAGCGGGGGTTGTTCTTGGCTGTCATCGTCAACCTCGACGACAGCGGGGCTGTCATCGGGGCTCCCGGCGGCTGAGGTCCGGCGGGGCGGGTAAGGCTCGGCCGAGGCCCGGGCGGCAGAGGCCGTAGACCTAGTAGAGACCTTCCGACCAGCGGGCGGCCTAGTATCACTCGCCTTCTTAGTGGTGACAGCCTTGTCCTGAGCTGGAGGGTCGGGGAAGGCGCCTTTGAGCCTTGACAGTATCTCCGTGGACGTGTCGGAGACTGAGGTGACAGTAGTCTCCAGAGTGCCGAGACGTGACTCGAGAGAAAACACCTTGTCCGTAAGTTCTTTAGTTCCTAAACGCTTCTGAAGCACGACCGGGGGGGCCGCGGCGGCTTTAGGATGAGCTGCCCGGGGCATGATTGCAGCCGGGGAGGATTAACTACCTTAAATTAAAGAAATTAAAGTTTATAAACCTAGCACTTGGAGATGAGACGACACGTGTGAAGTAGACGCTGAGTCGCCGGGGACCAGCGGTTGTAGTTCAATGATCCGCCCGTGGTGGCGGTAGTGGTACCGTTTTCCCGCCAGAGAGTCTTTGTATATATTTTAGTATTATCGGCTTTGGTTTTTGATCATTAAGCAGCAATTTATCAATTACTGATAATTGGGTATGTTGCTACATTCTGCAAGTCTATTGGTCCATATGTAAACATGACCATTAAAGCTGATGTAGCATGAGGGTAAGACTATATATAATAAAGTCTATTTGTTTACAGTCCGGTAAACCTCATATTATCAAACATGTAAAAGATGCCCGCGATGTGCAATTTAGATACATTTCTCTGATAGATAACTGTCCTTTGGGGGAAGAAATAATTCAAACTGATGAAGTCCTTTTGAATGTACATCAGATCTCCATTGGTTGCAAAAACTTTGGAGAGGCTAATGAATCATATTCTTTCCTATAGAATCCACTACATTGTATAATATATCATTCATTCAGCCATTTACCCACAAATGTACCTCACAATCAAATTATGTCAAGATTTCCCAAATTTTCCTTGGAGGCCATACCCCAGATTAACTACAAATTACTCAGTGTGTCGCTTCTGACTCACGGTAACGCCCAGTATTTTGAACCTCATTTTATTAATATTCTGAACCTCATTTGATTAATATTCTAAACCTCATTTGAATGGGCTTTGCCAACAACCCCCCTCCTACCCAAAGTCAGGCTGCTCTCGACACTCCTGGTATATTCAATAATGATTATGTTGCCGTTATTATAAAAACTGCGCTTAAATCCTTTTGGTGATTATGATAATGATATGATGACATTTGCATCGCAATAAACTAGCAAGAATGTCGGCCTGATTGCAAACTCAACATGCTGTTTTCATCTAATACATGTCATGGAACGTGTCCTCCTGCCTTAATGAAACCCATTTACCCAGTTTGCAATTCCTGCAGATACCAAGGACGTGGTGGATGGAATTATCTGGAGGTTAACACCAAATTAAGGTCAATGCCTCTCTGGTGTAAGGTGATAAAACCAACTGCACTTGACCCCTATTTCCACCTGGTACCTGGAGATAACCTTCCTGGCATTACCGGGTATTTGTCGGTGGGGCCTGGGGGAAGGGGGCTTCATATTACCCCCACAAATGTCCGTGACCTGAACATGGGCCACACACATTTTCTTTCTTTTGAGGAAGTTGATTAAGTACGACGGAAAGAATTACAGAACAATCAATGCATTAATGGTATTCATTTAACGCCTGATTACTCCAACATTGGTGGGGTGGAGAGGGTCAATTTCCTGTGAAACGCCTGCCCTGGGTAGTGGTGGAATTAGGCTGTGACAGTGATGGGCTTGGTGGATCAGGGGGCTGGCAGGTGAGGGATACTGTAAACGTACATATTTTCGCTGGTACAAATTTTCGCGGATTTGCTTTAAAATACAATTTCGCTGGGATTTAAATTCGCTGATATTGAAATATTACAGTTATATAGCTATTTTGGATAAATTTTCGCTCTGCACATATTTTCGCGGATTTTAAAATCCGCGAAATCCGCGAAAATATGTACAGCGCGAAATAAAATACGTTTACAGTAGTATAGGGGATAGGTGCTCGGTGGATAGGGCTGGAAAGGTGGGTCTTCTGTTCATGTTGAGGGTTGGAGACCTCATGCTATAGTCATGTATATGGGGGCTCAGGGCTGAACATGATTGGATGGCTTAGAGCCAAATACGATATAACAGGATCAGGTGAGAGCTATGTACAAGCCCACATGCAGTTTCTAATTGAATTTGTAGACTGTTTTGTGACTGGAACCTTGGCAGAGTTTCACATAACTGCAGTCATGTTGGTAACCTGAGGAACATGTAGTTATATACAACAACGCCTACCTTGTCATTTTCCTCTGAGTGAGAAAATAGTCAATGGTTATTACAAGTGGCAGTACTCGGAGCACTCGTGTACGGTGGTGCAGAATGAAACCATGAATGTTTTAGCCGTTGATGCTTTGTTTCATGCCATCCACTACAAAAAACAAACAACAATCATGCCAAATTTACCTCAGAGTCCAAAGGTTCAAGCCACAAGGGCCAGCAAGATAATGAATTAAACTAACATGGTTCTGCCAATAATGTGGTTATGTTTTTAATTGTTTGTCGATCTTTGGTCTGTGGTAGTGTTTCAGTGTTAAACCCGTCGCTTCAAGTACAACGATCTCAAGTGTCACTTATTAGTCGGATCCTAAAATATATACCATTCATGTACCTCTGCCTTTTCCAGAGGTGTTCCAGGTCAATTGATTCATCAATTTCAGGGACTACTCGTAAATAGGTGAAATATCGCTCAGTATGTCATCGCGGTCAGTGAACCTACACACTGGCCTGTTCCGATTGCAGGAAGCCATGTATGAGCTGCTCATGACATATCACTACCAGAAACATCTTATAACTGCTCCTGTCACCAGGTTACAGGTAGTTTTAGGTTGCTTCTAGCTGACTAAACCATTTCCCATTTAGCAGTAGTAGGATCTTCTAACCGCCCACAATATCCTCTTTCATCATCCTACAACCAACCCCCTCCCTCCTTTCATACCCTCCCACATGGTCTTCAGGCTACCTTCTCCTCCTCCTTATACTACTCCTATACTGTTTCTCATGTCTGTGTGGAATGTAGAAGCAGAACCCATCTCATTTACTGCCATAGGTGCCGCTGCATTCATACAACCCCTAATGATCACAGAGATGATCTCTCTGAGCTGCTCTGAACAAACCCCAGCTACTCCACTCAGTCATGACGAGCCAAAGGGAGTCCATTGGGAGCCACATCAAACTGGGTGAGCAGCTCAAAGGAGGCCCTGTGAGAGTCTGTGCTTGCTTGAGTTCCTCTGGGAGTACTCCTTCTGTAGGACATGACAAGCTATGTAAAGGGCTGAGCAGGCATGTGAGGAGAAGGCTGATGACGAGCGACTGAGATGGGATATTATTCATGCATCCTGTACACAATTATAGTAGATATGATTGTAGATCTTCAAAGGATAGGCTTGGAGAGATTACAATGAGTGGCAAACTGCATCTTCCTACATATGTTTATTCATTTTGTAGTAATAACCATGTCACCAAAAGGTACCCCCCCTACCAAACTGCTGCTTAACCTGAGCTATTACCCTTAAATGTATTTCATACATTCTACGCATAATGGCACCTCGTGGCAAAAAGCTAACCCAGCTAACAAAATAACGTTATTTTACGTCAAAATAGCGTTTTAAATTTTACATAACGTTATGTCATACTAGAGAGCCTTAGAAAAACGTTGACATATAACGTTATATAACGTTATAAAATGGTGTATAACGTTATTTGTTTACTGGGATAAGCTGGTACATAAAACCATAGTACATGTATTTGTAGCTGGTATTTCATCAAGTCCATTTATTGGCATGCACCCTCAGCAAGCTGCCTCTCAAGTTGAGCAGTGCTCAAGTCTGCCTTCCCCTATAGCCATGAGCAACTCCCATGATTCTTCTTCTCCCAACCAATGGAGGGGGTAATTAGCAGGTAGCTGGTAGCTGGAAGGGATTTCCAACACAGGTAGCTATCTTGTCTGTCCTCTGCTTTATACTGCCTCACATGTACTGCCATCTACTTACTGATTGACCCTCTCTGACCTGTGGTATTGTTGGTTGGTGCCTGCAGCAGGCAGGTAATTTAGCTAACATGTGACCCGGTCACGTGTCAGGATCTCAGCTGCTCACTCAATCACTGCCTTAAACCATTATACTTATGCAGTACGTGTGCCACATAGCCGGGCCACCTGGGGCCTGTTTCTTGAGACATGTTTCTAGGAGCGTTATTTTCAGGTTTTAGTAGAGCGAAGTAAATATAGCCATAGGTAACGAAAAATAGCCTGTTGTCAAACCCGAAAAATTTCTATTTCTATTTTAGATATATTAACAGAAATATTAGTATAACGACTTCTGAAACAGAATTGCCAATTTTTCGGCTGTTAGTTACCTTCAAAGTTGTTTTTATCCAAAAGACTGAACTGGCAATTGTGAACGACAAGGTCAGTGGAACAAACCAAAGTGGAAAATCCAAAAGGAAAAAGGTGTCAGAATCATTGGCTCCTAGAAAAGAAACTGCTGAGACATCCATAAACGAGTCCAGTGGTATCATGGTCAGAACTGTGACTCCAGATATCTCCACACACGATGATGGTGTGCGCAGATCAAGCCGTACAAGGATTGTCAAAGGCAGTATTTCAAACTATATTGAATTCTAATTGAACACTTCCATGTGATGAATGGAATGACTTGTTTATCTTTGCACCTACCAGACTGATAACTAACTGGATTACATATGAGTCAATGCTACAGCTATCTATATTGACAGGGTTGGACTTATACGTAGCTACAAGATTCCTTTTATGCTATATTTGCATTCAAGAAGGTGCTATTAAATTGGTTTCATCTTGTTGACTAATATTATGAGTTTTGTTCTTCATAAATAAAAGTTTTTCTATATTCACAGTACAGACAGTTTGATTCAGATATCCTTGTTAGTATATTAGTTCCATGGAAATGCCATAACAAGGGTAGCATTTGGGGCGAGAAGTTGCCATATCAAGGGTAAGGGTTGTTATAGGTCCAGCCACACACCTGTATCAATATAAAATAGAGTGCCCCCCCCCCCCCGGGTTTTAGTCGTTGATGCTTTGTTTCATGCCATCCACTACAAAAAACAAACAACAATCATGCCAAATTTACCTCAGAGTCCAAAGGTTCAAGCCACAAGGGCCAGCGAGATAATGAATTAAACTAACATGGTTCTGCCAATAATGTGGTTATGTTTTTAATTGTTGGTCGATTTTTTGTCCGTGGTAGTGTTTCAGTGTTAAACCCGTGGCTTCAAGTACAACGATCTCAAGTGTCACTTATACGGATCCTAGAATATTTACCATTCATGTACCTCTGCCTTTTCCAGAGGTGTTCCAGGTCAATTGATTCATCAATTTCAGGGACTACTCGTAAATAGGTGAAATATCGTTCAGTATGTCATCGAGGTCAGTGAACCTACACACTGGCCTGTTCCGATTGCAGGAAGCCATGTATGAGCTGCTCATGACATATCACTACCAGAAACATCTTTTAACTGCTCCTGTCACCAGGTTACAGGTAGTTTTAGGTTGCTTCTAGCTGACTAAACCATTTCCCCTTTAGCAATAGTAGGATCTTCTAACCGCCCACAATGTCCTCTTTCATCCTCCTACAACCAACCCCCTCCCTCCTTTCATACCCTCCCACATGCTCTTCAGGCTACCTTCTCCTCATCCTTATACTACTCCTATACTGTTTCTCATGTCTGTGTGGAATGTAGAAGCAGAACCCATCTCATTTACTGCCATAGGTGCCGCTGCATTCATACAACCCCTAATGATCACAGAGATGATCTCTCTGAGCTGCTCTGAACAAACCCCAGCTACTCCACTCAGTCATGACGAGCCAAAGGGAGTCCATTGGGAGCCACATCAAACTGGGTGAGCAGCTCAAAGGAGGCCCTGTGAGAGTCTGTGCTTGATTGAGTTCCTCTGGGAGTACTCCTTCTGTAGGACATGACAAGCTATGTAAAGGGCTGAGCAGGCATATGAGGAGAAGGCTGATGACGAGCGACTGGGATGGGATATTATTCATGCATCCTGTACACAATTATAGTAGATATGATTGTAGATCTTCAAAGGATAGGCTTGGAGAGATTACAATGAGTGGCAAACTGCATCATCCTACATATGTTTAACATACTGTTTATACAGTTTGTAGTAATAACAATGTCACCAAAAGGTACCCCCTTCCCCACCAAACTATTTCTAAACCTGAGCTATTACCCTTAAATGTATTTCATACATTCTACGCATACGGCACCTGGTGGCAAAAAAGCTAAGCTGGTACATAAAACCATGGTATTTGTAGTTGGTATTTAATGAAGTCCATTTATTGGCATGCACCCTCAGCAAGCTGCCTCTCAGGTTGAGCAGTGCTCAAGTCTGCCTTCCCCTATAGCCATGAGCAACTCCCATGATTCTTCTCCTCCCAATAAATAACCAGCCAATGGGAAGTATTGGAGGCTTTATAGTACAGTAGATAAAGCAGTGATATGGACCAAGATTGGCACATCTGGCGGCAAGCATGCAAATTTGCATACAGGGGTCTTTTAATGTGCTGAATCGATTTCTAAGTGGAGACAGGAATTTTTAAAAGTGTTTCTACTTGAAAAATTACTTTGAAAATAAAAAGTAAGAAATACATATTTAATGAAGTGAAAAATCAGCATACATTTTAAGTGACTGTGAAAAGGTTGAATATAGACTGGAAATTACTTATATCCTTCCATGTTAACTATATGGAGGCTAAACTAGCAATATCTGATTATGTGCTTGCATATCAAAGTCTTAATTTGCATATTATAATTAGGTACAACTACCCGCTGAACCATGGTAGTGTAGTTCATTCCGGGAAAACAAATGTTATGCAAATAACCAATATAATACCTCTAAAAGTTTAATTAATGTATAACTCCTAAGAATTAGTGTAATTCTATGTTATGGTGATCTTCCTAATTATCATAATTTATGCAAAAATCACAACCTTGTTGAACACAGGAAACAATTGCAGGAAAACGACAGTTAATGGTAATTTATACATGTGCACCCCTTGCTTTTCAATGCCTGCTAATATTAATACATGATGCAGATGAAGCCCTACATTCATGCATAATTAACATAATTAATAGGTCTGAGTCATATCCCTACATAAAGGTAGGATTGATAAATAACAGGGTGAGGATTCTTACCCCTCCCAAAGTCTGAGGAGGGACTGGCGCCAGGTAGGGGATAACAGGGGAGGGTTATGATGGGCAGGAGGATGAATATGTAGGAGATGTGAGTGTATTGCAGAGTGATAGGCAAGGCAAATGAGAGGCAGATGAAGGGACAGCCAATGGAAGGGAATGGTAAGATGAGATAAACCTGGCCAGGGTGCAAAGAAGGAGAACAGGAGAGCCAGAAGAAGGGATGGCATGGACATGGTTATTACTAAGGGAATATAACATGAATAAGAAAGTACTATAGGGCTGGTTATCCATGGATAAGGCCTTCACTGAGTGATGTCGGAGAAGAGACAGGGGAGGCCAGGCAAGGGACAGGGAAGGTCGGCAAGGCACTGGGAATGTCAGATGAGAGACAGGGAAGGTCGGACACAAGACAGCGAAGGTCGGGAAAGGCACTGGGCATGTCAGATGAGAGACAGGGAAGGTCGGACACAAGACAGCGAAGGTCGGGAAAGGCACTGGGCATGTCAGATGAGAGACAGGGAAGGTCGGACACAAGACAGCGAAGGTCGGGAAAGGCACTGGGAATGTCAGATGAGAGACAGGGAAGGTCGGACACAAGACAGCGAAGGTCGGGAAAGGCACTGGGAATGTCGGGAAGGCACTCTGATACCAACATGGATCCACACTGGGGAGAAACCTCTCTTTAATCCATTCACTTGGATACAATCACTTTCCAATTGTGTAGATTCTGTATTTTACTATGCCATGTTATTGGCCACACTAACAGCTTTCCAGAACATTTAATCATCATTATATCATAATTACAAGTGGAGAAATTGATCAGAACATGAGGGGATGTGGAGGCAAGTGCTCACTATAGAAATACACAGGGGCACCTGTGAGAGATTGGCACCAGTATTGGTCCGATGTGGAAAAACACCCTCCTGGTGGGGAGGTTGGTGGTCTGTACAGGAACCCATTCCACCTCATCCTGAATAATATACTAACATATGGCACCCAAATGTGGCTCTTATACAGGGATTTAAAAAATATATAATTTTTTCATTTCTGAACCATTGCCGTGTTGTGTCTGTATGTTTGAGGCATTTTTTAAAATTTCCGTATGTGAAAAAGGCAGTCACCTGGCCCAATTGTAAAATTGTGCAGAAACCAGTCTGCATTCCAGAGAACCCCCTGGGACTTCCCTCTTTGACATCATAAAATATATAAACATACGGAGGTAGACTAGAGAGGGTCCGCATTCTGTTTTGGGTGATATTGAATGGAGTGGGGAGGACGGAGTATGGACAGGGGAGGTCAGGGTATGGACAGGAGAGGACGGGGTATGGACTGGAGAGGACGGGGTGTGGACAGGGAAGGTCAGGGTATGGACTGGAGAGGACGGGGCATGGACAGGGGAGGTCAGGGTATGGACTGGAGAGGACCGGGTGTGGACAGGGAAGATCAGGGTATGGACGGGAGAGGACGGGGCATGGACAGGGGGGCGTGAGAAGATGGTGTTCGATCTGAGGAGGTGGTGTTGGACGTGAGGAGGTGGTGTTGGACGTGAGGAGATGGTGTTGGACGTGAGGAGGTGGTGTTGGATGTCTTGATAACTTCTATTATGTATGAAGAGACTAGGTGCCGGGTTGGGTTAGTCCTGTGTATCATTCAAAACCACACAGGTGAAAAACCTTTTTTTACACATTTAAGTTTCTATATTTCAACACTACCTTATAATTCATAACGGGTACTTTTATTATAAAATACACTTATATACATTCAGAAGAGATGAAAATGATGAAATTATTTTTCCTGACATTCCCAGTGCCTTACCCGACCTTCCCTTACCCGACCTCCCCTCTCCAGTTCCCGACCTCCCCTCTCCATTCTTCGACCTCCCCTCTCCAGTCTTTGACCTCCCCTCTCCATTCCCCAACCTCCCCACTCCATTCCCCTACCTCACCACTCCATTCCCTGACCTGTTCTCAAGTCCAAAACCAGCATGCGGACCCTATCTACAACATACGGCCATTTTTTACCCCTTTTTTCACCGAAAACCTAGAGGAAGGTTCCTAGTCATTATGACGACCTAGGTCGTCATAATGACTAATGGAAAGTGCTCTGGAGAATGGTGTATGAATATAGCCTCTAATTAGTTCCCCTCCTAATGAGAGGCATCCCTTTCACATATTTGGTTTACTCTTGATTAACCCTTTAGGGCCGAGCATCGACTATAGTCGATGCCATGGCTGGCCGAGCATCGACTATAGTCGATGCCATGGCTGGCCGAGCATCGACTATAGTCATCATAACTCTATGGGAATCAGCAAAGGCTCGGCCTTAAAGGGTTAAACCAAGTAGCTGTACTTGTTATAGATAAGTTGTGTATGGGTGAGAATGATGGCCTTGAAGGTATAGAGACTACTCTGCTCCCTGTCACCAGTTTATATCTCATGACAGAAAATTTACTTCAATCCATTTCCTCTGGGTGGCAGAACATGACAGGGCATGTGCCATGTCCAACACCCAGATATACCCTAGGTTGTCACAATGACTACCCAATAGTGTTGAGAGTTGTCAGTACTGATGACTTTAGGTCTTCAAATTTACAATACCTAAAACAACAACCTTATGGTAGTCAGTCTGACTACCCAATCCATGTGACTACCTAAGGTCGTCGTTATGGCAACTTTGGTCTATATGGATCAGACATGACTACCTTAGGTCATCACAATGACGACCTAAGGTCGTCACCTTGACCACCTAAAGTTGTCAATTTTGGTATTGTCAAAATGACGACCCTGAGGTTTTCAGTGTTCATCATTTTCTCAATATATGCTGCTCCTAGAGGTGTCACATTCAGTGGAAAAATATGGACAGTATACAGAAACTACAGCTATCCACATATTATGTGGTGAAATGGAAAAACGCCATGATTATGTGACATACGGACCCCTCATGCATATGACTCATATGGGGGGGTCCATATTATGTGGTAAAACGGACTGCAGGAGAGGTTAGAATCAAAGATTGTGCCTCATTTTTGGGTAATCTAATAGAGGTATGTTGAGAATTATCCCCAATCTAAAGGCCTCATTCTACCTTTTGCTGGTCAACATGTGAAGAGTTTGGATGCAAAACGACATAAGCAGTGTAATGTGCCTATTTCTGACTAGTACTAGTCTGATGCATTTTTGATGCATTAATTATGCTAATCAGATAGGCATATAAACATTGCATGAGTTTTATAACCATTGAATGTATACTAGTACATCTAAATTAGGTTTGATATATATTATGGCTTATGCATTTGGGTCAGTAATGCTCTCAATTTTGCATAAATTATGCTAATTAGAAGTATTAATATATGATATAATGTCACTGATAGTGAATATACATAACAATATTCATATTAAGAGACAGTCAAAGAATTATTCTCAAAATTCAAATTGACTTAGCCTCCCATGGTTTGTCACATAGGCCTACCTAATTATAATATGCAAATGAGGTCATTAATATGCAAACAACCAATATAATCTATCGAATATTGCTTCCATGTGATTTTGATTCCATGTAATAGCTTTACAAAGCTATTTTGATTTGTTGTAACAGCCCTTAATGTTCTGTTAAAATGTATTGTTCTTTTTATTGGTATTAAAAAATTAATTTCTACTTTTTATTTTCAAAACGATTTTTTAAGTAGAAACATTTTTCAAAATTAATGTCTCCACTTAGAAATGGATTCAGCACATTGAGAAGGCCCTACAGGCCGACTTTCATGCTTGCCGCCGGAAGTGCCAATGTTTTTGCTATATCTACTGCACTATTATGAAATTTGTCACAGACAATGATGTGGGACCAAAAAGAGACCATTAAATGACATTTCAATTAAAGGGGTATCACCAAATTTAGATTACAGCCATTCATATCCCATTTTGCTTTCATTATGCTTTGAGTCATTGAGATAGAATCGTGCAAGGTGTTACCAATAATTGAGGTTATTGTGACATGATGCTAGCTTTCCTCTAGTTTAGACTATGTAGAACTCAGCTAATAAAAATACATTATTTTACGTAAAAAAACACGTTTTAAACTTTATATAACGTTTTGTCATATCAAATAAGAAGTCATAGAGAAACGCATAATTGTAACGTTGTATAACGTTTTACCCGGGGATAATTACCATTGTCCAAGGTGTATAACACTTATGCAGCTACCCACGCATATCCATATCTGACTTGGTATGTAATTGGTTTGTACGTCTTATACAGACAGACAGTTCCTTTTGCTCTCCCAGCCAACTGTGGTATAAATTGAAATAGACGTATAACATCAGAGCGTTTGGCTATTCATAAGTGAATACCCAACTGACTGGTATAAAGATATATAGAATAATGCCAGCTACAGCCAGCTTACTTCAGCCCTTTGTTCGCCAAGGACAGTAATACAGGAAAAGATCCTATGATGTGTTCAAACCTCAATGTGTGTCGCGTGTACTTACACTACTGATTAAACTAGGAAATGGGATTTGAACTAAATACAATCATTTTATAGCTCAGTACAACATCTCTAGTTTCCTCTTGCAATGTCTAGTCTGAGGGCATCAGTTATATATAGATCAACTGAAACAAACGACTTTGGCAGCACACGCTATGACTGATGAGAATTGCCGATTCCTTGTTCTTGTTCTGTTGATGAAGATTATATGCTTTCAAACTGGGGGTATAGACAAACGCAAGAGAGATTTCCATCAAATGGTCTATCTACAATCAGATTGTATTTATCAACCCTGTATATATGTCAAAAGCTTAGATTACCTCCTTGCTCATCCTGTCTCGTATTTCCAGTAAATTGTCTTTTCTATATTTTAGAATAGATATGACATACCAGCTTATATTTCAGTAACCTTGACTGCCACTGTCTTCTGTAATTAAGATAACATTGCAGCTTATAGATATCAGAAATCGGGGCTAGTTAGAAGGTGAAATAGCTCTGAGCTGAGAACACAGAGAACTCTAAAATAGAACATTTTTTTCTATGAACACCTTCAAAGAAGATTAGTAAGCAGATCAGTATTCAATCATATAAAGAACCCGGATTTTGACTTGCGTGACAGGAAATTTCAACAACATATAATATTATGTTATCGTCTTTATATCCAATATGAGACATTATACCTGGAAATTGTTTACCTACCAGCGTAATTCCATCTTCTATCCGGTGAAAATAATATAATGTACTATGCCTAGAGGTGCTGGAATGAAGGAGTTCTAGATAGTGTTTGTTAAAGCTAATGCTTTTAGACAAGGTAATTATGACAGAGAGATGTCAGGGGAGACACAGACACTGAAAAACTGCAGAACCCTCACCGGGACAGACACCTCGAGTCGGACACAATGGACACCAGGAATTTATATGATTTTCTCGTTGGAAAAAAGTTAAAGTTGTTCCCTGGCCCACAGCAAAAAGTCCAGGCCCATAGATTTCTGGAGCTACCGGCCCGGGTGTTTCACAGCTGAGAAAGTGAGTGTCTACCCCTGGGCCTAATACATAAGCCTACCTACTTGATTTAGGCCTACTGAATGAGTAGTCTATAGTGGTAGGGATAATTTTCTATAGGCCTAGATGTTGAAAATCATAAGCCTACATTTCTTCCAAGATTTTCCCAAATTCAAGAAAGATTTCCCCAAACTCCCCAAAATAGGCCCACCCCAAATAGGCTAGATTTTGGCTTATAGGACTAGGCCTATTTGTATTTTCTAATAAGCCTATCTCTTCGCGCATTTATGCGAATTTACCCTCCTTTACCGATCGCGCATTTATGCACAGATCTTGCCGATTTTTGGCCTATTTTGGATCATCTGTGGTTTGCCTAAATCTTGGTTAATACTCATGAATTTTTGTGATGGTGATGTATCACACATTGTCTCTGGATATCTGAAACAGTTTACCCCTGGGCTCATTATGAGATAAATGCTGGGTATCTCAACTTAGATGAGATTTTACATACTTTTGATGTGATCTGAGTAATATTTAAGGCCGAAATCATGCTAAAATGGCAATTAATACCATTTTTGGGGTGAAAAGTGGTTTTGGCCAATTTTTCATGCTGAAGAAGATGGTAACAAAGGTTTTGGGCTATTTTGATGCATTATGGCCCAAAAATCGGTTGCCATGGCAACCGATAGTCTCTAATTAGCTGCATTTAATGAGTTTCAGTTGCCATGGTAACAGAAAAGAACAAATTTGCCACGACAATTTTTCCACATAAAATCTAATAATTCCTTGGGAGAGTTAACATATGTAACTTATTTTTACTTAATATATTGATTTCTTTCCAAGATATTACAATTTGAAATTTGATAATATTTTCCAATTTAAACATCTGGACGCTAATTGATTAGGATTTATTTCCCTAATCAGCACACATAGGGAGATTTGGGACATCTCATTTTCCCTGTATTCAATACCGTTTATTTTGTCATAGATGTAGGGTTGATTCAGGTAAAGTGGGACATCAGGTAAAGTGGGACAATTAACATTAAGGCCATTTTTAGAGGTTATTTTCTTTCCTGAGTGTAAAATTTTATATTTTTCTTAGAAATATATGTTTTACCCCTCTGAACTGTACCCATCTCACCAAAGTTAAGAGGTAATCATACCTTCTTAATTTCAACATGATATGGGTGGAGAGCTTTTGCCGCTATAAATTCGGAAGTACATAAGAAATAGTACAATTACTTGTTAGTAGTGGTATTAAGAATGATAACATGATATTTTAAAATGTATGTATATATTAGATACATATACTGTTTCTTTACATCTTGATATTTTTTTATAAGTCAGATATTGAAATGAAGCACACTAAGACCTTAAATGCAAGTGTTCCACTTAACCTGAAGGTGTTAAAGCAGCAACTCGACCTCTTCAGACCTCTTCCAACTCTAGCATGAATTTAATATTTATAGGACCATCATTTGTTTTTCTTTAAGGCAGAGCAAAATAGCATAGCATATATAGACAGAGCTGCACGCTAAAGTGACTGAGTCAGTGGTTAGTGCACGAGCAGTGCTTGGGCCGTATTGCACGCTGGCCGTAGGCCTAGTGCAATACGGCCCAAGCACTGCAAGTGCACTAACCACTGACGAGGTCACTTTTAAGTGACGCTCTGTATTTATTTCAGGGTCTCTCGATGTAAAATAGATATGTAGTCTATGTTTCTTTACTTCCACGATGTTTCTTTACTTCCGCGGCGTTTGTTTACGTCCGTCGGCCGCCATTTTGAATTCCGCGCAAGTCACGTGACCTTTGGTAACCTAGAAACGCCATGGCGACCTCCATGGCGACCCTTGGGAACGTTGAATACGGGCACAGCATGCAGAACGGCTGAGGGTTATTTCACGCCCCTGTGGGGAACGGGCATCCCATTGCTTTAACCTTGACAGTCCGTATTCACCATTAAATAAAAGGCCTTTCTAAAGCATAATGGATGGGTGAAAATACAGATATTAATTCCTCTATGGTGGGAAGGAAAGCCATCTCTGCAGGGGCCAATGCCAATATGACCTCTTGTGGTCGAAGATGGAACTAAAATGGCTTAGTCATGTGTGGCATTACACTTAGATCAATCAGTACACACTTATGGTGGAGGTCTACAAACAAATAAATAGGGAAGTATATATAATGTATAATCTGCATGAATACACATGAAAACCCTTATGGTTGTGGATGGGAATAATGCTTTCAGGCATATGAATAGGAGCATAGTGAGAGGTAGTTCACCTCAAGCCCAATAGGAGGCAGCATTGAGTAGGCAATTAGCAGAGTGTTATGGTTATCCGGTTTACAGTTGGTTGACTGCTATTCTCACAGGAGGTATTTCACCTATTTTCATACAGAAAGAAGCACCCATATTATTTGTAAATCAACCTGTCCACATATGAGTCTGTGAAGATTGCTGACATGTTATTATCTAAAATTCGATGCTTGGAGCTCGAGTAGCTGCTTTAAGTAAAGTGGGACAGGCAGATTCAGGTTAAGTGGGACACTATATTGATCCCCTTTCTCAGAGTAGCATTAACCAATATGCCTATATTTTGATCTATAATGAGAAGAAATACCATAGGAAATATCATTACAATACTTAGTTGTGTAAATAATACCAAATTACTAAGTATAACAGCCCAAATAGGGCTTTGTTCGTGCTCCATATTGTGGTTTATCTAGTGACTTAGCTCATAATCAATATTTAGATGAGCGAACCATTGGCTTCCATCAGCAAACCATTGACTTCTATCATGATTTAGATAATTATCGTGAGATGTCTTACCTTTAATGATTTTTAATCATACATTATGATCATTTTAAGAATTTTTTAACCCCAACCTGTTTATGGTTATTGGCCTAGGTCTATCTTTTAATAATATCTATGGAGTTTTGCCATAGGAATTATGATGGCTTATGATGGTGAGGTTTTGCAGCATTCAACCATTCTACTAGGCTACAACATGTTATTTCTAGCAATTAGGATGAGCCAATTTAACAACAACAAAAAGTGGAGTTGAACTAGGGGAAGATGGGGGAATACGGGACACCTAAGGGTTTTCATGCAATTTCTGCCTTTCTGGTGACCATAAGCAAAATATTTTTTTACCTATTTTTTAAGCATTCCTCTTTTTTATTTAACTGTGTTGAAGAAAAATTTCTTCAAACTCCCTAAGGTACAATGCTTGTAGTTAATAATTTCAAAGATTTTGTGACCCATATTACCCCACGGTGGGGTAAAACGGATCGCCATTGTGGGGTAAGAAGGAACAGAATAGGAATCGTCAGTGAAAATGGCCAAATATCTTTCATGCATGGGTGGAATTCTTTGAATGAGAAGCCTTTGAGGTACCTTAACAAAATATATGATGATTTAAACTGTCCAAAATCATTATAAAGATACTTTGTTACCTCAATGAGTGCTATATGCCTATTCTTGTCGAGAGAATTTGTCAAAATATTAAACAATTAGCAAAATTTGGCAAAAATGGAGTGTTTACATCGTTTCCATGGTGACCAGGATGTCATGATATACCCAAAACTCTATCTATTAGATGGGGCTCCCTTATAGCTTTAATTCAAGCTATTATGTGACCATTTATGTTGAGATGCACACTAGAAACAACAAAAATTGTGAATTGTCCTTGATGTTCAAATTGACCCTGAATTTTTTTGTATTTTCATGCCGCCATTTTTGAAAATGGCCACCACGCAAGGCATGACCATATGCAAATTTAAAACATGAAAAAAATCTCACAAAGAACTAAGTTTATTTAGATATCTTGAAAAAAAGTAGTTTCTGCAAAGGCACTCTTTCATGTGGAAGTTTTAAATAAGATTAATAGCGTAACATTTTTGTAGAAAAAATATATACAAATTGCCATAGGGATCGCCTTTGACCCGTATTACCCCACCAAAAAATGAGGTTGGGGTAATACGGGACACCACACAAATAGTGGTGTCAATTCCTAGACACTTCACAGAAAATAACCAAACCATATTTAATTCTATAAGCTATTGGGTGTTTCATCCTTAGCACCTGAAACCAGAAAAAATATTATCATTTTGCTCAAACTAGGGGCTTACATAGATAATGATGTGTCTAATTATGCTTTGCTAATCAAGATGTCAGCCCTCAATATTCCAGGCATTCAATTTTCTTTTCCACATATAGGCCCTAATTCAAATAATAATTCCTCCAACAACATAATAAATGCTGCAATATATATGATCTGATGCCTACCTTTTATCATAAAACCAAAACTGAGTTCTTAGTGTTAGCCTACCTTTCAGTAAGAAATATCAGTCTGAAATGAGAGTGTCCCTTATTACCCCATGGCCCGTATTACCCCATCTTCCCCTACCTGTTGATAGGCCTATCTAGCTGGCTGCTCTTGTCCATGGACTATTAAAGGCCCCTAGATGCTGGGAAGTTCCCCCAAGATGCCACAGGGGAATAGGCCTATGACCCAGTGGGCACAAAATTCAGTTCAACGTTGAATAGACATTGCATCAACATTGAATCAACATTGACAACCATTTATCAATGTTGATTCAATGTTATGTGCCCACTGGGGAGCACCACAGCTAGCACATTTGATGCTGTATATGCCTACAAAGCCCAGTCTCGCCCCCTAGTAGCGGATATCAGAACTAATATAGGCCTAGCTTCACTTTGGCGCCTTCTGGCGGATTATAGTGATAACAAAACGGAGTCTGCTTGACAGTAGCATTTACCCACAGCTAATTAAGATCCTAAAATACTTCAATTCTGGTCACACTGGGATATCATTAGAGCTTCCTATATTGGGTGCACAGACGGAATGCAGTAGGGTGAGTTGCTGACCACTGTTTTCAAAGTAAAAATGGCTCTAGCAGTGGTTGAACTTTTCGTAGTGAGCGATAATAGAGGATTTTGTAATGCTGGAGTCATGACGGCTGTGTTGACATGGTCAACTTTGTGCCACGCCTCCACGGACCACGGTCCACAACCAAATGTTGACAGTGTTGTCCTAAGCGACCACTCCCTTGTTGTAATTTGGTACCCTGGTTTGGTACCTTCAAAGGCTTTAGAGTGCGATTAAACCTACCAGGTGTTGCCTATACCGTAGTGTACTGTGTAGGCCTAGGGCTAGGTCGGGGACAAGGGGGTACAGAGCGGGGTACAGAGGCCGGGTCCCCCCCCCCCCTCGGGTCGGAAAGTCGCCGAAATTAAGGGCCCCAGGTCACAAAGTCGCCTTTTTAGACCATTTATGCTATTGTCATACTTTTCCAAAAGTCGCCAGGTCGCTTATATTCCCGGGGGGGGCACTTCATATATTTTGTATACACAGGTGTGCGGCTGGGAAGGGCACTTTTTGAGCAAAATCCCCCTCACCAAGGGTCTGCTTTTCATCAAAATCCCCCTCACCAAGGGTCAATTTTCACCAAAATCCCCCTCACCAAGGGTCACTTTTCGGAGATTTCAACAAAATCCCCCCAAAAAGGGTCACTTTTTGCCAAAATTCTTTGCAACAAGGGTCACTTTTGACCAAAATTCTTACACCAAGGCCTACTCCTCGGGGAAAATTGCTAAAACCTAGGCACTTTTGTCCAAAATCCCCCTCAGCAAGGGTCACTTTTGACCAACATCTCCCTCACCAAGGGTCACTTCTGACCAAAATGCCCCTCACCAAGGGTAAGGGTTGTCAAAGGGCCAGCCGCACACCCGTGTCAAAAAAAAATTGAGTACCCCCCCCGGGCTTATATTAATGAACCAGGTCGCCAGGAAAACAGCCCAGGTCCCCAGGTCACTTTTGACCCATCTGGAGCCACACAAGGGACATTCAACTTTCTAGGGCTTGAAGGGGCCTCTACACTACCTCAGGCACTACTGCCACTAGTCTACAGTAACAGGGGCAGCGGAACCACGGGGGCCAGGGGGCCACGCCCCCCCCCCCCCCCCCAAACATTTTGCCCTATATAGGAAATTTGCTTTTGGTAACTATATCCCCAATGCATCACGCTATTAACTTACTAGCTGTGGGGGGACGGTATTTTTATGGCTAGGTGATAGAAAGGCCTGGTCGATGTAGACCTACTCTACTGTCACTGTCACAGTGTCAGGCCGGAATATCAGTAGGCCTATTTAATGATAATGCTAGTCCTTAATTAATATTAGCAAAGCCAAAGACTTATAATATACATCCGATCACCCTAGATTTTTTTTAGCATGTTACCGGAAACATGTCTCTTTTAAAAAAAAAAACTTAACCAATTCAATTCAATTTTCAATTTGTTTTTATTCACAACCTCATCAGAGGTAAAGGAATGAAGAAAAGAGGTCAGATTTAGCCGATAGTTACATTGGCATCACTGTACAAACAATATAGAGTATCATGTCGTATGGACATGTATGCAAGTATGAATCTACTTCTAGTAATAACATTTGCGTATAACCACCAGACTCTCCCCCCCCCCCCCTCCTCCCCCACATTAGGCTGTCTATGCAGCCCCCTCCCATCCGGGTTAAAATTGATCGCGGCCGACCTCTTTCAGTTTTATAGTTTTAGCTGACCCTGGCTGGCATTTTCCCTGTTTTTTAAAAGGTGCCAATTATGTTAGTTTCCCCTCTCCTCTTTCAAGCCTCAAGGACCGGGCTCAAGTCAAAGGGTCCAAAGTCCCTTCCCCTCTTCAGGAGTGCACTCTGGTTCGAGTGTTAACAGGTAGAACACCTGACATAAAAAGATAACAGATTCTACTAAGGGAGTGATTTTCTTTTAACAATTGAGTGGTGGTGGTGAGGGGTAAATTGGGCTCCAGTAAATGTCATGCCAATATTTTATCATTTGTTGCTTGCTTTGTTGATTAGTTTGTCATTGAAGTGTAATCATGGATGGGATCAGAAAGTCCTGGACATATCAATGTGTGGCGTGTTCCCAATGTATTTTATTCAGTATGGATCTCACTCTCATAGCAGCTGTTGGCTTGTTCCCATAGAACATTCAATATTCATACATTATTGAAACTTGAAGCATGTCCTACAGTGTAGCCTAGTCCTATGGGTTTATATATGGCAGTATATATATGGGACCCATTGTCCAGTGCAATACCCATACTCTACCTAAGAGAGTGATCATCTTTTCACGACAGGGGATCGAGGGGGTCCCTTAGCAGACATAATGTATGGTATGTTGACTTTCCGTTCATTGATAGGATAGATGCTGATGCTTTTATCACCATATCAGGAAAATACTTTTGGTTTGTCTGGGATTAAACTCAAATACACGCTAGGCATGAATGCTAACCACGATATTGCACATCTGTTTAACATTGAGATAACGTATTCACCACGAAATAAATTGAATGATATTCCCATTGTTTCTATAACGGGAAGTGGTCTTCTTGGGCGCAATGCAAAAGAAGAAGGGGGAAACATTCTTTGTGTCGTATTACACCAAAATCTCGGGGCTGTGCCTTTGAAATCGCACTCTGCCCTATGGTACTTCGCCAAATCCCCCCGATTCTACTAAATTTTTTGAGGGCCGCTAAATGCATTAATGTGCTATGCCTTAGTTTTGTCGTCACAGTGCATGAATGCAGACCTAGCGATTCTTCTCACGGTGACTGCAAGCATGCATCATGCCGACCCGTGGGATTGTATCCTCAGCCCAGGTACAGTATACTAGTAGTGCTTGAATGCACTGATGAGCTACTCACCAGGGCTGCATTTTATGCATCATGCCGACAAAGGTTAAAGTGCATTATTTAGAGCACTGTGCCGTCCATAAAGGGTTATCCAATGGCAAACTGTCCCATGTTCCCGCGGTGCAGGGTTTTGGGTCAAGATCTAACCTGCATGAAAGGGGATCCTCTGGTTACAATTCAGAGAATGTATCTGTTTCTAAACTCATCCCTTTATTTACAATATAAAGATAACTATTGCATTTATTGGAGTGGGCTATGTTCGCTGTAACGCTATGAAACTAGGTCAAGCCCACTCTTATATAGTCACCCTGTTTTTTTGTGCAGACATGTTTTGCCTGATCTGTTACAACTTGATGAAATATCCTGTGGACTATTTGAGCTATATCATTCTTTTGCAAAACACCTCAGGTATCTATATCTGTAAAAAGAAATGGGAAAAAAAGAAGTTAAATCACCTAAAATAAGAGATTTCTTTAAAAAACTGAAAAAAAACTCAGATTCTGCCAAAAAAAAGTGAATGTTGGGAGAATGTAATTTTCTACATGATTTCAGTATTGTACCATTTCAAGTATTGTTCTGTTGTATTCCCTACTAAAAATGGTGATAACTCATGTCCTTACTTTGATGAAAATACTTTGCATGAAAACAGTATTTTGATGTGAAGTTTGCATTTGCTTCGCGTATTTCTCATATCTGCGGTCGCGGATACTCCCAAGCTGGCCCCTGCAAATCGCAATATCGAGTCAATATCTCCGGATCTACTTCGTTTTCAGTGTTGCGACCTGTCCCATTGTCTTAACTTTCGAATTTTAGGCCGAAAACATGTTCTGGGGGGTGGAATGGTGGCTATTTGGACCAATTTGAGCAATTTTATCGATTCGAGGAGACGAGACGCAAACGAAATCCAACATGGCGGGCGTCAACTCGCATCGATATTTGACAATTTTCGGCGCGCCGAGGAGTGGATATTTCGCGAACTACTCCGTTTTGAAGGCTCAAACCTGTCCCATTGTCTTTATTTTCGAATTTTAGGCCGAAAACATGTGCTGGGGGGTTGAAATGATGAACATTTAGGTCATTTAGAGCATATTTATCGATTCGAATCGATGCGAGTTGGCGCTCGCCATGTTGGATTTCTACTGATCACGTGACCCCAGTCCTGACTTCTGATTGGTCGAGAGCTGAATTACGCCAGAGCCGCCGTCTTTGGCGGCAGGCGGCAAGCAAACTGGTATCGATTCGAATCGATAAATATGCTCTAAATGACCTAAATATTCATCATTTTAACCCCCCAGCACATGTTTTCGGCCTAGAATTCGAAAATAAAGACAATGGGACAGGTCTGAGCCTCCAAAACGAAGTATTTCATCACATATCGACTCCTCGGCGCGCCGAAAATTTTATTTCCTTGCCGCCTGCCGCCACAAAGACGTCGTCTCCTGCGTGATTTGCTTTTGACCAATCAGAAGTCAGGACTGAGGTCACATGACTTTGCGCCGCTACTAAAATGTATCAATTTGGCCGCTACTAAGATGTATCAATTTGCAGCCGCTACTAAAATGTATCAATTTGCAGCCGCTACTAAGATGTATCAATTTGCAGCCGCTACTAAGATGTATCAATTTGCAGGCTACTAAAATGTATCAATTCGCTGCCGCTACTAAAATGTATCAATTTGCTGCCGCTACTAAAATGTATCAATTTGCTGCCGCTACTAAAATGTATCAATTTGACCTAGGCTAGGCTATTGAAAACAAAGAGGGGGGGGGGGGCACCGGGACTATAATCAATTCTCTCAATGTAGGCCTACTAACTATAGCTTGGCCTATTTTATTTATAGCCCCCCTACCCTCGCTGAAGCCAAAAAAAAAAACACAAAAAAAAAATTATTATTTAGCACCTTTTCTGCCCGAGATCCTCTTTTATAGCACCTTTCCTCCCCAAATTCCTCTTTATTAGGACCTTTCCTGCCCCTAATCCTCTTTTATAAGGCTAGGCCTACTTTTAGCTTGAGGGGATACCGCTTTTGTCATTAGAAAGTCAAATGGATTATCTAATTTGAGTACAGTACGTTATTTCTCATTTCTGACAGCAGAATCGTAATCGCCAGAAGAAGCTACCCTAATTTCATATATTGGAAGTCATGTATAATCGAATTCCAGGTGGTAGGTGTAGGTGAGCAGGTGGCTGTGGGAAAGTAGGTGGCTGGGGGCGAGCAGGTGGCTGTGGGCGTCAGCGCCCGGCAGCGCGTAACCGCTGTTTTACGTCTCGGCCGAAAAAGCGAGTCGATCAGAGCGTCAGCAGCGACACCATCTTCGTTGCAGCTTCGCTTCGAGTTCGACGTGTCGGGTTGGCCGGGGGGGGGGGGCGGCGTGAGCTGCAGACGATGTTGCCTCCAAAACCGATTTTGCCCCCAAAACCGATTTTGAGCCCCAAAACGATTTGACCCGAAAACGATTTTGAAGTTCTCCTACCCTTCCGAAAATCGGGCCGATCGGAGCGTAAACAGCGAAGATATTTGCGATTTTCGTTTTGTCGGATTATATTGGTACTCCGTTTATCCCGTTCTCCCTTTCTCCCTTTCTCCGTTTATCCCGTTCTCCGTTTATCCCGTTCTCCGTTTATCCCGTTCTCCCTTTCCCCGTTTATACCTTTCCCCGTTTATCGTTTATCCCGTTATCCGTTTGTCGTTTATCACGTTCTCCGTTTATCGCGTTTGCCGTTTATCGCGTTCGCCGTTGATAGCGTTCTCTGTTTATCCCTTTCTCCATTTATCCCGTTCTCCGTTCATCCCGTTCTCCGTTCATCCCGTTCTCCGTTCATCCCCTTCTCCCTTTATCCCGTTCTCTCTTGATCCATTCATCCGCTTTCCGTTTGTCCCATTCTCCCTTTATCCCGCTCTCCCTTTCTCCGTTTATCCCGTTCTCTTCCTAAAATCTTCCTATATAAATTCAATTCCTATTGGGACTAGGCCTACTTTTAGCTTGAGGGGATAATAAAATCTTCCTACATAAATTCAATTCCTATTGGGACTAGGCCTACATTTTAGCTTGAGGGGATAATAAAATCTTCCTATATAAATTCAATTCCTATTGGGACTAGGCCTACTTTTAGCTTGAGGGGATAATAAAATCTTCCTATATAAATTCAATTCCTATTGGGACTAGGCCTACTTTTAGCTTGAGGGGATAATAAAATCTTCCTACATAAATTCAATTCCTATTGGGACTAGGCCTACTTTTAGCTTGAGGGGATAATAAAATCTTCCTACATAAATTCAATTCCTATTGGGACTAGGCCTACTTTTAGCTTGAGGGGATAATAAAATCTTCCTACATAAATTCAATTCCTATTGGGACTAGGCCTACTTTTAGCTTGAGGGGATAATAAAATCTTCCTACATAAATTCTATTCCTATTGGGACTAGGCCTACATTTTAGCTTGAGGGGATAATGAAATCTTCCTACATAAATTCTATTCCTATTGGGACTAGGCCTACATTTTAGCTTGAGGGGATAATAAAATCTTCCTACATAAATTCAATTCCTATTGGGACTAGGCCTACTTTTAGCTTGAGGGGATAATAAAATCTTCCTACATAAATTCAATTCCTATTGGGACTAGGCCTACTTTTAGCTTGAGGGGATAATAAAATCTTCCTACATAAATTCAATTCCTATTGGGACTAGGCCTACTTTTAGCTTGAGGGGATAATAAAATCTTCCTACATAAATTCTATTCCTATTGGGACTAGGCCTACTTTTAGCTTGAGGGGATAATAAAATCTTCCTACATAAATTCAATTCCTATTGCGACTAGGCCTACTTTTAGCTTGAGGGGATAATAAAATCTTCTTACATAAATTCAATTCCTATTGGGACTAGGCCTACATTTTAGCTTGAGGGGATAATAAAATCTTCCTACATAAATTCAATTCCTATTGCGACTAGGCCTACTTTTAGCTTGAGGGGATAATAAAATCTTCCTATATAAATTCAATTCCTATTGGGACTAGGCCTACTTTTAGCTTGAGGGGATAATAAAATCTTCCTACATAAATTCAATTCCTATTGGGACTAGGCCTACTTTTAGCTTGAGGGGATAATAAAATCTTCCTACATAAATTCAATTCCTATTGGGACTAGGCCTACTTTTTTAGGCCTACTTTTAGCTTGAGGGGATAATAAAAGTCTGAAAAAAGTCGAAAAAAGAGGATCCACTCTCGACGAGATTATTTATGTCCCGCGACATTCGACTAAGAACACTACATTTTAGCCCTCAAGCCCTTCCTTGTTTTGGATCAAAATTACAATTAGGAAAATTCCAAGATGGCTGCCAAGATGGCCACCAAAAACTCAAGATTGTCTGATTTCCTTGTGTGATACATGGATTTTAGGGTTATCTAGGGTGTAGAATCCATATTTTGGGTCAAAATCACAATTTGGAAAATTCCAAGATGGCTGCCAAGATGGCCGCCAAAAAGTCAAGGTTGTCTGATTTCCTTGTGTGATACATGGATTTCATGGTTATCTAGGGTGTAGAATCCATATTTTGGGTCAAAATTACAATTTGGAAAATTCCAAGATGGCTGCCAAGATGGCCGCCAAAAAGTCAAGATTGTTTGATTTCCTTGTGTGATACATGGATTTCATGGTTATCTAGGGTGTAGAATCCATATTTTGGGTCAAAATTACAATTTGGAAAATTCCAAGATGGCTGGCAAGATGGCCACCAAAAACTCATGATTGTCTGATTTCCTTGTGTGATACATGGATTTTAGGATTAACAAGGGTATAGAATCCAAATTTTGGGTCAAAATTACAATTTGGAAAATTCCAAGATGGCCGCCAAAAAGTCAAGATTGTCTGATTTCCTTGTGCGATACATGGATTTTAGGGTTATCTAGGGTGTAGAATCCATGTTTTGGGTCAAAATTACAATTTGGAAAATTCCAAGATGGCCGCCAAAAAGTCAGGATTGTTTGATTTCCTTGTGTGATACATGGATTTCATGGTTATCTGAGGTGTAGAATCCATATTTTGGATCAAAAATACAATTTGGAAAATTCCAAGATGGCTGCCAAGCTGGCCACCAAAAACTCATGATTGTCTGATTTCCTTGTGTGATACATGGATTTTAGGGTTATCTAGGGTGTAGAATCCATATTTTGGGTCAAAATTACTATTTGGAAAATTCCAAGATGGCCGCCAAAAAGTCAAGATTGTCTGATTTCCTTGTGCGATACATGGATTTTAGGGTTATCTAGGGTGTAGAATCCATGTTTTGGGTCAAAATTACAATTTGGAAAATTCCAAGATGGCCGCCAAAAAGTCAAGATTGTTTGATTTCCTTGTGTGATACATGGATTTCATGGTTATCTGAGGTGTAGAATCCATATTTTGGATCAAAAATACAATTTGGAAAATTCCAAGATGGCTGCCAAGCTGGCCACCAAAAACTCATGATTGTCTGATTTCCTTGTGTGATACATGGATTTTAGGGTTATCTAGGGTGTAGAATCCATATTTTGGGTCAAAATTACTATTTGGAAAATTCCAAGATGGCTGCCAACATGGCTGCCAAAAAGTCAAGATTGTCTGATTTCCTTGTGCGATACATGGATTTTAGGGTTATCTAGGGTGTAGAATCCATATTTTTGGTCAAAATTACAATTTGGAAAATTCCAAGATGGCCGCCAAAAACTTAAGATTGTCTGATTTCCTTGTGCGATACATGGATTTCATGGTTATCTAGCGTGTAGAATCCATATTTTGGATCAAAATTACAATTAGGAAAATTCCAAGAAGGCTGCCAAGATGGCCACCAAAAAGTCAAGATTGTCTGATTTCCTTGTGTGATACATGGATTTTAGGGTTATCTAGGGTGTAGAATCCATATTTTGGGTCAAAATTACAATAGCTCTCTAACAACATAGCCCACTCCTTTAGTTAACATTAGTGTTACTCTATAGTAGCTATAGTTTTAAACCACTATATATTTTCAGACATGTTCTGTTCTCAAGTAAGTTTGCACCCATCAGGTTTGAATTAAGACTCACATCGAGCTTGAGTCCATAGTGAGTAGCTTAGAACTAGACGGGGTACCGGTACCACTGTCGCTACAAATGGAATTAAGTAGTGGTCTTTTTTTATTAATATGTGAATATGGGGGTGTACCGTGGTAGTTTTTTTTTTTGTGTGTGTGTTTTTTTAGGGGAGGGGGGGGGCTGACCGTGTTATTAAGACGTGACCACTGTCTTAACCCTTTAAGGCCGACATGTGAGATTTGCCTGTTTCTTTCCATGCCGTGTTACTGATAGTAGTTGTCCCCATTTGTTTTGTTGATCAACTGATTGTGCATGTGTCACTGGCCGCATGAAAGGTGGAAACGTTGTTATATACCTTTATACAACAAGACTTCAGCCCCGGGTGGAGTCACGTCACAGCCACATCAAGTTCAAGTGCAAGTTCAAAAGTCTTTTATTGATTACCGAGACAAAAGTACATTCACAATACAATGATCTCCCTTCATATTCGGTCTCGGTAGGAGAGCTATGGCGTACATGGTTATGACCTCTTCTTTACAAGTTTAAGCTGCCCTCGAATACACACAGTATGGATAATAACACCGTGTACGCCCCTAATGGTCAAGATTAATTATAAGCTAAGGCTACTTATAATCAAGTGTCAGCTTTGCGGACACTTTTTAGATAAAAAGGGTGCGGGAGGGCGCCTTTTATTTTATTTTGTTTTCCTAATTTGTGGAGGTGCGGGAGGGCCTTTTTTCTTTTTTTTCTAGAACATTGATGATCTGTATGCGGAAATAAGCTTTAAAATGCCTTTTAAAATACGTTTCCACCCCAATTAACAGCTGAGATTCTTTTTTAGATGCGCCCATTTTTGCATTATTTCTTTTAATCAAAATATGAAAAAAAAGTGCAATGCGGACCTTTTTAGAGGATGCGCGCGGTATCCGCACTGCTGATAATCAACTTTATTTTAAGTGGCCTAATAAAACAGTGTCCAATGGATGGGTAATAAGCCTACGAGGAGACAGAGTAAGAGGGGAGGGGGTACATAGAGCAGGTAAGGTTTCTTTAATACAGGACGGGGGAGGTGCGTCCCAGTTTTAACATTAAGTGGAAACCAATTAGGCCGAACTCTAACCCGTAGTTGAGTATGTAGCTCAAAGGCTTAACAGCTCATACATGTATAATAAAACTTCTATTAGGCGGTGCTGGGACAGGTTTCACGGTTAAAATATAATACATTTATTAGTATAAATCAATTGTAGTTGATCAGACCTCCAATTACATTGAAAGTATGAGAAGTAAGAGTCTGTGTTTAATCTGAGCTTTAAAGGTAGGTTTGTTTGTTACCCATCTAAGGGCCGGATCGAGATCATTCCATTGAGATTGGGCTTGATACACGGGTTCCTTAAGCAGGGCGGCAGTTTTAGGCATTATCCTATATATAGAGAGAGGTGCTTCAGTTGTCCGGGTACCAGAGTAGGGTCTGATGGACTTTTCCATTGTATACCATGCGGTGACACAAGGTTAATTTTAAGTTTTATGATTCGCCCCTCTCCCATTTATAGGCCGTCCTCGGCACGCCTCCATCAGTTCCACACTTGGGTGCCTCCAGTGCAGGTGACTCCAGTACCACACGTGTTGGACACGTAGCTACCTGCCTCGCTCTCAGCACTCTACACCATGGAGGAGATTCCTCAACAGATGAAGGTCCTCCTGGACAGATTCGATAGCATACGAGGTGAGTTTCAACATGGAATTGCGCCTATGGGTTTATAGTGTTTTATGTGTGTATGGTCAGTGTGGTGTGGCTACAGGGTACAAAAAAGTGTAGTTACCGGGGTATACGAATTTAGATTATAACTTCCCTTCCCCCTGTCCGCCCGTTTGCCACGCCCCTGACGCCGTCGTCGATAGAAATCAATATGTAATAGATTACCAACCTACTTACCCTTTCATAACCATTGTCTATCTGTTTTAAACCACGGTATGCAATATAACCAAGATGTGAAGCCTCTGTCTTAGCCGTCCACCGTGGTTTAATGCTAATTAACACATCCTATTATGCTTGGCTGAACGTTGACCCCTTCCACATAACTCGCTTTGAAGGTCTATTATTACTAGTAAAATTAAGGTCAGTAAATTAACTACCTGGGGATCTGTATTAAGGACAGATCTGGGGTAAGCTGGGTGTGGCATGGGTGGCCGCAGTATGAACCACACCCCAGAGCACATGATGTACAGATGGAGGTGACTTAGTTAGGCAACATTTCAGTCTAAGTTAGTAAAGCTATGATCAAGTAAGAGCATTCTATTTGTTTGATCCTCAGGTTTCTTTCCCTCTTGTTTTAAACACCCACTGGTCCATATCTAACTGTATATTGTATATCATACATAAGTTTTATGGATCAAGTTTTTAAAGATGTGTTTATTGCCCAAAAACACATGTAGAAAAACGCATTTTACTGAACCAGTTTTATATGTCCACAGCCATATACACTTCCTGTTTTAATCGCAGGGAGTGCCGTGTCAGTAGTATACAGTGGGAATACATCACGTGTGTTCAGGGGGTTACTTGAAATAGAATATGGCGTATTGTATCGTCTTGCCTGAGTGACTACCTGGCGTGCTGTTGGGGCGCAACAGCTACATATATATATATATACTAACTCACCAGAGACCAGACCTGTATCAACCCGACCCTGACGTATACTCTAATGGCTGTCTCATGAGATCGGGCCCATGTAAGCGTCTTTGACCGGGTGCCATCTTTGACCGGGTGCCATCTTTGACCTCCTGACAGGGTGGGTAAAGTTATAGATGTATATGGAGATATAGCCACCGCCATTTTCTTTATTTTATCCCTTACATATCAAAGAAGAAATTTATTTTTCTAAAATCTTCTTTTTTATGGTGGCCGGTCAAAGATGGCACCCGCAAAGATGGCACCCAGTCAATGATGGCACCCGGTCAAAGACGTTCACAATGGCCCGATCTCATGAGACACAGTCTAATACAGATGTACATTGGGAGAGAAGTCAATGGGTTAGTGGTACATGTATTAGCCCGAATTGATTTCCTGCACACAGTTTATTGTGGATACATAGTGACAGCGACATATAGTAGGCCATAAATGGTGTATATCTCATTCAATATTAAGGGCGCAATATTGAAGGGGATGCGTCATTCAAATTATGTTTCCGGTAACCAAATACTACCAAGCAGAAGGGGGGGACAAGAATTTTTTCTGATTTCTTTTTTACAGAAAAAATGGAAATATTTACGTGTGTTTTTTTAATTATTATTATTTACAAAACGCAGATAAAAGAAATCTGCCCAACCTTATTTAGATTTCTCTTTTTCAACCTGTTACCAGAAACAAACTTTTATTAGTGTTTTGACCTCATACGCAGTATAACCTATGGGTCATTCCAAGTTATTTCAACAAATAGTCCCCGTATGACCTCCTCAGATCCCAATTATTTTCCACCTACATGAAGCTGTATGTAGTTCTGAAAATATTCCATTTTGAAGATGACACAAAATTGGGATTTTGCAGACTAAAGACAAAACCCCCTGATGTTCAATGGCCAATATCTCAGAAACTTACAGGAGTTGGATGGTATACTTTTGCATATATGTTCATGAACTATAGGTGGAAAATAATTGGGATCTGAGGAGGTCATGCGGGTAAAGTTCTTCAAATCTGTCTTATCTATATAACACGGACTGACCCCGATGGTAATAGGTGGTGCATAATACCAGTAGCCATTGTGTAGGATCTTTATGGTGGCCGCAGGAAGAGATGGTGCATGTCAATAATTCACCTGTGCCGTCATGGACTGGAGGTTATGAATGAGACACCGACGTCTACCATAGGAGATAAAGAGAGCCTTCGTCTACCTACATTGGCTGAAAAAGTCTCTTTATATGCTGACATATTTGAGTCTAGACTGGCTGGGCGTTTGGTTGTCAGATTTCTTTTTTAAGGTATACTGTACATTGTTTAGATAGACTATAGCTATTCTGCTGAGAGGGGGTGGGGTATATACACAGATCACTGCTTCCTCGTAGATATACCAGCATACCTATTAATAATCATAATCTATGACAGTTTGCATATTTTTTGTGTATTTATTTTAATACTAAATATATTTGCTAGAAAGAAAACTGCTTTGCGACCTTGGAAATTAAACTTATACTCATGCAAAGGAATATTAAAACCCTGATAAATAAAACCCATTATGGTGAACAACCGATGATTTTCTCTATACACATACTTAAATGTATCCTCCTGATCTATTCCCTAGGTAAGCCTAAGTCCGAGTTGACGATCCCTTTCTGGGACCTGGTCGTCCTGACGGCGTCAGACGAGGCACAGAAGGAGGCCTTTGAGTTACAGCTGGCAGATAAAGTACAGCGGGGTCAGCTCCCCACAGGAGTACCATACATAGTGTATGCAGACCCACCAGGCACCAGAGCAGGTGAGCTATGTTTTACCTATATAAGAAAAATGATAGTCATGTTTTACAACATGGAAATATTATTTGATGGCCACTTATTTTAATGACTTATATAATCAATCTAACTCTTATGATTATTAACACGCACATTGATTGTTATTTCTAGCATTTTTATTTCAAAGTGGATTGGTTTTTATGCTTTTTCGGTGGACTGTTTTTAAATTGCAGCTTATCCTGTTAATTGCTATGAGTTTGCGTGTAATCTTGAGTATATTGCTTTACTGTGTTAACTACTGAGTGTGCAAACTTAATACTCTATTTTGTCCATGTCATTCCATCAGGAATAAGAGTGGGTGAGTCATTTTGTGTGATATCCTTTTAATAAACAGGAGATTCACTATCTAATATTGAAGTAGTGAAGTCTGCAGGCTTTTAGACTTCCCGAACGTTACTGCCTTTACTACAGTTATAGCTTTATGTTACATTGGTACACCTGGTTATCTAGCTGTTCACTTTTGTTTGGTCTAAACATTATCTATCTAGTCTTGTCAATTTAACAATAGGTCGATCTTTAAGAATTATTCTATTTTTAACCAATTAGATTGAAATCTCTTAGATTGGAGCGATCCGTATCTAATGGCATCATTTGTCCACTTATTGGCCAGCAGTAATACATTTTAGAACTAAGTTCTCCATCTGTAGTAACCTTTAGAAAAGAGTTCACTTTGGAGGACTGTTTAGAAACAGCCTACAATACACTAGCAGTCTAATGAGTGAAGTTACATTAGTAATTGATTAGGAAGAATGATATAATCTTTTGTTAATGTTATAATGAATAACCCAAACAGTATAAGTAAAAGAGTGACATATTTTAAGTTTAAAAGATTAATACAGAACTAATAGATATCATAGTAGTTTTATATGTAACTAACAAGACGCTCTCGGTCTTCTGTCAGTCTCCAATGTGGTGTGTACAAACCTGTCATATCTTGGAGTGTGTCAAGTTCAAATCCACCTTCGGAATTCGGAATCGAGCTTGGCTACTCTTTTCGACTAATCACCAAGCTGTGAACATAACGTACCCAAATTACGGGAAGTCTGAGTTTTTATATTAAACTGTATTATATATATGGGCATATTACATAGTCGACCCTCATTTATAACGGTAACCACTAATAATCTTGGATCGCTGACTACTCCAGACAGAAGCCTTGTATGATCTGTCCTTTCCTGGCAATGCCCAGCTCCGAGGTAGTGAGGTCTGAGTATATTCCATATAGGAAGTATGTTCCAAAAAAGAAAGTAACTGGCATACATTTTTGTGTGAAACCATCTTCAACAACATTCCTGATGTTTTTTCTTTGTATTTAACGTAATAATTAGCCCAAGTCCTAGCCTAGAAATATTAAATTACTCAATTCACCACCAATGAAAGGGCCAATTTAAACTCTAACAATATATATATATATGTAATATGACGTAGTTGACTCAGGGAGCTTAGCTCCAAGAGTCTTACGCGACGCCTCTGTGAGACGGTTTTCAGGGGAAATTATATTTTTTCGAGAGAGAAAAGTATTTTGGATAACCATTTTTAATAACATAGCTCATAATTCTACATAATACTATATATGTTTCAATAGAAATATACAGGAAAGATGTATCTATTCAATGTAAATTCCTGCTTAGGAATTTTTTATGAGATATGAAAATTGCCCTCAGGTATCCGGGCCTGCAAAAATTAAGCCAGTCCTGCAAAATAACAGATTTACAGGACCGAATGTCCTGCATGGCGAAAAAGTTTTCACGGAGACTGCACATGCACACTACACATGCACCCTATACATGCACACTACACATACACACTACACATGTATACAGGCAGCCTCCCTGAGTCTTTTGTGATTAGGATCACACGCTAGATTTTTGTATAAGCCCTACGTTTGCTAGATATGGTATACATGGCTTAAACTACATGTACCGAGTATATAGGTGCATCATGCATATTGGGGAGTTTCGGAGGAGGGTATTACATACTAGATGCACCGGTTGTAGATCTATAATAGTCTGATAGTATGGATGAAATGTAATAATTGCAGGAGCCTGCACCTTTTTCTAAGCTCGGTAATAGATCTATACGATCACAGATTTATTACTTTATTTAGTAGCATGCAAATTTTCCCACGGGTGGTAATACACCCAATGAGTCTCCCATTGCAGACATTACAATCAATTATAGTTAAACTTTTTTGAGTTATGAGGATAGCTTGTGGCGGTGGTTGAGGATGGCCTGCTCAATTGGTTGGGTATGAGAACATGCACGTGGCATATTTGTAAAATGATATAAAAGGATAACTCTAATCTATATCCGGTCTGTTTAGTTTAGTAGAATATCAGAAACCAAATTCCACTCATAAAAAGGAACAATGCCATGTCTTATGTGCTGATCATGAGCTTTTTTTCTAACAAACAGGATTTAACGGTATTTTAACTATGTTAGAAGCTTAGCATCACACCATGCAAACTATCCGTCAGGAGTCTTTTTTTAATATCACCACTTCGATAATTGTGAACACCGGTCACATCGGGCTGGGAAGTAGCATGTGTTGTACCGGTTATGTAACACTAGACATTGATTTAGGCCAACCATTGGATATATGTATAGACTCGAAGCGCAGAGCCTTTACCAAGATCTGTTAGTGACCATAGACATGCACCTTAATCTGGCTGTCCTTTGCATGTAGACAGTAGAGGAGTGCATGGACGTTAGTGGAGGTTATTGGTACTGGTTATTGTTATAGTATACAATTTATCTTAAGGAATATTCATGTAAAGAATAGGTAAATTAACGCTTTAAAGCTTGTTGTGTCCACACAATATTGTCACTATTTTATATCCCTAGAAGAATGCTTATGTTATCACATTATTAAAGTACCCACATTACCCATACTTCTAGACTAACAAGTATAGTCAGACCCAAGTTACTGAATTTGTCTGCATGTGCTTTATAGCTTGCAATTTGGAGATTTTAGAGATTTATGAATGCAGCCCCTGCTATTCCTTACTGCTATTGACTATAGAACACCCTCTATAATGCTACATGTAATTCTATTTTTTGCTTGCTGACATCCCCTTAAAGTATTGAATGGTGTGGTGCTGATCAACAGCAGTATTGATTTGTCACAGCTACAACCATACAGCTGCTCTCCCTGGACACTGGTCTGCATCAAACCTATTGAGCTTATGTTGTGCTCCATCCCCATTATTAAGGATTATTACCAGTAAAACACACTAAACTAATAGAAATATTGAGGATACATCTCACTAGGAGAAAGTATTCTCCCAAAAGAAAATGTTGTCATATTGTTCATAGTAGTGATGTCTTAAAGCTGCCATACTACCTCAGATGTATAGATCTAGAGTTCACCTTCTGCATATCTATAAATAGTCTCCTTAGTGAGATGTTCTGATAGGATCTCGATCTATTTAGTGACCTTTAAACGTGCTAAATTCAGAGAAATAGATCAGGAAAAATAGAATGCTTCTAGCATTTTATCCAGCATTAATTACATCAACAGGGTAGCGCCATCTGTAGTGATACACCAGGTAATGGTATAGACTCTGTTGGTGATGATGTTTTTTGTCAACACTAAATAACACAATCCCACCAGAATGTAAATGATAGTTGGAATTAAAGTCTTGTATTGCACATTTTAAGAATCTCTTGCCAATATAAATGGCAGTTTAAAAGGAAAGGCTATACCCAATACTAAACCAACTAGTTGATTTTGATATGTTAGTCAGATTAGGGTGTTATTCCAGCTACCATATGGTGTAGAGGATAGCCAATAAAACACAATATTTCAATCATTGTATGTATATCATGTAGGAAAACAAATGTTAGGTGCAAAATTAAGCACAAATAGAAAAGTTGATATATACACAGAAGGACACTTTGAATACCTCTTTTCCATTTTCAGGATGTGGTGGGTCATCCATGTTTGTTATCACCAAGTTGGAGGAGCGGTTTGGTCGCGAGCAGCTGATCAAGTGGCGGGTACTGCTCCTGAATGCTGGCGGCATGAGTCAGCGCCTCCCCAGTGCCAGCGCCCTAGGAAAGATCTTTACAGCCCTGCCCATTAATGGCTTCCAGGTAACCCGTGTTCTGATAGAATCATGAGTTTCTAAGATGAATGAGATATCACTTTTACCATATGTGTTAACTTGCGTCTATTACCCATTCAATTTATGCCAAACATAATGGGCCTTATATAATTAAATCTGTACTAAAAATATTGTCAGCATAACATATCCATGATCCTGTGGAGATTTATTTAAAAAACAACAATACCAACCATTATTCATAACCTTAACATTCTCTTTACAACAAATGTATAATGTAATATTGTTTTCTGTGTCAGATGCTGGACCTAAAGTTGGCTCTGTACCTGCCCTTCCTGGAGCGCATGTCACCCGGCTATCTACATCCAGCCTCCGACTGTATCGAGGTCTTCGCCATGGACCCTGACGATGAGTGGAACTTCACTGAGCCTGGCATCACTGCCCTGGCACACCCTTCCACCCTAAAGATTGGCACAGGACATGGTGTGTATGTGCTGGAGGAACAGGAGAAAAAAGAAGGTCCTAGGAGGAAAACAGAGTTCAGAAAATGCCTGAAGGTGTTACAGAAGCCGAGCATCAAGTGGATGCGGGACGATGGAGCCGTTCTCATAGATGATGAAAAGAATGAGTTTGTGTATACAGACAGTCTCTTCTTCTTTGATCACGACATTGGTACGAAGCTTGGGGATTTCTATCGAAAGAACTCCCCGCTCAACTGTGAGATTGATTCCTATGGTGACTTCTTGCAACCTCTGGGACCAAATGCTTGCATAGACTATACTCTCAACACTGCCAATGTGAGCAAAGTTGAGCCTGGCCTTGTTAAAATGAGGCAAGATGTCTTTCATTTGTTAAAAGGTACACCTTTGCACATTGTAGGTTTGAATGCCTCCAAATTCTATCATTATGGTACTTTCGATGAGTATCTGTATCATATCACAGAGGATAAGACCATGGAAGCTGAGTTGAGCCTGAACCGCTTTGTGAACAGTCGTTTTACAGGCAGTGACAGGTACTCTGCCAACGGCGGCAATGAAAATGGTGAACCTGCAGCGAAGGACCTGAAAACAAGCTCCGAAGGCTGCATTATGCACTCGCTGCTCTCGAGCAGCTCACAGATTCCATTCAATAGTATCATTGAGTACTGTCACTGCTCGGTGCCACTAAAGCTGGGTAAGAAGTGTGTCATCAGCAACTGTCAGTACATAGATGGAAGCCTGCCTGTGGTTTCTGTCCCTGACAATACCTTCTTGCATACTGCCTCGGTTAACATTGACGACAAAACACGGTTTGTGACAGTCGTCTTCGATATTCACGACAACCTCAAAAAAGGTGCCGTGCTAGAGGATGCAGGGTCGCTGATTATGATGGGTAAGCCCCTGGGGGAGGTTCTCAGGAGGCTATCAGTGGACCTCAAGACTCAGGTGTTTCCAGGAAAGGCTGAGGGAGAGAAATGTTCCCTGTGGACAGCAAAGATGTTCCCTATGGCTCCAACCATGACAGCTTCCCTAGATGCTGCAATGGAGATGATTTCAAAGGTACACCAAGGGGAGGGAGGTTCTCCAGGCAGCAATGGTACATCAGGCTCTGTCCTCCTGTCTATGGCTGATGTCATGGTACAGAAGAATGTGGGCAGTATGTTGGACTTCAGAAATAAGCTCTGCACTGACATCAGTAATGGTTCATAATAGATCTCAGGGAGGCCTTGTTATCAAGACTTTTTATCTTTGTTATGTGTTTATGTAGGAAATTCTTTGGAATAAGCTATTAAAATACTGGTTATATTATAATATATGGGATGTTAGTACTGTACAAGTACATGTATGTTAGAATTATATGTCAAACGGGTGATATGTTATGGTATGGTAGCAGATAATGTGGGTGTTATCTCAATTAGGGATGTTCATGTTGGTGTAAACTGTATATTGATGGAGGTATTGGCCTAGTGAGATGTATACTAATTTACACTGGACAGATTGACCTGTTGTTGGTATTATATACATTGTGATAATTATAAGCTAAACAGATTGCAATGATATTTGATTGATATCCATATAAGTGCCTCTACATGGGTAAAAATCGACACGTGCGACACGGCGACACGGCCCTTTTAAAAAACGACACGGGCGACACGGCTCTTTTAAAAATCGACGGACACAGAAATATTTGAGATAAAAATCGACAGACACAGTAAAATTTGTGATAAAAATCGACGGACACAGTAAAGTTTGAGCTAAAAGTCGACAGACACAGCATTTATGCTATGGTGTGAGTGTGTATGTGAGGTGTAAAGATCGACACGGGCGACATGCCCCTTTTAAAAATCGACAGACATGGAAAAGATTAGTACAAGGTATGGGATAAAAATCGACACGACGACACGGCGCCCTTTTGCTAAAAATCGACACAGCGACACGGTCAATTATGTGGGTACCCATCTAGAGGCACATATAATATGGAATATATTTCTGGTTCTTAAGCCAATAACTATCTGTATCGCCTACCTTAAAAGTAATCCATTGCATGAAATACATGCCATCAATTTGTTAAAAACTGCAGTATGTATTCCGACAATATCGCTGTAGAAGTTGTTTGTGATATGGGGGTTAAATAGTAGCAAGCTAGACCTAGTGGTTTCTACCCATCTAGCAATGTCCACGCCATGACACATCTTTAATATAATGTACTATGTACATTACTAGTAGCCGTACAATATTTGGGCAAAACCTGAGGGTTTCCAATTTTGATTGCCAGTAATTTGTATACATCTATATAAGGGTCTATTATTCCCTTTTCGGTTGTGTCCTACAGTATAGTTTATTTACTCATCACCTTTAGCTGTACAATATTTGTACAGGCCCTTTAAGATGTACACGTTCATCGCTTTTACAAAAAGACATTTTATGAAAGATATGGTCAATGATTATTGAAAATAACACCGGTAAATGATATTCAAGGTGGTTTAGTAGTCAAGTCATGTCAGTCCATGGCATATTGAATTGGTCGGTCATATGATTAATGAGCTATATAATAAAAGAATACCATGAAAATAGAGAACCCGTGTTTCGTCTTTTTTTTGTATCACTATTTTCTACATCTGAAGACAGTAATGAGTGCTAAGTGCCCACTCAGATCACGTTGTGCAATTATGGGCATGTGATACTTCCTCTTCATTAAAACTGCATCGAAATTTACCATATTTCACTGGTAATTGTTACAGACTGTTGTGGTGTGTTGGTCTATAAGTCGAAAGTGGCTCCTTAATAACGTGTCAATCTGGTTAGCTATTTATTTTGAGGAAGAAAGTTGAAAGTGTATGATAATTGGGGTAGGAGTATATCTTATACGGTAAATTGAAATAATGTTCCTAGTCACATATTTATTACGTAATGTAACTATGTCAATAAAGGTGGATTTATGCTTCAAATGGCTTAGATGAATAGTTCTTTTTTATGTACTACCAATTGTGCCACGGTGGGATTCGAACCCATTGAAAGATTATCCAGGATTCCGGATCATTTTCTTTAGATATAAATTCGTCCAGGCCCAGTGTTGCCAGTAATGGGTCTGTAGTGCTCGAGGCTGAGAGAGAGAGAGGGCGCCACTAAAACATCCATTCTGAGTACATATCTATTAACCACCACTGGTGAGCAGCGGCTATTATGTACTGTTAATTTATGCAACTCGGGTTGAGTCATGATCAAGAATCAGCTAGGACAGTGATGCCTCAGGCTCTGCGAGAGATTTAAAGCATTATGCCTTCTGATCACTCCCTATGTTAGAGAATGGTTCGGCCTAGGCTCCGAGCCTATCCTCACTGGGGTGCCGCCTAGTGGGATATCGTAGAACTCATTTCTGGTATTTGGTACATGTACTATGCTTCCACCTAGCGTTATAACATTTATCCCCACTAGGTGGGGTGGCGGTGACTTTGGCTCCTAGTGAGTAGTATATCTCAATTGGCCTTTGAGGCTGGCATTGCTGAGTCTGGTTATGATCTCTACTCGAGATTATTTTTGGCAGTTATTGTTCATCTCATACTTTTCTCGATATTTAGTCAGAACCGTGATGCACAATTCACACGACCATATAAGTATGTTTCAAGGTTAACTATTGGCATAGACTTGTCGCTAATAACTTCAATGCAATAACGATGAAAGAGAGGCCACTCATTTTGACTTTCAGGTTGTTATAAGAAATACTAAATAATTATAAATGTATAAAGCTTAGATACTAATGAAAAAGTCTTATCATTGTGATCACTTACAATTAGAACATTTGAACCACACATTTTTTTTGTCAAGACGTCTTCATAAGACATTTTATTCAAATGCATAATTACATACCAAATAATTAGCACTCACATCAACTTACCTATAGAAACATTGAACAAAGCACAGGTTTACTCACATAAGGGCAAATGATCACAGAATCTGTTCAACAGAAGATATAAGCATTATATTTCAAACTTATAATAAAACAACAGAAGTACTTCTACGCCTTTCTTTGATTTCTCCTCCAAGACACTAATCATACTGAGACTGATCATACTGCAACTTTCTTGTATAAATGTTTAAACTTTATTGATTTTACTTGGATGGGAATTATTAAGATAATGTTTATATCAACACCAAGTACAGCATTCAAACTAGAGTGAAATATTACTTTACTCTTTTCGATGTATATGCCATTCCTAATGAATATCATAATGGGACTTCCTTTGTCAACGCTGGCAGAAATGTAAATGCCATTATTTGAGACCGCCTGAACCCTATTTGTATCTCCCCTTCTGTCTTTAACGGGCATATCTATACAGCCAAGTCTTCAAACAGCAATAATCACTATAATCGATCAATCCCGAATAATTATGTGGGCAAGATGGTACCCCCTGAGGAATGAATATCGGGCAAAGACCCCAGTTCATATGATTTGAAATACAAGTCATAATGCTTTGACCCCAGTTCATATCAATTGCAATACCAGTCATAATACGGTGACCCCTGTTTTGAGAGGAAAATAATTTAAAACAACAAAAATAACATTATTCAAAAAGTTGCTCTAAACCTAATTTTAGGTACGCATTTCCTTGTGTTTCCACGATAGACCCTCCTTAATTTCATAAGTCAGTTCTTGGACCTTGATCTGAACCACGTATCATACTAAAACTACACGAACTTGTGTTTGGGATTTAGTCTGGTAGAGCTCACAAATATCCTGCCATAGGCTTTCATACAGATGTAGTAAACTCTCGTTCAACCTTTATAATGTGTACTTCATCTTAATCTAGGACAATCTTAGATTATGAAGTCCCTTGCTATTCTTATCCATACAACATACACACTGAATCAATTTATATTGCCACTAAAATGTGACAAAGTCTGATGCCATAACAAAGATAGGTGCCTCTGTTGGCTGTTACACTCATAACAACAGAACCATTATTGTTTGAATTGGATGAAAGAAATAATGTACACAATAGACACATATGAATAAAGTGATGCATACCTATATGTACACCCCATGATGGGCAAATTACTATACATGACTTTATACACATAACTTAATGGCTAATTCACATTCACAAAACAGAGTCAATATCAAGTATACTCACATACAAGGCATTTACAAAATGAATCACTATAGATGGCAGTATATGACTTCTTTGGTACATCTAAAAATTCAATTCTCTATACTCGTATATAATAACATAGCAGCTTAAATTTTAGTCATTCATGATATATGTATCTGGATAAAGATGGAGACATTACTTCCATCACTTACAGCTAGGTTGCTCAAGTCGGTTCCGATAAGGACCAACTCCTCATATTTTAAACCTAGCTATATATTATAACTTTGTGCTAGCCACGAAGCCAAATGGCAATGTGGTCTATGAGGCTCCAAGTCAGTTAAATCTAATACTATATTGTTGATACTCTATACAACTAGAAGATTTGATTGGATGAGTAAAATATTTGAGCGAACATGGAGATGTGACTCAGTAGTTATGGCCTCAGATACACCTAGTATTATTGGTGGCTTTTTGGGGACATATCAATGCACATCTTCAGTACATAAGACAGACCCAAAATGGTGCAGGACTAATGGAACTTTGCAAACAAAGATGTCTACTATGAGAAAAACGCTTGGCGTAGTTTCTTCCGTGACTTTGAACTCTCTAGTATTTTGTTTTTCTCTTGGCCTTAGAATTCGTATCATTTTGTTTATTTTACCTGACATGAACTAAGCTGTCTTTTTTACCTTTGTTTTCCTTGTTACAGGTGTAAGGTCTGCACCAAAAGGCAAGGATTTCATAAGGTCCATTATTTCCTGTGCCCACCAAATGCTCCTTAACAATAGCTCCAGGTTGATTTTCACTGTTCTTGTATATACTTCTTCAACATGTCAGTACCATGGATGAGCTGCTTACTTAAAGCTTATATGGCCTCTTGCCCCAGTTTTCTCATGTTCCTACTGGAAGCCAAACAGGTTAATCATTTTCTTGAACACACCTTGTAATAGTTGTATGGTATTTTCATCAATCTATGTACACAATTCTATATGCAATATCCAATACTTCTTTTAAAGGCAATAAAATATGGATCCTCCACTTTATATCTTGACCCAGCTCGTTTCCCTCTCACATCATGAGTCGATCATTCTAAAATCTATATCATGTTCTGTGATTCTGCTGCCTAATGCCTAAAATATCTCTCAACTGATTGCACCTACATTCTGTATATGCAACCTGAACATAATAATATAACCACCATATTGTTCCTATAATAACTGTGGTACACAAATTGTGATCATAAAGACACTCACTACTTTCTTACCACCCTCCAGACACTCTACATGACACAATCATAAAAACTAGCACTCTCATATACTGACAATCATAACGGCTAGTACTCTTATATATTAACAGTCATAAAACCTAGTATTCTTACATGGTGACAATCATAAAACCTAGCATTTTTACATATTAACAATCATGAAACATAGCATTTGTACATGATTGTCATAAAACCGAGCATTCTTACATATTGACAATCATAACACCTAGCACTCTAGTGACATAATTATCGGCGGAGATCATAATAATGAAGGGAAAAAAGCAGTAGTGAATACGCAGGAAACCTACTTAAAAGAGGGGCGTGTCTGCCTCTCCCCTGATGGTGATGAGAGATAGGGAGCTTTACTTATACCAGCATACCATGCAAAATGGTAATTCTAAAGTGCCGACACGGCCACCCCTTCATCGTTATCCTTACCATCTCTCTAACCCAAGTGGGCGTGGCTTCTGGTGACTTCTCCAGGGTGTTCTTATACGTACTGTTAATACCACCGCGTGCGTTGAACAGTTGAAGTGTAGCGTGTGAAGATAGACGAGGACACAGAGTAATGAACAGTGACAAGCATGATCAAATAACAGTCCAGGACCATACATAACTGACAAAGCCGACCTTTACCCATAGAATTGACCATGTAGGTGAACTATACATACAGGTATATACCACACTGGTATCCCAAACCATAGTGATTGTAATAAGCTGATAAACTGCTATAATGAGTAGATATACTTTACCAACGGTTTATATCTCCAACATACTGTATTATGGAATAAGATATTTGACGATGGACAGTACACATGTTACAGTATGAAGGAAGTTTCTGCCAGCACGTCCACATGGGTGAGGTAGTATTTCAGCAATCCCTTCACAATATACTAGTACAGTCTGCAGACAATGTGCCTACAGTTTAACACCATACACTAGTGGCATCGTGAGAAGGATGCAAACTGCAGATTGGCAGGTTGTATATATATTGAAGACATGATAATGGCACGATAGCTTATGTTTACAGTATGTCAGTAGTAGTAACAGTACATACCGGTATAGTTTTATTAAGTGTCTGGTATGTTGGAAGTGTACAATATGTATGCCATGTGTGCCAGTATCCTGTACACTGTTGCCAGTATGTCTGTACTATCACGATGGTAGCATAAACCTTTACCTACATAAAATCACAAGTCTTCCTTGGTTCTACAGTTGTTGGGGTAATCCTCGTATTAGTTCACAGCATTTCCTCGAATAAAAAGAGCAAACCGTTTTGACAGGAAAATAATACCTCTCTTATGAATTTGAAATGACACACTATTGCCTTTGTTTTACTGAAAGAAACTATCATACATATCAATAGCTCTGATTCTACATGTTTTAGGGCTATGATTAGTATGAGGGAAATGAATTTCTTCGACTAAACATTATTCAATACACCACTAAAGTACTGCTAGTAGTACTTTAGTCGTAAAGTACCCTTGTCGTAAACATTTTGAGTTGAGATGTTATTGATATCACATTAAGACTTTTATATCGAACGGGTTATGTCTTTAGATTTTGAGGAAATACAGCGATTTGGTTGGCTTTGTCAGTTTGCATGTGCCCTTTACTTGAATTACAGTATTCCATTACAAACACATGTTAATTAGCGATGTGATGCCGTTTACATGACGTCAGAGCAATTCCCATTTAACCATATAATGTAACCTCATACACTTTACATCCATTCCATACGTGCATTATTACATCAGAATGATTCACGTGCCATCATATTTATCGTACCATTATTATAAAACTCACCATCATCATTATCATTATCATCGATTTTATACCATTCAGTTATTATCAACTCCATCATTATCTTCCAGGTTAACATGACTAAGAAGGACCTGCTTTCATCATGCGTGACTCTCGTTATTCTGTGTGGAGACGCTATGATCGCTGGTCGAGTTGGGTAGCGCTCGTTGTTTTTGGTTAGGGTTCTGCGCCCATGGCTGTTGGCTAGACCAAGTCAATGTGTACGCGTGTGGGTCCATAGTAAAGTAACTGCCCGGCATTTCCGGGATGTAGTCGTCATACTCGTAGCCGTCCTGGGTGGCTAGACTGAGCACGGACGGCGTGTGCGAGGTGTTCCCGGGGAACAGTTTGGTTTTCTGCAGCACTGGGCTGAGACCGTCCATGGAGGAGGGCGTGTGTGCCGTATCGTCAGTGTGGTTGTTCTCCGGGCTCTGCCCGTCAGGACGCTCCACGTGACGTAGCGGAAGTGCCTTTACGTCGGGCCGCCCATCACTAGACGGCGTGTGCAGCGACCTCCGTTCGGGTGTGGGCGGCGACGAGGTGGAGTGGAGGCCGCGGTGTTGCGGTGGGAGGTGCGAATAGCGACCTGCATGAGGGTCGTGCGGTGCATAGCGACCTCCGGGGTGGTCCTGCACACGCTTACCAGAGTCTCGGCCCTCGACGGGCGGCCGCGTTTCCGGGGGTGAAACCTGGGGTCGCTCGTCGGAGTCAGGACTGCGCAGCCCCATGGGGGTGTCCTCGATGCCGCTGTCCCGGAAACGCTTGTTGTTGTACGAGTCCATGGGGATGGACTCCGGGGCCGCGGGGTGGCGGCGGCGGTGTGGGTCGTAGCTGCCTCTGTGCTGTCGGTGTTCTGTCGGCGGCGGTTCTCGTGCCGGCGAATAGAACGGACTGGGCGCAGTGGGACTCCTGGGGCTGGTCGGACTGAGGTCCTCCTCGTCCGCCAGAGGCACGCCGTCGCGCCCGGTCCTTTCCACGGCCTTCTTAAAGCTCTGGTTACGTGGATCCCGAATGCTACCTGCGAGTGACGACTCTGGCGACCTCGAGCGGAGAGACGCCGGCCGGCAGTACCCTGACTCGCCAACAGGGGGACTGGCAGTGCCCCCTGGTGACGACCGGCGGTGGTGCCGGTGGTGCCGCCTGTAGTCGTCGTCTCTATGCGCCTGTAGCATCTTGGGGTCGTGCACAAAGTCGCCGCCATTGGCAGAATACGGGCTCTGCACCGGGGCTACATACACCCCGCTCTGCGCATGCGACGAAGCTGACCCGGGTCGTCCGGAGGTTCCGCTTCCGGCGTCAAGATTGAACGCCACCTCGCGGCCTCCCGTCGGCGAGCGGACCCGCCCGCCGCCCCCCGCCGCCGCTCCGACGCTCACCCCATGCGGCATGACGTACTCCCTACGTCCCTTAGCGTCTTGTACGTCGGGGGCGAAGGTGACGTTGTTGCTTCCTGCGGTGGGGCTGTGCGCGCCGTGCGTGGGGCTCGGGAGGCTGTGACTGTGACTCGGGCTATTCGGCATGCTACCGTTAGGGGTGAGCAGCGCCTGCTGCTTCTTCGTCTTCTTGTGCCGCTTGCTGATGCGGTAGTGACAGGCAAAGGCGATCGTCGCCAAGATGATAACGAAACAGAGGCCCACGCCGACGATGGTCACCGTGCTCTCCCAGGAGGTAGTCGACGTTCTCCCGCCGTCACCCGTCACCCCTGTACCATTAGCGACTGCAAACAGAGGAGGAATTATGAGATTACAGAGAGGCGTCTAGCAGATTCAGAGTGGATAGAATTTATCCACTGGCCACGGGAGCCTCACACAGCTGGTGACCAGTGATGGTGGTGGAAGGGGGCAGGGGCAGTTTGTAGTAATATGATACATCCTGATCAGATACCACCACTAACCTTACACCTTCTAACTGTGCCTGCAAACCCAAAATATTTGAATGCCTGATTGAATTGATGTTATTCTCTAATAAGCATGACATGCATGTCATGTGCTTCACATAGGTACTTTATTTATGATTCAACTCCTACCAGAAGCCAGTATATAAGAAATGTTTGATACAATGTTATCATGTTATCAATTTTTGTATTACTGCTTCTAGAAGGAGTTGAGGCTTAATTAAACTACCTCTGTGGAACACAGAACATGAATAATATATCTATTTTAGAATTTCATCAAATTAATGAAGCCTTTTATCATATTTGATTGTGAGGCATACACTTTTCTTACACACAACAGCTGTCATCTATCAAGTGTCAGGGCATGATGGCTGCTTGACCATAATAGTCTGTCATCACCTATGTTTCTGTGCCTTATCTAAACAGCCAATTAGTGGCCGCTGCCGAGGGTACCCCCCTGGTCGCCTCTCCCAAATCTGCTAGACGCCTCACTGATTAGTTAAAGGGTAGATATAGAGTATCCATGTCATACTAGAATATCTTCTTCTTTTTTTCAGCGCTCAATAGGAATCAGAGTGTAACATTGTATACAAAGTAAGAGAAGTAAAAGAATCCAAAAGAGGTGATTGGAATAAGCAACCCCGTTATGCAATAGCCCATGCTTTAATTACATCTAATTACAAGTTGGCTTCTCTGAGGTAGCCCCTTAAATAGCCCGGCAATGTTGCCCCTCTTTCAATGATGAAGGGATGTAGCGTTCTCCAGACATTGGGGACATCGACAAGACACATAGACGCCTTCTTTCAATATTTTGTATTATCATTACTCATTTGACATCTACGAATCAGATTACATCATCATCAGATCGTGAGCGCCAGACTGCAAACGCCTTTACATAGTATGGAAGCCACCAACAGCCTAAGATATCAGAATTTATGAGCCACCAAGCCCCAGCCCATGAATATCTGACAAGGCGACGGGCATATTATTCTAACTTTATTATGCCCCAAATCAGCACCCTTGAAATAAACCTCATCCATAAACTGTTATTCAGAAAATAGACCGTTGCATACAACGCACAGGAGACAACCATTTCGAGGATAACGATGCTTACTTTTATTGAATAGTAAAGTTGTTATTTAACACCATATAGAACATAGCATTCCATCCTAGTACATACTACGACAACTCATTACTTATCCCACTCACTGATTCCCATACATGGCTATGATCTATTTGCAATGTAATCACATAACTTACATGGCGTGTTTTCAGAAGGTCGGACAATTATATATATAAATCATCCAAGATATGAAAAGTGGTAATCACAAGTGATCAGAAAATACAAATATATAAGGTGCACTTTTATAAATAGTGAGCCAATTGACCTATTGCTCACTGACTTTGCCCTCATCCCTTCTTTATACCTGTACGCGATAGAGGCATAGTCAAAGAGCTACTTACCCACTCTTTTGTAGTTAGCTACGAAGGTCTCCTTGTTAGAGTAAAAGTTGGGGTCGTAGGGCGACATGAGCTCCAGGAGGAGCACGTTACCGGAGGAGCGCACTGTGGAGGGCTTCTGTCCCCCAAACTGCTGTACCAGCAGGTTGTTCATGTGGGACTCTCCATCTCGTACCTGTTGGAGGAGGAAGAGGGTGGGGTTTAGTGGTGTATGGCGCCAGCCATGTAGTGTGACTTGAGTGACTTGAATGTGAGGGATGCTTGATTAACAAAGAAAGCTATTTGATGTATTATTTCCCATCTATATATTGAAAAACGTATAGCAACGTTATTCATTTGGAGTCGTTGACCAGAATCATCCATGATAGTAACATTTAAACCATCTCTTGTATACTGTATACAGCTAGTGGCATATAAGGCTCTTTCACTGTACACTATGTCGCGTACAGATTGGTACACGTCCTAGAACTACTACGTAAACTGAAATCGGAGAGGTTTTCCATTATCAAAAGTCAGTACATCACCCAATCCTGTATGAAACCCTCCCGGGAAACCCTCCCATCCAACCACCTATTGACCCCATTTGTAAATGAGTTGCTCACCTTGACCCACGTCATCTTGTTGTTGGGGTCTAGATCGAACAGCCCAAACTCGAGCTGAATGACGTAGCCGCGGGGGGCCCTGACCAGCCAGGTAGATGACCCCCTGCAGCGATCTGTGGTACCGACGATCTTACCGCGTGGTACCGACAGTACACAGCCGCACACACAGGCCGGGTCGGGGGTGTACACCTCCGGTGGGTCCACCGTCACAGCGTCTGTCAACGTCAATGTTAAGCATTAGTGTATTGTTAACAGAATCATATCATGTGTAATGCATGCATCGGAGGGTATGGTGAATCAAAGGGGGCAATTTGGAGTGAGGCAATTTGGAATTGATGCTGGATATTTATCATCACGTTTCTGTTTGCATGTTTTTTAATTATGTTTTATCAATTAACCGCGAATTGCTGTCTTCATTTGGGTCTAGAGGGCCTCGAGAGGTCTTTTAGGTCCCTTAGTTTAAGCTGACGGTTAAACTTTTTTCTAACAATATAGGATTCCTATTGATAGGGAGGTTCAACGTGGAAATACAGAGATACACACATTCTCGTACAATGTCAGGGGATTAAGAGCACTTCCGGTATTTCAAAATTGGATAGGGACTTGGACACACCCAACGCAGTAGGGGTTGTCTGCTATGGACTTGATTTTATCTCAAATGACAAACACTTGATGTGAAAAAAAGAAGAAAAGGGGACTTTACATGAAACAGGATTCTTTGCGGACGAGGATATAAAATGATGACTAACAAGAGGGGGATTAAAAATATATACCATGGGCAAAATACATTTATATAGTGTGATTATATTGGATACTGGTAACTGTCTTTCGTGTTGCTAGTGTAGAGGCCGACAGATATAACTATAACTAAGAACAAATACTAAAACCATATAGATAGTGATAACAATTTGGATTGGCCTATTCAGACGGGATCGATTGTAGAAAAAAAGGTAACTGTCCACCCAGAATGGATAGCCTCACCAATCACCATGTCTACATGTACATTCTACATTGAATAAAGACATAGTTTGAAAATGTGTTCATCGAGGAATTGCCATCAATCTACAATAGGAAACTTCAACCCATATACCAAATCTATACTGCATGGTCCCCATACAACTAATGTAAACATTTAACGTAACCCATGCATCCCGACTCATTCATGTAATAGACGACAACATGCAAAACTAACACATAGACCTATATGAGGGTTTTCCTATTACCTTTTCGCCCTTAAAAGTGACAAAAACAAATAACAGAGCTGAAATAAGCATTGGTTCTTCCGAGGCAATAGCTTGCAAACATTTTACCTCCCAAAAAACAGTTTTCATGATCAAGATCTTATCAACATAATTTCACATTTTCGATCTTTAAAGTGACAAAAACAAATAAGAGATGAAATAAGCATTTGTCCTTCAGAGGCAATAGCTTGAAAACATTTTACCTCCCAAAGTTTTGCTTTTTCGGGATAAAGATCTTATCAACATAACTTTATAAGAAACTTAAATATAAATAGCATATATCCATAGTCATACAGATATATATGAGCCGTTGTAGGACGATGGAAGCCTACTTGTACATACTAAATTAACGAATCATCCATGTAGAAAAATTTAACCAATTAAATTAAACTGTATAAGTCAAGCAAATAGACATTCTTAGCCAATATATGGAGGTGAAAAAAATAAGCTTACCTTTGCACGTGATGGAGCAATCCTGCCATTGAACGGTGTCACCGTCACAGAAACGGCCTCCCTGGGCGGCGGGAGGGTTGTCACATGCCCTGTAGCGGGTCCTCTTCCCCTCCCCACACTCCAATCCTCCAGCACACTGTGTCCAGGGTGACCAGTTACTCCACCCACCGTGTACTACTGTACCTGCAGGAGACAGAGCTACAGGTGAGAACACTATACAGGTGGGCTATATGACAGTATGGGTATAGGGAAGACATGGAGAAGGTTCAGAATAATATTACACCTGTATTCAGATGGTATACATGTTCAATTAATGACGTTACCTGTCACTTTACTTGACGTTTCAGAAAAGTCTGGGGGAATATCAGGGTATTTAAAACTATCTATATACCATACAGAATGACACTCTACATTTAAGACCACAAAGGCTTCATTTCCCAATGCTAATATCAGTTATATTATTCAGACTAAAACATGTAGGCCAAAATCAGATTCTTTGGAGGTAATTTTTTGTTTAAGTTAATGAGTAAAAGTGATCCAATTAATGTTATGAACCAAATATAAAGGAAATAAATGTAAAATATCATTATTAAGTGGGTGTTAACAACTTATCAGCACCAATACCACGGCATATTTATCTTCATTTCACAGAAACAGAAATCTCAGATTTCTATTGAAGTAAAATTACAACACAGATTGTCCAGATAGAGGTTTGCAGATGAAGGTAGTACATGTATATCGATTCACTATAGACCACTGTTAAAGGGGAAACAATACGGGGTGTGGGCTCGAGGACTTGATGTGACTTGAAAGTCATCCTAACTCATATCCATCATAACACTTTCCTCAACTCTGCCATGCCAATTATATGTATGAACTTTATTTGCAAAGGGCAGTGAGACAGGGTTTCACTCTTGGATACCCACACGCACTGTCCTTTGCATTGTTTGATTATTATGGCTTCATTTATCCATCTGCGGTTTCCTCAGATAATACATCTACATCAATATCATTTTTCCATGCAGACGTATACATATAGGACATCTCATGGACATACTTATGACATATCGCACTTTATATTATGTAAAACATGCAGAGATACAGTCAAATCATTATAAACTATATAATAATAATAATATAATTATAAACTATGAACTAGACTTGACCATAGGCAATGAGATACTAATTTAGAAATGGTAAAAGTATATAAACGTGAAGGGAACAAAGAAGAACCCCTAACATCTTACTATAGAAACATGTACATGCATGTTCATGACATGGTCCCATTGCATTACAGAAGACATGCAATGGTAGCCCTGACCCTATTATCTCGAGCTAAGAAGTCAAGGGATACTGGCCTAAGGCATCACTCTATACATCTTATTACCTAGACACTCATAATAGCAGTACCAGTATCAGAAGATTTCTAAGGGGATAAAAACTAGAGGGATTTCATGTATGATGAATAAATAGTACATGCATGGATGCTAATACTAAATAGGAAGTTGACTTAAATCTAAACTAACATAAAGAAATTGGTATTCACTCCTTTAGTTTGCCTACTTCTGGATAGAGGCATGTTGACCCTTTCCAGTAGTTTTCCTGGTGTTTGATTATTTGTTGGATATTGGGAGATAACCTCATTGGTGGCAAATGCAGCCTGGCATTATGGCTTCATGAATATAACATATTTGGGGTGGTGAGACCTGACTGTGGGCGGCACCTGTTAACAGTGCTGCCCCCTGTTGGCTGCCTCTAACGACATGTTCGCATGGCAGCCCTGCTGACCCCTCTATTGACCTGCTGACTGTCAAAGGACTCCTGTATCCCCCTCCCACCCCAGCTCCAGCCCCAGCCAACACAGACAGGAGCAGGGGAGGGTGGGACAGGGAGGGAGTTCAGGAGGGCAGCTCACATTTAACCCTTACCCCCTGTAACCCACTTCCCCGCCCCCATCCATCACCTGGAGCATCCTCCAGTATGTCCCCTCCTCCATGTGGATCATTCCCTCCACTGGGGCTGTCCACACCGGCGTGTCGATATCATAATTATATTGTGGGGGCCCCACGTTTATCCATTGGCCGGCCTGTGCCTTTATACCAGGGCTGGCAGTTGGTGTCGGGGAGGGCGGGGTTGGCCGACTTATGAATGCTAAATCTTCACACGCCATGTCGGGCCTGGCAGCTGAGGGCAGCGGCGCCCAGGGATGGAGCGTTGGGGCGCCGGCCGGGAGATGACAGGCCCTGGACGCCATGCCCCTGACGCCCTGGAGACCCTGACACGGAATGACTCCACACCCCCACCGGTCACCTATAGGTCATAGGCCGAATGGGCCTATACCTCGTTAGAGAATCATTTCTCAAGAGAAAATTGGATGATGGCATATTTTAATGGAGCGTGAACCCTAGAGGTTCTCTCATGGAATTGTGAGAAGGCCATCAAGGTCTTCAACCCCCATCCACCCTATTCAAAGCCCTGAATGATGGTCCTCCAACCCAACTGTTGTTGGAGAGGCAGTAAGTTGTGGGCATTTAAAACCATTCCATAGCCCTGTTAAGTATAATGTCTTACAGATAATTATTACCTTCCACCTCTGAGCCTCTGGATTATAGTGAAGGTCTATGTTAGTATTCATAGTTTGCAAATTAATTTCATGGTGCCTCTCATTGAATTATACAGGGCATTAATGACTGGACATGGGTGGACATCAAGAAGCTTTATGGAGGCCTAACGTGGTATTGTGGGGCTGCCTTGATCACCTGGTCAAGGCTGCATGAGCCCCCCCCCCCCCCCCCCCAACCCCATTCCCCAACTCTGCCCCTATTGTCCATAGTCATCAGCACGCATCACCATCATTAAACTTTATGAGACACATCAATCTCTGAGCCACAAGGTCGTCCAAAAGCTGTCCTCTGATTGGTCAGACCGTGCACAAGAACGCAGAGAGGATCGATGTCATGTGGAAATCAATTTTATATGCAGTACTCAAAGGGCGGCCTACATCGAAATGCTCTAGGCTAGGAAATGATCAAGGGGGAGAACAAGCTCCTGGGCATCGCTCATGGGCAGAGATGCATGAATGGAAATCATGATTAAAAGTGCATGTGGCATCAATCACCCAGCAGATACTTACTCTCCCTCTCTCTGCACTAGTTTATAATAGGCATGCATGTAAATAATAGGCATGCATGTATGTATGCTGGGAGAGCGATCCGTTTTAAGACTTCCTGTATACTAGTATGTTGTTTTTAAGTTTAACCATGCAGGTAGGAACACCACCAAGAAGAGATATATAGATGTAGGGGGCCTATGTATCAGGTGGCACATTGGCGCCTATATCCCCGGGACAGACAGAGCCATTTTGATACAAAACTTCTTTCTAACTTCGTTTTTCGCAGACAACAGTCTGAATGTATCTGCCAGGGCATCAGGTGTATATATCCATTCACTGACGTACTGCCAGCGTCTAGTTACCCCCAGGCGCCTCGTTTCCGTCGGTTGCCATGGAAACCTATGGTTTCCGTCAGTGACACCAGGGGGCGGGGTGTTGACGGGAACCCACACAAATAGTGGGGATTAGTTGGTCTTGTTAGCACCCATCCCCAACGACCCCTTTGGTATTGTAGTGGTTCACATCGTTTGTAAAACCCCTGTATCAGAGAGTGCTCTGACTCTAAACATCTCCGTCTAGCTCTGACAAATGACTTGTGCCAGAAATAGCACCATATAGCGCCCAGCAACTCCATCTCCAACCTCTATCCCTGTTGAGATAGGGTTTGATGTATGTAGGCCTAGAATCCCCATCTGCCGAACACTGCTCCTTGGCAGACCTGATGTAGGCCTCGCAGGATAAGGATTGAACTGCCCGATTTATTACTTCTTATACAGTCTATATATATAGACTTATAGCCGTGTAATGTTATACTGACCTATAGGGGCCATACCAGGTCCTCCCCGGCGTGTGATTGAAGCTGTATGTCGCTTAACTAAAGAGGGCATATAAAGCAGACCTTGGCTGTGGCTTGGTTTGTATCCTGTGAGTAGTATATAAAAAGCTCAAATTGGACCATCATTCTGGGTTAACTCCATAGGGCTAAACATAATTCATCAGTCTATGTCCGTGTTATCGAGTGGTCCTGTCGTGACACCAGGTCATGACGTTAAATATTCACCCCCTCCCCAGCCCTTAGTACTGGAGGCCACAATACCCCGTCCAGCCAGCCACCAGGCGGCACTGGAGGTAGGTACTGGAGGCGGGACTGGAGGGTACTGGAGGCACTCGAAGCACTGGAGGCCGGCGCCATGTTTGTCTGGTGAATTATTAAACAATTACGGCCCGTGACCGCCGCCCCACCTGGCCGAGTATTTATGTACTAGACGGATCACTGGCTACGTCTACAGGAGCACTACTACCATGATTTATAGGGGGAGGTTAAAGCATTATGTCCTTATTGATTCTGGGATGGACACCTCCATCATAGCATGTAGCAAGGGGCGAGGCATTGGGTTGGTAATGAGGGATACTCTGTGTGTGTAGACATAGAAAGCCTTTTAAGACTTTTAAGACTAGACTATATACACTGTAAATAGTTAGTGTAGGTATACAGTAGAATCTACTGTAGATCTACAATAGAATCTGCTGTATAATGGATTTACAGTAGAACCTACTGTAGATTTACAGTAGATTCTACTGTTTACCTACAATAAATTGTACACCTACAGAAGAATCTACTGTACATTTACAAAATTGGCAACCAACTTTTTACAGTGTGTGTTGCTGCTATTTTCTGTGTTGGTGTGTATGGGAGGAAAGGCTGTGAATAAAGGGATGTGCATCCAAGGAACCATGCGGCAAATGAAATCGTGCATCGTGTTTGGTGAGGAAAGAGGTAAAAAGCAAAATGCCACAGAGTTAGTGCACAAGGGGTTTACCACGTTCACAGATCGAACAGCGAGGGAGTTGTACTTTGGAGACTAATATAGTAAAAGAGAGCATTTTATTGATCTTGAATCGATCCCGTTTTTTGAACTTACCATGAATTGTAATCCCATTGGAAGTAAGCAGTCGCATTGACAGGTTGGGAGATGGCAAAAAGAAAAACGAAAAACAAAATGAATTTTATATATAAGTGGATTGAATCACGTAGACCAAGTGACATTATTAATCACCATTAGGTCCGCAGGGTGTATTCCCCATTGATGAATTGCTCATGCATACATTCTGCACATGCAGGTGGAAGTAAAAATAGAACATGGAAAATACACAGTGTCCGACATGCTTTTGAGTATAATGAGTCCATCTGAAACACATTTGTCATCACCTATAAATGCACTTTTAGTAGTAGTATGACACACTATTAGTGAAAATAATCCAAATACTCAGGGTTACCTAAATATTTATGTTACTAATGAGTTTGTGGTCAATTTACTCTGGAACACTTTCTATCACATGAAACACTCAGGCAGGCACTCCCCGCACACAAGGCCCTGATTGAATGGCTCTGATTCATCAGTCCATTCACCCTTTGTATAAACACACTCCACCAGTCAAACGCATCCTTGATCACTGCCCCTCTTCATACCCGGGTGGAAACCCAAAACCTCCCCAGTCACGATACAGCCAATTGTCTCTCCCCCACCTCACCCCTCAGCCTCCCCCATGACCCATGCGGCTTTCATCTACACCAATTCCACTCAGGGTCACTTTTAACTCACTGTCACTGCCCCCTGTTCAACTCCCGAAGTCGTTACCCTTAAGGTTGGCATTCTATTCGCTATACTAAGTAGGTATAGATCTGATTTTAAACTACCATTGCCTAAAAGAGAAGCAGCATCCAATAGGCAGATGTATGGTATGAGGTGTTAATTTAGTTAAATACGTGTTCATGGTGGGCCCTATTAGCCTAGCCCTACATTTTCACCGGATAAAATAAGTGTTGTCTATGAAATTCAGGACTTTTCCCCGTATATTTCTTAAATATTAAATTACCTGCTCTTACTTTTTAAACCTATCTGTATTGCAACCCTCCCACTCTGACCCCGACTCCCACTTCCGGTTGGAGCAGCTCGCACTGAGTCATACCCCAGGTAGTACGGTCTGTGCGTCGTCGGCCCGTGCTGCGCGTCTGTCAGTAGTATACACAGTTGGCGCCTTGCTGCGGGCGTCTCACTGACCCCTCACTGACCCCTGACCCTCATCCCGCGCCATCTCGCGGCAGAGGGACGCACTTACCGGAAGCTCGGGTTTCCACTGTTGGCTCTAATCGCGTTAACACGGCCCTCGTGGTATCGGGTACGTTTCGGGTGTACTCTTTCACCCGCACAAAAGTAAAGGAGGGCCTCACTTTGATAGAATTATCGAAGTATCGACGCCCTTTAAAGGGCATTCGTTTGCCGATGACCTCCACTTGAATGGGCTGTAAGCTTGACGCTGCGTCTCTCTCTAGCTGGTAGTAAGGGGTTAGTAAGGCCACTGAGGGTTGGATCTCAGTGTACCTCCTCTTCTAATGACCATGATTTGACTGGGGTTGACCACATTGATATTTTCAGGGTGATAGCTGCTAGTTGAAGTCTGGATGGGTGGGGCTTTGAGTGTGTAGATCTAGACATATGTGGTGCGTTCTAAGGTGTATTGGCCCACACGGTCATAAAAACACTGAAGTGCATAACTCTGGTATAAAGGTGTAGCTCCCCCCTCCTGATCATAAAAATGCTGTACCCTCTCTCCATATTAAACCGACTAAGCCTACCATTGGCCTATCGGTGGCCTACTCTGGCGGCAATAGATCTAACAGAACGAAATGCTTCTAGACGGCTAACTAGGTCAGTTCAGGATCTCTCTAAACTAATTTACATTGATAAATTCCTTGCTAACAGGGTTACTTATCCCAAGGACGTCCGTAATGGAACTATACCACACATTTCGGAAACTGGACAGAGCTTGCCAGATTCAGTCGAAGTCCCAGGGGAAATGTTGCATGGCGATGCTATTAAAGCATAGTAAGAGGGTAGAGTCCAACATCAAAAGCACATTTTATCAGTACAGACATGACATGATATGGGCACAGAAAGAGGGCATGCCCTACCCCTCTTTTCCCATATCACTCGCATCCATCCCCCATCCCTACCCCACACACCAAAGACCCAGGTGAGCCCCGACCCTCTTCCCGCTGCCACAGAGGCTTTTCCTCCAGGGCGGGCCCGTCCAAGGGGTATCAAGGCCTCCAGGGTGTGGGGCAAGTACCACCTGAATCAGACACGTGTTTCCATGACAACCAGTAGGCCTGTCACACCCAGGTGCTGGAGGAGGGATGGGGGGTGGACAGATGGAGAGGGCAGTCATGTTGTGTAGGGATTACAGGGGTGGAGTGATAGGGTGCTGATGGGGGGTTTACAGGGTGTAAAGGGAGTGGGAGAGATATAAAGGGGGTTTTGGACAGGGTCACAGTATCTGGAGCATCACCTGCTCAGTCATAGAGCTACTCGCACTGAGCGACTCAACACTGTAGCCACAGGAGGAGCAGCTCAATGCTGCTCCTGTTGCTGCTGACTTAAGGTGAGCTGCTGACAAGATCCACGATAGGCACAGCAGTCTCAACTTTAAGAGTGGACTTAAGGTTGTCATCCCTTAGATGTTCGATAGCATCCAATTAATTTAGATCTTCCTTCTTCGGGCTTAGTTTAAACAGTGACATCCTGAGTGTGTTTATATGACACATACGACAGCGGATACTATACAAAGTGTCACTTGTTAATGTTGTTTCTGTATCTGTTCGAGAGAGAGAGAGAGCGTACGAGAAACTTTAGCATAACATAATTTCAATGACACTTTTAACCATCTATCTGTCATTACCATAAGTGCACATCCTAAGTTTTCTGCAACATTATTTACATATAATGGTCTCTGGAAATAATACTAGTAGGCTATGTGAGAACCATGTGCCCTATATTCGTTTACAATTATAATCTTAAACAAATGGAGTCCGGGTTCAAACCCACACCCTTCTCCATAAATCACATCCTTTCCTTCAGCTACACACCAAGGAATAATAGAGGACGGCGACCTTACAACACTATTAGAGACTTGCCGGCCGCAGCAGTCGGAGATGGACGGAGAGGGTCGACAAGTCCCGCGGCGGGGGCTAATGCCAGCAAATCTGTTGGTTCCCACTGGGGCCAAGGGCATCAATTGGCACGGGCGATATTATAGGGGTTTAAAGTCGGCCTGATGGATGGTCTGTACAGGGACGGACCTAGGGCCGGACGTGGGGCGACCCAGGAGTAGGACTGCTTTAAGTTAACCCTTTAAGTGCCGCATATTGCTCTAATGTGGGAATGAGAATGCATATAATTATAGGTCCTCTGGCCAGCCTACTGACAAGGGCTGCATTCAAATAGGACCGACATGGCCTGGCGAGTTACTCGCCTGTGCTGTATCCATGCAGCATGACGACGAGGGGCACAATACCTTAAAGCACGTTGCTCCCTTTAAAGGGTTAAAACGTGTGGCCTGAAGGGTGAGAGCACTGTGGCTTCACTCCAGGGTAACTGGTAGTGTGAGGAATACTATAGAAGGGGCGGGTGACTGGGAGGTGTTCGGCTTCAGGAGGAGAGGCACATAAAAGGTGACGAAAGTCTGAGGAGCTCAGGTGGTCATCAGAGGGTAGTGGACGGGAGGATGTTAAGTGAGGGCTTTAAGTAATGAAGGGGAGATTGAGGGTGAGGGTCAGTGAGTGCATGTGTTACTTAATGGACAAAGCAGAGGGGTTCCAACAGCAGCTGAACAGTGTAAGCAGTAGGGTGCTTGGTGATCCGAGGGCAATGGCCAGAAAGCCAAGGGCGGGCAAAGAAGGCCAACAGCCGGAGAAGGGGGAGGGAGTATGTAGGTTATGTGGTGTTATGGGCAGTAGGGGGTATAGGCCTACATGTGTCTGGGAGGCTGAGAGGTATAGGCGGCAGGGGTTGGATCCTAGGTCTTGGATCCCGCGGTCAGTGCTCCTGATATACGGCCACTAGCTGTAAGACCTACGGCGTTAAGGAGACCAGCCTAGCTCCCCACTCTCTGATTTACTACCCCACCGTGGAGCAACCCACTCCCCATCATCCCTCCCCAACCCGATAACAGCAGATTTATCCCCACCAGAACCCCATACATAAGGAGCACCCATAAAACCTAGTGAAATATTCAAATCTAATAGTCACACCGAATTACTGATCACTCCAAAACCTAACCCAATCAATCTCAAACACTGCGAGGAGGAATTTACTTGAACAACTCCAATTCTGTTTCCTTGTGATTAATGATTGTTGGGATTTGGAATTAGGTTTGATTCTCAGGCCCCGTTTTGGCCGTGTTTTGTGGATGGCTGATTGAGGGTGATCGTCTCCTCGTTACCCGCTGGCAAGTTAATTTGGAGAGTATCCCCCGGGTGGTAACCATGCCTGGACCGTGACTGAACTGCTCCCTTGCTGATGAGCTGCTCTGAACTGCTCCCCTAGTACTGAGTTGCTCATTGCTTCTGGTAGATTTGATCAAAGTTAACCATGTTCGGTTTTAGCAAGTGGAGCTATGGTATTACACATAGTTCAGGTTAGAGTTAATGAACTGTAGTTGTGATGTTTTCTGTTGGTTATAATTTTCCATTTTGGTGATCTATCGGACAGCCCTTTGTTCATCAGTACACATGGGGAATTCATGTGGTAACAAAGGGACGTTGATATTGCCTGTTGTATCGTTTAGCTGATTCATGTGTACATTGTGAAGCTATTAATGTTAATTTCATAGTATCATAAAGAACCGGCAACAATGGACAGCCCAAATACAGTAACATTGATATTGGGAAGCCATTGTGCAGAGCATATGCTGTATGGTTACCTTCATTTAGTGCTTTGAGTTCCAGGTTCAGCGCATGGAGACAATATCTGATCTCTGATGATGTTTTACCTCTGGCTCCAATTGTAATGTGCCCCAGAGGCCCAACACTCTGTTGGGGGGGGAAGGCATTGTGTTATGGAAATATGGCCTCATAAATTGTGTAGAAGTAATGGGGGATTTCCGATAACACCACTCACCACCCAACCCCAATCCCTCATGGGGCTAGGTGTGACCCCTCCCCCCTCTGCCCCCTCCCTCTCCCCACCCCCCGACTGGGGGTCGGGGGAAGGTCAGGCTGGTTATCAAAGGTACTCACATAAGGCTTTGGCTTCATTAACAACAGCATGCCCAACATGCAGGGGCGACCCCCAGCAGCAGTAAAACAAGGCCCCTGGGTCATGGGGGTGAAATGACCCGAGCAGCTCGCCTGGTTGGGTAGAGCTGCTCCTCAGACGTCGATAGCAGCAGACCTTCCGGCCTTCTGCCTACAGGGCTATACCAGACATGGATTGAGCCGTCCCCTCTGAAGATGCTGCACTGAACACAAACGGGTATAGCTGGGTGTTGCCACATAAACACTTGGTTAGCCTTGTCTACGCCTAGTGCCCCCCTACCCCCCCTCCCCTTGGCCGCACCATCATGCCACCCCTCCACTTTTTTCTATAATCTTGGTAGGAAGGACGTCTATACTGCTTGTATTATCGTGTATAGTATACTGTTGTAGAGATCTAGCAGGCAGGCAGTTGCCAACATACAAAGTATTGATTCATTTAGATTAGCACACACTTATAAGCCAATCCCATCGACCAGTCTCAGGCGTTGACTACATCAGAAATAATCTATGTCGATCTAATTGCTATTAAAATGTTCATCATCCAGACTTCAGTCACTCTAATGTGGTTCACGTCTAAGAATTCTAAAGTTTAACGAACCTAGGCTATAGACTACAGTATAATCAACTTTTTTTTCTCAAGGGAGGTTGCCTCTGCGGACTTGCCCACTACAACATACTACATATGGCAAACTAGATTACAGCAATCTATGTATGGACTCATACCCAATAAAAAGTAAACTGGCTTCCCAGCCACATATTTTTCTCATGGCCTTTTTGACTGCTCCTCTCATGGGGTTGTGATTGTGTAGGTCAAACACAATGACTCCAGCGGCTGCTACCGTGGTTGCTGTCCGTGCTACTGCAGCGGCATAACGCCATCATGGGGCCATATAGAATGGCTAATACACTGGTCACAGGAGCACCATTTTGTGGCTATTAACACTGCAGCTCAGTGCACTGGTCGCCACTTTAGGGCCTCCGACCCTGACCGTATTAACATTTAAGGGTTGCATAGTACAATACTGCACTGTTATTGGTCGTTATGATACATGAATGCAGCCCTGGCGAGTAACTCGCCAGTGCGTCATCCATGCATCTTAACGACCCTACAGGCTTGATACGCTCTCGGAGGGTCGGCATGATGCATGATGCATAAATGCAAGAGAAAGCGTATTAAAGAACTATGCTGCCCTTATATGTTTAAAGCGGTACAAGTTAGGCTCAGTTACTCTGATGGAGCCCACTGGCGTGGTGTGTGTGGCCTAGAAGTTGTGTGATAAATAGCTGAAGCCACTGTGGTCCCAATACGGTCAATATGTTCTGTATGTCGCAGCCGATACAGTCCTGGCACCAGCCGGAAAGGGACGCCATTATGGCAAGCCTTTGAAAAGAGAAAGCCCTCTGAAAAGAGCAGTACGTGTGAGTGCGAGCCTATCCCTGCGTGATTCAAATTGATCAAACGCATTACACCTATTACACTCTGCCAGTGAAAGTAAGGTCTAAAGGCTGGATCATTGTCACTCAATATCAAAAGCCTCATATACTATATCCTCTTCATTGTATGTCTGGTGTTATATCACATTGTATATTTTTCTATTTTTCATCAGTTCACAATGATTTCCAAAAATCTTGGTTGTGCCGTATATTAAAACAGTAGAACAGTAGATCCACGGGCTGTATATTATGCCAGTACTTACTTATCTATTGATAGCTTACCTTCTCCAAACATTTCTACCGCTCGGCAGAAATCAATAATGGGGCCAATAGGATTATTTCTGATTTACCAGGATAAGCTGGTTAAACCGTTGTGCCACCCAGGGATAATGCTTGGTAAGCATTTAATGGACAATGCATAGATCTGACTCTCTATTGTAGAGCCTGGTACCTAATATTCAATATAAATTCATACTGCATGCCTACAACACTGGCATCAGCTCCATTTTGAATGAATGAAAATTATACTCCCTTCAGGACGTCCCTTTGTAATATCTTAAAACCTCATACTTGAGCATTTAAGAGCAAATGAGACAGGGAAAAGAAACGGCGTCAGCATATTTCAATGGCACAGGAGTACTTTGATTCATCAGATCGGATACGCTGATGCATTGAGACAATGGCTACCTTCTAAGGGCTATATAAAAGTGTTCATAGTATTTCATATGATGAAGTTCTTTTATATTATAATGGATACATACATATATTGTTTATGTTATTATAGGGCAATAATATTGAAAAGACTATTGGGAAGACACAAATCTGACCTTCATAGATCTATGCCCGTCCCATCGGGCACAAAAGTGCAGTTCAACATTGAATCAACGTTAATAAACATTGAATCAACATTGATAAACATTTATCAATGTTGATTCAATGTTCTGTGTCCACTCGGCTGCAGTGATGGATCTAACGCCATCGTCTAATGCTGATGATTCATGGGAGCACTGACATGGCTTTCAACCTCAGTTCACAGGGGCTGATGAAAGCAATGTAGGGGATATATCATCACAACTGCCCAATCATGTGTGTATGAACGAGAAAGAAGTGAAAGGCTTAGGTAGAAATGAAAATGCTAATCAAAGGTAGCCCATGTCATCTGCCATTGCCTAGTCTATAATGTTAGGGAAAGGGAAATGTTTCAGGACTTCTGTTGATATATGATGATACATGGGGAAGCATGGTAATATATATCAGGTGTAGACCGTGTAATTTGTCACTTGGTATTGGCCTGATATGACGTAGATACGCCAGTCTGACACATGTATGTGACGTTACTGACGTCATGTCGAGGCCGGTATTTCTAGCCAAACACAAGTCATTTTGTACACTCTTATTACTGTTCTCATCTAATCATCAGTCTTAATGATGTTAATCTTAAATTTGATGAAAGTGACACTGTGCAGTGGTTTATACATTTTAGCATGACACATTCAAGTTATAGCTATTATACAAAACGTTCTCACACCCCTTCTTCAGCCATAAACAGATTTATCTTATCATAATCTGGCAAAAGCCTTATGACTAGTAGATCCAGGGTATAGGCCTCCTACATTAGCACCTCCTTTCTTCTCTCTCAGTCACAGTTTGTCCTTAATTAGCTACTATTCTCCTTACGCATACAATTAGGTACGATAGAGTAGAATAAGTCTGGGAAGGACATATACTTTCCTTCACTAAATAGGATTTAGTGCAGAAGGTAATGAGGTGATAATGACCACCTATGGGCTGAATTAACAAATAACAAGCCCCAACGGGTTCCATGGGAGTATCCAATATGTGACTAAAAGGTAGCAGTTCGGTGTGTAAAGCTATTTGTACAGAGGAAAACATGCCGGTACCGATATTTCCATGGAAATTGAAGGGGCTAGGTAGAGCCTCTAAGAGGGTGCAGAATTCACCCACACATTTTATGCCCAAAGGCTCTCGAGTAATAATGGAAAGTGACTCAGAATAACTAGCTGCTACAATGATTTAGGCTATAAAAGTAGAGATGAAAGATACCATACTTGCAAACTGTCTAGACAAACACAAAACTCTCGGCTTTATCCGTATTCAATAATGTCTACTCCCTGTTATCCTAATATCGATGGACAAGCTAGTGGGGATTCTATCAGAAATCACCTCCTGGGTACTCCATAAGAAATCAAAATACCGGACAAACCCTCGTGATCCTTTCTATGGAACCTTAAAGAAAAGAGTCTAAGCAGACATAGAGACCAGGCCCGGTCTCTACCCTCTCAGCCCCGGCGGGTGCAGCAATAGTCAGGAGCAATTTGCCGTGTGTGAAGTTACGGTGAGTAGCTCGGAGCGACTCGGCCATAGCCTGTAATATGTAGGGATCTCATTCTGCGGGAGGAGCAAGCACCGAGCAGCTCAACATCAAAGGCAGTTGTTGGAGACCCCTCCACGGGCTGGGTAGGTAGGAGGGTATGTGGAGGGGAGGGTATAAAGGCACTGGAGCAGAAAGCACAGACCGCAGGCGTTTTGGTCTGCACTGGAGAGGTTGGGTGATGTTGTTGGAATGGAGATGATGTTGTCGTAATGGTGTTGTGACTGGCCTGGTAGTGTGATCATTTATACTATACAGCTGTGATGAATCGATTTTGATTTCATCATAATTATATTCGTTATGATTAATGGGTTGGGGTGCAATGGGTTGAAATTTTGATAATCATTCAAGACTATTGACTCAAGTGTGTGTATTTGTGTAAGAAGGCAGACAGGGATGCAGCAGCGAAGGGCGGGGTTGTCACGTCGACATGGTGTAGGGGGGAGGTAGTGATGAGAGCAGCTCACTCAGAACCACAGACAAATCAGCCAGATTGGGGTTACATGAATGGCTGCCATGTCCTCGGCGACGCTGAGGCAAATCATGTGGAAGATCGCCGAGATTACCCGATTACCCTGAGCCAGATATGTGTCTCTGCCACCAAGTGCATACATGCATGATAAGACTCGTGTGACTGGGACTGAGTGGGAGGGTGGAATGTGGGCTGTGTAGGTCTGGTATAGGGGTGAGAATAGCCAGGGGGATGCCGAGTGCAGATGTAAAGATTGTATACATGTATATAATGTGATGTATATAAGATAGTAGTGTGTGGGTGGCAAAGGGATTATCGAGGGACTCTTGAAAAGAAAATGAGATCACACCAGTAGTATTTGTGAAAGTACAATGGGTGGGAATTCTGCCAGTTTGATAGTACCTATCTTTTTAAGAATGCATGTATGGTCATGAGTTTCCACAAAGAATACTATATATATTTACATTTCTCCTATATACAGTGAAATCTCGTTATAAGGAGGACGGTTATAAGGAGCAGACGGTTATAAGGAGCACATTGGCTTTGCCAAATCCTTTTCTATACTTTTCTATAGTAATAAAACACCATTAGAACGAGCATTTCTAGGCAAAAATCGTTTATGAGGAGCAAATATTTTCAAGATAGTAAGTAATTTTTTTATTGAAATAAGGTGTGTCACGGTGTGGACTAGCCTGTGTCAGGACTTCCGCTGTAAGGAGGGGGGGGGGCAGGGGTAGGGGGGGGGGCTTTGTCAGGACTTCCCCTGTGATGTGGGCGGCCTACAAGGGTGTATGTACGGACCTGTGAGGGAGGGGGGGCGTAGGGGGAGGCAAGGGCTTTGTCAGGACTTCCCCTGTGATGTTGACGGCCTACAAGGGTGTAGGTGTGAACCTTTGAGAGGTGCAGTGACAAGGGTGGGTGCAGAGGGGCCCCCCTCAGGTTGGAAAGTCGCCGAAATTAAATGCCCTTCGGATTTTTGGGCCATTTATGCTATAGACAATCTTTTCCAAAAAATAATAATCCTATTATAAACTATTTTTTCAAGATTTACTATTTTTCATATCATTAGGACCTACTCAGTATGTCAATGATCAAAATCGGTTACAAGGAAAGTTGGTTACAACGAGCAAATTTCCCTTGCCAAAAGGTGCTCCTTATAACGAGATTTTACTGTATATATCTAGGTTTGTTTAGGTGCATTTGCTCGAGGGAGTATAGCACTTATCTGTAGCATACATATAGTGGAGGATGTATGCGTAGTGAAGGGTGGTCGGGAGGGGAGATACGAGCAATGCTGTGCTGCATGGGAACCGCTGGGTAATCAGTGTCTAATGTTATCTTTTCCGGCCTGCCCCCAAGGCGCCACCAATCCCTGAGCTGCTCAGACACCAGCACAGTGAGCTGCTCATTGGCTGCTCTGTGAGCTGTAGAACTCACTCATGTTTGACTAGGACAGGGATCAGTAATCAAACAACGTTGGACTGCAGGGTAAACTGGGTAGAGTTGAGGCCGCAGGAGCTGTTCATGAGAAGCTGCTCCTCTTTAAACCTCAAGGGGAAGGATTTAACCAAGTGGTGGTTTAAACTGGGCTAAATATAATGAGGAGGGTGGGTTTTGAAATAAACATCTATCCTCTGTGGTCCATACACTATTGATTTCCCGACTGATGGGAGTGCAGCTCTTCGTGACTACTGAAGGACGTGCACGTGGCATTTATATTGTGTACACGTAAGCCCGAGTACAATTATATACGATGGGCAAACCCAACGAGAAGCTCACTGATACATGTATAATTCCTATTGACAATAATAATGGTATTTAGAACAGTTTAAGTTCTTCCCATTCCACATCAGAAAGGGGAATATACATGTGGGGCTTCAGTCTGACATTTATTATACTACTGCTAAGTAGAACCTAGATATTTGTTCAAGACAAGGTGGCATATCCAATGGTGAGCTATAGATTGTTGATGCAAGGCTGACACGGAATTTGGTGTTTGGTTGTTCCCCAATTTGGTGTTTGGTTGTTCCCCAATTCCTAGGTTCATGTATGTGGCTGACTTTCCCTCCTCAGTGAAATCAATCTTCTAGGATTATAAATCTAGGGATATACGTTAATCTAACTCAGCATCCGGGGCCAGCATCCAGATACATATATGTATGCCATACGTACTATGACGTATCTGATGTAGCAGTATATATAGCCCACCACAGACGGTGCTTTGTCAAAACGCTGTATTTTCCTCAACCCCCTCAGCAGCATAAAAGTGACAAAAACCCTCATGTAAAACATTGATACAGCCGAGAGTCTATGTATTCCTATCAGAGACAACGTGTCGGGCCGTCAAAGATACACAAACAGGCATGGAGGTGTATTTTTGTAGTCGGAATGAATGTGAGAGTAGGAACAGATGGAAGGCTGTTTTTAACGGTCTCCGTGGGGGCAGGCATTATGTGGGGAATACAACTTCTGCAACTCTAGGATGACTACTGCATAGAACTTGCTATACCATATAGGTTTTATTAGACATATTAGGAAATATGTGTTTGGGAGATAAAGAACATATTTTCTACTTATACCTCATGGGATCTGCAGAAAGGACCTACTCCCAAGCAATACCCTTTTTACAATTATTGTACAATAATGACAGCTGAACTAGGCATAGCGGTCCGATATGATTGGACGAAGGATGTTTGATTTAGAGCAATCAAAGCCAGGAGCAGAGTAAGGGATCCTTCTGTGCATACTTAATGGTTGGTAACCTCCCTTTGATAAGATGAATATGGGTGGCTCGTACCAGTAAATCCTAACCTCTTTTAAGCATGAAGCAGTGGTTTATATAGGAGAAACCACAGCAATGACTGAAACCTCTGCTGGGGGAGTGCCAATGTCACGGACTCGCCCAGAGATCACAGAGGTAGGCATGGCGACAGTTGCTAAGGCGACATAATGTGATCTATGGGTGTTTGGGTTGAGGGTTGGCTCGGAGGCCAACCTGCCCAGCCCAGTGGTCAGTGGTCGGGGTCAGGGGAGCGGATAACACGGCTATTGATGACCAGACTGTGGCTGGATGCACCAGGTTGGTTTGCTATCAGGAGCCAACTGCCTTTCAGGGTTACAGAGAAGAAGAAATTATTTACTCCGAGAACCAAAAGGCTTCTCAATAATGAATGTATGTACTATCATATTTGTGTATCAAAGGTGTATTAGAGTGTGGTCAACTAGGGTTGATGTCAGTGAAACTGTTTAATCGTCCATTATTGGTTTTGGAAACTGACCTGCTATATGTCCCTAGAGGCCCTTTCGCTTTGGGTGTTATTCTCCCAGAGCCAAATGTCTTCCAAATACCAGCATTTTACTTCATTAGCTAAGCTATATAATAGACTAGCAGCGACCAACCCAGAATAGCTTCCACATGGGACAGATACATCTGAAAGACGGCAATATGAAGTGTCAAAACAAATTTGAAATGGGAGTGAACCATAGCAATGGGCTGTCGTTGCCGGCTGTGTCAATATGCTAGAGTGTGAAATCACATTTTATATGGAGGCCAATCCTGAAAGGCTCCTGCCACCACAGGGCTCCACAAGACCTGGTGAATTACCTCCATACCCATGCAATGTCACAATCTCAAACAAAAGGGAATTGGTTATGTAAATCCTACAATGCCATGTACTATGGTAGGCCTACTATTATTCCCATTATAACGTCTCTTCTTCAAATATATGGCAAGGTGTGTGGACATTTTAAGATCCAGGAAATGGCAAACCCATTTTGGAAATATTGCCTTCAGATGATAGATATTTCGTGCAAGTTTAATAACAGTCCTGAGCAAAAGGCAATAACAGTCAGCATAGGCCACAGCACCCCTCCTCTTCCCCTGCCCACCCCACCGTCTCAAACACCCACCCACTCACTGATAGTGGCTTCAGAAGCCACCCTGCCGCACATTAGACTGTTCAAACGTCGTGCTGCAGTGTGTAGCATGACATAAACCCTGCTGACCGACACCAATAAGGAGGACAAACATGTCTGCCGCCTGATCCATAACGAGCAGCGTCCAGGCCACCTCCCTCTGTCAGCACAAGATGGATGGCCGCAAAATGGAGTCCAAAATGTGCTGGTCGGGTGGGACGTGTGTGAGTCTAGTGTTAGCAGTGATTGCTTATTGTAATACTGTGGCTGCACTCTGATTCTACTGGCTATACTGCTAGGGCCTTGTGTGTTTTGTTGATGCTACAATATGTGGTTATGGATATCGATATTGGGTATGTATAAGTGTAAAGAAGGTGTCTATATAAAAATTGTGTGATAATGACTCTGCTAATTGGAGTGGTAGAGTGAGGGTAAAAAGGTTAATTGCCAGAGTTTATCATCCATCACGATGGGATAAAATGACACAACAAAATTGGTTATTATGGATATATGAAGCAGTGAGCAATATGTTTTCTTGTGCAATGTTAATGCCTTGTCAGTCAATGAAACATTACAGCTCATTGCAGAACTTATTATATTTTATTACATCGATTTTTAGTATGTGGTTAAACGACCCGTTACATAGAATGAGGTTAAAACAATACCCAGTATGATAATTGCCCTCGCCCCAAACACTCACAACATTACTACGTCCCAACTTAATGAGGATTTCAATCACTCTATTTTAACCCTCCACCCCCTCATCTTGTCTCCCCATTCTCTTTATCTGATCTCTGTAAATCATACTCATTCTCCGATTAAATCTACCATGACAACTAATTACAGAATTACAGTTTAAATTTGACAAGATAAAGATTGGAGTGGAGATCCCAATGGGAACTGCAACCACCATCAAATAATATGCTGTCCACGGCCGATGGCTTTTAGATGCAAAAAGCATCACATTTATCTTCAGCCATTGCCATCTAAAATGCTATGGAAATACACACGCTTGTTCCAGGCATCGGATGGTAAATGGAATTAACCATTTTGCGTCACATTCAATTTGCTATAGGAAATGTTTTAGAAGGAATTTTAGCGAGACTGGCTGTAATGGGACCCAATTTGGATAGCGTTGAGTCATAAATGTATAGTCATATAAACTCGTTGATTCATGCTACACCTCCCCAACAGTCTTCCCCTACCTCCCGGCCCTATACATGCTACATGCTTCTACCCCATTCCCTCCAGCAACTCATTACAACTATTGTCCCTACCCTGTAGAGGTGAATACATTGCTGGAGGCAGTATAGTATGTGGGTGCATTATAAAGACATTAGCTTTTTAATCCAATTCTTCCTCTGCCAGCATATCGGCAGAAACAGGGTTCAGTCGTTAGTGGATGGATCAGTAGAGATGTGTGACTAATGCACACTATCAACCAAGCCATGGGCTGGATAATGTTTCTTCTTATCCCTGTTCTACAACTTCTAGTAATGTACTATATATGTGTAAATACATGTATACCAATGTTCTGATTCGCAGGACCCATTAGACTACACCCATAGGTATTAAAGCTGTTAGTACAGCAGGGGCGTACCCATGAATATGAAAGGGTGGGTCCAGTTGACGACAAAGTGCCGAAAGGCGTCGAGCTTTGACGACGATTTAAGGGAGTCAATGCCGGACTCAACATTGCCAACGAGGCAATGCCGGATTCTGGAAGGATAGTCCAGCATTGTCTGGCTTTCCCTACTTAGTCCAGCACTGCCTGATTCTAGTTGGAGAGTCCAACCTTGCCTGACGCTCTGTAAAATGGATTGTGAGTCAGGCAATGGTGAACTGTCGTCGACATTAGAGTTTGCAGTCAAATAGTAAAGGCACAAATATATATATATATATATATATATATATATATATATATATATATATATATATATATATATATATATATATATATATATATATGTCATCAAAGCAAAGTGTGAATATTAAATAATGTAACTGGCAGTGGTTAACAGCCTGTATAATTATATATAGGGCCGTGTAGGCTCTGACAACATGTCGGCACTTTACGGGTATTATTGGCTCGGTCTTTCTACCACATTACCCTGCCGTCAATTACAATACCGAACAAGTCTAAAGCTTCTGTTTAATTCAATAACTACTGCACTCATCATATATTACAGCCATATTCAGCCACCCAGCTCCACCCACTCTAATTAAAATACAATGTAAAGGGCCCTTATCGCCTCGTCCTATGGTGATTAACGATTGGCAAAGTCACTTTAAATCACGGAGGCTCCTCAGAAAGGCAGTGAAACTGTGGACTAAGGAATTGACAGGGGTAGGGCCTGGAGGAGACCAGACCTTTGTCATAACTCCAGCACGGTGTCAGATTAAATTGACACAAGTCCATATTGACGTGGAGAAGGAGTCGTGGGTATAATGGAAAGGGAGAAAATGTGGATATGATTGTGTTCATACTGCCTAGTGAGATTAATTGATCATTGAATGAGTTCATCTTTTCAATGTCATTGGGCAATGATTATATTACATGGAAGGATCTGCGAATATAGTTAAATAAGCATTATAACCTCTTTAGGGAAAGTATTATTTATAAGCGCAGATCCAAGCATATCATTTGAATAACATTTACTGTTCTATAGGTGCATTTGATTTGTGAATTCTTAGCCATATTGTATTAAAATAAACGTGACATATCGAATTTGAATCCGGGGTTTAAATCCCCTCTATTTCATGGACGCTTTACCAAGACATATAGATCTACATGAACGTCAACTTGAGATAAACGATAAACGATTTTTCATTTCGTGCAGAAAATCGACCGAAGCTTGTTATTTCTCCTTGGTCCTCGTGACTGGGCATCTAAACGGTAGATGGACTTTTTTGTCGGTTTTATCTCTCCCCTATCTGCTTTGGTTTGGTTTTGTACGTTTTATGTCTTCCTACTGGCGATCAGCCATGCGACTTCACGGTCCTCCAGAGCGTTTTTATATTGACTTCATGATTCCCTGGTGAAAAACTGACGGATCCTACAGCCATTTTGAATATGATATAAGCATATACCTCATGGAATGTTGACTTCCATATGACGAATACAAAAATTATTATGAGAAAATGACTAAATAAAGATAATAGTCACTGGGGGATGCGAAGCTAATGGCTGAACGAGCATAGGGAACTATCTGGCCACAAACCAGAGCTTCATTCCTAAATCAGCACTTAACGTGGAATCCCTCATGGAGAAATTCAATCTAGGAACTTTATTCTCCAAAGGGAAATGCAAGGCGGGGTTTGAGGGCAGCTTTCATGAGGCGGGTGCAAATCGCATTTGCTTTCCAGGCAATGAGCACTTTGGTGGCAACGGATCTGTTTTCGCGAGGTTGCTAAGCCCGGCGCGCTGGCGCCATCTTTGCTCCGCGAAGCGCTCCGTCCGCGTTGTGACAGCAGGACGCTCACGTCAGGAAAATTACGTCAAGGTCATGAGCATGGCCTCAAGGTCAGAGGGGAGAACGGAGCCAAGGTCAAAAGGTCGAAGGTCTGCTATAACAGCCTCAGAGGATTGCAACGCTTCTAGACTCCCCACCCGACTCCCCAGCCCTGGTGGAAAGCAGAGGAACTAGAACGATGTCTCCAGGTCGTTTGATCCTTCCGGAATCCCTTTTATGATTCACCGTGCTGACACCTGAATCCCCATAAGCAGGGCCAATATGTCTGATTGGCCATGGACGGATTACAGGAAATCGTTCTGTGGACAAGGACACTGGAAATTATTTCAATATGACCTTGTGGGTCACATTTGGAGATGGGCTAGAACCGGGGCTAGAACGCTGCTCTGTATGCTGGACGGGCCTATAGATAGGCCTATATACATGTATTATTTAATCCTATTCTACACTTTTCTATTTCATAACTTGTGTTTCATGAATTTTCACAAAACCTGGAGAACTGACTGCAGCATTGGTCATCTTGTTCCACGCCATTAGGTAGCCGCACCCATTGACCCTCTCACGTGACAGGCCCTCACAAGGTCACGTGACAACGTCCTCTCATTGTCTCCACCCGCAGAAAAGGGCGCGCGCTCTCTATTGACCGGACTTCCGGTGGCGATTGTAGGCTACGAAAATGTCGTCTGCGCTGAGCGCAGGCTTTCAATAACGACTTTCAGACAAGCCTTCACGACAGGTCGGGCCATGGTCGGGGCTACTGGTTTTCATTCATTGGGCGTGCCCCCCGATCGATGACCAGGATCAATTTGAAGGAGATTCATACTCGGGGGGTGGATAACGCGAAAGGACGGGTCACGAGGGGGGAAAGAGGAGAGACACCTCGGAACAAAACGTGCACGTCGCCCACCAATGAATGTCCATGAGCTCTAGACAGCAATGGTAAAAAAAAGACATTCTCTGTGCATACAAGGCGCGTGATACGACCGTCATAAACGATCAGCCCAGATCATTTTCTGATGTGATTTTATTGAATTTGTGACTTTGTGGAAAGCTAGCGTGGGTCCAGTTGGGCTACTCTTCAATGTACTGGTGATTTGAGCGACCGGCCAAAGAACATGTGAAACATTACGAAATGTCTTACTACTGTATACAAACCTTATTTGCTAACCTTTTCATGTGCGACTTTAGATCACAGAACCCGGTGGAAGTTAATGTATTGAAACTGCGCTACACTATATATGGGGGAAGTGTCTCATATTGTCTATAATCTAGTTGTAAGCTGTAGCTCCATACTCAAAAACATTCCTATCACTCACTTTTAATCAGTACAGTACGAATTCACACTTTAATCAGTAGACCTTCATGTGCTACTTTTACTAACGACTAGCCAGCTCTCATCAAAGCACAGCCCATTCCATTTAGTGTTTCAATTAACACATCCTGATGAGTACTCTCGCTCCCAGGGATATTGGAGCACCAAACATTCATAATACAGGGGAATTGAATACACCGTTAACGAAAGCTACATGTTTGATAATCTGGATTCCATATCTGTGAATCTAACCAAATGATAACAAGCGAGATAGCATTTTCATATTTTAAAAATCAAAGCAACATAAAAATACAATTTCTAGGAAAATTTCACTCCTATTTCTGCATGACGCCAAAGCTTACTGTAATCATACATGGCCTAGAGTACTGATATGAATAGCCATATTGCTTTCAGAATATTAAATTTTACGACATGCCCTTTGGCTGGGCATTAGACTAACAGTAATCCCTGTATAGCTGCTCCAACTAAAAGCTGCAGAAAGCCCTACGGCAAAGCTTCACGTCTCGTTCACAAAAGGGCATTCTCCTCTCAGCAGACCTTTCAAACGTTAAATCATTAATCCAAAATGACTTCAAAGGGTTCCTAAACTTTCTTCAAAGGACAGCAAGCATACATCACATTGCCTGAGCTGGCAGCATCATCTTCCATCTGATGCTATCTAAAATAAGTAACTTTCTGAGTGTTCCTCCTTTTGTTATTGTCAACTTTTTTGTCTTGTGTTCTGTGTTTATGAGATCCCATCAGGCAAACATTGGCCTGGCTGTAACTGGGAATGGACTTGATGGAAGTGGCGGAGATGGAGGGCGCCTTGTTTATAATAGAAGTGGATAAGTAGCATGCCTGAGCTATATCTCCCCTGATAGCCTCTGCTCCAACCCCCCAAACGTAGATTGAATTGGTGCAGACTACCTCAGCCAGAAGTCCACATATAGCCATCTCTAGAGTGCCCAATATAAGAGGGGATAGGGAGGAGATGGGGGTCAGGGTATATGAGGTCTGTGCTGGCCGTTGGCACTCCCAAATAACAAGAATGATCCATTTCGCTGGTTGCCAGCATCAAGGCTCATCTCGTGGCTGTTTAACGCCCAGCCCGCCGGGAACAAGTGAAGCTGGTGATGAGTTGGGCGTCGGACAGTGTGACTGGAGGGAGGTACATCTGAGTGGTTTTACCACTGTACCAAAGGATGCCCGAAACAAAGACAATGTAAGCCTACCCTCTTTTTACATGTATTCTAACTTCACCATCGTCCCTTTGACTGTACATAGCCTAAAGTCGGATAGGGTCCCTAGTCTATAGTTTTATGTGTACAGAAATATCTAGGCAGTTATAAACCAGTCTTTCTAATCTGTTGTGGAATAACTAAAGCAATAACATATTTCTTTTACTGTTCACATTTCCATTTCTCTGGTCCAGAAAACCATGTAGTAGTAGGCCTAGGCTAAATTGCCGGCTATATACCAGTAGCCCATGTCGGCTTGGAAACTCGATTTGATAAATCGACCTAACAATGAAATGAGATGGAGGATTACAGTTTCACTCTGTAATGTAAGTAATTTATATGCACGTGAGCCCCCAGGCTTCTTATCAAACGCATAGGAGTCAATCAGTTAATCCCCTGATTAAGACCTTGGCAGTGATCCAGCACGCAAGTGTATGTATAAATTATAGATAATGCACCTATGTGTAGTTCCATCCGAGGTGGCGATTGCACTACCAGCAGGGCTCTTAGAAAGATATGTCTGATCTTTTATTCTGACACTGTACGTACATCTATTGGCTCAATATATCGGGTCTCATGAATCTGACAGAAGGTCTCAACTATAGCTAACCATGCCTATTGTGTGGATATTTATAACTTCATGACTCCTCGTCTACTTAGATAGGCCAATTCCCGAGGCTTCAGTCTCCTGTTGCCTCTGACTGACATCCTCACAATCAATATAAATGAGCCTGGGTTTAGTCACAAATGTTTTTTTCCCTCTCTTCTTGGACTCAGAGCTAGGTGCTACATTCTGTACAGGAAGGTAGAGCCAACTACGGACAGGAACAAGCTGTTGTTTACCATGACATATATCATGTATCAAATTACAAGTGAAACACAATGACGCTATTTAGTTTGATGCCATAGATATGTTTTCAATGTGGTGCTGTTTTGACGGGTTTAAACTATGTGTACTCTGACATGCCTGAAGCATTAATTCTTGTCATCTATCATGTATGTAATTGGGCTCCTTATCAATGCCTGAAATCTGTTCAACGAGCCTTATGATACAAGTCTCTGCCAGGACCATTGCCCTATAACTAGAACTATTACTAGCATGCACATTAATTCATAAAAATTATTGCAATTAAAAATTATAATCATGTATCTGATGTATACATCTAGAGTATTATCCATAAAAATCTTGCTACATGTACTAGACATAATATTATAACCTCTTCCCTGTTGAACCAGTAGCTACTGACGTTATAGTGTGAGATATGCCAGATACTGTTTACAGCCATAATAAGCTCGGCTGGTTCCAGTACAATGGCCTAATGAATGCTCATAAAGTAAGAACATAATGCACAGGATGAAACTGATACACATCTGTTTTATTTGTCGGGATGTGGCATATCGCTGACTGCCTGTCAGTTTGACCTGTTTGTACCTGATTTACTCTTATTTAGGACATCATCCGTTTCCCACAGCCAATGAGATAAAAACATGCAGTTTCCATGCAGGTTGAAAATAGGAAAGCCGTTGGGATTACCATTTTACGACATCCCGCATTAGGTATGTATTAAACCGCGTCACCCTGTTTTAATACAGGTCATTTGATATTCTATAATAATGGATGAGATTGGATGAGTAGACCTATAATTATTCTGGTAAAACAGATGTTGATGTAGTCAGGAGTATTTCAAAATAGGTTTCTGTGAATCCAGCATGCCTATAGTATTAAATATTCATAGAGGAACAGGTTGGATCAGTCAGCTGTAGTTTATCATCATTACAGTGTATAGGAGCAGCTCAGGGGAGCAGCTCTGAGTCTCCCCTGTGACTGTGAGTCAGTTAGAGTGACTCAGCGTAACCGAGCGCAACCCATATTATTTTGTCTACCATGAAGGTTTAACAGGACACCCGTTACACGATCGCCATCAGACGCCAATCACTATTTTTATAGTTTCTCAACGACATGATAAATGCAGAGAAGATGGATAACCTGTCTGATCAGGTCGTAGAGTGGTAAAAAGCTCAAAGTTCACGACGTTGGTGATGCATTGGCTGGCTGAGGTTGAGATGGAGTGAACACCCACTTCTTGAATGTGAGACATGCCCACATTCATAGCTATTTGGTGGTAAAACTGGTATGGGGAACATTCACATAGTTATTACGTCACCAATTTTGAGCCCTTTTACAACACCCTCCTACACACGTTGCTTATCCTAGTAGATTTCACTAAAAGAGTGTACATATATGTCCCAGGTCACAATCTGTCACAAAACCCAAAGATCCATCTAGATGGTGACGTCATTTGTGAAAGTTCTCTTAAGTGTGATATTCTAAGTGAAATTGTTATGAGGTATTTTTTCTGATGATGAGGTCCCTATCTTCAGATTTCTGCAATGCCTCTAGATGGGGGTCTAAAGTACTATAAGAAAATGCACATTAAACCACATAGTCTGGTACTTTACAGTGCATGGCATGCAGTCAGTCACAACGTCCTCCTTGTCTTGTGACATTTGCCTTAGCACGCCAATTTACTTCCAACAAGAGACCCTATGTCTTCCTCCGGTCCCTGACTTCTCCTGTTACTGTCAATATGCCTTGCACAGCACACATGTAGACACTGTGTACAAAAACAGTGGGAAATAACTCATCTCTTTTTTTCCCTCTATCCAGCTGTCTTGTGTGATGGGGAAGTTTCACATTACTCTTCCTAGACTCGTGACATAGAGCATTCTCCTCCAATGTTCCAACCCTTCCCTCCTACCCACAGCCCCAGCCACTCTATCTCCTCCAGACGTCCTGATAGCAGCATTGTCTGAATGGAGTACCATGGAGGACAGGATCCAGACTGGTAGGTAGGATGAGGGATAGAGCCCTGGACATATCAGATCCTGGAGTAGGTGGGTGAGTGGCTATTGATTTATTGTGCATTTAATAAAGGTACAAAAAAATGTATATCAAAAGTAGATACCATCTATAAGGGGCTAGTATATCTTATTCGTTGGAAGGTGTCCCATCATATTGGTTATTACATTGTATGACACAAAGAATAGGATAACGGTTTAGATTAGCTGTTATTGTCGGGCTGAATTATATTCAATAGATATCTTGTAGCAATACACATGGCCATTGTTGGATTCTGATATTCTAACACCATTTTGAAGAGCCTTAAGTGGACTCCCTTTAGTTATGTCCATGATTGTATACATATACCAGATACGGTATAAAACAAACAAATGGGCCCTTACTATCACTTTCCCACCAACATGAAGTTTTATCCCATTAACTACAAATACCGTACTCACATACACCGAGCCACCCATGCTCAGGAGAGACACATGTACCTCCCTGTTGTGACCAGATCCAGGAACCTCCTATGAAGCATGTCGTATTTCACCTTACAAGGGCCCCCTCGTGCTACACCCCCTGTAATTAGGGCCCTCAATCAGTGTCACCTCTTAATGAGCCTTAATTACACCTAACAGGTAGTACGATCCACTCCTCCAGCCAGGTAAATCACGCCACAGACCCTCCATACGCTCCTCCAGACCGGCCACTGATTGCCTTATATGGCAGATGACAAATGGAGGCTGAGATTTACAGCAGGGCCCAGGTACACTTGGCTGAGGGTCTAGTGTTTATGTGGAGTGCAGTGAGCTGCTCAATATGTGGTATTATGAGCTGCTCAGACTTGTTGAGTGACTCCTATTTATGGCTGAGTCAATGCATCAAATTGGTGGCTGCTCGTTTCAGGTTTATTTGGCACTTCGGCAGGTTTGGACAGTCTCTGTGTAGCTGTTTAAATTACATGTCCATATTACATTGAAGTAAGTATTACATGTGCGCCTGGTAAAGTAGTTGCTGCTCAATTCTTGCTTTCAAGAGTAGTTTTCTTCATGCCATAGACGTGTCTCTCTCCCGAGTGAGATGTGTTTCCAGGATTGTGACATAGGTGGCCACGAATAGAGCAATCTTTTATACATATAAAGGTCACTTTCTGTCTGTAATTGGGACTTATTATGACTGTGTCTAAATACGGCACCTAACTGGCAAAAGCTACAGAGATCTCTATACTGAAGGGGGCATTGCACCTGAGGAATAATATGCACAGGTAAAGACGATATGTATACATGTATACATATATATATAGCAGAAAGTATACACCCAGTAGTACTGTGGTAGATCATAAAGCCTGCTGCCATTCTATTCATCTCTGATATATCGTGGGCGATAATAGGGAGCCTACCTGTAGCAGATGCTGACTTTCTCTACTTCCGGCAGAAGTCCTAATGTAATCAGATTAACTTCTGCCGCCAGGAGCACAGTTGGCGGCACTGCAACTTCCGCTGTGTCATCTTCAGTTCAGGTGGGCGTTCTTGGTAAAAGCATGCACCTGCTACCCACAGCCACCAGTTGCAATGGAATGGGATCGACAGGAAACCATAGCCATCATAATTTGTAGTTTAGAGCCTGAGTTGGTGCGACGGGATCTCAATGATCGCATTATCATCCAATTCCATCAATGTATACACATCCATGCTTATGGTTACCTATCTTGATGAGGTCGGAGAATACCATGGTGCTCTAGGGTCATCTGTACCACTTAGAAATTGAATAGGGCATTCGTGGTGAAAATAGACCCGGAAAATTGGTAGTGTGATTATGTGAAGAGGGTGAATTGTAATGTACATGTAGATGCCGGAACATGTGACCAGCCTTCATTATCATTCTGTCCTTGGTTCAACCTTGAAAATATTGCCATAACTTTTTGAATTCTTCGCCTGACGGCTGAAAGGACTGAGGATGGTCTGGGACACTATCCCTAGAGAGGCCCTCCCTTTCCTGACAGATACACAGACACTCCCACTCCTATCGATCAGCTATAGGGTGTGTGTGTGGGGGGGGGGGTACAGAGACATAGGCGTCCAGGAGATAACACACTTAAAGCACAATACGCCATGGGAAATCTACCAGCCACAATCATATCAGTCTCACTTATGGGCTCTTACATAGGAGGAATTTGCGATTGGTTAGGTCGGTTCTAGTTTGGATGTTTTGCATTTTATTTCAATGGCTAAAATGCGGATTGGTGAAAGCCACACATTTTGCGAGGCAAGCGGCGTTATCCTTAATGTTTCATGGAATGACAGGCTTGGTAATTGTACGGGGGAAAGCTTGAATAAAATCCACATAAAGTAATCATCCAATCAATTTACTAGTAGTTGTGACGGTGGAGGGGTATAGGACTGTATTCTCTGTATTCTCTTTTCAACATGTACTATGGTCTGTGCAAATTCTGTGATTTGTATATATATATATATATATATATATATATATATATATATATATATATATATATATATATATCGTTCCTTTATATCGATGTGTATAGATAGAATTGTGTGGTGGGAATGCATTTAGATGTATACTTTTTTCTCTATTCACCCTACAACACTGTATACCCCTGCTGCCTTCGTGTGCCATAGTAATAGTGAGAGGCCTCCTTTTATGTCCTCTTTTTATCCCCCTTTTATCATACTATGTGTCATGTTTCACAAAGACCCTGAGACGTCTATACATTTTTTTACAATGTACATGCAAGTCATGTGCTGATCATTGTAATTGGACCCTACCCACCTGGGAACCACCTAATGGAAATGTCATGTAAAAGACATAAATAGCCCCACTCTCTTGGAACCATATGTACATTACAATTTTTTGCTTTTATCTCAAATTTCTGAAAATATCTGTTATATATGGAAATGAGTGTACTCTGAACAAGAGGGTTGTGCGGTGGGTATGTGTCGCTGCGCACTATGGATTCCAATGGTAGGGGTTCAGATGAGGTGATATCAATGGGCAACTCTAATGCAATTTACATTAGAGAGATGCAATTTACATTAGAGAGAATGCACCGCGTCCCCTTCTTTGCATGCTTGGGTTTGGGCCAGCAAGATTAATGATGTTTCTCGTCGTGAGCATTTGAGCTGTAGTCGATGGCACAATTACATTCCCTTTATATACTTTCACCATATGTAATAATGTAAGGTATATAGTGCCGTTTGAAATACAATGAATTTATCTACATCGTTAAACGTTGCTGATGTTTTAATGGCGCCATTCCAATAGGAAATGTGGCAAGTATTATTTCATAGAGTTTACTACTCGTGGCCTCAACGGTGATGTATGAGTGAAATGGCCAATATTCACCACGTTCTCCCCCACTGAATATAAAGTAGGGGATACCATGTTAACACTGGTCAAGGTAATCACAGATGCAGCACGGGGGCTGATTGGAACATTGTTCTGGCGTGGTGGACATCATAATAGAAGCCTGTTCTGCATCGTTTATATCAGATAATATACAAGTGCAGGCAAATTGTATTAGCCTTCTGTATGTAGCAGATATGTGGGCATGAGGAATTTATATAGGCTGACCATGAAAGACCACCAATAAACCAGTAAATATACATGGCACTTGGTGAAGAGTTTGCAAAGTATTTGGCTTATGAAATGGATATTCATATATTTAAATCAATAAATCACTGATATTACATACCGGGACACATACAAAATATCTTATATAATTGTGTATTCTATATTCATTGTATTCAATACAGATTTATCGGAGTACTAAAGTAGGAAGTAAAATTTGAAGCAGTTGTCAGAAATAAATTTCTTATATTCCATTCCTAGAAGAATATCCTTTGCAGGTATTGCCATCCCCAACACTGTTCCACTACTTCCACTGACAACTTTCCCTGTCGTTTGAAAGTGGAAACTTTTGTCTTTCAAGAAATTGAGACGGAGGATGAACCTGAGAGACTTCCCCGTCTGGTTTGGTTAGTGTTAACATCAGCGCACATTAGGCACATCCCAAGACGCCACTTTCATCCCATAGAGAGGCAATTAGGCCAAAATAAATCAAACTGTACACCCACATCTTTCAAAGAATTTCAGTCACAGCATGTACTGAAGGGAACTGTTTTCTCAACGTCTCTTTGAGATACCCAGGACCTTTTTGTCTCTTCATGATCGTCATGACACATTGGGAACAGGCACTTCTTTTGTGTTGTTTCAGGAAACTTAGTAGCTTTTTTCTTACGGAGGTTTAGATATAGCCAACCTTATACAGCCTTCCCGTTGAAAGCATCTTAGTGCAATCACATCAATCAGTAGGAATCGTACAAAAGTATAGCCACATTTCAGACAAAATGGCTGCAAGTTGAGACGTCTTATGGTACTGATGCCTTTTATACTGTAATTGTCCCCTGGAATCCAATGGAATGTCAGTGACAGTATCCGGTAACATTAACTAGTCTGATGTCTATAGAGATGTCTCAAACAGTGTCATAATGCTGTATATATGAATAATAATAATATTCAAAGGAAATACTTAAGCACAAGATGGATGTAGTTATAATGCCACTAAAATAGGGTCATTATTTACTGGACGTATAACCGACAATATGGATAATACCCACCGGCAGCCTTGTCTCGTTACTAGCATTATGAATGTCTCGCCATTCAAACCTATATAATGTATAAGACGCCCACCGCCAAGGGGCGGTCTGTGGTATCAATCACTCGTCGATCACACTCTGCCGCCACCTAGCGGCTGATCCATCAAGCTGCCACCACCCTCCGGAACGGGCACGGTTTAGCCTGTAATTACCCCAACCTGATCTTTCATCAAACAGAACGCCCATCCTCAGAAACCCCTCCTCCAGGGTGTCAGTGTCAATTGCTGAATGTCTCCCTTCCTGCCAGGACCCTATGAGTGACAAGTAGGACCGTGACTTTCAGCACGTGGCTATATCACAATGAGAATAGGCAGTGGTTATACTCAATATATTGTTCTTGGTTACCTTTTTCTCTGCAGTATAGGCAGTGCTGTGCTTGGCATTGCTCTGACCCCCAGGTGACCTCCTCCAGGGGGGCTTTGATCCAGTACACAGTTAATGGCATTGATCATCAGAGGGGTAGTGTTACATGGCAGTGATGTAGGTCGAGGTAAAGGGCCAACCTGAACCTATAAAACCTGAGACGGGGGTATTGTCTGTCTTTTGGGCACATGTTCTATAAGATGCAGTTATGGAGGATGTTACATGTATACACATATGTTTCTTGTTGCAAAGTGACCTATTTGGCATATCTTATAAGAGGATGGCCTCTTTTGTTAGCCATATAGTACAGTACTATGGGAAAGGACATGAATGACTATAGAGTTGGGTTATAAAAATCTGTAAAATAATGATAACTCATAGAATTAAAGATATGAGGGTTTTCGAGGGGCATGTCATTAGGCTCAAATGACCAGTCGAAGCACTTCTTTAACCCCAGCAGTGAACACAGGCTCTTGGATCTTTGGATCCGACAGTGTCAGGCTACCCTGACGCCCGAGGCTGGAGGGTCGGGTTGGCAAGAGGGCGGTCACAGGGTTGGCTCCTCCTGGGCCCTCCTTGGGGCCTGCCCAGGGGGCATGTGGCGGCCCCTCGGTCACTGATCAACCCAGGAGCGGCACTTCAAAGGCCGCACCTGGTGAAATATTGACTGCCTTGATTGAGGCTCACCCCCATCGGACCCAAGCTGGAGCCCATCAAAGACCCCTCCAGGGCAGACCTTGGCTTATTCATCATTTATTGTGTTCAATTAATCACAGATTAGTCTCAGACCTCCTCGACTTTTGCACCAATGAAACATGTATGTGTAAGAGTAGGTATCCGTTACATTGCTCTGGAGGTTCTGTGATTCCATGGTGTAAAATGACGATTTATAGAAGTAGAAAATGAGTCATAGTAAATCCAGAAATCAGAGTATCGAAGACTGTAGAAAACAGGGGGACGGTGAGTGAATGGTAGGAAAGGGAGGGTGTAGGTTTGTAAGTGTTGGGAACCTGGGTGAGGGGGTTTAGGGGCTGTGGGTACCAGGACCACAGGCAATGAATCATTGGTATTTACCCACTAGTGTGGATCCCCACCCGACTACACTGCTTGGTACAAGGTCAACAAGTCAGCTGTGTATAAAGCCCTGCCTGGTGACATCCAGCCTGGAGACGTTCCTGCTCCAGGCCAGGCCTATTCGCAGCCATTAAACTCCTCCAGTGCAGCAGACCAGCACCCCCTCCCACCTACCTCCTCCAATGCCCAAAAGTGGAGCCAATTTTCTCTCCTCTCGTGTCAGAGTGAATTATATCACAGCAAAACTAGCTACAGAAAACCAGACGCTGATTTTCTATTTTGTTTTCAGCTTTTTTTTCCTATTCCATTTTTTTGTCAACCAAGAATCCTGATTGGAGGGGCTACATCGCGACGGAATCAAATCCAATCGATACGGGTAGGGATGGGCAACGTCTGTGGGTGGGTAGGGTGGGTGGGTGGGTGGGTGGGTGGGTGGGTGAGTGAGTGAGTGAGTGGATAGGTGTGGGGGGGGGCAGAGAAGGGAGGAGAGGGAGGACCAATGGGAGCACAGACAGGAAATGGTGTAGTCCGGGACGCTGGTTTAACGAATAGAAACCGGAAATGACGGCACCTGGGACGCCGGTCTTGTGGCGCCCCCTGGAGACCAGCGGCGATGATTAAGTGTTTATCTGCGGACTGCAGGGTCCTGAAGGCTTCTCAGCCATGGCGTATCAAACACTGATTTATTGTTAAGAAAACGTGCCATGGTATAATCCCACCATGCCTATACACTGATACAGACCATTACAGATGCACTAACATGCACTGTTTGCATGGATAAGGTGACTGACGTTTAGTCCCGGCGTTTAGTCTCTTTCTTGTGAAACGATGGAGCTTACATTCATTGATGACCTGCAAAACTGCCATCTGACTCTGTTTATGGAACATGGAGTTCCCCTCTACCGGATGATGGTCACTAAACCTACCTTCACGACCCCGCAATTATAGGCTATATTACGAGACCGCCCCACTGAATCGGCAAAAACAAGACATAATTGTAATGATTATGTGAATAATTGTAATAATTATGTGATGTAGGCATGTTTAACGGACGGAAAGATTCTAGACCATAATTATTACAGTGAGTTATATTGATCACTTATGATTCAACGTTATAAAACGGCGCACCGAATCAGAAAAAAGGCAAGGACATGATTGACACATATATGTGATATACATATGCAGACTTATTGGAAAGTAAAATCCTAACCGTCTATAGATATATTGTGTCCCCCACTCATCACTCTCATACCACACATTCCTATCTCCATACTCCTGTCTACCTATCACCCAATATCATCACCTCTCCAAATAACTCCTCTACCCCCTCCTGTGAAGCCTCAAGGAGGTGTGTCCGCACCAAGCGCCGTCCATCCCTACATGCCCGCCCTTTTAGAGACAGCAGCCGACATTTTAGTCAAACCAGACGACATTTCGCCAGCAGACGACTTTCTCTGCCAGTAGGGAGCTGAATACACAACTTTCCCATCCGCACGTGTTTGATCAGCTCAGGCGGACTTGGGACTCAGGAGGAACTAAGTCCTTGCCAATCTTATTAAATCCTCCCCAATTGATCGCTGACCTGGTGACCTCTGACCGGACGGAAACTCCATTCTCCTCCATAAACAGGGGTTTATATGCAACTGCCTGTTCCTCATGGCTATAAACTGTATGACCCTTTATAACCCTAATACTACACCCTGACACCATGATATAGGTCCCAATGTGTACCCCTATAACCCCAAATGCATGCCTGACATGTGGCGCCAAGTGAACTACAATGATAATGCTGAACTTCATTTTCTCCTGGCAGTAAGGTCTACCTTTTGAATACAATATCACTCAATATGGGGTTTGGAGGTCAGCTTAGTCTCCATCAATCCATGTCATAGTTGATTAAATACATTTTAAAATGAATAATAACAATATTTTAGCAATCTAACTGTATAGTCCCTGGAAGCCTGGGAATCCTAAAGTAATTATTCTCAGATGGAATTTAACAAGATGTCAAAAGTAATATTAAGGAAATCTATTAGAACCAGCTCTGAGGGGGACTCCATCGACATATCAGTATAACATTGGGCCCCAGTCTGGTATCCATATACCAAGGTAAACCTATCCATAGCAACTAAAAGAAATATGGTATCCGACATTAAACCCAATTTGAAGGTCGGCATCCATTTCTCTCCCCCATGCCAGGGGCCACAAGTAGACAAGACAGCACAGCAGCATGGGAACCAGATGTGTGTTTAGCCTGCAGGTACAGCCATGTCCTGTAGCTCGGTAGGAGAGGGGTTTGTCTGCAGGTGCCTCCATGACATGGAAACTGGCATTGGGGAGGACGTAGAAGGGCATGGTAGGCAAACAGAGGCTGAGTAAACGACACCAACCCATACATCAATACACGAGGTGGCCACAGGGCCTACTGGAGGGGCCTATACACGTCTCAGCACCCTAAGTGGCTGGTAGAAGGGGTCTTAGGCTGGGACTGAGCTCACCTTACTTAAGGCTTACTAGTGCGGTCAGACTGGGATCAATATTCATCTAGACCTATATTCCTACATCGAGGACCATAATTGGACTTAAGTCCAGTTTTTAAAGTAAAAAGGGGATTCTACAATGCGTTAATTTTGAAAGTCGTTTAGACCATGAGATCGATGGCTCATGTATTATCATCACTATTTACATCAACAATAACGGGTAGAACAGGATTAACTTAACACCGGTAAACTGCTGGCTTTCTATTCTCCCTTTCCTATACTGTGAAATCTTTCAAATTGTTGATTCAATGGCGTGAATTACTTCACTAATGATTCAATTACTTTGTGTCAGCACTTAACCATTATTATAGTGAGTATACATAGTATGTCTGAACATTGAGTTGGTTTCAATACAGACGCAAAGCATTTCAACCAATGTCTATGTCTGTTTGCCCCCAATTAGACATAATTCCAGTGAATAATTGAAGTCAACAGAAGGCTAAAACACCTCGTGATGGGGACGGACGTGCAGCTCCAATTAATGCGTGCTGATTGGCTCTGCTAGCCTCACTACTAATTGCCCTCACATGTCTCTCGCCACTCCAGCCTCGACCTGACATCTCAGCCTCATTCTGGTATCTCAGGGTGGCCATTACTTATCATGTCAGTCCTCACCCCCTGCCATCTACTCTTCAAGCACAACCTCCACAACTAGAGGCATACTCAAATATAGTGGTAAAAGTGGAAGCGATTGGAGAGCGTCCGTGTCCACCTCTGACGGGGAGGATGATGGATCGGCGACGTGTGACGTGTCGTCAGCCCCCGCGGGGGGAGTTGGACGGAACAGCCCCCGGGTGCCCTACCCCCTGCGGCGTCATTTGGGGGATGCTCAGTGAGCAGCTCAGTTTTATTCTCCCTGGAAATGAGTAAGTCGGATGGCTTCGGTGGTGAAGCCAGTTGGGGGGTGAGGATGGGGACCTTATATGTCCATACATCAGCAGCTGAGTGAAGGCTGTCCTCTTGGATTCTGGAGACACTCTACCAAAAGGTTACCCCGAGCAGCTCCCAGAGCAGTTCCACTTGTTGGGAAAAGGTCAAACTCGGGTGAGCTGCTCAGGGCTGCACGCATTGGCCCAGTAAAGGTCAGATAGGGCCAGTGTGCTCTTTTCCCTCTAGTCTCCTTTAGAGAATGTCTAGTTCTCCATTCTATTACTGTCGTCCCCACAGACTAGACTTCTAAGTAGATATATTTCAATAATTAATGAGAAAAAGTATGTCTACCATGAAATACACTTTTCGGTGCTTAAGTAATTCGTAACTGTATTTCCATAAATACAAATTCATATGCTATCGTTGTCAAGTTCTACAGGATATCTATTCAATAGTTGTTTTACTATGCTGAAAGGATCGGGAATATTACATATTATATTAAATCGCATGAAGGGATTTCCTTGGAAATCACGCTCCTATCTGATGGTTTCCCTATGCAAACATGGATGGCGTGCGACATGCTATCCGCCCACGTTTGTGTACCACGTCCAAAGCCTGCCTGTACAGGGGAATGCGTATCACAGGGCTTAGTGGTCCCATAACTAGAGGGATTGAGCACCAATAGTACCTGGATGATCTAAACGAGCTGCTATCTCTCATCAGATTTTCCAAAATCAAACATCACCAGACAGCTCAGATAATTAAGGCCTATTCTCTGAGACATCCTGAATGTAATCACTGAGCTTGGAGTCTGAAATCACACTCAGTTATTGGGTAAGACGCTGAGATGGTGGTCTCAGTAGTAGCAGAATCCAATATCCTGGTATTGGTGAGCATAGATTAGCTCTCATTGTGAGCAGTACGGAGCTGCTCCCTGAGCTGCTCATCAGGAAATAGGCTTTCCCCCAAACAAGGTGTGTGAGTGACTCAGTGCGGACTCACCGCTGGCTGTAGTGAATGTCGCTGCTCTCCTTACCTGTTGCCCCCACCCCTCCAGCTCCTCCACAACCCCCAATCACCCCTCACTATTCACGATTCCTAGAAGTGGGGAATCCCCGCGCCGACCCGTCTAGTGGGGACCAGTCACGGCGCCTCAAGCCTTGCCTCATGCCAGGAAATCTCCATCTCCCATGATGGATAATGATTAATGATTGCCACAACACACACTGAAAGTAGAGGCCATGTTTCGTGACAAATATCTGGGATTTTTTGGTTGGTTTCAATTGGAATCCATCATGGGTTATTACAAATTCCCCTGCAATAGTTGGGCTGAGCACCGTACAATTTAATATAAATTGTTAGCATTGTAGTGGTGGTTTATTTACAGAGAGAGCCGCTGTTGTTAAAAGTACACGTATGCTAGCCACATTCCTTGCTCAAATACTACTGGACATTGATTGATGATCAACTGGAGATTGATGATACCCTTAACTATGAAAGCATTCCTCCTTGTTTGTATACAATATATAATACATGGAGAAAACAGTATACACCTCATTTGTCTTTCCTCTATCAGCTATATATACTTCAACAGTCAGTGGAATCAGTGCTAACGAGTGCACAGTTGAAAGGGGTGAAGACAGCGGGGGCTAGTTGTAGTGTCTACCATAAAGGATACAAATGGGGTTGATTTCTGCGAAGACATTAGGTGCAGGAGAAGGGGCAGGAGTAGTGATCCAAAGGCTGCTGTCCGCACAACAGGACGCCCATAAATTAATTCCCCCATGTCGCTGCTGCCCCCTGCTGGCGTGCGGCGCTAACAGGCGTCGGGGTCAGCCAAAAGAGGAGGGTGCATGGCGGGTGGGTACCAGCGAAAGGGGACTGGCCTCTCTGAAGGAACTGCCAGAACCAGCAACATTCGGGGTCCCCTGGTGCAAGGCAGAGTGATGGACAGCACAATGACAGGCAGGTTTAAATGCACTTTGTAATGGCGGACGGTAAATGAAAGAGCGACATAATGATAGATATGGACAAGGACGACATCTGTGCTACAGAGATTTAGGAATGAGCAGTGCCAAATGTCTGAACAGAAATGTATAGGCCTGTTTGTAATATTGAGCATTAAGGCAGATCTATACAATTCAATGGCTGATGCTAAAATTAATCTCTAAACATAACCGACGTAATGGTATGTAAGATCCAATGGTTCATTGAAAAACATGCTTTGATAAAATGTGATAGTTTTAAGATAGACCGTTCGGAAGTATCATGAGACATACCAAGTTTGTAATTGAACCTACTTCAATATTCCTATATGATGCCAAGGCACGTTGAAACTAAAAAGCTTAGATCTGCCGCGTTTTCATCTTTTATCTATTTTCATGGTAAGAGAGTCTCTTCTTATTTTTCTAAATTGCGGCCCTTTGAGTAGGCTATCTGCCGTTATGTCGAGCGACGTGATTCCAACTATACATCCGGTGGCGCCACCAGTTTAGCCCGACTCCTGATTAAAGATGGCGGCCGAGAGTTGATCACACCTCACACGAGACTCAACGAGAATCAGGTGTCATGTGATTCATCTTCTTACCAAGACAAGATGGCGGCCGGGTCACGTGACTGATGAATCAAGCAAGCCTTGCCTCCTTGTTTGGCTCGTGTAGGATTTCTTCAGGAGGTTCTTCTCAAAGGGACTTTGGGGGTCGAGTGGAAGGTGTTGGGTAAAAACCATAGTGACATGTGAGCTTCGCCAGGACAGGAATAATTTATACACCACTTTCAGCAGGAACAGCCCTGAGTCTCCCTGTGTGGACTTTGTTAGGATTAAAGGACTAAAACACTTACGTTGGGATACATGGACATTGTCTCAGAGAGAATGGTGTGGAGTGGTGGAATCATTTGTCTCTGATGATTGAATCCTTTTCACTAAATTGTCTATTTGAAAAATACTTAACGATGCACATGTCTAATCAATAACGTGTAGGAATGTAAATTTTTCCCAGAACATGTCTCAAATCACACGCCTTGCTAAACAAAAAAAGTGTTTAACTGGGTGGACACCGTTATAGGCGAAATCCTTGCTTACTGTCATACGTTCAGGAATCGCTCCGGGGATTACTAGATATGAAACACAATACCCCCCATGTATACAATACTATTCTAGATTCCCTCTTTTACATGGAGGTTCTATCCCCAAATCAACAGGTGGCACTCCAGCTTGTTAACCCGGCGTATAGTGGTGCTTAATATAGAGACCGGGAGAGCCCCACGTCCCCGACAAGGGCCGAGGTAACCCGACCCTGCTTGTAGCGCCTACAAACAGCCATACCCACGGAGGCTACACAATGAAAGCTACAGTTGCCAATCAATCTTTGTCTTTTTAGCACTGAGGTGGGGAGACCACATGCAAGGCCGATATATCAGCGATAGCAACAGGAGACAGAGCCTATTCTCCCCTCAGTAGATGTATGGACATGTCTACTGACTATAAACTGACATTAAGAGAAGGGGTATAAGAAGGGGGCCTTTTGACATGGTGGGACATTCAAGTACGTTGGTCTGTATACATGTCATAGGGTGGGTGAAGTGTCACGGTAGGGGCCACAGTTATTAAACCGGGTATATCTGACATATGATATCGACTTCGTACACTAAAACTGAAAGCACGCGTACGTGTTTTATGTGTGTGGTCAATGCCCTAATCAGCAATCAGAACTTTTTCAAGAACAAGAAGATTAAAACGCATTATGTTACAAAGTGTTTCAAGGTAAAACACATCTACTATCAAAGTCTTACCCCTGACACACTAAATGAATTGTATTGATGGTTAACAAGACATAGAACTCACTGGATGTTAATTCAAATTCAGAGAGGGTAACTCTGCCCCCTTTTCCCTCACATGGCGTCCATGGTTGGTAAACACACCACGGACCACCAGAGTGCAGCACGGTATGCGGTCCATGTTAACCCAGCAGGGTCTGAAGCCAATTAATCTGCTCCCACTGAGCCATGTGTCCAGACAGGGTCTGACACTGCCCTCAGCTACTCCACACCTGCTCATCCCACACGCCCATTGAAGTGAGCTGCTCACAGAGCTACTTATTCTATTTAAGCTTCCCCAACCAGGCATCCAGGGTCCAATGCTTTAGCCCTCAGGTGCTCAGCACTGTCAGCTGCTGTTTCTCTAGAATTACTCAGATTCATTAATGAGTTGCTCTCCAATGATGTGATTTGGGATCTGATCCCGAGAGTCAAGTGTAGACTAGAATATTGAGCAGTCACTTTCGGACCAGCCCTACAGGGCACAATTTCCTACCGTTTATAAATATAACTACGTTCCAATGCCGGGTCCCAATTCATTGCTTGCAGCATACTTTTTCACACGTTTGGGCTCATGACATTTTTTATAAACTCTTCAATCTTTAATGTGGGATTGGGGATGATTTATTTGCCTCAATTATGCTTGTACACCAACACACCTTGACCAAATTTATTGATATGAAAGGAGAAACCCCTTATATAAATAGTGCTGATATTCAGGTTTGGTTCTTGACAGAAGGTTTGGTCTTGCTGTAGAAGTGTGCCCAAGAATGCTAATTCCCCAATGCGCCTGCAGGTGGCGCATGGGAGTCGTGTTTGCATTGGGTCAGTGATGGAGGAGGTGTGTGGCTGATTTGGGCCCTGCGAACTCTGTTAAAACAGGGTTTACTCCACAACCTACTTGTGTGCCCATGGCTGAACCACAGCACAGTGAGCAATGTGGCACCAATCTCCAGACCCCTTCTGGGAGAGTGGTTTGAAGAAAAAAACAGCAACTGGGGTTTTCCCGAGTGGAAGTCTTGTTTAGATCCCAGGATCAGATCGCATGTTCATTAAAACAGTCTCCAAGTTTTAGACCGTTTCAATATCCATGCATAGTCATCAGTGTGACTGCTCACATCAGTTTTACCTTCATCAATGTCCATTTGCTGTGTGCCATCAATAGAGGAGAGATCTAGGGAGACACATATCTATCACCCTCACATTCTTCCCCCATTGCTAACACTCATTATGAGCTCTAATGCCAGCACTACAAGTACACGCCATTACTTTCACCCCAACTTCACGGTCAGACACGCTATGGTGGTAGGTAAACGTGTAAGGAGTTAAAAAGGGGCACCAGCCTCCTGTCTACTTCTACTCTGAGGCCTACTTCACGTTGGTTAAGGCTTGGTGTATACCTTGACACGCCACACGCAATGAATTCATCCAGCGTATTCTCACATGAGATCCTCACAATAGACCCGTACGTATAATGCTATATACATTGTACTAGTATCGGAGTTCTACTGTTATGACTTAAAAAGAATACTGGATACCTCCTTAGAATATATGCACATTGTCTCACTCCAGACTATACTTAGACCAGCTGTTGATGCTCTTCTCCCAGCAGTATATAATAAGTATCTATCTTTAAGCACCCACGCTATAGATGATGGTAGGATGTGTTTCTGAATAACAATGTGGCATTCATTGTGCTGTTTTCTATAAGTAACATGAGACTTAGGATGCCTCCTGGTACTGGTGGCACCTGTCATCCCCTCTTGTATTCCCTCCTGGGTATGGTGTATCACATTATCCTGGGGGTAAATGCACATACATAGTAGTCTAGCATACTGCACGCGGTTCATATGCATATATATCTGTGGGTTCATACACTACGAGTGTATTGGGAGTATATTGTATGCAGTATGCCAATGTAAGCTATAGTTGTTGGGAATATTGCATATTCCACTACACATAAGGCCTGTCAATTGGGACTTATTCACATAATATGTGAAATCAATATGTGGCATACATACCACGAATGGGCAGCAGGTATACCAGTAACACCACTTGTAGTACAATGAACGTTGAATACCACTGATACCACATTATGTAAAGGGGGTTATATAGTATTTACTGTATAAACTGCAACATTCCATAATTATAGTTTCCTCAACCTCAGTTTATTTATACAGTGCCCCCTATATGCATGTGCCACTAAGATAGGATGCTAGGCACGCACGGGGTGTAATTACAATGTGGGGACGGTTGTTTCCCATCAAATGTCAGACGGAGAAATACCTCAACCGACATGGCCCCCAGCCCCAACGTGAACACCCACCTGAAGGCCTCCCTGCCCTGGTGTGCAGGTGAGAAGGCCAGGCAGGTGATACATCAGGGTAAGATGGTATGTAAATTGTAGCCGGATTTGAGGCAGATCCCAATGTGTGCATGCTCACGTAGGGCATCTTAATAGTATTGTGCAGATCTGCATACAACTACACCACATTTTTCAACTATGGCAACACAAAACGCATACCCGAAGGTATTCTCAATTTTCAAATATTTGGTAATCAGATTAGTTAAAACACAAGGGGCCTCTGGCTGACAAAGCAGTTGTCAACTTTACAGGAAGGCTTAGGGCAGTTTTGTTACTTAACGGCTGAACTTTGGGGCACAGCGTTTTGTCTTTGCTGTCATATTTCTCAGAGGGAAATTGTAATGGATTTCAGAACAGCAGAAAGAGGTAGAAACCGAGTTATTTTTCTATTATCGTATTTACATAATACACAGTCCACGTATCATATATTACTCCATTTTCATATAGCATACCTAATGTATTCAATGGAAAGATACAAGTGCAAATGTATAGGGCGGTAATATATAGTACATTGTATTACTGTGCTACAGTGTTACAGGTATAAGGGTTTAGGGCATAGCACCAAGTGGTATATAGTGTCCAGAATGTACATCGGATAACTAGCCTGTAAAAGCATTCCTATGTAAGCAAACAGGGGCCAACCCCATCAACATCCAGCCCTCTCGGCCAGTAAGGGGTAGGTTGGTGTGTGAGAGGGGGCTATATGGGTAGGGGCAGACCTCTTGTTGGCCAGGTTAATTTAACCAACCCCATCCCGTGGGTGTATCTGGCAGCTTACAGGCTTTAACACTATCGTGATGGGTATACCCTCCACCTATAGTATGGCTGAGTCTAATTCCAATGGAGCCAATATTTGACTGACCCTGATATGGAGGGGGTATTGGCTGGGGTGTAGGCTGATGGGAGATCAGAGATATGTACAGTGGTCCGACTGACAAATATATTATGGGATTTCTAGGAAGCAAAATATATATGGACTGGTAATTATGACTCGTTATTTTAATTGGATCAATACATTAATTTCTATCCTTAAAGTTTTATGAGCAATCATTATTATGGTGTTGATTAATCAAACGGGTATATTTTTGTTCATGTTACCTTCATCATTTCCTTCTTTCTTAGCTTTGCGAAGACATTTTTCAATCTAAGGCACTTTCTCTGGAATACTAAAAGAGACCCCACACATGTCTAGGACAGATCCAATCGTTATTTTCGCATCCCATTGGGGGAGTAGAACATATATGGGGCACGGTGGGAATAAAATCTACATATGAAGCTGTCAGAACCAACAGGGATATCTAGCAGCGACAGACAGGCATGGCTAGGCATATTGATGTCTGTCTGACAGATAATCCATCATAACTGTGTTATAAATAGGACTGACCGTCTGCCTGACACACTATGGCAGATGTTGAGGTGTGTATGTTGGCATTCAGCATTAACCCTGCTGTAAAAGCATTGTAGTTGTACAGTTGCCACCTCTGCTATTGGCGTATGGTCTCTGGCCGACTGCTATCTCGTGACTAGATCCTATCTGCCGCTTGGCCTCCCATGTACTGGTGCTAGGATGCGCTAGAGCTGTTCGATTGCGATACATATGTATTTATATACTAATGCTGGATGGTTTGGATCAATTGGGCAAAGTACACCGAATCTCTGTTCTATTGTCTATCTTTACATTTCTATTTATAACATCTAATTAGAGAGAACACTTTAAATGCCCATTAGTGATTTCCATAATGTAAACATGTATTTTGCAATTCCACAACATACCTGAATATCTAGACTAGTGATCTGCGTGGAGATTAAAAATATCAGTAAAATAAGCAGAGCCATGTATATTTAATGCTGTCTGCCGGGGTCATGCTCTAGCATGTGAACCTGTGGTGCTATATTGGCAGTCTGTCCACTAGCTGCAGCACATGTCAGTCACATCACTGAGCTCTATCTATACTACTGACATCGAAGACATTAAGGAGATAAGCCATAGATTAGACTGCCTTCTCTGCCTGACCTCTCCTAATCACACATGTCAACATCAAAGGGGTCTGCATATGGGGAGGGCACTAACTTTCCCACTTATACTGTTAGCTTTAGATCCTACTTTATATCTTTTAATGATAACCTTATAGATCTGAACCTCAAGTGTAACTGGGATTAGAGCCTCTGATCTTGCCGCCATTTCAGTAGCCTTAATCCTGTCTAGATCCTTCACTCACCCCCGTGCCCTGCATGCCTGCCGCTACCATGCTATGCTCTCACGCTGCCGGATACATATCGATCCTCCTCCCCCTCCATACACCACACAGCCTGCCCAACCACCACCCCAAACCCCCCGACCCGGGGACTACCACTGCCATCAGGAGGCCTTGTTTCTAGGTCAGGGAACAGGTGAGAGGCATCGTAAACCTCCATAACGCCTTACGTGCGGTATAGTACGTCCAGGCAACAGTGGCATCAGAGGGATGCTCTGAGGTGTAGGCTATACAGAGAGCAATCAAGTCAATTGTGTTGTAAATGTAGACTTGCGTATACTATGGCATAAAGTACTAAATGTACCTATGCCCTGGGTGTGGCCGCTAGATAAAGCACCCTGCATTAACTTCTAAACTATAGGTCTCACCAACGTAGACAGAAGGGACATTAAAGCCCACACACGCAACACATAAAGTACTCTCAGCAACCACCCGCACTGGCGTACGGAGTTATCCAGTGTTATCACAGGTTATCAGGAGATATGCCGTCAGTGCCGCCACCCGACATGACTGCACACTCCCAGATGGCGCCACCCATGACGTAACGACAGAGCGCCAAGATTAATGAGGTGTCATGCTTTATGTCACGGGAGAGGCATCAGCCACAACTATGACATAACGTCTAGAGGACCTCCGGAGACGTCGTCACGACGTTGGTTGATTTGGAGCCCTTTTACGGACTCCGATAACCTAAAGTACCTAGTAGACGGTTTCTACTTCGGTCTGTCTGGTGAGCTGCTCCTGACTCTGTGAGCAGCTCCGAGCAGCTCCTGGTTTGGCTGAAGTCTCCCATGGGACCAGCAGATATCGTCTGTAAGAGTTAGCCTACACAGTCCCAGCCTCAACAATCGATGCACCACACTTGTGGGAAGATCAAGCCTTATGATAAACTACTTTGAAAAGGCACTTAGAATTTGAAAAAGGTTGATGTTATCAGTTTTCCCCTGTTGCAAGTCTTACATTTCCTCCTCTATATTTTCTTTATCAAACTCAATAGGGATTTCCATTGTGATGCATGTCAGATATATCAGCCTATAATCAGGTTGATATATTTTTGGCACGTTGTAGAATATTGAGCTTTGCTTGATCTAGAAACCCCATTTGATCAGCGTTTACTGCCGTTTTTAGTGCCCCAAATTTCGGCAGACCTCAAATCTATACCATCCAGTGCATTGGCCTGGTCCCTGGACCACTACCATATTCCCCTACATCTTGAGGACGGAATCAATGGGGTGAGGAAAAGTCACCTCAGTGTCACCACACCAACCACTGCAGCATAGTGGGACCTGACCAAAGTGCTACATTCAATATACCACTCCCAGCACCATGCCTGAATGAGAGTTGTCCTTTGGCTTTTTTTCTTCTTGAATTGCCAGGCTGAGGACTCTCTGAATAACCCATTTTCCACAGGGGCGCCACATATAGTGGCCTTTAGATATACTTCACCAAACACTATTGCTTGGATAGAAAATTGCAGCTGACCCAGTTCGCTGTAGTGGGGTTGATCTATAGCAGAGGTGGTTGGGATCACTCCCTGGCCTTGGGGATATTGTGCATAGCGTAGCTAGAACATGGGTAAGGACTTTGCAGTGAGAATCGAACGTCCTTCTCTGTAGCTTTTGCCAAACCCTGTGACAGTACTCTCGCATTTAAACTGCCTCTACAGCAATTAACGATGGTATCTAGGTGCGTGCGGCTAGCCTCTGTAACCCTGGCTGTTCTGGGTCCCTACCACTTCATTAGGGGACCTGGAGGATTGTACCAGGAGGAGAGGGAGGATACCCCCTCTGCCTCATTTACCAGGCTGTGTGGTGCCCATACAGATTGTCTCATTACCAGGTGGGCACGGAGTACCAGCACAATCCATGCTGTTAGGCACGGCCACCACGGCCAATGAAGACGTTCGCATGCAACAGTAGGGCCCAGGTCGGCAGCGCCCCACCCTAGAGGAGAGGGTATGTGGGCGCCCCTTTAAGCCGCAATGCATGCCCTTTGTCGTCATGCTGTATGAATGCAGCCCTGGAAAGGAACTCAACAGTGGTGCATTCAAGCATCATGCAGACGCTATGGGGCTGATACACCCCCCCAAAGGGTAGGAATGATGCATGAACATGAATGCAGCCTTGGTGATTAGACGCCCCATGTATCATGGCGACCAAGGACATACCACAGTAAAGCACTTTGCGGCCCTTAAAGGAATCCACAGGAGGAGTCCTCCAGTGGCCTTCATGTGTAGGAGGATCGTTACGACGCGTGCGTAAGGACTGGTTGGTAGTTTGTATGTGTGTGTGAGGGGATGGATAAGGAGGATGTGCTTGGGGAGTGACTAGGATGGAGAGTGATTCAGGGAGTGTGCGCTGGGTCCTGGAGGGTGGGGAGGGTTGGTGGTTAGAGTGGTCCGAGTCGATTAGGTATAGAGGATGGGAGTAGGTTGTAAGTGGGTTACTGGTCTGGTGGTTTTCTCAATGCAGATAGCAGGGATGCTGGACACAGGGTGTCTCTGTGTGTGTGTGGGGGGGGGGGGGGTTAGGAGAGGGGGGGTATAGGATGGACCACACACACACCACACTCAGTTTGCCTCTGGCTACACGTGTAAATATGTCCCAATATTAACTCTAACGTCCACGCCCTTCCATGACCCTAGCCTTGCCTCAGGCTGTGGTCATCAGTATGAATAATAGACAATTTAGGGGAACGCCATTGGCTCTATAAAAAATAGCCTATGGTATAATAATCTATGGTATTCTGAAGTCCTGATGTGTAACTGTGAGAGAACACTATGATGTCATAGGAATGCAGCAGAAACTCTATGCAGGATCACTTCCTATATCTTTCCCTTATTTCATTTCAGTTGCATTTTTCATACCAGGGTTAGGGTCCAGTGTCCAGCAGCGCCCAGGGCGTGGCCTCCCCCACCACTGGGTCAGTCACATATCTCCGGTCAGTCACTAAGTGGTGCCTTATCCCCCTCCGGGCAGGACGCCTACTGACCGCCCCGATAAAGGCCCCTCCCCGGGCGCCAAGCCACCAACCCGGTGAGCCGACCTGCGCCAGCCGGTCTCCCAACCCAACCTACCAGCGTATTAGCTGCGGCGAGAGTAGTAGTAGTATAGCCAAATGTGGGTTTGGGGCAGGCATCCTAACTCCAGGCTGAAAACCCAGTGAGGTGGAGGGAAAAGCCCCAAGGACCAGTATTAGCGTGCTCCTTCTTTTTACTCTGAAGAAGTGAATGAGGGCTGTGGGGACTACACATGCAAGGTGGGGTGTACTTAATGACCCCTTCCATGTTCCTGATCAAGTATTGGGTGAGCGGGTATTGGGAGAGGACCCTGCATTAAGGGCTGTATGAGGGGGTAATAATAAGGGTACGGACGAGGTCTCTAATACTGTCCTGGCAACCCCTCGTCATACTTTCCTTTTTGGTGCAATATCACTGTGGTATGTTCAGAAAGAGAATATGATGTATACACATACAAATGTGCATACCAATGAGGACATAGGTTTTACAGGATTAGTACATAGGATTAAGTTCATGCATGTACCATATAGATTGTAGATAAATCCTGACTGTAACCATCATATTCAGTCAGCAACCCCAAGACATTTTTCCGATCATCCCACTCTCTCCCCATGTCCAACCGAACCAGCCTGTCAGATCCACACCCTTCCACTCAGCCTTTCACCCAGCCTGTTGTTACAGTGCCCATATTGGCACACATCTCTGGTCTGTCCACCTGAATCACCTGCCTGTCGGAGCTGCCAGTAGTCATCACTACACGGACAGGGCCAGCGGCTGCAGGGTACTGGAGGAAGAGGCAGCTAGCATCTGTCTAGGTGCTGGAGGAGGTGGGATGCAGCTGATGGTACGTGTGGTCAGATGGGTGGGGGATAGGGGGTGGAGGGTGGAGGTGGTTGGCAAAGTGCCCTGGCCCAACTCAGGCAGCCTGGGTTTGGATCCTCTTGGATCCCTTTGGATGCTTCTCACCTGAAGGCTACCCAGATCAAGGGGGTCCACCCTGAATGCCCCGCACGCAATGACAGTGCCTACCGATCCCAACCTTGGCAGTCTGTTTGCAGATTACAATGATTTGCTCTGTACTGCCATCTGTGTCAGATGTCTTGGCGTCCTGACAAGTCTTGGGGAGTCACAAGCTAACATATCCTTCACGTTCTGGTGGCGTGTCATGCACAGGAAACAGTGTGAGTGTGAGTAGAGGGGTTAGGGTATATTGAGATTTGTTTCAAGTGATCTAAATGCATCGTTATAAATCCTCATAATTTATATTCACCAACGGTAACTTAGTCTTGAGAGGAGGGTGTGTGTCAATTGAAAGGAAATATTTATCGAATGGAAGTGCAATCACTTTTTTCAAAGTGTGCTGTGTCTATCGTCATGATAACAAGGCATTTTGATCTAGCATCATTCTTTAAACAAATGTTGTTCATCTAGTATGTGCCATTTTCCTTTTGTTTTGTTTTACCTCGAAGGAAACTTGGATGTCTATTACAAAGAGCTCCCAGTGATAAGAGGGGTATGATGTTTGGGGTACTATCAGATTACAAGACCTGCATGAAGGATAGTGCATGTCAGGGTGGACGTCCCCTATGACAAGATAAGGATATCTGATGCCGGTAAGGGGGGAGCGGGCGCTAAGGAGATAACGGGCTGAACCCCCGCCCGGGTGCACAGGGCAGAGTCAATACCAATCACCCCTTATCATCTCCTTACCTATAGGTCACCTGGTGGGCGTGGTCAGAAGTTGATTGACAGCTGCGATAGACCAATCATTGGCCAGACAGGAAGTACAGGGCCCCTAGCGGGATAATGGCGAATTAGGGGCCCTGTTATCGACCTGGGTGGTGGGTGGTGAGAGATGGAAGGTCGCCAATGTGTCTCAGATAGACTCTTTGTTCTCAGTGCCACTGCTTTCACATTTGGGAGAAAATAACTTCAAAGCTAGAATCCCATATTCCCATACAAATCTCATCTCTCTCACTGAACGTTACATGTGGTGGTGCACTCAGTGAGATTGCCTGCCTGCAGCCCCGGGGGGGGCACTCAGTATAGGAATGGGTACCAACTGCGGTAACAACCCCGAAGAGCTGTTGCTGTGCGCGCGTCGGAGCAAGAAAAAAGGGGGGCTGTTAATGTTATAAAAGTAAAAAATTAGGGGCTGTCAATGACTGGAAAGTACAAAATCAGGGCCTGTCACAATTGTAATTATAAAAATGAATACTTAAATCTCATATATGACTTGAGTAATCTGTATAATTCCACAATAACCTCCCGTTAAATGGGCGAGGCCTCTCAACAGTGGGCTGTTATCTGATTTCTTAGAAAATAGGGGGCTGTAAAAATAAACACATTTTCAAGGGGCTGTCAAATGACCAAAAAGTGGGGGCTGTAGTTTCGCAGTTGGTACCTAGCATCAAAGAGTGACTACCCCCCCCCCCCCCCCGGGCCTGCAGCTCGTCAATCTTTAATCCGTGTAGCCTTCCTACTACTACAACAACAATAGACAACATTCTGGCGAGAGAGAAAAATATTCCTTACATTTTGTTCCAAAGCATTGGGTAGTTTGTATGAGATTCGTGGCTACTTTCACAGACCAGGGAACTAAAACTCAAAATGTGGAGAAATTAATCATGGAGTTGGGAAAAGAGTCAGGTCTGTGTCTCAGCTGTTAGTGATAAGCAGCTAGAGAAGATGGACTTCCCCCCCCCCCTACAAGCCCCCCCCCCCCCCTTGAGGATTACCAGGGACAATGGACTCAGGGTCACATGGTCTTTTTGTCTGATCCCATCCTGGCACACACAGCCTAAGGGCATGCAGGGCCAGGCCTATTAGGACCTGAGAGTGTGAGAGCCTAGGGGTGGAGGGAATGAAGGTGGGATGGAACGACAGGGGGTTCTTCCCTCCTCAGAGGATGCAGGGAACAATCGGCCTGAATTATAAATGACGATCTAAAACGGGGCCTCTGATGCCACTGGGGGGTAGGGGAGGTTAGAAGGTTGTGGAGGATGAAAGGGGCAGGTGGTGATGAGGGGTCAGCGTGGGAAACTACAGGTGTGGACCTCCTCCAGGGTCTGTGTCCAGCCTCCAGGGGGTGGGATGGATGAGGGGAGGGGTCAAGGTCAGGGGTACCACGGGCATGAAGCTAGGACCGGCAGTTGACTGGGTGACTAGGTCACCTCCCTCCTCCATCCACCCTCAAGGCTTTCTTATCGGGACCCCCAAAGACGCTGCATGGACTGCCTGATCCTTTTGATCCCTCCAGCAGCTGTGATGCCTTTTTACCTCATGTTATATTGACTCTGTAACCTAGAGGCCGCCCATACCTATTGCCCACCTCCATGTGCAGTGAACACGCCCCTATATCTTGTTCCCCGCTGTGCACTTCAGTGAGTGCACAAAGAAACGCCCAGACAGCAGGGCACTAGGTCAGCAGGAACCTTAACCCTTTAGGTATTGATTTTGCAAGGCTGTGGGATGAGGAGTAATCAATATAACCATCCCTTAGACTGCCGGTTCAATTACAGATAGACCGATATCTCTATGGGTATCCAAGTCTGGCTTCTGCAGGCAATGATAAAAAGGCTTGGGCTTACCATAAGTGCTCATGTAATGATCTCTACCTTGGTGGACGCCAAATTAAGTGATATGATATGAGGGAGATGGCTGGGAGGAAGGTCTAGGGGGTTTACAGCCGAGGTGAATTGAGAAGAATTGCCGAATGCAGGATAAATTGCGCGGGGCTTTCAGAACGAGGCTTGGCTGGCCTTATCAGCTGGCGCCACCTGGCGAGGGGCCTGAGGCCGAGGTGGATTATGGGTAGGGTGGGTTGGTAGTGGAGGGGCGGAGGGGCGTGGATTAGGTACATTGTCACCTCACCCAGCCTGCTACATTTGAGGGATTAAACTGGACCCGTAATGAGAATAGAGTCTGAGGCGGAAGTACACGTTAAGTAGCCCTGGACACGTGAGGGGTGGTGCTGTTTGGTGGTTCTGTGGTGGTGTGGTGGTGTTTGGTGGTGCGGTGGTGCAACATAGGGTGGTTCCAGTGGTGCCTGTTCAGTGGCATCTGCACTTATGGATGGATTATGGGATACAGGACACTGCAATAGGTAAGCCTACGTGGTGCTAATTACGGTTCCATGCTGGCAAATTATACAGTGTGCACAGTGCTGACAGGATCCCCACACATTGGGAATTTGTAGCAGACTATTAGTGCACCTAATCCTCTTGAATGATATTGCCCCAGCCCTGGGGATATTGCTTTCCTGTGTTAAGGACCACGTTTTTCTCCTTTTACAGTTGTTTGGATATAATTACTGGGATCCCAACTTGGCAATACATTGGAATACAGTACCAATTAATTCATTATGAGGTTGTTTAAGCATTTAATTGTCTGATTTCCTGAATCAATTAATCTTCAATACTGGTTTTATTGCAAGGCTTTTTCTACTGTAGTCCTTCACACGGTTCTGTGGTGGGTGATACAGCTATGGAGATTGAGCGTTTACTTTGATTATCCTCCACTGCCACATGGTTGCGACACGATCAATTCACCTCACTTGAACTTTTTCCACCAGGTACAGCAAGGGAAATATTGTTCAATGGCACCACAGTGATCTCCTACAATTACAATTAACGACGGCGGAAATTACATGTTGAACACGAGACCGTGACCACAGCAGAGAGGACTCCGCTCTCAGTACAAGCAATGAGTGGGTTCAGGCGAGGACACGAGGGGCCTCCCAAATCCCACTGTGATTACACTCTTGTAGGCAACTAATTTCCTCTTCTTCTTCTCTGGCTATTTTCTCCACTATTTGCTTACTCTTCCTTTTCTGTCTCATCCTAGGGATGCGTCACCCCCTAGACTCCCACCCTACCCCCCTCCTCCTCCTCTATACCCCTGCGACATGTGCAATTGTCGAGGAACAACCCCAGCTCGTTTGAAGTTGGAAGCAAAGTCCTTTGTTTGCTTGGCGCTAATTGGGGGAATTCCTACTAATGCTGGGTGCCAGTCTGGGGGATGAGGTGATTGTTAAACAGCATGAACACTGCCATTCAACGGGAACCACTCAGAATAACAGCTTGCCCTGTTCTACTGTTAACTTTAACAATACTTCACTGGAACACCTTCAGGACTGTAAACCTGTTAGTTGTCCATTAACTATAGGGCTTCACACAAATAAATATGTGCAATTTCTCCACTTGAATGATCCCAATAAATAGTTGATTAATATGCATGGATAAAAATGCGCCCCTATGGATCCACTGATAATGTTACCCGTGTAACTCAATCTCGACTTCTAAATCGAAGAGGCAATCTTCAGAAATTGCTGACCTAAAAACTTCTGATATGTGACACCACTGGGAGGGGTAGTGGTAGAGGCGGAGATTGGGGGTGAGGTGCCATCAACAGTCACACATCAGGCCTCAAAACGATACCGGGGTGTGGCATATTACATTGGTGCTGGCATGGCCTGTGCCGCAGTAACAGACTTTGTATTGGCACAGTGGCCATGGCCTGCTCCGACCCCTTGTGTTCTTATCGCCTTTCCTGGTCAATAAGACTGTCGATGATTGTTACACGGCCTTATTGTGCCTCCTGGGGAGCAGGAGGTGCCTTCCCGACTACAGTGTGTGCCGCATAGCTCGGCGGGGTGTATCTTTTGATTTTATGTTTTTGTAGACATTGGCATTGCTTCTTTTTTTCACCAATTAGAAGGTAGGCCTTTTTTTAAATATGTAAGTGAACTACGAGAACTGCATTACAAGACTATCGATGCAAATGGACATGCTATTCAACGTGAGAAATAGTGGTACGTATATTAAATATTGCATATTATTAATCTAGGCTAATGGCTGTGACCTTTCAACAAAATCATGTGGGGGTTTTCTATCTCTGCACTTCAATTTATCAGTGACACTGATGCCAACTTATTGCCGTCGAGGTATAATCCTTCTTCTAGAGCTGTTGTTTTACAACAACGCCCTGTCAAGGCGAACCTTGAGGTCTGCACTCTACACAGTTTCTCTCTCCCCTTTAAAAAAACAGGAAAAGTGACAAAAACACAAAGAACACACCCCACGACTCACACGAGGCATGCGCACTGCGTCCTAGACGGAAGTAGGTCAGACGCTGGTCTCAGATCGAGGCTAAATTGGCACCGTCTGGAGGCCCCCTAGCGGGCGTGTCAAGAGATTAGCGCGCAGAATTAATAAGGCGACGATCGCCTCCCTCCCACCTGGGCAAGTAAGCATGAAATCTGATTGTACACGACCAGCACCACAACACCCGCTGTAACCTACGTCAACAAGCCGCTGCAACGCTGACCGAATGATCTTCTTTTAGGTGTGCAGGGGGCGCGGCGATCGCCGTGCGCTGCCTACTACTGACAAGAAGCGCGTCCTGGATGAATGGAACGAGGTGGTGGGTGTGTTGGGTTTGTAGTGGTCGTGGTACAATGATGAGAGAAGGGGGCGGGGAGGGGAAGGGGGTGTGGGACGTGGGGTATGGGGTGGAGGCGTCTGGCGCAGACAAAACGCCCTCAGGCAGTGGCTCTTGGGAAATGAGTAGCACCCAGTCCCAAGCAGCGACCCACATTTTCGTCGAGGTCATCGTTCACAATTCATTAGGGGTAATCTGGATTAATTTATTGGTTTCATTAAGGTATATTGACCAGCCTAGCTGAGTGTCATCTAGGGGTACATATACATGCTTACAACCACCATCATCGATCCCTGCCTTCCTGGTGAGATTGACTATCGGGTTTTATGTGTGGGAGCTATTCCATCTTCTTTGGCCTTAAGGCGCGCTTCCTTATGGATTAATCAATGGAAATAGTGTATTATTTATACGGGATTTATTGAGGGAAATCCTCTGGGAGGGATTCTGCTCAGCTTACCAATTAGAGTGTTTTAAATGACGGTAATAAATCAAATTATGATAAAAAAATAAAACAGTGAGCGTTTCTCTTTTAGCCCACTCCCCGGTTCCCATAAATACGGCACCAATCTCAGTCGGAATCAGATTAATTAAAGAAGAGCAGTAAAAATCATGAATATTCCGAATCAAAGTGGGGATCACGCACCAATTGTGAGAGCATATCATTACGAAGGCAATCAGAATATTAGAATCACTTCATTGGTCTTGGCTGCACAATTGGCGCTAACGAAAACATTGCACAGGCGATCGATAGGATCAGTGCCAGTTATATATGGCAGAATCATGGGTTGATATGGTTGACATGGCGAATGAAGATATGGTGGAATCATTTACTTTCTGACATTGATGACAGAGGAAGCCTAGACTGGGCTTATGCTCTTTGAAGGTATTCACAAGGGATTAGGCAATGCAATGGCAAGCTGTGGCACTGAAATCTGATCCCCCTGAGATTTAATGCATCAGGCGTCGAGACAGCTTGACGTGACGTCAACTGCCACCGTGACATAATGTAATGACTGGAAGTGATGATTTTATTTAGGTGAATTTTAGGACCTAAATACATAGGCCATTGCTTAATGTTACTATTAAAGTTACAGTGGACCACAATGATGACTACTCCCATGCTCGCTAATGTAATTTGATAACTGGCATCCTGACATTATTCAATCAGCAGTATAAATTAGTCACTTTAATAGTGACAGACACATAAGACAAAGTGTATAATGGCTGGTTGTTGGCTGAATGAGGGTATCAGCATCACAGACATCCCATTTATTCCCTCAGCCCCCATTGCATATATATCCAGTGGCTTTGAATGACACCCCAGTGCTGCTACAAGATTTGCTGGCACCCTTGGGCAGCTATGAAATTTGCAGACCCTAAATGATATTTCTCCCTGGCACGCTCCCACCCCAATCTCCCCTGTTTTAGTGCTTTATATCCTCAATTATAGCCGGCATTGATGCTAGGTTGTCCTAAGGGAGTATACAATGCCAGGATAATATGTTGGAAGAGGTAGGGGATGGCATAAAAGGAGAAGGGCACAGGGATACCGTTTTTGGCTGATGGCAATGGCTTCTGGGCCCTAGAGAGATGGAGGCAGATAGGGTGGGATGGCCTGAGCGGGATAGGGTGAGATGGTGGGGGAGGAGGGGGGAACAGCAGGGCCAGGCGGGGACCATGGCATTGTCTGGCGACCATCCGGGGCTTTCGATATTGAGGTCAACGAGCGATCGCTTCCGGGTCAGGCCGAGTGGCGCCGACTAGTGGTGACCTTGTGCCGATGTGGAGGTGGTTCCCGTCAGTCCAGGTCACCCCTAGCTCCTGCTGCTCTCAGCCCACTCCGACATGGTGCTGTAGGGATCTATATTAGATACTATTGGAAAGTCATGTTACCTTCCCATCTGAAAACTGTCATTGTTATAATGGATCTATGGCTCAATATGTACCGTTAGGTATAACCTGATGACTGTTGTTCTCCTTGCCTTTTTATCATCTTTACTTTATCATCACTTTCATAACCCTCAACTAATATCCATAATCTTACCATTCTGTCATGGGAATTGCAGCTCACATGTGGCCGTTCCATGATTATGGTTCTACTGCATTTCCCATTGCCATAACCACATGTAACCACAATTCAATCTGTATGGGTCGCCGACCGATTTAAACTGGTTACGGAATTAGTCATAAAAGGTCTGTGTCATCCCACAATGTGACCTTCGTGTGGCCAATTTGATCATCCCAGTGCTTGTTACTGTCTGCCGCAAGTGATAACATCTACAGACAACATGGCCCTTTTTCTACATGCAATCGTGTCAAACGACTGCAGAGCATTTCAGTGACAACCGGACGCAAAATCCCCACTCCCCATACAGTGAAAAAACACGTCTGGCTGTGATCAGAAGAACGCAAATGGCGTCTTAATTGGATTCAGATTAATAATGATCCACCGCCAATTAGAAGGCCGGGGATCAAAGGGCCTAATGACCTGTTGGAGGGACAGGTAATGAATTATGGGATGGATAGGGAGGGTGAGGTCAGCGGGTGCAGTCTGATATTGTATTGATCGTGGGGTAGTCGCCATATTGATGTCAGTTAAACTGTGGCCGCCGGCAGAGCAGGGGGTGTGATGGGGAGGGCACATCAAACCCCAAACCTACCATCAAAGATACACATGTTTCCTCCCACCCCTACAGTGCATTGCCACGGTGCTCATTTTTGATCATTTTGAGGGAAAAATGAATAGAACCCCAATGGGAAGGATATAGAGAGAGTTGGGTCTATGATGAAGAGAAGCCATACCGTGATGTGTTGTAGAAGAGTTAACGGCAGTATGTGTCATAGTGGCAGTGTGGTGTTTGACTGATAGCCCATTAGGGTTAGCGCGCCATGTATGGACAGTATCGGAAAATGACGCCACCCCCTCTCCCAGCACTGAAACACCACCAACCAGTCCATTTCCCATGACAAATGACGATTTATCTGAACTTTACAATGCTCTGACCGCCTCCCTACATCCATAAAGGCCAATGGCATGTCGTGTATGTATTATTCAGTCAAACCAGAATTAAATACCAGTATTCCAATGCTGACACGTCGTCCAATAGAATAGGGGAGAAATATATGGTGCTATCTGAATTTGATTATCGTATATAGTGGCTCCAAGTTGATAGTAGGCTACATATCATATTATTTAGTGGCCATATCATCGGAACATCAATCGTCAAATATGTATACGTTACTTTTATTTCTCCCTCGGCAAATGATAGAATGAATAAGTAAAATTGAATATACCAACGGACTAGATATTGTATAGGGCGTGTCATACTACCCTTGTCATCATGGCGTGATATCAAAGCGATGTACAATTTAGTATCCCATATAACATTCTGAAATTGCCTAAGCACAATGTAAGTAGTATACGAAAATGTCGCTTTTCTTCCACATGTACGATGATTTTTAACTAAGATTGTATAATATATCTGTCGAGATTCCGGCATCCTGAAACAAAAACCGTTATAATACTAGTAGCAATATCATAAAGGCAAAGAAACCAAGGAAGACGTATGCATTTGACATGGGTACACTAAAAAACGGGTTTGCAATGGCCAAACGCCAATGCTGTTTTCGAATCTTACCAAGATTACGTACCCGCTCCCAAATAGTTTCTTCCCTTGTTTCTTCGCCTCCAATTAGTTATACATGTAGATACCAAAACGAAGTAAACTACACTAGCGCTAAGCTACAGACATTGGGTTATAGAAAAGGGCGGCAAACCTTGGTCGGCGCTGGAGAGGAGGCACATTGTCGTCTGCTCGTGCACGGCGCCATTGTTGGCGATGGTGGCGTACTTGAAGCAGTAGCCGGGCACGTTCTCGTCAAACTGGTTGCACGTGAACGTGACGAAGGTCATCCCTTTGCGCGCCCTCTGTTCGCCCACGTAGTAGAGGTTGGTGGGGGAGGCGGCACTGGACTCAGCGATTTGGAGCTGTTTGTACATACGGATCTTGTCGTCATGGCCGGAACAGTCGGGCTGCGTGTAGTATACCCGGATGAAGCTGCCGCACGGGAAGATGCTCTCCACGCGTGCGCTGAGACTGTACTTCCGGCTCCACTCCACGCGCATGCGGTTACTGACGGACATGGGCCGGTCAGGCCGCCCGGACGACGCGAAGGTCACCTGGTAGATGCCCGCCTGGTCGAAGAGCGCGCAGGGGAAGGTGAGGACGACATCCTGTAGGGTGGTGAAGTCACGTAGCTCCTGTTTGTGCACCACCGTCTTCCGCCGGTTAGGGTCGTCCACGCTGCCCGCCGTGTTGCCGTTACCGCTGTCATTCTTGCCGTAGTACACCACATCAAGCCAGAACCGACTCGTCGAGTGCGCAGTGTCGCAGAGTTTGGAGGCGATGGTGAACTGCATGGTGACCTCCTTGGAGAGCGCCACATGCTGGTTGGGGAGCGTCAACCGGATGAGCGGCCATGCCACGTGCATGATGGGAGTGGCCACTAGGACGGGGCCCCCGTAGTACTGAATGAGGCGGAAGCGGAACTCGCCGGCGTAGTCGATGACGCTGCAGGCGAAGGTTAGCTCCCCCTCTAGGTAGTCCTCCGGGATGCCTACCGTGGAGATGATGCTCTGGTCTGGCAGGGTGACGAGTTGCACCATGGCGTTGGGGAAGGAGGTGTTGCCCATGGAGTAGGAGACCCGGATCTCGCCCGTGAAGACGGTGTAGTTCCTCAGCGCCTCCAGGCGGTACCCGCCCCCGGCTGGAAGATACAACAAAGGGAATGACATTAGTATATGTGTGTGGTTATTTCCAGGGTTATTTATACATGGCAATAACATGGTAATGTTATATGAGATATGCAATGAGAAGTCTGTCTATCCTTGTATTCTTATAGCTTTACAATATCCAACTACAATGTAGGCCTACCATGTACACGTTGAGTACACACATTTAATGATGGCGAATTTAGTGCAAGCATGTACCCCACATTCTGAATTTAGAGGCCTTCAGAGACCGATATAAACCGGTGCAAATCCTTGACTTTCGCCAAGGCTGCCTCTAGATGGGCGCTCGCCAATAATATCGGGTTGGGGAGATATCCCCTAGATCGAAGCACCAGAACCCAGGCTTTGCGAGGTATTAGAGGCCTAGGGCCAATCACTCTATCAAGACTAGGTCTGATCCGATGACACTCGGTTGGAAGGTTGGAATGGGTGCACACTCTATTGGCGAGTTTGGTATTTTCATATTATACAGTGGACGATATAGTCAGATAAACCCAATGTTAGTAGTAATGTCAATATAGGTGTCGGTTTTTATTTAGATGTCAATAGCTATATCAAGTGACTGAGACGGTCTAATTTGGGAATTGCGTGCCAAGTATAATATTGATTTATAGCCCACGCACTGTTATATCTATACCTAAGTTTTTTTTACCCTCGCTGTCATCTTAATGTTTTCAGCAATGTGAATATATGGCTAAACACTTTATGTATGGCTTTTGGGTTATATGTAGTAGTTCTGTGAAACACTCTGCTGGTGGACTATTTTTAAAGCTAAGTTTAGCTACAATATGTCAGCCTGGGGGTTTCAAGAAAAGATGCTATTTCTAGCTGGCCCAGCGTGACTTCTACTTCCAAAAGCAATAGCCGACTTCAAGCAAATGTGTGCCAATCTATCTCTGACATTACCTTGATGGAGAAACCCTTCAGTCTAGGTCTAGCTCTATTGCCGTGTATACTTGTCTGATCACATGCTTTGGCAATATCCCCCTTGCATGACTGGCCAATCCGAATCGGTATTTAAAACCCCCATAATATCGAGCGCTAGGAGAAACGGCCCCACACAGGCTGGGCGGACGCCCAAAAGGATTTCTACCCCATTACCATCCATTTTCTCAGTGTGCCATTAAGGGGCAAGGCACGACAGAACTAGCCCATCTTTCCTCCACAAAACTGCCACCCTTCCCATCGTTCTTATTCCCGGCCACGACAGGGCCCTCCATGACGTGATCAACAGACGCCGTCGTCATGACAACGGCAGGGTCGGGCAGGCCGAGTGTCTCCGGAATCTGCCGATTCTGATGCTGCTGGGTACTGGCATCCTGTCCACATCAAATAGAGGTTTTGGCAAAGATGAGTTGGGAACCAGCGAATAGCAGACAGGTAAGATATAGGTGGACTGCGCACGCTATATTCCCATATTATCGCCCAGGTCTAATTTGGCCATAGCCATTAAGGGTTTCCATGGTTTCCTTTACAGGTATAATCACTGAAAATCATGGAAGGTTACATGTTTTGTAGGCCTAGACTAGCTTCTACTTTTATATCAGTAACCATCATTAGCCTATAAAGTAATCTATCAAAGGTTTTCCCATTGAATACCAATTCTGGGCAACCATCGCTCAATATGAAAGTGCACTGAATAGAAACCCTGCGGAGTTTATTTCCTATGCTTCAAAAGAACACTTTTCCTACTACTTACGTGACTTTACAATATGCCCCTACCCCCATAGAACTCCCCCCAATTGCCGTCACAATAAATCCAGCCACATCCATCATTTTCTATCTGACCTGCAAAGCAACTGCGGAAAATCGCGCCTTGACATAAGATCGGACGTGATGTCGCTTTAATGGGGGATAAGGGCGGGTGACGGGGAGCATGGCAAGCCCCTCCAGTGTCCCCCCGTCCCACACCTCAGTACCCATGTGACCTATGGCCTCCCAAAGCCAATGACAGTCACAGCAGACCGTCAGTGCAGAGCTCAGTCCATCAGCCAGCCTGAATACACCTATAGGCAGAGGATCTATATAGTTGACGCAATGCACTGTAACTGTGGGATAGTATGGAGACTAGTATACAATGTATAATATTGTGCGTATGATGTATAGGCGAAGCACTGGTAAGAGAAGGCTCCTGGGCAGTGCCTTTTGGTTTACTCTATTATCATTCAAGGCAGTGGTCTGCTCGGCCCTTCTGGGTCTGTTAGGGCCCACGGTGATCTGCCATCGTCAATATACAGTCAGAATGGATCATAATATGCCCTGATGGTATAACACGAGGAAATCGATGCTTTCCGTAGAGAGCAATACCTCACCTTGCCAGCACTGCCCCTGTGGAGACCTGACCTTAAAGGTAGCCAGACTATGATTCACTACCTGATCCCTTTGTTATTCCAAGACTAGGCTCCCTGTGTATCTCATCAGACCATGATCAAAATATAGGGAACGGCTACAAATACCGTGGCCTATATCGGGACGTTTTATTCTTCAAGATTCCCCGTCTCCAAACCCTGTAACTATTCTTGGCAGATACAAATATACTATACTATTCAGGTCATGTTTATTCACTAAACCTACACTAAAGACCCCCACGTGCACTCCCATCCCATAGCCAGCGATGTCATTTGTGAACGTTCCCATACACAGGTCACTCAGTACATCATCTGAACATGGTCACCTCCAGCTCATGTTATCTACCTGCCGATGCAACTACATGCTTGTAACTGTGAATACGAACAGTTCCCTACAAATACCATATCTATACCGGTAATCAGAGTTTAAATCGAGTTGACTGCTGTACCTCACGAGATCAAAGGGTGCACAACCTCCCAGAACACACCTTTGACCATTTGCCGCCGTTCACATACAAATGCTCTAACTCTGATGGTAAACTACCTCACCTCCAATTTGCAATCAGCCGAGTTAACCAGTCAAACTGAACCGGAAGCGACCAGCAATGCATTGTGGAGCCTGGTCTCACGTGATCAGACACGAGGCAAGTCACGTGACCCTTACCCAGACAGATCACTTTGTAGAGTTCAGCACTAGGTGGCGGCAGGGTGTGTTAGAGGGGTAGGTGTGGGTGGGTGGGTGGGTGGGTGGGAGGGGGTTACAGGGGGGAAGGGGTGTGGGTGATCAGAGAGATGGAAGAGGTGGGGCGCCGACGTGTTTCCGTTACCAGATCGACTCGATGTGACGCCGATGTCGAAGAGATTGTCTCTGCCAGGACCTGGGGTCACACGAAGCTATCCCCGACTCGGGGGAATAAAGGGGGTGGGGTGCAGAGGTAGGTGGCACAGGGGAGGGGAATAGGGGATATGCACTGGAGGGAGAGAGAGGAGAATGGCTGTCGAGCATGCCACCGATCTCTGTCCAGATACAACCTCTGCAAATTGGACACAAAAACCACCCGGGCTATCAGCACCCAATCCAAGACCAATACGACTTGAAAAAGAAGCGAATCGATTACAATTTATGTCTGAAAATAACACACGAGGATATGGAAATGAATCAGCTCTTGAGAAGATGGAGTCGACTTTTTGTTTGAAGTGACACAGATTGAGAGATTGCCCCCAACCCACCCCCAATCCAATCGTCCTCTCCCTCCCTCCTGTGTCAAGCAGGCAATATTAGTTAACTGTGCTGGGCATTTTTAGTGAAGTGGCCTTTCCCCGAGTGATTCTGTATCCATTGGTTGCCTTACTTCAGTTGACAGGCAATGGTGTTTTTGATATCAAAGCAAAACCAGATGTAGAAGTAGCCACTGCTTTAAGTCCCCAGAAGCAACAGTAGGCCCCATGGCTGATTCATGGTAGGAAAACACAGCATTAAGCTAGTTTATGCTGACACGACAAAGTGATAAATCCCAGTTCTATTTTTAACTGCATTGATCAATAGCACTATAAATGCGTTCTCAATGAGGCACGCCCCGAGGGGGTACCTTGAGATGTATGCCTGGTATATATAACAGTGGGGTGCGTATAGAGGGGGTAAGGTATAGTAGATGGGCGCAGTCTATTCTTTGTTTACCCTCATTGTATATGTATCTGAGCTGCTCGCCGTATGTAGACCACCGCAAGGTAATGCCCTAATGAATTCTATGATTTAAGATTGGGGTCAGTTTCTCCTATGGTATAAGTTTGAATAAAACTTGTATCACTTGAACTGTATTGTCTTCTACTTTTGTATGCAAACAGAGAGTAACACACGCCCCATTCACCAATGGGTGTGTGAGTTGTGTATACGATGGGATACAATACACTATACTGGGATTAGCTGTGACTAGTAATACCTCCATATCTCCTTATATCAAGGTTATCTCTGTTCTGTCGCAGCCAGTTGTTAATTCACTCTGTAATATCTTTTGTGTACGCATTTAATTTATCTGCCACCTCGCGAAAATATAGTTTTGGCAGTGGGAAGGAGTACATAGAAGGCAGCAAAGAGCTGCTCTGTGTCAGCATCTACGTTCACAGGCCAGCTCTTTCAGTGAGTCTATCATTAAAGGTACAGTGTTGGTCCCTATATATATCAGGCCTTTATTTACGTGCCAGATAATACCCCCTCCCCTAACTCCCCATGCACGACACCCCCTCCTCCATCCATCCTCCCGGTACCTGTCTGTGAAGGCAGGTCATTAGGTACACTATTGGCTGCTTCTATGTCTGGTGATGCTGCCACTGCAGAAACCACACCTCAAAACACTATAGACACCCTCCTCAATGGTGCTAATTCTATGGATAGATTGAAAACTGGTAAAGATATGGAGTGACACATATTCTTTTTTTCTATTGATTTATAATCTAAGTATATGAGGTAAAAAGGTATCTGTGTGCGGAGTAAAAAGTATGCTAACCCCTTATTGATTAGTTGTAAGATATCTCATCTCACCGGGAGGAGTCACTAGGGCTGTAGTGATGATCATACCATAAATCTATGTGCTGAATCCAAGTTATTTAATAAAGATGGAATAGGGTGATACGTTACCAAGACATATTTATTTACTGTGGTCCATAGATTAAGTGTCATACTATATACGCCTCGGTGTGAGTAATGGTTAAAAGGAAAGATGAATAATACGATGTTACAGTGTGGCTTTCCAACTTTACATGTATCACCTTCCTCTAGTATTAAGAACAGAGACATGTTTGTGGGTGTGGACCTCAATATTAATGGAAATGCAGAAGTCGCCTGAGGACTGTACCATATGCCACATCCATATTCACAAGATATGGAAGATACATTCCGTGTCCTTTTCCAATTAGGTCACATTGAGGTCATGTATGGGTGGGGCTAAGGTCACTTCACTTCCTCCATACCATGATCTCACCATCTCCACATGGTTTGTGGTCTGTCTTTTTGTCATATGATATATGTGGGCAATACCTGGACAATATATAATTCTCTTGTGTTCCTGAATTAAATTTGTCTTTCTTTTTAAATATGTTCATGAATACTACCACTGTCAGTCTATAGGAGTGTGTACTATGTACCCGTCACTACAAATAACATTTCTAGTACTAACCAGGCTGGGTGTTGCCTTTTCACCTTTACTATACCCTTACACACGAGGGCCAAGAACTTGGCAGAGGTAGATATTTAATTATATACCTGCCCGCCAGTATTTCCCCACCACCACCCAGTCCATTATAACACCAACAAAAGGCCATTTTATGGCTAGGAAAAAGTGTCCAAAGCCTATAATTATGCACGTATATTATGATCACCTCTTGATATATGATTTCTCCAACCGATAAAAAATACTGGTAAATGAATCGACAGGTCACGGCCATAGTGAAATATAACCCTGACTTTTCAAAACGGATGTTCTGAGATTCTATTTCACATCCGATTTCGACTCTAAATCCTAATCTCCTCTTTCTGATACCAAAGATTTATCTTTCAAAAAGGATTTCGCTGACATTCACCATGCCTAATGGCCACCCGAGTATATAGGTGAATGGGAAAGTTAAGTCATAGTCGGTACCCGGCAGGCATGTATAGCTTTGGCATTGTTGGCCGCCCAAAACCAGCGACAGTTGTTGCCCCCGAGGACTGGCAGGTTTTAAGTCGTGGATTGTTGAAGGACAGAATAAGGAGACTTTGTCCTCCTGCCCTGGGAACTCTACCTCTGACACAGAACTCTGAAAAAACATCCTGAGGTTGTGAAAGAACAGAAGGCTATAGAGTACCGTTAGCAACCCATTGCAGACGGCATTTAGCTTACAGGGAGTGAAAAATGTTGGAGAAGACATAACGCTGATGTCTTATTACTCTCATTTAAGCAAGAGAGTATAGTTATATTTAAATAAATACATTAATGAACTGAATAAAGCATGTATGTCGAAGGTACAATTTATTTTGCTTAGATGGTTTAAATGAAGAACTAACCATTAGCTGCATCATGAACTGCAGATAATATTATACTCAATAGTATGTGTATATATATTATATATTATATGGTCCAGCAGCACCGACTGGCCAGCTGTTTCAGTAGTAAACATGCCCTGGCCCATGCCCTTATGGCAATAGTCAGCTACAACACAGAAGATAAATCAACTATATAGAACGAGGTGTCCAAGATCTACTTCTAATAGTCCCTCAGAGTGACCTGATCTGGCACTAGCACATCGAATAGTTATAGATACCTTAAAAATGAATTCTTTATTTATGATCAAGTGTCAGCACACAGTGGTTGGAGTGGCAATGTTTAATGCTACAGGGCGTTGTTTTGGCGGTTTCTGTCTACTGCTGTCACCAGAGTCTCCACACAATAGGGCATTTATTATCACAACTGTGTTCACACTAACTCTGAGAATCACCATGTAAGCCATTACCTCGATACTAGATAGTATATTAAAAAGAATATACCGTTAATGCTGCAAAAACATTACAAATGCCCTAGACATTGACTTTAATATGTATTAATTTTAATGTAGGCTGATATCCACCTTGGTTGTTGAATTACAATTAATGCACATGCTTGACATGGATTGGTTACCTATTATGAAAAGCTACCATATTACCAGTGGGAAAAGTCAGAGGGAATAATTCATTTCTACTGTTGGGGACCAATCAAAAGACTATGGTATATCTCTCATGTTATTTTTGCAGTAATTTAGGGCTGAGACTGCCATATCACTTAGAGGATGCATCTTCCTACACACGACAGATTCTGCCTACCTAGTGCTATACTCTGAATTCTCAAGGTATGAATCATTGTTAATGAGGTATACGAGGGACCATCCTCTTGGGAACAGACTATAGGTAGCATGTCAGTCAGCCGTCAGCTGTGTGTCATCTTAGCCTCAAGCCTCAGACTTCATTAGGTTTTAGACCATCCCCTCCCTTTTGTCTCCCACTGCCAGTACTATGCACTACCCCACCCCGACCCCCTACCCACCTGCCTCCTACCCCGGGGGGAACCAAGAGCTTGCCAGGGTGAATAAACCCATGACGGTGTTTTTAGTCAAAACTGACAAAACCGACAACAACCTATTCCCCTCCCCGAGCAAGATTGCCGTTTATTTCACGTTTGTCTTTTAAATATGATTTCTTTTGGCTTGGTCATCTGCAGTTAAAGGTACGCATATAACTGTGGATGGTGTTTTATCTATTCTTACTTTGAATATGACATTTTATATTCTACTAGACAGCTACTAAGGTGTTGACCTTATTTTACTCTAACTATTTTATTTCCATGGTTTGACAATTTAAAGTCATTTTAAAATCTCAGGGATACAACAATCCACATTATCATACCTTTTGTGTTACAGCATCGAAGAAAGATATCAACGATCACATAACTAGTACTTAGGTATACTTCTCAGGTATACATAATACATGCACTCACCAACAGGTAACTCCCGTTAGCTGGTACCTGATGTGTTCATGATTCAATAAAGCCTTCATTAGCCCCACCCTAGCGGTATACGTGTCAAGTACCTGGTAACTTGATCTAACTAAGGCATTCAATAGTGTCAGCAAGGTGAGAGAAGGCAGGGTCCGCCAGGGTAGTGTTACCTGTTGATTATATAAGCAGGTCGATGCGAATTGAAGGTCTTCATAAGGTGTTACCTGAACATGGCGGTTAATCTAACCCAGCCCTAACACCTGGAGGACGTCATACACCTGTAATATACCTGTAACCTACCTGTAACAGCCTCCGATACTACATAAGGGCTGGGTTAATGTCCTAGACCTACCTATGGATTAATGGTTACATGCATGTCAATATAAAAGCCACTATGCCAGACCGATACCGAAATGGATATGGTTAACTTCATATTATCATGACATTGCACACAACTAATATTAGATATTCTTATTTGCGCTTTCCTAGGAACCAGAGACCTATTAGAGGATATTATCAGTCTACTTGTGTAGTGATCTATATCTCCTCGAGTAATACAGGTACCTAATAAGCTATCATGAAACATAATGCCACATTGATGCCATGCCTTGCAGTTTATATTTCAGCGAATCTCAAATTGCCAGGAATAGTGATGGCAAGGGCCGGCAGTAATGGTTACTCCCTGCTCAAAATATTTGAGAAAGATTGAGCTGATCATATTGTACAGTTAGCACTGTAGCTAACTGCCATATGACATGCCCTGGAGCAAGCCCTACCTTGGCTGAGATCTCTAAAACCACATTAAGGTAACTCGTGTAGTTTAGAATAGCCACTACACCTAATTCTTAAATAGTAACCCATCAGGACTGACCCACCCATTGTAAAGAAACAATTAGGTCTCTGATCCACGCGATAATTGGCGATAATCCAGTTAATGGCAAGCTCAATGGGTTATGCAAGATTATGCCTGCTGCCATGGAGACGAGTCATCGGATCATCTCCCCCTTCTGGGCATGGTGAGGGATCCAAGTGGCCGCTATACCAGCTACCTGTTTACTCTGTTATTGTCTAGAGTGGGACATAGTCCTTTCTTAACATAGCTCTAAGCCATGTAACCTCTTTAAAGCTGAGTGTAACCAGGGGGAGTGTGGTTCCCATTTCGCTGACAGAGCCTTTTTAAGCACCACTCAGCAGCTTTGCTTTCTTCTATATAGGCTTACAGAAGATCACAAGGCTCATAGACGACATCTTTCTCATGGAGTACAAAAGAGGTGCACTCAAATGGGCAAGGGTTTTGTCATACATTGGGGACAGTGAGATAAAGAAGAGAGAGTGTGCAATTATGGCATCTGTCTATGGGGATGAGCAAATGTGTGCATGGCAGCATGCCATTAGCTGTTCTTTATGAAGGCTGAATCTGATAATATTGTGGTCACTTATGTTACAACACTGCTGGATTGGACGTGCATAGATCTGTACACGTGACCTGGTAACTATTGTATTAATAAATAATACAGATCGATACAAATTCTGCATATATATCAATCCCACTCATATTCACAATCCCATACTAGATATGCAGGCTGGACAGTGAGCAATTCAGAATCATATTTACGTGGTATTGGTGAAGTGAGCAAATTCTGAGCAAATGCAGGAAGCTGATGCCATTCCCCTTTTCAACATATGTCTTCCTCTGTTTCTACCACAACAATATCTGAAGAAAGCCACACTACCTAGTTACCAACTCACCTGAGGTCAGGTATTAAGATAGCCAACTTACATGAGTGCTGCCATGAGGTCCAGGTCATTAGACGGGATCATATTGCTTCTACAATCCTGTGTTACCTGCAGGTCATTATTGCAAGTTAGCAGGATCGTGTTACTTTGCAGGTCAGGTGTTTCCATATGCTTTGTATCGGGGAGTCATGCAGTGGGGGAGGGGTCACAATGGGCTCATGTGGGCTCCCCAATTATGGAAATGGACGGCTATGAGTTGGGTCTGATGCCTTTTACTGGATTCAGTCCTCTAAGGGACACTACCAGGCATACAGGCAGTCTGTGGGAGGATATTTGGAAAAGCCAGCTGTTTGCCATTTCATTTCTCGAGAGAGGAATATCCTCATAATGAAAAGCGCAGCGAAGCATAATTTCATTCTTGACTGATATCGAATGTCTATAATTACTATTTAACTATTTCAGCGTGCACTCTCAAGATGCATCTGACATTAGGATACTTCCAATGCCAAGAAGAGAACAAAGAAACATTCGGTACCTGTGCGTAATTCTAAATGACTGCATGGCTGATGTCCATATTTAACCTGCATTCTATTCTGGATGATTTAAGTGTTGCGACTGTTAGAGCACAATGCGGTAGTGCATTGTTGACTCTCCTGACAATACCTTCACCATTTACTTCTCAATGTACCATGCTCTCCTAGGGACATTGCCTCTATTATGTATGAGGCTAAATGGCTGGAATGAGTTGGACCAATATTGTCTTGAATGGGTGGTATTGTGTCTGTAGTGAACATGTTTGTGTGTCCTACAGGGGGTATGCTGGGTGGTTATTATTGTGGGTGGTTGACACAGTTATTTCACACTACAACTCTTGACGTGTGACACACTTGAAGCAGAACCAGCAGTCATTGAGATGGAGGTAAACTGCATCAATTTATGAGTCACAATAGCATAAAAAGGGGCCCTACCTTCTATTCAATGGTGCTGTAGTTTGGTTTGCTACACAGCGAACCTTGAAGTGTGTTTGTATTCTGGATTTTTAATTTTGAAATAACAGATTCAATATTGACACGAGATCCCAGATATAAGGTGCAGGGTGGGTGTGTCTTTTATCAATGTGTCGATAGCTGACACAATGAAAATCGATTTTATTAATTTCATTTGAATATCCCTCTTTTCCATGGTGTCAGATCTAAGGATTCAATAAGGCCAAAAAAAATAAAAGGTGTGTTTCAGGCAACCCGACCCTAGTTTCAAAAAAGGGCCGACCCTAGCATTTTTTTCCGATTTCAGAGATTTTTTTTTTTTTTTTTGCAAAATATTCATATTTTTTCGGAAATTTTAGCAATTTTTTGGTAAGGAAGAACAGATCACATGCCTAATTAACTGTCCAGCCTCAGGAAATTGCTTATTAACAAGAATGTCCAATAATTTCATGATATTCCTAGTTACAGTAAGAATCGGTGAGTCGTCTTGATGACCCGCGAGTCGATATGGCAGTCCGCGACTCATTCCAGGTACCTCCAACATTTAAAAAAAAAAAAAAAAAAAAAAAAAATCCGACCTACCTACCCTAAACTTTTGGACCATGTTGCCTGAAACACACCTTCTTTTTTTTTGGGCCTAATGACTCAATGATTAAATTGTAAAGAAATCTCTATAGATTTCGACACAAAGCGTTGAGTTTTAATCTGCAGTTGCCAGTGTGAACAGTGTCACAGTTGTTTAGTATTGTTGTAAGTTATAGAAACTTATTGTCATGCCATTTTAATAATATGTGAATCCCCTGCCCCTCTCCTCCACCTCTAACCCCTAGGAGTCACGATATGGTTTGTAACAATCACCCTCTTCACACAGGTACAGAGGTTAGGGAGCCTCCCCCTTTATGTAAGCAGCATGATCGGAACCAACATCACACATGTTAGTTGGTATTAAAAAGTCTCAAACAGGAGCCCTCTGTGCGGTGAATATTGATAGTTGTATCTTACGATAATACTACTATCAATTAGCCCATTCATGAGACATACTTTAAATACTGGTTAATGTCTATAGTTTAGTGATATTGCTATAGAAATTATGGGTGAAATCACAAGAAATTATATTGATGAGTCATGGTTTAGTATACACATATGAATGGTTGTAATCTCTGTACATGTTACAAAACAAGGGTCTGGAGTGGCGTCCACTCCACAGAGTCACGATTCATATCAGCAAGTTGTATATATACCTTGATGTGAGTAATAAAGGTTGTTCATTCTTTTGTGCTAACTTGGAGTCATGTCGTCCTTCTCACCTGGATTTACACTGGTGCCAGGAGTGGGGTAGGCATTGAAAAACATCACTATAGCTATTGTTTATGCCTACCTGAAGAACTCACAATCCTGTGAGAGGACACTGCTGTCGATATGGATTTTCAAGTAGTACAGAGTATGGGGAGAACAGAACTGTAATACATGTGCAAACAGCAAGGAAGACCGTTTCCCTTGTATGTCACATGTTTTGTGAGAGGACACAGCATGCATAGCAACTTATATGGACCATGTATCCAACTGGGTAAATGCCTACTTAGAGTGCTCTTAAGTAGCTGAGAAGGCATTCCAGTACTGGATTCCCATCGGCAGAACTGTGTACAGTTTGTATAAATCTTCTCTACAAATCAGATACTCCCCTGCCCCCCTCCCCATACTTTTTGAATGAACCTCCCCCCCCCCCCAGCCCCATTTCCCCAGCCCTGCAAACACTTCTACCTACTAGGCCCCATGCTCCCCCTCCCCCATGGACTGTGTCAAGATCAAGATTCACACCCCCCCCCCCCCCATGATGCCCCCCTCCCACCCCCATCTCTTTTTGCCCACAACATTTGGCAATTAGATGGTTGGTGTAATGGACAGAGAGGTGCAGATGTTGGAGTAACATGTATGCAGGACAGGACACAGGATGGATAGGGTTTGAGGGAGATTACAGTTAGAGCTACCTTTGACTCCCCCAGAGTGCTCCATCCCCTGTAGACACGGGAACCTACTCCAGCCACATATGACAGTGGGGCAGGCCACAGTCCAGCATGGCCCATGCTGAAGTGGCCCTGCCTCTGCCCACCTCGACTAGTAGGATGATGGGTTGTGTTTATCAACTGGACCTCGTTGACAATTGGACAGTTGTTGATAGAACATTTATTATTAGCCAACACACATTAAGGCTGCACCTACACTAATACTGTGCAGTATTTACAAAACTATACAAAACTATACATGCCTGTGTGCGGTTATTCTCCACAGTGACATTATAAGCCTAGTTAACATGTGCTAATTCTATTAATTTAGGATTGTGGCTTTTGTTTCACCAGTAACTTATAAATGTCCCTTGTTAAATGTATAAATACAGTGAGAATGTGGTTATTCTCCACTGTGACATTATAAGCCTAGTTAACATGTGCTAATTCTATTAATTTAGGATTGTGGCTTTTGTTTTCACCAGCAACTTATAAATGTCCCTTGTTCAATTTCAATGTACAATTACAGTGAGAATGCGGTTATTCTCCACTGTGACATTATGAGCCTAGTTAACATATACTAATTCTATTAATTTAGGATTGTGGCTTTTGTTTCACCAGTAACTTATAAATGTCCCTTGTTAAATGTTAAATGTATAGATACAGTGAGAATGTGGTTATTCTCCACTGTGACATTATAGGTCTAGTTAACATGTGCTAATTCTATTAATTTAGGATTGTGGCTTTTGTTTTCACCAGCAACTTATAAATGTCCCTTGTTCAATGTTAAATGTATAAATACAGTGAGAATGTGGTTATTCTCCACTGTGACATTATAGGTCTAGTTAACATGTGCTAATTCTATTAATTTAGGATTGTGGCTTTTGTTTTCACCAGCAAATTATAAATGTCCCTTGTTCAATTTCAATGTACAATTACAGTGAGAATGCAGTTATTCTCCACTGCGACATTATAAGCCTAGTTAACATGTGCTAATTCTATTAATTTAGGATTGTGGCTTTTGTTTCACCAGTAACTTATAAATGTCCCCTGTTAAATGTTAAATGTATAAATACAGTGAGAATGTGGTTATTCTCCACTGTGACATTATAGGTCTAGTTAACATGTGCTAATTCTATTAATTTAGGATTGTGGCTTTTGTTTTCACCAGCAACTTATAAATGTCCCTTGTTAAAATATGTAATGTGTAAAGTACAGTGAGAAGATGTGCGTGTTCTACTATGAGATGTTACTGTAATACTGCAAATGAAAGTAAGCGTATTCTAATCTGAGATATTTATTCAGAACGCTCAGGCTTTATTGTTTTCCTATAGAAGTAACCTGTTTGACTGTAATGCTATTGTTGTCAGACCAACCTATAAATACATGTGCTAGGCTAATGTATAATAAGGTATGATTACTAGTGAGAGCAGGCCTATATAATGTGTAATGTACAGTGAGGAGATGTGCGTATTCTACTCTGAGATGTTACTGTAATACTGCAAATGAAAGTAAGCGTATTCTAATCTGAGATATTTATTCAGAACGCTCAGGCTTTATTGTTTTCCTATAGAAGTAACCTGTTTGACTGTAATGCTATTGTTGTCAGACCAACCTATAAATACATGTGCCTGGCTAATGTATAATAAGGTATGATTACTAGTGAGAGCGAGCCTATATAATGTGTAAAGTACAGTGAGGAGATATGTGTATTCTACTCTGAGACTGTAATACTGCAAATGAAAGTAAGCGTATTCTAATCTGAGATATTTATTCAGAACGCTCAGGCTTATTGTTTTCCTATAGAAGTAACCTGTTTGACTGTTATGCTATTGTTGTCAGACCAACCTATAAATACATGTGCCTGGCTAATGTATACTCAGGTATAATTACTAGTGAGAGCGAGCCTATTCTACTTTGAGACATTACTGTATTACTCTGTCTTCTACCCCTGTGCTCCCATCCCCTGACTGCCTCCCCCCCCAATACAACCTTTCCACTAAGTTGCTGAGGTAGAGGGGCTGATATGAGAAATTTAGGGAACCAGGGGTATTCTTTGTGGTGATTGTTCTGAGGTCTAGGATTTGGGGATGTGTGCCTTTCATGTATCCAGTATACATTGTTACAGCATGTGAGTGGTAATTCGTCCCTTTCTGTGGGATTATTGTAAGGCTAACCCCCCCCCCCCCATATTGGAGAGCTGTGCAGGTGTTCAGTGACAAAACACTATACCTCATTGCATACTTGGAGCAATTGCATGTATCTTGTACGGTTACAGAGGTGTCCGTGTGTGTTTTAACTCCCATTCTGGGAGATTATTATACCCCCACTCTGTGAGATTTTTGCAAGGCCGATCCTCCTGTCCCTAGTAGGAAATGTATGCTGTATGTGTAGTAAACTTCTTCCTCAGTAAATCCCTGAAGAGACAGCATCCACCAAAGCTGTCTATCCCCCTCTGCAGGATTGTGAGCCTAATGCCCCCCCCCCTTCGAAAAAAAAAAGAAGATAAAATTAAAAAAAATAACAAGGGAGTAGAAAGTTAAGAAACTTCTCCCTTGGTACACCCCCCAGAGACAGCACCGTAATAAGACTGTCTTCCCTCCACATGTCCTAGTGTGCCCCGGGAGAGAGCGCACCGCAATTAGACTGTCTTCCCTCCTCATATCCTAGTGTGCCCCGGGAGAGACAGCACCGCAATTAGATTGTCTTCCCGCCTCATGCCCTAGTGTGCCCCGGGAGAGACAGCACCGCAATAAGACTGTCTTCCCTCCTCATATCCTAGTGTGCCCCGGGAGAAACAACACCGCAATTAGATTGTCTTCCCGCCTCATGCCCTAGTGTGCCCCGGGAGAGACAGCACCGCAATAAGACTGTCTTCCCTCCTAATATCCTAGTGTGCCCCGGGAGAAACAACACCGCAATTAGATTGTCTTCCCGCCTCATGCCCTAGTGTGCCCCGGGAGAGACAGCACCGCAATAAGACTTTCTACCTGCCTGCCACCTTCCTGGAGTGCCCCCAGAGAGACAGAACTGCACCATACTGTCTGCTCCCGCTCTTGTGCCAGTACCCCCCCCCCCTTTTCGACTTTAAAGAAAAATTAGTATGGGAGGTGTGTAAGTTATAGAAACTTATTGTCATGCCATTTTAATAATATGTGAATCCCCTGCCCCTCTCCTCCACCTCTAACCCCTAGGAGTCACGATATGGTTTGTAACAATCACCCTCTTCACACAGGTACAGAGGTTAGGGAGCCTCCCCCTTTATGTAAGCAGCATGATCGGAACCAACATCACACATGTTAGTTGGTATTAAAAAGTCTCAAACAGGAGCCCTCTGTGCGGTGAATATTGATAGTTGTATCTTACGATAATACTACTATCAATTAGCCCATTCATGAGACATACTTTAAATACTGGTTAATGTCTATAGTTTAGTGATATTGCTATAGAAATTATGGGTGAAATCACAAGAAATTATATTGATGAGTCATGGTTTAGTATACACATATGAATGGTTGTAATCTCTGTACATGTTACAAAACAAGGGTCTGGAGTGGCGTCCACTCCACAGAGTCACGATTCATATCAGCAAGTTGTATATATACCTTGATGTGAGTAATAAAGGTTGTTCATTCTTTTGTGCTAACTTGGAGTCATGTCGTCCTTCTCACCTGGATTTACATTGTAACTTTCTGAGAAGATGATAGGATCAGGCTAGTAGCTGGTTAAGCTATAGTTTTATACACAACTAGCTATAATATAAAGGGATGAGCGTGAGATTGCAGGAAATCCCTGTCAACAGGAGCACTCGTCAGGACAGGCAGAATATTCTTGTTAATTGGGGTTAATAAGCTTGACACTACCCTGGGCGTGAGATACTTGACGCCATATATGACAATATGTAATCACGACGTCCACTCCCATGGCAACTCATTGAACACCAACCTATCCACATAATTTTCTTAATTGAGATGATGTAACTATAAAGAATATAATACAATTTTCAAATGAGTAATGAGAACTTATCTAGGCCTATATAGTATTATACGGGAAGTAGGAGACAGAATAAAGCTAGTGTGACTGTAATCATGACCAATGCCTACCATTATATAACATAACCTAACACGATAGAGGCCTTTCCAGCCAGGATATTGTCGAATATGCGTAAAGAGAAAGACAACAAATTATTCCTGCTTCTAAACCTAACAGGCTTACAGGGATTACAGCCAAATAATAACCCCTAATTGTTGCCACACTTTGACGCGCTCTGGATATAGGCAACACTATATAATTAACTCGCACTTGCACGTCACGATGGGAAAGATACAGGTTTCCCAAAGCCATAATTATTTTATCTGCTCTGACTGCTAGCTAGGCCTGAATGGTGTATCACATTATATGTACCGCACATGGGTGTTCTGTTTGCCAAATGTGTTTCGTTGTTTTGACAGACATAGCTATATTTACTGTCAACCTGCCATCAAGAGGTTGTATTTTTCTGCATATGGATTATAATCCGAAATAGCTTTGCCCATTAACTTCGTTAAATACTTCAACTTATATCAAATAATTGGAATGCATTACCACTATTTAAAAGTGAAAAGTGCACTCAGTCGTCATCGTTAACATTCTGATATCATATTTTGATCATTGTAGATGTACATTTATCATGAAGATAAGCTATAAGCAGTGACAATAAACTATACATGCATTGGTGCATTCACTTATAATAGTGTAGCATGTCACCGAGGTATTCATTTACTGTGATTTAGTGCCCTTACTATGGATCCAGCCCGTGGGCTAATGATGCTGCTATAAGAGAGTAACGATGTGACGATAATTTAGTGAAATCAGTAATTAGGCGCACATTCACTGCACATGGCTGGTTATAGGCGTTATTACTATAGCCATGTTGTAATCAGTCTGTCCATGAGCCTGCCTGGGGTTTGTCTTAGTCTGTACAACATGCACTGGAGCAACTCATGTTAGATGCCAAAGCACTGCCACACTCGGATATGTGTGAACAGTATATTAGCTGAGACCAGACACTGTAAGATGGACTACAGTTATAATCATATAAATACTAGCTTAGAGGGAACCATCTGACAGTCTGTTTGGACAGAGAACCACCAAGGAAAATGAAAATCTGCTTTGAATGTGGCCGAGTTAAGAATCGAAGCATTCATTGGGGGATTGGACCCAGCATTTATATCCATGACCAAAATGCCCTATTATGTTTAGCAAATGCCATTTATTTATTGCCCTGTGGTCGTCGGCCTTTGGAGAAGACGACGTTTTGTTGTGACCACACATAATGGCCGTTAATATGAATAGCTAAATGGGCTAAATACTCATTATCTAAGTTGATTGTGGAGGTGGTCAAGCCGCGCAGTGTGCATGAGCTGCTCGTGGCCTGTGGTGGGCGATGAGGCCTTGATGAGCGGCTCGCCTCCAGGCCTCATTATGCGCATTACGGGGGTGTGGGGGGCAGTGACGCAAGCCATGCTTATCATGTTGGCCGCATCCAGTTAAGGCAGCATGTGACAGGCCCGTCTCATCGATTTTTCCATGGCAACGCCTCCCCCCATCTCCCCCTCCCCCCACCCTCCTCCTCCTACCCTCTCCTGCACGCTCTCTCATGCCTCCTTTCCCATTAGACGCGCACACTGCCGTGTGTTGCAGTAGCTCATGGCCTCAATCTAAGGACATAATCCAGGAGCCCGAGTTACCAGCAATTAATCTCAACTACACAACCCCACACACCTTACATGTCCCAAGTTTACACCCTGGATACTGGCCACCTGCGCTACATAGCCATCATCTCCCAGTACAGTATCATGCAGCTCCCTTAATATTCGCGGCACGGAGAGACCACAGGCGTCAACGTGCGGTATACCATCTTCTATGCATGCCATTGATCCGCCTTTCATGGATCAAACAAAAGGCCGTGTTTGGATCCTATATGATCCGTGTATGTGCCTCCTCCTGTCCCTATACCCCCGCCCACCTTCCTCCTGTGGCCTAGGTTGGGTAATAAAGGATGGGCTGGCCGAGTGTCCGCCTGTGAATACGACTTAGGTCTTCATTTCCCGGCCATCGATCCTTGACTTACATCAAACACTGGTCCTCTTTGCCGTCCCGTATCATATCTCGCCCTGCAGGAGGCTGGGGGAGGGGGCATGGGGCATCCCCCGGTCTCCAGTTCCTATAGCTGTGTGGACATTGGGATACTGGGTGCCTGCTCACCCAATTTCAAGTAATAATACTGATGGTCTGCCTCCCCCGACCCCCAAACCACAAACCCCTGACGCACATTTACCTCATCCACCGATAAGATGCACTTTGTTCCGGAAACAAATTTCCCTCGTTCAGAGATTCAGAACTTTTTTCCATCAAGTTGCACAAAGAAAAGGTCGCGACTCTTTGTCAGCAACTTTAGGCATCACAGTGTACGCCTGTCCATTTGCATTCGCCTGCATGTATAACTATAAGCTAGCAATTGGGGGTTAGTGCATGTCATTATTGGTGAAATTACCCAGTATCTAAACATGTTTATGAGTCAATTTGGGTGTTCCCAGTTTGTTTTATTGCATTTGCTATATGTAATTATGTGTGATTAAGTGAGCAATTCTATGGCCCTCTACCTCTGATTAGGGGGCGACTATGTTGATGCACATGCCATGAGCACGAGACAAAAGTCTGGGGCAATGTTTGCGACAAACAGCATGCTTTAATTGCTGCTTAATAATGCTACGGTGCATATCTACATTTACATAAGGATCATTAAGGGGTTAACCCAGTAAATCCACTTGGAACATACCTCTAAACAAAATTACCATGGTCACATGATAAGATGATACCAATCTCCGTAATTAGCCTAGCCGAATATTTAGTGTTAACTACAAGCCCTCTGGGGTGTAACTAATGCTATTGGGATGCTATTGTTTCCACTAGGCCCAACCAAATTGCATGTTTGGGTTCGATATTTCCCCCCTGAGATCAGACGATGTGTCCTCTAGCAGCTAATTGGGGAGTGTTCTCTGACAGGTTAAATACAGGTAATTAGTATGTCAGCTTGTGTGAGTGAGACTGAGAGTGTTGAGGGGGTGTAATGGTGTATGTGACTTAAGCAGATAAGAGATAGCGCTACATGTACCATACATTGGCCTCAACAACAGGTGGCAAATTCCAACCAAAAGGTCTAAAGCTATTTGCCATCCAACCATCGCATGTCTAGGTTTCTAGCGCTTCACGTCTACAGCTGACTATTGATTGAACTTTAGATTTCCACTCTGCCATTCAACACGCACATTAGAACATTTTTGTAGCCCCCTGTGGCCACTCAATATCACCTGATGCGTTCTATATTTAGATTGCATCGTGTTTTCATAAAGATGTGTAAAGAAGGATGAAATGGAACTTGCCATTTGAAACTCTCAGGTTTAAGGGTTGGGTGTTCTGACATGATCTGATTTAATATCAATCAAAATAATTTTGTGTGCCCTACCCACATCTGGAATATTGGAAATATAGAATATCCCTTTGGACACGTTAGCTGGCTACATCAGGTTATTCAAAGCTTACCCTCACCAGACACAGGTTTTTCATCCGGCCACACGAGTAGTATTTATGAATCAACTTGTGGCATTTATGGCCTTTCACTCTGTGATCTTTACCCGTGACGCAGGTGCCACTTATAAAGCAAATGTCTTTCACTTGGTATTCCAGTAATCAAAACCGCTTTTTACATTTTTAATTTTGTTATACTAGTATCTAAGAGCCACCTACCCAAACGGATTTTCTTCTCTTTTTTTTTCATAAGAGGAAGCTGCCTCGCTGCATTGACACGTCGCTGGGCAGCGACTGGGAAGCCCCTTCCCTTTGGGATGGGAACTAACATTGACTTTTTGCTGCTGTTCAAACCAGTGGGCGAGAGGCTTGCCCTGTCGCCTTGATTGGCATTGGCATGGACAAGGGAGGTGGAGGAGGGGAAAGGGTAGGGCGTGTGAGTGCTGGGGGAGGACAGGCCAAAGGGAAGGGTAGATGGGGGGTTGGGTGGTGTTTGTCATGCTGGCAGAATTCCAGAGGGTAATTTAAATGACAAAATGGCCGCCAGGTCTTCTCACAGCAGTGCCTGCGTCTGTCGGCTGGTGGCGCTGGTGTTTGACCTCTATGTCTGAGGCGTCATTGGTAAGACGAATCACACTCACCATGGAGAAGGGCTGGGTTTGGTATGCTGCAAATGGTTGACATGCTAGTAGTCTTTAAAATAAAATAAGTACTTGAGCACATGTCTGAGGGGCTAAAACATGCTGCTTTAAAAATTTGAAATAGACAGCGTGCTGTGTGGAGTGGGGTCAATCTAGTACAAGAACAGTTCTAGTACATGTACCGCAGTACTTAGTAGTGGTTTACACATACTACTCTTACATTACAGATTATAGCCTAGAGGAGGTACCATGTCACTTCACATGATCAATATTTTCCTGTGCAGCTATATGTTACACAGCTGCTGCAGGCTTTTTTATGTGGAAAACAATGTGAAGCAATCAATAACCATGTTTTACCCTCATGCTTATAGAAACGATGGTTAGTAATCGGCAGATAAGCCATATACTACGATGTAGCCCCTTCAGTAAAACACCAGTTAATGCTACCCCGCCTGTTAGGGCAGGGTGAGGTCCGGTGTCCCAGTTTGGGGTGGGCCTATTGGACAGTGCCCTGGAGGGGATCGATCATTGTTGGCACAGGTAGGTGTTTGGTGTGAGACGTCAGGTGATACAAACACCTAGAAACCAGTGGGCAAACACCCAGGGGCCTCCTCCTCAGCCCTCTGTCCATCCACAAGTACACAGACTTAGCCCTGCTTCCTACCCTCCCATTTACCCACAGGAGGAAGGGCAAACACCCAGTCAGAGGCAGTACCTAGCGACCGGGCCACTCATACTAATGGTGTAATCTGATCTATAATATTTGGTCGTGATATTAGCATTATTAATCAATGTGCTCTTGTGTATACCGTATTAAGTGCATTAACCAATAGGGATAAGTAGGCCTGATCAGTACTTGTACTATGCAGAGAACATAACGATCCTATGTATAATATCGACCCCCAAACCTGTTTTGTGATGTTCTTCTGTCATATCAAGTCAGGTGACACCCCAAGGTGACACATAGGCCTACACCCTTGTTTTCAGCTTCTTAATCGCTGTTTGGGTTGATAGTTAGATTTAGATGGACGATAATTATACCAAAACTGTTGTATTTGGCATTCCACTTATACTTGTATCAAATAGGTGTAGACATTAAGTAAATACCAGTGCATTAAGTTAAGGCTGCATGGGTACATTAAAGCTACAGGAGGAGTCCTTCCACAGTAGCAGGGGTTGAGGGTGGTATGTTGTCAGGTGTGTGTCTACTTGATGGATCACCTGCCGTGCCTCTCACCTGTGTGGGTGGTGGTATAGATACTGGTGTGATCACCTGCATGGAGGGATCCATGTAGGAGCCTACCACCATGTCATTAGCCCTATATTACCAGCAGGGTTAAACAACCACCAGTTAACCCCTTCCTGTGACCTATGCTGGTACCTATATCATACCTTATACCAGCTGCCTCATCCCATGCATGTTTAACGCTGAGGATGACCTCAGGTATAAATTATGGTGCCGCTCTACTGGGATTTTGATGTGTTAGGGCTTAGCATTTAGGTCACAGCTGTAGCTTGTAAAATCTGCTACTTGTAAATAACTTGCCCCAATTTTCTTTTCGTCAAAATGTTTAGTTTTGGGAAGCACTTAACATTTGGAATTCGGCAAGAAGAATTAAGGTCGCCCAATCCAAATTTGAACGCTCATAAGTGCCCTTTTTTCTTCAATTTGGAGTTCCATTTTGGATGTTCGGATTTTGAAATGTTAAAAAGTTAATCGAAGGGAACAGTGTTAATCTCCTGCTGTCATTTCTGGACAAAAAGAGCGTCTCCTCATCCTAATCAGTGTGTGCCACTAGCAGTCAACACGTGGCATTGAGTTACATGTTAAAGCCTGACAACACTACTGACATGACGTCACATGCTGAGAGCATGGCAGCGTAGTCCGCTAGGGGGAGCTATTGTATATCCGCCGGAAGCACTCTGCCCCCACTGGGACTCTAGTACATGTAATGGGAGTAGGGTAATCCCCAGGCTTCTATAGAAAAAAAATAGGGTTTGACTAGGGACAGGGTACAACAGTTTTTGTTTGCTCGTGTACAGTCACTACGGTGATGGCTGCCACGGCCTTTTTCACAGCGGTGTTTAAATAAATCCTGGTAACATTAAACTGTCAATAAATGATTCATTAGGTCTTGATGGAGTCATTTAGGCTAAACAGATGCCAAGCATGTAATGATATCACATACCGATGATAAAAAAAAATTTAAAATAGATTACAGATCTAAATGAACATTGGGCAATGTTTACTAAGGAAAGGTTACAGAAGAATTCTGAAAGTTCAATTGAGGCCTCGGGAGTAAAAGGAGCACAGTATACTTTCTGTACAGTATATTTCCCTGTGGTCTGACGATCTGTACTGCTCCAAATTTCCATATACCCTTCTGGAATGATGCTCCACACATAGCAACAGAAGTGCAACATATTGCCTTGTGAGTCTCTTATTTTTGTTGCAGGGGAACCCCCATGCCAACACACTGCTCTGAAGGGCCACCTCAGCCAGCCCATCTTACCATGCACAGGAGGACCTAACTGTGCATGTCTGGCAGCGACAACTGCCCCTAGAGGTCACCCGCCAGCCACCCTCCACGGGGCACTGCTGGCGCCACTGGCTCCGTATTGTCGTTGTCATGGTAATCGACAGAGGAACACCCCATCCCCTTTCGGCCCAGGACTGATTGGTGACGGGGCTCCCAAGAGATGGGGCCTCATTTCGCGGCCGACAGCAGAGACCCTCCCGAGCAGCTCCCGAGCAGCTCCGAATGATTCCGGAAATCAGCCTTTGTCTGTGGCGCCGGCGGTGGTGGGCGGTTAGAGGGTGTGCGGAGGGCACATGCTGCGGCTGAGAGTGTTACAAATTGGCTAATAGAAACAGCGCCTTTGTGTTGGGCCATGTCAGGGCCCCCCAAAAGAGGCCCCAGTAATTAGGCCAGTGTCTCTGGGAAAATGGCCCTTGTTTCTGGTGTTTTCTTCCCTTTAGCTCATACTCCCCCTCGGCACTATTGTCATTCCAGGAAGGCACTCAGAGGAATTTGTTTTACAGTCAGACTGCATTGCACTTATGAATGGGAAAAGCGCCTGGGAACTTGAATGGCATGCCTATTGCTACAAGAACACGAAATGCGCCAGTCGCCCTCTCGCATTTTTTCCCTCTTTCAACTATGGGTGGTAATTTTCTGCAGGCCATAATACGACCCACTGTGCATTGAAGAAAATACAATTACCCGAATCCATAGGGTATTATTCCAGTCAGGCCCCCAACGAAGACCTTTCTATGAAAGCCTAATTGCCCTAAGAGCATTTTCGACCCAGATCCAAGTTGAGCGCCCTACATTCCGCTTATTATCGTCCATAATGATGGCTTTCCTGCAAAAGGCAGAGGGGCCCTGACCTGAGTCTGACAGGGTCTGGAGGAGCAGCTCCAGCGACCTTGTATAAGGTACCCCAGCCTTGCCGCACCCTGGAGGTAATGGCATAGTGAGGTGTAATGGTGCGCACGTCGAGGACGTGTGGTCAATAACATGTCTGAAAATTGAAAGGAAGCAGTAGCCGTATCGGTGACCTTAGGTCGACACCGTGGAGGAACCCAAATTACGTCCAGCTCCGGATGGAGACGCTATACGGTAGGGTGTAGGTGGGTGGGTGGTTCGAGCTTAAGGGTGGGAGAAACCGTGGAGTGGCCCGAGTCAACGCGCGGTTCATTTCCTGAGGGGATGTCCCTCCTGGTGCCGGCTCCTCCAGGGTGCCACTCCAGCACCCGGCTGCCTATAAGGTCGCGTGGTCGGGAGGATCCGCCGTGGCCGGGACCGGCTGCACGTGGTCCGGGTGAAGATTAACCCCCTGTGACCCGGAATCCTCCAGGGAGCCCCCGGGGGATGGAGGAGGGAGGGCTGGGATGGATCCTGGGTCTGGGAGAGGGAGAGGGGACCCAGGGTGGGATGTACGGGAAGGATGCGTTGTGCAAGAGGATAGCACCGGAGATTAGGGCCACGCAGCAATGGTGGCTTCCACGGTGGCTTCCGTAACTGATACGAGCGCTGTGGGTACACATGGTAGACGCGTATACTCAGAAGGTTAAAGGGACTGGGTGAGAGTTGGATATATCGGCTGGGTGTACAAAACACACAGTGTTATAAGGAAACATACTTAAGGGTACTACTGGAAGCTGGCGCTCATGCGCCACTTTTTCCAACATGTGGATGGTTTAACTCACTCGGAATTCGTGTGCTAAATTCATGGGTGAAAATTCTCTTTTTTCGCATCTGCAATCACCTTTGTAATTTTGCTTAAAAATACATCCGACTTCATTGTCGGGCGTTTCCACCATTCCTCCCAAATCCCACATGGCAGAGCGATGCTATTTCTCCCTAAATACACAGACATGCACGCTTTAGGTCCGACACACTGAGTAGGGGTAGCTGGTGGTGGGGGTGGGGGGTGTAGCGTTGCGGTTAAGCTCAAGATATCAAGGGTATTGTTCATTTTGTGATAAAGGCATGGAATTTCTACCACAGAATCTCCATATCCCAGGGAACATTTTAAGAGATAGAAGCACCCTGAACTCCTTTTGGAACCAAGATGGCCGCCATCTGAACATAAAGTACCTGGGAAAGGACAATCGGACACTTCTTATTGGATGTCCAAGTGTGATACAGCAATATATATGTTTTAGAGGGTGGGAAACTCAAAAAGAGGCTCACAAAAAGGCTTTGGTAAACACCTGTCAGCAAAAGAGTTCCCATAGCAACCAGCATAGCCAACAAACATATTGAAAACCATGTATTAAGCAATTCTTATTGGATTGTTTTCTGAAATACTATTATACCAGGCTTTCAGGGGTGTGATGTGACAGGGGATGTAGCTCAGTGGTGGAGCAATCGCTTGGTTGGTGAAAAGCCCCAGTTTCGAGTTCTGGTGTCTCCAAAAACATTAAAAAAATAGTTCCCATAGCAATCAGCATAGCTACCGAAGATATTGAAAACTATGTATGTAGCAATTCTCATTTGACTGTTTGGTATAACACCATTATACCAGGATGTGGGGGTGGTTAAGGTCCCAATCCCATCATTATCATTGGAAAATATGTTTTCCTAGCAACCATCATATTCGCCCAGGAATTTTTATTTGATGAGTAATTAAATTACTGGGAGAGTAGAATACTTTTGATTATGACAAGTTGTTGGATCACTCCACAAGTGACTTTATTCATATATATGACTTTATAGGAAAACACTTTACATGACAACCACACTGAAAAATGCTAAATCAACACTTGTTTCAGATTCTATGTGCAATGTTGTGTATCATTTTGGTTATTTCCCTGAACCGTTATGGAGAGTGTCTCTATGGCAAGCAGACTGTCATATGCAAAGTGAAAAAGTGTTTCAAATTATGTGCACAAAGAGTCACAAGTAAAAATTGTTCCTTAGATGTTTGCTTTGGACCACATACACTATTCAGGGTCTGTGTCCATTCATATTTGTCATATGAAGCACCCTGATAATGGGGCCAACTTTCAGTCTGGCAAATATGTTGTCAACAAGACACAAAGCAGATTCTCTTCAATGGCACTGGATCAGTGTCATGCGAAGAATAATGCTTTCACCAAGAGTTTCTGTGGTGCAGTCAGACTGACAGATAGTCCTGCAGCTCTGAGAAACTGGATTGTGGCCCAAAAAAATCGTAATAGCAGAATTTCAGCAGCTGCAACCACGCCTGCCAGAAGGTGCAGCTCATGCACAGCATGATAAGCTGTCTGCTCAAAATGCATTGCACAGGGATGTTAATGAATTAACACAGGCAATGCAAGATATTGGTAATCTATTCATGCAAGAGAGCAAAGACCTAGCTATTAACATTAGAGACATTATGAGTATGGATGACATTGTCTGCAACACACTTCGGAGCATCAAGGATAATGGTTAAGAAATGTACATTTAGTTTGTTAAGGACAGGCTAGAAAATCCACACAAAATGAAAACAATCAAGAAAAACAAGCTGCCATTTTTCAGAACATCTCCCATGAAGACTTAATCAAACCAAAAGATGAACTAAAAGCACTTAGGAATGACAGGTATATTTTCTCATGACTGTATATAGTTGCTAAACATGCAATGGAGATCTTGACCTGTTCATCCCCTATGAAAACCATTTAGCACGACCAGCACTGGTATAAAATGGTAAGCTCCTGCCTGGTGTCAAGGCAGACATCTTGAATTACATATTACTAGATGCTGTGAATGTGCCAAAGAAGTCCCCATATCCAATGCATCATATTTCACTCCTTGGCCACTAGCCCAGGGCATTACCTTTATGCCTATTTGCATATTCTCATGGCATAGGGGTGGTGGTCAAGGCCCAAATTACAATTTTCAAGACCAGCAGTTAATGGCTTGCCAGAAAAAAAATGTCCAAGTTATCATTTGGATCAAAGCATTGCACTCCAGTCCTGAATTGCCAGATCTGTCTGAGTGGGACTGGCAATGGGACACACTTGGATGGCACCCACTGTGGATAAAACTACAATAAGCAACTGTCTAAATCATGCTATGAACTTATTAACTGAGGATGCAAGAAAGGATGTACTGGCAATATCAGCGTCAAAAGGCTTCCCTCAAATCCATTGCATTATGCTGGAGGTTCTTAGACTGCTATCTCTGAAAGGTGCATATGTAAATGTAATATTTCTTAAGGGAATGAGTCTTACTATACATTTGGTTTCATAGTGGTTGAATAATTATTTTTCATTTTGCATATTACAATGTGGGTGATACAATTACTCAAAAATATGATGTTTTGGAAACACAAGGACTCGAACCTGAGGCCTTTTGCTTGCCAAGTGATTGCTCTACCACTGAACTACATCCCCTGTCACATCATATCCAGGCAACCCTGGTATGATAGTGTTTCAGAAAACAATCCAATAAGAATTGCTTAATATATGGTTTTCAATACCTTTAGTGGCCATGCTGGTTGCTATGGGAACCATTTTGTTGATAGATATTTACCAAAATCTTTTTCCCCTGCCGTCTAGCCGACATTACCCTGAGTGTGCTTGGTGTCTCCGCTATGTGAGGGACACAGTTTCTCTGAAGATGATGTTTTAGAGACACCGGGACTCGAACCTGGGGCCTTTCACCTACCAAACAATTGCCCTATCACTGAGCTACATCCTTTATCACAATACATCCCGGAAACCTTTGTATGATAATGATTTTTAAAAAATCCAATAAGAATTTGCTAAATTCACAGTTTTTAATATGTTTGGTAGCTATGCTGGTTGCTATGGGAACTATTTTGTTGACAGATGTTTACCAAAATATTTTTTGAGCCTCTTTTTTGAGTTTCCCACCCTCTCAAATCTATACATTGCTGTATCACACTTGGAAATCCAGTAAGAAGTGTCCGATTGTCCTTTCCCAGGTACTTTATGTTCAGATGGCGGCCATCTTGGTTCCAGAAGGAGCTCAGGGTGCTTCTATCTCTTAAAATGTTCCCTGGGATATGTAGATTCTGTGGTAGAAATTCCATGCCTTTATCACAAAATGAACAATCCTTCGGCTTAACTGCACCACTAGTGGGGGCTGTGGGTGTTTTGCTGATGACCGTGGACGGGGTACATCTCGGTGGATCCCGCGGGACCTGGGTGTCATGTCGGCACACATTGTACGTGCGTGAGCGGCAGAGGAGGCACCAGGACCCACACACTGTCACCCACATGATACCTGCGCAATGTTTGCGTCCGCGAATATTTCGCCGAAAATGCACACCATATAGAGCAGTGGATAGTATCAGGATCAGATAATTTAAAATGAATCTACCACAAAGCTCGAAGTCTAACTTTTAAATTGGAGTCAACCCCATTAGGACTGGATCGATGGATCCACAGGAATACATTGACTCTGTCTATTGAGGTCGCATCCCTTGGACACGTCTGTAAGATGGATCTACCCTTGTTCCCCATTAGGCGACGATCTCTGTAGACCACAGTAGGTATAAGAAGACCACAGTCGTCAGTCCCTTTCCATCCCAGTCACCACCTTAGCCCGCCCTCGTCTCAGCGACCCCTGGTCCGTCGTCTAAAGTCGAGGTGCTAACACCCACCAAGGCTGTGGGGTTTACTGAAAGCGTGAGTCGGGGTTTGCGCTGGCGGCTGAGGGCGTCGCGGGGGCTTGGCTCCTGTGCACTGTAGAATGGGAATTGATGGGGCAGAGCTGTGTGAGTGGCCATTGGCGCCCATGAATTATGAAAGACAAGCAAATAACGACGGCCAGGGCCTGGGCGCGGGTCGGCCGGTGCTGGGAGCTGCTCGTGTGGCTTTGTGAGCAATTCTCTGCCCGGGCCAGAAGGCAGTATCTACTTCTTAAATCAGTGGCCACTGCAACCAAACTGATTTTCCACTGCATATTTCAGTATGCACTGATACAACACTCCCAAAACTATACTGATCACTCACTGCTTTATTCAGTGCAGAACCAGTAGTCCACTGAACTTCCACTCCTATCTCTTTGTCAGTTCATGGGTTATTTCCAGGGCTACTGATCCAAGACTTCTGGGACATAGTCCCTGGGGCAAGTGTCAGTGTAATTCAGTAGTCACTGATTCAATACTGACATACTGGTACTTATGGTCTACTTTTATTTGGGTTACTAGACACATTCAAATCTGACAGTTACACATAATGTGCCAGAATCCAGGGGGACCAACAGAGAAATACATAGGGAGCATATTTTACAGAAATATTCTGACAAGGAGGCTACTCAATCTTACAAGAATGGGCATACAATACATTAAAGACCCTGTGATCACACTGGACTACTTGAAATAGAATTAAGATTACACTATGGTAAGTAAATCACACAAACCTATTCTCACACTAACAGCCTTATTCTTTCTATTGGGTCAACATCTTTTGAATTCTACATGTATATACATTTCTATATCCACTGACTGCTCACCTTAGCATCAGTACTACTGATGCCATACTGCTACAGCAGTGCTTCATCAGTAGTCTACTGACCAGCTACTGCTAATACAGTGGCTGCTCAGTAGTACTGATCCAATACTGCCACATTCCCAGTTTTCTATGGGCTACAACAGCTACTGAATAGCCACTGCTACAGCAGTGCTAAATCAGTAGGCTACTGGTTAAGCACTGCCACCTCATTTACATATTTCGGACATACTGATCCACCACTGCTTACAAACTGATATAACACTGATCTACAACTGGATGACTACTGGCCTGTTCTGTAGTGTTTGACAGTAGAATAGCAGTGTACACTGATTTGGCACTGTTACTCACACTGCTTCAACACTGAAGCTCTACTGCCATACTACACTGTTTTCACACTGATTTGTCACTGTCTTTCCACTGCATTCTGGCCCGGGTGTGTGCATTAGTGGTTGGGTTGGGAGTGGGAACTAGTGTGAATTGCTCGGACAAGGGTTGTGAGAGTGTCTTTGTCGCGTAGATTCTAGGAAGACATCATGGAGGAAATAGCAGGCCAAAGAGCAACTTATACTACTTTAGGGGCTAGCATAGGGAGTGGTCTCAACGGCGACATCGGGAGCAGCTCAGGAGCCGGTCTAGAGAGTATATATATATGAGCTGCTCGGTCCGAACGCAAGCCTCTCCATCTGGATCAGAGATCAGCTCCCTGACCAGTCATATCCCCTATCTTATACAGACATGTATAATCTATGAGGGTCGCCTTACTGTCCTATCGACCACATTTGTAAATCAGGTCCCCTCTCGGTGGTTCCTCACACAGGATTCTGGGGCATCATAGGATGACCTCTCCCGGGACATCGCACGGTACTTTATATACACCGGGGAGCTGCCTGCCATATAGATGATAAAGGAACATGAATTGATAAATCCAATATTTCCACTAATTCTGTGGATGTGGACTAGTCGGTGAAGCTCCAAACCTGGACCTGGTTCTGATCATCTTACTTTTACTTTAATTTAGTAGTCCCCTCCCTAGCAAGAATGTAATAAAGAAACTATGGAAACCACAACTGACATACTTCCCTTTGAATGGAGTAATTCCACATAATCCAGTCCAGAATGCGTGAGTTGTCGCCACAGGTTGCTATACATGTAGTAAATGGACTTCGGAAACAAGTGCTGGCCTTCCCCTTGTATTAAGACGCAATGTTTATCAATACCATCTGCACAGCTGACATGTCCCAAAAGAGCCAGAACTCCAGGGGCTAGTATGAAAAGGAAGATTGGGATCCTGGGGTTGGGATACACTGATAATAAAACCTATAGTCAGTACTGACTATACCACCATATTTTGACCCCCGTAGTCAGGTGATTACATATGTTAGTCACATATTAGTCATAAAGATAGTCAGTAGTGACTATATGTGGATCACACAAATTGATGATGTCACAGGAATGTGTGCACAGGAAACAGTTAGGATTCAAAATTGAATGCTCAACTGACTTCAGGTAGGCACTTCTTATTCTAGCTAAACTACTCCTTTACACATTTCCCTGTTCATTAGCTCTTGTGTTAATGTTGAGTATATTTACTTAAGGCATCATAGGACACATGCATTCTCAATTTTGATTGAAGTATCATGTGGTTTTGTTCAAATTCTGATCATGTAACTGTGGATCTCTAGGCTTCCAGACTAGAATATACAGAAGTTGACTGTGTGAAGGGTTAAAGTGTGCCAGGCATATGGCCCATACCCATCTACTTTATCCAATGGTGCTAGGGCAGGTACCGCCAGACATCTACCCTGGAATCTACCCCCAGACATCTACCCCTGGATATCTACCACCTGAAAATCTACCCCCAGGACATAAAGGTCCAGGGGATGGTTATCCTGGGGGTAGATGTCCAGGGGACGGATGTCCAAGGGGTAGATGTGCTAAACATGCTAAACATTCTACCCCTGGAAATCTACCCCCTAGGACTCCCCCCCTAGGACTTTAATCCCCTTAGAATCTATCCCCTGGACTTTTACCTCCTTACAACTTCTACCCACTAGGGGATCAATCCCCTTGAACATCTACCCCCTTTACCCTCTAGGACTTCTACCCCTTGCTCATGTTAAGTCATATCATGTGGAGGGGGTAGATTTCTCCAGGGACATCTGACATCTATCCATGGACGTCTACCCCCTGGGAATCTACCACCTAGGACTTATATCCCCTTCGGCACCTATCCCCTTGGGACCCCCTAGGATATCCACCTGCTTGGACACCTACCCCCGGACATCTACCCCCTGGACATCTATCCCCTAGGACATCCACCCTCTTGGACATCTACCCCCTGGACATCTACCCCATAGGGCATCCATCCCCTTGGACATCTACCCCCTTTACCCTCTAGGAGTTCTACCCCTGGGGACAATAATATCATGTGGAGCAAGACAATTTCTCAAGGGACATTGGACATCTACCCCTGGACATCTAACCCCTCGAAATCTACCCCCTAGGACTTTTATCCCCTTGGATATTGATTCCCTGGGCTTTTACCCCCTTTGGATTCTACCCCCTAGGAATTCCACTCTCTTGGACACCTACCCCAGGACATCTATCCCCTGGGACATCTACTCCTAGGCTATCTACCCCCTAGGACTTCCACCCCTGGAAAAGTCCAAGGGGGTAGATTCCCAGGGGGTAGATGTCCAGGGGTAGATGCCTGATATCTCTGGAAAAATCTACCTCCTGCACATGATATGACTCATCCATATGGGTATGTGGGTGGGGGGGTGATGTTCTTAGGAGTAGAGGTCCTAGAGAGTAAAGGGGGTAGATGCCCCAGGGGGTAGATGTCTGGGGGTAGGTTCCAAGGCAGGGGATGTCCTAAGGGGTAGAAGTCCTAGGAGGTAAAATTCCAAGGGATAGATGCCCATAGGGGTAAAAGTCCTAGGGGGTAGATGTCCTAGGTATTGGTAGTTGGCCTGGGGTAGATGTCCTAGGGGGTAGATAGTAGGCCCTAGGGTAGATGTCTTGGGGGTAGATGCCAGGGGGTACTTGTCCTAACTTATTGTCCTGCCGTCTCATGATGGACTATATCTATTAGTCAGTGTGACTACTTTAGAGCATGAAAGCATTAAATTCATAGTCATTTGACTATATATCCCAAATCAGCTCTTTTAATGCATGACTATAGGTTGACTATATGACTAACTTACTATAGACGTAGGTGACTAACTTGGTATAGCCAGTTTTTCTACGTTCACATGACTATAGATATGTAGTCCGTAGTGACTAACATTTCCAGGGCCATTATTATCAGTGTAGGAGAGGGATGGAGGGGGTTATGTATTGCTCCTATGAAAGCCAATAACTAGTCTGTGTCTGGCTGTAAAAAGGGGCCCTAAGAAGGAATAACAAGTAGCATTCTACATGGGCCACAGATGAACATGGAGATGTGGGCTTCGGATTTCTCCAAGACAGATGGAAGGACGGTTTATCGGTAGATGGTTTGGGTGAGTGGAAAAGATGATCCACCAGTAACTGCTGGGGGAAAGCACAAAGGAAACATGGCTGGAATAACTGGAGAAACTATCGATAAAGATTGTTGATGTCATTAGGGAAATCTCTTTTATTTTAATGGCACACGCAGTGTCAGTTTCTTCCCATCATGAATAAGGGTCTACAAGTGATATCATAAACACTAAGTAGCAGTTGTCAAAACATACGTCAACGTTAAGAGATGGACGCAAGAAATCAAGGGAACACTTGAATCGGACCTTGCATTGCTCCTTCAGACAATAAAACTGAATGCCTCTGACATCTGAATAATACCAGACCATACATGCAGCTCTCGGCTGGTTTACAGAACCATGTCGTGCTTTTTGTTCTAGCTAATGTTACACATATGGTCGGCGTCCTTTTAACGTATTTCCTCCAGGGTCTCTTGTCGCTTCCATTATGGATTTCAGAGCAGAACAAGGGGTAACTCTTGGTTAACATGACGGCTCTGACGGCAGTTAGCAGGGGGTGGAGGAGATGAGCAGTAGTAGGTCTAACATACATTGTACTCCTCAGTAGTTGTGTGCAGAAGGACACGTAAGCCAATGAGGAATGTTTCCGAGAACTGTCAGCTTCTATTGATTGGGAACTGAAATCTGTGAGACTGGTCTTTTCATACAAACAAGTGGTTGCTTCTTTCAGAAATGTCTTTTGGGAAATATATAGAATTCTCTATCATGTATACATATCCGGGGATTAATCTTCTAAAAAAAGGCGAACAGAGCTGACTCTATACGTTGGCGTGACATTCACCCAGACCTCTCCTTCTGTCTGAATCTATCCTCTGGGCAAAGCCTCGTGCATGCATGGATGTGATCTGGGACCTATTGGCGACCTTTTGTTCTGATGTATGGCAATCTGCAGCTAATCAGACCAAAGGCTTTTAATATATTCATTGAGTCACCAGTAATTGGTCCTCATTGCCTGGAAGAGCGAGGGGCTTCGTGCGTCCCCTCGATGCATAATGCAGGGAGAGAAGGGCATGGGTCGTGTCCCCATATACAATATGGACTTGTTTTATATCAATGCTTTATCAAGAGCGACAGAGCAGCAATACACGATGTGGAGTACGCACATGCAGTGGTGGTGATATATCTATTTCCTCGCAGCTGTTGAATCCAATTGGTAAACTACCTAAATTCGAAATGGCGGAGGGGTGTCTGTTTCGAGATGGATGAGGGTAATGAATGTCATCATCCAGAATATCGACACTCCCTCCCCCACCCTTACTACTACTCGAGGTATACTCGTATTGGTCTCATGGTAGAACCTATAAAATGACAATTGCATGGAAACAATATGCAACTTGATGAACTCAATGTGTTCGGTGCATTCATACAGCCCATGTAAATCTATATAAAATAAGTAAACTAGTATACCTTTATCAACAATAAATGAGTGTACAGATAACCAATGCCTTCCATGATTTGACTAAGTTTGCACGACAAAGTTGTCTTTCCTTTGCCCTGTCACAATCCAAACGCAAAGCTAATCCTCCCTCTGTCAGTTGCATATCTGGCTGCAAACAATGCCTTCTCCTAAACCCATCCTCCGCAATCCCCAGCAATATGTACAGACCTTGCGGACGCATACCCATCACGATACCGACTCAAGTGCGGCTTTGTCCGTAGGTAAACATCAAAAGCAAAGTTCCAAATGCAGTCCTGTTAAAAAGCTGCCTTTCCATTTGATAATCCCACACCGTGCGAATTAAGTAAGTTGAGTTTTTCTCTAGAGCGGGTAATTTTGTTTGATTATGGAGGAATTCTGTACTGCCTGTGAACAGGGGGAGTAGGCGGAGACTACGACCACGTGCCTGGCTTGGGCGCCAAGGCTAATATTTGGTCTGACTGATGCTGTGACGTTGAATTATCACTGAATGGTAATGCTCGATACACATGGCCGAATGTTAGTACGAGTCGTGTTTTACTATCCTTTTCTTCTTTTTAGGGTAATCCGCGTGTGCTGGCCAAAGCCTCAAAGGACTTGACACAATAAAAAGGGGAAATGTGATATAGGACGTTCTCACCTCAGACTACCTGACACGAAATAATCTCGGTATCCTCAGGGAGAGGGGGAGCCTGAACAAAAAGATCTAAAATGCTGGTCAATTATGTCACCGAAGAACAGCTCTTCATCCATTATTCTCATGTGATAGAGGACCTTTTGATAGTTGCCAAATCGAAATCTAAGGTGTGTAGCATTTGTCCATTAGAAGTTCCTGCATCAGTGGAATGCAAATTTGGAGATATGATATATACAGTCACACGTCTCACTTAACCTTTGAGGAATCTCTTGTGAACATTTTAACCTTGTCAGTGACTACTCTATGTGTAACAAGTGGGCTGTTCACTTCGCCTGAGGCTATACATCGTTTTGGCCATACAAGTTACTGGCAGTCAGTTGCTGCCTTCAAGTCTGTTGGTGCATATACATGTACCTTGGTACACGACATGGCCCTCTGCCATGACAAGAACGCATGTCAAGGTAGGTTCAGGTTTACCAGTATTCACCTAATGACCAGTTCAGACATCAAGGCACAGGTAGAGACTCCCAGCTGCTGATGCCCTTCAGATAACCCCTGTATGTAAACCATGCCCCACACTCCAGGTCTTCGTGACAGAGCTACCCAGCCTCTACCACCTCCCCCAACCGTGGGTTCCCACCTCCATGTCAGGTGTGCGGAATGAGGGCGTTTTTGTTGTGCCAGCACGAAAGAAAGCCATATAAGTTAATCATCATAAGGCAAGACGCCCATCAAATCAAGAGCCGCTGGTGCTCCTCAAAAGGCACAACAGGTATGCATAATAAAGGCGACAAAAGTCAGAGGCGTCTTGGTGTTGATAACGATAATGGGGGATGCACATGCTGAACCTGGATGATACAGACTCAGGGAAAGGAGCGTGGTGAGAATACACCTGACGGGTCACCCTTCTGCACGCCCTTATTATTACAGCTAGGCTTTTCAGTTGTGGGGAGATCCTAATCTCTAAGGCGGTCGTGTTGGCTGTACACACGCAATAGACAAGAGGCTTTGCCTGGGAACCACCAGCGACCAAACACGCTGATCCCCTAATCAGCCACCACATGTGTCTGTAGCAATTCCACTTTCCACCTCCCTCCTGTAGACGTGCTGTCAATGTGTTGTTATCTGATATGGAGCTGGGTGTAGAGTTCGGACCGATCTTGGGTGATTACCGAATAGTCATACAATGATGGTGATTCAAGGGAAGCTACCTCAGCCATTGGGTGTACAAGGTATCTATGCAGAATGCCTACATTGTGTGGGTGAGTAGACTCAGTGTTGAATGTATATATACAGCTCTGGACCATTGCCATTTCGGCCTCCAGCCTTCGTACCAGAGGCTCATTTTGCTGATGTTGCCTGGGGACAAGGCTCGGTGCAAATTCCCCAATTTGCTACGATTTTCGGTAATTTGCCTTGTGTGAGAGGAGGGTATTAGGGTGGGAAGGAGGTGAGGAGTGGTAAACGGGAGAGAGGGGGGAGGGAGGACTGACTCTGTAATAGGGCCTACCCAACAACTGTGTGGGTGTTTAGACATTGTATGGAGGGGGGAGGAAAGACCTATTCCCATATACCATACAGGATATCTAACATGCCCCAAGGGGATACCTTCTCTTTTACCCGTCCCCAGCTGCTCCCTATCCCCTACCTCACCCACCATTTCAGATCCCCAATAACAACGCACCCAGCTGCGTTTGTCCTGATACACACAGAAAAGAAGTAGAATCACTGTGACTCCCGATTTGATCACTGAGGTAACTCTCCCCAGAACTCTTAAGTGACTCCCTAACATTAGCAGGACTCTATAATAACTCTATAATGACTCCTATTCTAAGACTCTCTAATGATTGGGAGTCACTTTAGAGTCCTGGGGAGAGTTACATCAGTGATCTGGGCTGGACTCCCATTTGAGAGTTACAGTGATTCTACTTCTTCTCTCTGTGTACCCTTACAGCAAATGGGCTTCACAATGCCCCTTATACATGTCTACAACATACATCCAAGCGTGCGGAACATAATCAGCTGCCACACATACTTGTCGTGAAACAATAGGGGTATACCAAGCCATTCCCCCACTCCCCTCAGCCGCCTCGGGGGATGCTGCTGGTGCATGGCTGTCTTGGTTTTGACTTTTCAATGGCTTTTTACTTCTCTGGGCAGAGCCTAATTTGGCAGCGGTTTGAAATTTAGCGTGTCGTTGTGCGATGCCTGATGAATGGCTCTTTCCCTAACTGCCTGCGTGGGGGCAGACGAGCTTTCTGGTCATTTTCCTTAGGAAATTGGTGCTCCGTTTTTCCTCTCGCGTAAATGCCGCAGCCGGTGGCTATTAGGCCTGGAGATCATTGTCTGGTAACTGCTTACGTGGTTATCTCCGGATCTATCTCCATGAGGGGGATAATAGAGATTAAGATGTCTGTACACAATAGCAGCTACTGCCACAATGTTCCCTCAGGAGTTAATTTGCCCAATGTATACTATACTCGTTTATCGGCATTAATCAATTGGGATTATCCAGTGAACATTCTGTAAAATTAATAGTCATGGATTAATCAGGATCCTGATCAATCAATGTTTAAAGCCACCGTACTCAACATATAGAGCTTCATGATCATGTATCATAACTTAAGCACGTCGTTATTACAGGCACAATGTAATACAAGGCCACTTTTAATGAGTATTCGGGGGGGGTGAGGCTCAGAAAATGTTATGTACAATGTCCTTGTGGGGCGTTTTCAGCCATTCCATCCATCCCCCTAAGACTGGTATCCAACGTGCTACGCATATAAAGTAACCAACTAAATACTATAGCCATAGGCGATGACCATCAATGCCCTAGGTAAACTTGATGGTCATTTTGGCCAGTGGGTCAGGCACAGGAGGGTACTTATGGGGGTATATAGAATCCCCATTACCTGTTCACATTTATTACAGGTAAGGGCACCGTGGAGACCAGGTGTATCCTGCTTAACCTTTCTATTAATTGACCATTGCCCCGAGTGACCAATGCCCTGACCAGCTGATGCCCTTGGCGGCACACTGCCCGACTGACACTATGAACTGCTGACCAGGTGGGCGACCCACTAAGCAGTAGTGCATTGTGTGTGTATCCCCATCATACACAGATAAGGGATAAGCAATTGGGACTTTCAACCTCAGGATGAATAGGCATTGTATACAAGCTTCAATGTCATTAAGTTATATGAACCCATGGAATTACCATACCACTACGTCTGAACACATAGTATTATACTACATCAGCCTGTGCACTACATTGCGTGTATGATCATTTACACATGAATATATTATGGATGACCTTGCAAAGCTTTGTAATGATCCATATGCTCCATTACCAGAAACAATAGTCACGCCCATTATACATTATACATACAATGGACTATTGTACAATTCAGTAAGTGTGTCCATAGATAAGCTTGAACACGCACAGCTTTCCCATCCCCGTATATATTATATGCATAATACTGGTAAAAGGCAGTATTGTATACAGACATAGTCTAGGTTGTCTATTTCTGTCCTGGATTTCCGTATTGGAAAACTTCCCAGTGTCATGCAACAAAGTGAGTGATCCTCTGCCAAGCACTGCAGTATACCAGCCCCCATTGACACGCATACCTATACAACTCAACTCAACTCCATTAGAGCAGCTCAGAGCAGCTCAAATGGGGTCCTGTACTGAGTATAGCCCTGGCAGGTATAGGTCAGGCAAACACTCGGTTATCCTTTGTGATCTGGTAAGACCAAGGTGGTTAGTGTCAGGTGGATTCTACTTTTAGTGTCCCATCAAGGTGATCCTCTTACCCTGACCTCTATTTTGGCTATATTGATTCAATAATTCCTTATAATAGTAGCGTTGGTCGAATAGTGCATCCGTGTGAAATATCTATGCATTTATAGTCTGAAAACATGGAGTGGATGTCTATTCAGTATGGTCTAATAGTACATGTACCTCTTCCAAATACCCAGTTTCCGTACAGGTACTTCCCCATCCACCTGCCTACTGTATCTATAATAGAGGTGGGCCGGCTAGCTTTATTTCTTCCACAGAACCCCTTATGTTCCCCAAAGGAACACTAGAAAAGCTTCCCACCTGCACTGAGCCATAGCCCTCACCTTACAAAGAGAAAGCTTTAGTATCTTAGATGGATTCCTGGTAATCGAGCCATCATTCTACTAGCAGATCTAAAAATACAAAGTAGCAGTGTTTCACAAGCACACTCGCATTGGTGTTTTCAGAGAACTATGAAGAGACAAAGGCCACCGACAGTGGAATCTGTGGACATAGTTATTTGCGAGTTGGTCATATCACACAGAGATATCTAGCCAAATGTGACCCAATCCAGGGTCTAGCAAGTAGAGGACGATGCAAACAGACTCTGCTGATTGTGACTTTGAAAATATATTACATGTATAATTATAGCTTTAACTTATAATATATAGTCATGGAATATAGCTACACCGGAGCATGGAATATGCCGATTTGGGTAAGTTTAGTAACTCTCGTATTCACTTCATAATAATGCTGATTTCTGAGCAATTCCACGCAAAGTCCATCCTGCGGAAACCATATTCATCCAAGTAACACAACTGGAAGCCACACCTAACGGTACCAGATAAACTGCTAGTAGCATAACGTTAGCCAACTCCTCAATCCATGTCTACCTGTCTCTATCCTTGTGCATTCCCATTGTCCTACTCTGAATGAATATATATATATATATATATATATATATATATATATATATATATATATATATATACATATATATATATATATATATATATATATATATATATATATATATATATATATATCTGTATACATATCTGTATTGCGGTGTGTTGTTCTTCAAGTAATTCCCAGGGGCTCGATTCATAACATTGTACAACAGCTCAGAAAGGCTACGACCATAAAAATACATGTCTGTAGGGAAAAGAGGGCAAATCGTATTTTCTTACAGGTAGTGGTCAAGGAATAATCCAATGCTGTAATACAAATAATTTGATATCATTTCACAATGAGGTTGTAGGACACATGCCCATAACATAATCATAATCTGTTGTGCAATGGCCATTTTTCCCCCTTACAACCACCATATACATGCATTCTGTACAATAGGACGGATGGGAAATTTGCTACGATTTTCTTTTGAAATGTACCCCTTTTTTTGTACAACAGTATTCTACGATTTTCTTGTGATAAGCTGGTCGTATGAGATAAGCTGGTCGAATGTGAAGTTATTATTCTCCACCATTACACCTGTTCAACAGGTGTCGTAAGAATAGTATAAAATGACCCCTGGACCATCAGCAATGGTCGTAGCAGTAAAATGACCCCCTGTGTCCTAGAAACTTATGAATCGAGCCCCAGAGCTCGAGGTACTGGGGCTCGATTCATAAGTTTCTACGACACAGAGAGCTATTTTACTGCTACGACCATTGCTAATCGTCCAGGTGTCATTTTATGCCATACCTACGACATCTGTATATCTATTGTAAAGGTGAAGAAAAATAACCACACTTACGACCAGCTTATCTCATACGACTAGCTTATCTCAAAAAAATCGTAGAATGCTGTCGTACAAAAAAAAGGGTGCATTTCAAAAAAAAATTGTAGCAAATTTCCAATCTACCTGATCGTACAGAATACCTGTAAAAGGTGGTTTTAAGGGCAAAAATGCCCATTGCACAACAGATGGCTGAGACAGCCTCTGAAGTCATCTCAGCCATTCAAAAAATCTTTAATAATGGTTTATTTTGTACCAAACCAAGCTGTAATAAATCATAATGATGTATAGGCTGCCCTGTAAGAATGAGTGCCTCATAAATTCACTATATCATACTTTTTTTGAAAATCATATTTCAACTATTTCCTCCTGAATCGTAGTGTGGGTAATGTTCTGATGTACTCTGTAATATAAAATTATATTTTTAGCATACTTACTTTTACAACAACTTTCTAAAAGCTAGTATAGTCATACAATTGAGTAAAGGAAATATGTCCTATGATTACCATTGTGAAATGCACTACATTTTTCTGTACTACTGCCTTGTACGACTCCTTGACTACAACCAGTAGAAAAAAAAGTATTTGCTCTCTTTTCCCTACAGACATGATTTTTTGTGGTCGTAGCATTATTGAGCTATCGTATATTGTTATGAATCGAGCCCCTGGGCAGTTTGTTCAAAGAAAATGCCTGAAGCTATTTCCCTCATCGTTACCCATCCTATATACTCTTCACACTCCTTGTTCAAAGAACAGGTGCATCTTCCTCTAACCATTCTATGCCCTCATATCCCATTCAATAAACGTGACCTTATGACTATAGGAGGTATTCTAATTGAATGTCTCCCGTAGGAAGCGTATACAAGGCGTGGCTAGATGATGGTTGACCATTGGACTAACTCAGACCTCTCGTAAATGGTGTATTTTTTAAGCCCAGCTGCTTGGGTTAATGTATGGTTAGGAGAGGTGAGGGTTGGCCATGGGACCATTTCAGCCTACGTAATTACTGGAGGCTGCCAGAGGGTGAAGTTTACACCTTGACTGACCACTCCTTGCCGACCAGCCCCCAACCACTAGCCTTAGCTCCTACCGCTATAACCATCCATCCAGGTCCCTCCCCACCTTGAGACCTATAGTATATAGATCCCTCCTATGCTGGGGCTGGAGTTATGTAGCTGGATGACCTATCACAGGAGAGTCAGGGCCCTCCAGCATCCCCACTATGTGGGCTGATATGTTTTATGCTGGTCCTGTCGGCGTTAAACATTCATGAGCGTCTAAACTGGGGGCTTTTCAGGCCTGGAAACAGCCGACGTTTGCCGTTCATCTCTGACAGGTGGTGTCTAAATGGGTTGGAGGAGCCAGGGCTGCTCCTGTCCCACCTAACCCCCACCCTCGTCTCACCCACCCAGCACACCTGACAGGAATGCAGGTGGCCTGGTGTACCGCCACCACCTCCAGGGTCACTACATGTACAGCCCCCACTGCAATCAGTCCACCTGCCTAACCCGGCTAGTGCCTGTCAACCTCTATCTAACCTGGGAGATTCACTGGTTAAACCCCTCCTAGCCCCTATCACCACCCACAGCTACTTGAGCTAGCTTTCATGATCGGAAAAAACTAACTTTACGACCACTCCTTAGAATTACAGGTGTTAACCTTTGAGCTTATGAGAATTTGCTCCTTCTATATAAGTGTATGTCTCTCCCGACCGATTCACTGGATATCTAAGCATGGTGGTTTAAAATCTTGGCCGTGGACTATTCATATCAGAGGAAGTCACCAATGTTATTGAAATGGATGTATGACACGGCTTGGAGTTATTTATGCAAATCACCATGGCAAATCATCATTTTTCATTCTTTTTAAGCACTGTTCAATGGAAACTCAATTCAACTAGTATCGTCGTGCCTGTCAATCACTGGACAGACATGTCGAACAAATGAATCTAAATCCCATATCCGAATGGCTTCTTCAATCCATTATGGACATGGGTGGGCAGACCTGATAGAATATCACAGAGCACCATCTCCCTAATGGGAAAAGACCCATAATGATCAAACCCAGAAGCATTACAGGAGCCCTCTTTTTATCATGCTCCTCTCTGGTGATGTCACTTCCGGAGGTCACGTGGTCATCCCTGAATCCCTTCCGGTCATTCCCGTCCTCCCCTAGGGAAGACCTTTCAGCTGGCTCCCTAAACAACCAATCAAAACACAGCATCAGCTATCTGTCCATCATGGAGGACGGTTCACTTCCGGTCATGAGTACTGCGTCCCTGTTCTAATGGCGGGGATGGGAAGATGCAGGGTGAACCCGTCTATTGTTTTATGCAGGCCCTCATTATGGTGTGTCAGTTGACCGATAATTATCATCCCCCCACCGCTCTTGTGACTCGTTAACCCTCACTAATTGGCAGAGGTGTGGAATCTGAGAAGATAACTGTGCTACCTGACCATTAACAGTGAGGCAGGGGTATCAATCTATCCTGACATGATACAGTATCGGGCTATCATAGTGACAGGGAGTCTTCATCAGTGGAGGCATGATAGGGTGCACTATGCCAGATTAACATCTTTATCAAAGCTGCCATGGTCGTTGAAGGTCAGCGGCAGGTTCCAGCCCATGTATTTCTGGAGTTTACTAGCCTATGGCAGAGATAGTGTTCATCGAGAATATACTAACTATATCTCAAGCTAAAGTATACATCATATTGATCTGCCGATAGTAACAGGATCACGAATCATAAACATACATGCATACATGTCATGATATCTATGAATAAAGTATAATAGCTCTTCCATATTAATTCTGTACAAATGTAACTCGGGTAATCATGTAGCGATCATTGAAGGATGTCGAGACACATGTTAAGTGCTCTGTGATATTTTTCTTACAAAACTAGACTATCAGGATAATTAAAACCGTTTATCCTCATTGAAGCAGCAATCGCTATATTCTACAGAAACGATTTTGAATGGTATATATGATAACGCTAATGGCATACTCACAAGCGTGCTGCTACCAGACTATAATGGTCTTTTTCATCACTTCCATTCTCTCTAATTCCATTAGGCCTGCTACATTAGGAGAATCTTCATTACACATCGCAGAATGGCATGCAGAGGAGCCATTTCGTATAATAGTCTCCACACCTCCCTATCCCCAACGCCTATCTGAGGTTTAATTAAAGATCCCACGCTAAGCACGCCACCACAGCCTCTTGAGGTGGCGGGGAAGTATAGGTGAGGGATAGGAGGGTTGATATGTATGTGGCCAGCCAAGCAGCTATGTGGCTGAAAAGGCAGTGTATAGCACTCATCAAGGTGATGATAGATATCTTGTTTTCTCAATCAGCCTCTCCATTGTCACTACAAGCCACATCAATCAGCCCATACACCAGCCGGCGGCCGCCCTGCCTCTACTGCCGCCACAGCTAATGGAGCCCCCACCCCTCTCCACCCATTGTCAGTCATTAAAGAGGTATAGCTTCATTCAACGCCACCAGCCAGACACAATGTAGCTATTTTGCTTTTTAATTCCCCCTTTCCTCTTGGCTGACCATTATTCGCTGAATATAATACAGCCGTCGCACCGTTTAACTAACAGATTATCTGATTTATCTAGAAATCTAGATTTTCTTTTTTTATTGTTAAAATGAATAGATTTACATATAGATAAAGGCTCTACTAGACTCTAAGCTAGTTTCAAGTGTAATTCGATACAGCCGGATATGGGCATCCTTAGAAAGATCAAACCAGGGAAGTAGGAGCAATCTCCCCACTGGAAGCCAATCCAGGTGTATTCAGGTGTGATAACAAGGTGGATGGGGTTATCTATAGACAGGCCCTCAGGTGGGGATGAAGCCACAAGACACACCTGGGAAAGGTTGAATTCCAGCCAGGTGAACCAGAAAATACCCTCCCACCCCTAGGCCCACCTGGAGGGGCGTGTCTTAAGCACAGCTCGCCTCCTGAATGCAGCCTGCACATTGACTGGACAGTGACATTACTGCATTTTGGAGAGAATTCGATTAGAATCACTAGTGTACATTTTCCATGGGGGTGGCTAAACAAGAGATGCATTCTTATGTACTTGGGGGCCACACACAGACATAGACGAAAATAGGTGCACGATACCACTCATCAGATATTATATTTATGAAGTAGAGTTGGACATTTGGAGATTAATCAGGATCAGAGCAATATCCCTTACAGGTTATTTAAACTTTCCTGGTAAGCTTTTATTCCGTAGCATAGCACTTTATAGGACTCGGTGTAGAAACACTTTTTAGTACAACAACCGAAGGAACAGTCCTGGAAACCTGAGCTATATTTGCATACCCAGCCTGAAAAGGTGGAAGGCAAATACGGATGTGTAAAGAAGAGGGTGTGAATACTCCACAAAGAGCGCCCAATGAGCCTGTAACTTTAGCTAGTGGTCCTATACAGGGGACAATGTAACCTATACTGGCAGAGGAGTCACTATACTGATCAGGCGGACGTGTCACACCAGGTGATGATTTCCTGGGAGTAGCTTGTCCTTGACCTGAGTGACCCTGGTGACCTTTACCCCTTGTCATCTGACCTCTATGACCTCTGCATACAAGAGAGACACCTGGTGGTGAACAAGGTGGACAGGGGCCTGGACCTATGACAAACAGACAGGGGTGGTGACACAGGAGGGCTTGTCAACTCAAAAGGTGCTGCTCTATAGGAGCACAGCTCAACACCCACCATGTGTGCTCGGCAACCTGACACCTAACAACCATGTTCACCCACCCTTTGCCTACATACACATGTAGACACACACATAGAGTAAGCACAGGGCCTGCTGCTCAAATAACCCATCTTCATGTACAATGTGCTGTTGATCAAGGGTTTAGGGTACTCCAGGCACAGCCACCCACCATCCAATCCCTGGATCTAGGGTCCCATTCCTCTCGTGTACCTCTAACCTTATAATCCTAAGCTTGCTTTTCTAGGACCACCTAGAAGTGTGACCCTCCATCCAAATGTGAAGAGGGCATCTAATGCTAGTCTCCCGCTGGCCATAAAGTGTGGGAACTACACACTCTGACTTAACAGCACAGAGTGCAGGCATGAAAGCACGTGTGTGTGTTGGCTTCCAACTAGACAACCGCTTTTCCGTTCGTATTTCTAGACATCTATCAACAGTACCTGGTCCATATGGCCACCATTCAGATATCATCTACTTTAATTGTCCCAGTGACAGTAGCCATTGGGGTATGGCATCGCATTGTGGTTGTGGTCATCCGCTGTAGCCTTTCCCTCGGGTCTTTTTCCTCTTTCTAATGGCTGGCCCTGAGCTACAGAGAACAGTAATGCATCATTAGTGGGGTGTCCTGAGTACAAATAGGCACTAGGGTACACTTACTGCTTTGGTCCTCTGCCCTTGGTGTGTATTAGTTTATAAAAGGCCTACCAGGTGTCACCAAGGATATGTATCCGTGCAGAAAGCAAAGAGGACCAGCACAGCCATTGGGCAGGTGAGGTCCTGTCTTACAAGCCTGTTCTCCGACCGAGGCATCAGGAATAGTAAGTAAGTATACAGGTTCAAAGTCACAGCCCGCGGATGCTGCACCGAAGGTCAACCACGTTAGCCAACTGCTGCTCTTTGATGTCCTGGGAAAGACAAATGGTTCCAGGCCCCCTTAAAGATCGAATGGCCTGTCGTGACATCCCTGGGACTTGTCCAAGATGCAGCCTTACCTTGTAGTGAGAGGGCTGTACAAATGGTTCCGGATCTGACAGGCATTGGTTGTGTCTTTTTAAGTAGAGGAAATGCAGGCCTGAATGATCCAAAGCCATGCAGAGAGGATGGCAGATCTTAGTTTAACAGTGTTTTGTTCTCTTAAGGGTAGTATCCAGTCATTATGAGCGATGAAATTAGGTTTCAAAGGCAATCCAGCCATCAGGTGTAAAACACACTATAATTATAATATCTAACTGAGATACACATACATTGAATCCTCCAGTGTCTGACACCTCCACAAAGCGGCCATTCCTTGTCAGGTGGCATTGCTGTGTAAGTACCTGACATAGAAGGGCTGTAGATAGTGTTGAGACACAGTCAACATTTCAGGATTTCATCAAACACTCACAAGCTGGTTTGTGGGTGCTCACAATGGTGCGGTGTACAAAGGAGAGTATTAGATCACGTGCAGTCCTTCCTTGTGCTCATGTTTATGACAAAGACGACCGAACCTGAGAGGTGAGCAAGTGGGTGCCTTAAATTGTACTTTATGTTTATCTTATATACTGAGGATATACCAACAATGGTGCTGACTTGTGACGGGCCAAACCCTTCCCCACGGGTACAGCCTGAGGGTCTCAGCCCTTATACTCTATGGCCTGGTAGAAAAGGGAGTTGAAGCACCTGTAGAACCGCCTGAGGGATCTCTCTGCCAGGGGATTTGATAAGTCCCAGTTCCTATTTCAATCCATCATTTCTTAGCTAGGTATATGATTAGATATATAAAGACGCGTGTTTATCATTTGTAAGGCAGGCTGAGCGACGCATGGCTGTAAAAAGATGTAGATGAATTGGCCTGGTTATTAGCTATTTGTGGGATTTGGAATCGCTATATGTATACATCAAACACACACCTTATATACCTATCTGTATACAGCTTCACCGAGCTCTATCCCCCCCCCCCCCAAACGCTCTGATAGTCGACAAACGATCGATGGACGGTGGGCATGACCCGGATGGTATCCGAGGAAAATTACTGTCCGACTAAAATGATGAGGTGCCTCTGGAAATGGTTTCTTGCAATGGATTTACTGCAGTGGGCCGCAGTGTCCCCCTGGCTGAGGAGAAAAAATAGAAGTAAAATAACACAAAACATCTCTTATTCCACCTCAGTGGCTGTGTATTGACTACTGCCCTCTGGGTCGTGCTTTACGACGGAGCCAAATGGCATGGGAGGGAGTTTTTTTGCTGGTGTCTGAGAAAACTGCTCTCAGTAATTTCCAGGGACTCTATAGCCGAGTAGAAAAACTCCAAAGTTGGTTTGATTAGGTTAGAAAAAGGGTTGCCTTAAGATGGTGGCGCTTCTAATTTCAATCAGGAGGGCTATCATTGTAACCATTGTACATTACTTCAGTTGTCTGGGAAGACGTTGTTAGAAAACAATGGTCTTCCTAAACAGGGTTTTGACTCAACTAAAATTAATCATAAAGTGCTTTGTGAGAGAGAACATCTTCATAACCCTAAAGCAGACTTCCGGTCACAGAATCATTGACTGAAACTTGCAATGCTCGACTTACTGCAGTATATCTCTACCAGACTCTTGTGTTACATTATTCACACAGCAAACCCGGTATGAGGCTATAACTCACTGTCAGGCTGGACCTGCAAATGTTGTTGAGGCATATAGCGTAGCCCCATACATGCATGATACATGTTGGGGGCCATGGCCCATTACCACCGCGCGCCAAGGGTCGAGTGCGCATGTCTGTGACCTTTGCACATGCGCTGTCTGTCGGGACGACGCCAGGGTAGCTGAGAAGGGTGTGAAGATGTACAAGTTCATACTGGTGATTCCAACACTATGCTTTCCCTGGGAATGCCGATGCTTTTTGTGATGTTGGTATTCCGAATAAACCCCATTTTTGGTTAAATTGATGCAGTGGAGTAGTTATTTAAAGCCGGGGGTCTAGAATACGATACTCTTCTCCTATTTTGATATGGACATAGATTGCAATAAGGACATACTGGGCCACTGGAAGAACTACAGGCTTAGCAACTGGGTGGGGGAATGGTATAGGTCTGTATCCTGCAGTTGGAGTATGACCCCTGTTAGACCCCTGCTAAGTGACCGTGACATGGATTCGGTCTGGAAAAGAGATCATGATCTGCAAACGGTGTGTAGCCTGGAAGGCAAGCTGCTCTGCAGGGTTCATGCCTTTTCAACCTCCAAGAAGCACCCTGAAGAACGTTCTGTAGGAATATATCTGTGGCATGTACTGGGAAAATGGACCTTAATTACTGCACGGGTCCTGCATTGAGGTCCCTGTTCACAGATCACGTCACAATTGTATTAGCAGAAGATCTAGTAATTGCATATATTTGGGGGGGGGGCGTAGAAACCAAGATGCAGATATTCACCAGCATTTTTTAACTGTGATTACCGCACACTATACAGTGGGTTACTCTGCAAACATAAGATTAGTATTAGTGAGTATGGACTGATATCACTAGGTGAAAGGCCACATAGGATCGGATCCTCTGCTAGCTATCTGCACGTAAAAAGCCCTCTTGGATCACAACCAGATCCGGCAGGCTGAGACAATGATGTCAGTATGTCACCTGACATTACAGTTTCTATGGCAACAGTCCACCACCATTCCCATGGCCACTATTTCCCTCCCTTTCCCCTCGCGTTGCAGGCTGTTGCCTGAGTAACGTTAGCGGCTGGTTCCGGACGAGCACGCCACTCCCTCATTACGTTCTCTTTTTGTTACGCTGGTACCTGGTGGGCGGGCTGTGGGGAGATCAAAGGGAGGCTGTGTACGGGAACGAGGCTGGAATCGGGAGGTTAGGGATCTACAGGTGATACTCAGCCTGAGGATGGGGACTAGAGGTAGCAGGGTTCCTGCCCACCTGGCTACTACAGACATACCATATATAACATGATAGTCGGTGCCTGGGAGAGGTGTGGGCTGAGAGAGATTGCCCAATCCACTACTCTATTAGACATCATGATCTTAAACCCGCAGATCTTACTGCACGTCCAGTAACAGTCAGAGTGCAGTCGGGACAGGTACTCAGCTCTATATATAGGGGCGTTGGGCGTTAAAGTACATCATCAAATTGACATGATATAGCTAGATAGGTATTTACATACTCGATATCAGTCCATGTTATAATTATGTCAATGAGAGGTCGTGCAGAAAGTACGATATATAGAACCAATTAAGAAGTACCTTCCACAGACATCGCCAGGAGAGTTGGCCATAGACAACGGTATATAACCTCACCTGTTAAGGAAAAGAACAATATTAAGTACAGGTATTTAATTACATCAAATATAACAGCATGTACTTGGGGAGGATAATACAAGTACACATATTCATTTAAACGTTAGATACACACATAATTAACCAATCGAGAAGATAGTGTGTGCGGACATTTATATTTTCCAGCATATTGTATCCTGTAGAATGACTTTCCTTAATTCTAGCTTAATACCACCGGGCTCACATTCCGATCGTACATTATCTGCATTCCCACTATCATAACAACTAACAGTAGTCTACGAGAGTTTTACTACTGTTGCTTTACAATCTCGTTCGGTCTAAATATTTGATCACTGTGGTTTAAACGGGACGTGCACATGGATGTAAAGTCAGTTTGTGTCAAGTTGGCAAAGGGACCAGCTTATACTGTAAATGTAGATATTTTCGTGTGTATAGGTTTTCGCGATTTTGCTAAAAAAGTGCATTTTCGCGTGTATTTAAATTCGCGAATTTTGGACCATTGTAGTGGTAGGACTACAGTGTATAATTTTTGCTCTGTACATATTTTCGCGATTTTTAAAAATCGCGAAAATCGCGAAAATATGTACAGCGCGAAAATATCTACGTTTACAGTATTTATGTTGTGTTGCCTAGGTGTTGAAATGATACAGTTTTGCCTATAGTAATGCATTTATAATGACAACTAAATGAGTGGAAATCTTTGATATACTCCCAGAGTGAGGATTTACTTCAAATATATTTATTTCACAAAGAAATAAAGTTTAATGCTGCATCTCATTACACCTATTTAACCTTAAAATATGTTTGTGTATTTCAGATATTCAGGTATTTCCGCCAACCCATCACGAGTCAACTTCTGGGAATACTCCTAAAGCTGCAACTGTGACTGGAATCCGTGGGGCACACACATGATTGGTTCAAACTTTATTGGCGACTCCATTTCGGACATGAAAGGGACCCAGGTCAACGAGAGACATTACTTGAACCTTGGGAGCCCTCAGAAGGGAGACTTTTACGTTTCGCTCGTGTCCAATCATCATAGGAACTGCAATTGCGGGTGGGATCGCAGCACTCTACCGGCTGTTTGTAGGCCTAGGGCCAGTCACCTCGGGTCGTAAATAAAATAATAAATGTTACATCTGTGGCTGCAGTTAAAGTCAGAGGGAAGTTAAATGTGCAGTTATTATTCCCCTCCTAAAGATGTTCTTTTTCGAGGGGCGTCATAGAGCATTGTGGATTTGGTTTTACTATGTACCTTGCCCACGTACAGTGTGTACATTTGCATGTTGATTCCAGAGAATGTACAATAGTTTTCAATCATCGGATTACTATGCAACAAAAATCACCACATGCTTATGATGTGAAATCAGATCCCTTCATTCTGTGTAGAACTCTATTTATGTCTGGTTTGCAGTTAGATCGACGCTAGATTATGTATCGTGTATCTTGCTCTTTTTCCTTTGCTAGCAATTTTAGTTTTTCTCCACCTCCTGCCGCCTTGGTCTCGTGTGTTACAGGTATAAAGGTAATGTACATGTATAGCACAGCCAAGAATAGAGAAGGGGAGGGAAAAACATGTCATGCAAAATGCATGTTGGCATGATGTCCTCTGAGCATCCCCCATTCTGCTCCCCACCCACTCCATGAGTAGCTCCGAGCTGCTCTGAGTCACACACAAGCAACTCACCTCTTTCCCAGCCCCACATAATGAGACATTATACCTAGATGGATCTATACAAACATTATTTGCCAGGAGGCATCTAGTGCAAACTGCACCTGCGGTAACTAGATCTAGGATAGGACACCCATACAAAGGTTCCCCTCGTGCACTGCTTTTTCACACTCCTCCACACCAGGAAGTGGACCCTGGAGACTCCTAGTCTGGTGTCTGATCTAGATTTATTTTTGCTTAGTTTTTGGTGGTATTTGAGAGGCACCCTTCTTGCCAAATGAATCCTGATTCTAGCCAGACCCAGGATTGATCACTGTATTGAATGTTCTGATCTGATTATGCAACGCCCCTACTGCAGTCTGGAAACAGCGTAACCTATGATAATCCCCTTTATAGTAAAGCCTTTCATTTCCATGAAATTGCAAAACTGGACTATTTGCATTTCTCCTTAGTACCCCCGTGCTAACCTCTAGTGTGAGAGCTGTGACGGCTGTGGTTCAGTGTTGTGGGGATATTCAATATTACATGACTAAAAGGGGGAGGCTCCATGCCAATCGGTCATGATTCATTCAGCACCTGGGAGCTGAGGGTGCTGCCCTGCATTCAGGTGAGCGATAATAGCAGAGGTTACCACACACTGCGTAGACCCTGTGTCTAATTCCAGCCTTACCCCCGCCCCCTCCAGCCAGCCCCCGCCCCACCCCCACTACAAACAGATCCCAAGCCCCCCAACAGTGGGAGTGGGAGCCCCCAGGTACAAGATAATTGCTGCCGATTGCTGATTCACTGGTGCCTAGCCTATACTGCTAAGTGAGCAATGCTGGGAACTGACGGTCTGTTTTATACTAAGAGCCTTATCATGCACAGGGAAGATGATATCTTCCCCAGACTATATGTTTGTACATTACTTTGCTTGCTATTTAGAAAATGCATTAGTGCACGGTTAATGGAATATACTCTCTGCAATATATTCCATCCTATCAAACAGGAAAATGGCAATTGTTATCACATGCTATCCAGCATCAGCACCAGTCCAATACTCTATTTCAAACCATATGTCCTGAAGATAGAGAAGTGGAATGGTGTATTTATATTCGCTTCTTGAATAGTAAGAGGAGTGAAATGGAAAGTTTGCTTTCAGCCGCAGAAAACAACCATATATTTCATCTTCATGTTTAACCCCTATCTGTCATAGAAGGACCGTTGGGGGTGGTATGTTAAGTGGTATCACTTAAGGCATGCTTGGATAAGCTATGTTTCCTGCATAGGGCTATTGGTAAAGGGGCCGATGTGTGATCAATGTGCTGCAGCTAAGATGAATGTGTATCCCCTGGGAGTGAGCACTGATGACAACCAATATCAATCCTCTGACATTATTGCCGGAGCCATCCCTTGGCTCCCATAGCTATAATAATGTATAGGCTTTATATATCACCAATACATCGTCCTAGGGATTAGCTCTGAGGGTAGGAACACAAAGGCTGAAGCTATACCACAAACAGTATAGCACTCTTACAAACGCCAAACAAAACGTACAAGTAAGCACCTCAGTGTGAGTGAAGTATGGGACTTAGAACAAACAGAAATATTGACGCGACTTGGAGCCGTGTGGCTGTGATTGCTCATTTCACAGCTGACGCGCCCTCTGTTCCCAATCCATCCCACCTCTGTCTGTTATTTCACGGACTAAGCCCCAGTGAAAACATCCCTGGGGGTACCAGCAAACCCCACGTGAAAACAGGGCGCCAAGGGGAGAGGTACCTTTATAGGGAATGTATAATAGACACGGGGAACATAACCACCTGCACACGGGCTGTGTCCATACAAAGGGGGATTGTTGTGGGGTGGCTGAAAATAAACAGGTAAATCATAGCCATTATGCTCCTTATTTCGGAGAGGGACCAGCCATTTAGACAATGCTGAGATTATATACTTGGATGTGCAGTGCCCCCTAAATACCCCATGGCACTGGATATGTGAGTCTGATTGAATTGCCCTTTACTCTATATGGTATGACTTAGTACTTCACAAGACCACAGGATCTCTAGTGTATGATTTTACCAGGTTATCCCAGGTAGTATGATTTATGTCATTGATATATGAATCGCTATCTATAAGTTGGTCAAGAAAAACCTCATAGATGTTCCGGTACTTTATCATTCAGACACTATTTTCCAACCATCTATTATAGGTGAATATGTTATTGTACAATGCCCCCTCCCTCAAACACACACGCACCCTCCGCTTTGATTATCCCCTGGGTTTCCATTTAGGCGGTACCCAATGCCCCTATGTAGTCAAAGGTGTTTTCTCATTTTTTTAAAGCCGACTTTGGGCGCAGAGAGCAGAGAATGAGTCCGCTTACACGTTTGGCCTGGGGCCGGGACCGCCCCTTATTACTCCCAGGTTATAAAGTGTAGGAGGTCGCTCCGCCCAGGCGTCCCTCTGTGGGGCTTGAGCAACCAGCCAGAGCCACCTCTGCCACCTCATACACATCTAGGGAATGTTCACAAATGACGTCACTGGCAATGTTGGGCGGGGTCTTTGGGTTTAGTGATGAAACTTTGGGTTCAGTGACAACTCGGGCCATACATTGATATAGGCCAATTTGCCTAAAATAGTGACAGGGGGGTTGGTGGGTTGGGGTATTGAAAATTTCCTAAGATCGGTTACATCATTTTTTTAACGTTCCCCTAAATGTATACACACTGCCAACTGCCTCATTGAGGCCAAGTTTTATCTGTATATGTGGTTTATGTAATGGGTATTATATATGTGCCCTTTACATGATAACCGTCCACTTGCTAATAAAGTTGCTGGTTATATACTGGTTCTCTGCTGACGCCTTATTGTAAACATGACATCTTTAAACATAATCATGGTTTGCTCGTCATCATAACGATTAAGGGCACACCCAAGGGAAGCATCACACCATACTTAGCGACTTCATGATACAGAAGGTGGACCTAAAATCATTTCGTAAATAATGTCTTTTTTGCTCCGCCATGACATCGTGCGCGCGTCGTTTTTTGTTGTTGGTATTTTGCGTATAAACAATACTGTATACTGGACTCCCCCGTTTCAAATTCCTAGGTTCACCCCTGCTATCTAATCTTCTATAGGCCTTATCTAATAATACGTATAGGTAGTCGCCATTCTTAAACACCCCACACCGAGGGTACTGTGTCTAACACTGTGTAGTGCTACTGTATGCCCCACTGTGTTAAAGAAGCAAACATTAATTACCAGCTCTTTTTCTGCCCCTCTACCTTTTTCACCCAGAGTCGATCCACAATCCAGACCATAAAGCCAATTGCATATGGCCGTGAGGGGAGGGAAACAGAAAACAAAGCTGGCACTTATCAATATAGAGGATCAATTAAATCTTCAAAGGGAAGTTTTTCTCTGGGCTGGCTTGGATCCCTGGCTGGATCCCTTGGGCCCGGTGGCTGTGACTGAGGCTCATTAGCCATATATCATTTGCAGTCTCACGTCCCTTTGTCCTTCTGGGTCTCTCCCCACGTCTCCCCTAGCCAGTGTGGTCGTGAGCACATCACGGCGGACTCTGGACGAGGTAGTTACCCGAGGTAAATGAGCCAACTACTAGACAACTACGGTATTTCACTAACTACCATAATGGTCCGACAAATGTATTCTGTGTCGTATATCACATTGAATGATACTTTATTATGCATCCCTTTTTTTTCTTTAGGATCCCGACGATGTAAAATGTACCTACCAACATATCTATATTTTCAATTTCAATTTCTTTGCATCCTAGTAGTATATCAAATGGTAATTTGCATACCCTTATCTTTCACTATCTTTCATCCCATTTGGAATTATATCTTAGAAAGAGTTAGCAGTGTTAGCTTTTAGAAGCGCTGCAGCTGAAGCAATGTGTACCGTTTTTGGCATCTGCCCTGCAATGTTGTGGCTGGGATGTTTCACCATCTGAATGATTCCACTGGGCTAGGTGTTCCCTGAACTGGAATTATCTAGGAGGCTGTCTGGTTCACACCACCAGACGGCAGCACACGCCGTCTTACGTCGCTACCGACGTTATGTCACGTCAGGGACGTCAATACGACACGCTTGGTCATTCAAACGCCATTGACGTCATCAAATCACTACCAAATGCACTATGGGATCGTTGGTCCTACCGGAAGTGCTCATGTGACGGTACTGCGCAGACACGTACTGCATCATTAGAGTTGTGGTCGTGCCGGAAGTGCTCATTTTATGGTGGATCACGAACATAACGGCCCAATGTCCCTCGAGTCCACGGGATTTCATTTTAGAGATGAATTGCCTGTTCCATTTTAAAATAGACAGCAGGTCCATATACTACTCACACACACTTTATCTCCAACTCTCTCTCTCCCTCCATCGCCGATTTGTCCCTTGATAGATGAGATCCATTTTCTAAATGACCGTCATTTTCACCAGCGGAACCGACAAGTCACGCGAGACCTACAAACGAAAGCCGGATCAACCCTTGTGGTGTAAACCCGCCTTTACTAGGTAAACTCCCCTTCTACCAAATAGTAGACCTCTAGTGTAAACCCAGCTTCTTAAGTCCCTCCTACAGTCCTACCAGACATACTCTAGGGCCCCATCAGTAGGATCAAAGCCTCAGCCAGTCCAGGGTGACTAAACGGACGTTATGGATTGTGCAAGTGTCGGCGGCGCCGACGCTTTAGTCCTCGTGATGGGATTTTAGAGGGGAGTCAAACGGCAGGAGCCCCCTTTGACTCTGGGAGGCGCCCTCTGACATTCCCCAGGCCCGACAATATTGGAGGACGTTGCCTAAGTCCCTAAGTCCATTAGTAGATTCGTAGGGATATAGATGGGAGCTATGTACATGGGCAGTAAGTGATATGTATATAGACAGCAGTCTAATCACACTTTGGCTACTTACTGCTTGTAGCTATATTGACCTGCTTTGGAGAGGAACTTCTAGATGGATGTGCCTCTAGTTTTGTGGAGAGCTCTCTGCATGGCAATTTCATAGACATTTTGGTGTGAAGTGCATCGAAGGTTTGCCAAGGGGCTTTCACATCTAAACCTAGTTTCTTCCATGGAGACATCGAGTATTACGAAATATTCTATTTGGAAAGTATATTCTATTTGTAGTATAAGTATATTTTATTTCACTGGAGCTTTTAGATATAGACATGTGGCTAAAAGGTAGTCAGGTGGATAATCCCCTTGCTAAATTGTTAGCACAACCGTTTATAGCCTATGATTTAGAGCACTCCAGGGCCCTAAAATGAAGATGTGTTGCCGTATAAATAGGATCAACTGAAGTAGCAATATCGTTGATTTAACCTATACTACACATCACAGTCATGCCCTGATTCACAGCCAGGTCAAAGTTCATCAGACACCCCTCACCATATCACATCAGCAGGGAATAGTAGGCGTCCCACTCCCAGCAAAGGGTTCGTGTAGCCTTGATTACATTACGATTTAAAGGGTAAGGGAATGCATATTTCATATCAAACCTTAGGGAGGCCCGAATTCGTTTCTGGCATTTCTTTGAGCAAAGTCTACGTCTGAGTAACGTGATATTGTGACTGGGTCTGGCAGTTGGTATCTAGACCAAGTGGAGATGTAGTACTTTGATAAGGATCTCTGTTTTGTTCAGAACCCAACGGTCGTATTCAAAGGCCGACGCATGGTGGGAATGTATGTTTGGAACAGTGAGGAGAATAGTGTGGACCTGCTGTATATGGGTCAGATCAGAAATTCATGCAGAAAGTGGGTTTTTTGCATTCCTACAGCTATAGAATAAAAATAAATGCTCCAATTTAAAAAAAAAAATTTGTTTGTATTAGAAAACACTCTAGGCTTTCAGGAAAAATAAAAAAATTTCATGTGCGGTGATTTTTCTCCGATATATGGGTCCCCAAAGGTGAAAAAAGGGCAAAAATCAAGGTTTTTAGGCCTATACACATGTTTTACCAGGTCCCCATGTCACCCTAGACCTTGTAAACCTTTCCTAAACTACATTTCCCATTAGCTATATACCCCCTGTGGATAATCAACCTTAGTTAAATGGGGTGGTGACCCTTATTTTTTCTCCTAGGCCCTAGATGTACATCAACTACTAGTCTCGGAGGCATCCGTAACAGTAATGTTTGGGCCTATATCTTCAATAATAATATTCACTACATTTACTAAATAGGTACAATAGAAAGGGTCCATATGGATGGTGGCCTGACAAAAAATTTTTTGGGCTAACTCAATTATTTCTATGCATTATGTCCCATATGCTATTTTGGAACTCGCATTACTGTTACGGATGCCTCAACACTAATATGCTTCTATATGTCTTAATAAGGTAGATTGAAGTATTTCTTCCTCCCTGTTTTAACAATTGGGACATATAAGTCAATCGTCAACAGCGGGAGGAGCTCCCGCGGTACCGTGTGTATTGCAAGCGAGTGAATATTGGCTCAGCTTGCGGCGGTTGAGGCATCCGTAACAGTAACCCGATTTTGGCGCGGGAAACTTGCGAGCGTCTCCTCGGCGAACCGGAAGTGACACACATCCGGGTCTTTCTTTTCGGCGTTGTTCCTGTCCATGCGAACACTTGTGGAGGATTTCGCCGATAAATTCGCTGTTTTTCAGCAGAAAAGGTAGGTAAAATGAAGAATTTCTTCCAAAATATGATGAACTTAGTTGCCGGGGGGTGAGGCATCCGCACGATTTGCCACATTTTGCGGGTATTTTAGGTTTAAAACATCGATAGTTATCGTGCGGACGCCTCACGCCCGCTCGGAGCACTCCAATGGCTATTTGCGTTGCATTTTTTATGAAGTTTATGAAACGACGCGCGCCCCGAGGCGTCCGTAACAGTAATGGGCCGGCGACGATTATTCAAATTTGATCTTATTTTAAAGGCTAACCCATGGTCCATGTAGACTGTAATGGATGCTAGACATGTTTATCTGTCCTTGTATGTAGTTTGGTTTGGATATTTAGAGTTTAGATGACCTTTTTGTTGTTTGGAAAAAAAAAAATGTTGAAAATTTTCCAAAAACTTGCCAGAATTTCTCCTCCCACACATAACAAAGTGTTGTAAGCATGGTAATATGTGGTTTATATCCTACCTGGTACCTCCCCTGATCATTTTAGGCCGTTTGATGCCCTATTGAGTGGGTTTTGTGGGCACTGTGGGCCATTTTAGTAATTTTTGGGTTACTGTTACGGATGCCTCCGACGAAAATGAAAATTGTCCCATAGACTGGCTATTTAATGGAATTGAGTCCTGTAACTTCACAGCATGTTCAAGTACCTTGTTATCTAATATCCTGATGAGGAAATATTTTAGTATTTCTATTTTTTCACTATTTCTTGGAGTATTTTATTAATGTTACGGATGCCTCATTTTTAGTTAATCGTAGAAAAAATATACTTCCCCTGCTCCGATCGGCCCCATATTTTAAGGCAGCATGCCCCTAACATGTATCTATCATGCCAGTAAGTGCTTTTGGCACTAGTTGGAACTTTTTTTTTCAAGTTGTGGGGTCCATCAGTGTTTTTAGCTAAAATTGGCATAAACAAGATCCATGAATGTTAGATTTGCTCAACATCCCCCACATTAATGGAGTACACCAATATGTGTTTACATATAACATTATTTTTGTATTACTGTACATTTATTGGTAATTGTGCATTAAGGAAAATGACTAAAATAGGCCTATATTTCCCATATTAATTCATTCTGTGTCTGTTTTTTCAGATGGTACGCCCAAAGTTGCCACCGGGGCAAGCCAAGACCGGCGCCCAGCGTACGGCAGAGTCTCGGAAGAGGAAAGTCGACTTGATAGGCCAGGCCCAGTACAACGACGACGAGGCCAAGCGGATGGTGGTGTCCAGGGCTAATGTTAAGGCCCGGGAGAACGAAGATGAGAGGCGGGCCCGGCAGGACAACTCGAACCTTCGGGTGAGTAGTACTTTTTTAGAACCTCCAATATCTTTAATTTGTGTCATGATATTTCTCTATATCAGTTACTATTACAAATTCTCCTTATTAATTGTACTCTCATTATTATTCTATTGGTTTTATTATTTATGTTGTATTCTCTTTTGTCTTCAAACTGACTGTGGCGTGGCGCGATAGATGCGACCAAGTGGCTGCGGCTGATCGCGCTGGCCTGCCACCCCCCATCTTCTCGCCCGACCGACGTCTCAAGCGTACACCAAAGGAGCCGGGGACGAGTGTGGACGACGAGGATGACGTGGAGCCAGCCCCCCCACAGCCGATGCGGGTGTCCGACTCGCTCTTCTCTGCCAGCAAGGGCAAGGGGAAGGGGAAAGGCAAGAGCACCACTGTAAGTTTCTTGAGTTCTTAATATAAAATTTCAATTAGAAATAAATGTACTTTACATTTCATCATAACCATTCACTAATGTAGATTACATCCAGATTATATACCATTAATCACCTTATCCTGCATTGTTCATTCTTAGTCCTTAACCTTGTGCTTAACCAAAATGTACCTTTGTGTGTACTTCAGACTGCGCCGTCAACCACCCCAGCCGCCACTACCTCGTCACGTCGGAGGAGGGCTGCCACCGTCACCACCCCAGCCCCAGCCGTGACCCCCGCTGCCGTGACCCCCGCTGCCGTGACCCCCGCTGCCGTGACCACCGCTGCCGTGACCCCCGCTGCCGTGACCACCGCTGCCGTGACCACCGCTGCCGTGACCACCGCTGCCGTGACCACCGCTGCCGTGACCACCGCTGCCGTGACCACCGCTGCCGTGACCACCGCTGCCGTGACCACCGCTGCCGTGACCACCGCTGCCGTGACCACCGCTGCCGTCACTACCACCGTCACCGTCACCGCCACTGCCCGATGCAGCTATACTGCATCTTCCGTAAGTATTAAATTGTACAAATTTCAAAACCTTACCCCTAAAAATAGTCTAATATACATAGAGTCTCAAGTTGGTAAAAGTATTTTAAAATATACGGTCTACATATTTACTGTCTCAACTATGTAAAAGTACACAGTCACATATTTAAAATCCTGTACATCTGGGCTCTTTTGATTGGGGAAATGCTCATTTCACTTAATCTCACATCTTATCTTACCTGGTATGTAGGAGATCACTACATAATTAATGGGTTCCCTGAATAGATATGTGGTGCCTGTGGATACCTCACGGTGACAACTAAGCATGGCCACATATTTAGGAACCTCTTAGATGTGTCAGTGTCTGAATCTCTGCACCCTACTATCATGGTTGTAATCTTTGCCTTGTAAATGTGAGATTAAGATGAAAATGAGTATACAAATTCAATGTTTCTTAATTAATATGTACATGTACACACACCTCTGCTACTCGTAGCCCTCAAAGATTAATGTATGGCATCATTTATATCTTGCAGCCGGCCACACCTGTGACCACAAGAGTCACGCCTGCCGCCACCACCACCGCTGCTCCTGACCACCCACTGAGCCCAGGCGCCGAGCCCCTCCTGACTCCTGCTGGCCGGCCAGCCAGGCAGTCCGCTACGAGCACACCGGCGAGTCCCATGCGCGTCTCGCGGTCGTACCCGGATCCGCTCCTCATGGCCCTCGACCTTAAGTAAGTACACAAAGTGCCTTGGTACAAAATTGTAAAACAAAATAGCTTCTCTAAAATATTCTTGTGTATAATAATATGTTTCAGAAAGATTTATAAAGCCATTGACTATGCTCAGTATCAATCCTTAATTAAATTTCTATTATTAACGCCTGATTTCCAGTGATACGATCCGAAACAATCCAATCAGGCGCGACTCAGACACGGATGAATACGTGTTGTCAAGTGACACATAAAGTAAATATTGTAGAAGAGTCTTGTTTAGTTGCCTGTTTATTTGCCTGTTTATTTGCCTGTTTATTTGCCTGTTTAGTTGCCTGTTTATTTGCCTGTTTAGTTGCTTGTTTAGTTGCCTGTTTAGTTGCTTGTTCAGTTGCTAGTTTCTGCTAAAATTATATTGTAGTTGCTTGACCGAACTTCCATGATTAGAGGCATCCATAACGTTAACGTTAGCGAGGCATCCATAACGTTAACGTTAGCGAGGCATCCATAACGTTAACGTTAGCGAGGCATCCATAACGTTAACGTTAGCGAGGCATCCATAACGTTAACGTTAGCGAGGCATCCATAACGTTAACGTTAGCGAGGCATCCATAACGTTAACGTAATCTATACACATATCTATAATTGGTTAATCTTTGCTAGATATTTTTAGCATCATTTTAATATTTTTCCCTTAACCTTTATTTCCAGGAGTCCCGTTGGGCGAGGCGGCAAGCCAAAGAAGGTCCGTACACCCGTCAAGCAGGGCCTCTTCCGCAAGGTCCACAAGCAGAAGCAGGTTATCGAGGAGCAGGCAGCAACCATCCTAAAGATGTCTACCAAGTACATCAGGCAGCAACAAAAGGCCACCTCCCCCAACGTCAACACCACGCGCCGTCGACTCATAGATAGCGGCCCAACCTGCCCGTCCCCCAAGGTGTCAGCAGAGGAGGTCCGGCAACTTCGTGAAGACTCAACCAAGTACCAGATATTCACGGCTGGTGTACGCGAGATGCGGGGTGTCGTACGCAGTCGTGTCGCGAGAAAGTTCTCTGCCCGCGACAAGCTAAAGGGAAGCAGGGTGCTCACGCGCTTCTGTGCTGACATCAATGTCGATCCAAGATCCCTCAAGCCCAAAGCACCAGCAAACAACTCAGAAGCAAGTGGGAAGCGCAAGGAGAGAACGCAGCACATCATTGACTTCCTGACCAGGCCTGAGCACTCTTACACTCTGCCTGGGAAGAAGGATGTGGTCACTGTGAGGAAGAAGGGCCAGAAGAACGTCAAGATCCAGAAGGTGGTGCTAACCGATCTCCTGTCGGTGCTCCATGATGTCTACAGGAGTGAGTTCCCGGAGAGGAAAGTGGGGCTGACAACCTTTAAAAAGGTCCGGAAGGAGGCTCAGTTCATCAAGTGTGTGCAGTGCAACAACACCCGCATCTGCCTGTGCACCAAACATCAAAATTTCACTCTCCGTCTCCGAGCTGCTCACCTCCCAGGACTACCCGACGCGGTAGTACGTACCAACACGCTGGAGGAGTTCCAGGAAAGGCTTCGCACCTCCATCACTCAACCCGAGATCACTGTAGAAACTTGGCAGATGGTGGAGGTGGAGATCCAGGAGGTCGACCCCAAGACCGGAAGAAACAAGACCTGCAAGAAGCTCCGACTGCGCCCTGACACTGCCACCAAGTCAGACTTCATCAAGATGATGTCGGCAGACTTCAAGACGATGCGCGAACACTCGTTCCGTGCCCAAAATCAGCACAAGGTCGTCCGGGAAGTGCGAGAAGGACTGACTGCGGAGGAGTGTACAGTTCAGATGGACTTCTCGGAGAATTGGATGGTGTCGTTCCCCGAGTCCCCCCAGGCGGTCTACTACGCGAAGGATCCGGTCACTCTCCACCCGGCCGTGATCCACTACAAGGATAACGACGGGAACCTCAAACACCATTCACTGGCCCTGTGCACAGACGACCGTAAGCACGACGCCGGGGCCATCCTTGCTTTCATGCTTAGGCTCCGAGAGTTCATCGATGAGCACCTTCCAAACGTCAAGACCATCCACTACTGCTCCGACTCTCCATCTTCGCAGTACAGAAACAAGTTCATCTTCAGCGTCCTGTGCAAACACGAGCAGATCTTCGGCGGGATCCAAGCCACATGGACCTACTACGAAGCAGGCCATGGCAAGGGTCCGTGTGACGGCATCGGGGGTGCTGCGAAGCGAGTCGCAGATCTCCTGGTCAAGTCCAATGTCAAGATCGAGAACGCCCAAGCCTTCGTGGACACTGGAAACGCTCGCGGCGGTGCAGTCCACTACATCCATGTGTCTGTAGAAGAGATCAAGGAGGCCCGCAGTCTTCTACAGAGTCTCGTCTGCGACAAGTCTGTGCCTGGTACGATGAAGGTGCACGCAGCACTTGCTGTCGTACCTGGTGTCTCCATCGCTGTGAGGGACACCTCTTGCTTCGGTCCTTGCTGCTGGGAGGACAACACCTCTCTGCGCCACTGCCCTGGCTGGGTGGAGCACACCCTCTTCAAGCAAACCCGCAGAGCAGCACCAGTCGAGCCAAAGGTTGAGGAGGTCCCAGCAGAGGCCGAGCCAGAGGAGGTCCCAGCTGAGGCCGAGCCAGAGGAGGTCCCAGCTCTGGTCTCAGCGGTGGAGCGCTACACCGTCGGTGAGTTTGTGGCCTGCTTGTACGACTCACAGTGGTACATCGCCGAGGTCACAGACGGAGTCGATGATGAGGGCATGTATGAGGTCAACTTCATGATCCGCGGCAACACCACACTGAACCAGTTCTTGTGGCCAACGCTGAAGGACATGATGCGCGTGCACCCAGACGACATTCTCACCAAGATCTCCGCGCCACGTCCCATCGCAACTCGTGGCAGGCTAGCTTCAAAGTATGCCCTGCCTACTGCAGAGCTTAGGGAGATCAACACCCTCTTCCTCACCTCCTAAGCTTACACAATGATGACAACCCGGTTAACACCCATCGACTTGAACTTGGACAGTACACTAGGTACCGTGAGGCATCCGTAACAGTAACGCAGGTGCCTGGGATACACCTCATAGTGCTACTATATCTATGGATATATTTGATAATTAATGTCATAGAACAGTGCTATAGGATGTTTAGAATCCATGTATGAAGTTTTAAGGGGATCTGATTAGTTTTGAAGCTTGTGTGACCAAATTAGTAAAGTATCAGTTCGTTGTGAGGCATCCGTAACGGTAACGAGCAGCCGAGTAGGTCTCATGAGATTGCCAGCTATGCACCTATGGGGGCCAGTATAGTCCTCATTATGGTTTTATTTGATTATAAACAGGTGTGCCTTATGCATTAGAGATAAAGAGGTGCCCTGGTGATGTAAAATATTTATAGTAGACTCGCTGCGTGTCGTCAACTCGCCGTAAAATTGTACATTTTTATTTTCAAATGCCCATAGCTGAGTCAAAAGGTGATATATTTGATAATTAATGGCATAGAACAGTGCTATAGGATGTTTAGAATACATGTATGAAGTTTTAAGGGGATCTGATTAGTTTTGAAGCTTGTGTGACCAAATTAGTAAAGTATCAGTTCGTCGTGAGGCATCCGTAACGGTAACGAGCCGCCGGGTAGGTCTCACGAGATTGCCAGCTATGCACCTATGGGGGCCAGTATAGTCCTCATTATGGTTTTATGTGATTATAAACAGGTGTGCCTTATGCATTAGAGATAAAGAGGTGCCCTGGTGATGTAAAATATTTATGGTAGACTCGTTGCGTGTCGTCAGCACGCCGTAAATTTGTACTTTTTTATTTTCAAATGCCCATAGCTAAGTCAAAAGGTAATATATTTGATGGTTTAAGGGCTTAGAACAGTGCCACAGAGTGTTTTCTACCCATGTATGAAGTTTAAAGATGATCTGATTAGTTTTGATACATCTATGGCAGCTGTACCAAAGTCCTATGAAATAGCCTATGTCGTGAGGCATCCGTAACGGTAACGAGCCGCCGGGTAGGTCTCACGAGATTGCCAGCTATGCACCTATGGGGGCCAGTATAGTCCTCATTATGGTGTTATGTGATTATAAACAGGTGTGCCTTATGCATTAGAGATAAAGAGGTGCCCTGGTGATGTAAAATATTTATGGTAGACTCGTTGCGTGTCGTCAGCACGCCGTAAATTTGTACTTTTTTATTTTCAAATGCCCATAGCTAAGTCAAAAGGTGATATATTTGATGGTTTAAGGGCTTAGAACAATGCCACAGAGTGTTTTCTACCCATGTATGAAGTTTAAAGATGATCTGATTAGTTTTGATACATCTATGGCAGCTGTACCAAAGTCCTATGAAATAGCCTATGTCGTGAGGCATCCGTAACGGTAACGAGCCGCCGGGTAGGTCTCACGAGATTGCCAGCTATGCACCTATGGGGGCCAGTATAGTCCTCATTATGGTTTTATGTGATTATAAACAGGTGTGCCTTATGCATTAGAGATAAAGAGGTGCCCTGGTGATGTAAAATATTTATGGTAGACTCGTTGCGTGTCGTCAGCACGCCGTAAATTTGTACTTTTTTATTTTCAAATGCCCATAGCTAAGTCAAAAGGTGATATATTTGATGGTTTAAGGGCTTAGAACAGTGCCACAGAGTGTTTTCTACCCATGTATGAAGTTTAAAGATGATCTGATTAGTTTTGATACATCTATGGCAGCTGTACCAAACTCCTATGAAATCGCCTATATCGTGAGGCATCCGTAACGGTAACGAGCCGCCGGGTAGGTCTCACGAGATTGCCAGCTATGCACCTATGGGGGCCAGTATAGTCCTCATTATGGTTTTATGTGATTGTATATATGTTTGCCTTATGCAGTAGATCTACAGAGGTGCCCTTGTGCTGTATATTATTTATTGGCGTCACACCTCGTGGCAGGAACACGAGTAAAAGTGTGACTTTTTTAATTTCCGAACACCATGTACATAGTCAAAGGTGATATTTTTTATGGTAAAATAACATAAAACAGTGCTGTATAGTCCTAAGTACACATGTATTAAGTTTAAAGAGGTTCTGGTGCATTTAAGTTGCCCCTTTGACTGATATATAAAGGCACTGTGAATCTTGAGGCATCCGTAACAGTAATGAATTTTTTACCTGATTTCCCGCGTAATGGTGTCCTGAGATGGCTCGACTTACACATCTGAGGTTAATTGTTTTAGGAAGAGGGTATATTGAAGGTATACTAGAGCTATTTTAATGGTAATCAGAGCAATTTTAGGCAAACTAGAGTAAAGTTGGTAAAGTTGGTTGAATTTTCCCAGATTTGTCGAAGTTTCCGATTATCTCTCAACCCAGAAAAAGAAAAGTTCAAATCTTACGGCTCCGAAATTTCTAAGGGTCAATCCTACATAGTAGGCCTACTAGAAGGCAAAGTTTGGAATAGCTGGGTACTTCTAAAGAGTATTATTATAATGAAGGGTGAGTTACTGTTACGGATGCCTCAGAAATATGACAGGCTGTGGTTGCTGCTGAATAAAAACTGCACCGGCCGGAATTACAGAGTTCCGCGGCGTTTCCGAGGGGCCAAGATGTTAACCTTTAAGAAAAATAAAGTTGTGTACTTAAACTTTGAATTTTTTATTTTGTCCTATGTTTACCACTTTCTGCATGAATTTCTGATCTGACCCATATACCATAATAATGGTTTATATGGGTATCAAGGCTTGGTCTTCTTTTTGCCCCCCCTCCTTAAGAGAGCCCTAAATATCTTGGGTCCCACCGCCCTCTAAAGTGGTCCAAATCCCCCCTCCTCCATTTACCTCTTTACTGATGGGCTATTATATCATTTGTTAATTGGTGTCAAGTTCAAATGTTACTTTAAATGTGAACCATTAATGATGTACAAACAACAGTCTGGATAATTACACAGCGTGTTTTGGAGTGGTCTGTACCAGGCATGTATTGGTATGAACAGAATACGGATTAAGGTGCTGAGACTTCAGTATACTATAATGTCTTTGCAAGTATGACAACTATTTCGAGCATTTCATTTCTTATTCAGACAGTGCAAGTTAGTGTCAGTCTCCATCCTATGCCTTTGTCCACTGCACCTACTAATATGCATGCCTAATGACGCTGAAATATATTAAAGGCCATGAGATGGCCTCTATTGCGAAGAAGGTCAACATTTTAGCTTGACTTGTCTCACTTCTAAGATGCAGATCCCCAAGGGATATGGGACGAAATATTGTATCTATACTATCATCTTTTTTTATATTTGAGCTATAAACTACAGGGTTAAGTGGGTTTACCAAACAAAAACACATACCTCAAGGATAGCTACAGTGATTATACACATGATACAATTGTAAAAGTATGCATAGGTCAAATGGGATATAACCATGCCTTGAGTTACAACCTGATCCCAAGATATCAGCCCTATATCACTCCACAGCCCCACCCCCACACCGCCCCTATCACACTGCAGCCACTTGAAAGGTCGGATGGGATCAAGATACTTTGGATTTCCCATAAACAATTCGGAAAGAAATGCACAATGCTATTGTCCCCTGATTGTAAATCACATTTATATCATACATATTTTAATCAACCTGAAAAGAGCCCATACGTAGGATAGAATATGACGACTCTTGATATAATAACTCATTATAAGATGGGTGAAAGGGAATAGAAACAGCCAGTGAAATATCAAAATGTAGTAACCTACTTTCCTGGACCTGGGGTTGACAGGCAGACAGAATGGCGTGGAAATAGAGCTCCCTTTGTATATCTTTGTGCCGTTGATGTCCTGTAGGCCACCGGATCCAAAGCAGCGTGAGGGGTTGGCCAAAAGGCCGTTACCTGATAGGGCAACACGTATTGGACTACATTCACGAAGGTCGTGCACCCCACCCTGTATACACATGGCCCAATGAGTCCACTAAACAGGGGATTGGCACCTTTGGCACATAAGTATGTCAAAGGGTATCGATACTACACAAAATGTACGCAAAAACTAACAAATACCAAAATGTCAGGCAAATGTCAGTTAATGTGATAAGCTACATAGCTGTGATGTTGACAGCATCGAACATTGGTTCTCTGTGCCAAGTTTAGTGTTGGATTATATATGCATTTAATCCTATTTAGATCTGAGTAAAGATCTTGAACCTGTTCCACGTCGTCTCCCTGGGTGTATGCAATTTCAGAGATGCATACGATTAGAGGGAGGCTAGGATTCCAGATGATGACAGGTCCATAAGTCATGGGATGTCTTTTTTTATAGTCTCCTTAATAGTCTGTCAGATTGGATTAACTTTACATGTAACATGTATGCCCCTGGAGGAGGCCGGCTAGAAGTGAGTTCTAGGTTATCAGAGGTTCCAGTGTCTGACTGCACCATCCTGGAGTTATCACGAACAGGGGTGTTGGGTTGTGGACTAGGCCTAAAGGTTGGCAACAGCCTCGCTGCAGGCAGTAAGCCATATCTCTGTTCCCTACCAAAGCCAGCAGGATCACCACCAGATCAGCAACCACCCATTTCCCTACCACGGTATCAGCAGGGGAAAGGCCAACTATCGGTAAACCCATTAGGGGCGAGACAGTATATGGTACAGTGGTGGGGGATCTAGGCTGATGGGGGTTGATATACTGTAAGCCACCAAAGTCCCTACAGTGATATCAACCTCACATTCAGCACCCAGCACCAGGCTATACTGTGTTCTGGTGGCTGCTGACAGGCACCAGTACTGGAGGTGTCTCTATTGAACACCTCCAGGTGCCATCCCATTACTCACCATAATAACAAGCACACCATTCCTTTTGACAATAAAGCAGCCATCGGGAGTAGCTAACCAACCTTGACATTCATTTCGTTACAGGTGGAGCATCATGTTAAAAACCCTCTGCTGGTACTGCCTTCTTCTTTTATCTATCCAGATCAAAGAATGGACATAACAACAGCGGAATATACAATGTACATTTTGTACGTCCACGTACCATGAATTTCCAAACAATGGATTTTACATTCAGTTCTCCATTGAGCTCTGGGATGTGGAATTGAAACACCAGTCTCTGCTCCAATAGAGCTCATTCAGTAGTTGAGAAGTGTGACAACTCCCCACCATACACCTACAATTACACAGCCCCCACACACTATGGTACATTCATCATAGGTGACACTCACTCACACAATGAGAGCACACTGTGCAACTTAGTTCCGCCTCCTTCAACACCAAGGTAGGTCCAGTATCAGAAGATGACCGGGTGAAACAGTGTTTTTAATGTTTTTTTATTCCCATGGTACATAATCATGTATATTCAAGATCTGTGTATTTCACACTAATGACAGCGATGCTACACTGAAAAAGTAAACTTGTCTTCAGACTTTTCAAAGTGACTATCATAAAATAAACGAGTCAAAAGTTGTCTAACCTATCAGGTTACCATCCCACAAATACAATCTGGAGCTGGCAAATGTCCGGTTTTTGGCTGGCACATGCCAAGTGGGTCTTTTATCTCCAGCTGGAAGACCCACTTCCTGGTCACTTAGACAAGCTTTTGACTCGTTTATTTTATGACCGTCACTTGGAAGAGTCTGGAGACAAGTTTACTTTCTGAGTGTAGCCTTTTTGTACAGGAATAGTTTGGGGGTTAACACTGTTTATCACAAAGGCGTATTTATTGACATTGCTGTATGCAAGGTGATTTGAAACAGAAATAAACCTACACGCCAAAGATAGCCATGTGCTTACGGGTAAATCATTATCTGTTACTCATTGATCAAAACATTGGCGCCTCATGAAAGAGGTGGGATCTCTCTCATTGTCGATGCATACACGTATACTAGTGGGGAGCGGATCCAAATGAGGTAATCTAATACACTGATAAGCACCCAAGTTTCCCTTTATGATACCTACGGTAAGTCTTTGATAAAGGCAGATCAATGCCTTTATATTGACCATAACGAGACATGGACACCATTAGCCATGACTAAATCTATGACTACCGGTGCGTGGCAAAGAGTTTCAAAATAGGGGGAAGAGGGATTCTGGTCCCTTTTCCACCCCTTTTCTCTTGACCCTTGATCTATTTTGGAGATGGCCAAAAGTGGAGAATGACCCCCCCCCCCCCTTGTTCCTACTCCCAGGACAGTGATTATTCTAGGAAGGCACCAGGCCAACTCTCCTGGAACATGGTATAGGTGAACAGTGCCCTTCATGCTATTCAGTCGTCCTTCTCTCTAAACGAACACCATTCTTAGAATAGACCTGTGTTAAGTACTATGTGAAGCCCCATGTCACCCTACCATGAAAGCAGCGGACAAATATCTCAGATGGCTACTTCCGATAAAGTTAACGGAGTGGTGTAAAGAATGGGGCCATTTGTCAACATCTGGCAGGTCATTTGAAAACGGAACCTTTGAAAACTGAACAAGCCTGGAAAGTAGCATGAAAAAGCTTCACTCCTGATTGGACACGAGCGCTAACATCTATTTAATGCCTCCCTCGTCCCCAATTTGCTGGTACTTTCAAGGGCCGATGACAGATGAATCGAAGGCATTTCAGTGAAGGATTGTTAGTTTCTATGGCTTCTGTAGCAAGATGATGGATCGCTCTGGTATTACAAATTCCCTGTGCTTTGATATTTCTATAGAAAGTCAGTTCTAGTATTATTCACCAAATGGCAGCAAGAATGATTTCTAGAAGTACAAGTATAAAACAGTTTAACACTAACCGAAATGGCTTCCAGTTGCTTTAGATTATGGGACCAGGCAAATAAAAGAAAACTTTCTACCCTTTGCAAATGGACATGCCCCCCAATTGTTTTCTCCTTCACTCCTTTCAACCCATAGATGCAATATGTTCTGTATTGAGTATTCCTGGGTAATTCCTCTCCAGTTTCGAATATGATTATATTGACAAGCCGCATTATACATATCTGTCCTGCTTTCATAGATACAATCATCAAAATGAGCGAAAAACCTTTGATTAACTTGTGAATTTCTGGCTTTATCAAGGAAGGCCCAAACGGACCTTAACTGTAAACAAATTCAGAAGCCTAAGCAAGTCTTTATCCCTATTCAATTGAAAGGTGTATCCCTATGAAGGCATCACTCGATCCCAACATAATTCGTGTGGTGTTTACAAACGACCCCCTACTCTCTTGGTACCACAGGATCCTGACCCATTCAGCTAGACGCCCTCCTATTAATGATAATTAGCACCCTTAATCTGGGAAGCCACTTAGGCTGACCTTTGGGACCAGGATTGGCTTCTGGCCGATTAAGCCCATGACCTCAATCTAGTCTCCAGACGCCAGAGCAATTTTAGTATAAAAACTGTATGATGAATATTCACAAAGTCACCATAATTAGTCTACGTGTACATGTCATGTAATATAGTAAACTTTTTGAGCAGATATGAAAGCCAGTATAGTAACCAGTGTCAACGCCTCAACAGCACACCAGCGTTTGACCTATTCCCGATCTCACGTGAAAGAAAATACAAGTATTAACAAGATCACACCATTATTCACATTATATTCTTATTATGAATATCAATGCCACCTGTCGTCTATAGATGATACAGCTCACTCTAAAGAACAGTGAGTTGACTGGCAGCCCTATTCCACGTCGCCCTACACCGCCTCATACCCTGTGGGCACACATGTTGATGGTAGAGCACACACATATATAATATGAATGATATAACGCTGGGCTAAATGCAGATTGATGGGTCCTTGGTAATCCGACTCGCCTGGTGGGTGGGCTCCTGGCAGCAGTTTGTGTCTCCTTTTGTCAACTAGACTGCCAGCAGACAGCTGAGGAAAGTCAGGAGGAATATGCTGCAGGGATCAAAGGCCTTAGAGTATGTATGACAGATGGTCCCTGGTGTGATCCATGAGGATATAGTATGTGTATATTGTGAGATTAATGTGTGTACTAATGTCATGTAACTGTCAGAAGTAAGATATTGTAGAATAAAGAGGTAGGAGGTTTTGCTTTCTCACATAATGGTATAACTAGTAGGCCTACCTAATGATACTATATTTTATGCATTTTCTTCTATGTAAATTATGGGTGTATTTATAGCATTAAAGGGCACATGTGCATAGATTGAAACTGAGCCTGTTATCCTCATCTGAGAATATTTGCTTTTCTAATTTGATCCTATTATCATGGCTTATATTGACTTCAAACCGCCATCACACGATTAAAGCCAATCATGCAGGTGCCTTTGTTTCTACCATACCTCCACGCTTCAGTGTGGTAAAGACTCATTGACTTGATAAGGCCTACTGTGAACGTGGTGGCCACCACAATTGGCCTGTATTATCGCTCATTTTCCTGTGGCGTACCTGCCTCACTAGGAGAAGCAACACCTGAAAGTTCCTGAATCCCCAAAGGGACGCCTTCTATCCTTCAGCAATGACATTTAGGTTGGCCTTAGGACGTCCATAAAAACAAAATGTCAAGAGTTGTGCCGAGACAGGTGCAAGGTAGGATCAATATAGTGGTCTCCAGTGGCAGTAAACTTCAACACTAATGACAAGACTTGTGGGTGGGATTTAGGGACCAAGGACGCATGTATAGATATCAGGTTGTGAGCCAACAGCTGCTGCTAAGAGTAATAGGTGAAAAACTTGAGTGAGGTAAGATTTTGTCCCACCAGCGATCCTTTGTCCTCTGGTTGGTTTTTAATGTGAATTGGGTCAGGTCACCCTCTCAAAATTGGACTCTGAGAGTAAACAGGGCAATCCCTTTAGACAAAGAACTAGTAGAATAGTCGACACGGCAACGCAGAAAAGCGATAAAAGGAATCCATTTAAGATAACAGGTAATTGGTGAAAATGAAATAGGATTCAGTATTGGCCGCTGTGGAGCAGGAGAAAAATAAATCTAACAGCGTGAGTAGACTGCCTACTTCGCGTTAACCAGGTTATTCGGTAGATTGAGGAGAATCAGGATTTTGGTCTGAATATAAATGGAAGTTTTACTTTACGTATAGATAGAGCTGTGTAATGTACTAACCTAAAGAAATGCCAAGCACTCTGTTACATACATGGATCCCACATCACCATTCCTATTCCCTAGCTGTATTAAGAGATCATCTTATTACACGAGCAATTACCCCTTGTTATATAAGCAAAGATTACTCCATGCGTTTGATCTACAAAATGTATATTGGCCTGGTACAAAATGAGTGTTAATTACAGTATGTTCTTCCCTTGTATTAAAGAATCTGGTCATCCCGCCTGCTATGTAACCCGCTGGGTTTCGGGGTATAGCGTTTCAAATACCGATCCTTCAGTTGGACTTTGTGAACAGGGCTTCAGAAAAGAGTAGGAATATGACAAGCCCTCTCCATGTGGTACTTGAGAGACAGGCCTTTGTCAAAGAGCCCCTTTTGTATGCTCTTCTATACCAGCATTGTGTGGGGTACTGCATGGGAACAGAGGATGCAGCCTCCTTACCCTGTGTCTTGGATACCTGGGATACTATTCCGGGGGTACCTGCTTTTGTTGGGGCCCCGCCGCACGCGCGACCTATCAAATTCTGAAGTCTTTATCGGAGGCTGTCGCAGCGGGCGAGATTCCGTGAGACTTGGTTCCGCCACGCCCACGAAAGACACCAACAGACAGGAAATGACATGGGTAAAAAGGGTGAAAATGATAGGGTGGTCGTTATTAGAGGAAGCGGTGCTTGTGGGTGGCAGTAGGGGTCCCCTCACAGGCATGGACAATATGGCTGGTACACTGAGATATTCTTCACGGCCTGTGGGGTATATGGCATATGTGGACAACGCCCCCATAGGGTCTAATGATGGCACCTTGTGCTGACTATCATCATTATCAGGTGCCTAATGATACAGCTTATCCCTATTATAGACAAAATAGGCTAGCAAATTATATGCTGCGCAGCTGAAGGGCGAGGAAATTGATTTAATCGACAGCAGAGTGGTCTATGTCAGTGCTAATTGTGGGGAGGTATTCTGCCAGAAAAGGCTCTAAAACGGGTGATATGTATATCGCATACTTACGGTCGTAACTATAACACAGCTATATATTCACCTTTCTGTCTTTCTACTTCATTGTATAATATTACAGATCATAGACAACAATTATTAATGATATGAACTGAAGTGAGAAATACCTTCATCGACATCGTCAGGAGAATCCACCATACAAGATAACGGTAAATAACCTCACCTGTAAATGAAAAGAGAATAGCATTGAGTATATTTAGGAATACATTGTATATCTATAGACAGTCAGATTGGTGGTACATGTATATATTTTAAGACGATATAACAGTGTGCCGATCACCCACAGATGATGCACATTCTAACTATCATATCAGACACTTGAGGCTTTGACCCGGGGAGGTGTCTCAGCTCCAACCATACCGGGAGGAGTGGCCATGATTTGGAGTGATATGGGTCATTTTTCAACATTGAGGGAGTGGAATGGTGTACACCTTTATGGGGAGGTTTTTTCAGGGGTAACCTCCATTATTCCTTTATGGGTGTCACATTTAGGACTGACTCACAAGCTTAACTGCTTACCTTTTCCTTTTTCTCTGTGAACTACAATATATGATATGATTTTCAAAATTAGAAATATCAAAGTGTATACCTAGCCCTTTACAGACCCATTGGGATGTGGTGTCAGGACCCATGCATACAGGTCTTGCACCAATATGGGTACGCTTTTTGCAGAATTTACACAGGAATGGGGTAATATTTTTAGCAATGGCAACACACCTAAATGGGTCAGATTTAAGTCCCATGACCACACATCCCGGTGAAAATAATCTAAGACACCTCCCTGGGGCTTTGACCATCATTTATAACTATTTTATTTTAATGGCATTCTACACTTCTCATGTTTATTTTATAAAGGACGTTATCATGAGTGCATCCATGGTACATCCATGTGTACAGTATATAGGTCTGAAAGTCCACCTCTACTGCTCATACGCAAGTCTTGTACGGCAATACAGTAGGTTTGAGTGACCACCTTTACTACTCACACACCAGTCTTGTATGGGTGTGTGACCAGTAGAGATCTGAATGACCACCTCTACTGCTCACACACCAGTCTTGTACGGGCAGCCACCACTGGGTGCTCAGCACCCCACTGTACCAGGAGACAACCTGCTTTACGCAGGAGGTGCCCTGATCAATGAGCTTACTGTTTACATGGGGCCTGAGGCGGCAGATCCACACCCTCTGTGGTGGGGCGGATTGGGAGGTGGGGTATACTCTGTACCATTGATATTGGCACCTCCCATAATGGTAGAAAGGCATTGGGTTAGGGATTAGGGGAGGAGCCTGATTCTTTCTTCCTATAATCTACATCATGACTGATCTAATGTTGCTTCCTGTGAGGGAAGCACGGTATTGATGATGTTGCTGGCAGTGGTCTTTGAAGTAAATGCCAATTGGCAAGGAATAGAGTATATGTCGATTTGCATTGAAGGGTCAATCGGCTTTGCGAGCTGTCCGCTCCGACACAGTACTTTCAGGACAGCAAACCACGGTCTGTCTACTGCACTGCACTGCCCACCTACCCACAGGGCCTAAAGGGCATTGCAATGTGGCATTGACAGGAAAATCATTAGATACCATCTACATTTTCATCAAATCATTAAATATTCTCTTTTCATATTGGCATACAATTGCAATTTTCCGGAAAACTGTGCCATTGGCCACTACTAAATTCAGATATCAGATGGAAATAATCCATATGTGACTTGTACTGGGAAAAGGGACCTTATTGTACCTTGCACTAAGGTCCCTTTTCGCAGATCGTGTCACATATGTTGATGAACTGGGCCAAATATAGCAGGGAACCAAGCAGAATAGTCTATGTGACAGCTATGCCAACAAACTGATGTTCAATACGACAGGTGTTGGCTACAATAGCATGGATATCCCCATCAGCAATGTATCACTGGTTTGTACTTTAAGAGACGGTATCAAGGTGAAGCAGTGTGACTGGCTGACTGACCGCAGGCTGCCCCAGCCACCTCCAAGATTCATCAGCCCGAGGGTACTTACAGCAAGACGAATGGCCACCAACCCTTTGGGTCTGGTCTGTGGGGGGAAACCCAATCTAAAGGGGCAGTCCCTGTAGTACAACAGGGCACTGGAGGAACACCTCCACCTCTGGCCCCGCGCTTTACGCAGCAAGTAGCTAATTCTAACAGCTGTCTAATTTTGAATGATGGCTGCCTCGTGGGGAAATCCTACAACACTTCTTTATATCACTCCAGTAGGCCACTGGAGATAAAGCTATGCCCTCATTTTAAATGAATTATGTCAGAGGATATGATTGATTGTGTTGAGATTTCAAGAGCTCAGATAAGAATGAATTCAAGTAGCTATACCATCTTGAGGATGGGTTTACATTGGCAGAATACCCATTATCATTGCCAACCACCATTGTTGAGATGTACTTCATGCAGTACTTGACATTGATAAAACTACAATTATAGATCCACTCAGCAAAGGCTGCATCCCTCTCTAGACAGGAGACACCTACTGGAGAGGCAGATGCTGCTTTAGTGCATGCTCTAGGGGAGTTATTAGAGTCGGAGATTGGCAGGATGGGGAGGATATAAGCCTGGTGCTGGAGGCATTGGTGAGTTGAGGCAGTGCTTTGATGTTACCCTTCCTGCCATTACCCTGACCCCTTACGAACAGGTGCGCCCTGCCTGCTGCCGCTATCCGCCTCCATCAGCGGACTAGACGTGGGTTTTGTAACAGGCTCTCCTGGTGTGGAGGCTACCCAAGGCCTCCAGGGGCTGGTTGGAGCCCCGGGTTGGAGCCCCATCTCCAGGCCCTCAGGTCTCACGATGCTTTCACGAAGCATTGCATTCTGACAAGAGATGTCAGTATGAGCCTTGTGTGACATGGGAGAAACATTCCTTACATGCATGTATACTTGCAAAAGAGATATAGCAGCATTCATAGGCAGGACTGCGTCATTCTAGCACGTCATAACTAACCTGTCACGCATTTCTACCTGTATTATCTATTTCTGATCTACCTCCACATCATTATATGTAATCCTTAGTTTTCAAGCACACGTGACAGGGATTTGCGTAATAGAAAAATACATCAAAGGGTAAATGAATAAGATCATAGACGTGAGATATTTATAATCACCTCTAATATCCTTTCCTGCTTTTTCACGGGGGAGTGGTTGGTGTTCAGTTAAGAGGCAATTACAATGGCTGAGGTTCCGTTATAGGGACATGTCTTGATAATTGAGATGGCAGGTGAAACGGTGAGTACAATACATCAGAACAAAGGTAAGTTAGCAACCAGCGAACACCGGAAGCCAGTCTCGATACGCCCCCTGTCCGCGCCCACTACAGTTACTATCACCAGCGGCTACTCCAGATCCGATTCCTCTCCAGGAGCGTCCGAGTTTGAAATTGACCCGCGGTTTTAATTTTTTTTTAAGCTAACGACTTTACTTCTTCTCTGCCCCCAGGATGATTCATTGGAGAACAGGACACAGACATTACATTTTCAAGGAGAATCTCTAGAGGAAAAAGGGAAAGGGAACCTATTGTTGTATTTCTAATGTCCTCAAGGGCTTGACATCCTTCTGATGCCCTGCCAATTGCTTTCTTTGGATCCACTGGAAATAAGCTATGGGAAAAGGAGATGAGCACGCACATTAGTATTTACTTCACTCTTCTTTGCTTTCCTTAACATACCATTCATGCTGGGGTGATAATGGTTTGAAAGTGAGGTAGGGCTTATAAATATAGTTCTGTGTGGAAGGGAAAAAGATGAAAGCTACCACGAGATGCATGGAGGCTTGTGTGGGCCAGGGGCCTGTGTGGTCCACAGTGACAAAAGCAGCGGCCTAATAGCAGATGCTTAATGGGATGAGATGACTGGGGTTTAATCGTGCTTAGTAGGAGGCAGCACAATATTAGTTGTCAGATAAGGAAAGGACAACAATGGGTACCACATGCAAAGGGTCACTCTGGGGTCACCCCATGTCCGTCAAAGACTCTGGGAACAGTTTAGAGGGGCGTTTTACTATTCGTGTAATTTTACCCTAAATCGTCATGAGATAGCAACCTGAATGTTGTCTTACTAGGTAGAATGGATTTGGATGATATCCCTTTAGGAAATGGGCTGAACACGTGGAGGAGGATGCTAAGTGGCTAACATTTCACACCTGTGGGTGGTAGGGTAGGGTGGCAGTGGTCGTGACCAGGGGGTAATAACCTCCCACAGGTGTGTAATGAAGGCACCCACGACACACATGGAACATGCACACTCTGCTCCCTCAATGTGTTACTAAAAGGCACCATGTATGTCTAACTACACACAGAAAGGGGGAGCATTCAACACTGTGAATACACATGCACTGGTCTCTGAATGTGGCCAGTTTTTCATGCTCTGTACATAGGGGATGATTAAAAGAAGCATAGGCCCGGAGCATAGGTAAGATTGTGTGAGGCTTTTTACGTAGAGTTCATAATATTTACTTGAACGGATGAGTTTGATTAACCTGCAAGTCCATTTAACCCATGTGTGATCATAAAATGGGAAATACCTCATAAACATAAGTTTATCTAAACAGGTGCCATTTAGTCTTCACAAAAGGCCATTGAAAGAGGATCCTATTTGTTTGGTATGATGCATACCAAAGTTTCCAAAGGCTTCAAACTAGGTTCCATACATTATGTTTTCCAACATTAAAAGAGGTCAGGGGCAAAATTTCAGGCTGATGTACTATTTCAAGTCCAACCTCTTTTTAATTGCGCGGGGTCTGATTCAATTTACTTATGAGTGTAAAAGCATCACGAGAGCAGTATTCTATTCATTCTGCTATTAGTTTCTTGAGCTTTTTCTTAAGTAAATAGCCATTTCAAATATATACCATAGAATGGGAATTTGTAAAAGCCTCTGGAATGGACCTCCTGTGACGTCTTGTGACATAATTGAATACAGAGAGGTAGACTGTAAGCAGCAACTTCCCATGGGAACCATTCATCACTCACAATGATCCTCTTCTAACCACATTTCTTATCAGCGTTTCACCTGTCTGGTGAGTTCAGCACAACTTCAGCAATTGAAAAGATGCTATTCATGCTTAGCTCGCTCATCATTGAGAGATATTCATGTTTGCTGCGCTTTTCAAATCTTCTCTATAAGCATTGCAGCTCGACTGCGCGTGTGGGGGGGGGGGGGAGGTGCTTTAACAGCATGTGTGAGCATTTTGTGTGGTGACAGTGAAAGGATTTTTTTAGAAGTCATAGAAAACTACGGAAAGTTAGGACTTGTCAAGAGGTTAGCACACCCCTGATGACATTCCGCTGACACGAGCGTCACACGGCGGCAGCCTTATAGAACAGGTACTGGAGGAACACAAAGCTCATGTTTGCTCTATTGGTTCATGTCATGTCAGACTACTCTCCACTCCTGTACACCTATAGACAAACTGTGTATACCTGTCAAACATATGTACTCCACCTCCTGATAAGGCATCAGCTTTACAGATGCGGGTCTAGAATGACAGGACCAACAGCATTGTGAGCAGATGTACATGCACTTACTCAACCAGAGATACCTGCATGGTGTTAGTGAAAATGGGACATCAGTAAAACACCTTGTACCTCCCTTTTACTCTACCATTTTCTTGACTCTAAGTCACATTTCATATCCACATTCAAGGGACCTGTATATCTCTTATAATTTATACAAAGACACTTTATTCTGAATAACACAGAGTATAAACTGTACTTTCTTGTGAATTTGCACTAAGATCCAAACCGCAGAATGCATAATTCAGACATGTGCACTGGATAAAGGGAATAGTACAGCGCACTGACTCACATAGAGGCAGTCACTGACACATGAATCCAGTACAATGCATTTGCAGTTCGCTGCATCCAACGGAAAGTCAATGACCAGTCTTCCATACAAAAGAACGTTTTTTTCGTGTGAGATCAAGCTATGCCTCTATGGGCAGAATTCAAGGATATCTATGTTGAAGACGGTTGGGTACAGCCGCATTGCAAGCATAGTTCATCCCCTGGGATGACCCGCACTCATAAAGCCCTACACAAAACCACTTTCAAACAATCTGCATATCAAATCAGTAATTTTCCAACCCAGTTGTCCAATAATTACTTTCGTCTCAGTCTGTACCCACCACCACCTTATCTTCAACTAACAAAAATCTCATTTAACTCTGACATCCCTAATGGGCCTGACTAAATTTAAAGCCCCTGCATCAGACGTTAACGGCTGTCTCATAGTGAGATCTGGCCGGCCACTTGGCCCCCTGGAGTGCCAGTCTCACCTGACAGAGTGGCCAGATTACCGTGAGAGCTGTCAGGTGGGGTATCGCGCACAGGTGAGGCCAAGCCTGGATCCCCGGCCACCTGAGCAGGCTACTGGGTGTCGGGTGGTCTTCTCACGAGGCGAAATATGTAGGTCTATACTGATTGATGGACTGAGATTATTAGCATTAATGAAGAGTATTCTCAAGAAGTAAAAATCCTCTGCCACTTACAGTGCATTTCTAGGTTGCCATGTGGGCATACCTGTGTCAGATTGGTTGCATCGAGTTGGCAACATCACAGTCAAGATTTGATAAAAGGAGCATCATGGGACCAGACAGATGTGATCCTTGTAGGCATAGCTATACTGTATTTCTATTGCGTGCCCTTCTTGCTGGCCCTCCTCAATGCATGACCGGAGACACTGCCTACTGACCTTGTTCCATAAACCGTGGGAAACGTTTGGTGCGCTTCCACCTGGGATACAGTGATATATGTCCGTCGGAAATCTGAATCATCTGATACAGAGGGTAGCATGTGGGGGTTCTATGGCTGAACTAAAAAGGGTTCTTCCTGAATGTGACTTGGTGTGCCTTTATTTCTACTTTATCTATGCATGTGTTGCTCCTGCAATGCTCTCTTGTTGGCAGTAATAACAAGGATTCAGGTCAGACAACTGATGTAGGGAACAGGGTCAGACTCACCATTAGGAGCAGTGGACCCCTTGTAGGATCACAAGGAGTTTTATTGGTCATGTATCACAGGTAAATATGATCACGGTCTGGGGTAATGTGATAAGGGTGCAAAGTGGCCAACCCTGGAGGACAATGGGGCAGGGTAATCTATGGGAGACTTGAGCAAGGTAATGGGTTGCCCAATATGAGCAGAGCGGATACTTGTTATTCGTAATGGGTCTAGTACACGCCCATGTGTGAGTTGGGTTAAGAAACAAGGCGCTGGAGGTACTGGAGGAGAGAATGCAGCGTCTTCTGGTGAGTGCATAATAAATAATACACGTGGTTGTTATGGGATAGAAATGCAACTCGTTATCACTTTATACTAACATCCGTTTCTTTATGTGTAGTTTCCATGGATACACCTTTGGTTCTATATAGAAAGAGTCGAGATATGAAGGCATTTGTCTTCCAATCATGATTGAAATATCAACAACAGATGAAAAGAAACCTGAACAGTTTTTTTAGGCAATTGGAGGGAGATATATTGATGCTAATGTCTGTGCGAGTTGGGGGTGACATCTGGGAGGACAGAGGTGGGTTTGGGGTTGGTTGAGGGGGGTATAAGCCCATCACGACCGCATGACCTTCACACCAAAGCCACTGACGGCCTGCCCCCTGCTCGTCACCCCCTGGCCTCAGCGCCAGCCAAAGACGAGGCTCGTCGACAAGTGGATTTGTTGGTGGCAAGTGGAGCTTGTGATGGTGGTGGCAGCCCTCACTAATGTGCCCACTCGTCTGTGCATCGTGTGTGTCCTCCAGTGCTGTGAGGATGTGCACTATGCGTGGCCTTCATTGACGGTAGCACTGCTTGGCGGAGTGATATGGGCACTAGAAACTTAATTCATGCAGGTCAGAAAACAGGCTACATGAATACACTCCTAGAAATAGGACATGATGCATGCAGCCCTGGTGTTAATTCCAGGAGATTTGAAAGGGCAGGCTTCTGTAATTCACCGTTACATGGAACATGATATCTATGATACAAGAGATACGATACTTCATCCTATTGCTAAATTCGCTTGAGATCTTTCCTTATTAATGTTATGGCCTTCTACCTCTGCAGGAGCCTTCGCATGTATAGGTGTTATGTTTTCTCCAGGAGTCCAGGAGGGAAGTAGGATGAGAGCTCCGAGGGGACAACCCACTGTGAAAGCTGCCAACACAAGGCGCCACAACTGCCTTGGGCATCCCCACTTCTGCTGTGGACTCGATGAAAAGAAACCTGAAGGGATGCTCAATTCAGCCGTGTAGAGTATCAAACGGAAGGGCACACACATAGGGGGAGGAAAGGGAAAGTTTTAATGGTGGCTTAGGACCTCAGGGCCTGTGATGGGGAACACTCGCCTCCATTTCTAAGGGGGTTGCATCTTCAATTTGCCTGCCTATTTTCACACACGATTTAGATCCCACTGCATTCTCTAAAGGGTTCTTTTTTTTGAATTTGAGAGCTTGCCCCATGTCTGATGACAGCTGTGCCACTGGTGCCGAATATGAGGGGTTGCAGCCCTGAGGGGCGTAAAAGTATCAGAAGTGTAGACTCATGCTCGGGTATTCAGATTACAAAAATATAGATTGATGTGGGGAGGTTTAGGTAACATGCCAAGCACACGTTTTAACTTCTTGCCACTTCTAAAACTACTGCCTTCCCGAGCATTGTAGTCTTTCCAAACTTTCCCACAAGTCTGCATGTTTGGCTCCTCTATTTTATGTACCTCGGGATCTCATATTTTTATTGTAACTTAGGTTTCTAGATGAAATACACGACATCATTCTCTGAGTACAGACACAAAAATAACAGAACTCGATACGAGCACAGTGACAGTTCCAAGCACAAGAAGTAATGAACTAAATGAAATAATCGACGTTGCTATGACAGGGTGGAGGTAATGGGTCGACAGTGGCAGTGGCAGTTTTTGTTTCTACATTTGTCAGTGGGGAAATGTGATTTTCTCCTACACAAACCATGCTTGTCACACCACCGGCGTATTGTATAGTAGATGTGGCTCAATTTAATTTCTCCGTGCGCGTCTACTAGTGGGCTCCGCTAACTCTGTTAGGGCGAGGGGCGATAATTAATTTCTCTCAAGTGTTTCACACCGCGAATAGAGGTTGTAGTGAAACGCCATGCAACGTCCAATCACGAGCTGGCGCAACGGCATTGGGCATGACTGACAGGGCAGACAATGCCCCGTCAATGGGAGCCACACAGGGGCATACCAAGTGAGTCGTTGGGAGCTGCTCACATTGTCCGTGTGAAGTCAGTGTACAGAGCAGCTCACTGCGAGCGAGGCAGGGAAATCAGCACGATTGTTGCCCTGGAGAATCCCCACTGCCTGCGTCTTGCAACGCCTAGAGGTGTTTTAATGCTAAATGTTATCGATTTTTCACGGGAGCACAGGCCTGGGACGGAGTTGGTGAATTGTGCCCGTAATGGGACGGTTGGCAAGGGGAGGGCGGGGGTAAAATGAAACTGCATAACTCAATCAGAGTCAGGGGGCCTCAATTAGACGACGCTGAATGGGACGTCGATATTGCCGAGGTCACCGAGACTAGTTAGAAGTGACGGCAACAAAGTTGGATAGCTGCCTCAAAAAGTGGGCGCAACTCATGAGATTTCGTGGATAATGTTTCCGCAGTTATGATGACCTTTATCTAATTACGTGCAGATCCCGGGTGCAGACTTCTGACTTTAAGAAGTTTACTCATATTACAGCGGTAAATGAGTTGTGCATGTTACTTTTAAAATATACACGTTTCTATTGGAAATTGTACGCTACATAAAATATCACTTTGAGATACCTTTTTCTTTGTTGAATAACATTTGTTAAATGGGTATTGGCTTTATATGTAACTTCTCTTACTGCCTTATGTTTATGTAAGTAATTATGCAAATATGTACGTTTAGAGTTAGGTGTAGCTGTTAGGGCTACAGTTATACCCTTTGTACTGAATACATTATGTAAACAGACCCGGGACCATTTCAGTTCACAATATAAAAACCTCTAAATAATGCATCTATGTCTGTGGAGCGTATAAATTAACCTATAGGTTGGTCAGTTCAGTGGCCCTGTGAGCATACTTTGACAGCCAGAAATTATTAGCCATGATACATTGCACACTAGAGACGACGGAAGTGGACAAAGGCGCATGTTGATTGGCTGATTACACTTCCGGCGGCTGGTCTGTTGAGACTTTCCTGGAGATAATTGGACTGTCATGTTGGGGGGGTGATGTTTCCCCTTCACCATGTCCTCATATACTAATAAAGGCCCTGAATAATCAGGCATTCTAGCTTTAATTGGCATTTTGAGCTGCTGACCTAATTTCGATTCCGTATTAATGAGAGAAATGAAAGCTAAGAAGAAATGCATGTTTTAAAATACAGAAACATTGCCAGGTGCTACAACTACTGTCAATATGCCAACTTAGTATTTTAATTATTTTTAATGAGTTGACAGTCCTGTGGGGCCTCCTGCTCTTTAAGTGTCATTTGATGCACCAGTAACTGAAATACTGCATGCCAGGATGTACACAATGCAATGCATGTAAACTGACACCCATGTAACTAGTGGTGCTCATAGCTGCATGCATGCATGCTCCACATGGATGATTCATTAAGGTCTGAGTCGGTGGTGCCATGTTCAATTCATGAACCTATTTTCAGATTTGGCGATGGGAATTATCTTTTGAAATTATCGTGACGCTGTGTTATTGTTGTTTTTAATGGGTTGCTCGTGTAATGCATGCCTGGGTGCTGCTATGAATGGATTTGCCCCCAAGGTATAGCATTAATAGTTAAAGAGGTTGCATAGGGACGTAATTACCTAATGACGAAAAGGGAATTTAAACTTGTATGCTATTAAGTATGTCACTATGGGTGTAAAATAAACTTTCCGTATACGGATATATAGCACACATTTACCGTTAATTATTTGCAATCAAACGTACACACATCCATACCATACATATTTCGCATTCCAAGTGAACTTTCACTCCAACAGGTAAATAAAGTGTTAAAGAAATTTACAATGTCAGATTTCGTAGACCTCACAGCTACAATAACATTTAATATAACAGCGAACCCCATTTTGGTTATGAAATATTCATTGCACTCGACTCATACAATGAACCGTTACTCATAATGACATCACACAAGTTAATAATGTATCCCTACAATCTGCAAATCTGGGACAAATGAATCAATACATGCTATTTAAATTATAGAGAGACCGTAGAATGTTCACCGAGAAAAAAAAAGGTTTTCAATTATACATTCTGTGATGTCTAGTTGATCTAAATAGTCTCCAGACATGGCAACTCCAAATCAATATGCACATATAGCCTGGGGATAAACAGCTGTCAGGGGAGTGCATGGTCTGGCTCAGGTCAGCTGGCCATGTCATGTGAACCAATATCCTGTAACTGGCCTGCTAACACATTCATGTCACCAATTCAATCACCTATACAGCCATAATATTATGGCGTAGCGTGTGTTCAATAGTGTTGGTGTTACCTGGAGGGTCTGGGTTTGCTGATATTAGGTTCTGGGTGTTGTGTATATGCCACCCAAGCGCGAGTCTTTGACACCTGGCTTTGTATGAACAAATCTATTTATTTTCTTTGTGATGCATGTACAATGTAGGGTAGTATGGACTCGAACAAGGGCCTTAGTTCTGAATCATTGAGATAGATATATCACTTAAAGCTGGATGCTGGCCAAGTCTAACGTATATTGATACCACAGAATACAGTGTTATTCATACGATGTAGTATAAGCAGGTGTGCAGAACTAGATCTATACCTGGGCGTACGTGAAGTCATGACCCATTTACAAGATGCTAATATTAAAGGAAAAAGACAGAAGGCAACGCTATAATATGCACACAAAATATCAAGGCCACGCCCACTATAAACCACCATAGCCCCTCCACACACAGAGCAGACACCAGTATACACCTTCCGAGGTGAGCTGTGTCAGTGCCTCTCTGTCCTGAAGGCATTGCAAGGTTGCAGGGCGGGCTAAGTAGTAACAACGGTACATCATAACAGACGGTATTATCGATCAGCCTGCCCTATACCTAGCAGGCATCTAGTCTGTGGCATGCCAAGTGTATATGGCGTACAGAGTGCCAGTAGAATTGTTTTATTCATGCATTTCTTATAGCCTCAACGCCACTCAGGTACATGGGTACAGATGAAGAGAGACACTGGGGATATATTCCACCACGCTATTTCAGTACTGCAAAATGTATAAGCATTTGCCTCAGTTACTCTAATCGGTCCCAAAATTCAAATAAGGAGTGTGATGTGTACATCAGTGTTCGAATTCATCCACCGACACCTTCTAATGACATGTACTGCAAATTACCTTTCATGTTAATATTGGCCAGGTAATTACCGTACTTGAAGTATATAGGTCTCGCTTCACTAAGCAGCATTGTACATATAACATTGGCACATAATATATGCAGACGCCGTTATCTCGCACCCCATACTGCTCAGTTCAATATACACGTCATTAACTGGATTCGAATGTAGCTAAACAGCGCACTATACCAGTAACTACAAAGCTTTAAACCACGGTGGTGGGGCAGAACAATAGAGTTCGCACCTTGGTTATACAGCATACCCTGGTTTAAATCAGATAGACAATGGTTATGAAAAGGTATGTAGATTAACCACAGCTTGCTGGTAGGGCGACTTGGGCTTCGCCCTCGTCTGGCCCCCACCAGCAAGCTGTGGTTAATTCTACATACCTTTTCATGACCATTGTCTATCTATTACATAAATGTGTATAGAGAAAGAAGACAAAACGCTAGGACAAGGAGGGCCATATTAAAGTGGAAAACACGAAATTGCATCGAGCAGGGATACCCGTTGCACTGATCAATGTGGGTGTGACGGTAGCAGATGTTGTAGTATGGGGTGATGATAAAGTAAATAGGGGAGACAATTTGTCCTGGAACATATGGGATGGCTTCTCTCTATGTGGTCGGTGATACTGACTCAAAGCCATTAGTGATTGTTAGTAAACATAGTGATTGTCTCTGCCAATAGCACGTGTGCGCGCGCATACAGGTGGTCACGTGATTTCCGCACCAGCTGTCCCCCTGGCGTTCCTGTCAGGACACTACATGTCTTAATTATGGCCTCCTGCTGCTTCTGCTCAATCAGGTTGATTTACAACCAATTTAAGGCAGTAAGACCAGAATTAGATTTTGTTGAGGTAGTGTTTTTAACTTAATTATAGCACTGGGATTCAAATCTGCCCTGTTGTTCTAGTGATGATTAGAGGACTGGTGTGTGCAAATTGAAATCATGGCCATGGGAAAGTAGGGGGTGTTCAGTGTTTGGTAGAAAGACAAAAGACAAATGTCGTCTGCTATCCTGAATACATCTGGATACCTGCACCATTGTCCGCTACACATATGGCAGCATAGATACAGTTGTAAACCTATGGAAACACACTAATCCTATCTGGTAATCTCTTACCTATATCTACCAATCCGATTATTGTAAGGATTTACAACCTAAACCTACAGCAACTGATTTTGGAATCACACAGGGTCGTGTGCTTGAACTAATTAATCTCCCCCTCTCCGAAGGAGTAATTAACAGAATTAATAAACAATAATTTAATCAGCTGGGCGGACCCCATGGGGAAGGCTGAGATGTGGGGTGGGGGTGGGAATAGGGTGGGAGGGTTCACTGCAATAGAAAAGTCTCTGGTTGGGGAAACATGAGTCCAGCAACAATAAGCAGATGGTGGGCGCCAGGCATGAAATGAGACTGCTTTGTTTTCTGTCAGTAGCCTGATGAAACTTGACGTGTGGACAGCTGGGAGGCAGTCATCTCTACACCATGTCAACTCCATGAGAGACAATTATTAGCTACACATGAGCGGACATCGGGTTTACTTAGTGGACAGAAATCACAGGAGAATTGCCAAGTCAGGTTGTGGTTGACCTCATAAAGTGCCAAGACATGTATGCCTATTGCAAACACTAAAAGCAGGCATTTTGCAGCTGCTGGCGATGTAATCGGTGATGTGTTCTATAAAGGCAGTCTCCAATTGAATTAAATGAGTTTCTTCTTGTTCAAAATCAGTGCACGTGTATACCTTGCTGTCGATGTTAGATATTTGTTCTTCCCTGGCGTTCGTTGTGTCGGCCTACATAATGATTACTATTCCGCCTGATATAATGTCATGCTTTGTATTTGTGTTTTGATTTCTGTACAACAATACATTCTGTACCCCCTCCCCGCTTCTTTCAACAACTCAGCACCATATGCCCTCCCTTTTTGTTGAAGCACATAATGGTATCCAAGCCACCCACAGATGCAATAACTGCCGATAAATAGGCACTTATACATTACATAACCACACAGGACACGCACCAGCCCACACACTGGTATGTATGACAAGGACCCTTCTCAATGGTCAGCCTCTTGTGAAGGGCGCAGGATGGCAACTTGATGTTCCCCACCCACCCACACCTATGTCAAGGGTCGGGGGCTCTTTAAGTAAACTGACAAAATTAGTGTCAGCCTCTCGCCCTCCCCTGGCCAGGTGTATGTGACCCCCCGTGGCGGCCCTCCCACTTCTCTGCGTTCTCACCTGTACGACGGCCACACACCTCTATCTCCTCACCTGCCAACCCGTCCGCGCCCCGCTGCTCACCATGGTTACAGTTGTCAAGGTGACCTCACAGACGCCACTGCAGGGCCTCTCTATCTGCCCGTGTTGAGGGCCACTGTTGGCAGTCCAACACATCAAGATCTCTGCTTGCTTTAAATAGTTGACGTGGCCAGCTGTCCTTTATGGCCTGAGATCAGTAATTAGTTGTGGTTCTGGGTTAAGTGGCTTCTTTGCTTTTGGCCCTATACACTTGGGCGGTAAAGCGAGGGCTTGCCCACCAGATTTAATGGGGTTTCTACATGGAGATTACCTTGAGGGATAATAGGGCAAGAAGCCATAGATTGGCCCATACATGTCGGTTGGCTGCTGCTATGGCTTCAAATTAGCTTCTAGGAAAGACAAGTGTCAGGCTTCATGGCCTTCACTATAGGTAAACAGCATTCTATAAGATACCATTGGTTATTCTGTCCAGGTGTGGCCATTTCGTTATAAACCAACTGCCTGCTTTGGCCGATATCTCTAGGAATTCACAAGTTTCAGTAAAATGTGTACCTGTCCATGGTTTATACTAGATTAAATGAGCATACATAATCATAAAAACATGATAGATTATAATGGATAGGTTATAATGTAAACCTACTTGAAATGCTGATTCAACCTTTAAGTAATGTCTCTGTCATTAGAAATACTCTGCTTGAACAACTCATTTGTATCCTGGAGATTCTTTATCTCTTTTAAATTGGCATGGATCCTGCCTTCCGTTCCGCTGTCTGTGTGGAAGATTGAGCCGCATACAAATAGGTGCGAATCCCATTGAAAACACAGGAGGAGAAAGGCGATAATTGTGATGGAATACCCACCTCTAATGCAACTGTTTAAAAAATAGCCATTAGTTACGGTGAGAATGATCACACACTGGTACATACCACATCAATGGAACCCCAAAGAGGGTCCTATACAGAACAGTGTACTATACACCCACCCCAAAGAGACTGTGCCTTAAATTCCCGGGGTAATTATAGATATCAGGAGGTATACAGCATCTCAATTCTGTAGCTGACCACATCCTTAACCTGACGCGCCTGGCTTTGGGGGATCTTTAATAGGAAGCACCTTCTATTACCTGCCACAATCAAAACAAACCAACATCTATAAATCCCTGCATGGGCACGGGGGAAACGCGTTAATGGCGGCTTAGAATTTCCACAATGGGCCCATGACGTAATGATGACGTCTTTCAGGCATGCGCATTGGGGGCTTTGTCTTCCCAGGACCCCTGGTGCTCTGGGGGGTGTATAAGGAAGCGGTACCTAATTTCTGTTTCTTTAAGGATATTGCGCTGCTGAGAATAGGTTTAGGAGTATTGTAGGTTGTGACTTTAGCGTCGTGGGGTGGCTGGGGTGGTCAGGGGAGCATCTTGAGGCGGTATTGTTTGATCACAGACCTAGAACTTACATTGCATTGCTCTGGTTTCAATAGGGAGATGGTGAGATAACCGCACATATTGTGAATTTGGCAAATATTACTGAACAACCTTTTTTTTCTAAATGAACAATTCATGTATCTGGAATATCAAATGGCAAACGTAAAGATTTTACATATCGCAAATCAAGGTAGATTAATGCAGTCGAAGGGGAATGCCCCATCAATGAATTCAAAGGCCCTGAAATAATTGCCGTATTCCCAAAGGCACTGTTCTTGAATTCAATGCAGCTATAGACAACGACGTTCACCTTGGATGCCATACATTCTATGTGAAGTTCCTTGTTGGTTTAAAACAAATGGTTCCCGTGGGTTTGGGGTCTGAGGTGTTATTGTTCACATCCATAGATGTTTATTCTCCCATGTGGGGTGGGATGAGAAGGGAGGGGGGATGAGAGAGAAAGCCTGGCGTGGGTGTAGTGAATAAGCCCGGGGATACAGAGAGGAAAAAAATGAGCTCCTGCTTTGAACAGGACTAGATTCGTCCTAACAGGTCCCCCTGGAGTTGTATTGAGGTGTTAACACAGGTTACCGTGTTAAGGAGACTGCTCTCACTTTCCCACGCGCCCAACACGCACCTGTGAAGGTATTTAATAACATAGCTGTAAATAGCGCCTATTGGTAGAGCCCTTGTAGCATACATACAGGGGTCATATACCCAAGCCATTATCATGTATTCATAAGCGATTACCCTCGCATATACACGCAGCCTGGCACAACGTTTTGCTAACAGACTAGCATCCAGGAGACCCCTTAAGTAAACTTACACAAAGAGGCACCAACAGCAGGAGCCACTTCACACTCACACAGGCCTGATTTGCTGAGGTAGCTATGGCTGCAGTTTGAGTATAACCTTACTGTTTGGTGACAAGGGGACTGGAGTAACAGTGCAAACGTGAATTAGTGACCCGCTGTTGAATGCCCACTATACTTGTAAGTGTTGGCACACAGAAGCCTCTAACACCCAACCACTTGTTAGAGCAAGGTATGTGTTAAGCTACGTGGCTGTGGACCTGGTGTTTTAAGCACTGCTGAAATGCAAACAAGAAACCAGAACGCAGCTGTGTAAGAGAACTAACAGATATAAAGTACATTTTCTGTTATAGTATATACACATATACCATATAGTATTCCACTGTATGCTGAACCCAAAAGGCTGAAATTGATCATTGTAGAACAGGGATTATAGTTGAAACATGCAATTGGTATCGATCCAACGGTGCCATAGTGATCCCTATTGGACACACATAATATATCCTTTAAGGTGTAGACTTACACATAATAATCCTGAATAAATAAATGTCTCCTATATAACCTCGGGCTATAAGGTATTGATGTGTACAAATGTATAGCCAGCAAAGTAGAGTCAGTACCCTAGGTCCATTGGACTCTATACAATAGCTTAACACATATAACAGGTGGCAGCAAAGTTAACAGACAGGCTTAGGTTAAAACACAGAGTAATCCCTCTAATACCATGCCTTTCTGCTGCTGTGTGAGGACATAACAGGTGACTTAAAGGGGGATATGGACTCCCCTTGAGCCCTCCTCCATCTGCTGCAGGTCACTAAGCCCCTGTGGGGTTGCCCTGTCTCTAGCTGGCTGCTGACCACCACTTGGACCTCACAGAGGGCCACTCCAACCACCTGATAGTCCCATTTGTGTCCCAGTCTCATTTGTCCCTTTGCCATTGGGGGTCTCCCCATGGGACCATTTTAGGCTCGGGCTACTACTACACATCTACTATCCGTATACGAAACAAACGTGGTAAAACTCTCTGCTGTTGCTGCAATGTCTGTCCCCAATGCATATTTAGATGTCAGTAAGCGTTGGACTGTAATACCATGGTGAAAGGACATTCTCATACTCATATGGCTACAGCAGACTCGGCACAGTCCAAAATTGGCTACATTTATAAAATGGTGCAGACGCAAACTTGAAGTTGAAGTTCTGCCTTTTCAGACAGACCCCCACCGACAAGGCCAATCATATTGGCTAGCTAAAATCTATGTTGATCTTCATTTATAAGCTATATAGACATCCACAAGGCGTGTGATAAGTAGACCTACAGCAGGTTAAACCTGGTCAGGATTGACTTTAAGACGTCTCTCAGCCACTTGCAGTTTCTACTTTTCTCCTTGAGCCTTCCTCTTTATGAGGTTTTCTTTCCGTCTCAGCTCGAGATGACGGTTGGGGAAGAAGACAGGAGTGTTTGTCCATCTGCCTCAATTGTTCATAACGCTAGAATAAAGGTTGTCCACACACTGCAGTGTGTGAGCACACATTGGTGTTTATAGACGGCTAGGTGCTGTGTACTAACACACCAGGGTGCTGGGGGTCTGTGTGTGGCCTGCATAGTCAAGAGTCACCTGGGTAGAGCATGGGTAGAGCCACACCTGGGAGCGAACATGTATTAACCCTTTAAGGGTCGCAAAGTGATATGATGTTCTATGCCCTTTGTTGCCATGATCCATAAATGTATGGACCGTATACTCGCCAGCGTTGCATTCGTTGCCCTGCAGGCTCGGCATGATGCATGAATGCATTAAAGCACAGTGCAACCCGTAAAGAGCCAAGGGGAAGGAGAGATGCCACTTTGGAAACTCTTTCACACGGTGTTGATTAGATTGACTCACAGTTGACCTGGCGAGGATTAGGATTGAAAGGGGAGGGGGAGGGGAAATAATGGGTGGGGGGAAACACTTGAGGGAGCCATATACAAGCGTCAGCATCCGGCGATGTGCTGGGTTGGGGAGGAGGAAGGGTATACAGAATAGGTTTACATATCTCTAATGTCGGAAACTATTCTGAGGGCAATATACTGATGAACGCCTTTGGGGATTGCTCGTTGGAGATCTGTGAAGAGGTAAAACAACTATCCTTGGATGGCTTGATCTGAAGGTGACAACCTTTCTGTTATTGAGGGAATAAGACATCATGTGGTCACAACGGTTTGTAAACAGTGTAGACCTACATATGTATTTTTGACAGTTTTTCTTTTTAGTTGGTGGTCTGACTTGTTTATGTTTGACACGTCCTGAGGACATGTCCCACCCCTGACAACCTCCAGATCACTAATCCCCTGAGACTGCACCTTCCCCCTCTCACCCCTACCCCCCTTCCCTTCATACTATACTTCACATGAATCAACAACTCTTTACAATAACCCACCTACCCACCGCCCCTCATAACTCCCCCAAAACGACTATGCCCCCAACCCCAACCACGAACAGCTCCCAAGGGTGATGCACCCATTACATGAAAAAATTAAAAATAAATAAAAATGGGGCACCTTCACCCCCTCCCCCACTTCCCTTTGACATGCTTATGTTAGTATACACCGTGTCAAGCATGCCACCTCTGTATTCACCCCCAACCCAGTATGCTGTATCACAACCGTAAATCGCTTACGTTTCCAAGGTGCGAACCTGTGTACTATTCCCCATGTAAACTCCACCATGAGCTGGGGATCTACCCTTGTGCATGTATCCTCGAGTTGGGATCTCAGCGCCAAATCGGATAAAAATGTTTCTCCGGACAATAAGACCTATGGGTTGGGCTAAGTAAATCCTGAGAGGCAAATATCGGTTTTTAGTAGCGTTTAAGCAGAGCCTGGATCGGGTTTCTCCTGTGAGGTGTTGGGATAGCGTTGCCACACACTGCATCAGCTTGATGGCATCCAAAGCTAGACTTTGATGCAGTGTATTCTCAGTATAGCATATGACGACCGTGTTATCTTACCATCTCTTACACCAGACTGTTATATAACCTACACTGGGCCCCTGTACGTCTCCTCTTATTAGTCTCCTGGTAACCACAGGCGCTCTGGGGTCAGGTTCCATCGTCCTGCCTCAGGACAGTTCCTGAGCTGTCATGGGCTATACTGTTCTGTGCAGTTTGTCCGATGGTGATGGACATTGATAAAAACAAATTCAAAGTGAATTCCTATTAAAGTGTGAAGCCCCTGTTCTGCTGAATTTCACGTGCACAATGTGCACTTAGTTCACAGTAACAGCAGAAACCGAACAAACATAAATCGAGGGCGGCAGTGTTGGACTGAAGGTACACTGTGAGGGACATGAGTAGTATAAGTGATGCCATCTCGTCGACTCAGAAGTGTAGGAGCAAGGCTGTAAATATTTACTTACAAAGTGTCCCCCTTCCTAGCCGTCCAAGATAAATCGCTGCCAACCAGCCTAGCACAGACAGACAGACAGACAAGTAGTCCCTAATCATAGAACTGTCTTTACAGTGACTGACAATCAAGGTTATATCATTCACTGCACTTGGATGAACTGTAACGCCCAGACAATTAGGCAATTAATGATCTTAAATAATATGAGAGATCAATTTGTCTGAGGAGATGCCATAGAATATAGGTATTACTTGTGATTTCCATAATAGTTACTGATTGAATGTGAATCTTCCATGTTGAACTAAAAAGCACTACTCCTGGTTCTTATAACAGCCTTAGTCTATGTAAACGGCTGATTACAGTGGAAAGTCCACACAACAAAAAGCCTACATACCATAGTATTATAGACGAGTATGTTGTGTAGGATTATTTTCAAAAATACAGGTATGTATATACAAAAGGTCCCTGGTACGAGGACACTCTCCTGACATTCCAGACAGCTCCTGTGTTTGGACACAGCCTATATTGGTGCTCTGTGTTTGGTGAGTGGAGACTAAACGGTGAGGATGCTTTACCAGCAGGAGTGACAACCTGAGGAGGCCCCCACAGGTGAGGGGAGGCAGGGCAGTGTTCAGACGCACTATGGGTGGATAGCTATCTCAGCATGTTACTGACAGTATGCCCACGGGTGTGGGTGTGGATGTACATGGCTATGGGCAAGTAGACAGAAAGGGGTGGCAATGGAGGGTTTTTATTTTGGACATGCCCTTATTAACACGTCCATTAAAGGATGGTATTCCGCGGGGAATTAGCAGGAAATTGTCCAATTAAATACTTAATTGGATGTGTACTTATTTATATTACCTGGGCCATCAGGAACTAAATAGGAAGAGTACATAAGGTAGTTACAGCGGGTTTAGTCAAAAAGAAAATAAACGTCGTTGTTAGGACACTTCACAGTTACAATTTCCTGAATGAAAAACATTACATTGATAGATATTGGCATATTTTGTATCAAATTAAAGCTTATCGTATCGGTAATGCAACGATCTAGAGATAACTTACCCTTTCACAACTTCTGCATACTCTTATCTACTAAAATGAGAATTCTTTTTGAAAAAAGTCCATATTTCCCTGTACATTTAAGCCCCCCAGTAAAAGATAATGGGGCATAAATCAGATTAGTGGTATACTATTATTTAAAACTCCCCTATATGTTAGTGACTCAGGAGGATACACAAAAGAAGTACACGAGCACCCAGTCATCCAGATAATACAAGCCATCCAGCTAACATCAGGTAACACCCACAAACAATTGACTGCATGACTGCATTGCATGACTGCATCAAGGTCGCTTACAATTGCATCCTCTTTTGATTCAGACTGCAGCGTCCAATCCCAAACCCCATTAAGAATGTTTCATTAGCGATTTGTCTGATGTAATCCACTTATTTCCAGAAGGGTCCTTTTTGAATTTTATTTTTAGACGCACGTTCCTCACCCACCACCTATTTTCCGTGCGCATTCAACCATGGGCCTTTTTTGGGCGATCCCAATCACTTCAGGGGAGATTCGTTTGGTCAGAGGCAATTGGGGTGGGCATGGCCAAACAAGGACAATGGCGTACTGTTTGTCTCCAAGAGCCCGTACTAAAGTTTTCAACAAACGAATGCTATCCGTACACTCTATGCATATTATCACGGTCCCCTCAGAGGCCTGCTGAAATTGTTTGTGTCTGTTGGGAATCCGTGTGTAACTGGTGATTTTAGTCGATGGGTGGATCAGGGGGCTGGGCTGGATGGGCCGTTGCATAAAGGCCAAGCATTTAAGGGGTATGTGGCCTATTGTAAATTGTGGGTGATGGTGACTATAGGGGGCGGGGAGAGGAATGGGACTGCCCGCAAGGCAGTGATGATTACCCAGGGTAGGTCTATACTATATACCTGTCTGGCCTATATTCAGGTAAAGAGGACGTCTCATTTTCCCTCCACCACAGGTGTTGGACAGGTCCTGGCGACAGCCGGACGGACCCTGAGACATATCACTATTATGCACAGGAGGTGTATGTGTCTTAATATTGTATAAAATCTGTCTAAATAACAACAATACCACATAATATATAGACACCGATAGGATCAAGTATACCACAATCAATATCTCACATGAAATGCCTATATGGGAACTTGGACAATTTATTTGAAGGTATTGGAAATACGAGCCATTGTTTATAGGACTATCGATACTGAAGTCAATAGACTTCCACCTGCCATGAAATACACCTCTGTAAGGAGTCAGCATGAGTGATACTTTATCCTGCATCTTTGATATCATTTGTATTTCAATACGTTGTGGTATGGTAAAGGGTGGTGGGATACGTGTTTTGCACTTAATGTTTTAAAGTGGCACACTGAAAGATGGCGCGACTGACAGATATTGTTTTATCACCCATGGCTAAAGAAATATCCCCGTCCTCAAACTAAAAGCTTTCAGCGGAACTAATATATTAACGTTTGCAACATTTCCCCAAAGGAGAGAGCTCTCCATGTAGTTCTCATTGAATTAACATTCCATTAGTTTTACTTTCCACTTAGTCGCAACGTAATGAGTGTATGCCCTCAATTATCAACACCCGATGGAAACCCGATGGAAAAGAGAAAGGAAAATTACCAACTGAGCTATGGGGCCTGGATTCATAAAGGGCAATGGTGGAGAGGGGGGTGTGATGAGAGAGGAGATGAAGTGGGACAGGTGTGTGCATAGAAACGAGCAGCTCTGAGCTGCTCCTCCAATGGTATGCTGATTACTGTGTTTGGGAAGCAGGTCGCCGTCTGAACTATGTGACACGCCATATGCCGCCACTTCTTGGCTGCCCCACACAGGCACCAGCCTAATCCGTCTCCAACCTCTGGGACTGCACGAGTCTGGGAAGTCACCCTGCCCAAAGTTCACAACTATAGGCCGCCAGAGGGCGCCACCACCGGAGTATATAGACGAGCAGCTCGCGCAATGCCTGCTGGGAAATGAGCAGCTCAACGCACCTGCCGAACGACGGGGTTGTTTTGTGATGGCTGTTAAGGTGGAAAGGCGTAGTGCCATTTCAATTTGGTTGCCATGGAAGGCTTGAAAATTAGTATTGATTTATGGATTCCAGTTGGCCCGTTTCCTAAGTAGACAAGTATAAATTATGTTTTTAGTCTCTGGTTTCACTATCAAGCACAGACTCACAGCTGTGGTGAGCCTTAAAGCTAGGTTGTAACTGAGTGAGTTTTCATTTCTGAATGCATAGATATTTATTATCCTCTGTACCAACACTAGTTTGGGTATGTATAATTCCGGAGGGGGCACTCTAACGTAATGGTATAATGGGTGGGCACGTACAACATAGAATCGACACCAAAATAGAATCAACTACCCAGGCCCAGAACCCCTACTTGAAAGCTTTAGTTTAATTGAACTGCACAAACCAGTCACAAAAGGGACAACTTAAGATATTTAAATCCCCGTAAGTCAAGCGCAGAGGAGTGTCATCTATCATTGAGACAGGTGTGTCGATGGTGTGGCCCAGAGGTGGGCGTAAATAGGTGCACCAGCGGGCACCAGAGGTGACCACCGGCCCTGCCCACTTACACAACTGTAAATACCCATGGTCACCTGAGACGGACAGTGCGCATGCCCTCAGGACACACTTCCGCCAGCACACGAAGGGTGTGTTCTACTTCATCCTGGTGGACGATAATAGAAGTAAGTGACAGATAGTCTAGATGGACTAGAGCCCAAGGACGACCAAGGCCCTTTGGAAGGACACTCCACCTGCCTGGTCCTGGTAGCTGTGGCCAGACGGCTGTCCAGGCCTCAAGTGACCACTGGTCAGTGATAAGATCAACGGTAGATAACCTTTCGACCTCTACCACCGTGCTGTACCGTCCCCTGGGGGTTTTGTTTGTCCGATGGGTTCGGCAGGACCGTGCCGAGTCCACCATTTTGTCAGGGCTGGGTTGTGACCTGGTGTGGGTGACCATATAAGGCGATACCAGTGCCACTATCTCCTTCCCATCATATTTATTTGGATTTTCCATGTCTATTCCCCGGGGTGGGTACTGGCTCTTTGATGGTAGGTACCAAAACATAAACTACAGCCCACACATTCCATGATGTGACAGCCCTCTTATTCTCCCTTGACCAATTAACAGCCCCCCCATTTTTCTTAGATGTCATCTGACAGCTTCTTGCTAGGCCAGCATATTGCTATATTAACATTTTGGAAAGCTAATTACAGTTTTCTGGGCATGAAATATGAGTACACTTGACTAAAGCAACAGCCTTGTCACCATACATCTTCCAACAGCCCCCTGTTTTAGAGCCGTTTGGTTAGTGACAGCCCCCTTTTCCTTATCTTACGGACGTTCACCGCCACAGCTCCCGGGGCCCGTTTTGCAGTGGGTACCCAAACTGAGGTTGAGTGCCCCCCCCGGGGTCTATTCCCAACTCTGAAATTCGAACGTTCCTCTTTGGTGTCAGAAAATACCACCACCAGAACAATAAATCCAACATCCATACTACAGAACGATGAGAATGAGAACCACTCTCCTTAGTGCAGTAAGTATGTCATAGGTTGCAGCTAGATTATCTGAATGGACTCTCATAGAAAAGATGATGAGCCTATTTTGAAACATAGGATCATCTTTTTGACAATAGGCCTACCACTTTCAAACATAATCATTATTTGGGATTTTGTGTAACTCCAGATGCTGGAATGGCCCAGGGCTTAAGAGGTTAGCGCGAAATATCAAACTGATGAAAGTGGATGAAAGTCCCTGCTCCAGCTCTCGTTAAAATGATACCATGCTATGTATAGATTCCACCATTGTTCATTTCCTGACTGCTGTACTGAAAACCATGTTTTCATGCCCAATGCCTTGCCACCACTACAGCCCGACCAGGTATAAATTCTGAATAGCGCAGTAAACCTTGTTCGATGGGAAACGCGTCACGCGCGCGGCATATTAGTTGTACGGACACACGGCGATAAACATGAAATGCCTCTCCATGTCTATGACCATGTCACATGTTAGGCCAATCATGATCACATAGAGTTACATGCTAGCTGCGATATAATCACGCAAGCACCGGAACCTCATCCCCGCGTCCATATTCCGTGTGACTGCGCATGTGCGAGCGCATGCCCGGTGAATTCCACATGGGAGGGCCTGTCAGAAGGATAACAGGCATGGTCCATAATCGATCTACTCATCCATGGGTAGGTCCCTAAAACCCATCTAAAAGCCCCCAATAATACCGTATCTGCTGTCTGCTTATGGACGTTTACATGGCTGATTGTCATTAGGGTGTCCTTAAATACCTGGGGGACCGGGAGCAACTTCACGTCATGCAGCCCTCCTTTAATATAAAGGGCCATTTCATCACCACCACACAAATCTATGTCTATTACACTAAAAGGCGGATGACTCCGTTTAACTGATAGATATATAGTCATGGTAAAAATATCAAAAGTATCATTATCTCTCGTCATCTCAGATATCAGTTTAAAAGCCGAAATCGGAAGTTTGAACACAGTAAACTTGATATCATCGGCTGAGCTCTCACTCATGCCCCTATGATAACGATGCTCTAGTTCAGTAGGCCTGCTGCAAAAGTCTTAGGCTAAGCCGAAAGAACCTGAGCACAATAGCTGTATGCGTACTCCTCTGCAGGCCACAGGAGATGGTAAGGGCCGATACGGAACTGAAACTGCTGGCCGGTGGGAGATATGACCCATTAATTACAGCGCCCATTTACGGCTGGCATTGTCTGTTGTCGGCGTATTGATCGTCCTATAAATACGGGCCTTCTTCTGTCAGACTTCACGCCAGAATCGATCTGTGTTGAAGATGGGACGCCTTCCAGCTTTTTACTTCTTTTCCTTCCTCCCTCCTTCCACGGAGAGGGGTACAGTATAGAGACGCTGGGTGGACGCTCATGTCCCCCAGGCGCCTCACCCATCTTGCAGTGTACAATACCCTATGGTGAGTGGCCTCTCCCAATTGTCCCATCCACCTTCATTACTGTACTTGCTCATCAGCTGAGAGTATATACCTCCCGGTGGTAGCAGATATAACTGGATGGTCGGCTCTCAAGATGTCTGCCCATTGGAGTGATGGATGAAAAAACAATTCCCCATATAGCTTAGATATGCTTAAAAGTTGCCTTTTATTGACCTTATTCCAAATGGAATTTTGTTAGTGAACCGGGTGGATTCACACCTACATGACTATGCAAAAACTGTTTTTATATTTTCAATAACCGCAAAGGACATTTCCCTAAATGAATATAAACGTAGGAGAATGACCAAGGATAGCTTCCCAGAACATTCTCGCCACTGATCAGCTATACCATGCAGTATTGACCCAGGGGAATGCTAGGTTAGTTGGCCCAGATGAAACAATGAAAAAGAAAACAGGGAGCTCCCACATTGCTACACTCTATATGCATATCTCCTGCTCTTGGCCTTGCTGGCGTATTTTATTTTTTTAGGAGTCGCTTCTGCTCGCACTGCCATGGCATATACTACTCAGTATCCACCACTAGACGCGGGGCCCTGGTTCTACAGCCCATCTGCAGGGGAGGGCATTCCAGGCACGACATGGGGCAGGATCACATTTACTGGGCAGTGGCCTTACCACTCGTCCCGCTCATCTCACACTGCTGGCCAGCCTTCTTTGACACTCAGCACTCCTATATAACCCCGCCCACTGCCATCTCTATTCGGCATCTCTATACACACCCGGTCCGCCCTCCAATATCACTTGGACCCAATGCCTCCCCTTAACGTATCATTCCTCCATATGCTGCAGTGCATGCAACGAGTACATGGCCATGGTCACTTCATACAACACATTAACATGCAGGGCTATGGATCCCGTCCACCTCTTTTGCACTGTATACTGATTATCCCCAACCCCCCTAATCTACTCTCATATTTATGGACTTTAGTAACTTATAAACATACTGTGGCGTTTCCAACGTTTTTGGTAATTTTCTTTAACATCTCATCCGCTGATATTCAGCTCAAAACTACCTTCTCAAAGTAGCCAATAAGTTGGAACCATCTCCGCATTCCTCATTCCATACATAAGCCAACAGCTCCCCTTCGCCCTAACCTTACCATGGCCAAATGCCAGGGTAGCCAGGGGGTGATTGTATGGGCGATTGGCCGTCCCAGTCGGGGCATGGTCCGCATCAAATTCCACTCATCCACATCCCCTCTGCCTCTCATCAGCCGCCATTGAACAATATCCAAATGACGTCACGCAAAGGGATAGCCCTCTCCCAGAAGCCCCTTGATTTCCCAATTGGTGGAGCTGGGCCGTGACGAGCAGCTCATGCTGGCTTGAGTAGCTCGGAATTTGCTCAGGGAGAGGGCAAAAAGGGTTATAACTACAGAGCTGGAAGTTGGAGGTTGTTGCAGCCAACTGCGTCAGGCGTTGTTAGGCTCAATAGTGTAGAGTAAAATAGAGATGATTGGGCGATTGGTAGTTTGATACTATAGACAGGTTATGGGGCTGTCTGAGTGGTGTTTTTTTTTGTCTCAATGACAAAATGATGGGGACGTGTTTCTGTGGTAGTCATATGATACTTATAATGATAAGGCCAGACATTGAGGAGCCAGACATTATAGTATCCGCTCACGATTGTGTCACGAAGATAGTATTGCCAGTGATCGTTTTATTTGGGAATGGAGCGTCTGGGTCATCATATTGTTGTCTTATTATACCCATACATGTATATGCCTAATTTGGTGCTCTCCTCATTTCCTCATGGCGGCCGAGGCCGCAACGACTCACTATGAGAGTAGAGCATGCTATTCCATGTTACCCTACAGTTATCGCTAAACTAATATAATCTAAACCATTTCCAATCATGGCATCGTTGCCCAATACTAATACCAATTCTGCAAAAGTTCAATATGGTTCTAGACATTGGCTAGAGGACGCCATCTCTCCACGTGTATTGTAATATGGATTTGCCTGTAAAAAATAACTTTCTTGGTGACACAAACTTCAAAATGAGAGTGTTCTCCTCTAGACAGCTCTCCTTACTGGTTCTTAATGTCACCATGACAGGCCTCCTCCAGTCCACACACACACACCCGCCACCCACCCAAGCCCAGCCAACTATAGCTGTCCCAGCAGCAGTCAGACGAGACGTGCCTCAGATGTCCAAACAGGAGTTTTCTCACGGGTCTTGGTGACAATCGGCGAGAATTGGATCATTAGTGTGTTTGTGGTGGTGACTGATAACTGCTGGTCTGGATCCTCATTACGTGGACACCACTCCTCCAGGGCCGAATGGACGCCACCCTGGTCTGTAACTACAGGAGGCAGACCTCCTGATGATTGGTGGACATGCACCATCCACCATGGTGTAAGGGATGGGAATGTTTGTCTGGGGGTATGTTTCCCACCAATTCCTCCACACAGTCCATGGCATGTTAACATCATGCATTTCTAACCACAAGCCAATGATCTAGAACACATGGAAATTGTCTGCTTCTAATAATGGTATTGCATATAGTCACACATATATAACATACCCTCTGCATGAAGCGTTAACTGGTAAACCCAAATTGAGATCCAGGTAGGTTCTATAAATGTGCTGTCTGAAATATATAGCGTTCATGCCAGGATCATAATATGGGTACTGGTGATTCTAGTGCATAATCTTCTGCACAAAACATGTAATTTACACGTAATATGTAAAACATGTAATCTTCATGTAACATGTAATTCACCTCTGATGGTGATCAAGGATTGCAACTTTAGATGCAGCCTATATTGTTTGGGAATGTTCTTTATATGTACATGTGTAACCTTATGGCCTTAATGCCCTGGAGTGACTGATGAGCAGCAGCCATGTGGACCCCGTGAACGTATCCCATCTGGGGAGATGTGTGCTTTTATTGCGGCGCTGGGGAATCATGTCCGGGATAAAACTCCCACCTCCATTGGCAACCAGGGTGTCATAAACTGACCCCAGATGACACGAGCAGCTCCCCGAGCACCTCAAGACCTCCCCGGGGGAGGCCGAGTGATATCGGAAATATGGCCAATATATAGGGCACGTGTACGTGGGTTGGGTTGCCAGGGATGGGGGAATCTCAAGGAGGAGACAGAGGGGGAGAAGGTAGACGAGGAGTGGCAGTCGGGGAGGGAGGATGATTGCCACCGGGATGGATTCCCCCAAGTTGTGTTTGGGCAGGCAATATTTGTGAATCGATATTACCAGTTTCTGGGTTTGTTTGATGAGGGATTCTCTACCCTACATTCAGCATGAAGGGAGACATGTATGGACTGGCGAAGGGCCTCCTCCTATATACCTTCAAGCAAGGCATGCCACCACTGGCTTTCAAGCCACAAGAGGAGTACCAACATAATGCATTTTTCACTCTTGACTGGAATCAGCACAATGCCAGCTGAAAAAGCTGTCAGGGAGTAGGGTATGCGGTTACAGAGCTAAGCAAACCTGGCCATCGATTGGAGAGTGGCCGTTGCATTGTGCCCTGGGAAGCCAGGCTGGAAAAGGGGAAGTCAGGGAGCTATGAATGATGAAAGGGGCGAGGTTGGATGTTTGTTCGTGTATGTACCCTGGAAACAAATTCCCGTGAATTCCCCCTGAATAACACGGGTTGAACTGGGGTCAGTCCCGGGAATAACCCGGGTTCTATTCCCGTGATATCACGGGATTCTGTGAGCAAAATTTCCCGTTATATCACGGGATTCTGTTAAAGAGGGGTGCATGGGTTCGAATCCCATGCTAGTAGACCTGAATGGTTTTAGTGAACCTGTCTAGTGTGATTTATCTAAATATTCTTACAAAAACATCCACATACATTCCTTTTGACCACTAACCAACATATGCTTGTCCTGCTCGGGAACTGAACCTGCTACCCTTAGACCCATAGTGCCGTGCTCTAGCGACTGACCTACTGAGACATGTATTGGGAGAGGTACATGATCTGCGACCAGTGGTGACTGTACTATAATATATTATGTATACATAGAATTGTTGTTGACAAAGAGAGAAGCAGGATAGACATGAGGGACCTTTAGCAAACCTAATGTAGCCAATTAAACATAGACATATCCTATACTTTTAACACTGCTACGTCTGCATATAGCTTAGATGTACACGAATGTAGATTTCCCATTATTTCTTTCATGCAAAAAAAAAGATCACTAGGGATTTGAACTATCCACCTTCAGATCTACAGTGCCAGGCTCTACAGACTGAGCTAACCGGGCTTGCTGAATGGTTGATGCTTAGGGTGATAGAGTTTCATTCTGCACCCTCTCTCTGTGATACAAATAGGGACCTTTAGCAAACCTGATGTAGCTCCTTAAACGCTGATGTAGCAATGGCAAAATTGTTGGCTACATCTGGATCTAATAAACTACCTTAGCTTTGCTAAAGGTCCCTATTTTTCCCATCATAGCTCATTAGGGATTCGATCTCTCCACCTTCAGATCTAAAGTGCTAGACTCTACAGACTGAGCTAACCGGGCTTGCTGAATGGTTGAGGCATGGAAAGGTAATAGGGTCCTGTGGCAATGTCGACGCAGCCCATCTAGAGATGATGTAGCCTATGCCTGTAACATTGCTATGTTTGCATTAAATGAGATATGTCAGGTTACTAAAGGTCTCTAATGTTTCATTCTGGACCCTCTCTCTCTCTGATACAAAACAACTGTATGAAGGAACCATTTAACATGGGGCATTTTGCACGTTTAACACATACACACACTTGTATTCTCCCATTAATTGCGGTGTTAAAGTGATACTTGCAATCCCTCAGGAGATTCATTGACTTGGCTTTTGATTTCTAATTCTAATTAGTAATAGAAACTAAGCTTTCCAACTACAAATACATTGTCCCCTGCACTAGCATGTGGACCATTGAAACAGGGAGAGGGTGCAGATTAAACACTACCATTCCATGCATCTACCATTCAGCAAGCCCGGTTAGCTCAGTCGGTAGAGCCTAGCACTGTAGATCTGAAGGTTGAGAGGTCGAATCCCTAGTGATCTTTTATTTTTGTATCAGTCATTTAGAAAACATTTCTTTCACACCAACATGTAGAAGATACATTTTTAATGTTTTTTATCATCAACTCATGCTTCAATAAGGTAGAAATACACCTTTGCTATGGTGTGCACAATTCTACCCCATTGGTTCAATAAGTGAACTGACAGGGGTTCGAACCCACATCCTGCTGATTTGCTGGGGTAAATCCCGTGATTTTACAAGATTCTACATGTAAAATCACGTCTTTTAATCCCGTGATATCACGTGAAATTTTGCTCACAGAATCCCCAAAAATTCCCGGGAATATCCCGTGACTTGTTACCAGGGTAGGGTTGTAATGTGTAAGCTCACAGAGGGTTCACAGAGGTATAGAAGCCTTGTGCCGACACAATAACTCACAGAGCAGGTGAGAGAACATGATCATAATAGGTACCCTGCACCTTCTCACACCCTCCCTAACCACCCCCAGCACCTACACACCTCCCCTCCCCACTCTCACCTGTCCCACTCACACCCACCCACCCCTACACTCCTCTATAGGCTGTTTGCCCAGTGTATACATCGCCGAACGTCCTCTCTAGGGTTTCCAACCACTCTGCTCTCTTGCTACTCTATACAACATGCCCTGGGGCAGGTCCCAGCCGGAAGACACTAAGCAGGGCCGCTTCCGAGCAGCTCCGAGCCCCTCCTGTGTGAGTAGGTATCGGTGGGATCCTTTTACCTTCACGGCGCCACATCCCCTGAGGCCATGTGCTCTATGGTGGCCCTCTTATTGTTGTAACTTACAATGTCGGGCTACCCATGCGGCCCTAATGCTCGTGTCCTGTAGGGGCAGAGGTGAGGGGTGGAGGTACTGGAGGTGGTGGGTGTGGGCTGGAGTCAAGAGGCATAGGAGGAACACCGTTTCCACCACAGTGGCCATTTTATTCTTAACCCAGAACCCCCATATTTGGATATTTCTAAAAGAAATGTATGTTTTGGTAAATGCCGACTGGGAAAGACGTCATGTTTTTGCTGCAGGGCCTGGCTGATTTCTTTTACCTGGGTTTCACAGATATTTTGCAGGTGTGCTGACTAATTTTTAGATATCCGGACGGATCTTCAGATTTCACAGAGCCGAGCTTCACAGTCTGATGCGCTGTCCTTCCGACTGTCACAAAGGTCACGTTCTAGACGTCCGACATGTCACTAGGGTGATAAGTAACTCTAGCAGACCTAGGTATAGAACTAGAAGTAAAGCCGTGTTGGGTTAAATGCCATGACCTTCAATCGGAAAGTTTCTTAGCAATGATAAGTATACCCTGCATGTGGGACTACATCTAGTTGAAAAGCGATGTACTTCTTGCAGAAAGAGTGGGTGGTCCATATGGACAAAATAAGCCCACCGTATAAACCGGTTGTATCAATATTGTCCTTCTCCAGGATCCTTCCACCCATTAATTATATTTCACTTTTCTATTTCAGAAAAATTTAATATAGATTATGATACAGATAAACACATAACTAATATTACCCTAGGTCTATTGCTCTATTGAATTGCCCGGTAGTTCAGTTGAAATGGCATGTTCCACAAGTCCACTGTTTTTACATATCGACCAAAAGATCCAAGGCACAATTGGAAATAGCAAATCAGTCTTGAATGGGTGGTTCTGCTTTCTGAGATTAAAAACATGGAGGGAGGCCAGGCTCTCTAAACGAAGGGGAAATCACACGAAACGGACGTCTCTATGTGATATATTACTGTAATGCATGCCTGAGGTCACAAAAACATGAAAAAGGGAGGGGGACGTGTGTAGTGTAGGAGAGAAACACGCATATGCTGTGAGTTTAAATGGGAACAGGCCCAGAGGGGGTCCAGACTCCCAGTAATGGATTCCCTCTGTGCAGGGCAAACCCTCCACCAAGTTTAACGCCCACCATTGGACGTAACTCAGTCCAGTGACAAATTGTGACGAAGACGTCGTGAGACGTCACGTCAATAGGTGGTATGTATACGTCCCTTAGACACGTTCGGCCATAGTGACTTACCACTATTCCATTATACGTTATTATGTATTTCTTAGGCGAATGCCTTTTGGTCTTGTGAGTACGCCTATATATAATCTCAGCCTGTGTGTGCGCTACAGCAATATCCAAAAATTGGACATTTGGATCCTTCTAAGACAAAAAACACTATTGCATCCCACGCATCAACAGTCCCTACCCCCTGCCCATCAGCCCCCCCCCCCCTGTGTATTGCCACCCAGGTCTGTACTCTGCTGATGACCTGCGTGCATCATGCAGTAAGGGGCATCAGCTGACCACTATCAGGTAACGTCAACATGGATTATTGCCCTGTACAGGGTGGGGGTGGGGTGGGGGGTAAGGGGTGACCAGCGGTCAGTCTGTGCCATGCCCCAACCCCATTATACTACATGTCCTGGGTGAGACTGACCCTCAGAGGTCACCAGGGGTCACCAGGACAGGTCATAAGTTACCCTCATTACAGTTAATGCTACTCTGAGTGGCTATTCCGAATGTGTTCTACCATTTCTTTCTTTCTTTAGTGTGAACGATATTGAATGATCACACAGAGAAAAGAAGTAGAAACACTGTGACTCCCGACTTGATCACTGAGGTAACTCTTCCCAGGACTCTGAAGTGACTCCCAAACATTAGCAGGACTCTATAATAACCCTATAATGACTCCTATTCTAAGACTCCATAATGATTGGGAGTCACTTTACCCTTGTGGGAGAGTTACCTCAGTGATCGGAACTGGACTCCCATTTGAGAGTTACAGTGATTCTACTTCTTCTCTCTGTGCACAATGGGAACTTATCTGAAATAACAGTTTAATTCTCATTGCAACAAGAAAATAAAAAGTGACTTTGTAATTTCACTTGAATGTTATATCAAAGAGGGTCATACATTTTGCCAATATGGACTCATAAAACTCCAAATAGCCAATACCCATGTCTAGATGACACCTTGACACGTAGACTGCACTGATGTTGCACTATCCAGCATCCATGTACATCTGAACATGCTTTTTTGCTGTAAACTTCAAAGGCGGCCATAATTACAACCACCTGATGGTGTCCTGGTCACCTCCAGTAGGCCGACCTCTCACCCCTCCTCATGTCACCTGATTTGTGGCACGTCGTGACACCTCGTGACACGTCGTGACACGGTGGACACTCTGGGTCGTGTCTTCCCTTATACACAATAGAGGGCGCCGTCGGCGGTGCCTAGGGACGCCGCCTTTCCCGGTTGTCATGGCAACAGGCGTCAGGCAGGTAGGTTGACGCCAGTGGCGGCATGCTTCATCCCCCGGGAAGACGCCAGGTGTGATGGGGGGCTTGCCACTAACCAGGTATAGACATGAAGAACACCACTCCCCCCTCATCTCCAAACACCCTGAGGGGAATGACCTATCTGTTATCTCCGCTACTGGGCCAATGCCCCATGTACCATGTTCAAAAGGCCCTGAGGACGACTTCTGTGAATTTCTGTCTTTACCAATGATTTATGATTTGTTGGCATGTCCCACGTTTTGCATGCCCCACATTAGGTACGGTATCTGTAATTATCTGCATCTCGCGCCATACCTATGGGCATCTAGGCATGTCTGAAAGCATCTGGTACCAGGTTGGCCCCCAGGTGATAATATTAAATTTACCTTACTCACAATGCCAGGAAATGTACATATATTATAGTGCCTATATGTATCCCCAATTGATGTTTATATGGCATGATCACATGTAGTTCAATTAGGACATTAAATTTTAACTAAGTCTTTGGTGCAAGTCTTATTCCATCTGTCATAACATCACAGTGGACACAGCAATATTATCATTATCCGTTGGTTCAATTTCTCATCTTTAAAAGCTTGGTTGAAAAGGACTTGCAATTAAAGGCTACACTCGTGACTGTGCAGTAGTCTTCTCATTCCTTGGGGATGCATATAAAGTGCTGCAAGTAGGAACCAAGACGAGCTAATTGGCCAATTCAAATACAACGGTATAAAGTGTGATGGTGCCTCAGGCCATCTCATGCCTTCTGCTGTTGTTTTTTTATTCCACGATGCCATTCCAACGTCCACAAGAGTATAAGTGAACCCGTTGTGGTTTACTGAGCTGACTTAATGCAGTTTTTACAGTCAACTAACCCTGATTCAGTGGCGTGCGTTCTTCATCCATTGTTGGTGGCCATTACAGAAGGTGCCAACGCAGACAAGCACCCGCCAGGCAGACATTGAGAGTCGTAGGATAAACTTCACGACAGCTTGTTTAGTGTAGGCGAGGTGAGAGAGTTGGATGTGACATTTATAGCCAAACTCTGGACCTACAAGACATGGGACACATGGTGTCACAAAGACATGTGACCTCTGAGTTGGTGCACTCAGGGACATGGGTTAATACCCGTTAGTATTGGGGAACTGGTAGAGACTACATGTACCAACATGACACATACAATCATGTACAACAGGCCATTTATATATGTACATGTATACGAATCCTGATTCACGAGGATGCATCAATGCATGGAAGCAGAGTAGCGTAGTGATATACAGGGTCTTTGATGTAGGGAACATATGTGAAATTTATTTCATGGTCTGCCAAATGAAACAGTTCCTAGATTCCCCAGGTTGAGAGTTGAGTGAGTTCATGGGCAGTGTGCTGATCAAGGCAGTGGGATAGCATTGAGCCCTATGGGAACTCTGTGTCCAGGTGCCGGTCCAGGTGCCGTGGCACATTGGTAGACATGTACATGGTGTTTTAAATTACCCCCCGTGTTCACTAAATAACTGTCTACCTGAATTACCCAGCCTTGCCCACCACCCCCGCCCCCGGCGCCACAGGTGCTGCCATCAATACCCACCAGGGGGCCCCCTAGGTCCTGCTGGTGTCCGGCTGGGGCACGGCTATATGCTATACGCTGTATGCTTTCTGATAACACGCATTCCAGGGTCAAGTTCCTCTCTAGTCCCAATCCACCCCCAAATGTGATAACCCCAACAGCCATGTGGCCATAGGGTTGATTATAAAACAACTGTTTATACATCGTGTTACCCTATACCTATGAGTCAGTCCCATGAGTGATAACAGGATACTTTGCGGCTCATGTCCCGATAGGTTATTGGATTTGTGAGCTGCTCGGGGAGCTGCTCTATCATGCACTGGTCTGGTGGTATGTGAAACTGGGCCGTGGGGTTCATTTGATCTGACTCACCTCCCCTATAGCCCGCAATCTGACCTCCTTCTGCTGACCATAACCAGATCGGGTATAAAGAGTAGCTCAAGGAGCAGCTATCGCCAGGGGGACAACGCCGACTGACCATAACCAGATAGAGCAGTTTGAGGGAGCTGCTATCAGTGCGAGACAAGGATGTCTCCATAGCAATCAGTGTTATCAGCCATCGTGGCCGGAGCTGTTCTGGAGACGGCGCCCTGTGGTCGGGCGATCAAAGTCAGCTCAATGCGCCATGACCGAGGAGCAGCTCTGAGGTTTATGGAGCTGCTCCCGAGCAGTTCAGCCACTTTTACGGCCGCTGCTACAGTGGATGAGTCACCGAGATAACAGCATGCTGCCAGCCCCAGAGGTCGGCCCTTGGAAAGCCTTGTTTTAGTGGGTGCCCGGCCTATGGAGGACAATGACCCATAACCCTGAGGTCTGGTGGTGTCCACCCATTGTGCTCACTGCCCATCTGCACCTAGCAAATGCACATGTGGCCACAACATTAAGAGCATCAATAGCCTTGCTCTGTCAACCGTCGCCCTGTAATAGCTCTAACGATACATAGAAAGGGTGTGGTTTTTAATTGAAAAATGCTTCATGTAGCTATGCACTAAAATACACTAAATTGATATTCCCCCTTCTCTTTATTCAAATATCGATATGATATTATTTCCTGGCTCTTGTGCCTAACATTTCCCCATCTCCCAGAAGATATAGAAGCATAGGCAGAGAGATATTAGATTTATCGCAACAATGGTATGTATTTTTGAGCTGTACCTCTCGAATCATTTAGAGCCCGGAGGCGTGACAATACTATGTATAGTAAATCAGAGGATGTCTCCACAGTGGATTTATACAGTGCCATTGTGCCCCATTGTGCCCCATTGTGCCCCATTGCCGGTGACCTTTGTGTTGTGGCTGCGCTGTGTGCAGAACCCGGCACTGTCATTTTTCACACGGAATCTCACGGCGGGGCACACAAGAAGGGCACACACTGATGGATGGCCGGGCCGACCAAGACGACAGAGAGCGGCGTTAATAACTCATGAGCGGCTCACCCTGGGCTGTATGCCGTGTGTATGATGAGGGGCTGGTCATGGCCTCAGGACAGGTTACCATAGGTTCCCTTTTGGTGAGGGTCTGTGTAGGTAGGGTATGAGGTGAGAGAAGACCAAAGGGGCTGGTAGAGGGAATTAAGGAGGGGTAATGGTGGGTCGTAATAAGTGGCAGATTACGAGGGGTGCCCCCAAACGTTTGAGGGAAATTTACGCTTTTTATGAAGTATTTGACCCAACGGTTTACAGGAAGCAAATATAGTGCCCTTTCGAAATCCTGGGTCCGCCATTAAGACAAAAATATGAACCACTGGCTGCTGGCATATATGCCCTAAGCCTGGAATTGGCATCTACACTATGTGCTTCTTCTCCTATTAAAACTTAAATAACAATAATCACTTATGTCTATGAGAAGCTGGACGGGGAATGGGTATCCGAGAGCGGGTATTACAGCGGCCTACGTGGCAGGCTGGGCAGACAGCAGAATGGATGGAGGACAGACAGGGGACGTCTGAGCTGACGTTGACTGATGGAGGCACAGTGGACAGGCAAGGCATGGCTGATGAACTGGGGCGGGTGTGTTTGTTTACTGGAGGAGGAGGAGGAGGAGGAGGGAGGAGGGGGATGGGTGTTGACCTGCACAGAGCCAATGGAAATGCAAATATTATCCAAGCAGAATCATAAACACAATAAATGCACCTAGCCAGTGTCTAACACATTAGCAAAATTGCATACCAGTATAATTATGTGGGGCAATGTTCCTTGTAATTGATTCTCGCTTTGCAGAGATATTATATCAAACAAGGTGGTCCACTGAAATATTTTGGTGTGGGACAGATATTCTTCGATCACTGTTATCAGGGACGGAGTTGTGATTAGCAAACGTGACTAATTTGTCCAAGGTCTCCCTAATGAAGATGAATTGTCCATTGATAGCATCAACGATTATTACTGCAAAATGTTTTAATCAGCACTGAATGGATGGTTAGACAACTCCCAATCCATCAAGCCTTAACATGAGTCTCTTTAGATTATGCTTCCCGTATTTTGATATCTTTCTTACCGTGATGTCTTTATTTGCAAAGACATTAATAACTTCCTTTCTTTTGCAACATTGTAATTAGTTGTTTTGTATATGCATCTGAATCATCAGGTGATCAGTCTGGGCACAGAATGGCTTCATAAAAAATGGATGCAACGTTATAAGTGTGCATTTGAAGTACAAAATGTACTTTCCTCTCGTGCAGTAAAGAGGTATTGAACATGTACAGATGCAAACTCAAATAAGCCAGTCCATCTAGGTTTGACATGAAGGGATAAAGCGGATTACACCAGGGAGGATTATCAGTTTAGCACTAATCCCACTCATGAGACACTGGATCCCTGTGCCTATGAGCATTGCAGTTCCCTACGTTAATCCATGTAGCTCCCCCAAGTGTTTCCCGTCCCTCCACTGGAGGACATTAAGACCGACTTTGAGATCCTCCAGGCATCTAAGTAGGGAACATGTAGTGGGAGGCCGACTCAGGGATGTGTTTTGATTACCTCCTGGAGGAACAACAGGATTAGGCAAGGATAATTGGGCTCTTTATGTTGGCACCATCCCTGTATATGTGCCCTCAAACCAGGATTCTGCTGTTATATATGGTAAGTACTTTGCTTCTTCAGGCCCACACATATAGAAGACTTCAGACTTTAACAGATGTGTGATTATACATTGCCGTTTTTAATAGTGTGTTTCTTCTCTTCCAGGCTATGCCGGGAAAGAACTGCTATTATTATGTACTATTACCATATTACTGTACCCTCACCATGAAATACTGTTAACAATAGTTTATTATTCCACCTTCTGTCACCAGCATATATACATGTATACATGCAACATGTGTATGCCTGAGCACTATGCAACATGTCCATGAGGGCGTGTTGTTGGCGCAATATCATGTTGGAAGTGATATGCCCTCACATCTACATGTAAAGGATATCTATATATATATATATATATATATATATATATATATATATATATATATATATATATATATATATATGACACCTTTCTGGTATTAACAAAGGCGTTATAAGGGGTTATAAGGGTGCACTCTGGCTGGCCAAAACCTGTATCAAGGTATCAGGGTATGGGAGAAGTCCACGTTGTGTGTATCTGTAGCTTGGGCGGGGTTTGGATATAGATGGTGATGGTGGTGAGGATTAGGCATGCAATTCCTCCATCTGTGTGAGCACCTTCTCATGTAGCCCCGAGCAATCGGCTAGGCCTCTTAGACTGATGGGAAATACGGATTGAGTATAGGCCTAGTGGACCTTGTGACTGAGGCCTGTAAGTCGCAAAAAGCACCAAAAGTACAGGCCTGAGTATAGGCCTATACATCAGGTATTTAGTGCCACTCCACACCTGAGGTCCCTATTACCTGGTAGCAAAATGTCCGTTCTTTCTAAAAGATTACTCCACACTGTCCGTATATCACAAAATGGCCAATTTTGACATATATATGGACGTCGCAGTGTTGTGTTCTGAGTACTAGTGTGTCCTTCCCGCATGTCCTCTTTCTAGCACTATTTGAGTTGTGAGACAGTGATGTGATGTGTTCCCTAGATATTACTGCATATTACCATTGGATTACCTTCCAGGTTCGGTCCGTATGGGCCCTGTGGACCTGCTGACCAGCCTTCGGCTGTGTTGGTTTTAAAACTATATCATCATCATGGATTACCATCCTACAGATCCGTTATAAACCCCCGGTATAAACCATGGCTGGTCACCTGATCTGGGCTACAGTGCAGCACCATTCGGCGGGCAGTGTGGGAACTAAACGGCATACCTATTCTACCATTTGTCACTTACGGCCGGAAGTCAGGGCTGAACTAACCGTCAGCTGGGGGTCTACTCCATTGCCCTGCCCCTCCTCAACGGCACCTCCAACTGCGCCATGGCTAGTAAACTATCATTCACTTTTACCATTGGTCTGGCAGGTAGCGTCCAAACACCCTTGCTCCCCGTTGGGCTGACCCTGTGGGCCTTCGCAGTTTGTCAGAGGGAACTCCTTCCGGTGTCTGGTGTCCAGCATGCATATAGCATTGTTCACAACGCGCACACCCGCACACACCGTTATTCCAGGTTAATTTACCTGAAAGCACAGGTATATACAAAGGCCCTTTGAAGTTTCCTCCTGCATGCCTAGACCTGGTGGCAGTGGTTGTTCTTTCCACATTATTACCCGGCATTATTACCCTGACGGTGCTGACGCCATTGGCGTTACGTCCATCACTCAATATGCATGCTCTTGCACAGATTCAGTATTGCAGGGGTGTTACATAATAGCACAAACGCACTTCAAATTTAGTATAGTAAAATTATAAGCAATGTTCCTTATAAACCAGTACTAAAGATTTAGAGAATAGAGATCCGTAGAAATGGACTCCTGATTTCCTTTTATCAGCCCTCCCCCGGGAGTCCTCCTTATAACACAATTTCCCTGTATTAGCCTAACTGTATATACTAGAAACCTCGTGGGTCTTTTTCTGTGATGTCAACCTTTTCCTGTAAGCCTGCATGTTTATAACCTATACATAAGTCGCCCGGGACACGTCGTCAGCCTCCTGTTCTCCGTGGACATTCCTCCTGCTCCCTCCCCAGCACACCGTGTTCACGGTTGAGTGGCGCTGCCCCCAATACCTGTTTGCCCATGACGTACCGTGACGTCTGCCTGCCGCGCGCCCTCCACACACCTACGTCGTCCTACGTCAACACTCACCATCCTCAATTATTCCCTAATTTTGTCCTCATGGTGACGGGCGCCTTCTACATACTCAGTCTTGAAACATAATGTGTGCCTATAGGTCACAAGACTCAGGGAAGGATGGGGAAGATTTACTTCTCTACTAAAAAGACTGGCAATGGCATGACAGTACGTGTATTAGTTCCTACATATACCAATTAAATCCCCCTACATGTCAACCTATGTAACTATATGTACTGCTATAGCTATCCCTCCTTACGGCCGTACACATCATGTCCATATTATGAAAACAGACATACCTCTGATATATATATAATTAAGCTAATTGATCCTATTTGTAAATGGTACTGTTTTTTCTATATTATAATGAATCACTATGCAGTGTTGTTAGGTTCTATGCCCAAAAAAAACGGTGTCCCCGCAGCCAGTATATATCCATTTCAGTGTTAATGGAAAGTCTATATCGCGTACCCTGCACCGCCCTAAGTTGTGATAAAAATGGTCAATTACAGATGTAACGAAAAACATAAGTTTTAGTTGACGTTAAAGGCTAAACATTTGCTGCCCTTCCAGTAACATTCGGAGCTGGGTGAGGACCGGCACTCTGGGCCTTTATACAGGAGATGGGGTTAGACACTAACACTGGGGTGGGTCTGCTGGGGCTCAGCTTTAAAACGTAATGGGGTGACCTATAACCATCACGGTTTTAAATGTGGGACCAAAAAGCAGGGACCAATTATTAATATCCAAAAGCTTATGATGATGTCATGCTCCCGAGTTAAGATTAATATTCCAACGGCGCAGTCCTACATTTGAGATATCTCTTGCATCAACAAACTATTAGGATATTGTCTTGTGGGACGTAGGCATGCGAGGTTAAAACTTGTGAACATCTTGAAATGTACATGTAAGTTATATCAAAATATGTGCGATCCTTATTTTTATTATGTAATACAGCAATAGGACACTATAGCTGATAATTTCAACAGGGCAGGTTTGGACGCACTGCGGTCGTTAGGATGTTTTTCCTAGTGTACCTTGCACACCGTGCAGTGAACAATATCAGGGACCGATTGGTAACCCCAACGCTAAACACCACGAGCAAACAAGGCACAATGAACGCTCCCCAAACGCACTGGGAGGACGGGCACGCGCGCCACAGCGTTCTAAGTTTTTCCAGAGCCGGGCCACTGAGGGTGTGTGTACATGGACCCACGTCACTCGTCTTCCGCAGGAAGGGCTGCACGAATGCCCTCCTCAATGTTATATCTTTAGCCTGCATGTATATGTTTAGCAGGTGAAGCCCTCCCCCTCCAACCATGCAAAGTGTATACGTCTCAGTTTCTTTTTATAATTGCATAAACATGGTATGTGGGGTTTACAGAAGGATAAAGGTTGGTCTAGCATTAAATGGAACCTGAGTCAATAGATATTGTAGGTAGGTAGGAATGGGGCATCTATGCTTGATATGCCAAACTTTTTTAAAGTGAGAATTTTAGGTCTACAACATTGGCACTGTGTACGTTAAACTTAAAGTAATAGCTATTAAGATAATACCAGCCTGTAAAGGTAAAACATGCAATGGTATCAAGTATGGCTGATAACACAACGTATTTACTATCTTAAGAGATAGCGAGAGCCTAAATAGACTTCCACCGGTTTATGTCAACACCTGTATTGAGATAGGCTTCCATAAATCATAAGCAATGCTCCATTCACATGGTTTAAACACTGCATTAATGAAATCACTACTAAGCCTATAATCGCTAAAATCCTGCTGAACAAAATAACCGACCAAAACATAGAATTAGACGGCCTACCTTTCACTGTAGTGATGCCCAGGAGGACAAGAAGTATCCACTCCATACGTAATCCAATCCAGACCCCCATGGTGTTGGGTAAACTCCTGGGCGGACAGCCTCCTGGGGCTATCTCCTCCTGTCAGGTAAACCACATAGACGGGCCTGGTATCACAACGTCCTCACCTCCTGTGGTACTTAATCTGATCTAGCTCTTTTATTGTATACACAGCGTTGATTCGAAAAACCACGATGCTATGTGTATATAATTATGGGCAGAACTCTCAGGTTCAACTCTTAAAGATCCAACTCAACTGGGTGATGCACTGCTAACCTCAGAACCTACGATCATACTACTACTACTACCACCACTATCTAAAGGCTGGTCAGTGGGTAGTTGTGATCAGACGGTGATCATTTCAATGTGAACATGAAATCAAACTTAGTTATCCATCAGTCCAAATCATGTCTAACCCATTGAGATGAGTTTCTTTCCAGGAGTTTTGATACTTCATCCAGTCCCTTCACACGGGGGTAGTCCTGCCGGGGTAAAGGGCAGGGAGGGCCGGGTAGCTGGCACTCCGGTGCCGGGGAGACGCGGCACACACGCTGCAGAACGTGCAGACGACATTCATCCGACGTGCATGCACTCACTGCCTCCTCCTCCTGCTCCTGCTGCTGATGCAGCCCCTGCTGCCACTGCAGGCTGAATCACCACTGACGGATTGAGGCCGGATCCCTGCCTCCCTGTAGCATATCCAACACCAGGGACGCGCTAGTTATGACGCGGACGTCATGAAAACACCAAAGTCGTCTGCTCAAATCGATACTTAATATCGCGCGTTCCAAAGTCCTTATACACCCGCTCGTATCACTCCTTGAAGAAATCTACTCAAGGCGCCAACTTCACCAGTGTGCAGTGGGTAGGGGAGGAGGAACACAACAAAGTGTGGCTATTACGCCGAGCTTACACCTTGCCCGGGTGCCACTGTGGTACAAGGTGGCTTTCCTAGCCCCACTTAATAAGCCTGGAATCAAAGGGTACAATCCATATACCCCTATAAGGTAGCATCCAATACAGATGGAGGATAGCTGGACTCCAGTGGCAGAATGTCCTGTGATGGAAGCTGGCAGAAGTGTCACTAGAACTACTCCTCTATGCTACCCCTTCCTCACTCCACCACCACCTCCCGTGTACTGTTCCAGTCGGCCGCCTTCCCCCATGCAGTCAGCTGGGCCGGGAGTTGAGGCCATGGTGGATGGCGCGGCCAGCCTCAAACCTCGTGCTGCCACCTCGTGTTAGGGTGCAGGTGTTGTGTGGTTTGCTGCAACTACAATAGATGGCACGAGTTGATGAGGCCCAACTGTGACTTTGGATAAAACCTCATGAAAAGGGAGGGTGATAATAATTTGTATGGAAACTAGATCAGGTTTCTTAACTCTTCTAAACATATTCTTCAATATGCTGCTAAAAACCTGGATGTGATTAACTGTACCATATTGAACTCAGTTTTCCAAATCATGGGGCTCTTTACATAGAAAATGACATACACAAATGATGATATTTCCAAAGAATGACAATCAATTGAAACCTTGGGCATAGTAAGCTCAGTTGGCAGAAAGCATGACTTTGAAATCATGAGAGTATGGGCATAATATTATTTTCTAAAATGGACAGAGATGGGCCCCTATACCAACGCACACCATAGGTAGAGGTATTGGTGTGACTCCAGAGGTTCTAAAAACATCCGGAAAAACATCCTTAAAAGCAACTTTAATGTGGACCTCATGTTCCTGCAATAATTGTCAAAGTCATCAGGCATTTTAAACGTATAGAAGCCGCAACTCTGTGTTACCATGGATGTAGGTGCAACTCGCCAAGTAGTATAGCTCTATAGTATATATTATGTCAAGCAAAGTTAGTGAATCTTGTGTCCAAGGGTGTAGCATGCCCTCCAAACAGAACTCAAGAATGACACAATCTAGTATCTTGTGTTATTCGCAGGGGATTCTTGAGAAAAGTGAATGTTCCTAGTGACATGTTCGATAGTGATGTACATTTCCTGAGTTTTACTTATGCAAATAACAAGAATTCCGCAAGTAGAGTGATGACGCAAATTGATTGAGTTTCACTCATTCAAGAAAGTGATCAGTGAACGTTCCAGAAACGTTCTGAATTTCCCAAGTTTCACTCGTTCAAAAAAAAACAAGAAATTCCAGGGAATATGACACAAGAGATATCCAGAAAACATCCAATAAACTTTCTGAAATTTTCGTAGGGATCACGAGTCACGACTCAAGAATGGCACGAGTTGTTCTTGAGATTTGGTTTGCAGGGTGAACATAAATACACCCTAACATACGAGTCTCCAATACAACTATATCCATCAGACTCCTTTGTGAAGGGTGCAGTTATAGTATTAGCAGAGCCGACCTGGGGTTTGGTATGTATATAACTGCAAGTTATATGCATGAATTAATCAATTAAACATGCTGATGGACTGTCTTCTCACAGACCCACCTTACTGATTGTGCAACAATTGAACCCCCATGAACTCAGACACTGGTATTTCTGTCAGGGACTATACTCAATTCTAACCAATTATAGAAAAAGTGAATAATATTTGATTCTGCAGAAATATTGGTGGTTGCTTTCTTGAATCATTACAAATTCTTAACGAACTCCACATTAATTTGATGTACCATGATTAACCGCAAAGCAGTGGCAAATAACCCACATGCTATTGAAGCTAGTGATAAAACTATTTCTTACATAATCATATTTTCCTAGTGGTATCAGCAACACACACCAAGAATATATTTTGATATCATTTCAACATGAATAGTGTTAGTAATTTATGTCTTCTGAGAATATGCACAAAATACTAAATCCTGTCCTTTAATTCTTGTCTCTGCAACTTGTAGAAGAAGGAAACTGATATGATAATCATGTCTTTCATAACTGGGGAGTCTGCAGTATTTAGCAATGGTATGAACTATGTCTCTGTATGAACCAAACAGTCTATCATAATCTAATGTGATTTACACTAATGTCAAGCTTACTATTATGTTGTTCTGAAAATCAATCATTATTGTTACTATCAATGGTTATTATACGACACCAAAATGAAAATAAAAGTATGGATCACATTTTTGGAAATGCAAATAATATGTTTTTTGACAAGATAGGGCGAATGTAAACAAAAATCTACACCCTTCCTAAGGTGAATGTCGAGTATTTAGTACTACAGTATTTAAAATACCAGTGGGTAAAGGTCGATTATAATTGACATAACTGTATGGGATTTAATATTGGTACAAGGACAAAGTTCTGGAAAAGATCCTTCCCCCATAGCTAGCCTTAAGTTGCTTTAGTCGTCCCCAAATCGGTGTACCTTTGGACATACACAGTGAAAAAGAGAGTCCAGGTTGCCTCCAGAATGACTCCAGAATGAGCCCAGGTCCTTATGTGACTCCCTTAGATGAGCCAGGCAGCTATGCGACTTCCCCAGCTGACTCCCTTGGGTCACCTAGACTCCCTTAGGCTGCTTGGGCTCCCCTAAAGAGGGGAGTCATTCTGGAGGAAGCCTAGACTCCCTTTTGACGCTGTTTCTTTTCTCTTTGCACAGTCTGTGGGAATGACATTGAAGATGGACATTGCATATGTACCAGTAGGGCCTTAGTTAGCATGACCTTTGTAGTTGTGGCCCTAAGGGAAACAACAAATCCTCGTTAGCTTACCTAGTTAGCATGAGGGTCTGACCTGTTAGCAACAAGATGTTAGCAACAAGATGCATGCAACTCTTTTTGCAAAGTGCTAGAAAAGATGGCTATACAGGCACTTATTTTGATAGCAGAGGTTTAACAGATTTGGTTGTTTCACGGTGGCATTTCTTTTAGTTTCTATTGCAGCCTTAGGGCAAACGGATAGGGGTACGCTACATTTGATGTGTTGAACATACACGTAATGGATGATATAATTTCTAGTTTTTTAGAAATGGCTTCATGAATATGGGTTTATTTATTTTATTTGAAATGAAAAGCGTGTTTCCATGGCAATACATAGCAAGTCAACCATTTAGGCTCTAAAACGTTCTTTTTACGTTCCAAATAATGAATGTTTTGTGTAATACTACTAGATTATCTAGAGAAAAATATAGCTAAAAGCAAATATTAGCCTGTTTTTTTCCATTTTAGGCAATGGTGGAGCCATACAAATTATTGTACTAAACCCGCGGGGAGTTGAAATGGAGATATCAGCTTTGGATATGTCTACCCTTTTTAACCACTAAAATGTAACCTGATAACACTAACCATTGATTTTAACCAACTTTCAAAGGATGAACAAACAATCCTACAGATCCAACAATCATTATAATTCCCCTACAGGGTTTGAGCAATCAGTGCTCATTTTTGAGTCAATATTACCTACAGAAGTGATATAGATATATCATGTTGAAGCTTAGATAAATGGGTATTAGTCTATAACAGTAAAATGTACACATTGAGGAAAATCGAAAGTTGGTTGCCATGGAAACCTTGGCTGAATTTTACCGAAATATCAGATTTTTCTCTATCTGTCCTCACTCAGGCGCCTATTACACCTAGCCAAACATGTTATGTTATGCGAGACCCATGTAGAAGTTGTAAAACAAAATTCCCCTTCCAATGAACCCTCTTTGATAACTTTGTCAGTATTTACCAATATTTGGTAGTCAGGTTGCTATTTGAGCAATTTAAGCATTGTTCCAGATTTTACAATACATACAAATCACTCTAAAGAGTAATAGGGGCCTACAACAGCTAAGGTGATCATGACAAACACTCAGGTTCTATCTAATAACTGTTATGAAAAGTGACAATTGATTTAAAGTGGTATTTGACACCAATACAGAATGTGACTATTTGAAGAAATGTTTTAAAATAGGAAGCCGGTAGTTGTTACAGACATTTAAAGTTTTCATTAAAATGTTATTTTACCTTAATAGACTCTGAAATGATTAACCTATATCCAGTGACTTTACCTCTAATTAATGTAATAACATTATACATTATGTGACATGTGGTGTACCTCAAGGCTCTATTCTGGGTCCATTACTATTTTTAGTTTACATAAATGACGTAGAATTATCTGTGAAGTGAGCTTCTATTAGCCTCTTTGCTGATGACACGGTTATTTATGTATCTGAAAGTAATCATACAGTTGCAATCGAGAAAATGCAGAAATGTATTGATACATTTGTGTCTTGGTGTGGGAAAAATAAATTAACAGTCAATATAGGGAAAACAAAATTCATGGGATTTGGGAGTAAAAAATGCTTTAAAGAGGCTACCCTTCAGATTAATGGGGAAAAATTAAAACGGGTTTTCACATATAAATACTTAGGAATTATATTAGATCCTAGACTAAATTATGAAATATTTATGAAAAATCAAATGAAAACAGTGGCTTTTAGAACATATCAGCTAACCAAAATTTATTTCAAGATTCCTAAGTTCTGATAGCCTACTCAAAATTTATAAAGTCTACATAATGCCAATCTATGATTACGGGGATATCTTGTATATTAAATCTGGTAGTACAACACTGGAAAAGATGCAGAGGACACAGAATAGGGTACTCAAAGTATGTCTTAAATTGCCTATGAGAACACACACTGATTACATACATCAAAAGGCTAAGGTTAATTATTTGGCTGACAGAAGATTATCGCATGTATATATTGAAGGTCACAAGAGATCCTGCAAGGATATTTATATAAAGAAAGTTTGTGTAAATACACGCAGTACAGAGGGTATATTATTGAAAAATAAATTGCCACATTGTGAGTCTTATAAAAGGAGTCTTGAGTATACTGTATCCACCATCTGGAATAGTTTACATCCTTCTAAAAGGAAAGTGAGAGATAGAAATTCCTTTAAATTCCTTTTGAAAAAGGAGTTGAAAGGTCTGATCCCAATATGTGAGTAATAGTAAAAGTAATGTAATGTATTGAAAACTATTGATTGCATGGCATTTGTGTACTACTTATCTCGTTATGCTTATGGCTGAATATGTGATGAATTTTCTACCTATATTGATCTCATAAGAAACTGTTTATATGTAATAAACGGTATGTGGTAATGAATTAATATTACCGGTACATTGATATGATAATAATACTGTGTAAAATACTAGTAACCGTCCTAAGCGCCCTCTTAAAAGCAAACTTCTATTGAAATCCTATTGTACAGTCCTTGTATTGTCCCTGTTGATATCTGATTATATGAAGTTATTCAATCAACAACATTAATTGAATTGAATGATTGTAAATATATATAACTCCTAATGGTTGATTCCAAGTGATTAACAATTAAGATTTGAAAATGTTAATTATACATATAATTAATTGCTGAATAATTATGCTTAATTATATTTCTCTGCGATTGGCTGTATACTTTGATTCTGAAAATTTATAAATACCATGTACTACATATTGTTAAACTAGCAATGTATTCGCACTGGACAACCCTAGAGGGCATTGCAGTGACGACCAGGTGCTCCTCCCTCTGCCCCTCCCCCTTTGCCTGCCCCAGTACAATGTACCTTATAAGGGTATATATGGATTGCCCGTTCAAGCATGTTATCATGCCTCTCACTGCACTGTACTGCCTATACTATTTGTTTGTTTAATCGGACCAACTGGTTACTACTGATAGTAGTGGTACCAGTGTGTGGAGGGGGGGGGGTAATTATCAGCTTTCTGAGCAGGCTATAGCGACTTAGGTTTGTCCCTCTCTCCTCACTCATGGTCTATGGGAGTGATCATTGTTGCGAGGTAAGGGGTCTGCCTCAATTATAATAATATAAGATAGAAAAATGTGTCCTCCCCGATTAAAGATGGATAAATGCCCCCCCCCCCCCCTCCCCCAGCAAATTTACATGCACAGCAGAGAATTGGGGAGCAAAATAGAGGGGGTGCCCGAATAATCAGCAGACAGAATATATAAAGCCCCCCCCCCTTTCCAAAGAATGACCTCTCCCTGTGACCAAGAAGGTGCCAAAAGCAGGGTGATTACTCAAGTGTGGTGCATGCCCTAATATGCACTTGGTACAGGTGCCATGGGGCTGGTAGTCAGAGCAGGCAGCTATGTGATCCTGTCATCTTAATGATAGGGTTGAATGTACAAGCACATTATCTAGAAATGGGTACTGTCCCTTACCTCTCAGTACACTAGTTCTCAGGCATCAATTTCTTTCTACTAAAGCACCAATAATCATTCCCTACCCCCCCCCCCGTGTTGTGAGGAAGTGACCACTCCCTCCCTACATACAGCAGAGGTCAGCAGGTGTGGGTGCCGATCTACTTCTGTTACATAAGGTAACCTCTGAGTAGGAGAATGGGGTCGTTGTAGTAAGAATATCAGTGGGTGGGAGGGGCATAACACAACCTGTGGACGGGTCCTAGTGTGTGGTAATCATAGCATAGGGCACAAGCTGGATGCGCTCTGGCGAGGACAGACCCCCTTTAAATTTAAATATCAACTTTTTAGGTAATTGTAATTGATTATTCACATTTATATTCATATGAGTTAACTAATTATATTTTAACTTGGGAAAACATTACAAAACAACAGCAGGTGGCTAACGAAAACAGGGGGTGTACTCCTAGCAGCAGCCTTTTTAGAGTAGACTTTATTACAAATGGCTCCATTATGTGTCAAGGGGAATATCTGCAAATGTACAATGTCGATTTAGACATAATGCGTTGTATAGATATATATTACATGAAATTATTTGCATTTATTAATATTGTCAAATGTATCTGATACTTGCATGAAAAGTCTACATTCTGAATAAATACTTACAAACTTAAACTTGAAACTATACCTAAATCAAGTTCAGATACGTGAGCAGGCAAGCAGAAAGGGGTATCCCCGCGGGATTAGTACCAATTTTAGCCACCAGGGGGCTCCACCATGGCCTAAAATGGTAGAAACAGGCTAATATTTGCTTTTTGGTACTTTTTTCTTGCAAATTCAGTAGTTTTATACAAAACATTCCATTTTTGGTGGAAAGCTTCCTTATTTGGAATGTGAAAAGAACGTTTTAGAGCCTAAATGGGTGTCTTTGTTGATATGTGTTGCCATAGAAACATGATTTTCATTCCAAATATAGAAAATAAAGAATCCTATTGATAAAATGATTCACGAGGATTACTGTGGTCAAAACAGAATAAAATTATCATTTCTAGATCAAAACTTATGGCCTATAGAATGAAAATGTATGATCAATTTTTAATTATTCTAATTATGCTAATTAGATAGAGATATCTTGGAAACTATAAGACTTAGAGCTAATTTGGGTTTTGGATAGGGCAATGCCCACCCATATTCAAATAGCCATTTCTCGAAAACTAGAAACGATATATTTTTGTGTAATATATCACTGGAAAGTGATTTTTTTTTTTTTTTGATTTGAGACGGCACAAGTGCCGATCCCGTTTATTCACATAGCTCCACAAGATACATGTGTTCTACCTATGGAAAAACAACTGGCCCACATGAAATATCTATCTGATTTGACAATAAAATTGACAATACAATTTATTCTTCGCGTTTTTGGTTATTTACTCTATGCTGGATGGGTTACAGATATGGCACCAGAAATCATTTTCGCTGCAAAGATGAGGCAGACTATTAAACAGTGAACAAGGAAATTATCATGATATATGGGGGTCGAGTGTGATCGGCACTCAAACAAAGTGCTCAGCTATACTAGAGCAGTTTTCACTTCCAGGGAAGTTTTGGGAGTCCGACATCTAGGATGTGCTCCAGGGTGGGTTGGCACCTCAAGCGTCCTGACCCTACATTGATTATGCAATACAGTTAGAATATAATATAGACACAGAGTGAGGTAGGGTGTTGGTTTAGCTGAACTATAACTGTTCACTCAATTGAGTGGTACTGGCAAAATTTACCCTGGGTCTAACCCTCCCTCTTTCGCCACTTTCTTTTTTCCTTTGAAATCTATCCCTAGAAATTTCTTCAGCAACTGCTTGAAAGTGAACTTGTTTTCAGCTTCTTGGAGATTTCTTGGCAGGCTGTTCCAGTTTGTCGCTCCTCTGTCGAAGGGGCTCTTCTTGTAGGAGAAAAGCCTGAAGCGCCTTCTAGTGAAGAGCGGCCTCGTATCATTTCTTGTGCGGGTTTCATCTTTAAGCTTGAGTGATTTAGATTTTGTAAAAAAGAGGGAAGAGATGATTTCCCTTCTACGTACTTCTGGTGTGGGAGTTTCACATAGCTTGTATAGTTTCTCTATTGATATATCTTTTATTTGCAATTTCTGGCAGCAGCGTAGTATCCTGTGTTGAGACCTGTCCAGTTTTTTCACCAAGAATTTTGTGTTTGTTTCTAAAAGAAAGGAGCAGTAGTCTATTTTTGGAACAATAGTTTGCTTGTATATAGCCAGTGCTACAGATGTGGGTATCAAGTGCCTTATTTTGCATAGTTTGAAGCAGAGGTAGTTTATGGTTTTTAGCACAGATTTAGCCTGACTTTCCATGGTTAAATGCCTGTCTATGATTACTCCTAAGTAGGTGTAATTCTTTACTAGTTGTAATGGCTTTCCATCAATCAGCGTTGTCTCCTTTGGGCATTTTGGAAACTGCCTAGTGGAGCAATACCAGGCGAATTTTGTTTTGTCTTTGTTTATTGTCAGACCTTTTTCTTTACAGGCTGCCATCAAACAGTTCAGGTCCAGTTGTAGCTCTTCCAGAGCGCGGTGTGGATTTCTGTTGATACAGTATACTACTATGTCGTCTGCATATAGTTTAATTTTGCAATATTTTACTGATTTCACAATGCTGTCAATGAAGAAGATAAAGAGGGAGGGGCCTAGCACGGAGCCTTGCGGCACTCCATACGTCACAGGTTTTGGGTTTGATTTGGTTCCTCCAGCAACAGTGGTTTGCGTTCTACCAACAAGATACGTCTTGAACCAATTTATCATGGAGATGGGGAGGCCTATGGATTTTATAAGATTTAACAGTTGCATGTGATTTATGCTATCGAACGCCTTTGATATGTCTATAAAACACGTTGCAGCTACTTCTTGTTTATCTTTTGCCACAAATAGATCTTCAGTAAAATCTAAAATTGCCTCGGCTGTGCTGTGGTTTTTTCTGAATCCAAATTGGGAAGGGGATAGAAGTTTTGAGTCTTCTAGTATTTCCATGAAATAATTTTGTACAAGTTTCTCTAAAATCTTACTTGGTACAGGCAGTATAGAGATAGGCCTCCAGTTCTTTACTTGGTCTAGTTTGCCAGACTTGGGAATGGGGGTGACAGTTGCTCTAGCCCAGTTAGAGGGGAAAATACCGTCTGAGATGGATTTATTGTACAGGTGTGTCATTTGTTTTGATAATATTATCAGGGCGTCCTTCAGGGTTTTGGCACTAACATCTTCTATACCGGTAGGCTTAGACGTGTCAATTTCTTTGAAGAGACATTTAACACTTTCTTCTGAAAAAAGGGAGGGGGGTGGGTGTTTTTCGACGTACTCTGAGTCAGGTTGTATGAAGTCCTGGGCAGGTAGATTTAGCTTGTCATATAGTACTCGACCTATAGTACTGAAATAGTCATTGATGAAGTTTGGCACGTCGGCCACTGGGGTGTTTGTTGTGGGGTCAGTCAGTACCGGTGTCAGAGTAGATTTGGGCTCTTTTAGCAGCTTGTTTATTTCAGCCCAGAAACGTCGGGGATCATGCTTCAAGGTTTCAAGCAGGAGTGTTACATGTGTGCCCCGTGAATTTCTTGACATCTTTGATATTTTTCTTCTTTCTACTTTAGCCTTCTGGAAGTCTTCATATCGATGATACTTCTTGAAATCTCTCACATGATTGTTCCTCTTTTTTATTGTTTCCAATATGTCCGGCGTCATCCAGATTTTCCCACACTCCTTTACTTTAAATGTTTTGATCCGGCAGAAATCATCTAAGAAATAAGTGAGTGCTTTCTCTATGAAATCCCACATTTGGGCCACATCCTCCATGTTGTAGTAATCTGTCCAATCTATAGCTTCTAGATATGCAGTTAGCACCTCTTTGTCATACTTTGAATATGTTCTTCCTCTTATCTCCGTAATTTTGTGGGAATTTCTTGCTTTCTTCATCACAGCATATATTGGGAGGTGGTCACTGATAAAGGCATCCCCAACCCAGCTGCTGTTCACAAACTTTGAGTTTGTCAGAATGTTGTCCAATGCAGTGCCATCTCCACCATTTGGTCTGGTTGTTTTACTTATGAGCCATTCCAGTGAATGATCTCTGCAGAAGTCTTTCACTTCGTCCGTCTTTGGTGAGTCGGGGTCTTTGAAGTCTACGTTGAAATCTCCGAGTATCCACAACTCTTCCTTTGCATCCTTTACTAATGGAGTAAGGGCTGCAGTAAACAGTTTTGTGTCTCCATTTGGTGGCCTGTATGCGGTGAGAATTTTCATTTTCCTGTTTTTTGGTATACATACTGTGATGGTCAAACATTCAATATTTTCATTCATAATGCACTCTTCATCAATTACCTTGGAGTAGGGGAAAATATGATTTGCAAGGTAGCACATCACACCACCTGCATGTTCCGGTCTGTCTAGCCTGTGGTATGATTTCTGTGGCCATTGCAATAATGAGGCATCATACATGTCGTGTAGCCAGGTTTCACTCAGCGCTACTACATCAAATTCATTAAATGCTTTTTGTATGTCAGTTTGTTTGTCATTTATACTTCTACAATTTACATGTCCAAATCCTATTCCCGGAATCCGGGGGTGCAACGCAGGTGTCTGTGCTGCCATGACAACTAGCTGATCAATATAACTTAGATATGGAAATGTGTGGAAGGCACAGTATAATTTTTTCTGAAACCGACCAGAGGTCAATATACGTACACAACAATTGTTCGTGCGCAGGTTATAAGGACCTGGTTATACTATAATGATATGGTGAAGCCCCAGGAAAATTAAAACAGAAAAATATAATAGTGGGGGGGGGTAGAGATATATCCTTTTGGGTGTGCGTCGCCCAAACTACACTGATGTAGATTTCATGTACCTCAGATTTGTTCTGTTCCAACTTTGAAATATTGTGCCTGAGTTAATACTCAATTGAGTGTCATCAGGAAGAAAAGCATAACTTGACATGGCACTCAAGTGAGTGGTGTTTATATTTATGTATCAAGTAAAGAAAAACATGACTTGACATGACACTCAAGTGAGTGGTGTTCATGTATCAAGTATTGAATATCATATCTTGATCGATTTACAGTGGCGAGTAGTGAGGTGAGACTGAGGAGACTGTGTCCTGACGACGAGTAAACTGGGATGGACGGTTGGCTGTGTGTGGCGCGGCTGTGGATCTTGCTTCCGGCTGATGAAAATGATGTCGGCTTCATTAATTTAACGTAAATTTCACACAAATTTAAAATTAAAACATTCAATATACAATTCGATATCCATACATATTTAGTTAACATGTAGCGGTTTGTCCTGCTCTAAAGTGGGCCAGTTTTGAAATAAACTATGATACAACTTGAATATTCATATATAACATGTACAGGTATTTTTGGTATCAGTTTTATATTTGCTAATTTACAGGCGCATGTTGCCAAAATAAAGTTTTTGTTTTACAATTTAGTTGAGCATTTTTGGTAGAAACACTATTGATAAGTGTCAAATATATAGTGTTTATGCTGTATGACTGCAACTTCTGATATAGCTTAACATATGTACATAGTCTATAGCAGTATTTAACAGTCTTGTCTTCAAGTGTAGTACTCAAGGTGGTTGAGTTAATTTGCTGAGTGCTTAATCTGGTAGAGAACATCTTGCCGTATTTTACACTCAACTGAGTGTATGCCACAGCAAAACTTTATAACCGGCGAACGTCGTAATTTCACTCAAGTGAGTGTTTTATAAAAATATCTTCTATACAACAGAAGACAACAGAATACTCAACTGAGTGTTACAGTCAAAAATTTGTTATACAGTATAATTGACGCCATATCGAGTGGGGGCATGCAGAACTGCAAGAAAGAAGTTGCTCAGGTGAGCTCAATTGCTTTGTGACTTTAACAGCTCAAAGGAATTTAGTCACAGTTATGTCAGGAACTCCATTTTCCAGCTGTGGTTGTGTTGGATGTAGAACGCTACACACAATGTCTTTTATGACATCCTCCTCTATGTCTGCAGCCCTATCTGTGTGGCATGGAGTTGATAGTAGGGGGGTTACACTGTCGTATATTAAACCCTTCACAATGTAGGTTGTTTCCAGCTGTACTGTTTCTTCTTTTCCTTCTTCTGGGGGTGGTGCCGAGCCAGGTACTGGGATTTCCAGTTCCATCAGGGCGGGGATTCTTTTCTTTTTCTCCTTTTGGCATATTGGAGTAGGGCCAGCTGGTGCAGTTGAAAGACATATCCTTTTTGCTTCCTGCTCTTCGTTTTCATCCAAGTTTGGGGGCGTGACTTTCCTTTTCTTCCCTTTTCCTTTGCTTGTCCCATCTATGGCTTTAGCTATTTGTTTTGCCATAGCTTTCTTTACTACATCTGAACCATGTACTCCATCCTGTAGCAGGTTGTACCGGTAGTTTACACTGTGACGTCTTGTATCATTGTGTCTGATGATGTTAGCAATCTGTGGTGTTACTGCATCTTGTAGGTTGTTCATACCGACTATACGGTAATTTATGTTGAGTAATGTTTCTTCCAGCCGGTCTTGCTCTGGAGACCTGTGGTGTAGACCATTAGCATCTGCTAAACTGACAGAGTAGATGGTGCTTATCAGTACCTTGGTGCCCGGGGAGAGGAGTTTAACCAGTTTTAACACGAGGGTGAATTTCCTTACCACGGTGTCCACACATGTTTGTATGTTCTGAGTGAAGGTTATCTCCTTGTTTGGCATTTTCCTTGTGATGTCACATATTCCCATGTTCAGTATAACATAGTCATATTTAACATTTCTGATGTGTTTGTCAATGAAATTATAGAAAGTCAATATTTTTGCTCCTCCTCTAGTGAGGGAAAGCATTTCACCGTTGTACTCTCTATAGATATCTCTTGACAAATCTCGTGACCGGGAGTCCCCTAGTAGTAGGACATTTTTGGGTTGGGTTTCTACGTGTGCCATTTTCAGGTTTGCGGTTTCAGTTGGGGGAAATTTATCAACAGCTGGTCCCTTACTGCTTCAAGAATTGAGCCATGTACATTCAAACCTGGGAAATCGTCGTCTCCGTCATATATGGTGTTTTGAAGGAAGGAGAATGCTTGACCTCCACCATATGTTGGATCTACTGATGCTTCTATCAGCGGTCGTGGCCAAGTAGAGGCTAGGAAGGCCACTGATTCATTGTCACCGTTGAACTTTGCTACCATGAGGTTGTACGCTACATCATACTTCTTGGCGTCCCATGCTGTGGAATCGGCAAAAGCAGTGAAGACAATGTTCTTACTTTCCCTTTTTATGTCATTTGATTTTGTCAGCTGCAATACTTTGTCTGCAATTTCCTTGTTTCCAGCTGACTCCGCCTTGAAGAACGTGTATCCCTGTTCCACGGACGCAAACCGGAAGTGCCGCCCGTCGTCGTTGTCGTAGTCCATGTCGCGCTGGAAAAAGTTACTGAGGCACGCTGTGTAACCTGAATATATAACTCCCCTCTTTGTTTCCCTTATTCTAACTTGCTGTGCATCAATTTGCGGGGGTTTGAGTAGAGATTTATTCACAGACGGTGCTCCGCCGAAAATAGGCGCGGTGTTTACATCTTTCTCGGCCGCCGGTCTATAAATAGAATCTGACCTAGTTTGCGCCGCGTGGTGGTTTGTTATTGTTTCAGCGGCCACGTGCGCGGGGCGGGAAGGTTGTTTTGTCTGCAGTGCAGGCTGCTCTGTGCTGTACTGTGTGGAGCTTAATACCGGGTAGGGGGCTGGTGTTTGGTGCAGGGCGTGTGGTATTATCTGTGGACAAGATTGTGATGCAGTGTGAGAAGGCACGGTGGGAGGGTAGAATTGGTGATTTAGTGGTGTAGTTGCAGTGTTTTTATTTGCATCATTTTGACCGTGAGGAATATTATGTACAGCTGCGTTTTGGTCAAACTTTGGGTGTACATTTTGTGCTAGGTTTGTTTGGCCATAGCGAGAGGTGGGGAAAGTAGGATGCACGGGGTTGGCCATGAGGCTCGGTATTTGGTTTGTGACATGAGGTGGGTGACTGGAGGTAGGCCTAGTGGTAGGTTGATGCAGAGTAGTGCTTTGTCTCTTTCCTCCCCATGTGTCTGACTGGGGGTAGGAATGTGTGCTGGAGGCTGTTGCTGGGACAAAACCATATGCGCTGTTCTGCGGTTGCTGCTGTCGCCCCTGTTCTTGCTGTGTCAGCTGCTGTTGTTGTGGCTGTTGCTGTTGTTGCTGCTGCTGTGCTTGTTGCTGCGGGTGGAGGGGGAGTGAGGATGATTTTTGTTCCTGCTGTTTTTCTTGCTGCCCATAACGTGTACGCTGTTGTTGCTGAAGATCCAAACTGTTGAGCTGCTGTTGCTGAAATTGTTGTGGTGGCGGCCTCCGCCATTGTTGCTGCGCAGGTCGGGAGGGGGGGGGGGTTGGTGCAGGGGGGGCACTTCTGGGGAAGATTTCAGATGTGGGGGGAGGAAGGGGTCTGGTATGTTTTGGAGCTCAGACAGGTTGTAGACTGTGTCATGTATTTTCACTTCCGTTTCAGTGAAGGGTGCTGGGTTTCCCAGATATTTGTTGTATTTAATTATTTGTCTCATTTTCATTTTCTTTTCTTGGATGTGTTTTGGGTCCTCATGTTCAACCTGGACCCATCGCATGCCTTCTATATGTCTGATTCTGCCTCGTGCCTCCCATAACTGTGCTTTGGCAGTAAGACTACTAAAGGCAACAATCATGGGTGCAGGTCTGGTCAGGTCAATTTCATATATTCCCTTCCTCATTCTGGCGCATCTTCTTACATCAGCTTCTACAATATCTAAACTTAGCTTCCGAATTATTTCCATTACTACTTGCCTTGGATTTTCCTGTAGCGTTTCTGGTATCTTGTGTATCACCACATTTCTTTCTATAGCTTCAAATGTGAGGTGCATGGAGTCAGCTGATTGAGCTAGGTCTTTGTTCTGGGATGAGATTGTGGACAGGTTTGTTTCCAGCGTTTTTGTCATGGTCTGTAGTTCTTTAAAGGCCTACGCTACTATTGCCCACAGACAGCCAGGCCGCGCAGGTAGTAACATAGTGCAGAGTAAAACACTGGTCACCTGTACTATACCACAGGCGCCACTCAGCTGGCAGGCAGGGGCAGGGGGCCCAAAGCAGGCACTATATAGAGGGATAGGGAGCATATTACAAACATAGTGTCATGTATAAGGATCACACAGGTCATTGTACACGTTGTAAGCTTCTATTAGAATGAAATTGTCTTGTGTTTAAAATAATAATTATTAGTAAATCAATCAGCGTAATCAGCAGTTTTCTTTTTCTAGATGACCCCCTTTTGTACAAAACTAAATATGAAAACATGCCATCTTTTTTTTCCAAAGTTGTTAACAAATATATTGTCCTTACTTAGTTTTAAGTTGAGAGGAATCTGAACGCACATTTCTTCAAGGCAGATAAAAATATGATTTTTAAAATAAAATTTGGATTTCGAGACCTAAAATGAATTAGTCATCATGGTGATCAGTTCATTTTTATATGTGATTTGCTGAGTACACATATACGTGAAGAGATACTAATGCTATTATCATTAGAAATACTCCTCTAAACATTTAATACAGCCCTTTTTGTACAGCATAACCATTTCGATGGACTTACTAAAGGAATGCTCCATTTGGTCAATATTGAAATGGTAAAGTTCCATTTTTCCGTCATTTTTATACAGTCAATACATGCATAACCAACTTGTTTCAATCCCAGGAAAATCTGAACGTGAGATTTATAAGGTAGCCAATGCCTTTAAGTTGCCTCAGCCCTTGCCTGATGTCAGTTTGGTCATTTTGGGCTGATTTCAGGTTGTCCACGTCCTGACATAGGCTCCTTATCTTGCTGCTTTCTGCGTGGGTTACTTTTATCTCTTCCAGTTTTTCTTCTAATTCCCCTGTTTTGTCTTGTAGCATTTTTGTTGCTGTTTTGTATTCACTGACTGCAGTAGGGGTGGGGGGGCTTCTAAGATCACTAGACGGTCCGTGACTGATTCAATTTCCTGCTTTTGTTTTTCCTCCAGGGCTTGAAGTCTAGCATTCAGCACTTGTATTTCCTTACTTGTAGCCAGGCTGTCTGCTTGTTTTTGAATCTTGTCAATATCTGTCTGTTGAGTGTCTGTTATGCTTTTGAAGCGAATTAGGTCAGCCCTGAAACCTGTCAGCTTTTCTCCTGTGTTTTCAAAATTCATGTTCACTGTCGAAGCCATGTTGTTGTGTTTTGCACGTAGACTTTTCTGGCCCTGGCGCAGCACTTCTATTTCTTTTTCATTTGTCCCAAGCTTGTCAGTGTGGACCGAGAGAGTTTCAGTGTTTGCATCTATTAATTCTTTCACATCAATTAGTGGTTGTAGATGTTGCACCAGGGTGTGGGAAATGCCAGCTTCCATGGTTTCCACTGTGTCAAAAATGGACTGGTATGAGTCCACTTTTGTTTTGATTTCTTCAACAGAGGCAGAGAGGTCATGTAATGCAACATCCATGGAAGTCTTGAGCTGTGTGAACTTTCCTGTGAGAGTTGAGGAGATAGGGGAGTTTGTTGTAATGGGAACCCGTGTAAATCCAAAAGGGTCAGGGGATGCCATGGCGTCACTATCAGGGGACATGATGGAAGAAGGTGAGTCCCAATGAAGTTTTGTAGTGGGGTCGGGGGTGACTGGTGTGTGAGGAGGTGGGTCAGCAGCATGATCCTCTGTGGGTTCTACAACTTGAGACAGTGGCATCAATGGTCTTGGTAAGGTGAAGACGGCTGTATGTGCTTCAATGTCAGGGCAGGTCTGGCGTGGCATATCTATATGGACGTTTGACCCGTTTGATTTAAGGATCCCAGCTTGCTTGGGAGGGGTGGAGTACGTCTTTATATTGTTTGTGGTAAGTACACTTTTCTTGTTCTTATCATGTAGTGAGCCTGTTATGCTATTTAGCCATTTCACTATTGTGGTCTGTTTGGAGGAATACATTTTTTCCCTGATTTGCTCAGGCTGTTGGGTTACAGACGAATCTGTGGGAGGGGGGGGAGTTTGAGAGTGTGTTGAAGGAAGAGAGAAGGATACCTTTTTCTTCTGTTCTCCTTCCGTCTGGGTTTTTAAGGGTGGATGTTTTTCACCCATGACTCTTGACTCAAGGGAGTCAGGAATACACTCTGATGCATATTGGTGAGGTGCATTTGATGTAGGCTCAGATGGGTTTTGAGAGTGTACAGATGGGTTTTCAGAATGTGTAGGTACCGGGGTGTTTGACTCAAGTGAGTCAGCGTTACAACCTAACTCCAGTGAGTCAGGTCTGGGATCAGAGTCATTACTCACACTTGTAACATTGTTTGACTCAACCGAGATCAAATTGGACTCAAGTGAGTCCAGTACCGTCACCGTGAGAGAAGTGTTTGACTCAGATGTGTCAGAATCCAACTCAAGTGAGTCAGTGATTTGTATGGCATGGAGGGCTTTTGACTCAAGTGAGTCAGCGTCAAGGATGCTTGGAGCATGCGAGTCAGTGACATGTGAGTCAGAGACACATATTAGAGTAGAGGACTGAGGTGAGCCAGGGGTCTGTTTCACCTCTGTGTGTTGATCTATTTGTGACCTCAGTGAGTCAGTGCTGCTGGACTCAAGTGAGACATTTTTATTCGTGGTTGATACAACATGTTGGGCAGTGGGCACTGTGTTTTCATACGGTACTTTTTTAGACTCAAGTGAGTCAGACAAAGAAAAGCCTATGAAGTTGTTTTCACTATCAGAGTCGTCAGAGAGAGACATCAGTCTGACACATCTCCCCTCCAGGTCAGAGAAGGAGGAGTCTGCTTCCTGCTCAGCTCCATCTTGACTGTCAGTAATTTCAATACTACCATTTTCGGATGCATAACCGGCTTCATCTGCCGGCTGTGCTTCGTTCACAAACGTCAAGGTTTGTTTTGGTTCCGGTAAGCTACATTTTTGCTTCGCGGAGTTCGGCAAAGTGCCGTTCGGCTCAGCTTCGGGTATTTCCGTGGCTGTCATGGCGGCGGTTGTAGCATTTGGGCGTGAGATATTTAGTACTGAAGAACAGATGTTGTCGGCATTTTCTTGTATTACAAGTACGTTTGGAGTTACCTTTTTTGTGGCTTGCTTCGTGAACGGGTCAGTAGGAGGAGGCTGTGTTGTGTTTCTGCGCTTTTTCCTAGAGTTGGGGCTTGGGCGCATAATGTCCTTGAGAGGTCGTTCAGTGGGCGATAATAGGAGGAAACTGAGTTTTATTCAGTTCGTGACACAACGGACTGAAAATTTCGCGAGGATTTGCTGATTTCAAGTGAAATCGGTGACGGCAGAGTCAGGATGGTTTTTCTTTCTGAGTCTATATATGTTGATGGTTCGACGCACAATGTTGGTGGAGTAGAAATAGAGGTGTAGACTCAGAAAAAATCAAATAAGTCCTGGAGCTGTCACCGAGCGGGTTCTCTACTCAGACGCCATAGAAAACTCTAATTTTATTATATCAATTTTAAAGTTGACATTTTCGTTGGATATCCCTTTTCCCTTGCCTGAAAGGTGTATTTTTCATACAAATGTGTATCTAATGGCATACATGTATTAACTGGGGAAAAAACAGATTTTTGGCTGATTTAACAGGATTCTGTCTTGTAGAGATCAATTTCTGTCCAAATCCTTCATTATATCTGTAAAGAGATGAGGTGCAAACATTGTTATATGCATTTTCACTCAAATAAGTTGGATGAAACATGTTTGAATGAATAATTCTGCTCTAGCAAAGCACACATCTATATGTGCCCTATGTGTTTTCAGCGATCAGTGCTCATTTTTTACTCACTTTACATACAAAAGTGATATTGATATCATTTTAAAGCTTAGATGAATGGGTATTAATCTATAACATTTAAATTTACATATTTTGGAAAATGGAAGGTTGGTTGCCATGGAAAACCTATCCGGAGTCCTCCTTATTCCTTAGACATGTTCTAGTTTGGGTGTAGCCTATAAACGGGATTATGCACCTGTCCATTGCTATGCATGGGGCTTTAAAGCAGCTACTCGAGCTCCAATCATCGAATTTTAGATTATAATATGTCAGCAATCTTCACAGACTCATATGTGGACAGGTTGATTTACAAATAATATGGGTGCTTGTTTCTATATGAAAATAGGCAAAATACCTCCTGTGAGAATAGGAGTCAACCAACTGTAAACATGATAACATAACGATCTGCAGGATACCTACTCCATGCTGCCTCCTATTGGGCTTGATGTGAACAACCTCTCACTGTGCTCCTATTTATATGCATATTGAAAGCACTATTCCCATCCACAACTATAATGCTTTTCATGTGTATTCATGCAGATTATACAGTATATATACATCCCTATTTATTTGTTGTATGTAGGCCTCCACCATAAGTGTGTACTGATTGCTCTAAGTGTACTAGCCACACAAGACTAAGCCATTTTAGTTCCATCTTCGACCACAAGAGGTCATATTGGCATTGGTCCCTGCAGAGATGGCTTTCCTTCCCGCCATAGATGGATTAATATCTGTGTTTTAGCCCATCCATTATGCTTTAGAGAGGCCTTATATGCTATGCTATTTTGTGCTGCCTTAAAGAAAAACAAATGATGGTGGATTTTTCTGATTCTACAAATTTTGAAAACAATTAATTTTGTAGAAAGAAATGGCAGAAGCTTATGATTTCTATCAGAGAATGTATGTTTGATGCCTGTATTTCAAGGCCTGTTACACTGGTGGCATCTGTCGCAATGCATCTGCCGCCGAACGTTCTGTGCGGCAGATGCCACCAGTGTAACAGGGTAAAAACTTGCTGCAACTTGCCGCAACTACTTGCTGCAGCAAAAGCTACCAGTGTTAGCTTTCCTGTGGCAAGCTGTTGCGGCAGATGCCGCGCAGCAAGTGCCGCTAGTGTAACAGGCCCTGGAAAGTTCGCCAGGTCGCCATTTCGCCGAAAACCCCTCTGCAGTCACTGGCGATCTGACTCTTGCACTATCCGTGGCTTCTATGCGAGGTTTTACGGTTGATCAAATTTAACACTTAAAGGACACTACAAAAACCAGTGCTCTTTTGAATCTGACGCTATATCACGACGGTACGGTAGGCTCAATAGTGTATATGTGATAGTAACAAACTCGTGTATGACTTTATAAACTTTATTTGTAGCTTCGTTTCATTATTCTGAATTTCAGTTTGTTGTGACTATCTCGACATTCTTTGAGATAAAAAATATTGGTGCTCGTAGATAGCAAACACAACGCAGCCAATGGAGAAACTGGAATTGTTTTCAAAGAAAAAATAGATGATACACTCTTCAACTCAGAAAAGCTCTTGTGTCCCTACTTCCTTTGCACATAGATATATACAGGTACTAGAATTATACTGAACTAATGCTGAAATATAAACAAACACCCAACAGATAGTAATGCACAACAAATTAAGAATGTATACATCAACCCTTCTCCAACCACCTTCTTGAATAAACAAAATTCAGGCACCCTAAATAACAAGTTTACATCTCTGAATTATTTCTGATATCGTTCTGCTCACACACCCCAATCTTATGCTATATTTCCTTCTCCTTTCCCTTTAAAATATATTAATTCCTAACCCTGGGACTGTAAACCAACCACATAACGAAATAACATGCTTGTGTGTTGTTAGTAGGGAGTACATTGACTAGAATGTTAATAAAACATACAGAAATTGACAACCTTGTCGTGACTTACCAAAGTAATTGTGGAAACCCACTCCGGATAAAGACATATTAAAATTCAGATATTGAAACTGTCTTGAACAGAGTTCTAATTTAACGTATATATGGAAGTCTAATTGCACTTTTCTCTGTATGAGACATTTTCCCACCACTATCAGTATGTACTTTTATGATGATTAATTACCACAAAGACAGAAATATATGTTCAATGATATTTTCCAAAAGAATAGAGATTCTAAATTTGACCTAGTCTATTAATACAATGTAGCAAGAAATACCTGGTAAATGGAATGATAAATGATCATTTTACACCGAGATCTGGATAGGAGAGGTGAATCAATGTATATATATATGTTAATCTGGTAAAAGATTTATGTAGTAGATGAACGATGCAAATATTTCATATCTGTATCATCACATTATATGATATGCTTTTATACAAATATATATGAAAAAATATTATAAATTCTCATTTCAATGGGAATCAAAATGTTCAACATGGATAAAAACATCACATCACATTCACTTAAAACTGGTTCAACTATGAGGGACATCTTGTTAAAACAAATATCAATATCCTCTTCTAATGTTAACTTCAGTAGTGATACAATATACCCTGACATGATAAGGCATTGTTAACCCATTCCAATTACATGCATAATATTAAATATTCTCTATAAATCATTAGATATGTGTCAGATATGTGATATCTTACCCGTTTAAACGCACAATAGAATGTGAGAGTCTAAGCTGATATGAGTGTTTGTCCAGAGTACACCATGTTATGTAGAGAATATATACATGTAACACCTTATTCACGTCATGACTCTCTGCTGAGCTATACAGCATGGTTGCCTGGAGCCCACATAGGCTCCGACAAAGGTGAGTTATAGCTCAACCGAATCATCAACCAAGAGTTTCTTTTGTTTGTTGTCTATTTTACGAACAATGAACACCTGCTATTTATTGTTACCTTACAATGCACTGAAGGACTTACAAATGACAACAACATCCAGCAAGGTATTGTTGATTATAATACTGTTATTAACGTTCATGCACCCTGTAGAAGGGATGACTAACAACATATCACGCTTTTCCAAGGCAACAACAGTGTACACAAACAATTGAATGTACTATAGGCAGTTGCTTTGCAATATGGCCTCACAAAACAGTTGTGGCAAAAGCACATATTCATGTATGTATATCGGTAAGGCCTACCAATGAGAGACAATTTATTCTATACAAATCTCATTGGTCTTAGTAAGTGCACATTATCATTTATTTCATTTTATTAAAGGCTACGAGACTGGAATGTTGCTAAAAGTGAACAGACACCTTGCACTTCATATGGGCTCTGGAATATATATGATGTACCAAAATATATGGATGTGTATTTCCCTAGAAATAAAACTCACATTGACAGCAGCCATAAAAGTGACTATAGTTCGGATTGTAAGGGAGTCCTTTTTTTTAACAACGGGGGGGGGGGGGGGGATTTTGGGGGGGGGGGTAAAGAATTTGGACCCCTTGACCGGGGGGGGGGTAAAAATTTAGACCCCTCTTGGGGGGGGGTAAAAAAAATTCAACCTGTTTTGAGGGAAAAAGCCAGCGCGTTACTATGCTACAAAGGGGTGTGAACGCGCGCGATTTTCGGCCTACCGGGGGGGGGGGGGGGGGGTAAAAAATTTCGACCCCTCTAGGGGGGGGGGGGTGAAAAAATTTCAAGCGCTCCGTGCGAAATCTCACCGCCAACCCCCCCTGTTGTTAAAAAATGAGCACTCCCTAAGAGCTAAAAACTGTGTAATATGCTCAATATGAACAAAAACAATTTTACGTAACACTCTTGCATTAGTCTAAATAAAACATGTGTTGTAAACTGCATTTGTTAGATTCTGACATGCATGCCACAAACCCTAGTGTGAAATAGGTGCTTCTAAGCTATGTATTTAGAGTGAGGAATACATTAAAGGTACTGGGCCAACCACCAAATGTGGTTGTTGATGTTTAGCACCCAATTCTATCCCTACTGCTACAATTTGAGATAAATGCATGGCACCTTTAACATATTACCTTTAACCATACATCATCTTTTAAAGTAAGACATTGCTGGACATGTATCAGGCAAATAACAGTAAACTGTTCTTCTGAATTCCCATGTGGACAGTGGTATACCAGCCCCACAGTGTACGCACAGGAGAATAGCGGTGCACATCCTACCCTTATAGATTATAATGTGTATACAATATGATCACTACTTATGAATAAAACACTCATCCGTTTCTCTAATATCATTGTTGATGAGCATCAATATCCACTACCGACTTGCACATCTATGTTATCTATCATAGTAGAGAATACAACATGATAGATTGCATCAACAGCATTGGTCTTGCAACAAGATTCAACAGTTAGTCTTCTAGAATGTTTAAAAATTAAACAAGCATTGTGCAACCACTGCTTATTGCCTAAGATACAAGTACTATAAATTCTCATGTATTACCCACACCCCTCTCTAACTCACATCCAACATTGGGCAAACCCAATAATCCACACCTGGGGTTTGATTATGGCTGCGTGAGTACTGTACTATAATCTTAATAAAAACGAGTATAACTCATACCCCCGACTTTGAAGTCTCCTATAGCTTACAACTGAGGTTTGGTTAGTGTCACACACGGGATCTTCACGGGAGTACACAGTTGATGGACATCTTAGACCATCCTTATTGATTCTGCAACAATTTAACCTCTAGAAACTCTCACGCTGAAATTTCTGTTAAGGATTATACCAATTCTAACCAATCATAGAGTAAAATATATAACATCTAAATCTGCAGAAATCATGAAATATCGGTGGTTGTTTTCTTGAATTATATTAACTCATAGTCAAATAATTCTTAATCAACTACAACGTTGATTTTATGCACCACAAATGCCTCCAACTCAGTGGCAAATACCCCACCTCCCATGCAAAGCAAGGCACACCAAGAATACATTTTGGACACCATTTGAACATTTACAGTGACAGGATTGCGGGTCTTCTATGAATATGCTGGAAATACCAAAATTCATACACTATTCTTGTCATATTAAATGCAGTTGACCTTCTAGCAATTGGTACGTATATCTCGTTAATTTAGTATGCACTGTTGAACAACAGTATCAAGCCAACAAAGTTCCCTTTGTAATCTAGCATTACAACCCAATGTCAAGTGTGCTATCATGTAATGATGTTGTTCGGAAAAGATTTTTGTCAAGTTACCTTGCTGATGGATTCATTCACAATATTTTCTAAATGAAAACTTATAAATAAAGTGCGCTCATCTCATTTTCGGACGATTTCCACTATGTAATACATGTATTTGGCAAATCAGCAAAAAATAATTTTACATTTAATCGGTTACACTTAAATATAACATACCCAACTGATGCATGAGAAAAGTAACATAGGTTTATAGCAGGGATACTTTAAGCACTTTTCCATTATGGTTAAATTCAGCATTATTGCAAATATGGCGCTTGCTGATTTTAATAGCTACAGCATTCCGTCTGTATGTGTGATTATGGGTGTGGTTTCGGTTTAAGTATGAGCTGTCCTTGTTGTAAAGTAAGGTGTTGTTGTTGTTGCTGCTGCTGTTGTTGCTGTTGTTGTTGCTGTTGCTGCTGCTGCTGTTGCTGCTGTTGTAGTTGCTGCTGATCGTTTAGCTGTTGTGGTGTTAACAGGCTAGCTTGCTCCATCAAAACCTTGATAACAAATAAAACATTTGTAATTATACATGGTCTGTCAATTATAACAGGGTATGTCAATCACAACAGTATCTGAGTTAGTGAGTAATGGATGATTAACGCCATTTCGACAACTATAAAGGTCATATTCATGGCGATAACAATATCTGAGATCAAACCGATGCCTGTATATTTTTGACCACATTAACACTCATACTTTTGACACATCACATTGAGTAAATTAATTAACATGTACCAAAGGGTTAATTGACGGTCATGTAAATGTCCATAAGCCTACCTGTTGTGGCTTCTCTACAACAGAGATGGTCATGACTTGCTGAAGCGGCATAATCATTGGCTGGTGCACCGAAGTGGCCAGTATTTGTGGAGTCATGTTGTTAGACAAACAGTCAGTGGGCGCGACATTGAAGATGGGCATCGCGTATGTACCAGTAGTAGTCGGCATTAGGGTCTGATCTGTAAGCAACAAGACACATGTGTTTTTAAAGGGACTTGCTACTTGTTGCAGGATTACTGATGTTCTATTGACTTTTGCATGTAACTCAGGATTATGTAAGTTTGATGTACCGGTATTGTCTAATAGAAAATCAAAAGAAATTGCCATGTCACGGTACTAACTTTCATGATACGGCCATTTGAGCAAAGGAGTACCTTAAGGTGGCTAGACCCTATTGTAAACAGGTCAACTGCGCAGGTCATTGCGCATATGCACATCTAGTTGTCCCAGAACACACTAGGGGGTGCCTTTGGTCATATTTTTGTATATTAGATATATATTTTCATGTGTTTCAAAATTATCCTGCGAGACCTGACCGGAGATTGAACCCAGGGTCTCCTGCATGTGAGTCTAACGCTCTACCCCTACTCTACTGGGGCTCTGGTAGTAGGCATGCTGAAAGCTATACCTGTACCACATCAAGACTGTGTGCTCCATTTATATATTTTTTTATTTCAAACACCAAAAACCTTTAAAATATGCAGGGGACCATATGTTCAAAATATTGTCTCTGGGTGTAAAAGATTGAAGACTATATCCTGAGAGAAATAAAGAGAAAGTTAATTACTTTAAGATATGCTATTTGATGCACATATGTTCTATCACCATATGATCCTATTACAGATCACTCCAAACTCAAAGCCAGATATCTCAGAAACTAGCTCGGGACCCCCCTGTTTTCTTTACACCGTTTGAGACTACTTATAATATGGGCCTCATGGCGAAAATCCTGACGAAATCTAATAACTTCTAGACTATGGGGACTACCCACCTTAAGTATAGAAATGAATAGGATAACAGCATTTTCACATTATCTGTCATGGATGATCCCCTTCTTCTATTGATATTGCAACCATACCTTGGGAATGTATAATGGACATCTATACAAACATTTTAGGACCAATAAAACAGGGGATCACGGATGAAATGAGAAAGGCATGGATTTTGGAGAAAAAAATTCCTTTGTCTTAACTATAGGGTCCTATGGGTGTCCTAGCAGTGAATATATGTGAACAATGGAGGTATACTGTCCAAACAGCAAATACAAATAGTTGATTTAGGGAAAGTGGTCTATGAAGGAATATGAATACAGCTTAAAGAATACTTTTCATGAGCTTCGATTTTTGCCACCAGGTGGCTTCTGTGTAGGAACTAGCAATTCCCTTTAAGATGAAGTTGGAGAGGATGGCTGTACATGCTCAATGATTATAGGGAACAGACACTTTCATAAATGATGTCACTAGCTTGGGTACAAGAAAAGGGTCTTGTAAAATTACAAGGGTTCAAAATTTGATGACATCATTTGTGAAAGTCCCCATATTATATGAGCTAGTACAACCATTATTCTGTAATGTAGTGTTTTATGACAATACCGACAGATACAGCAAAATACCGGTTACAGATACCCTGTCTGGCGAATCCTGGGGAGCCCCTTGACTGTGAGGGCATTACAACCTTTATTAGTTTAGCACCTACAGGAGAAGGCCAGCCTCATCCTTTTGGTGGTATACAAGACTTAGTATAGAATATAGAAAATACACCATGAGAAAACTGCTCCTAACCATTTATGTCGCCGGGGGTGCCAGGAGTGAGTCCCATGGTGAGCTGGGAGGAGAGCATGAGCTGCTGGGAGATCTGTTCGAGCTGCTCCTGTTGGCGCTTAATGGCTTCCTGTAGCTCACGGTGCTTGGAGAGCAGCTGTTGGTGCAACTGAACTTGTGCTGGGAGAATGCAGAACTGAGGCTGGGCTATGGACGGGCTCGTTGTAGGGATAACTAGTTGTGGTTGTTGTTGTAGTTGTTGCTGTTGGAGCTGTTGCTGTTGTTGCTGTGGTTGTTGAGGCTGCTGGAAATACAGTGTGCAGTAAGGTATTATCTCATATTCATTAAAGAAAGTCTCAAGACACTGAAGTATGTAGCATAAATATATCGGTCTTCCACCAGGTTTAAGTGAAAATTATTCTCATTTGGTACTCCCTTTGTATGAGCAATGAGGCATATCTATCAATAATTCATAGAGAAGTTCTCCTACCTCGTCAAGATTCACGGACGTGGCAGTTTGTGGTAGGACGTCTAGAAACGCACCAACAACGTCACCCAGGTTGTTTAGATGCTGCTGTGGTTGCTGCTGGTCAGGAGGAATACAAAAAGGACCTTAATACACATATTAACACATGTACAAGGCATACTTACAAAAACATTTATGTTCTAATGTGAATGAAGACTAAAACACAAACTCGTGTATCTATTTGGGTCTATTTGTTGTGATATACAAATGTAGAAGACCCAAAAAAACTGTACAGCCTGTACAGCTTGTGTGATCATAATGTAAATAAAGACTTCTAACAGTAGCATACCACCTGTCTTGTGTGAAAGGATTCATGGGGAACTTATATGAATATAGCTACAAAGATACAGGTCGAGTATCTGTGTTGCTACAGCTATTACATCGATTCTATACTATGTATATATGAAATGTATATAATATATTATGTGCCTAATTTTGTATCTACCTGTGGGGGGAGCTGCTCCTTGGGTGCTATTGGTTTGGTCACGGTAGAGGTGGATGTTGCTCGTTTACGACTTCCAGCCACTTCCAGTTCCTTGGCCTTGACAAGCATGGGGTCTGTGCTTCCCACAAGGCTGGATGTTTCGCTGTCACTTCGCCCTGCAAATAAAGGTGTATGACGGTGAGATAAAGGTGTAAGAAACTCAAAATGTCTGACAGTATTACATTGTACGAACATGAAGAACCTATAATATAAGATACCAGGTCAATGCTTACATATGCAATGTACAAAAAATGTATATATGTATATAAATATCAAGGTATAGTATATGAATAAATATTTTCCAATTTAACCCTATTTTTTTGTTTTTTGTTTTGTTTTTGATAAATTTAACCCTAATAAATGTCAATGAGATTAAGGAGTACTTACTCATTGGCTTCTTGCACATGGTCCACATGGAGGAGCTGGTGGGTGCGTCAGAGCACTGTGATGGAGCTGGGGAAGTCCACGTTGAGCCCGAAGCATCTGTTCGGTCTGCAGCATGGTCTTCCTGCTTCTCCATCTCAGCCCGCACTGTAGCATACCTGGGTGGGGAACATATCTTTAGTACACAGGCCCGCTGCTTCATACATGTATCAAGCAGTAGACTATTTCATTCAGAATAAAATAGGTGTTTTTATATAATTCAATAATATAACTGCCGATCGTAAATCTGTCTTTTATATTTCAATTTCTACACAAAATGTAAGAGGCTATGATAATTTGAGTATAGTAGTTTAGTCACTATCTCCTCTAATGGCCATTAGTTGAAAAGCTCATTTTAAATAATTATATTGCTATCAAAGCACATGTGTACATCATGCGCATTGATCAATGCACTGTGAATGCTCATCACTTACTTGACAACGACATTGGTGCAGACAATGAACTCCGGCTTGGAGTTCCAGTGATTGTACGTCATGTAGTAGCGCGTCTGAAGCCAGAGCCATTGTTGGCCCTTAGTAAGGAAGCGGTAACACAATGACGTCCCCTCACCCGTCTGCATCACTGTAGACAACATAAAACCATAAAATCAGTTAGCTGCCCTGTTACTGGATGCATTAACAACTAAGAGCTACCAGACACGTGAATTCTAACAAATTAAGATTTTTGCAAGCGTAAGAAAGGCTGCATTTTATCTTTGGAGCTAATTCGAGCGCAACACCCATATCTGGTTTATATTAAAGTGACATGGTCCGAATTTTTTCATATTTCAAATTCTGCTTAAATGTGTTTCAAATGTTAGTACAATATCATATTTGGAGGATAGGGCACAATAACATGTCATCTATGGGCAATAAGAGCCCAATTAGAGGTTCAGATGTGGCCAAAGTATAGCATTTTACAGTGCATTTTCAATGGGGGAATTATAGCGTGCACTCTATAATTAGTAAATTGAGCCATGATCTGATAATAATTCAACTTCTAAGCTAAATTCTAAGGAATTAGATTAAATAAAGTAGCTAGCACATGAAGTATGCCATAGGGAACAATCTGGTCCATTTTTAACGAAATTGATTTGTGAGCCCTAATCATCGGACTATGTCACTTAAAGTACCGTAAAAACCTCACGTAAAAGCCGCGGCTAGTACATGAGTCAGTTCGCCGGTGCAGCTTATAGGCTCGGTCCAGAGTCAAGGTGCAGCTTATACGAGAGTTTTTGCTACGATGGTACGGTTTAAAAAGTCACCATAACCAGATCACCAGTGCGGTTTATAGGATCAGCCCAAAGTCGGGGTGCTGCTAATATGCGAGTTCGGCTTCTAAGCAAGGTTTTACGGTATGTTTCATGGTCTGTTGATGTAGAATTTAATACATGTTTTTACACTTACACTGCTCGTGGCACTTAGCAACTTTCTCTAGGTCGTCCGGGTGGTAGTAGTCATAGCCAGACGTGCCGAGCACCTCATAGGGCAGGTACCCCACCACCGGCGGGCCCCTGTGGTCTAGGAAGAGGAACTTCCACTCCAAACTGTGTCGGGACATGAACTCCTTCGGAGAGTCATCAAAGGTGGGTAGTTCGCGGATGAGTAGCGCATACTTGATGCGTACCGTGCAGTAGAAGCAGACGTCCGCCTGCAGCATCCCGTCCATCTGCTGACCAAAGCCATCGCCGATCAACGACTCTGTGGTAGAGAGCAACCAATGGTTAACCAATGGGGCATTTCATGTTTTGTATCTATTTCTATTAAAATCAAACTATAATGGCACACTTTTTCTGATTTCGACTCTTGCTATGTGTGTTTCAACAGAGCTATATTTCAAGATTTACAGTTATATCATGAAGAAAAGATAACTCTCCCTAAACTTCAGAGCCCAACAACATGCCTAATAAGTATTGAAATGACTAAAATTTCGATATTATGTGGCGTTGTTTTCAAACTGTTGTCCCAATTGATCAAAATATGGAGATGATTCTTACGTGTTTCTGCATTCCATTGGCGGAAGTTGCCGCGTACCTGTACCAGCTCGTAGGCTGTGTCCATATCGTCCCCAGTCGGACACCGCTTAAGGTGGCACGTGAACATCAACTGGTTTTCCTCTGTTGAACACAAAACAGACTGTCAGCAAGACGCATACAAATGTAAATTGATCTTTTTCTAAACATTTCTTCTTAAAACTAACATCATTGAAAATGATAAAACCCTTTAAGTCAAAGTTGCTTTTACACTCCACACAATTGGCATTGTGCGGAATGTAGGTTTGCTCCTAAGACCTTGTAAGACTATTGAACTTGCGTAAAATAAACATATATCAAAAGGTTTATACATATATTGTACTTTTCACTTTCAAATAAAAGTGAGAAATCAACTTAGTTTTCTTCTATGAAACACCTTTCTTTTTTATTTGTTGATCACTGTAATTCAATCCAATTGTTTCCATCTTTATTCAATCTCATCCCAGTTACCTTTCTCATAGTCAGGCGTGTTGTCAGAACTGGTGACCACGTGGTGGCTGGTGAGCAGGTTGTACAGCTTCATCCTGTCCTGGGCGTGGGTGAAGTCGTAGATGGACTGGTTAATGAGGCCGTTCTGAAAACAACCATCATGACACACTTGTATCTGCTCCAGAATTACAGCAGCGTTTGGGGTGGGGCAGATCCATATGTTAAAAGCAAGGGGGCTACCATAAAGTATGTGTACACACACAGTACGCATATTTGGGGGCTTCCCTAAGGTATGTACGCACATTTGGGGGTTTCCATAAAGTATGTACGCACAAAGGGGGTGAGGGTCTATTTGCTGAAAATCTTTGCGTACATAAACCCTTTATTTTAATGTGCACAAGAACTTTAGGGGGGGGGGGGGGAAGTGGGGGGTCAATTTCTGGAAAAGATGTGCGTACATATTTTATGGAAGCCCCCTTTTCTCCAGAAATTGGCCCCCGCCCCTCTAAAGTTCTTGTATACACATTAAAATAAAGGGTTTCAATCTTCCCTTTTCCTTTCTTTTTTTTTTTTACAAAAGTTGTAATATCTCTATATTTCTCATAAGTATAATATGCATAACTTATAAGCCGTTTCAAGGTCTCTTGACTACAATACGAGAAGGATTGTTTCCTAACTCTCATAACACAATGTATAATCAAGCGTGGAAATTCGGTAAGAGAGGTAACTTACCGGTAGGTAGTTCAAGAGTGAAGTGACACTTTCAGACGTGTAAAGGATAGTTCCACTTTGGGTCAGCACCAGCAGAAAACTATTCATCGACTGTGCCGTGGAAATAGGAGAGAATCATTACATAGCGTCTAATACAATGTACCGGTAGTGCATGTGAATAATGATGGGTACAGTTTAATCCTTCACAAGCCACATAGTGCTTTAATACATTATGCTTTTTATATTCATGATGCATGAATTCTGCCGACCAGGGCAGCCGCATTGGGTTGATACATCACCGAATGATCAGCATGATGCGTAAATGCTGCATTAAATTCCATGCATCATGACGATCAACCAATTTAATCATCTCAATGGAAAGGATACCTGAAAAATCCAATACCCTTCCAATAGGACCTCTTATTGAAACAACCTGCAATGATTACCTTCTCAAAAAACATTATGTACATGTACTACACACATTTCTTTTTGTTTATCATGCTATACAGTGTAAATTTATGCATTTACAATGTACACCAGGTAGCTGCTGGTTTTATGAAATATGCAGTAACAGCTTACAGATTGCCGAAGACACGGGGAACTTCCTTTCATACAAAGAGAACAGACCTGTTTTTTTTCTTTTACTATCGTACTCCTTCTTTCCTTGATTCTCACAGTAGTACTTAAAATTTAAGTTGAATATCACTCTGACCTTATTGTCCTTTTTCTGACAACTAATGATGTTATGATAGCTTTAATTTCATCAACGCACACAAGTTTCCGGAAATTTCAATCTTTCCATCATGTTTCTCTGACCTAGTTTTTACATCAGAATGCGGCGGCGGGAATGCCAGTTCAACCAATTAAGCAAGTGAGTCCGCGGTAACGGCAGAAGTGTTGTGAAAATGGGACTCATTAGGTTGATGTGCCTCTCCCTAGTAATTAACCTCTGTCAAATTAAGACGGCTGACACGGGCAGCCAGATGTGTCCATGGTTAACCAGAAATACATGTACCTGTGATTCATGGAGCCTTCACCACTCCATGATCCAATCTGTACCACATGGCTGACTGAGTTATACAAGGGACTGTATGCTCGCTTCTTCTTTCAACTGCACTACAGCTTTTTTAAGAAAGAAAGAAAAAAGCACAGTTTTTCCATTATATTTTTCTCCCTCTAAATTCTGGGTCACCACTTCCTGCGTGCACCGGTGCACATGAATGATTTAGAGACTTAACTTCATTGTTTGGCGAGTTAAGACGTTATCAAACGGGCATGTATGCTTTATTACCATTCTCAAACAAACCAATTTCAGAGCGAGCAGAAAAAGCATATCCCTCATGAATCTCCCTTCCTCTGTTTTCTATATTTCCCAAAGTTACCTTATTCTATATTTAGGCCGTCATTTGTGTAAATAAGTTCTCCCCGCATGCTCAACCTTGAATTTGCTGTCTGCTCGCTTCGTGGGCTGAGATGAGTATATTAGCTTAGGCTACAGTCAAATTAACCTAATGAGATTTAACTTGTACTGCTGAAAATATAATTATAGATAAGATACAAGTCATTCTTATAGTATTATCCAACGGGACACTTACCTCCAGTACTAGTTGGGAAAATTCATCATTTGTTAGAAACGATGGTTTCCAATTCTCTTCGATCTCATGAGCTCGCGACTGCTGAGCCATTTCTAAAAGGAAGCCAATTGGTCTGCGTTATTATATCACCACAATTGTGAATTTTATTGTTTTATACTGCTCACCACATATCACATATTATGCCTATGTATAACCCGCACAGGGTGTCAACCAGATTTTGCCTCAGAAAAATAGGAATATAGGAGTTTTGAAATCGGAAAAATAGGAACAATCGGCACAATATAGGGGGGAAAATAGGAGTTATTACGGGAGAAAATTAGGTCTAACAAATACAGATATAAGAGGAAAAAATCTGAGCCCAGGGGTTTTGTCCCCCCGAACACCGCAAGCGAAGTATAGTGGTCCGAGTAGGCGGGTTTGGGGGCATTCCCCCTCAAGAAAATTTGGAAAGTCTAGATTTGAAATTGTGCGTTCTGGTGCATTTTGGCACAAAAATATATCAAAGCTCAACTCTGCATTAGTCTTTATGATTGGGGCTGGATCTAAGCTATTTCTTTTGGAGAGGTTCTGGGAAAATTTGAAACTCTAGACTTGAAATAGTGCATCCTGGTTCATTTTGGCCATAGACATATTACAGCTCATACCTGTATTATCTAGCATCTATGATTAGGGTTGGAACTTTTTTTGTTGGGAAGGTTTTTCAGAAAGTTAAAAAATCTAGACTTAAAACAGTGCATTCTGGCCGAAAATGTATCAAAGCTCAGATCTGTATCATCCAGACTCAATGATTTGGGATGAAATCTTTTTGGAAGGAAAGGTTTTGAGAAATCTTTGAAATTCCAGACTTGAACTGGTGTAATCTGCTGGGTCATTGGCAAAAAATATATCAAAGCTCTGGTCTGTTATTGTTCACAATGATTGGGGCTGAAATTTTATTTTTGGAGGCACAGGCTTTGGGAAAATTTTGAAATTTTAGTCATGATCATTGCAATCTGAAGGTTTATCTATTTTCTAGGATTGGGGCCGGAACCTTGTATTTGAAAGAAAGTTTTTAGAAAATTTTGAAATTCTAGACTTAAGTGGTGCATTCTGGTGTATTTTGGCCAAAAATGTATCAAATCTCAGGTTTATTACTATCCAGCCTCTATGATTGGGGATGGAACAGAGATTTTGGAGGGAAAGGTTTCCGGACAATTTTGAAATTCTGGCCTTGAAATGGTGCAATTTTGGCACAAGACATCAACAATTAGGTCTGCATCTGTTTTTTTATGATTGGAGCTGGAATCCAATTTTTTAAAGGGAAAGTATTTGGAATGTCTAAAAAATTGTAAATGGTGCATCTAGTACATTTTGGCACAAATATATTCAGATCTGTATTTGTACATTTGGGGCTGGGACAATCTGCTCTTCTGATGCTTTACTTATGCACTTCCCCCCTCACCCCCAATATAAATATTTAAGGCATGCCTGCTCCCCCCCCCCCCCCCTTTAAAGGTGCAAATCTCGCTCCCCCTCCAGCGAAAGTCAGAGTGGAGTCGGGACAAGTACTCATCAGTGGTGGATTAATCCACCACTGAAAGAGTTTAGTTTGGAGACATGCCCCCCACTAGCCCCCCCCCCCCCCCCAAAGAAAATTTTTAAAATCAAGAGAACAAATTCTGCAATTTGGTGCGATTTCCTGGTCTGAGGAAATTGCTAAGCCCCTCCTACATAATGGTGAACAAATTCCTCACTGGATCTAGACAAATCTCATGAAGTGCCAAAAATATCACCATTTTCAGCTTTTAAAATATTTTTTTTTACAAATCTTCAAACCTTCAAAAAATAGGAGGAAATAGGAGTTTTTTGTCCAAATATAGGAGAAAATAGGAGATGTAGGAGTTTTTGCCCAAATATAGGAGAATATAGGAGAAAATAGGAAATGGTTGACAGCCTGGGCCCGCATCTCGCATTATAACTTGTATCTTCATGTTGAGAATATTGTATAACACGCACCGGGGATCTGAAAATACTTACTTTGGTTTACTTTATATTTATAACAACATGCAGAAATCCCAACCGTTTTTTGGGTAAATGGGAATAAAAATTACCTTTTTGTGCCTTGAGGAAACTGATGGTAGACTTGAGGACAGAGGTCTTATCCATCTTCCTGTTGCTGACCGAGACCATGAGGCAGAGTTCGTTAATCAGCAAATTAAACTGGTCTCGTCGGCGTTTCTCAGACATGTTCCGAGATTTCCTATATGAATGATAACATCGGGCACACTTTAAATAAATGGAACCTACAGCAGAGGGTTTTACATTTTCATGCTGAATACTACATTGTACTAGCAGATTTAAGCCCCGGCCACACTCGGATATTTTGAGCAGACCCGACCAGATCAGACCCGACAATCAGAAGAGTTAAGCATGCACAACTTTTTTTTTTCTAAAGATAGGAGGCGGGATGATGGCCTCGGACGGCAAACAAATTCACATCTAGTGAATATTGCATACACTGGGGCCACTTGGTGTGATTCTGTGCAAAACCACTATGGCGTACACCTCAGGCTCCGCATGTTTAGGATGTCAATATTTCAATATTTTAATACAGATTAAAAAGGAGGCTTACAAGCAGGGTGCAGGTATTGTGAATAGGTTGTACCTGGACACTCATAATGTCACCTGTGTCCAGTATAGTGTAGTGGTTAGCACTGTAGACTCATGATGCAGAGTACTAAGTTCAATTCTCTTCCAGGCAAGCCTGGTAATCAAATTCATAAGTAAAGCGATTTTGGAAACAGAATACATTATTCACAATACTAAAGAAAATTTAGAAATATATATTTAAAGGACATACTGTTATTTGGCCTGGTAGGGATTTGAACTTGGGCTCCCAGCATTATGAGTCCACAGTGCTAACCACTACACCATCTTGGACAAGGTGATACAAGTATTGTCCAGTAACAACCTATTCACAATACCTACACCCTGCTTGTACCCTAATCTCGGCCATGAGATTTGGCTGAGCTGGTCCTTGCAGAGCAAAGGGTTATGATTGTTACCAGTGGTCCAAAAGGTGGAGCCACTGTATCTCGCTAATGCGGAATACCATTAATTGTCCATCATAGATGAGCACTGTAAACCTGTGATCTCCGAGAGTGTTGTTGTCAACACAGGGTGAGCTGCTCCTTAAATGACATTTTAATGGGTTGTTTAAATGGTGTGAGGTGATGTACCAGGGATCTGGAGTGTTCACTTATTTATTACAGGGGGTAGGGTAGAGAAATCAAGCGCGGAGGCGTGGAACGCCCCCCCCCCCCCATTCTCGAGAACATATGGAATATTCTGCACGTTCCCTTGCAAAAAATTTTGCTACCCCCCTTGGGACTATACCAGTAATGGCATTTTTTTGCATAATTTTTTATGCCTTCCCCCTCAAGAGGAGTCAGGAGGGGTCGAAATATTTTACATATTAGGCCTACGCCCCCCCCCCCCCCTGTAGGCCTACCGTACCCTCCCTGAACACTCCCTTACTAAGGGAAATTTGATGGGGTGGGGGGAGGGGTATTTGACAGTTGTTGTGTATTGCGACTGTGACTAAGAAGTAGTCATCTATTATTCATATTGACATATTATTGTAAATACCAACTATTTTGGCCTGGTGGGGCTATTTTGGCCACCAAACAAAAAAAAAGTTTATATTATTGGTATGAATCTAAAATAGTAGTACAGCTAAAACTAATTGAAAATTTAGTTCAGATATCAAATATTCATGAATCTAGGGATGCATTTTGATGATTTTGAAGAAATTATATCTAGGGTGCATATCTGTGCATGTCGCCATATTGGGGTCACATGAAAAAATTATGAAAAAATCTGACATGTCCTGAACTTCCATCACTGGAATATATCTTAAGATAGATAGCAATACTTAACCCTTATCTTACTACCTGGGGTCCAACCGGACCCCAGGCATGTAATTTCTCGTAAAAAACATAGGAGTAGTGTTCCGAACTTCAACAAATTTTATGTAATTGTCACTAATATTGTTTTATTCAAAATGCCTGAATATCATATGCAGATCCCCAGGAATTATTTTGCTGGAAACAATAATCCTCTGGGGTCCACACGGACCCCAGTCAAATCCATTATAAAAGAATATATACTTTGGCTCTAATAGAACATGGACAAAGGGTCCCCTGCTTTGCATTTTACTTTGATTACACATATGTATGATTTTGAACAACACAAACCTAATTGTAGACAACCATTTAGTGTCATTTATGTCACAATAGGTGGTATTTCTGATATGTGACGATGTCAGATCTCCATGCAATATATTGATATCCTTTAATAGACAGATTTTGAAACTTGCACCATTCTATTTTCTTTTATTGGGGCCCTGAAGGTGTCAATATGTAGGGAAGACACTTGGGATTAGGTTAGAAAGAACATTCTGCACAGAACAAAAAAGGCTAGATGAGATCCTATACATCTGTCTTCTAGTGCTGGCCTATGATCTACTGAAAAAAATGTATGAAATCTGATTAAAATATGTATCCCTCACATAGAAAAAACTTTGATTCAAGTACAAGTTGCCAAGTTTGAACTTCTGGAGGCCAAATACAGCACCAGAGCCATTTAAGTGGTTTCTCTGCTGCAGGAATATGGTCTAAGACAGTGCTGGGGTCTGTTTGGACCCCACCCGAAATGACACGTTTTGTCGTTTTATGGAAAAAAGACCCAGGCTTTTTCCATAAAATTTGGTAGGCATGTAGATATATAGGGTATCTACCATATAAAACAAAAATAACACTATACTTTTCGATTGACAACAATTTGTCTTTTTTTTTCTCCTATGAATTAAGTTTTACATAGACGTATCAAAACTGATGATAATAACATAATGCAAAAGATGAAGTTTGTACATGTATCTCTAACCATCATTGTGTAGGAACTTTTTTTAGTCTGGGGTCCAGTTGGACCCCAGGTAGTATTAAACGGGAGTTTTTTAATGTAGTATGATAAGGGCTATACTAATTACAAGTTACATGTTAAGTCATGTTCTGAGGGACAATATCGAAAAATAATCATTATTTGCATTTTTCAGAAAATATTAGCTATTTGATGAAAAAATTATCCAACTCAAAGTGATGTGGGGCTTTTTGGCTGGGCTCATGCTTAAATCAGTATGTCGCATTCAGGGTCTAAAAAGTGACTTAATATTCACCTGACCATAAAATACTCAGCATAGTCAATTTCTACAGGTAATTTTACCCGGGAATGAATTGTTTAGTAAAGATGGGTGAATGATAAAAGGAAAAATCTGAAGTACCGGGTAATCAAATTGATATACCTGCATTTTAATTGTTCGGATTGCCAAATTTAATGAATTTTATGCATTTTGCAATGAATCCTGTGAAAATTTTGCCTTAAAACATGCCAGGAAATCAAATGGTTGAATGATGTCTGCAAAGCTCAATATCACTTTCAAATAGTCTTAGACCCTCTCAAGGGTGTCAATAATATCACCTTTATTTGTATTATATATTTATGTCAGGATTTTGCATACAGCATGCAGTCAAAGACAACCAAAAATAGACGCTCAGGCGGCCAAGATAGTCCCATTTTGGGCGCTATTTTGGCCAGCCTAATTTTTCTTAAACAAAGGTAGGCTACTTGGACACTGACCAAAATCAATATTTTTTCATAAAATGATATATTGGGATTAGTTCTTACAGAAAAGCTTGATTTATTGGAAACAATCACAAATTAGAAGAAGGGCACATTAACAACTACGGTACAAAAACTGGCCAAAACTACCCAATGCTTTTATAGACTGCTTGCAGCGAAAACTGGCCTAAAATGTGCCTTTCTGAGTTATAGCAACCAAGATTTGTATCATGGATGCCCCGACCAAAATGTAGTGCTGAAAATGATATCAATAAAATGTTATGAGGCTCATAACAAAACGAACACCTAGATTTACAGTACACTGTATAGCACAGCATTATATGAATCATTGATATAGTCTATTAATTAATAGACTATTATAAAAACATAACAATTATTTTTCGATTGATATTAGATATTATATTTCTTAAGTAAACGGGATTGGGATTGTTAGGGAAGGGCATCCAAATATTCGGTTTTGGGCAAGCTAATCGGAAATCACAACACATGAAAGCTAGAATCATTGCCAATAGAATGTACTTTAAATAAATGAAATGCAGTAAGGGAGTGATCATTTTTTAACAACAGGGGGGGGGGGGGGGTTGGTGGATTTGGGGGGGGGGGGGGGACCAAAAAAATTTGGACCCCTGTTGAGGGGGGGGGGGAACCAAAAAAATGTACACCCCTATTTAGCGAAAAAGCCTGTGCATTACTATATAGCTCAAAGGTAGAAGCAAAGGTATGAATTTTTTAAATAAAAAAGTTAGGAGTATTTTCTGCCACCACCTTCTGGCCCTTATCAGCAGAGTGTGGGTAAATTAGGTCAATCCACAGCCCACTGACCACACACACTGAGTGGGGCATTTTTTGCCTTAGCACTGATTATTTTTGAACAAATAATAGAATACAGAGAAGCCAGTCACATTAGCTTAAAGCAAAGAGTTTGGTGGTTCTGTGGAATTATCTTTTATAGTAATTTGACAATGGAAAGCTTATCATATCTTGATGGAAAGTCCAAATTTCTTGTCATGGAGTAAAATCAGCAGAGCAGGATTTTTCCTATTTAATGCAAAACATGCTCTCAGTCTTTTGCTTGGTGCTCCTTGGGGCTAATAGATACCGGTACCGGGTAGGTGAAAACTAATTGTAGATTTTAAGAGAGGACAAAATTGTGGTCATTTTGATAGGGGTTTAAGCAAGTACCTGACTTTTTCTCATTTTCAAAAAATCCTCAAAAAAAATTGAAAAAGGGGGTGCGGGCCAGAACCTCAGAATTTTTCTACACAATCACCCATACGTTTGCCAGGTTACCGGTATTGTCATATTGAAAAAACTGTGTACCAGTACCACACAGAGAAATCATCAACATATTCCTCTTTTGCATAAACATACTTGATGAATTTCATTGTATTCCATGGAGGGAATGCCCCATAAACACCAATTTTAAAGTGGCCCGTTTACTTTAGTGACAGATACCGGTACACGGGGCGCTGTGTGAGGTCAGGTAGTATTGTCTTTTATTTTTTGGAAATACAAGATCTCCTATGCTTAAGCACTGGAAGGCCGTATTCAATGGTGCCATTGAATACAATGTGTCTGCATTCAATGGGCTAAGAAAAGGTTGTTTTTCCTTCATTAAATGGCTTCAAATAAAAGAGTAAATACAAATGCCAACTACATTGATACCGCTCTGATGTAGGCCTAATTCACTCATGGGGGCTGGGGCGCATCCCACTCAGCCTGCGGCTTCGTGGGATACTGCCCCAGCCCCCACTCGTGAAATACAACAGAGAAGGTATCAATGGGTTTTGGCATTTGTCTATTTACCATCTCAGGTATATATCTCATAGTCATACTGATACTCAAAACACAACCACAACTTCAACTGGAACTCAGTCAGTGGTAGCCCACTCTAGTCGGGGAGAGTGGGTTACAGTGAGACATAAAAGTTTATTTTCCCCATAGGGCCTGAACTCTGAATTAAACAAATGTTTTGATGTCAACATTCAAAAGTGTATCATTTGCACTCTTTTTGGAGTTAGCGACATATTTGCTGTGATTAGTGGGGTTTGACCTATGGTCAAAACAAAATATTGTCTCACTGTGCCCCACTATGTAAAATCAGGGGGCACAGTGAGACGCTAGGTGGGGCACAGTGAGACAGTGTTATGGTACACTGTGATAGATCATGTAATTAGGCAAATATCTGAAAAATCTAACTTAAACCATATTTTTAAACTTTAAACCTAAAGAATAACACTTTTTGATAGTTATTCACTCCAAAATTTCCTCAGGTTGTGATCTCTCGAAATGTCCACGCTATATTATCTGTCTCACTGTGCCCCGTGACCCAGCCAATCTACTGTTTACTATGCTATTCCTATGGTTTGTCTCACTGTGCCCCATCATGCCATCTAATCAAATATTTGATGTCACAGATTTATGGGTCCATATAAAATGTATCCAAAGTGATAATTTTGTAAAGTACATTCTTGTTCTTCAAAATTATGGGAAAATTCACCAAAATTCCTTTTGGTTGCCATGACGACCAGCTTCGTCGTAAATTTCAGAAATTTACTTTTTCAAAAATTTTGGCCTAAATCATAAAAAACCGACTTGTAGTGATCAAATTTTTCCCGTTTTTTTAAAAATATGTTATTTGTAACTTATATTATCTACAATAAATTATATTTGGCTATAACCCTAAATCCAGAGGCCCCAGGCCCTCTGTCTCACTGTGCCCTGTGTCTCACTGTAACCCACTCTCCCCTACTTAACTAGGCTACTCCTACTGCCACTGGTAGGCCTACAGGCTACACTACAGGCTACAAGTACAACTTTACAAGCTAGGCCAGGACCCCAGTGTTTCCATTATAAATATATCCACATCTTGAAATGAAGTTACAAGACCAACTAGGATTTCTTAGCTGACTTTAATAATAAATATAACCACGAATGGTAAACAATAGATGAAACTGTTAGTGTACTTACTCGGAAGCTGCCGAGCGAGCCGAACAAACAGACATGATGACGGAGGGGTCTTTACCACATGATTCGGTCGACACTGGGGTGGCACTTTTGCTGCTTATGCTCTTCTTCTTGCCGTAATTCATACTCCCATAGCAACTCAGTAATCAAGGCAACCCTTGATGCTTCATTTTCAGTTAAAATCTGAATACAGACCCTAATTTCCATCTACGAACCGCGGCCCCATTTCACCGCTCCTCCAGTGTTGTTGTACCTTGGCTCTCGGCAGAAACTCGGGGGTGACCGGATGTAGTTGGCGCCACCTAGCGGCAAAAGGTGGCATTGAAGCAGACGACGCCTGTGTCGCATCTCAGAAGTCGCTCCATGTCAGAATTCCGCACATAGGCTAAAGTCAATGGGGGCCGCATATATCATTAAAAATAAATAATATTTTTGAAACAATTAAAACCAGGATAATATCCCTCTCTTCTATTAAAGGTGGAAAAACAACAACCCTAGGGATACTGCCCTTAGCCGTATATCAATCTATTGGGCAAATAAAGTTAAGTTAAACTTCCGGTAGCGACTTCTGAGATGGACGACTTCTGAGATGCGACACCTGGCGAAAAGAAAACCAACTTCGCGTGGTCGTCTGCTACAGTTGTTTTGGTACAAGAGTTGGAAATAATAGCAAATATGTTGCTTTCTTACGTTCACAGAGTTACCATTTACGCATCATCGTTCGACGGTGAAACTTAAGGTCATCATGAATTGGGTTGGGGGAGTGAGAAACCGTCTCAAGCTTCAAAATGATAAAAGGCAAAAGGTAAGTCAGGTTTTGTTGAGCAGCAGTCAATGAGTCATGCAGTGATCATTTTTTAACAGGGGGGGGGGGTAATTTGGACCCCTCTTGAGGGGGGGGGGGGTGAAAGGCAAAACATGCTCTCACTCTTTTGCTTGGTGCTCCTTGGGGCTAATAGATACCGGGTAGGTGAAAACTAATTGTAGATTCTAAGAGAGGACAAAATTGTGGTCATTTTGATAGGGGTTGGGGGGGGGGGGGGAGATCAATTTTGTTAAATCTGTTTTGAGCCAAAAACAGCGATGGCGCGTTAGGCCTACTAGCCTAGATGCTTCAAACGCCCCGCGCGCGAGTCGATTTTCGGCTGTAGGCCCCGGGGGGGGGGGGGGGGCACTTTGTATATTTTGTATAGGCCTACACAGGTGTGCGGCTGGGAAGGGTAGGCCTACTTTTTGAGCAAAATCTGCCTCACCAAGGGTTTGCTTTTCACCAAAATCCCCCTCACCAAGGGTCACTTTTCAGAGATTTCAACAAAATCCCCCCCAAAAAGGGTCACATTTTGCCAAAATTCTTCGCAACAAGGATCACTTTTGACCAAAATTCTTACACCAAGGGCGACTCCTCGGGGAAAATTGCTAAAACCTAGACACTTTTGTCCAAAGTCCCCCTCAGCAAGGGTCACTTTTGACCAAAATCCCCCTCACTAAGTAGGTCACTTCTGACCAAAATCCCCCTCAACAAGGGCAGTGGCAGATCCAGGAATTTTGGAAAGGGGGGACGCCGGGACGCTGTAATACCTACACAGGCTACAGCATTGGGGGTGTTGAACCATCTAAATTAAAATGTACAGAAAAGTAGGGGGGGGGGTCTTGCGCCCCCCCCCCCCCCCTGGATCCGCCCCTGAAGGGTAAGGGTTGTTTAAAAGGCCAGCCACACACCGGTGTCAAAAAAAAGTTGAGTACCGTATTCGACGTAATAAGCGCCCTCCCCCTAATAAGCGCCCCCCACCCCCCCCTTTTTGGGGCAATTTTAGACTAGAACAAAGACTCAAATTTCACGATTTTGGTGACAATTAAACTCTTAAGTACTAAAAACGCCATGGAAATAATTTTATAAGCGCCCAGGGCGCTTATTACGTCGAATACGGTAAACCCCCCCCCCCCCCCCGGGCTATAGGCCTATAGGCTATATTGGGGGGGGGGGGGGGTAGGGTCTGAACTGTGAGCTGCTCGATTGAGTCGGTACACAGGTAAACACGTGGTAGGCCATAATGTAATAATAAATGATTGATCTAATATTTTATTGGCAATAAAAGAGGTCATAATTGACCTGTGTCAACTGTCATTTTATAACACCAACAGCCTATAAACAGGGCCAGATGAGAACTGAGAATAGCCCTTATTTTATCTCAGAGTAGGGCCTATAGGGCCTAGTCGGGACTGGAGCTGGTTGCGGCGGCCCGCACTGATAAGAGCTGATAAGATGGTTACAAGTCTGTCCCCTGTCTGTCCCCTATTTGTGCCCATCCTGGTATGTCTTATCAGTGGGTTTAACCTCAACCAGCGAAATTTAAAATGGCGGATCCACTGGGCATAGCTCCTGATTCCTATAGTAGGGATGTCATTGGTATGACACAGGTATCGATATATCAATGTTGCCGGACCGGCTAGGCATTTTTGAAGGACTGGATGATGATTTATGGATTATTATTTTATATATGTATTTGTTATCATTATATTGCCAAATCAGGATACCAGGTACGTAGTTTTACACAGTATATTGACAAACATAATTTTAGCTTTAGAAACTCTACTAAATTCTACTAGTGGGGCCATTCTAGTTCAAAAAAACCAACATGAGACTGGACATTCTTTCCTGAATCTGCTGGACCGGTGGCATTTTCAGCGGACAATGCCACTGTCCTGCATTTTTTTTGTAAAGACTGGATTTTTGTTTGCAGGGCAGCCCCCCCCCCCCGAGATTTATGTATGCTTAAGTCCCAAAAAAACTATTTTATTCGTCATTTTTATATTCTCCACAAATATATGGAATGTGTATTGTGGCCATTGCCGCAAATTTGTGGAGAAACAACACACAGGGAGTGAAAAATATGATGAGCGCGTTTTTTACATTTTTATATCTGTTTCTTTTTGAATGGGAGGCTCAAATATTCAGACTTTCAGAAATTCAGACTTTCTGCAAACAATTTTCACATTTAAGTGGTTAAAGAGTTTATTGATCCGCAAAAATTGTTATATCCAGTATTTTTTTGGTTGGGCATTTGCATAACGTTACATTTGCATAACGTTTAAAATAAAGATTGTAACATACATATATGAAGGTACAATGTTTAATTATGATGAAAGTACTGCTTTTGCTGTTCTCTAGGACTATTTTGAGAGGAGGAAGTTTCAAAACCGGATAGAGAATGCTTCAAAGTCTCCCGAGAGAGGCAAGGGGATGAATCTTGACCTTCTGTCTATAAGAACTATCAACAAAGCTCACACAGATGGAGGGAAGAGACCCAAAGGTTGTGGATTTCTAGTGCAATTTACTTTTCATTCTCTATTTTTGTTGCTGTTTTTCAGGTTGATAGGTGGCTGTGTCTCACGACCTTGGGACAATGTTTTTGTCTCTGATCGGGTGCCGTCTCTGACCGGCTGCCGTCTCTGACCGGCTGCCGTCTCTGACCAGGTGTCAGAAAAAGGTGTTTTAAAAAGAATTATACTCATATATATAAGGATTTGGAAAAACGTTATGGTGGTTGTTATATAATCATAGTTATAATTATGATTAGCCTCCTGCTGCTAGTATTTTGACCTTATCAAGCCAAGCCGGTCAGAGACGGCACCCGGTCAGAGACGGCACCTGGTCAGAGACGGCACCCGGTCAGAGACAAAAACATTGTCCCAAGGTCGTGAGACACAGCCAGGTATTTACTTCACATCGAAAAAATCCCCGTATTGCCTTCAAATATACTTGTTTAAGTACATATGAAGGTTCACAGAAAAAAAGGCCGACCAATACCCGTAACACTCGGTAGTAAAAAATGATCCTATAAAGATTTAAGTGCAGAGAAGGTCCCAGCTAACAAAAAAACACGTTATTTTACGTCAAAATAACGTTTTAAACTTTACATAACGTTATGCCATACTAAAGAGCCTTATAAAAAACGTTGACATATAACGTTATATAACGTTATAAAATGGTGTATAGCGTTATTTGTTTACTGGGGTATATGTATATATTGTATAATGCATGGCACTTGGGTCTCCAGCCGTCCTATGGTGTCTGTGGTGACTACCATGGCGTGCACTATGGAAACGTTTTAGGCTTATCTATTTTTTTAGTATGATAGTTCATCCCTTTATTGACTCAGGGTTCCGCTGCGTCAAAGGGAGCCGCCCAGGGCCCACCTTTCCCTGTTTTCAGATGCGCTGCCTTTCAGGGCACACGTATCACAACTTGACAAGTGTGTCGCAAAAATGTTCGCTGGGAACAAACATGTTGGGAACAAACTTGTTGAGAACATGTCTCTCCCTCCCACCCTGTCCTCTCTCTCGCCCTACTAGATATATAATAACCCGGTCCTCCCTACCCATGAGCCCTGAGTCTCCTGTGATCTCAGTCATGCACTAGCTCTCTTTCATTACCTCTTATATTTCTCCACAGCGTCAAGACCAGTGGGTCGACGAATTTCTGCGGTCGACCTTAGCCATTCTCAACCCGTGAACAGAATATGTAACCTGGATCTGCCCAACATGTCGCCCATAAAGAAGGTCTCTATGCTGCAACTCGTGGATAATGATAAAGGGTAAATAAAAGATAATGGACACCATTATCACATTAAGAACCTTAGATAGACATATTGAGAACCTTATACTATATGTACGCAAGGAAGTTTTGTTAAATTGAATCATTATTCTTATTACATTTTTGGCCGTGGGGGGGGGGGGGGGGGGGTGACTAGTTCCGACCCTAGATTAAATAACGTACTCGCATTTCGTGGTAAAAGGGGTAGATTAATGTCAGTGGATTGCTGGCATCATTGTATATAAGGAATATCCCCGTACACACATCGACATGAACCCAAAATAAATCTAGGGTAAGTTGTATATTGACTGATCTATTTGGCATTGCCTTACATCCATATATATATAAAATACCGCTCTGGCTGTCATATAGATCTATCCATTCCCCTTCAGTAAAAGTGCACAGGAAGGAGCCTCCATACTCCAACCGAAGGCTCGGCCTGCCTTCGACAAGTGGGCGTTCCCACATCAGAGAGCAGCTCAGCCCCGCGCGCCTCCACCAGGGGGCAGTGGTGAGCGGCTCAGGGCGGCAGCAGAGAGCGACACATCCGACGAGCTTGGTCCCTGCTACCCTGTGTCCGTCAACCGCCTTGCCACCGCCTCTCGTGCAGAGGTACGTGGGTGGTTATACAACCCACTGTTGTACCCTCACATCACTACCCTTGACATTTTGGTACTTTTATTCCAACATGATATAGTAAAATTGGATAGAACTACATGTGGTAGGGAAACAGGACCGCGCTGGTATCACTCACAAGTCTAAATCTGCTGAGAAAATGAAAAGTCCTTTATAAAGGGGGTAGGGGTATGGACTCTTATATATTTTTGTCCTTTCTGAATGTTCACAAATTCTTTAAGTTGCTCTATCTAAACCCAAAATGTGAATGTACCTGTGAATAAAAGATAGGTTTTAGGTGATTAAACAACTTTAATTGCAAAACTTATTAAATGAAAAGCATTAATTGTAATGCTGCCCGGAGATGCATAATGGGCTTTACTGTAGTGTGCCTTTTGATTGGCATGATGCATGCATACAGCCCTGGCGAGTTTACTCACTGGAGCTGTATTTAAGCATCATGTTGATCCTTCTGAATAGATGGTAAATTGCATTTAGGCAGTATGCGGCCCTTAAAGTGTTATAGATGGTGTCTCCATATACCCATTACCTTTTCAGACCTCAATGTCATCTGGTGGTTATGACCTAAGCTCGCTTGCAGATATGTCACAAATGAGTCAGTCGCGAGTCAGGAACAATCAACCCTATACATCAAAGTATGAGTTCTCTGACACGGAACCGGAGGTAATTATCATGAGCTTATTTGATCTTAAATTGTTTATATATGAAATAAGCTAAACATACAACAACAATAAATAGACAAAAGTTCCCCACTGAGGGTTATATCACGAGGGGAGGCGAAGCCTCGTGAAATAACCCTCAGTGAGGAATTCTACTTGTGCTCCTTTGTGTTTATTTCATGTCATTATTAATAATTTTTGTCAAAATTCCACTTAATTACTCTAAAGTAGCTAATTTATAGTGGTTAAATCAATAATTTTGATCATTTGACAGGCCGTGAAGTACAGGCCAAGATTATTTCACGGGGGTCGGGGGGTGTTAAATACGGCCTTCCTTGGTTAAGTCAATGGGAGTGCCGCATTCACCATGAAATAAATGACACGTATAACAAAAATAAATGACACACCTGATGGTAAAATCCTTATCTCCCCGAAGTTTTCTCAAATACACATGTACACAGTATTATGACACATGGCCACGGTAAAAATAGCATTTCCATATACTACTCTGTTGTGCCGACTGCACCTACTTGCCATATACTACTAGGTGATGAGTATGGCGACTCCCCGTCAAATCCCCACTTTTCCTATATTACTACGACTGACATGATAACCATCTGGTGGTCATGGAAGTTAGGGAAACCCTTCATATTTTAATAAGCCCCAAAAAAAGGTGTTTTTCAGGTAACACGGGAAAAAAATGATGGTCGGTAGGTCTGATTTTTTCCTTTAAAAACTTCTTCAAAAACGTAGGATCGGCCCTGTTTTGATGGGGTCGGTCGCATGACCTGAAACAATTCTTTTTGGCCTTACATTAATTTATTCTCATTAACAGCCTACGCCTTTCTTTATATCATATACACATGTACCATACGACGTGGTATAGCTTCCAGGTGCATGGTGTCTACCCTGGGTAGGGATGTCATTGACATTCGCTATATTGACATATCGCCATTATCTCAATATGTCAATGTATTGTATTGACATTTTTGATAATATAGGGACAACATCCACCAAGAAAACACTAATTCCTTGTCCTTGTCCCAAGCTTCTAAAAGTATGAAACTTTCGGAAATGATTAGCGGTGTCCTCCCCAAACTACATTTCAATCCCATTATTGATCAATGTATAGGATTGATGGGCATTATGTTCTACACATATATACTCTAAGTCTAGCAGTTAAGCTATCTAGTTATCCTGTCCACCGGCCTTAGGGTTGATTCCTACCTGGCAACATTTATGATTGGGAGATCGCTGTATCATTTTGATGTTTATCATGTCAACATTTTAAGGCAAAAGATAGGAACTGAAGTGGTAACTCTTTTAACAGCAGGTTTTGCTTATTTTTCACCTTAATATTTAAGCATCAAACAGTGTTCCAGCTGTACTCTAGTTACATTGCAATACATTGCCATATCAGCAATTATATGTCAATAATCGCCCTCAGCATAAATTGGATGTCACTGACATCCCTAACAGTGGCGGATCCAGGATTGTCTAGAGGGGGGGGGGGCAAACTTGGCCAACCTGTAGAGTGACTATCTGTTTCCCGCGGGCAAAGCGCACCAGCTGTATTAAGGGGGTATGGGGGCATGCCCCCCAGGAAAATGTTGTTGATCTAGCCTTGAAATGGTGCATTCTCACGCATTTTAGGACACCCCCCCCCCTTATCCAAATCAGGGGCCCTCAGTCAGGCCCTATGAATCGTACTCCACAATCTCTTTATCTCTTTCCCTCTTTTCTTCTTTTTTCTTTTCTCTTCTTCAAGGCCCGTCGCCCCCCCCCCCCCTGAATCCGCCAATGGCCTAACCTTGGGGCGGGTAGTGTGGGCGTCTCAGTAATGAGGATGATTAAATGGACACTCTAGATGCACGGAGGGTGGGTAGCTTGTGATGATAGCATCGTATCCAACCGCCGTTGTTATGGGTCTCCAAGCATTAAATGTACACACCAGGATCACCTGTTAACCAAGTGAATGTAATTACTCAGCAGTCCTCACTGAAACTTGATAGACGCATTACGAGGACTATCTGTCCATTCAGGTCCATTCTGTTTATACATTTCACCTTTTGGCGATCTTATATCGGCCATTTTGTCAATCGACGCTATATTCATGAGATAGCATTATCTGTGATTGAGATGCCGGCTGTTGTAGGGATTGAGTGGGAATTACTTCAAAGTATGTGATATAGACAAATGCAATGCGATGCATGTGAAGAATATAGAGCGTCTGTTGTTTTCTGTGTAAACTTGCCTTAGGTCACCAACAGTATACCCTGATGGAACTAGGACAGTAGGGTAGACTGACCTAAAGGTAGCCACGTACCATGAGATGTCCACCTTAATTTTGTAGTCATTCTTGCATGATAAGCCATGTTTTTGTATCTCACAGTACACTTTAAGTGATACTCTTTCCAGCAAAGGAGACATAAAGACAATACCATACATAAATAACTACATAATTAAGGTGGACAGCTCATGGTACGTGGTCACCTTTAGGTCAATCTACCCTATAGCTATGTCTGGATGTAGAGTAGCTACCATTTCAGAAAAGCAGACATCGGTTCCCAGCTAGCACCTTATGTAAAAAGTATGTCTTTTACTGGTCATATTCACGTTGATACGTAAAAATTACCCCATAACTACATCTTGAGGGAGTAAATCAATTCGCATAGTAGTTTGACAGGAAACTTACGTATTATTTACATCTAAATGGCAATGTGAAAAAGACATAAGTCATTTGATATCATCCACAAGTTTGAAAATGGTCATTATTTGACATAACAAGGGGTAAAATCTTGATCAGAATATTACATCTTTTTTGGAGAAACTATACACGTAAAACATTGGTGTCAATTTCATGACTTAAGGTGCATGCTCAAATGATGTGATAGATTTGACATCAATATTACGTATACTTTATACATGTGGTACATCCCTATCTGGTCAGATTATGACGTCTATAACACATCTGTACTTTACCTTTTAAGTGGTTCACTCTTTTAACACAAGATGTCTCCCTTAACCGATATCGATAGAATCCAATCTACATTGGCAATACTTTGACCATAAACGAGTATCTATTCAGCACAAAGAATTTCCAAAGAAGATGAAATTTGACCAACTTTTGTCTGCAATGTATGATATGTCATTTTTGTTCCTGTAGAATGATTGTTTAAGGGAGAACCAGGAGATTAGTATGAGCACACCTTTTCTGTGGTTGCTACAACTATTCAAATCAAAATACTGACCATGAGCCGGCATCACATCTTGGCCAATTTGCTAGGATCAATGTGCTAAGTCTCTGTAGGACTATTGGTGATGTCTACAGGCAAGAAACCCTTTCTTATGTTGATTGCCTGGATGTTACTTGCTTCTGATGGAGTACCACACACAGAGAAAATAGGTGCAAATAATGTTTTAGTTTTACATGTTATTAACATAATTATGCTGTCAAAAACAAAATTATGCTGAGATCAGATTAATGTCACCCATGACCATCTAAATTACATTGTGTATTTATATCATATATTTAATTGATGATGATGTCTACATCATGTAACTTATTTACGTAAGATACACATGATTCTTTTACATGGATATTACATAGTCAAAAGCACGTCTTAAAGATTTGCACATAGTATGTAATGGGCGCCACTTTCTGACGTAACCAAATGCAGTAAATATCTGTTGAGAAAAGACGTAGAGATAACGTGATTCATACGAGTTTTGCTAGCTGGGTTTATAATTACCCATAGACTCCTTCATTGAATACAGACATGATATTGAATCTAATGTAACGGCATACAATGTAACGGCATACAATCTTATACATGATCCGAATGCACGGGTAAAGTATTTACTATTGATCTATGTTGTCTTCTATACAGACGCCGTTTCTGCCATATTCCAAACCTGGCCCTTCATATTCAATGGGTAAGAAGTCAATTGTGGACACGGCCAGGCCACCTTCTCGACCCACGCACACTTATGGACCATGGACATCAACGCCGCTTCTCCAGCCCCCACCACCACGCCGCCAGCACAGCCCACAACCTCTCAGGAAGAGACCATTCCAATCTCTCACATCTATTGAAGACTTTCAGGTAATTATACAAGAGAGTATACTGTACTGGTTTCTACTGTGACGAATGTTTTGACTCAGGGTTCATACCCTGAGGCATATACGTCACCCAGCGTTTTTTTAAAGATGTTTTTGTGACATGGGAGAATCTTAATATTTCAGTCATATACATTTAAGGTGACAAAAGACATGGACAGATAAGATTGGGGGACAAATGTTTCCTTCAAAAATTTCTTTGATATCTCTTTTTTTCTGCATGCAATTCAACTGCAATCTTTGACAATTTTCTCTCTCTTTTTATCAAATGCTTAACTACTGTTAAATGACTACCCTCTAAATGAACTCTGCATAGGCTTCAAGGTTAAAAATAAAGTTAGAGATGATAGAAATGCTCATCTGACCAGACTGGTGTCATATCTTTTTCATTTAAATCAACCATCTCACTTATTAATATGCCATGTAACCAAGCTAAAGTACCCTCCATATTATTTAAATGAACTAGGAGAGGTGGAAGCGAGGCTAGCGCATGCCACACATCAAAGAGTGGCGCCACTGGTACTTCTTGTACTGCGCGAGATGTCAATGTGTGCAGACGAAATTGTACCACTAGTATCTACACCCACCTGCACACCCACACCCACCTGCACACCCACACCCACCTGCTCTCCCACACCCACCTGCTCACCCACACCCACCTGCTGGTCTGAAATGGAATAACATATATGTATGACACATGACTTGAGGGTACTTTTTAACAAGGAATTAATTTCTGATGCCAGAATTGACCAATGAATGATTATGAGGGAGTACTATATCTAAGTACATGATAAGCTCCAGCTCCAGCTTACCCTCCCTGAGTCATCTGTGAGGCCACTCTCGCGCTCAATCTTATTACATTGTATATACAATTGTTTGTATTTAATCCAGATCACACCCTTGAAGAAATACGCCCGCGCAGCCACAAAGACAAGAGAGCACGCTCTACCACGTGAGCCTGGTTAGTTTATATTTCACTACCGTACTCCTTATTGGCAACTGGGCAGAGAACTCAAATATTAAATACTAATGCATGCAAGTTTTTTTATGACATAATCTCAAAAGATAGAACTACCGTTGGAATACACGCTGTTAGATCTATACTAGTGGTGCCGTGTGGTGTCCTATAAGGGGGGAGGGTCCCCATGTCCCATGTCGATTATTAAGTAATTCCCATGTCGCCATATCGATTTTCAGGAAATGTCCATGTCCCATGCCACTATCCTATTTATTCCGCCTGTTCCATGCCCTGCCATGTCTAATTTAGGAGTCCTTAACGGGTTAATTTAGGAGTCCTTAACGGGTTAGAGTTATCTTGCAGAGACTCCATTGAACCCCCTCACGGCGGTTCTGGACGATGAGGTCTACAACAAGGGCCACCAACGGATCCACTTTCAGAGGGAGACAATTAATATGTCCACTACTACCGATACCCACGTGTACCCACGGTAAGACTAGGTACCGGACTATGTACCAGGATGCATAATGACATGCACCTCCTGTACGTATAGGAGGATGTATATTATATAACTCTAATTAATCTGACAGTGACACAACATTAATAACCAAATTGCAATATTAGCTATAAACACCTATTAATAACCAAGGAGGTGCGAGGTACGAACCTATCTGTAATACATACTAGACCCACATGATATGAAATACTCCATAACACTCCTATGTTAATTATATCAAATTTGAGTGACACTCCCTGCAGGGACTCTATAATTATTGTTGTACGTTGTGTAGGTTGGGATACGATGCACCTGTCATGGACGATATCACTCCAGAGGGGGCGGAGCAGCCTCTTTCAAAACAAGGCCCTATGCTGCATCAAAAACATCATGTAAAGCCAGATTTAACATACTTTAATAGTTATAGAGTTATTTTGAGTGTTTTAAAGTTAAACTCATAGTGCATGTTGAAATATCTGTGGCATATTTATGACGTCAAAAACAAGCAATTTAATTATGTTCTATAAAAATATATTAATCTATTGAGATAAAAGCTAAGTGTTTCATGGTAATGGTTTTGTATGGGTCTTTGAGCAGGATGCAGCGGGGGATAGATTACACAGCACATCAACAAAAACACCACAGGCAGTCATGTCTGCATCAGAGCGGCAGGGCCCCGTCTCCCGGTGGGACAGAGCACAGTCTGCTACTCCGTCCAGCTTTAGGACACCTGTCTCCTTCACGGAGCAAACACTACAGACACCAGTACGCCAGGCACCTAAACAAACCCGTGAGTGATGCTACATTTCAGGGGCGGACCCAGGAATTTGAAAAGGGGGCAGGGTCCTCCAAACACCAAAGTACCGAAAACTGATGCGCCGCGGCGGATCAAATTATCATTACATTTTTTTTTTTTAATTTCCAAAAACTGGCAACATGACATGAAAAACTGGCAACATGACTGGCAAGGCAATAACATTTATATCTGTTCCCTTGATAACATCATATCCAAATATCTTAACATTTTTTATTCAAAAAAACTTTCATGTAGTAAATACACACTCCTCTTCTTCAGTAGAAAGTTGCTCACCGGCTCAGCGACTCCAAGCTAAGCCTCGGCCGTCTAGGGTTGAAATCCCATCGGTACATCAAACTACTGAAGTACTGAAGACGCCAAATGTATCTACCAAAGAAATGAAGAACTGGCTCTCCTTTTTGTCCGGTGGACCAAAGCGAAAGGAGCTAATGTCCCGGGACCAGTTGGCGATAGCTACTACAGGTAAGAGTTTAGTGAATGAATATGACGAACAGTGATAGATGTTAATGGAATTGTCAAAGCTAGGATGAAAAAGGATATCATCGTGTATATGAAAATTAATTTTAAAAATGATTGTAACCAACCAAAAAGGTGATTTTTATGAAAGATCTCAGAACAACGAAATGTGGTTGGTGGTTATGAAAGGACTTGTGGATTTTCTCACAGCAGTACATTATATCTGACAATAGCGCAGTTCCATTTCAACCTTGTAATACTCAAAGCATCATTGACTCAGGGTTCATACCCTGAGGTATATACGTCACCTAGCGTTTTTTAAGACGTTTTTGTGACATGGGAGAATCTTAATATTTCAGTCTCTAGGTCATATACATTTAAGGTGACAAAGGACATGGACAGATAAGATTGGGGGACAAATGTTTCCTTCAAAAATGTCTTTAATATCTCTTTTTTCTGCATGCAATTCAACTGCAATCTTTGACAATTTTCTCTCTCTTTTCATCAAATAATGCTTAGCTACTGTTAAATGACTACCCTCTAAATGAACTCTGCATAGGCTTCAAGGTTAAAAAATTAAGTTAGAGTCGATAGAAATGCTCATCTGACCAGACTGGTGTCATATTTCTATCTTTTTCATCTAAACCATCTCACTTCCCAAGTAACATGCCCAGCTGGGGCCCAGTTGGGTTTGCCTTGGGCAGCCTTGGGCTGGAATGGGCTGCGTTTTGGGCTGGGCAAATCCATGGGCTTCAGTGGGGCCCCAGTTGGGCTAAGTGAATTTTACAACATGCTTTGTAAATATCCACAATATCTTGAATCATACTCTCCATTTTAAACGATTCCAAGTATAAACATGTTATAGTCACTTTTGGGTAGGAAATGTATGATTGGGCTTTAGGTGGGCTTAGACTGGGCTAACTTTCACTTCCAGAAATGCTTTATGGTAGTCCCTAACAATGTGAATCAAACTCTCCTTTTAAAATAAAAAAAAAAAGAAATTTTATAATGATAATTTTGCTGGAAAATCATAGTTGGGCTTTCTTTGGGCTTGACATGGGCTTCCCAGCAAGTAGTTTAGAGCATTGACACTAGAGGGCTATGTGGTTCTAAGCGTTGACACTAGATGGCCTCTCTATACCATGTAGAGAGATTTCTTCCAATTCAAGGTAACTTCTTCAAAGATACAATAAAGCCAAAATGTGTCATGTAGTTAAAACATGTATGTGAATGAAGGTATTTCAATGCAGTTTGATAATATATGGAAGTTTCCATTTTAATGTGTAAATCAAAGTAGAAAATGAAGTATTCACCTGGAGACCCCTATAATGTGGTTAAAAAGTAACTACAAGACATGGACCCACATAACCTGAAGGCATCAGCTGCAGATTTGATGGCTAGATGAAATAGTATCTAGCCACTTGCACAAGTCTCATCTTTGGTGACTTAAACTTGATGAATACATATTCTATCTTCTGTGTAGAAAATGTATGACTTGAAGGGTTTCCGGTAGGTATACCAGAATCCTACCTTGGGCCAGCCCAACCTGTGCCCACCTCAAGCCCAGCTATATATTAAATCAATGTAAGGGAATGTATTAATTGAAATTAATTACTGGACTGCCCTATTATGCAAGTTGTAACCCTAAAATATTTAAGTGGGGCCCATTCGGGGCCCTGGCAGGGCCCAGTTTGGGCTAGCCCACTTGGGCCCGGTCTGGCGCCTAGTGCCCGTTCTCGCAGGGCCCCAGTCGGGAAACACAGATGGGGCCCAGTTTGCAGCCCAATCGGGGCCCAACTGGGGCCCAGTTGGGTTTGCTACTTGGGTTATTGATATGCCATCTAACCAAGTACCCTCCAAGTACTAACCAAGTACCCTCCATATTATTTAAATGAACTAGGAGAGGTGGAAGCGAGGCTAGCTCATGCCACACATCAAAGAGTGGCGCCACTGGTACTTCTTGTACTGCGCGAGATGTCAACGTGTGCAGACGCAATTAATGACTTGAGAGTACTTTTTAACAAGGAATTCATTTCTGATGCCAGAATTGACCAATGAATGATTATAAGGGAGTACTATATCTAAGTACATGATAAGCTCCAGTTCCAGCTCCAGCTTACCCTGAGTCATCTGCGAGGCCACTCACATGCTCAATCCTTTCAACCTTGAGATTCACAGTCTCATTTCCACCTTGAGATCCCCACTCTAAGAATAGCCCTTCCTTAGTGAGATAACTCTAGCCCTACGGCTCAGGTGTTGCTCAACTATCTAACGAGGGTGTACGGTGCTCTCAATCTGGTAGTGGGGCATTGTGATGTAAATGGAATAGCCTCTGGCATGCTCAACATGTCTAGCAGTACATGTGCCGTGTACTTTATGTATACCACAAGAAAAATACATGTAAACATATTGTCGCCATGCATTTTTCCGCTCAGCTCCATTGGTTTGTTGCAACATTTCAGCGGTTACGTCACCATCGACATTTACCAAACCGATTACAAAGTACTGTGCACTTCTTGTCAAATTATGTTTGATTCATGTTTCATTTTACAGTTGTTAATTGCATTTAAAGTTGCATTATTATATAATATATGAGTTGGAAGGACGACGATTTGATATGCTATCCCGACTGCATCATACACTTTGGTTTCGGTTATCAAAGTTCGCGATAATCCAAATATTATGCACATTTCTCATTTCAAAACTTGCACAAGCCACGTAAAAAAACATTTACATTAAACATTGGTTTTACAATAAAAGGATATTGAGGGAATTGACAGGTGCACTTCATAAAGTATAATTGAATAATAGAAAATACAATAGGATATTATTTAGGACAAATTCAATAGTGTACTTCAGGTATATGGTATATTTACATTAAACATTGGTTTTACAATAATAGGATATTGAGGGAATTGACAGGTGCACTTCATGAAGTATAAATGAATAATAGAAAATACAATAGGATATTATATAGGACAAATTCAATAGTGTACTTCAGGTATATGGTTTAAACAATCGAAATTACTGTATCATTTCAGGTTCAAGATGACGCTGGAAAATGAACCCCTTGCAAAGGTACATGGCCTTTATTTTATCAAACAGGGTGAGAGACCATTAAAAATAACTGAAGTCCTAATTATAATCACTTAAACTTGAGGGCGAATGTAAACTATAGTCTACATAGATACCAGGGCGGATGTAGACTATTAGAAACAGGTGGGGTCGGATGTCGACTATAACTGGCAAATCCCCACCCAAGAGAAAATTCCTGAGAAGAAACCGCCCACACGGCTAGAATTTAGTACTTTTGGCCGCCATTAAAAGGTTTACTTAAAAATAATTTCCGTCCTCTGTGTGTCATGTTTGATGGCTACTTGTTGTTTAACTTTAACTCTAGGTGCTTCTGCCCGAGGAAGGTTCGTTATTTGCCGCAGATAGGTCCTTCAACACCCCACACGGACAACACAACCCTGGTGAGCTTCAATTATTGGATAAACCATGAGAATGCAATTGTAACATAGTTTCCTAAACGTTATTGCCTTGATACATTCCACCGAAACCGATTGTGATGAGAAACAACAATACATTGATAACTTTTAAAAGGAATCAGGTGATCTTATTTTTTCAATGCGTTGATCTCATCTTATAAGTTCCCAACTGATTCAGTTTGTTCTAATTGTAGATACAACATGCCTTTTGCTACACTTTCAGGCAATGCCAAGCCGGCTCCGTCAAGGCTGTGTGACCTGCTGGAGGAGATGAGTCCAGTTAGCTCTGCCCTGGAGGCAGTTGGCAGCAGGTCTCGTACCCATGACACCCGTCACCACACAACCATTATACGTCTCCCCACTCCCCATGCCCCACTGCAGGACCAACTCAAAGAAAGCTCAAAAACGCCGCCACAGCAGCAAGAAAACACAAGAAATAAACCAGAAGCAGATTCCCCAAAGGAGAGCTGCCCCAGTACTTCCATGGCACCTCGACAGGGGGGAGTAGGTGTGGTGGGCGAGCTGATGGAGGGGGAGGTGAGCAGCTCGTCCTGCCGGCTGGTAGCAGTAGCAGAGGGCACGGACGGTGCCCTGCTCGTGTCGAGTGGCTCTCTAATTGAGGTATCAGATGGAGAAGTAGCTAATGAGGCAGAGAGAGCCGCGTGCCGACACACAACACTGACGGTGCCCACGCAGCACCACCCCCAGATGGACACCCACACTGCCACCTCAGCCGACACACTAAACCACTGCACCGCTACACATGATCTACCAGGTGGGCTCCAGTCAGCACAGGTAGATCATGCTGTAAGTATTGGCGTACAGGTGGGTTCTCAGGTGGCAGGTGCTGACCATGAGGGGAGTGAGACCCAGGTGAGAAAGGAGAGTGTTAATGAGAGAAGGGACATTGGCATACAGGTGGGGTGTGTCGCAGGTGCAAATAAAAACCAACAGGTCCAGGTTAACGCTGCTGATTTACCTGGGCAGTGTACTGTAGGGCTACAGGTAGATTATGCTAACACCCTCCAGTGTATGGCAGTCCAGGTAGGAACCAACGATTTCCTAGAGCAAAAAAGTATTGGTTTGCAGGTGCTGGTAGAAGACCTGGGTGGAACGTGCTGTAAGGAAAGTCAGGTGAACCCAGATGAGCTATGTAGTGGGTCCGATCCTTTACCTCAGGCAATCGACCTAAGTCAAAGTCACTCTGCTCAGAGCTACTCCATAAAGATGAGCAGATTATTCACGCACGACACCATTACCGAACATGACAAAATAGAGCCCCCTGATCATAAAACCACAAATGCTCATGGAGCCATAATCTCTGCCAACAATGATCGCACCAATACCTTTACACAACATGACGCAATGGAGGCTTTGTCTATGTGTGACACACCTGCCGTAGCTGCTGATAGTAACATGAGCCTGTCGTTCTGCCCAACCCCTCTAGCCGCTCGCTCCCTGAGGTGCTATACTACAACACAACAAGCCTCTTCCCACCCCCTCAGCACTGCGGCCCACCAGGTTCGAGCTGCTCACACGACGAGCAGGTGGCGTGTGGACGCGGCTGAGCTGCTCGGTGCACATGTCACATCCAAGGCCGACAACTCTCAGTCACAGCCGCTCGACCTCTCCACCAAACGGGACACACTTCTCAAGTTGCTGAGAGAGGAAAGGAAGCGATTCCTGACACCTCCCCGAGCCTCGAAGCATGTTAATGATGGTGGCAGGTATGACTCAGCGAAAAAGCATATTAATGATCAAAGCCATAGCAGGCCGTATGTCATTGCCACTACCTCTGAGGGCAACCAGGCTACTGAAGCTACTGATGTAGAATTAGGGTCCTCGGGTGCAGATACATCTATAGATAGCGACAGATCAACGCCAGTAAGTGAGCTTACTGATGACACAGGCAACCAGGAAACTGAGCAAATAGAGCCGTATAAATCTGAGGAAAAGAAAAACATTGAGTCTGAAGAAAATAAAGACGAATTGAATGCAAATCGGGAAAGTCAGGACAGTGAAGTAACTACGATAGTCCATCCTATATGTGAAAATATATTGCGAGACAACAAAGGAACCGCACATAGCTTAGGAACTGAAAATAATCCCTGCATCATTCCTGAAATGAACCATATTAGTCGTAGAAAAGATGAGGTAGACAGTTTGCCGGAAATAAAGAGAGCTAGCATCACTCAATCCCCACTTGAGAGGTGTGAAGACCTGAGCTCAACTGGTTGTACAATCCTCTACAAGGAAGGCATGCATGGAGGGCAAGTCACCTTACTTCCAGAGAGAGAAATGCCGTCTGATAGTCCCAAGCCAGAGACCCACGATGAAAATGTATCACCAGCGTATCTAGATGGTGTTATGCACTTGAAAGGCGACTGCAATCTGCAACAATCTGATTCTATGGACACTGGGGACGACGACAGTGATGGACAAATCGACCTTGTCTGCCGAGATAAGGATGATGTCTCTGACTCTGAGGTCAAAAATAATTGTTGCAATATAGGCTCTATTCAATCTCTGCTAGAGAACAATGTCATTGGGGATAGGGTATCACAGATCAAAACCGACTTTACTGATACCAAAGACGCCTGTTCTCAGGACAATGCCAGCGGTATTGATGTCAACAGTAAATGCTCGCAGATACTTAAAGATCAGTCGTTTCAAGACATTTCTGACTGTTTCATTTTCAGAAACGGCTGCTATGAGGTCAAGAAAAACTGTCCTCTGATCCTAAACAGTTGTTCTCCGCCAAATGGCAGATGTCCTCACGTGAGTGCTGACTGCCCCCAAGGTAATGCCGACTGCCTACAATCCAATGATGACTGCCTCGAAAATGGCAACCTTCAGGCCAATGAAGACTGCCTCCAAACCAATGAAGACTGCCTCCAAACCAATGATAACTGCCTCCAAACCAATGATGACTGCCTCAAAGATGACAGCATTGAGGCCAATGATGACTGCCTCCAAAACAATGATGACTGCCTCCAAGATGACAGCATTGAGGCCAATGAAGACTGCCTCCAAACCAATGATGACTGCCTCCAAACCAATGATGACTGCCTCCAAGATGACAGCATTGAGGCCAATGGTGACTGCCTCCAAAACAATGATGACTGCCTTCAAGATGACAGCCTCCAAGTCAATGATAGCTGCCTCCAAGATGACATCCTTCGGGTCAATGGTGACAGCCTTAAGGCCAATGATGACTGCCTCCAAATCAATGGTGACTGTCTCCAAACCAATGGTGACTGTCTCCAAACCAATGGTGACTGTCTCCAAACCAATAGTGACTGTCTCCAAACCAATAGTGACTGTCTCCAAACCAATGGTGACTGTCTCCAAACCAATAGTGACTGTCTTCAAACCAATGAGGACTGTCTTCAAACCAATGAGGACCACGTTAAGATCGATGATAACTGCTCTCAAGACAAGAACAATTTAAGTCAAACCGATGATGATGACTGCGTTATCGTCAAGGATGACACATCAGAGTCTGAATTCTTCTCTATGGACTCGGCCCCTGCATCGCAGACAGAGCAAAATGAGACAGACAATAGAAGTGACGTCACAGAAACATCAGCTTCCCCGTCTTCTGATGAGCAGCCCCAGAGAGAAGAGACCCACCAGAAGCCTGTAGCACCTGACGACTCGCCAATTACCGGCTACCAATTACGGTCATACCGCACTCGTGAGCTGTAATTAGCGTTAATGTATGGGGTCTCACTGGTCACCTATATACTATAAACCACTTAGGCCTACTGGAGATAATCATAATGCTGCATTGAGGTGGTACCGGCATCACCAGTACCTTGTGTTTAAGTTATAAACAATGTATTTATCCATGTGACGTCAAGTTTGAGTTACAAAATAAGATATCTTTATATTTAACCATATGAAATATAAGAATGTAGTAACTGTATGTAACTCCAGGCGAACATGATTGTTGAAACCCTTTTTACTGTAGAGTATAATATAAAGTTTGATAAGATAATGAGAATATTATGCTAAGAGATAATATATAATTATAACCATTTTGTGATTGTTAAATAAATAGATTCCTCTATAGTTATATATTTCAATGTCTAACGTGTTCTATGCTATTTATTCAATTTCTATTATGTATGAGCAATAAATTGGTCTATTATAAGTAAGTTTTTTCTTTTTATACATCATAGAAGCAGTCGTCATCATTTTCCTTCTGATATATAGATACACATAGACACAGTTGGTGACCTACCCATTAGGCCCTATAATTAAAACACCAATACAGCAAGAAATGGTGACTTTAAAAAAAAAGAACTTCTCGATACTATTTTTGAACATTTCCGAAGCGTGACAAACAAATATATAGATATAACCTCAAAATCGCGCATTTTAAAATACCCTATTTGAAAGCTAATTGTCTTGTGAATCTCCTTATCTAAGATGTTTGCAAACAGCCATTCAGACAATGTTATGGGGATCCTATCATTAAAAAAATCACCCTTTTTTGATGTATTGTTCCACTAAAAATAACAATGCCTACAGATCTAATGCTTAGTGCTTGGTGATAAGAACCATTTTTCGGGTCACCTTAGCTGAATCATGATATGGTGTATTTGTATGAGGGGGTCAAGGGACGTCGTAATGGTATCGATTCATTAGCTGACCTGCCAATGCACCTGTCAAGTGTCTTCTCTCATGCCTTTCACGTATATATGAGACTGACGTCACACTTACACTAGCTGATCCACATGCCTACAAGATGATCAGGTCATAATCTAGCCTCACGCCAGTTGGGTCTTTTGATCTGGCCTTTTCTATCCTGGCTCCGCTGTCGACCTTTTATTCTAGGCATATGCATGGTGACAACAGGTCTTTTTGTATGGCATTTTCTATACTCCGCTATCGACCTTTTATTCCAGGCATGGTGATATAAACCATCTGCTCATATTGATGAACTATGGTAGAGCACCGGGACAGCTAATAATTATGGGCCTTTAATGTCGGATAGAGGGTTCTAGGCTCTTTGCCAACCCAATTTACTAGTAGGGCCTACCGGCGGGTAACTAGTTAGCAGTAAACGTTCATTGATTTGTAAAAGTTGTCCATTTCTATCATGCATCTACAAAAAGAAGTATGACACATCATTTCACACCCGCGGCAATGTCGTGTTTTGAAAAGACTATAAACTGAACATTGATCCCTTATACAAAAACCAACAAAAGACCCGTGATAAATGACTTTAGCAGTGTTGGCGACTCATGGCGAGGACAACAACGAGCTGCTCCGTCAGCAACCAGCTCGGTAGTCTGCTGATCGCCAGTGGCAACGCTTAGCCCAACACCAGCATTTACCTGGTTGTCATGGTAACACATCAAGGCAGCAGGTTCCAGCGCGCGCCGCTGTGAGTGGAGGCCGCGGCATCGGAGGCAGGACCCATTTATAGATGGTGTGGCTCGTGCATTTGGTCAGAGAGACTAGTTCCGTTCCATGCTGATCACTGAGCAGCTCCACGAGTTGTGGCGGAAGGCGCAGTGAGAGACTCACAACGTGGGGTCCTAACAGGTATAGCAGAGTGGTTGACAGGTGGATCGTAGTCATCAACTACACGCATTCCATGTGTCAAAGACAGTTTTTGACAAGGTGAACTTCTATAGATAAACACAGCACTGAGAGAGACTCGGACTGCCCAAAGTATGCCCATAGATAAACCGACACATGTATAGGCTACTGGAGCTTTTGAACACAGACAATAGAGAGGAGGGAGGACTCCACAAAGAGTGGTCTCATAGACAACACACACACGTGCCTAAGCCGCTGCTACTGGGGGTATACGTCCTTTATGTAAGCAGGCACACTGTGCTGCTCACTGAGACCGAGAGAGCAGCTCACAGCGGGCCAAGGTCTGTGCCCGCCGGCCACGACAAGCAAGCCTCCACCTGTACGCCCACCTACAATAGCTACCTCTGGGAACACACGGCTCCAGGCAACTAGAACCTTACCTACCTGCCCTCCACCTTGTATAACAAGAAAGGTGAGCTCAAGAAAAAGTGTTTATCTAGCAAGGCGTTGTATGTGACGGTGCGGTAAGACAAAATTGTCACTGGATACCTAGGATGAGTGGAACAGGTGTTATGGCTTTAAATCCCTCTGAAAGCACCTTTTTCCCGCTTTTTTTTGTCCTTTTTTATTGCAATCTTGAATTACTGCAATTATTTTTTTCTTTTTTTACAGGGATTACTGTATCAAATCGTAAAAGCTCACTGCATTCTTTCAATGACAGAATGGCATATTTGATTTTGGCTGCCTTTGATTTTGACACAAATGTTTCACACCTACATTTCCCCACGCTATGCTGTGGAGTGCTGTGTAGGTGTAACTAAAGTTTCTGGTTAACTTAACAAAATATGCAAAGATTTTGTGATATTCATTTCAAAACCTTAGAGGAAGGCTGACTTTAAGGGCTGTTGAAAATAATTCGCTACAGATCGTTTAGTATCAAACAACTAGGAGTGTGATACAGCTTAGTATGTTACTTAAAATGCAGCACATCAAAGGCCTGTCCCTCTCACACCATGTCTATGTGGTGTCCGAGGTTAAAGAACCCTTGCTTCGGTAAATGTGTAGGAGCACAGCTTAGTATGTTACTTAAAATGCAGCACATCAAAGGCCTGTCCCTCTCACACCATGTCTATGTGGTGTCCGAGGTTAAAGAACCCTTGCTTCGGTAAATGTGTAGGAGCGGGTTTTCTATCTTCTATATCCATCAATAGGTTTACACCCAAACAGACAAAAGACACCATTTGATCTACCATGATTTTGCCCTTCACCATCACGTCACCCTCATTGAACCAATACTCGTTCCTGGAACAAATTGTTCTCTAATGTAGTTTTCTCGCCGTGAATATGACCTTAGCTGTCGAAATGGCGTTAAACCCTCATTACTCACTCACTCATTCTGGTCATACGTTGTAATGAGTCCTGCCGAGTAACACGCAGTGCCTAATTCATGCATCATGCAGACCCCGTGGTGCGACTAATGGGGATACACCAAAGCTCCCTCATCATGCCCCCATCCTGCTTCGCCGATCAACATGCCCCTACCACACCACAACCACCCCCATCACGATGCCCCCTCCCTCACAATGCCCCCCCCCCCCATGCTTATAAGCTATAGGGCCCAGAGACGGACCCGTTCTCTTGAATTAGCAACCACACATAATGACTAAAACTGGAGGAGTGGCTGGCAGAATGGGTACCAATAGAGCTTGTGGTGAAGACAGAGGTGCCTTTCATTCTCAGAATGACCTGTGCCACGTGTAGGCCTGCTTCTAGCAAAGACTATAGTGGCGAAGACTGGTTCAATTGGCAGAAGATTTTGGACCTCCGTGGGGTGGGGGGAGTACTTTAGCTACTGTTTGATAAACACCGTTGCCCCATCCCATTCGGCTCAGGCTAGCTTATCATAATTATGGGCAAAGGTGCTGGGTTTTGGTCAATTCCTGCTAGTAGCTTGGAACCAGTGGACAGGAACCAGTATGTATGATGGTAGTTTTACCATTATACTTTCTGGTTCCATTTCAGGTTCCCGTTTGCTGGTTCCAAACTAACCACAGGGTCCAGGGCCCTGACCCAGCAAAAATCCAAGTTCAAGGTCATGTGGCTATACTTACAGCACAGGCCTACACTGAGCCATGTTCTGGTGGATGTTGTGATACCGACGTACACATGTTGTGACGTCACTACTTTGGGGGCACTTGGGCGACGAGCGGGATGGCGCACATGGTTCATAAATACAAGTCATCTTAAACCAAACTAAACTGCCTCCTTTTACTTATCAATATCACTTCATGGTGGCTAGCGGTAAAAGGATGTTTGAAGAGACTGTGTGCCACATATTTGATGTTCTGGGACACCAAGAATTGTGAGTAGAGCACCTTTTCTTTTCCCCACATCAGACCATGTGCTATCTTTGTGTGTCCATGTCCTAGGCTATCCTTGTGTGTTTACAGCCACATAAAGCCAAGCCTTCATATCACCCAAGTCTGCCAAGTAAACCAATCAAGTGTGGAGCCAGTCATATACACAAGTTGTGTAGTGTCCAATGCAACTTAGGCCTATACCAAAACTGTGATTGTTAAGTGCTAGTTAGTGCCACTGACACAAATAGCTCCAGTGCACCATACCAAAACTAGTGTTATCAAAATGGCTGCCAAATACCCTTCTATGAATTGGGATGCTTCTGATGTAGCAGAGACATTTACACTTTTTAAGCAGAGGCTACTCTTGGTATGTGAAGATAACGAAGTCACTGATGCCTCCAAGATAGCCAGAAAAATCAAGATAAGTGTAGGAGAAGAGGGTTTACGCCGTATTAATGCATCTGGCCTTAGCGAAGTAGATCAAAAGAAACCGGAGAAATTATGGGATCTGTTTGAGAAACAGCTGAGAGTTGCGGTAAATTTTCGTATTGAGCGACTAAATTTGATGCAGTACCGACAGAAGAGCAGTGAGTCACTTGATGCTTTTGTCACACGTGCACGAACCCAGGGCTTGCGCTGTGAGTTTACAGACGCAGAGTTGCAAGAGCGCATTATCGAGCTTGTCATTGCGAGCACTCCCATTGCAGAGTTCCGGCGGGAACTCCTGGATAAAGACAAAACACTGACACTACAAGAAACTCTCAACACTGGCCGACGGCATGAAGCAACCGAGAAAGGCAATGAACAGATCCGAACTCTTCGCGAGGGCACGACTGACCAGACCTCTATAGATCACGTCTCCAAAAAGAAGCCCTGTTGGAACTGTGGTCGCCACCACGCATACCGAAGATGTCCGGCATTCAGGGATGAGTGTTCAGGATGCGGGAAACAAGGACACTGGGGTAGAATGTTGCAGGTCAAAGACCGAAGACACTGGCAACAGAGGCCAGAACACTCAAAGCAAATCCAGTTCCAAGCCCCAGAAACACTATCCGAACGCAGGGAAGCAGAGGAAGAATGTACATGCAGTAGCTACACAGGAGAATGAGACACCTGGTAGCTCGGACGCAAGTGACCCTGGTAACTATTCAGAAAGTTTCTACTGCATTAAGCTGTCTGATAAGTGTTTCGACGCCATATCCAGATCTACGCGCGATGAAGCGTATACTACAATCGGCATTAAGTGTCCAGGGTTAGACGGCACAAAGGGTCTCAGGCTGAAGCTTGACATCGGTGCCCAAGGTAACGCATTACCAGTACACACTTTTAAGCAGATGTTTGGGGACATCGACCCTGATGACGTGTTGTCACCTGTGGGCAAAACTAAGCTAACAGCCTATTCCGGTGAAGACATTAAATGTATCGGCAAGCTCACATGCGACTGCAAGTACGGCAGAGGAGACTGGGTATGCACAACGTTCTACGTTGTTGATGTGCCAGGACCGGTTGTGCTCGGTCTTCCTATGTGTGAGGCACTCAACTTAGTAACTATAAACTGTCATGTTGAGACCATATTGGCTCAGCCAAGCCGGAGGGTCAACTCCCTGCAGGACCTTAAAAAGTCATACCCTTGCCAATTTGACCAGATTGGAAGGTTCAAAGACCCAGCGAAGATATTGCTCAAACCTGATGCAGAGCCGTACATTGACCGTCCCAGGAAGTGTAATGTGAACCTTCTTCCCAAAATCAAGGCCGAGTTAGGAAATATGGAGAAGAATGGCATAATCAGAAGAGTCAGGGAACATACCGACTGGTGCTCAAGCATTGTCTATAGCACGAAAGGTGATGGTAGCTTGAGGGTGTGTCTTGATCCGAAACATCTCAACAATGCGGTTAAAAGATGTCCTCATAAGACTCCCACATTAGAGGAAATCAACCCATTCTTTACAGGCGCGAAATACTTCAGCAAACTGGAAGCAAAGGCTGGGTATTGGAGTGTTCCTCTGGAGGAGAGCAGTCAGTTACTTACGACTTTCCGCACACCTATTGGTAGATATTGTTTTCAGAGGTTGCCATTTGGTCTGAACACTAGCCAAGACATATTCCAGCAACGAATGGATGAGATTTTGGAGGATCTCGATGGATGTGTTGGCATCGCTGACGATATCTGTGTCTTCGGTTCCACAGAAGATGAGCATGATGCTAGACTCCTGAAGCTAATGGAAGCTGCCAAGATGCATGGTCTTGTCTTTAACTCGGCAAAGTGTGCTATAAAGAAGCAGTCAATTTCCTTTTTTGGAAACGTGTACAGCAAAGATGGCATATCACCAGATCCGGCCAAGGTGAAGGATATCCATGAGATGTCAGTCCCACAAGACCGAGAGGACCTACAACGCTTCCTAGGCCTACTAACATATCTGGGATCCTTTATCGCAAATCTCAGTACACAAGCAGCCATACTTCGGGATCTGCTCAAAAAAGATGTCCCATTCGAGTGGTCAGACGACCATCAGCATGCGTTTGAGAAGCTCAAAGGAGCCATATCTGACCAAGCGAAAGTGGCCTTCTATGACTCCACCAAACCAATAGCGTTGGAGGTGGATGCGTCACAAAAGGGCCTTGGTGCAGCATTGATACAGGAGGGCAAGCCTATAGCCTTTGCCTCCAAATCACTCACCAAGACACAATCAAACTATAGCAACATCGAGCGCGAGACACTAGCTCTTGTGCATGGAGTAGAAAGGTTCCAAACATACCTGTATGGCAGATCTTTCACAATTGTATCTGACCACAAACCCCTTGAAATGATCTGTAGGAAGCCTATTATATCAGCACCCCCTCGACTCCAACGGATGTTGCTGAGGATACTCGGGTATGATTACAGTGTGGTATACCGGCCAGGAGAGGAGATGGTCCTATCAGACACTCTATCACGACTTCCAAACCCGAACAATAAATCGGAAGTCAAACTGGATCTACGTGTTGACCGAATCTCATTTGACCTCATCAGCTTTAGCCCAGGCAAGCAGGCGGAGCTTCGACGAGAGACCCAACGATGCCCAGTGCTTAATGCCCTTGCAGAGGTAGTGTACCGTGGATGGCCAGAAAGGATTGGGGACCTGCCAACTGACCTCCGAGTGTTCTGGTCCTATAGAGATGTCATTGGTCTTGATGATGGAGTCCTATTCAAAGGAAGGCAAATCATTGTCCCGGAGAGCATGCAAGGGGATATCATATCCCAACTGCACCGTGGTCATCTAGGCATAGAGAAGACACGGCTGCTGGCACGTGATACAGTCTACTGGCCAAGGATAAACAATGATATAGAGAGGTTGGTAAAAGGCTGCAATGTATGCCAGGAGGACCAAGATGATAACAGAAGGGAGCCGATGTTAACTAGCAAGGTTCCAGCCCGTGCTTGGCAAATCATAGGGACAGATTTGTTTGAGATAAAGGGGGGCCAATACATAATTATATCCGACTACTACTCAAAATTCCCAATTGTCAAAGAAATACAAGCACCCGTCACAGCTGAGGTAGTTAAGGACATAGTGGAGGAGGCCTGCGGTACCTTTGGCCGACCAGACGAGATTAGGTCCGACAATGGGCCACAATATGCCAGTGAGACATTCAAGAAATTCTGCCGTCACTGGGGAATCAATCATACAACGTCCTCGCCACACTATGCCCAGTCAAATGGCTTCATAGAACATCAGATACGATGGGTCAAGTCAGTGATAAAAAAATGCATCAAGACAAAAGAAAATGTCCAGATGGCCCTCCTTAACCTGAGGGCTACTCCAGTTGACAACCGATTGCCGTCACCAGCGGAGATGCTACTGGGGAGGCAAGTAGCCTCCATATTGCCTACAAGGCAGACAAACATTGATCAGAAAGTCAAGGATCAGCTGGAAGGTAGAGGCGAAAGGGCAAAAGAGCATTATGATCACACTGCAAGAGACCAACAATTAGCACCACTGTACCCAGGGCAAGGTGTCCGTATCCAAGATCAAGTGACAAAGACTTGGGCACCAGGGACAGTGGTCGAAAAATGCCTTGAGCCAAGATCTTACATCGTAGAGACCCAAAAGGGCAGCAAGCTGCGCCGCAACAGGCATCACCTCCGGGAAACCCTCCAGACGCCCCGAGCCCCGATTCCACAGCTCTTGGACCTCGGCAGCGAAGACAGAAGGGGGAAAAAAGTCATCATGAGGCAAGAAACTCAGCCTGTGACCAACAACACAGAACTGGCAGCTACCGCTTCACCCCAGAAGGCTCCTGAGACAGCCCCTATGCCTGTAGTTCGCACTACTAGGACGGGCCGTGCCATCAAACCACCAGCACGCTATCAGGAATAAACCCAAACAGTTAGGGACCACCTGCCAGCCAGAGGACAGAATAAAGCCTCCAGGTGGATGAAAACAAGGGCAGTCTACCCTATGCTTTCTAGTTAAGTAGTTGTTATGTAACAGTTAACAAATTAAGTTCATCTATAGTAAAAGACTTGTTCATACTCATATATAACAAACATTAAGGACTTATTCAATTGAGATGTAAGAGTACATTGTAAGAGCGCTGCTCTCGATACCCCACGGACACAAACTCAAACTGTCACCATGTAATATTCTTCTTGTAACAAGGGGGATGTTGTGATACCGACGTACACATGTTGTGACGTCACTACTTTGGGGGCACTTGGGCGACGAGCGGGATGGCGCACATGGTTCATAAATACGAGTCATCTTAAACCAAACTAAAATGCCTCCTTTTACTTATCAATATCACTTCAGTGGAGATTGTCCGCAGAGGGTATGCAGTATTAGTGTAAAGGACTGACACTGTTGTGGTTCGGTCATCTAGGTGACCACGTGACCAAACACCACATCGAGGTAGTTCCCACAGCAGACAGAAGAGGGCTCCAGTATAGGCCTGGTGATACTTGTGGGAACTACCTCTATGTGGTGTTTGGTCACGTGGTCACCTAGATGACCGAACCACAACAGTGTCAGGCCTTTACACTAATACTACATACCCTCTGCGGACAATCTCCACCAGAACATGGCTCAGTGGACGCCTGTGATTTACAGAGTCTTCCTTTGGAAGGATTTGGGAAGGAGAGTCGGGTTAGACTCGTCCGAACACTATGGTTAATGGTATGTAAGGTGGAAGGCACTACAGGTGAGAAAACAATGACTTGTGGTGGCCTGGGTTGGGTTCAAACTCGTCTTTACACTTTGGTTAATAGTACATAAAGTGGAAGGCACTACAGGTGAGAAAACGACGACTTGTCGAAGCCTTTAAAGACAACTAACACGATATAGACGGTTATTGTTCCGACCTCGGGTCATGGTATGTGTCAATCAAAAAAACATAGGACACAGGATGGATGCACGCTGACCACACAGTTAGCATTACTTAATGGGGCCCATATATATATGTGTTTTTACCTGGGCAAGCCGATTTGCCCACCCTGAGGTTTGGTCCTTTTTGTCCAGGGCTACCAGTGGGAACCCAAATGGGTCAGCCCAGATTCAAAGTGCCCAGCCCTAGCCCAGATTTACCACTCTATAAAAATGCACAATAAATGGTAATTTCTGGAGGGAAATCAGATATCAGAATGTTTCAAAATATTTACAATGTATTTATTGAAAAAAAAGTTTCCGTCGGCTGACACATCTGGGCTCCCCCTGGTAGCCCTGGACAAAAAGGACCATGACCCAGATATGGGCAAGCCCAGCTGGCCCAAGTAAAACACAGGTATGGGCCCTAGGGACCAATGCTGACTTGGCAGGGATAGTCTCCCTTTAAGAAACAGAACCTCATTTGGCTCATTTAGTCTTCACTGGTTTACATTTGCCCACACTGGATAGAGCTATCCGATTCCATCTGATTATGAAACAAGTCCTATATCCATGTACCCATATACATGGTCAGTAGGGGCACTGCGTGGGACTGGTTGATCAATGGAAGTGTTTGTCCATAGCCTACCTGCCCTATTGATAAACTTGACCACCCATCGACAGAAGTAATGTGGGAATATGTATACTGACCACAGCTGGAGCCCTCTCACTCTAATAGCCAATTTGTCTCTGTGTACTTTGCCGTACCTTATAACCTGGACTGCTACCGATATTCTCAGGTTCCCAAGCTTTATGGTTCACAGAGGTGTATCATCATTAGCACTATCAGTACAGTAAATACATGTACACGGCTTATTTAGGTTGTTATCAACATCAGTGTCCTTTGCATACCCAAGTAACTCCAACTTTCTTATTAGCCCATTGGATGCTAGGAATGGTGCCTAAACGGGACAACCCAGTAAACAAATAACGTTATACACCATTTTATAACGTTATATAACGTTATATGTCAACGCTTTTCTAAGGCTCTTTAATATGAAATAACGTTATGTAAAATTTAAAACGTTATTTTGACGTAAAATAACGTTTTTTTGTTAGCTGGGAATGGGCTTACGGCATCAATGCTTATTTACGAAAAGAGACATGCGATGCACATGTATGTTTTCAACCTGCTTTTCCAATTGTGTGTCAATCCCTGATATAGATAGGAATCGCCCGTGCCTAACAATGATCAGATTTAAGAATTAATCATCCCATCACTGGGAGCTATTGGACTATATTGACCTGGATTTTGATCTATGCTCAGAGCAATTCAGCATACCTGTTCTATTTATATATGCTCAGGGGTGTGTTTGGCGCCTCCAGGTTGTGCATGCAGCGGTCCCAGGGACGAGCTATTCTGGTTTATTGTGATAGGAGTATATCGATTATATCTGGTACATAGCATACTTATTCACCCTTTTGACGTTTTTATGTATTTGGGCATACTATAAACTTGATCTCGGTCTATCATTCATTTGGACTGAATAGGAGGCGTGTTGGCGAACCAAATGGAATGGTAATTCTTTATTGTTTTGTCAATAGCTTGGCATTATTTAGGTCTACTTTAACTGTACATGCACAGGAAGAAATAGCAGAGTCAGGTTAGTCTTCCAAATGGCTCTGAACAATAAAGGCAAGCCAAAATGCAAATGTCCCTGCTATCGTAACCTTGTCAATTCCAGTTGACTCCCTTTTAAAAGTTCAGGACGCACTGTTATGGGCTAGCCCCCGGGACTTGCTAATTATTACATAGATTATGCATTGGTATACAAACCCCAGTATAACAGTGTGGGCTAAAGAGTGCCCCATCTTTGTGCGCATGTCCATGTCGACGGCATGCATCTTGCAGGAGGTGTTTGGTAACCCTATGCTTAAGCTACATGTGTAAGAAAAGCCCGACCTACCTGTCCCAGGACCCTCACCCCCATTGTCCCACCACCCACAAGGCTATTGATTTCCCCATTTGACCCCTAACTTATAACAGAGGCACGTGGACAATCATGTGGATGCAGCGATGGTAGATGATGCATGGGATTTGCTCCCACATGGATCAGCACCATAATTATAGCCATGGGCTATGATGTTGCCTACAACATTCAATATCCAGAAGCTGATTCATTTGGTATTGTGTTGTCTAGGTCCTGTATCTCAGATATAGGAATGTATCTCAGATATAGGAATGTTCTCCTTCTTTCGAGATAGAAATCAGGATGCAACTAGGTATTAACCTATCGGTATTAATTAAGGGTATACATATGAACGTCATCTCTCTGGTACCCTCTTCTGTACGTTGCTGCACACATTAAGCCCCTACCCCCCCCCCCCCCACAAACACCACCACCACCAGCACACACGCACTATTAAAGACTCAGAGTAAGGATCTACCCTGACTGTTACTGTCGGGGCAGCAACGTGCCCCTTCCCAGTGGGCACAGAACATTGAATCAACATTGATACATTGTTGATAATGTTGATTAGACGTTGATTCATCGTTGAACTGAGTTTTGTGCCCACTGGGTTTAAGTTCCTCTGTGACGATTCCCATCCAAAAGAGCCTGCCCTCTACCATACCTATATCAGGCAATGTTATGTTGATAACATCTAATATTTTGCATTCTATTGGTGCATGGCCACCATCATAAATATATGAATACCACTTGCATCCCATTCACGGTTGAAATATGAAGTTACCTTGGTCCAATAATAACAGCTGCATAGCACCGAGTCAGATATATAGGGTAGGCTGATATTCCGCATTAGCTAGATGATCACTGTACAGCGCCATCTTGTCTGGTACCAGTGCTCTTTCCTCTGCTAACTATAGAAGCCTGCTGCTTAGCTGAAGCTGGTTCCTGTCATGACCGAAATTTGGTGTTTTAGGGGTCATAAACCTTTCAAGTACAGGCCTCTATTGTGGGTCCTTAGTTCACCTGTTCAGATTGGGGGAGTGGTTAGGACTCTCACCTACCAATCCATGCATCATGGGTACAAATCCATGTCAAGGCAATTTTGTTCACACATAATTTTAAGATGTATTTTGGTAGGTCAAAAAAGTGTGATAGTATACAACTCGGTTGTAAAGATCCTTAACACCTAAAATCTAAGATTTAAAATGGGTTTGTATTGTTGCATCGGGTTTTCTTTGTAAATAATATTACTATTTCTTACCAACTATAAAAAAAGATATGTTGCCTTGGCATGGATTTGAACCTATTACCCCTGGATTGATTGTCTAGTGTCCTAACCACTCCCCCAATGCAACCAGGTGGCATGAGAAATATTCAAATACAACTGATTCAAAACCATTTTAGATTACACTATAAATATTGATCTTGTGTAAAAGGATCTTTAAAACCGAATTGTATACTATCACAATTTTTGACCTACCAAAAATACATGTTAAAATTATGTGTGAACAAAACAGCCTAGACATGGATTTGAACTCATGACCCATTGATTGGTAGGCCAGAGTCCTAACCACTCCCCCAATCTGAACAGATGACCTAAGGACCCACAATAGAGGGCTATAAGTGAAAGGTTTATGACCCCTAAAACTCCGATTTTGGACATGACAGGAAGCAGCTTCAGCTAAAGATCTCACAAGGTAGAATTACTGCATCCTGCTAGTGCCCTATACATGTGCTACAATAGAGTCATAAATGTTGCACGGTCCATATAGCCGTGTACCAGAATCTGCATCCAGAGAGGTTCACAGGTTCTAGTCCAAGGTGCCGTTAGCTTTGAACTCGTCCTTGCAGGGTATGATAGGGGGTAGCTCGACTCAGGGGTATACGGACTTTGACCTGCGGCAAGTATCTGCTCCCCTCACCTCTAATATGCCGTGTCATGACAGTAGTCAAAGTGACCCGTTTCTCACAAGTGTAAATCTGAGGGTCTATGCTACCTGTAAGCTGCCTGGGTTCTCCCCCCGAGGGTTCTCTGTCCTCATTCAGTGTGCAGCACAGATATTATCTAATGATCTGAGAAGTACTGGAACATGTATATTATCAACATCCGTCCTTTCGAATGGAGTCATATAATACCCATCATACCCTTTACCACGAATTAGGGCTTTTAACACGCAAGCCCTCCAGCCCTTTATGGGTGTATCTACACTTTGCCTCATTTGCCATATTAGATTGCATACTATAAGCAATTCATGTAGAAGTGAATGGGCATTTATTTGAAGATACATGGAGAGCTTGGAGGCGTGAGGCTTTGCTATACCAATCCTATAGATTGCAGCTCGGGCGTTGAAGGGAGATCTGCGACCCTGCGCAGCAAGATTAACATGGTTCAATGGCGTGCAATGTCGAGCCTCCTGATTAACCAGATTACGACCCTAGACAGTATTCAAATTAAGGAGCAAATTAAGATATTAACCTTGAAGGTGTCCACTAGATACGGATCCTTGGTGAGGTAAGGTAGATCTAGGCCATAATACTGCATTGATGGAATAGAATGAGGAGAGGAGTGACATGGATTAATACAGTTCTCTCTACTCACCTCGTATGAAATAGTCATAGTAAAAAGGACGCATGTACACTAAACGAAAAGGTGCCTGTTTTGAAAAGCAGTAAAGGTGATAAGCGTTGCCAATAGGTCTGTGTCCGCTAGAATATAGAAGACTGTTTTGGCGCTGAAAAACACTTTTTTGCGCCGACAAAACGGTATTGCCGGCGTCAAAACATGTTTTTCGACGCCAAAACAGTCTTATATATCCCAGTGGACATGGGCCTTATGTGCTCTCATATTTGTCCCATATCTTATACTGGATATATATACAGAAAACCCTTATTACACTGGCGTTGACATTACACAGAGAGAAGAGATGGAGTCAAATCTGGGGAAAGTGAGTCACAACGGGAGTCCCACAAGCTGGACTCTAAAATGACTTCAACATGACTCCCGTTCTCTGGGAGTCATAGCTCTATGACTCCATAGCTATAAATGCTATGGAGTCATCTCCATTTGACTCCTGTGGGACAGGAGTCACAGGCTCCATTGGGGGGAGTCACAGGTCATTTGGGAGTCACAGCTAGTTGACTCCCATACATGCATAGTGTGCATCAGATATGCAACTAGGTGCACAGAGATAAGGTATGGAATCAAACCAATGTAAATAGAGTCAAGACAGAGGTCAGCAGAGCTGTACTCTATAGTGATTTTCATTGAATTGGAGCCTAGGTCTTCGCTTTTCTGATCATGTTAAAAGTCACGGAGTCGGTGCCAATTGACTCCCATAGAAGGAGAGTCAACTCTTGACTCTCAAAATTGTATCTTCCATGTAACACTAGTTCAGAGTTCTTCCACTAGAGGCCCTCATCATATAATTTGTAGAGTTTTTCCCTCAGTACAGCACCTTTCATAATGATTTTAGATCAACCCCATTTGTCTGATAAGGTCAGAACTGAGTAATACTCATATTAATAGTGGGAATGTTTGATGGACTAAAGAAATCTATTTTATCATGTGCAATAGACCAAATGAAGGTACGGTAGAATCATAGACACCATTTCTGTGGGTAAACATTTAGGCTAAAGCATTGCCACTGTTTCCCCTATGTATGGATTATAAACTTGATGACTGAGATCAAATAAATAATGGTGGGAAATCTCAGAATCTTTCAATCTGTTTCCTGTCATTTAATGATGAAGCCAGGAGTTCAATCAATTTGATTCTAATAAGAGTCAATTCTAGAAGGATATGATGTGCTGGCTAACTCTGCTTGATGTAGAGTCAAATCATTTTGACTCTCTTAGAATGTATGGAGTCAAATCTGTTTGACTCTCTTTCATAGAGAGTCACATGAGTTTGACTCTGGTCAGAAGAGAGTCAGACCTGTCTGACTCTGATTTTGAATTGAGTCTGCTGAGTGTGACTCTCTTTATTAAGGGAGTCAAATCCATTTGACTCCAAACTTTTAGAGAGTCATTTAGAGAGTCATTATAGAGTCATCTGAGTGATAGCTCTATGACTCCCAAGCACTTCTCTCTATGTACATGTAATAGGAGACATCAAGATCTGAACACAATCTAGTACAAACACTGTGATGTGGGAGCTGTGGGGAAGACATTAGAAAACCTGGATTCTTTGATCTTAGTCACAGTCAGCATTTTGCTGTCCCGATCTTGTAAAAAGAAAGGCGCTAGTAATAAAGGCCAGTGTTGCACACTTCAGGCATTTAGTTAAGTACCTCTTTAGGCCGATTCCAAGTCAAAAGAGCCTTTCCTGCAGCCATAGGTTAAGGACATTTGTGTGTGCATATATTAGCGACATTTTGTAAACACGACCTTTCCATGGTCTTGATTTGATTAATTATTTTCGCTTCTCGCCACCTCAAGAGTCTGTTTCTTCTCTCAATTTTACGTTTTCCTCAAAGACCACAAAGATTGCGTTCTACAGTCGCGGTAAAAGAATCCACGCATTGGTCGCGGATACCTGGATAGACACGATGTAGGTTCCGTGATGGCGGACTATATTTAGAGTTCTGAAAGAAAAACAATGTTCGTTCTGACTCATTACAGGCCATATCACCACAGCTTCGGTTACGGAGCTCTAGGTTTCGTGAAGAAAATGCACATACTAGTAATCATCCAATGCAGCATACCGTATTCAACGTAATAACCCTCTCTCCCCATTTAAGCGCCCCCCTTTTGGGTCATTGTTCTAGATTAGAAAAGAGCCCTAATTTTAACGATTTTAATAAAAATTAAACTCTCACGTACTAAGATGCATGCTATAGAAATGGTTTTATAATTGCACAGTACGCCCTCACACACATTATGTTATACACGCATCTATTATCTGATAGATATAGTTGGTCATAGTCATTGGTCATCGCATCAACGATGGTTCACTTTTGTAATTCTTCAGATATCACTTCTCTCATTCAATGCGAGGGAGATTATATTAGATCCGAGCTAGAAAGGTCTGGTTTTAGCTCAGGTTTGCTTTTTGTGCCTACGGCTACAAGCTTGGGCAGGCTTCCATACGTTGAACCTGTGCGGTGTTTGCCTTTATCCTGAGTATGGGAAAGACAAATACTGAAATCACAACTGCTATTAAACGGTGATATCGATCAGGATCTACCTGAGTGTGCGGGACTGGAGGGATTCTGTACGAGCGCGGTTTGCATTGTATTGTAACGAGGCAATTTGTGGTTGAGCCACTCAACTGCTAGCTTTTCCAGCACCCTGAATATAATTTATATCGCCATACATAGGAAGCGGAAAACACGATACCAAACCCAAACATTAAAGAAACATAATAGTTAAGCGTGCATTATGGGAACCAATAATGCACGGTCACATAATTATTACATAACCCTGGTGCTTATCCTCGATGGGAGCATGTGAGCCGTAGAATAATGTTAACACTTTAAGGACAGCATAGTGCTTTGGTGTGCTATACCTTGAGTCATCAGCGCTGTATTCATGGACCCTTTTATAATAGGAGTAAATCAACTCTGCAGGGTACACGTGATGCAGCGCTGGCGAGTTACTCCTCATGGCTGCATGCATGCATCATGATAATTATTAAGGGTATAATACATTGAAGCAATATGCGGCCCTTAAAAGGTTCAGTATGGTTTGGTGCCTTGGATAAATAGGCCTATAAAGTCATGCCGCGAGATACAGCGGTGTGGGACGCGTCATATGGTCCATCTGTCTGACTGGGACAGAGCTTATCTCTAACAACACTTGACTCTAGCAGTCCATTACCGGTCCCCAACATAACACCAGAATGGATAACATCACTGTCCACAAGGTAAGCGCCTGCTGCCACCCCACAACGCATTTATCACCGCCTCATTGCACCTAATACATTCACACTACAGCTTATCCAAAAAGGCTGCATGCACACTATCTGGACATATTTCTGGTTTATATAGCGTATATATCATTATTGTTATTCTAATAATCTGGCCAAAAGAAAATGTGTGTTATACAGGCAGCCTGACTTTGACTGTAACTTATAAGGAATAGATGATCCTAGTCTTGTATTCCAATCTAGGGAATGTAGGTTTTGTTGTTGTTACTTTTGATTTTGAAAGGGGAAAGAGAAACTATTTGAAGTCAGTTGGAAGTCTATAGGTTGAAATATAGTGTCTAGTCCGAGGTATAACATTATTGTCATTATTTCAAATATCAAATGTTCACTTACCGATACCTATTTTAATTTTAAGACCACGTTGTGAGAAACCCACCCTTTTTAGACTGTCATTTTGTATTGGTTTACAGTTCTGCATAACCGAAAACGCGGCCAGACATACTGTGGATCTATATGATACCTGTACTTGGCAATGGTGTAGTGGTGGACTGAGGGTCTCCCCTTGAACTATGTTCTGATGCATATACAATAGTCTACAGTACCTGACACTTGTCATGTAAATACATGTATATATTGTAAAATAGTGAACCAATCCAAAAGGAGATACATGTTGTAGGCTACTATTAAAAGTACTATGTCCCACCAGTTGGTATATTGCGGTCTCCCATTTGGGGCCCGTTAAGTATGGGTTATACTAATCGTTGAGAGTACCCAGTAAATGCCAAAGACATCTGAGAATCTACACTTCTTTGAAGTAGTGGGATATCGAGGTCGGTATTTCTTGCCAAGGCTCTGTTGTGTCTGGAACATGTATTTAGCGACGATCCAGGACAGGATTTTGAAAACGGGGGCGTGGCCTATTGGAGAAAATCTTTCAGGGGAAACCTTTACGTTGAAAAAAGGAAATTTCCCCAGATATCGGGGACGCATGATCTGACCCTTTTAAATCCCCCACTGCAGCATAGGTTGAGTCCAGACATGTTAGTTAAGCAACTCGGTGGTCGAGTAGAACAAGCTAGATAAACAGACTGCATGTTTATATGCCAGGTAACTACCACCAACTACAGATATGTACGTAGATATGAGACCAGCGGGGCTACGTGCTGGTAGATAGATATGAAGTGGAGCAGGGCAATAGACACATATAACCCTACTCCATGTATACATGACTATAGCCGCTGTGGTTGTCGAGAAGCTGATCATGGGGTAGTCACAATATTTAAACAGGGTTAGTGTGGGCAGTTGCCTGTGAGCAGTCTGCAACCCCTGACACCGGGCCGACCCCCCACCAACCAAAGGCAGTGCCCCCGACTTATCTCAGAGTAAAGTCATTCACTAAGCGCTCCAGGGTGAAACAGGCTGACACAGGGATACACGTTGATCCTGCCGCTCTGGCGCCATTGTACTAAATGTCGCTGGCCTGCCGCTCTACTCAGATCCTAAAGCAAATCGCCTTGAAGGCTGTTTAGGGAGTCAAGTTAGCTGCGGCCTGTGGCTGCTTGGTCTCCAGGTGCGCTGTGGCACTATGTGTGTATGTGAGTAGCAGGAGGAGGTGGGAGCTGGAGGAGGTGGGTGGGGGGGGGGGGGAGGGAGTTGCGTGTGGTGGACCAGGTCGCATAGGTATACATACATACATCCACTGTGCAGTGGCCGTCCGGCTTCGCTGGTGGCCAAGCATTTGAAGTTGGCTCCAGCCTTGGCTCACAGGTGGGCTTTAGTTTGTGTTGCAGGTAGGTCTCGACCCAGAGCCCACCAAATCAGTAGCCAACATAGAGAGGAGACAACCAAAGGTATACCACGACAGTCCCCCAACCCACTGTCACCAATATGCAGTACAATGGAGTTATATAGCGTAGGATAGCCTAGCCTTCGGATATAGTGTTGACAAGTGATATACGTCCTGCTGGATGCCGATGGCGCCTGGAGAGGGATCGTTAAGGTTATAGCCCAGGAGGACATAATATTGTATACACTCTGGCACTGACTGAGTAAGTATACACTTCTTAGGTAAACACGTCACCCCTTGACCTCAAGCCTATAGGCCTGAAGCTTCATATGCCCAATGTTTGCTGTATTGCATGCAGTACTGGCAGTATTGCCTTAGAGGTTGGAACAGGACCAGGGTATTGAATATACAATTGGAATGTAATCTATGTGTTCTTGTTTCGATTCAGGTGTGAGAGGGAACAATTATGGACTGGAAGTTGCAACACACTAAACGACCAGAGCTTAAACAACGGAAAGTCTACAGCATTGGAACAAGACGGATTCTAAGCTGTCATGTTTTGACTACCATAAGAAGGAACTTCAAGGTATAGCTAGTACACTGTGGGGACTGTTTGTACATTATACACAGGAGGTACAGGAGATATAGTGTACCCAAGATATGCCAACACAAGATGATGAGTGAACATATCAAGTAAATAGTGTCAATATGTGATCAAATACCAACCACTCCACATGGGTACTACACACAACTGCTGGACATGACCTGAATAAGAGGTACCACCTCTAGTCTCTAGTCTAGTAGTAGTAGTAGGAGCTATAGGCATATACACACATTGCCGCCTCTAGGAGTAGAGTATATATTATATTCACCTAGTAACGCCACAGGTGGCACGCTCCCAGTAGGCAATACTGTCGGCGGGAAACACAACACAGTGTACTAAGTTACTAAGAGTGTACTTCATTGTAGCTTTTCTACATAAAAGATTCATTCTTTTGCCTTGCCTGGTGCCAGAAGAAATAAAACCCATATCATTGACCAATCCCCTTTATTACAACCACACCCATCACCATTGACGCTGGCCCGCCGTCCCCTGCTGATGTCCAGTGACCGTCATGGTCACGGACGCAGTAGGAAGGAGAGCTAGACACCGGAGGGGTGACAGGAGGAAGCCAGAGCCAAGGGAGGAGCTGCCTGAAGAAGGAGGCATTGGACACTGCTGTTATCTCCCTCCAGGGGGCACTACGGCGCGGCTGACGGACTCTCTGAGCTGCTCTGAGGGGCTCACGTCAAGGAAGACGTTAACGTCTACATCTACATCTACGTCATCATGGGGTGCGGGGTATCAGCGGACGGCCAGAAGAAGGCCAGCCGCTCCTCGTCTGTGGACAGTGAGATGGGGAAGTCGGAGAAAGGTAAGGCATTTTATAAAAGCGCGTTCTCCTATTGATAGCGTACATCTTAGAATAATCTTATCATTATATACAGCAGGGAATTTGATAACTTCTTCAGCGCCAATCCTTATCCTTTAACACCATTTGAGTTACATATAGTTAGATATAGTCATGCTTTAATATCATTATACATGTATCATTCTGGGCATGCAGTACTATACATATAATCTGTTGAACTACATGTTTATATTCGAGTACATGGTATTACACACATGTGAAGAGTGACCTGGTCTTGATGGCTAGATTCTGTACACAATGAACTATTAATAGTAGTTTCAATATAAGGGCCTAGCGCCTCACATTCATGCACAAATACATAGCTGACATCACGTGTGTATTATTTGCTACACTGTATCTATTCATTGCTTTGTGGAATAATTTCGAAACTTAATCATCTTTACGTTTAGCTCTAATTGAGGAGATTATAATTACATTTTGTTTGCTATACGTGATTCTTTTAGCACAGATGATAGAAAAAACGCCTGTTTCATTCCCTCCACTACAAGGCACTTAACGCAAGCTTTTTGACATAATTTGTATCATGCGTCTTCCCTAATTAAGTAGCCCGTGTCCTTTCAGAGATGTCCGGTTGTAGTATTGGTATTTTTATGTAGTGTGATTTCGTATAACCGTTCCCCTTGACTGAATTTCATTCCAGATTTTCCAGGTTTTTCTATTGGTACTGTATGTTCGTCAACACTGGCTTGGATTCAATGTACACATGGATTGCTCTCTGTAACGTTATTGTTTTAATATACATATGCTGCATGAACACACGCGTCAGTTAAACGGCACCTTGCCAAAGCATACAATTGTAACTGCGTAAGCCCAGTCCATTTTAGGGAGTATGAACAAGTAAAGTACATAAATCTGTTCGTGGGTAGTCGATTGTAAGGAATCCAGAGCTAGCAATGCTGTTGGTACATACTTGATAACGGGCGTATGAAACCACTGCGACTTGAGGAAGCTAATCGGCAGCCCTCACTTATATAGCTACTGCAAATACCGACTCAAGCCTTTTCTCCAACTGTAAGTCCCAGTTCAAAGAACATGTCTGTTATGCCTAGCTCGGTCAGTTAATTTCAATCGACTGTATTTGAAATAAGCCTCTGGCCAACGCTCCCAGCTGTTCAAGAGGTGCCAAGCCTACGAAAAGGGCCAGCACAGGAAATTGAAATAATTTGCATGTAATAATCTTCCTATATAAATCATATGAGGACAGCTAATGCAGGTGGCCGTCGATCAGTATTGGCTTGACATTATATACTTGTTCAGCCATATAGATTTGTTCATACATATGGACTGTTTTGGAAATAGTTGACCTCAACAACTAGATATGCAATGGTTAAAACCTACTGCAGGATATTTGCCTTGCTATTTAATGCGCAGTTTAGTATCTAAGTATGGTTAGTATGGGAGCTGAAGGGGGCTGCAGGTCAGCTGGCAAGTGAGGCCAGTTCATAAGGTGGCAATGGGTTATTGGTATTCATGAGCCTATAAGTCAGTATTACACTCCAAGATCTCACAGCCCCGTGGCCCTAAACAATCTCTAGGTGAGCGCTACTTAGAAAGAGTGCGAAATACCAAGCATATAAGAGCATTATTAGCCGCTTATCCCCCATACCCACAACATACACATGTGATATAATTTATGGTGTTCTTGATTTAAAAGATGTAAATCGCAATAAACAACCAGAGACGGCCTGGTTCAGTTGTTGTGTAACAAACTTAACGAACCGCTAGGTAGAACAGTAATAGGTGATGTTGATTAACCACGGACGAGCTAAATTCGATGTATATGTGGCTTCTCCTTTTTCGGCTGTAGATACCTGTGGTAGACCTATGTAATAGGTCGATGACCTTTGTCTCATCCTGAGGGAGTAATGTCATCCTGATATTGCCAATACACATAGGTAAATCCCTTCAGCTATGGCAATCCTGATTACAAATCCTCCATCCAATTGAGCCAAATTAATCAAATTACATTGGTAGGCCGCATTATATTGCATAGTTCCACCATCATGCTGGTATAGGGTTCAGGCGGGTTGCTGGTCACACCAGGGGGCGCCACCACCAAATGCGGTAGCGCCCCCTGGTGTGAAAGCTGAACTACTGTAGCTGGTTGCTGGTGAGCTGGTTTTAGGGGACAAGTGGTATCATTGGTGCTGCAGGCTTATGTACATGTATATATATGTATGACCATGTATATAGTATAAATGAACATGTATATATATTATGTACATGTATATATATGTACATGCGTATATATGTATACAGTAAAACTTATTCATTGCGAATCTCTTGGGACTAGATAAAAAAAAAAGTTAAAATCAAAGTTTGTAATACCCAAAATCCAACATTATATAGAGCTTTAGAGATAAGAATGCTCCTTGATCGACCTTGTAGCCCTATATAATAAGAAACACATGTTATCACAAGGACGGTCATAATGATCAGAAATATGACTCCTGCGACTGTGATTATCGAATTTGGAATAGAAATTTCATATTGAATATGTTACTTACAAAAAAAGCGTGGGGAAGCAGGCCCTAACCTCCCAAAAGGCCAGGGGATAATGGGAGCAGGCCTACAGTAGGCTACACCTCCCAAAAGTTGCATGGGGGGGGGGGGGGCGGAGGCCGGTGCAGAAGCCCTACACCTCCCAAAAGTCGCCCATCACTCCTACAGGGGTAGGACTCTTTGAGGTGCAGATCAGAGCCACACCTTAAAGGGCGGGATTAGTGTGGCATACTTTGATATAGTGTTCAGTGTCTGAGGTGTGAAAGTCAGGTGAGTGTTGCTTGGATGAGCATCCAGTTCCACATGGCACCTCCAGGTGTGGAGGCTGGAGCTGCAACACCTGGAGGCCGGGAGGGGGGGGGGGGTGGCAGTCAGCAAGCCTGAGGGGCTAAGCATGTACCTAAGTTAGTTGCCAGTTGTTCAGTAAGCTGGGGTGCGACTAACAGTCTCACAAACAAGCCTTCAGGAAATTTATATTTACATGGATTAATGAACAATGTATTTACACATGGACCATGATGGAGTACAGTAAGTTTAGTAAAGAAGACATATTCTGGAGTAAAGGAGGATATTTACCCATGGATCTTATATTCACATGGATTATTCGAATTGTCTATATTATATCATTGGAGCTAATTAGAATCACTGTAATTAACTGGAAATGAGGTTAGTGCTTTGTCATGTATATTTCTCGAAAGACTTTAGGCCCGGATCTAGGGCTATATAGACTCAGTCACAGGCTAGGCTAGCCTAGAGTGCTTCCTACAGGGACACAATTAACCATTCATAATTATATATTGTACTTAATTTTAATTTAACTTAAATGTAGCCTAAACCCCCCTGTCTAAATAAAGTGTATGAGAGTGAGGGTCACGTGTATGGAGTTGTGCACCTAAACTTGTGACGTCATCACTATGTGTTGTCCCCTATTAGGTGCGATATCTCGCGAGATTTCAAGTATGGTGGACGCAGTAGGGATGCCGACTAAAGCCTTATATATAGGGTTCAGGCGGGTTGCTGGTCACACCAGGGGGCGCCACCACCAAATGCGGTAGCGCCCCCTGGTGTGAAAGCTGAACTACTGTAGCTGGTTGCTGGTGAGCTGGTTTTAGGGGACAAGTGGTATCATTGGTGCTGCAGGCTTATGTACATGTATATATATGTATGACCATGTATATAGTATAAATGAACATGTATATATATTATGTACATGTATATATATGTACATGCGTATATATGTATACAGTAAAACTTATTCATTGCGAATCTCTTGGGACTAGATAAAAAAAAAAGTTAAAATCAAAGTTTGTAATACCCAAAATCCAACATTATATAGAGCTTTAGAGATAAGAATGCTCCTTGATCGACCTTGTAGCCCTATATAATAAGAAACACATGTTATCACAAGGACGGTCATAATGATCAGAAATATGACTCCTGCGACTGTGATTATCGAATTTGGAATAGAAATTTCATATTGAATATGTTACTTACAAAAAAAGCGTGGGGAAGCAGGCCCTAACCTCCCAAAAGGCCAGGGGATAATGGGAGCAGGCCTACAGTAGGCTACACCTCCCAAAAGTTGCATGGGGGGGGGGGGGGGCGGAGGCCGGTGCAGAAGCCCTACACCTCCCAAAAGTCGCCCATCACTCCTACAGGGGTAGGACTCTTTGAGGTGCAGATCAGAGCCACACCTTAAAGGGCGGGATTAGTGTGGCATACTTTGATATAGTGTTCAGTGTCTGAGGTGTGAAAGTCAGGTGAGTGTTGCTTGGATGAGCATCCAGTTCCACATGGCACCTCCAGGTGTGGAGGCTGGAGCTGCAACACCTGGAGGCCGGGAGGGGGGGGGGTGGCAGTCAGCAAGCCTGAGGGGCTAAGCATGTACCTAAGTTAGTTGCCAGTTGTTCAGTAAGCTGGGGTGCGACTAACAGTCTCACAAACAAGCCTTCAGGAAATTTATATTTACATGGATTAATGAACAATGTATTTACACATGGACCATGATGGAGTACAGTAAGTTTAGTAAAGAAGACATATTCTGGAGTAAAGGAGGATATTTACCCATGGATCTTATATTCACATGGATTATTCGAATTGTCTATATTATATCATTGGAGCTAATTAGAATCACTGTAATTAACTGGAAATGAGGTTAGTGCTTTGTCATGTATATTTCTCGAAAGACTTTAGGCCCGGATCTAGGGCTATATAGACTCAGTCACAGGCTAGGCTAGCCTAGAGTGCTTCCTACAGGGACACAATTAACCATTCATAATTATATATTGTACTTAATTTTAATTTAACTTAAATGTAGCCTAAACCCCCCTGTCTAAATAAAGTGTATGAGAGTGAGGGTCACGTGTATGGAGTTGTGCACCTAAACTTGTGACGTCATCACTATGTGTTGTCCCCTATTAGGTGCGATATCTCGCGAGATTTCAAGTATGGTGGACGCAGTAGGGATGCCGACTAAAGCCTATAGGAAATGTAGATGGGCGTGGTTGTTAAACCTGCATGGTTGTCGATGCTGATTGAACGACCTATGCAGTTATAGTATGTTTAATCAGACGAATAGCACTGTAAATCATATAGTCTACGAGTGGTACTACACAGTAGTAGATCGTGTCTGCTTTGAACCAAATCTAAATGGGAAGCATGTTTGTGTGTCTCAACATTCAAAACTACTTTCCATGTGTGTGTATAATGAGGATTGCTGCATTTCCCCATCTGATATTCTCACAACTCATACCCTCTTCTCTCTAGGAGCGCTTGAACCCTGGTTTGTCAGGTTTGTACACAGGAATCACTAATCCAGTAAATAATTTTTTTAACGTTTTTTTAACGTTATATGACGTAAAATAACGTATTTTTTGTTTGCTGGGAACTCTATATATGGCTAAGATGACTGTGGGTGGGACCCACCCTGTACTGTCTACTCCATGTGCATGCCTACCAGTATTATCATCAGGTACGTACCGGAAGCACTATCAGGTTAACATCCTCCACGCCGCCTTCCCATTTCCGGTTCACAAATGACATGGGTCTATGGGCCATTGCACCCAGGACTGCCCAACAGCGGGCTAGCTAGCACAACTTTAATCAACACCCCTTCTGTTTATCTACCATGTAGCTACTGACATCCAACAGACTGTGATTAGGTCTAACCACGTACCGTCACGTTTAATTAAATGCCCGGATTAAAACTATGCGCCGGGGGGGAGGGCTGAGAAATATTTCTTAAGCATTAATATCGGATCTTGATTAAGCGTCAGTATTGTATATAAGCGCGGGGGGCGCTCCAAATCTACTGGCGCTGGAGCACTTAAAGACCCAGCGCCCCTATATATAGAGCTGAGTACCTGTCCCGACGGCACTCTGACTGTTACTGGACGTGCAGTAAGATCTGCGGGATTAATTGAAAACGACGGTACGTTATTTACATAAGGGATAGATGTCAATTGTAACGGTCAATTGTAACGGTAGACATCGCCATGTGATCTTTGGTGTACAGGGCAGAACTTGGTTATTTACCTTATAAAGATATCATAGATCAATATGTTAACCTATCAGCGCATTGATCAAACAATAATGAGACACTCAAAGCATTCTTTTCATAGCAGTAAGATTATGATTATTCTCAATCCCCGAGAGAGAATCTAAATAATGTGGAATGGATACAGGACATAGTAAATATGGGAAATCGTGCCACATGATGCATGGCATATACATTCTCCTCTCAGAGGCACTAGACAAAACACTTGACCAGATGACCATGGGTGCTTTGTATATAGACCGAGGTGCCACCAAGAGGAAAATGCAAGGAGTGGTTGGTCAGAACTGATTATTGATTGCCCCCTCCCCCAGGATGGTTGTGTGTACTCTTACTCCACAGGTTTACATTGTTTGGTACAACCAGAATTGAAACAGCCCGACAGTAGGCTCACATGGTATGATATAACCAGTAGAGAAGCAGGCAGCAGTATTTGATATTTTTGAGAAGCAGTCAGATCGTAGCTTCACATGGTCCGGTAGGTATCAGGAGTACCCCCGCACATCTACCCCCTGCCATTTACCCCCCTGGACATCTACCACCTGGACCTTTACCCCCTTAGGATGATGTGACTCAACCATATGGGTACCTGGTGGGGGTGAATGTCCCGAGGGGTAGAAGTCCTAGAGGGTAAACGGCCAAGGGGGTAGATGTCCAAGGGGGTGGATGTCCTATAGGGGGTAAAAGTCCTAAGGGGGGAAGGCCAGGGGGTAGATGTCCAGCAGAAAAGTAGGCAAGCAGTGGGTTCGCATGGTTTGGTACAACCAGTAGAGAAGCAGGCAGACGATAGATTCACATGGTCTGGTACAACCAGCAGAGAAGCAGGCAGACAGTAGGTTTACATGGTCTGGTACAACCAGCAGAGAAGCAGGCAGACGAAAGGTTCACATGGTTTGGTACAACCAGTAGAGAAGCAGGCAGACGATAGGTTCACATGGTCTGGTACAACCAGTAGAGAAGCAGGCAGACGATAGGTTCACATGATCTGGTACAACCAGCAGAGAAGCAGGCAGACAGTAGGTTTACATGGTCTGGTACAACCAGCAGAGAAGCAGGCAGACGATAGGTTCACATGGTTTGGTACAACCAGTAGAGAAGCAGGCAGACAATAGGTTCACATGGTCTGGTACAACCAGCAGAGAAGCAGGCAGACAGTAGGTTTACATGGTCTGGTACAACCAGCAGAGAAGCAGGGAGACGATAGGTTCACATGGTTTGGTACAACCAGTAGAGAAGCAGGCAGACGATAGGTTCACATGGTCTGGTACAACCAGCAGAGAAGCAGGGAGACGATAGGTTCACATGGTTTGGTACAACCAGCTGAGAAGCAGGCAGACAGTAGGTTTACATGGTCTGGTACAACCAGCAGAGAAGCAGGGAGACGATAGGTTCACATGGTTTGGTACAACCAGTAGAGAAGCAGGCAGACGATAGGTTCACATGGTTTGGTACAACCAGCAGAGAAGCAGGCAGACAGTAGGTTTACATGGTCTGGTACAACCAGCAGAGAAGCAGGGAGACGATAGGTTCACATGGTTTGGTACAACCAGTAGAGAAGCAGGCAGACGATAGGTTCACATGGTTTGGTACAACCAGTAGAGAAGCAGGCAGACGATAGGTTCACATGGTTTGGTACAACCAGCAGAGAAGCAGGGAGACGATAGGTTCACATGGTTTGGTACAACCAGCTGACAGGCAGACAGTAAGGTGGCTGCAGATGGGTCAAAAGCGACCTGGCGACCTGGGCCGTTTTGGAGGCGACTTTCGACCTATTGCAATAATAAAGTGACCTGGCGACTTTTGGACAAAATTGGCAATACTCTAGGGGTCTCAAAAAGCGACTTTGTGACCTGGACCCCTTAATTTCGGCGACTTTCCGACCTCGGGGGGGGGGACCTCTCTGGACCCCCAGTAAGTTCACATGGTCTGGTACAACCAGCAGAGAAGCAGGCAGACAGTAGGTTCTCAACTGTCTGGTACAACCAGCAGAGAAGCAGGCAAACAGTAGGTTTACATGGTCTGGTACAACCAGCAGAGAAGCAGGCAGACGATAGGTTCACATTTTTTGATACAACCAGCAGTGAAACAGGAGGTAGCAGGTTAGCATTATTTGGCACAACCAGATTTGAAGCAGGCCTATAGTGGGTTCGCATGGTTGGTACAACCAGCAGTAGATAATTTGATACAGAAATATAAGAGCTTGGGGTAATTCGTATCTGGAGGGTACAAATTAAAGGCTATAAGCATGCTGAGTTAGCAGGTTGGACCTGACACCATACAATAATAAGAAGCAATCCCATTTATATAAAGAGACAGGTGCTGGCTAATGGCCGTGAACAATGATTGCTTTAGCTGCGTCGATGACTAATGTTAATTCAGCAGCATCATTTTATTCAACGCCACAAAGAGGAGCTAAGTGGGTGGCGTTCGGCAATCGACCTTGCATTGTATTGACACACATTTTCCACTCGATCTCCCCTTCATTTGTTTTTACTGTTTTTAAAGGGGACCAACCAAGTGAGCAGCGACATAGATTGTTGTGAGTGCAACATGGTCACCATTTTCTCGCTTCATTTCAGGTATCTCCTTAAACACCAACGTGATTTCCCCAGTTTGCGGTTGAATCTAGTAGTCCGCAGTTTATTCCCTTCCCCTTTCGTTTATGTACAGCTAGGTGATACCACCATGATGAATAACTCAAATAATACGTGTATAAATTATGCAACGATATTTGAAGTTATTTTACCCTAGGCCAATATGACTTTACAAATATGAATGCTATCAGAATGGATAATTTCATATTGGAATGCTTTCATAGCATGTTTCTACATTTTATTATTTGCTCCACCCTTTATTCAAGTTTTATGTAAGTATGTTTAACTTAACCGACAGAATGTGAATTGATTGTTCAATCAAAATAACGTTTACATATTTGTCTAAGCTCTCTTGTAAACCACTTGAACATGTATATTATATGGGAGGAATAATTAACAAGTTATGGGTTCCTACTTTATCATGCTGACTTTCCCCAAGTGCCAGCAGCATTTGGAACAACGTCTCTGTATTCCTTGAGTTTGTGATATCAAAATAACCACAAGGTATGCAAAGACTATGATAATAAGAAATGAAATTAACTGCTCTGGCTTTGGATGCTACTTAACCTATTCCCACCTAACATCTAATTTCCCGTATTGAAGTTTAAGTTGATGGGGTTTAATTTATGGCTTAATATAATCATTTTCTATTAGGGGATTCCAATGGAGTAAGCATGATTAGGACGAACTCAATTAGACAATGGTTGACTTCCGGTTATAGATGAACCACAAACGGCCATTCTCATCCGAAATCACCATTGCATTAATTATTGTCGGCAAATCACGTTTCTGTCACGTGATGTATTCTCCGATTCCAGAACCGGAAGTTTGAAAATGGCACAGGTATATCTGCACTGTGTTCAGCATAGTAGAATTACATTCTCAGAGATCATTTATGATGATATTTAAACAGGTCTGGAATATTAGAATGCATCTATATCCTTTAGAATGAAGAGGTCAAGGATGAGACAATCTAGTCTTCGCACAGTTTATAGAGGAACCGAAAATAGAAGACATTGATAACACGCTTTCTCAATTTCATCATTCCGTTAGATACTATATCCATCGGTACACTCATTTTGGGTAGTTTATTTGACTGACATGATTGACCGATTGGAGAGGAATGATAGGATTTAGACAGGTGTAAATGTTAACTTGTCTAACAGATAAAGCACAATTACTATTTGGTGTATTTGTAAATGACGTTTGCGACCAAACTGTTGAGGAAAATCGGTCCTAATCCTGAGGAACTCCTTTGCCTCTATGGAGCCTTTTTGCAAAAAGTGTACTTCATAAGATCTAAAACTACCCGACCATTATTGTCGACAATATTCAAATCAACGTACAAGAGATGACAATATCATATGTGACACGTTCTGCAAAAAAAGGCCATTAGTGTAGGGTACACTAAGGTGCCTTTTCCCAGTACATGTCACATATATATAAGTATGTAAATTAATGAATGGATTTCCCTTTGCTCCTTGAAATCGATTAATGATCATTAAGCTTAGGTCTGGACCGATTTTTCTGCACAATTCACTTTTCCAAGATAATCACGGTTTGCTGTTTATGGATTAGATTTAGATGATAACCTTCTGACGGAGAAGACTCCTCAACACGATTTCGTTGTTTCTTATTCACGTAATTCCATATCATAGTCAAGTAGTTATAGTACTTTCTATTGTTCCCTGCAGTCTCGAAGATGATGGGGTCAAATCAATCAGCACATTGGTTGGTGTAAAAGGAGAAAACAGTGTCCATATATATTTTACCATCTGAAATCTGGTGTAATAGGAGAAAACAGTGTCCATATGCTATGCAAACAATGTATTTTACAATCTGAAATATGGTGCCTTGTAGTGGTTACTGATCTATAGTCAAGTTCAGTCAACCCTCAACTATAAAGGTCCACTAACCGTAATCGATCTTTCATATAGCTCCTACATTATATCGGCCGAAGCAACCTCAATGGACTTTGAATTTAACGACATTCAATTAAAGATTAATTCAAACATTTATCAACAATTCAGTTACGCACTGCGTAAAATTTGTATCTCCTCCAGTTCGTGAGTTGGCACAGTATGGCCAGCACAGGTTCCACATGGTAGCCTCCTCTGTAAACAAGGAACCTTACAAGCTGGAATCCACTCGATTGTACCTGTCGTATTGATAATCTGCTCTGATTTCTTTTTGCACGTGGGAAAACTGTTTTTCTACACAACACAATAAAAATGCGCAGTATTTTGGCATTTTAGCTGGTCGATCAGAGCAGATTTGATGGTCACCTGTATCACTATCCCATTTCACTATCGGCTTAAACTAAGCAGCATCTTTGACAGGGAACTAGATAGTGCTACTGTCAATAATATGGTGCTCAAACCCTGTGCATTTTACAATGATAATATATTTCTTTCTGCAAATGAAATGGTAACATTTAAGTCTGGTTGTTGGCTGATCTGTTCTAGTGGAGGAACCCGTTCCGGAGCACACACTGACATTCGTACCCACAGGTCTCTAGTTGTCCTCATTGATAGCAAAACATGCCGTTCCAGATTGTCACCAACTTCAGGTGTTATACCTTTGTCTCCAGCCAGTTTATGTCTAAAAGTAGGAACTGTTACTTTATTTCGTCCTCCAACATTATGTAAGGTTCCTGGGGATGACTGACAACTAAGTTCACAGAAGGGCTATTGTTCATCCATGTATTCCCTTGAGATATATATATATATATATATATATATATATATATATATATATATATATATATATATATATATATATATATATATATATATATAGGGATGATAAATACGACAGTCATGGTTATTGATTGATTAAACTACTCGCATGGAGGAAACAAAGGTATCTTGAACTGGTGTACATCTCTGGTCTAGGTAATCTAAGGCATGCCTTAGTTTGACTCCAAATTAAATAAGTTTAAGTGCATCCTGTGGTATGTTAATTGCTAGGAAAATCGTGATATAAAAAACGGTCAGTAAGATTTCCAAAAACGTGCCACAAGATGACTGTCTGCGCGACTATGTGTGTATATCGTTACTTGTAATGAGAAATTAAGACATAGATATTTGAATTTGCAAATTAAAATTGTTTTCCAAGGGTTTCCAGTAACGCTAGTAATATTGTGTTCATTGCCAAATTTCTCCTTTACTCTCACTGATATACACACACAATCTCTCCGACATGTTAGTTTTGTTTTCGATAGCCATATTGAATATAACCCTATTTATGGCAAAACTACCATTGTTTTACTTTAGCCATCCCTGTGCATCTTTTACATGATAACTAGCGTGGTACTCTCATGTATTTCTAAACGGGTCAATTATCCAATGCATGCTGTCATTGGACAGCGAAGAGCTGTGCAATATGTCGATGTTCAATTAAAGTATGACCCACTAATAATGTTCTCCACAAATGAAATATGTGTTATGTTACGTGTACAATAATTGGATGGTTTAACATTTTAACCTCCATTATTTGCGTTTGTTTTGTGTAAATGTATATGTGTGTCGTTTACCCTGCACCAGTTGTGTTTTTCACCCCAGTTATTTGCACTTTGTAGCTATTTATGTAACTGCACATACTTATAGTTTGTAAACACCATTATCTATGCATGCACTCATACCCTGATACCAAAACTAGCATGACTGAATTCCAAATGAGATTCACAGTTAACATTGATTCAATATGTTCATGTAGGGTAGGTTCACCCTAAGTCAAACTCATACCTTGAGCCAACCACTTTTGACATGAAATTACAAGTTCAGTATGCATCTGGTGACAATAATCTGCCACTGATTCAAGAATTGAAGTGTTTTCCAAATATATACTGCACATTGCATCCACATCATTATTCTTTTTCATACTGTAAAATCAGTCCCCTGTTTGACCTGTTTTGACAAAAGGAGAATGAAAATCTCTCCACTGCTCATACTCTTTGATAGTTGATTTGAAGTACTGTCCCTTTCATACACAGTGTCGAGTGTGAGCTGGATATGTATCTAAATTACACAAATCATGACTTTATTGAACAAAATTAATATCCTAAATTATATTTAGGATTGATTTTGTAAGGTATACCCATTTCACCATAAGTCAGCCATGAATTCCCATTAAGTCAGCCACCTCATACTCTAAGTCAACCATGGGATTTTCTTCTCTGGAATCCGCCCTGGAATTCTCTCACCCTGAATTTTTGTCTAAGGACTCTCCCCCTACCCTTGTGAATACCTCCTCCTCCCAGCATATCCTCTTCTACTAGAGGGTTAAGGAAAGCAGGCCTACTTGTGTAGTGTATAGAGGGCAAGGGTGAAATGCCAAAAGAGGGGGGGGAGGGGATGAGGGGGCAGAGCCCCCAAAACATTCAATAGAACTCCATACTGCATGTCTATAATATTACATTTAGTGCTCATTGCTTATACAAGTAATATATACTTGTATTGATAGCTCATAATGCAGTTGTATACACATGAGGTACAGTGCTGACTTTGTCTTGATTTTTCCATATTCAATAAATCGCTTTCCTCTCTATTGTTAGTTGTAGCATATTGATATAATATATGATGCATGCCAATGTCAGCCAATCCATTGATGAAAGTCAGGAAATAACTGCTTTATTCCACATATTTCCGGTGGTTGTAATATGGCTGACTCAAGGTGCATTTTGGCTGACTTAGGGTGAAAAGGGGCAATTCTGAACACTCTGATAAATCATGGAATTAAATACCGTAAACTGATATATGGCATTGTAAGACATCAGGAATGTTATTCTCCAGAGCAATACCTTAAGTTTGGTTCAATTCAAAAGGATATGCACAAAAATCTCTAGGAGCAAATAGACCTGAATAATAGCTCATGAAAAAACATGGATCAGACCGGTTGAAAGTGGTGAACCTACCCTATACACACTGATTCTGGAGATGATTTTTAGAAAAGACTGAAACCATAGCAATCAATCGCAGAATAGCCTATAAAGAGAGTACGAAATATATGATTGTAGACATGATCGTTCCAACACACAATGCATGTACAAGATAGATTAGCTATAATGATCTACTATAACCTTGCTTCATAACTTCGTTGCGTTCTGACGTTCTTGACGGACAATGAACATAGAGATCGTTTTGAAAATGCCCCACAATATATTTTTGTCTCTTTCCTTTTTCAACCAGACAAAGGTAACGTTGGGACGATGAATTTTGTTCCCCTATTGTCTGCAAATCCCTTATCTCAATATTAGGTTATGTGTGTGGATATTTTAGACAGATACCACGTGTATCCCTTTCCATATTGCACACACACACTTTGAACGAGCCATTTTGGTATTTACCCCCAAATATTACACAAAAAACTGAAGTTTTTCCCATCTCGGCACATTTCTAATCACGATCTCCTCCATCCCAGTCTTTCGTTTTGATTGAGCACTTTGGAGTTAAATTACACAACCGAATTATCACGATAAGACACAAAAGAGAAAATAACATATATCACAACTTGAACTTTGCATATTTTGCACAGCACTTGAGAACCATGTGAAATGATATCTGATAACTAAAAAGGAGTTAGATTTAATATTCTGCACGTATATATACACAGCGTTAATTATCCAAACAATCTAATGCACGAGCATCTCATTTGTAAGATAGAGTCCTAGTAATACAATGCTAGCCATAACATAGAATGGTAGCGAATATAACGGCCTCAGCGGACTAGCTCCTACTTTGAGGTAATTTCAATGACCTTGACATTGTGTGACATGACATTGAGGTATGTCTTGATTTGACCTTACAGCCATCAAGGCGGCGCTGTTCATCCAGCGCTGGTACCGGAGGTACATGGCCCGCCTGGAGGCAAGGAGGCGGTGTACATGGACAATCTTCCAGTCGCTGGAGTATGCTGGAGAACAGGACCAACTCAGGGTGAGCAGCTCGTAGTCACCTCCATCTCCTATCAACATAGAATATTATATTATAGGGATATAAGGTTGTCGTGTAAAAGGAAAAAGAGGGATGTCACATCTGAATTTAAATATTTCCAAACCAATATTTTCTTGAAACCAGTCACACGTAAGGGTCTTTATGAGTGAGCTATGATATGAGCTCATAGTTATAATCTGTAGACTTCTGAAAGTACCATCAGAATCTGCCATTATCATGGGCAGCACTGACAGTGCTCCATTCCACATAATGTCATATTCAATACACTAGAGGTAGCACACATAGGCCATTCATAACACGCCGTTTTTACCCGCGGCACCTGATGCTTTTAGTGAGAGCTGGCCCCGGCTGGCACCAAGCATCATAGTTCGTCCATTCACGTCTACTTTTACCTGTCAGGGTGCCTTTATAATTGATTTCTGAGTGGCATTTAAGTGGCTCCAATGGGAACACTACCTGCACAATCATGTACACCTGTCCTAATAGTTAAATCTATTAGAGACTATCGAGGGCCACCGCTTGAGAACTAGTAAATTACTACTAGTAGTATCACGATGGGACAGTAACTACAAGTAGACTCATAATGACAATGCCTAAAACCCCATTAACCTGCCTCTCCTTTTAGGTACTGTACATACAATGGACGTTCATTGATCATCTAGCCAAGTAAATGTACTATACTTACCTGATGGTAAATGTGTAATTTCTATTGCAGTTATACAACTTCTTCACGGACATGATGACGCATCTCCGGATAAACCAGAATTCCCCTGGCGGCAACAGTATTCTCAACCCACTCTCGTACACCCGCCCAAGCTCTGGTGAGTCCTCTTCTAAAGCATTTATAAAGTGTGCAACATACATGTTATAGACACCAAGACTCTGGAAGATCAAGCTGGCTATCGTTGTGGTGCAGTGTCTTTCCTGTGGTATATCTGCGTTTCGTAAGTTTCATAAGCATGCATATCAGACTTCACATACAACTGGAGTTATCTTTGTTTTCACTTCATAGGGGGCATATTTGGGATACTAGAACTCTTGCCAATGTTATGACCAATCCTCTATTTAGAGTTTATGATGGTGATAGGACAGTTGGCTTTCAGGACAACTAACTCGTATGTATATAGTGTTTTTGACCTTACCTGAATTCATATAATCTAACATTAATGGGCGCTCAGTGCAGTTAAGTTATTCCTTCTAGGCGGTACGATTCGAAGCCCAAACAATGGGATTTACAGCATTTTCCAAATTTCTCCAGAAGGATAAAAATGTATGCTTCAATGGGTCCAGTTATTAAAGGGTTTAGGTATTCTAGATGGTAGGTGGTTGAGGCTCGATGATCCAGGGTCAGTCTTTTAGGTGAACATTTTGTTTAGGGCTAGTTGTACTATGTAGTCCATCTCTTTGTTCAATATCGTGTACTATAGACTTAGTGCCAATACCTATTACTAGGATGGAATCTTAGTGCCAATTCCTTATACTATGAGGGCATCTTCCACCTTTTTCGCGTTAAAAGTATTACGTGACTATCTAAAGCATAAATATATGTTATTGAATTATATTCTAATCATCTATAAGGACCGTCATTAATTGAAATCCTCCTGGATCCATCTGAGTATCTACCTCAATCCCATTACCCAGGTAGGTAAAGCCCGACGACTGTATGCACATCTCACGTGATGCCCATCGTCCACTAATTGGCGATTTAGCCATGCATATACTGTTTGATCGTACACAGCCCTATGGACACTGGGAATTGAGCCTTTAATGATCGTATGATACCGCAAGGATGTTATCGTGAAATACAAAAGCAGAGAAAAACACTACATTGGTGTATCATGCCGACCATTTTGGAGAATGTATCAACCCCACCCCGGTGAGCTACTCACCAGGGCTGCATGCATGCAAATTAAAGCACTATACTGGCAGAACAAAATGCTATAACCACTGTAAGCACACCTGACACACCTCATTGTAAACTTAGCAAAAACCCATACCCTTCACTGCATGAGTCAGTAAACGATAAATGTGTACATTTAGTTATAGCTTAGGTATTCAGATTGAAATCTAAAAGTACCAAAAGAATAGGAATTTGTTATTTCTAAACCGTTTTGTAACACTGTTGACATTTTACTGCTTTCGAATATATCACCTTGAACGTAGCATACTGTAGAATAAATTTGAATATCATTAAGAATATAAATCTCTATTTCCACTCTTGACGGATATAATCATAGCGAAACGTACAAATCTCGAGTATCCCTCTAAAAGGGAGTGCACAGTTGCAGACCCTTCATATGTATATTATTATTATTCGGTAAACGTTTCACAGCATCTTACAGTGTTGTATAGAACACTTTTGCATACACTTACCTATTACATAGGCACTTACAGTATATTCTTATTACACCATAGATCTTCAATTTTAGTACTTGTACACAATCTTCCACATTTGACACCAACAATAATCCAAGAAAGAAGACGCATTTTCAGGAACTTTTCTTTTGCTATTATAAGTAAACATATATCTGTGTTGGTAAAGTGGGTATGCTGAAGGGGGTTCATATTGGTACATGTATATTCATGGACACCTTCCACAGAATGTGAATTGGGCTGAGAGGGGTCGGGGAAGTAGCAAGTAGTCTGAACGCCTATAATCCTAGAAATCTATAACCAATAACGTCATTCCGAATGTTCCCTCACTGGTTACTGATACTGTTATGTGTCAAAATGTTCAGAAGTTAGACCCTTGTTCTAATCAATAATTATGCCAGGAATAAGATGAAGAGGATTGGCGTTAAATTTTTTTATTATTGCCACAAGACGGCTTCAGATAAGAGCTCATGTTAAAATAATATGTATAATAATCCTCGCGTTGTAATGTCTCTATTGTTGATTCTGGGATGGTGGGCGGGAAACTGCTCTGGTGTCTGCTGCTGGTAGGTGACTGCCTGTCCTGGTGCCACTGCCTTTTATGGACCTTCCCTCTTGCTGCCTGCCATCTGCTCTGAGTGTAGCTAGCTGCCCTGCACATTCTTTCATGGAGTCTGAATTAGTGAAATTAGACATGCTAAGACCAGTGCACACTTGCCCTGCGTGTTTATTTTATAATATTCAAGGTGTGCGGATTAGACTTGCCCCCTATTCTTTATTCCTGGCTAAATTAACCATAATATTGTAGCGGGAAGGAGCCGCTGCGGAGTCTGGAGCGCAGGAGTAGTTCGTCCGCCGTCCACCAGAGGGCGCCTCCGTAGCGAGCCCTATATTAGGGCGCGCTGCGGAGTCGCGCCTCAGTCTACTTTGGCTCAAGCTTGGCGACGGACGTACTCCCTGAGCTCCGAACTCCGCAGTTGGTCATAAGAACTGTTGATGTGCCTTATGTATAAATAATAACCTCTAGTCAAGCACTTTCCTGAATACAAGCCTTTATTCATAAACTGTCTGTGTTCTCGTGTTCCTTGCATTCCCCAGCCGGCCTTAGTCTTTCTATTACAGTGGTGACAAGCGGTTTAAAAAGACAGCAAATCACGCCCGGAGAAGATGGAAGGACGAAGGTCATTAGGGTTGGCATCGGCGAATCTGGAGGAGAGGATGAGGGACTTTGAGGAGGTGGAAGAAGTAGACGTGGGAGAGAACGTGTACCTCCGGACTCCGCAGAGGAAGGGGGAGGGAAGAGCAGAGTACGGGGGACCCAGAAGTCTTCAGGAGACGGTCAAACCACCTCCAGGCTTTCCGCAAGGACCAGAAACGGAGGAAGGAAAAGAGGAGGAGGAAATGCGGAGAGCTGCGGAGTCACAGCGACAATGGGTGATGAAGTGGAGATCCGAGGAGGCCGAGAGAATCGGCAGAATGGAGAGAGAAAGGCAGCTCCAGAACGAGAAATGGGAGGAAATGGCGAAAGCATTCAAAGAAAAAGAGAGGTCCTGCGGAGTAGCAGATGAAGGAAGGAGGATATGGGCACCAAGAGAGGACGAGGGGAGTCTAGAAGGGAGAGAAAGTGCGGATACTGTACCATGGGCGCCGGAGGAGGAGGCGGCGGCGGAGGTAAACAAAGTTACCAAGGAAACCGTCCCGCTCTCGCGGCCAGCGCGGGATCTCGCGGGAGAGGAGTGCGGAGTCGACTCCGCAGCAGGAAACGGAGTCGAGGGAAGGGGAGGAAACGGGGCCACCCCCACGGGACATGAGTACATCCTACAGGAGGTGCGGGCGAGGATGAAGGAGATGGCCTTGGTGAAGGAAAATAAGAGGATAGAGGAGTCAAAGAAGGAAGTGGCTAGGGAAGTGGAAGCTTTGCGAATGGCCACGGAAAGGGAGGAAGAGAGGAGAAAGGGAGAAAGGGAAGAGATCAGCAGGATAGAGGCCAAAAGACGGGCTGAGATTAGGGAAGGGGCCGCAGCCCTGGAGGCAGAGAGGAAACGCATGGAGGCGGAGAGAGTGGAAAGGGCGGAGGAGGACGCCATGAGGGCAGAGTCGGTGCGGAGAGAGATAGCAAAGGTAGAAGCAGCTCGAGAGGAAGTAGCCAGGAGGGAAGCAGCGTATAGGGCGGCTATAGCAGCTGAAGTGCAGGGGCAAAGTGGGGCCACCATCAACCAAGGGGGTTGGGCGGGAGTGTCCACGGAGCCGGCGGAAAGAGAATGGGGGACGGGGTACGCAGAGTCCAAGCCGCAAGTAGATCCTCAAGTGGCAAACCCAGGGGGTATGCAGCCGTTGGTCTCAGCTACGTACATGGGGGGAGGCCCACCAGGCGGGGGAGACGCAATGGAATGGAAACCACAAGGTTACCAGCTGAATGCGCAGAAGTACCTGTCACCAAATGCGGCTGGGTCAGTCACGACGATGACACCGGGAGCAGGGAAAGGATTGCAGCAGGAAGGGAGCTGGGGCAGGAAGCCGGTGAAACCAGTCTACATGCCTGGGAAGTTCGACGGCCAGACACACCTTTCGGAATACCTGTCTCACTTCGATCTGTGTTGTACGGCGAACAGCTGGGACGAAACCACGGCCGGGGTATTTCTTGGGCTAAGCCTGACAGGGGTAGCAAGACGTCTTCTGTCGGGGATAGAACCAGGAGCGGAGGGAGGATACAGGAAACTGAGAGCAGCGCTCGTCTCGAGGTTCCAGCCCCCTAACCAGGCCGCCAGATACAAGGCCATACTAAAGGGCAAGGAGAGGAACAAGGGGGAATGCCTCCAAACACATGCGGAGGAAGTAGAGAGGTACACGAGGCTGGCGTACCCACTGGCGGACATGGCTACGGTGGACGTTATGGCAAAGGACCACTTCGTGGACTCCTTGAAGGACATCCAGATGCAAATGTGGGTACACCAATCGTCGGCTACTACCCTCTCCCAAGCGGTACAAGTGGCTTTGCATGCAGAAGCCTGCATGCGGCCGCATGGCTCGGCACAGAATGTCCGGGCCACGGGCCAAACAATGGGAGAAGAGCTCAAGTCCATGCGGGAGGATGCCGTGAAGGAGAGGGAGGAGAACGCCAAATTCCGGGAGACCATGAAGGCCGCACTAGGGAAACCGGCTAACTCCTCCTCTTCCTCATCGTCATACAAGGGGGGAGAAAGAACAAACCGACCGAGAAAGGACCGGCTGCCGATGTCCGAGATCCGATGCTACCACTGTGCCGCGTTGGGACACCAGAGGAGTAGCTGCCCCAGGTGGAGGGACGAGATAGCCGCAGCTGACGCAAGGGAGGCAAGCGGGAGTGCAGCGGGAGGAACCGCCTCCGCGCCGGCCATCATTCCACAGCCGGCGGAAAACTAAAACCGACCCTAGACAATGGCCAGTCTAGGGTCGACATGGGAGAGGGGCGCACAGAGATCGTGGTAGGACGCTTGGAGAAGGGCGGGTCCGGCCTCCTGGTGGAGGGGAGAATAGGGGACAGTAGCGTAGAATGTCTGGTGGACACGGGGGCTACTGTGAACATGCTCTCCCTCTCTTGGTGGCGGACCCATGGGGAACCAGGGGCCTACGAGGTGACAAACGAAGCTGTATACTCGGTGGAAGGGAGGCCACTACAATTATACGGGCGTGTCACGGTGCTGCTCCGGGTCAAATGTAGATCGTGGAAGGTGACGTTTCAGCTGTCCGAGCTACCTACGGACGCAATAGTGGGATCGCGATTCCTGTTACAAACGGGATTTCTGGTGGATTTGGCGGGGGAACGGTTGCTGCTACCAACGCTGGAGGAAGAAGAACTGAACTTCTGTCGAGTCATAAGCTGCCACACCAAAGTAATACCGCCAGGGGAAGAAGCCATAATAGGGGGATACCTGGTGGGAGACTGGACGGGAGGAGAAGGAGGCCTGGTGGAAGGCCTACGGGAGGTGGAGGAAGACAGGGGCCTGCTGGTCGGGCGCGCCTTGGTGGACACGACAAAAGAAACCACACCAGTGCGAATATTTAACCCTGGACAAGACGCAGTCGTCGTGTACAAGGACATGACACTGGCCTCGCTGGAACCCGTGGAAGAACCGGCGGAAATAAACCGAGGGGAAGCGGCTAAGTGCCGAGTCGCCACCTGCAATCCACAGGGAACCCCGGGGGAAGCGGACGACCTCATCCGCATCTTGACGGAGGGCGTCGAGGAGGATCGGAAGACCCCTTTGGAGAACCTCCTGCGCAAGCACTGTGGGGCGTTTCAGCTGAGACCAGGGGACACGGGGAGGGCAAACTGCATCCAACACCACATACGAACAGGGGAGCACCCCCCGATTAGGATGCCACCAAGGAGACTCGCTCCGCATCGGCGGGCATTAGTGGAAGCAGAGGTAGAAAAAATGTTAACCTCGGGCATCATAGAACCGGCAAACGGGCCATGGGCCTCCCCCGTGGTTCTTGTAAAGAAAAAAGACGGCACCATGCGTTTCTGTGTGGACTACCGCCGTCTCAATGAGGCCACGAGAAAGGACGCATACCCACTACCACGCATCGACGACTCCTTGGATACGCTGGCGGGGTCCCAATGGTTCAGCACCATGGACCTCGTCAGCGGGTACTGGCAGGTGGAGATGGCCCCGGAGGACCGGGAGAAGACGGCGTTCTCGACGCACCGGGGGTTGTACCAGTTCACGGTGATGCCCTTCGGACTGTGCAATGCCCCCGGTACGTTCGAGAGACTGATGGAGGTAGCCATGCGGGGCCTACAATGGACGTCCTGCCTGGTCTACCTCGACGACATCGTCGTCTTCGCCCGGGACTTCGAGGGCCATCTCCAACGATTGGGGGAGGTACTGGGGCGCCTAGAAGCCGCCGGCCTGAAAATCAAACCATCAAAATGCCAGCTGGCTAGAAGGAAGGTCGGTTTCTTGGGGCATGTGGTCAGCAAGGATGGGATAGCTACGGACCCGGCGAAGATAGAGGCTATACGGGACTGGCCGGTGCCGGAGAGTCTGACGGAGGTGCGGAGCTTCCTGGGGCTGGCTGGTTACTATAGGGCTTTCGTCCCGGAATTCGCTACCCTGGCGAAACCCCTCACACAGATGGCAGATAAGGGACGAATTTTCAAGTGGGACAGGGGGTGTCAGGTGGCGTTTGACGAGTTGCGTCGCCTACTGATGGAGTCACCCATCCTGGGCTACCCGGAGGATGAGGGACAACTGGTCATGGACACGGACGCCTCTGACACCGGCCTTGGGGTGGTGCTGTCCCAAAGACAAGGGGAGGGGGGGGATGTACGAGAGATCGTCCTCACATACGGCAGCCGCACGCTCAACAGAGCGGAACGGAACTACTGCGTCACCCGTAGGGAATTACTGGCGATTATCTTCGGGCTACGAAAATTTCGACATTACCTACTGGGGAGGAACGTCCTCATCCGCAAGGACCACGCAGCATTGAAGTGGGTTATGGCCTTCAAAGAACCGGAGGGACAAGTGGCCAGATGGATCTCCATATTGGACACTTACGCTTACACTATAGAACACCGGGCCGGCAGGCTACACGGCAATGCGGATGGGCTTTCCCGGATCCCTTGCCGACAGTGTGGGAGGTCAGACGAGGAAGAGGAGGCGGTGCCGGCGTCGGTACGGGCCATTACTAGACGGGGAGCAGACGACCCGGACATAGCGGGGGAAGTTAGAGAGAGTTGGAAAAATGACCAGAAGGAGGATGCCGTTCTAGGGTTGGTGTACAAATGGGTGGAGGAAGGGACCGAACCTTGCAAGGAGACACTGGCAGACCAAGGGTACGCGGTGAAATCTCTGGCTACACAACTGGGTAGGTTGGCCATAAAGCAAGGACTTCTAGGGAGATGGTGGTTCGTCCCCGGAAGCAACAGAGCGTTTCAGATCCTGGTACCTGACAAAAGGAAGGCCGAGGCCTTCGAGGCAGCGCACGGGGGAGGTATGGTGGGACACTTTGGGAGGGACAGAACTGTACGGAAGCTACAAGAAAGATGGTACTGGCCGGACTTCAGAAGGGACATAACCTACTGGACGGCCACGTGCAAAATGTGTCTCGAAAGGAAGCCGGCACCCCACCCCACACGGGCTCCGATGGGACACGTGGGGGTGGGGCTGCCCATGGAGAGGATCGCCATAGACGTTATGGGACCTCTGACACTAACCCCCAGGAAGAATTTGTATATAGTAGTCATCATAGATTACTTCACGAAATGGGCCGAAGCGGTGGCCATCCCCAACCAAGAGGCGGCCACGGTGGCTCGGGCACTAGTGGACACCGTGGTGTGCCGGTTTGGGGCCCCCGTTAGTCTCCATTCCGATCAAGGGCGCAACTTCCAGTCTAACCTGTTCCGGGAAGTCATCCGCATTCTGGGGATCAGGCAGACCCGCACGTGTGCTTTCAACCCACGCTCGGACGGAATGGTGGAGAGGGCTAACCGCACCATCGAGGCGTTGCTCTCCGCGGTGGTAGCGGAGGACCACTCAGATTGGGACGAGCATCTCGCAATGGTCATGTCAGCATACAGGTCCTCGGTGCACTCCACGACCGGAGTGACACCAAATATGATGATGTTGGGGCGGGAAACTAACCTGCCCTTGGCCCTTCTGTACCCAGAGCCCATGGAAGGGGTGGGGGAGGGCAGGCCGGGGTATGTCGCTAGCCTGCAGAGGAACACCGCCACTGCCCACGCCCTGGCTCGGGAACACATTGGGACGTCGGTCGCCAGACAGAGCCGCAATTACGACGGGAGGGCGACCACCCGGGAGATAGAGGTGGGAGCCACGGTATACCACCACCACCCCGGCAAGAAGATAGGGCGAAGTCCCAAGCTGCAACGCCTGTGGACGGGCCCCTGGGTAGTAACGGCCCGCATCTCTCAGTCAGTGTACGAAATAAAGGGGGAGGGCAGGAAGGCCAAAGTAGTACCGTTCGATCAACTGAAGGTCATCCCCCCTCCTCCCCCGGGAGTACAAGAAAGAGAGGGGGCAGCAGTAGTTAGGTGGGTGGGGAAATGGTCGGGGCACGGCTGCGGAGTCGACTCCGCACCACCCGGGGGGAACCAGCGGGCAGAGCCGGGGATCGCCGCGCACCAGCGCGGGCGGGGGACTCCGCGAAGCTCCGCAGAAACGACCAGAGCGTCCCAGAGCATCACAGCAAAAATGAGGGGAAGGAAGGGAGTTACATCAACCACGGCTCCATCAAAAACTCGCAGGGAGGAGCAAGCAAGCTCAGGCTCCCGTAGAGATCGCAGTAGGTCTAAAGAAAAGGGAAGAGGGAGGCAAACTAAGGATGCAGACGACCGGGACTCCGCGCGGAGTTCGGCGGAGTCATCCTCTCGCGGCAGGTCTCGCGAGAGGCGAGATCCGCACCGCCCGGATGAGAACCATAATAAAGACGCCATCTTGACTCCAACTCCGCATGCAGACGACATGGAGGCAGACGGGTTGTATCACTGTTCCTTGTGTGATAAGACGTTCACCAAATCATGTAATAGGGCAAGGCACATCAGAGAGCAGCACGCAGATGGCCAGGCCATGGGATGGCTGTGCCCCCGGGGCACAGGCACCAACCGATGCCGAGGAGGGAATGCAGGGGGGGTCTTTGCCGCCGTGCGGAAAAGAGACCTGAGGAGACACCTCGAGGGCTATCACCGGGACCCTAAGCATCCCTGGGTGACCGGGGAGAAACCGATGCCGGACAAACACCCCATTGACCCCACCCTCCGCCGTCCCTCCTCTACTTCCCCAGCGTCCGCGGCCAGGGAGACGGCACCCTCACCGTCTGCGGAGTCGGCCAGCCGCCGACGATCCTCCACACCGGCCCGGGGGTCCAGCAGCCGGAGGGAGAGCAGCGCCTCCGCCAGTAGGAGCCGCGACTCCGCAGCCCGGCCCACTACCTCTGGCAACAGCAAGTCATCCCCGGCTGGTAAGGGTAAGACCACTTCCTCGTCGTCTAAGGCGGTCCCTAGCGTGGTGGTTGTGCCTAATCGATCGTCTCCCAGGGTGGAGGAGAGGAGAGCCCGAGAGAGACAACAGGCTGCGGAGTCATCCGCGGAGTCGGGCAGGAAGGTAGCCACCACCTCAAAGGGCACTCCTACCGGCTCCTCCAGCAAGACCTCCTCCACCTCTACCCCCACCGGCTCCTCCAGCAAGACCTCCTCTGCCTCGTCCACCTCTACCTCCACCAGTTCCGCCAGGAAAACCTCCTCCACCTCATCTACTGGCTCCACCTCTGCCTCAGCCAGAAAGCGGGGGAGAGAAACGGAGGAGAGTACACCGGGGGGTAAGAAAAGGAAGGAGACAGTGGTCATGCTACCCCCAAATAAACCCCCGAGACAGGCAGCAACTGCCGAGGAGATCGGACTGCGGGTGCCGGTGGTGGTACTGACCCGTACCCCCACAAAGGCGGAGCGAAAACAACCCCCAACCAAAGAACCAGAAGAGATGGAGGCGGCACCATCGGGCAGTGAATCCACCCTAACAGCCTCCGAGCAGCTCACCACCTCACCCCTGCAGGAAGAGCGGGCGGACTCGCTGGGCCCCTCACCCGGGTTCAGCCTGGGCTCGCCGGAAGGCCGACCGGCAGCCAGCATCTCCTCCGAGGCAGAAGCGGCACTGGCCGCCACCAACCTCATGGCAATGGGGACCCCGGGCGGGCAGTCGCCACCCCCCCCCACGGATCAGCCAGAGGACGAGGAGACATCACAAGAGAGGGCCCGCCGCCTGCAGGAGCGCATGCGCATCTACCTAAGCTTTGGGGACACTCCAGAGGAGAAGGAGGCTCTGGTGGCAGCAGGAGTTCCCCCTCCCACCGAAAGGTCCCTCACCCATACCCTCTCCTCCCCTGCGCAGACCTCCCCAGGTCTTTTTATCCCGCACAGCGCGGGATACGTGATTGAGGTGGAAGAGCCCCCCCCGCGCCCCCCAGTACGATACCACCGTGTAGCCCTCTCCGAGGAGGAAGAGGAGGGGGAGGAGCAAGTGACGCGCACCACCGTCACTATCTCCCCACGGGAAGTAGCAGGCGGAGAGTCACCACGCCCGGAACAGTCCCCACCTCCAGAGGGAGAACCAGACGCTACCATCCCCGGCACGTCCACCCCCACCACTGGACAGGCCGACACGCGGAGGGTGGTGCCCGCGACGCCTCAGGTAGCCGGCGAGCTTTTTATCATGCCCGCCAACCTGATGGTACATCTCCTGGCTATGTGGGATGGCTCGGGAGACGTAGTCTGGCAGGAGGGGCGCAACGACGACGGGGAGTGGAACAACTCTCTGGTAACATTGTTGCCACCCAGCAACCCCACACACAGAGTAGTGTTTTACCCTTATGATCCCACCCGGCCACCTACGTCGACCCCCTTGAGGGAACCAGACGAACCCCACCCCCCACCCAACCCCCACCTGGACGCTCTAGTACAGGACTTTCCCCCTGCAGCGGCACCGGAGGAGTGGCGGTCCCCACAAGACAGCCACCCGAGGCGTAAAGTACCAAAGGAGTCCGCCAGACCAGAGACGGAAAGGGTGGTGCCCCCGGCGCCCACTCAGAAGTGGGGAGGGCTACAAGGAAGAGCCAAATATCATCAGAAGGCGGCGGAAGAGCAGCGACTGGGGGGAACGCGAACCAGGCCACTCCGCACACCCACCAGCGCTCGACCGCAAAGACACTCCCCAACCGCTCGCCCAGGGAGTGGCCCCCCTTCAGCCGCCCGAGTGCTAGGATCCCACCGGCACGGGCCCACGGCAGATCCACCCGCCTGGATGCCGTGGTGGTTTGTCTCCGGTAGGGAGCCAAACCGGCTGGAGCGGTGGGCTGCATTTTTACTCCCCCCCATCTCCATGGGGGAGGAATTTGCGGCCACCGGGGGCGACGTATCCAGCCGTCTACGGGTGATTGGCCCGGGGACCTACGATGTCATAGCATCAATCACAACCAGATACCGGCTACTCCAAGACGAGCGGAGGCCACGACCACGCAAGGTGAGTTCGCCATCCAGCCTGATAATAACCAGAGGGGACGAGAGGGAGGGGAAGCCGTAAGAAGGAAGGGAGGGGAATGAAGCAGACGCCAGAGGCCCGGTATAGGGCCCCGGGGCGGCGGAGGACCAGTACAGGACCTCCACGGGTAGTACTTAAGAAGGGGAGAAGTGATACTACCATCGTGAGCGCTACGGGAGGGAGGAGTAAAAGAAGAGAGAAATCTTACCTGACCTTACCTTTAAATTGTGTTGACTTGTAGGAAGGAGGAGGATCCCCCCCTCGCCGTAGGGACGAGTAGGACCCCGCAGAAAGTCCGGACGGAGCGGCCGGCGTGGAGGCACCGGTCATCCCCTCCACCCGTCATCTTCACCATCATCACCATTCACCACCTCACCACCTTAGAAGTTCGGGCAGCATGTTTCCGGCAGCATTAGAGACTTAAGATCCCCACAGGGGACTCCGCATAGGTTATATCATAAGCGAACTCCGCAGGAGTCGTGCAGTTTAAATATTATTAATGTTAACATAGGATCGAGCCGATCTCACCGTTTACGACTGTAACTTCGCGGGAGCAGCGCTACATAAATAAGCATGTTGAGTCAAATGTAACTACAGTTAAGTCGCAGGGATACCACCAATTGTAATCCGGTATTGCGGAGTCTATATTTATCTCTACTTCAATTAGGGAGGGAGGGTACAGCTGTAAATAACGAGGGAAGGGTGTAGCGGGAAGGAGCCGCTGCGGAGTCTGGAGCGCAGGAGTAGTTCGTCCGCCGTCCACCAGAGGGCGCCTCCGTAGCGAGCCCTATATTAGGGCGCGCTGCGGAGTCGCGCCTCAGTCTACTTTGGCTCAAGCTTGGCGACGGACGTACTCCCTGAGCTCCGAACTCCGCAGTTGGTCATAAGAACTGTTGATGTGCCTTATGTATAAATAATAACCTCTAGTCAAGCACTTTCCTGAATACAAGCCTTTATTCATAAACTGTCTGTGTTCTCGTGTTCCTTGCATTCCCCAGCCGGCCTTAGTCTTTCTATTACAATATTCATTATTTATAATTGGCATTTTACTGGATCATATCAAAATTGAAATCTTAATTAACGACTTCGTGCTTTAGTCCTTCTCGTTATCTTCTAATCAAACCCAATATAAATCAAATGCACAATATACACATGGGGCTGACCCAGGAATTTAAAAAAAAAAGAGGCCCGGGAGGGGGGGGGAGTTCCGCTAAACACTAAAGTACTGAAAAGGGTCGTATTATGTTTTGAGCTGATTGTGAGGTCATCTCTCTGTGAGCAGTTCAGGGTGACAACATGGAGGCAGAGGACAGCGAGCTGTACAAACTCACCAACCCTGAGGAGCTCACGGTGAGCAGCTCCTACAAGGGCCCCCACCTGCGCTTCCCGCTCACCATGAACCAGGTTGAGCAGCTCATAGACGCCTTCAAAAAGAAACAGGTATGCAATCATCTTCCCACGTAATCATCTCTGAGTTTGTGTGTGTCCAAACGCTGCTGAATCTGCATAATTATTTTTTATAAGGGGTTTAATGTCTCATGTCCTTGGCTGTCATCATGTATGAATGCATTCTCAGCATTAGAGAGGGTATCAACCATGTGTGACAACAACGGGATTACTGCAATAATGCGCAATGTGAGACTTTAAATAGTTAATAGTATTAGGAATATCTACTATTTGTTGTATGAATGTTATACCTGCATTGCATCTTGGAAATATGACACCTTTAATTACCTTGACTTTTACCTGGCTGGTCAGGTTCTACATGCCCGCTACGTGCTGGAGTTGTTACATGAGGTACGGCACCATTTAAAACGGCAGCCCAACATCATGCACGCCTCCACCTCCATCTCCAAGCAGATCACCATCTGTGGCGACCTGCACGGCAAGATAGACGACCTGTTCATTGTCCTATACAAGGTAAGATATAACACCTGTTTATTGTCTATACAATGTACCAGGTAAGATAGGCGACCCGTTTATTGTATTATACTGGGTAAGATAGACGGCCTGTTTATTGTAATATATATATATATATATATATATATATATATATATATATATATATATATATATATATATATATATATATACAAGGTAAGAAAGACGACCTGTTTATTGTCTATACAACGTAAAATAGACGACCTATTTATTGTACTGTACAGGGTAAGATAGACGGCCTGCTTATTGTACTATAATTAGTATAAAAGGCAAGATAGGCGACCTGTTTAGTGTACTATATCCAAGGTAAGATAGACGTAGACGTTGATAGATGTAGACAATGAAATAGCTACAAAGTAGCACTCGGATGGTTCTCCACTCGGGGTTATCCACTGAGTGAGATACGTCTGAGTGGCAAACAATTCTCATGAACTTTTGTCTATGTATCATAAAAGGTAGGGTAGTCAACCTGTTTATTGTGCTATACATGCTTGTGTGAAAAAATAGAATGTAGGCCTTTGCCTTTACCATTCTAGGATGTCATCGGAGCCATCAAGCCTAGTCGGCTTTCCTCAAATGCCTAATCCCCAGGTTTGATTTGTTTGTCATGTCATCAGCGGAAGTCAATAGTCACACCAGAAACTGCTTACTACATGCCGATCTCATACCAAGTGGCAATGTATGTAGAGGGTATAAACAATGTGGTGTAGCGTTATTTAGCGTACTGTGCCTATACAAGGGGATTGGTGTGGTAATGGTACCCTTGTACCCACCCCTCACCTGGTTCATAGTCTCTATAGATAGCATAGCACAGGATCAGGTGCCGGTGAGCTGCTCTACCCTATACGGCCCACCTAATGGATAGCTCAGCTACTAGTCAGGGAGCTGCTCACAGATCAAAGTCTTACCCCAAACTAGGTAACCGTAGAACGTAACAAGACACTGCTTTGATCCTTCGTTGTAATGACGCTCTGGTTACAATGGCATTGTACGGAACCTGATTTAAACCTGTGGAAGCCCTTTTTAACCATAGGTCGGGTCAGCATGTCAACTGCTAATGTACATCTATGCATTGCTTAAAGTAATACTTGTCCGTATACCAAAAGCTATATTCTAGGCTTTTAATTGTCCTATGTGACAGGACTGAATCTTGTGAGCGTGTCAGGCAACTAGGCTGTGCCAGTCAAGCTACAATAGGCTTGGACAGGAATCCTCTTGGGGTGTCTTGGCTCAGCTTCTAGGTATGACGTGCCTTGGTAATTTATAGCCCGATGACGTCTTTCGTGGATCAGGTGGTTGTAAACCTTGCAGATGGACTAATTATAAGGATTGAATAGAGACTTCTTAAGGTTTCAAGAACGTGGGACCCAATTTCATGGACAAAGATCGGACACGGTTCTATAAATACCTAGATATTGAATAACGGACACAAGTAAAAGAACTTTTACAGTGGCGTAGGAAACGTGGGGCCAGCAGGGCCCGCCCCCTCCCAATCACAGAGGAGGGGGGAGGGGGTTCTGAATATGTCCCCCCCCCCTTAAGAAAAATTTGTCAACCCCCTATGCTATAATATATAAAATTTTAAAATTCCCAATGATTTGCTTCCTACGCCTCTGTTTTACAGATGGTATTCTAGGAGTGATTATGTGGAGTATCATGAAGACATAAGGGAGGGTTCTAGGACTGGCTATATGAAACATGGTATTTTCTATCAACGGGATTTATAAAGCGCTACAATTAGGACTGAAATAAACCACGTAGATATACCAGAAACAAAATATTAACCCCTGTCGATGCTAACTTATGGCTCTTTGGTCGCTGTCCTTGGTTGAGGATTGCTCATGTACTGTAACCTTACAACCCAGGCACCTTCTGGCAGGTACCCATGTCTTTTTACATGTCCATATGTCTGGCCTGGATGTGTCTGTTCCTATTCTTGTGTTATCCTTGAGGGACGCCATATTATTGGCCTTATGGTTAGCTACGTCTGCATGACTACATCATATAAAAACATGTTGTTATTGTGTCAATGATGGTTTGAGGGTCACAGTGTAAAGACCCAGAAAGAAAGATATAGTACTGCCCCATACACTGAAACCCCGAACTGGCGGTTATGTGCATGAACTCAAATGCAATTACCCGCTGTCACGCCACAAAACCCCTTATTATACCTTCATCAATTGTATTACGTCATATTACGTCATATTACGTCATAATTATGATTTATGATTATTAATATTCATATTTATTATTATTTGTAATACGCACAATACTTTATACATATTTTCAATCCATATGTCCATCAAAGTACACCTAGACGTCAGACATACCTATTTCTCACTAAGCCAAGCCAAACTAACCCCCATGCATAACTAATCCATAGATCACAAGCAGACCCTTATCCCAGGGACAATAGGTAACGGTCAGCCCCTCCAGACGACAAGGCACTGACCGGTCACCTATACACAAAACAAATGAACTATATGTTGACCTCAAGGATTAACTGTCAACACATAAAACAATGCTATAAAGCTGGACACCCTTAATCAGTGTAGCACCGCCAAAGCCACTTGAGCCGGCTGGAGGCCACCTGGAAGGTGGGCGACAAAGCCCCCATGTGTGCATGCTACTTATTATGTAATCCATTACCCATAATGCACTGGACCCAGGCTCCCCACCCGCGGTCCAGCGCACACCACATGTTAAAGCCATGAATATATAATTATCCAATCAAATGTCAAATGTATATTATCCAATGAAAACCACTGTTACATCTACTTCCGGTCACATGGGCACCCCCTCCACCTGCCGGGCACCTGTACTTATACCCCGGTCAGATGGAGGAGGAAATCACTTATCATCTTGCAACCATCAGTAACTTATATACTGAGCCCTAGTGACTGGTACTCTGATATTAATATTATTATTAATAAAAGATACCAAGTATTGAAACTGACGTCTCACTTCATCTTTATGCCCTCATTGATGTGGAAGGGTTTTCCCTAGCCACAGAGTGGTAGAGAACCGGGCAACCTTCAGCTACCTGCGACCATGAAGAAATTTTTTAATGCAGAGACACCAGTCCCTCAGTGACCTATCATCACGGAGGCACACTAGGAGCCAGGGACCAGCACCAACATCAGGTCTACAACCCACCAGGAGGAAAGGACCAAGCAACAACAAGCACATCACCAAGTCCACCTCCTGCATCTACAAGGACATAGTAAGACATTCTAAAACAACACTTATAGACACTGTACCTATTATACCTATAGACATAGCTACCCCACCCACCTCTCCCATTCGTGTTGAACCCACTGTCAACATGGCCGGAGACGATCAGGTAGAGGTAGAAAGACAACGAGAACTAGACGATAGGATATCAAGAAAATTAGATGAACAATTAGCGGCCCACAAGGCAGAGTTAGAAAGACTCAACGCAGAATATAGAAACAACAAGTCCATTAGCGACCTGGCTAGCGCCATATCAAAAGCCAACAAATACACCATCCGGGAACCTATCAAATTCTCCAAACCAGACATTAAGATGAGCACCAGAAAGTGGTTCACCGACCTAGAACGTTTTGTAAGGCTTAAATACCCTCAAGAAGATCATCCCATCCATGTCACTTGTGCAGTATATCTAGCTGGACCAGCGTACGAATGGTACAGTATTCAGCCCACTAGTGTACAAGACGATTATGACCTTATAAAGAAGGGACTCATTCACCACTTCAAGGATGTCGAGAACGACATCAAACTATTGACACTGTCCCAGTTTGACCCCACCCTACACACCATGGAAGAATGGCTAAAAGACGCCAACACCCACTTCCAAAACAAGGGGGTGGACATAGAAGCTGCCATCATCCAGGTAGCCACAGTATTAAACGAGGACTACCGAGAGGCGATCAGAGCGGAAAGTCCTACTACATGGGCCTCCCTCTGCAGAGCACTCAGGTGTGCCTACCTTTATAAGAAGACCTCCACACATAAGGTATCATCCCTATCCAACAACACCCTAGACCCAGTCATAGCGGCTCAGCTAAGGGAGAAGGATAGGGAGAACGAAAAACTGAGAGACCTTCTACAGAAGCAACAGGAAGTTATGGAGACCGAACATACCGTAGCTGCTATGGGAGGTGGTAAACCAAAACCCACCTACCACAAACAAGCAGCTACACCGACACAATCTCCACCCACTGACTTCGCGTTACCACCCAACTATAGGGGGAGGAGAGAAGACTTCGACATCAACTACGTCGACAACATCAGGAAGGCACGCTCAATGGGCCTCATACCTCCCACCCACCGATTTAAAGGGGGACCCAAAGACATCATAACCCTTCTTCAAACGGGTTCCCTTCCCCCACATCACTTCAAACTCATCCAGAGCCAACAACAACAACAACAAAGGTGGCAGCCACAACAGCAATCATGGCAGCCACCACAACAACAACAACAATGGCCACAACAACAACAACAACAATGGCCACAACAACAACAACAACAACTACAACTTCAACCAACGCCACAAAACCCCACTCCACAGTACACCATGGCACAGCTCGTCAGCATGATGAACGACCTCACCAAGACGACGGGAAACTAGATTGTCATCCTATGGATAGGCCTCATCAGGATGACAAAACAGTCCCCAACACAGAAGACACAGCATCGCCCATCGACATCACGCCACATGACCCACAGACAATCCACAACGCTGCACCAGTGCGCGGAAAACCAGCCGACGTCCAAGCTACTCTGGAAGTCGTCCCCCCACCACTCCCCGACCTACACATGGAAGAAGGTGAGCAGAGTGTTTTGTTTATCAACATGGTCAATGGCAATATAGATCTACAATTCAAAGATACCAACATCCCCAGTCTAGTAGACACTGGAGCCACCGTCTCTTGCATGAGAGAGGGTCTAGCCTCCACTCTATCGAAACTAGTTCCTCATGAGTTTTCACGAATCAGGTCCAAAGTTTATCTTGCCGATGGAGCATTGTGTCACATCAAAAGAGCTATCAAAATCAAATTCAAAATTCAAGGCAAAACATTCAGTCATCAATTTGCAATTCTTCCAAATTGTTCCTCACCAATCATACTGGGAACAGACTTTCTATCAAAGACTAAAAGCAAAATCAATTACTCCACTGACCCAACTCCAAAATCTCAACCAATCAGGGCAGTGAGAGCTATTTCGATACCTCCATTTTCCGAAATGGCCATAACAGGCCAAGTCACATGCTACCACTCAGTCAGTCAAATCAATGGTATAACAGACAATTTTGACAGATCAGACAAACTTCCAAATTACATCGTACAACGTTCAGTCGTGACACCTGACCAAAGAGACAGACACCCACTGATATTATTGAATATCACATCTAGAATCTGCAAAATCCAGAAGGGTGAAATCGTAGCCTTATATACAAAAACAGACATAGACAAAGAAAATCATATATTATCGACAGGCTACGAGGACACACAACCCGAGGAGACAGACATAGACATAGACATAGACAACAACTCCACTATCAGTGACAGTGCATCATCAACAGGGTCAGACAAAACATTCTATGTACCAACACCAACATATTCAGAGTACTCTGACTCTGACATGGATCAATCCATGTCAGATGACAAAGATCATATAAATATGGTACAAGAGACGACAGGTCACGACGAACAAGACATAGACAAAGACATGTACATAGGGAAGGACATAGACATAGAACCAGAAAAAGAAAAATCACACGTCTTCCAAAAACCAGAATGCCTCACAGAAGAGCAATTTTCAACATTTTGCCAATTAATAGAAGAATACGACGACATATTCGTGGGAAAAGATAATATGATTGGAAGAACCCATCTGTACACCCATAAAATCAACCTGATCCCAGACGCCAAACCCTTACAGTTCTACCCATTCAGAATGGCCCCGCACAAAGCTGAACGACTTGAAATTGAATGTCAGAAGCTGGTAAAGCAGGACATTCTGGAGGAAACCAATACGGGTCCCTGGTCATCCAGAAGTTTTCTTGTAGAGAAAAAGAACGGGCAGGGTTACAGATTAGTGACAGATCTAAGATATGTGAATTCCCAATCCATCAACCAAGCTTTGACATCACCACGAGCAGACGACAGCCTAGAAATGATTGGTGAGATGCGACCGGCCGTGTTCTCTAAAATGGATGCCCAACAAGGGTACTTCCAGATACCAATTAGAGAGGACGACAGGGACATCACAGCCTTTCTCACTAGAACCAAAAAGTATAGATACAAGACCATGCCCATGGGACTTGCCAGCAGTGCTCAGGCTTTCCAAGCTGTAGTCAACTTGATCCTACAGAACCTGCAGTACAAATGTGCAATCCCATACTTGGACGACATCTTGTGTTTATCACCTACCATAGACCAACATTTCATTGATTTAAGAAACATATTCGAAGCACTAAGAAATGGCAAACTAAAGTTGAAGAAAACCAAGTGCGAATTCTTCCTAGAAGAACTAGACTTTCTAGGAATGAAAGTCACCACTGACGGTATCAAACCATCCCCAGACAAAGTCCACAAGATCCAGACATTCCCCACACCGAAGACCACAAAAGAGGTGCGGTCATTCACTGGACTCGCCCAATTCTATAGAAAATTCATCAAAGGGTTCAGTGAAATTGGTCGACCTCTATTCAACCTACTCAAAAATGGGAACAAATTTGTTTGGACAATAGAATGTGAGACTGCATTTCAGACCCTGAAGGACTCTATATGCAATGACGTCATCTTGCTGTACCCAGACTACAACAAACAGTTCCATCTTACAACAGATGCATCTGGTACAGCCCTGGGAGCTACTCTTTCCCAGGAGAAAGACGGCGTTCTACGACCAGTAGCCTTTGCAGGCAGAGCACTCCATGACCACGAAAGGAATTATGGTGCCACCCAAAGAGAACTATTGGGAGTAGTATTTGCAATAGAGTACTTCAGACACTACCTAGAAGGAAGACCATTCGAGTTATATACTGACCACCAAGCCCTCATCCACATGTTGACAAAATCAGATAACAAAAACATGTGGGCAAGGTGGGCACTCAAAATTCAACAATTTCAATTCAATATCAGACACATAAGAGGCAAATTAAATATACCATCAGACGTTATGTCAAGACGAGACTACCCACTAGACAAGACACCAATGACAGATCCTCCACCAAAACCCAAAGCCATAAGGGTGCAACATAGAATTATGTTTGAGGATGACATACACACACAGAAATTCAAAGAAGACGAACCACCATTGACACTACCAAAACGACTACCCAAATCAATTCTGAAGAGAAACTCCACCCATCACTTCTATTGTGAGTGTATGGACGAAGGCACAGAAGACATAGAAGAAGTAAAACGATTAACCCCCAACCTCAGAGCAAATCCTGACATCCCAAGTACCAAATTACATCATTTTGGACTTCCACAAACAGAATACAAGGGACTGTTAGCAGCCATAGTGGCCTCAGTACAACTGGAAGTAGATTCAGCTGCACGACCGGTCCCAGGCCACGCCCCACAGCAGCTGACAGTACCCTCTACATCCCTAGAAGCCCTATCATCATTTATAGAAGAAACTCAAACAGAACAAATAGAACAGGTTGCGGCGACCCGACCGGTCCCAGGCCACACCCCGGCACCGCAACCCAAGAAAACAACAGATAAACCAAAGCCAAAGAAGAAAAATGAGAAACCTAGAAGAGATGCCACAGACATGGCAAAACACCTGGCCAATCAGACCAATCATCTGATTGAAATGATAGAGAGCCTCTCCGACCCACAGATCTCCATACTCAACCTCAAAAGAGAACAAAGATATAATCTACACACAAAAGCTATCATCACGTATTTAGAGAACGGACAGGTACCCAACGACAAAAACAAGAAGGAGACGGAGCAATTTATCAAGATAGCTGATGACCACATCATGCTGAATGATATTTTGGTCCATATCAACACGGTACTATGGAAGAAACACAAAGAATTCTCATTCCAACCCGTCATCCCAGATGACATGAGACTTCCCATCTTAAAGCTTTTTCACGACCTCCCAATGGCAGGCCACGCTGGCGCACAAAGAATGCTGTCGACCATGCTTCCCAAAGTATATTGGAAGAGTATGGCGGCCGACGTCCAGAAATTCACAGCGACCTGCCACGTCTGTTTGAAAGCCAAAAAGATGAATCTAGCCAACAACCTGCCAATGACGGCCCATAGTACCCCTTCTTACCCATTCCAGTTTGTCCACATAGATGCCATAGGCCCACTACCACCAACACCAGGAAAGAACGTATACATTCAGGTAGTGGTCGACAGGTTCTCTAAATTCTGCATAGCTTACCCTACTACATCATTGGACGCGGAAACAACTACCGCAGAATTCATAGAAAAGGTTGTTCTGGCCGAGGGTATACCAACATACCTCCAGTCAGACAATGGAACGTCATATAAAAACTCAAAATTCAGAAACATGACATCCTCCCTCAACATAAAACACGTCTTCAGCTCGGCCTATAGACCAAAATCGAACGGCCAGGCTGAAAGATATGTGAAGACGCTGTCTGAAGGCATACGGGCCTACTGTGAGGAACACCAGGACACATGGGATGTATTCCTACCACACCTCGTGTTCTCCATCAACAACACAGAGTCCGCCACCACTGCCTTCACACCGTTCTTCATTATGAAGGGAAGGAACCCAAACACCATAATAGACAACAAACTCAATCAGGAAGAAGAGAAAAGTCTAAATCTCCACATCATTGACAAATTAAAGAAAATAGACTACACATACAATCAGGTCATTGAAAACATTGAAAAGAGGACAGAACAAATGAGACAACAACACGACAAAAAGGCAAAACCTACAAAGGTGCAGAAAGAATCACTAGTGTATGTCAAGGTACCCCGACTGATGGATAGAACAAAATGTTTGAAACTTCAGAAGGTGTACTCTGGTCCATACATAGTGTGCAAATTCGTCTCAAAAACATCTGTCCTCCTCAAATCTGTCATCACAATGAAAACAATGAAAAACCCAGTCCATGTAGATAGACTGAAACTCGTACGTCATGTCAGAAATAACGATTTCATTCACAGACTCATTGACCCGAACGACGACCTCATAACCAAACTATGGAAGAAAGACGGAGACTCATATAAAGCGAGACCAGCGCTACTACAAACCAAAAATATATATAAAGCAAAGCCGGCCCACTCCAAGGTCAAGAGGAGGACACCGGTAGGACTAAAACCATAATATAAACTATAGAATATATAAGAGGAAAAGAGTTATCACCTATATTACATAAACAACAAAAAAGCTCACTATATCATCGCTACTATTATAAAGACATCAACTGTCATATATTATCAACTTTAATATCAAAAGGATCAACACTGACTACTACGACTACTATTATCACTACTACTATTATAATGATTCACAAAGAATCACGACTTACACACCGATCATCAAAAGAAATACTGGAAATACAGTATTTATCACCATAAAGCGCACAAGCTTCATCAATTATTACTATTATTATTATTATCCATCGATACCCATTTCACCACACAAGTAAGTGGCAGGGCGACTCCATATTATTGCTGCTCCTTTAACAAACTGACACTTCAAATAGAACTATTATCAACATGTCAAAATCCGACATGAAAGGACAGTTTGCGCACTCTTATCAACCCCCCCCCATAGACCAGTGGAAAAGCGGTGTATGCAGGCGGCCGCCCGCATGCATCGCAGGTGTCAACAACACCAGGAGGATGACCGCAATCTGAGCCCTGGATGGCGCCACCACTGGAGCGCGCAAACAAAAGCTCCACTTGTGGGAGTGTGATAACGACCAACATGGCAGGGTGACATAGCCACCACCCTGTACCCAGACCAAAGGGTATAAGTTCCCACACATCCCCCCATCTTTCCACAGTCACCCAGTGACCACACCCCTACACACATCGATTCAGTCAGGAGCAGCCCACAGTTAATTTGGTAGATCCCCGCCAGTACTGCGCACTTACACTCATCCTTCACCAACTATCAACTACCAACTATTACTACTACAAACGATCGACTACTACTATTATTACTATCAAATCCCAACAACTCGGGAATCATGAGGTATACACTCTACCTCCTATTAATCATCACACACATCATTTACACGGCAGCACAACCAATAGTGAGGCAAAATATCGGCCTCATCTATGAACAGCTGCCGGGACAAATCATCACCGGTCATGACCTACACGAGGTCATACTGGCCATACCCTACAACATACCAATGGCTCCTCGTCCGAAGCCACTCATTTACAACACCATCAGGACTCTTCAACTGACTTCACTAGGACCCCATGACAGCCATGACGCCAAGATGTTACAACAAGCTGCTGACCTCGACCGACTACTACAAAACGTAGATATTAACATTATTAAGACTTTAAAGAACATTGCACACTTCCTCTCGGATCCTATTACTAACAGGCCAAAGAGAGCTATCCTAGGATTCTTAGGGGAGCTCTTTAAATCAATCTTTGGCCTGGCAACTACTAGAGACATGGATTCTATTATCAACGTCATACATCATCTAGATGCTAAAATTGGTACACTGGCCGACGTCAATGTTAAAACTGCACAAGGATTACATGACGTCACCCAGCAACACCAGCAGTTTCTAGACACTTATATAAAACAACAGGACGTTGTACAGGAATCCCTGCTCAATATTACCGAATCCATAGACTCATGGTCTGATGATTTCTCCACAACCCTAACCTCCATCCAAGCCGACCAGGATCGTAGGATTACCCAGTCAGCCATCATATCGGCTCAGGTAATTGTCCTAATGACCAGGATCGCGTACCAACAAGGGTTATACAAGGTGGAAAATTCTCTCAGATTACTGTCTACTGGAATATTAGCACCGGATATGATTCAACCCACAGAACTAGCCCTCAAGCTAGCCACCTTAGATACACAACTCAAAATTAGGAACCCAGGATCCGAGGTAACCATTATTGACACCGCATATTACTACTCACAGCCAGTTGCACTATACACCTATTCCAAAACTCACTTATACATTCATATTAACGTTATCATTTCTGCCACAGACGCAGCATTTAACTTATATCAAGTAATTACAACTCATGTCCCCATTAACACCGAAAATACGACAAGTTCTGGATCTACCCTATTAAACACTGACAAAACTTTCCTCGCTGTCAACGAGGCAGAGACATTGTACTTAGAGATGACAAACGCAGATCTGCTTACATGCCAAGGCTCGATACTGAAAGTATGCGCTAGGACCATGCCTAGAATACGCAGTGACCAGCCAACCTGCCTCATGGCGGCCTTTAAAGGTAACCAGGCAGACATAGCCAGACTCTGCACATTTCAAGTACACCCTCTGAGACCCATACAAACCCGTGCTATAGCTATTGGTAAAGATAAATATTTAGTAACTACTAACAGGGAGTACTACCACGTCATCTGTCAGCACATGACACCAACTACTAAGAAAGCTTCGGCCTACGCAGTTATTGGTGTCCCATGTATGTGCCATTTACAGTTTGACTCATTGTACCTCCCAAACACCAAAATTCCTTGTAACGAATCTTCTTCAACACATTTTCTGATGCACGCGGCCAATACACCCATACTACTCGCACTCACAAACAATCTCAACATCACAGCATCATCACTACACCACAATCCAATACACATACCACATCTACATACACAAGCTATCATCAAATCTATGACAAACATCAGCAAGTTGTCATCAGACATTACATTGGACCTGGAACCCTTCACCAGGAATATCTTAATAGAAGCCACCAACGCAGCAGACATCTTAGACCGACCCATCCAGGACACACCCATACGAGAGAACATAGCTAGCTTCTTCGCTAGCCCTGTATGGAACTATATAGTACCAGTCACTTGCATTCTAAACGCCGTAGGATTCTTCTACTTATTATACATATCCAAAGGAAAAGCACTGTTCGCGACCATCCCGACCGTTAGTGCTCGACCCAACAACATTTCTTGGAAATTTATTAACCCCATCCCCCAGAGTGAAACCAAAGAAAACCACACTATCAATCTAGATCAATACGTGGATGCCCATAACATTTTTACCCTAATATTTGTAGCTTTAATCGTATACGCTGTTATCAAAACCATCTTCAAGTGTAAAAACAAGATTACACGTCACTTTGGAATGACAAACTCTGGACATAAGACCAATCCTACTATTACGCTCAAAATTTACCAAGGACACATCAATCACACCATCCCACTGCTATCCCTACCCTACGAACGTGACTCTATTGTTAATGAATTCATACCAACCCTGACGGCCATCTCAGCCCTGTCATGCCCATACCCACGCATAAACATGACATGGAACGGCCCCATATCATTCAACATCAACGGAAAACAGAAGTCATACTATCTACCCAACCACGTCATACTACCCCTAGCGGCACGGTTTTCCATCATACCGGCCTTGAAAGACGACACCACCACCACAGGATTAACCCTTAAGACTATTGAAATGACTACATCCCTACATCCGACTGAAACCCAAGACAACATTGACATTGACCCCAACAGTGACAACACTACGTCACTTATCAAAAACCCAAAAGACATGACCACTACCGAACTATTGACAGCCATTGTTATGAAAAAGAGTGAGACAGGAAATGAAACATAAAAATTTATTATAGAAGGTGATAACTCAGAACGAACTTCCTCCATTGCCCCTCGACATTGAGAATGAATATCAAAGATCAAGTATTGCCAAAGATCATTGCATAAACAAAATACACTGCTCAACCTATTGCTATACACGTACTATCATATCATACTAAGTATTACACATGGCCTATGTAAACGCTTAGTACATTTATATTATTATTGAAATGAATTTCTTACAGCTTCCTATTGTATGAATTGATTGTATTATAATCTAGGACGGAAGCGCGACATATAGAAACAGTACGTCACACTACTATTACCACTGTACCATGTATTATGTAAATAATTGGTATGGTTAAAAGCTTCCAAAAATGTATAACCATATAAATAGAACGGAAGCGAGACATATAGTACCAGTACGTTACCATAGAAATATCATTATTACCACTGCATAACATGTATGTACAAAACACCGTATAAACCTAGAAAATGTGATTAAGAATTGCGACATAGTCATAGCATAAGATAGATATATCAAAACCCATAAAATACAAAAAAATGTTCATACAAAATACTTTTGAAGCGTGACATAACTCTTCCTCTACGACTTCTCGGCCTGCACGAGGGCGTGCAGGAGTTGTATTGGGGGGTGCTGTCACGCCACAAAACCCCTTATTATACCTTCATCAATTGTATTACGTCATATTACGTCATATTACGTCATAATTATGATTTATGATTATTAATATTCATATTTATTATTATTTGTAATACGCACAATACTTTATACATATTTTCAATCCATATGTCCATCAAAGTACACCTAGACGTCAGACATACCTATTTCTCACTAAGCCAAGCCAAACTAACCCCCATGCATAACTAATCCATAGATCACAAGCAGACCCTTATCCCAGGGACAATAGGTAACGGTCAGCCCCTCCAGACGACAAGGCACTGACCGGTCACCTATACACAAAACAAATGAACTATATGTTGACCTCAAGGATTAACTGTCAACACATAAAACAATGCTATAAAGCTGGACACCCTTAATCAGTGTAGCACCGCCAAAGCCACTTGAGCCGGCTGGAGGCCACCTGGAAGGTGGGCGACAAAGCCCCCATGTGTGCATGCTACTTATTATGTAATCCATTACCCATAATGCACTGGACCCAGGCTCCCCACCCGCGGTCCAGCGCACACCACATGTTAAAGCCATGAATATATAATTATCCAATCAAATGTCAAATGTATATTATCCAATGAAAACCACTGTTACATCTACTTCCGGTCACATGGGCACCCCCTCCACCTGCCGGGCACCTGTACTTATACCCCGGTCAGATGGAGGAGGAAATCACTTATCATCTTGCAACCATCAGTAACTTATATACTGAGCCCTAGTGACTGGTACTCTGATATTAATATTATTATTAATAAAAGATACCAAGTATTGAAACTGACGTCTCACTTCATCTTTATGCCCTCATTGATGTGGAAGGGTTTTCCCTAGCCACACCTACCACTAGTACCAGATGACTTTATTATGTTTAGTTGTGAATTCGTCTTTGTATCAAGATTAGAAGACCGATAAAATATTGGTAATAAAAACGTTAAAAATCCTGAAGAATTTCCACCTTAACTATAAATATACTCCAACATAAAAGCTCAGAACCCCAATAAGCCAATATCTTACACTCTAAGTAGCCATATATAAGTCTGTACCAGCTGGTGTAAGTAATTGAGGGTCTTTGATCTGATAATGATATGGCAGACTTGGTGCCAACTGCCCTTGAGCTTCATGGTCAAGAACTCCTCAATCACACCATTGTACTGACTGGGAAGATTTCACTGCAGCAGCGACACATGGAGTGAGTGCCTGGAGGAGAGGAGGTGCAGAGCTCTGTATACACCATTTTGGCACTGTCCTATATTTATTAATATGCTGTCCTAGATATATTATTAGGCTTTACCATTTTGGCACTGTCCTGTATTCATTAATATGCTGTCCTAGATATATACTATTAGGCTTTGCTGATGCCAATACAATTCCCTTCACTGGATAACTACAATGAATGGCTAACTTGAAAATGTATCCTTTATTAAATCTCAGCTATTTCCCATTCGCAGGTGAATTCTTGAATGCTCACCTGTGGGCTACATGTACTTTCTTTTGATTCTATTCACAGTCAAAGATAAAGGAAAATGAGCTGTGTTTTATCATTGCCACTAATATCAAGTGCGACTCAAAAGCTGGTCATTTAATCAAATATGAACAAATTGACAATGCTATACACTGCAGACTCTTAGACATAATAGCTTAAAGTTACATGTAGAGCCATGTTGATATTCATTAGATTGTTATTACAATATCAACCCATCATTGTCCACGACACCTACAGATCTCCGGATCCTAAACATTGCATACTCTTCGACATAATATCCTGAACTTACATTTAAGGCCATGCCCATCGGGGATTAAATTGTTGTCCCAATATAAACTCATCACTGTTCAGGACATCCGCAGATCTCTCAAACATTGCATAAAGATGTGGACTATTTTACACCCAGTTCTACTCCTATGTGTTCCAGAATGGCCTCCCGGCTGTGGACAACCCGTACATCTTTAACGGCGACTTCGTGGACCGGGGCCCTAACTCAGTGGAGATTGCCGTGCTGCTGTTTGCCTTCATGTTGTGTAACCCTAACGAGGTGTACGTCAACCGTGGTAACCACGAGGACCACGTCATGAACCTACGGTACGTCATACACACTTAAAGTGACGTTCTCACCGAGCGTTTCCCACTCACAATTCTAGTACTGTTCTAGTCTGCTATGTGGTAAGTGCGAGTGGTGAGAATGCCCCTTTAATACTATTCAGTTTTGACCTCCCCCCTTAGCATCAAGGCTATTCACCCAGGCCCCCACCGAGGGCCTCCTTTTCATTTAATATGACTGCTCCCCATATCCATCAAGCCCCCCCCCCCCCCCGCCCACCCAACGTGCCCCAGCTGACAATAAAGCATTTTGCCCTAAAGTGCTGGATACAGGATTCGTCAGAATGTCCATAACTACAACATACCTGAAAATGACAGTGTACTTTTGCGGTATAGTTCCTTTCATCCATGGAATTGCTACTAGTATGTCCTTGTCTGGTGTATCAATTTGAAGCTTTATGTGCATACAAAAATATTTTACCTGGGACTTCATTCACGGTCTATATATAAACCATGTATACATTGATGTTTCTATTTTTAGGCTAACCTGTCCATTCTTTAAAGATTGCGTGCAGCAGCATTGCCTTTTACCATAGGTATCCACAGGTTGCCAGTTCCCCTTTGTACAATGTAGTGTGCTGCCGGTTACTCCCTTTCGTGAGAATAGTCTTTGATGGGCTAATCACCATTGGATTTATTTTGGGCAAATTGATTTAACAATTGGGGATGTTATATAGTTTCTATAGGAAAAGAAAAAAAGGTTCAAGTGCATGAAGTTATTATCACATTATACCTGTCACACCATTGCAAATTCTAGCTTAAATTGCATACCTTTATGTCCATGTATATAGACCAGTTAAACGATCAAGAACAATATGGCTTAAAAGCAGAATTGTCTCCATATGATGTATACTGAAATCTCACTTCATTAACATGCAATGTGAATATAATAATGATACTAGTAACTAGTGTATTGGAATAGCTTTTTGGGTTTCCATTTCCATAGACATAAAGTTTAACATTGCTTGCATGGCAACTTAAAGCCGTGGTAAACGTTTCGTTATCAACGGTGGTATTCCACATTACTATAGCACCCTCCTGGCAGGTGCCTCCCATTGGGCAATCCTTGTATTGCTGTCCTAGTGCAAGATTAGGATACTTTAGAGACCACTGTCCCCAGTCCCTTTCATCCATCCCCATCTGAAGTAGAGCATACCCTATGTGTGGCGTAAAGATCTCTTTTATAAAGTATTGATGTGTTCCCTTTTGGGTGCACCATCGGTACCATCAAAGAGACATTCCCCTCTCTCATGTTTATGTCTCGTCAGCACTTAGTAAGTGGCATCATAACAGTGCATTGGTGTCTGCCGGACCGACTTCTGGATATCTGTGCATAACATATCATACACAGATATAGCAACAGCAGGTTATGGATGTGGCTAGCCCTTGTACACTTTTTGTGCTTCTCTTTATGAAAGTAACCGATCTCCTTGTTTATTTACAGATACGGCTTCATCAAGGAAGTAATGTCCAAGTACAAGGTATGTATGGTATTAGTCAAGTTGCTCTGAGAGGGTATATTACGGACTCCCAAACGTGTTCAAACTTGAAGTTTTCCAAGAGCATAAGTACATTGTGTTTTATATTCGCCTATTTATTTTTTGGAAATACAAGATCTCCTACGCTTAAGCACTGGAAGGCCGTATTCAATGCCCTTTTTGAATACAATGTGGCCATATTCAAAGGGCTAAGAAAAAGATGTTTTTCCTCCATTAAATGGCTTCAAATTTAAAAAGAAAACTACAATGATACCGCTCAATGGGGGTTGGGGCGCCTCCTGCTCAGCCTGCTGCTTCGTGGGATACTGCCCCAGCCCCCACTCGTGAAATACAACAGAGATGGTATCGATGGGCGTTGGTATTTGTCTATATATCTTTCTCAGTATATATAAATTGTATCCAACCAATCATAATACATTTGCCACAGGTTGATGTGCAATATTTGAACATGACCCATAACAAAGGCTGTTTCACCTTTTCAATTCAAGTTGTTAAGAAGAAACAAGTCAATTTTGGAGTAAATTCCTTTAACTTGTCACATTTTGAGCATTTCCCGTATGTGCCTTCGAAGCATACTAAGAGCTCTGTGAAAATCGGTTTACTAGTATCTAGCAATGTTCTACGATGTCGGAAACGTTTTTAGCCCATAATGCTATTCCAATTGCAACTAATCTTTGCTTTTAATTGTATTCCCTCTGTATCTACTTGCGACTCCTGTTAAATCCTTTTAAAGTGTGACCTATGATGCCCAAAGATAGGACTATTCTTCTAAAGTCATGTAACTAGTAATTATTATAGTCATAGAACCGAAATCAAGAAAAGTTAAGCAGTAAGATAGCGTGTACGTTCAGATATTAGATCCTGCTACATGAAATGATAGAATACCTTATACTAGCTATATTTCCTAATACTATAGCAATAGAAAGCGATTTTCTCTTTAAACTAATGTTATTGGGCATCACTATACCAAAGATCTATAGCATACCATTATCAAATCTATTTTTTGTTATTTTCTTCCTTGAACGTTTCCAGTGTTTCATGAGCTTCGTAAGTTTTCTCCCTGGATAGTCAATTAAAAAGGTTATTTTATTCAATAGGAGCAGATAGATTAGCCTCAGTAATGCTTGGATACCTATTGCAATGTCTCATAATGAGTTGTTTTAGACATAACGCATTAGAGAGATATTGCAATGTGTTAGGTCACGTTTAACAAATCACCTTTAACCTTTTAAATATGAAATTGTTAGTGGTACCTTTGTGATAATTTAAAGTAATTCCTCAATTTTCAATTGACAGGAGGTAAAGTTCCTTGGATACAGTGTATTATAAAAGGAAATTGTTTCTGGGGATTTCTTAATTTCACTTCTCTCCACAATCTAATTTCTTTATAATTCAATTTGAAAATGAATATTTAGTTCGCCTAATTTCAATTCAGTTTTGTTAATTTCTGTATCTTCATTTGATATAATTTCGGATCTTAAGAAGAAATTTCATTTGTTTCTGATAATGCCTTGTGCCAGTGGGCATATACTCCATTGGTATGGTTCATTATAACCGTTATCTCTGATGACTGAGCATCAACTAACAATGGTGTTAGTCTCTAGATTAGTGGCAAATCTACTTACAAACGGTGGTGTCCGTGATCACGTCTGTTCCGCATACACAGGTGGTGGGTGTATCTGGATGAGAAGTCTAGTTTTGATACATTACACCGAGAAAAGAAGTAGAATCACTGTGACTCCCGACTTGATCACAGAGGTAACTCTCCCTAGGACTCTGAAGTTACTCCCTAACATTAACAGGACTCTATAATAACTCTATAATGACTCCTATTCTAAGACTCCCTAATGATTGGTAGTCACTGCAGGGGGAGAGTTACCTCCCATTTGAGAGTTACAGTGATTCTACCTCTTCTCTCTGTGTATAAATGGAAAAGATTTACAGTATATTATAAGACAAGATTTAGAGAAACCTTAACGAGACCCGTCAGATACAGTCATGCCTTTTTTGTTTCAATCACAGACCAAGAAGACTATTATACCATTGTTGCACATATCACCATGTCTGTCTGCCTTTAGTGTCTGTTAACATACTGTGCTGCACTTGTGTCCACTTCAGCTGGCATGTATACATAATACATGATGAGATACCCATTACTCATGCATATGATCATTGTTGACAGGACCATGCCACCAAGGTGGTCCGACTCTTCGAGGAGGTGTTTAGCTGGTTGCCCTTAGTAACCATCATCGACCAGAAAGTGTTGGTAACACATGGCGGGGTCTCGGACAAGACGGACCTCGATTATTTGGCCACCATCGACCGACACAAGGTAAACCAATGGAGCTCTAGTATGACTGCTCACAATCTCTTGATAATTATGGACCCTCTACCTTGTTTGCAAAGTGAGCAGTCAGGCAGAATGGATGATGTGCGACTCCTGTTCTGAGCATTCTTTCTGCGTGGCTGTTTCCATGTGTCTGTTTCCTTAAGGTGGCATGTCACCCCACCCCCTACTTTGACTCATAGCCCCCTGCAAACCTTAAAGTGGGTATATTCTTCAAATTCTAAATATTTCTTAGATATATATTCCAAACACTGTAAACGTTTAACATTTAGAGAATAGAGGTTCATTAAATGTCATCAATGGGTGTTAATAACTTTTCTCGTTTATTTTCAATGGGTGGAATAAAAGCATGCATACCTTTATTCCAAAATGACCATAATATTGGCCAATAAAATCCAATTAGAGCAAAATCTGAGAGAATTAGAGGAAATGGAAATAATACTATGTGTGAAAATTCTGACTCATTTAAGAGAAATCTATTTTTGTCGGACACATCCGATGTACTAACTTTAACTTGTTCCACAGGAAGCAGTTTCTTTAGCCATTTGTCTCAGTTTTAAGTCTAGAACAGGATGTACCCATTCCCCTCCACCCCATATATTATCTGCACCCACGTACGTTTTAGAATTCTATGAAAGGGAGTTGATGTAATGTCGGCTTTGGATTTTAGAATAAAGGTCAAGGTTTTCAATGTTGTAGAAGATACTGCAATATAGGCCTTGTACGCAGTAATGATTATGCAGTAATACTATCAAAGCTATAGACCCTAGACACCTGTGTGCATCAATTAATCGGACTGCATAACATGCACTGCCTCCGTCTGCGGATGCAAGTTCTATTCCGCATTAGCTAGATGACCTGTGTACAGCGCCATGTTTATTGGTACCAGTGTATATCCTCTAACCTCCAGCAACCAGCTCAGCCAAATCTCATGTCCGAGATTAGGGTACAAATAGGGTTTGAGTATTGTGAGTGGGTTGTACTTGGGTATTCCTTATATCACTTGTCCCTCATAGAGTAATGGTTAGCATGGTGGATTCATGATGTAGAGGACCTAAGCTCAAATCCCTGTCAAGTCATATCTTGGTGACCACACCATAAACAACCAATACCTTTTTTTATTCATACATATATAAAATTCCTTTGAAGAAATAGGAATACACATTTTATCCAAACACTATTGATATCTCTTTGATATAATTTCAAGGTTGTTGCTCACTTCTACCTATCAAAGCAAAAGGTATTTGATATATATAAGAATGTAAATTCATGGTATGGTCACCAAGATATGACTTGACAGAGATTTGAGCTTAGGACCTCTACATCATGAATCCACCATGCTAACCACTACTCTATGAGGGACAGGTGACATAAGGAATACCCAGGTACAACCCACTCACAATACTCAAACCCTATTTGTACCCTAATCTCGCACACAAGATTTGGCTGAGCTGGTTCTTGCAGAGCAAAGGGTTATGTTTGGTACTAGTGGTCCATAAGGTGGAGCCACTGTATCTCGCTAATGCGGAATACCTCAGATGCACATGAACCTTGCCTTCATGATTAGGTAGGCATTGTTACTCACGAGGGTGGCATTATAGTATGACACCCTTTGAAGTCAGCTGCCCCTTGAGGATTCTAATCAGTATAATGCCTTGTTGTTGTCAGTACCTGTCTGCACTAAGGCCTCCTGTCATGGAGGACGATGAGGACACCGACTCTAAGGACCCACCTGAGGAAAAGATCAACATCAAAGAGTGGAGACAGGTGAGTGCTGGAGTGGTCATATTACATATGTATCCATGTAAATCCTTCTAGTCCTGCGTCATGATGCATGAATCCAGCCCTGGCGAGTAACTCGTAATGCTTACTGAATGTAGCCATGGTGAATAACTTGCCAAGGTTGCATTCCTAGAGCCATGCCGATTGGTCGTGCGAGTTACTCACCAGTGCTGCATTTATAGGCATGCCCTTCGACGAGTTTATCAGGAATCTGGGACTTTGAGTGGGTTGCTAAACTGTGATAATAGTTGTCCATGTGACAATCTGTGAGATATTTACTTACGAATTATGACTGTATTGAGTCAAGCAATATTCTTTCTGGACACATCCCTTTGGATGTCTACCTTTGACTTTTTATTGAAAAATTTCCTGTGTAACAATTTTCAAAATAAAAATCTCAGCAACAACAGCCCTTTAAGGGTTAATGATACTCTATTTTTGCCTGACCAGTATGGTATATCCTCTTGATTTTGATTTAGATCCTGGACCTTCTCTGGAGTGACCCCAAGCCCCAAAAAGGATGTAAGGCCAACACGTTCCGGGGTGGAGGGTGCTACTTTGGGCCAGACGTAACAGAAAAAGTGCTCAAGAAACACAAATTGCAGTTGCTCATCCGTTCCCATGAGTGCAAGCCTGAGGGGTATGAATTCATGCACAACAACAAGGCAAGTTCTCACCTCAATACACTGGAGTACCTATCGCCACTATTATTAAGTTAGCAGACTGATATTAGGTGTCTGTGAGGGGGATATGTTTTTGATTATGTCATATAGAGTTATCACTATAAGTTGTCACAAACTGTAACTCCAATGAGGTTCATTAGAATATAAAATATAAAAAGTCCATACTTTTTGTAATACAAGGATACATGATTATGTTTTGTGTGTTTTATTCATAATAGTGTTTTCAGAAAGAATTTTGGGGTGGATTGAATATGTTCATTTCAGAATCGCTCTTCCATTTACAAATGTGCCTTAGATAGTTTTTTCTGGTTACATGCAACACATAGAAATGCATATAATATTATGATATCAGACAGTTAGTCATTATAGGCAATGTTTTGATATGAATATAAACTTGCGTTTTACGTACCTGAGCAGGTGCAGAATTTCATACATTGTAGTGGTGGAGGTGACTGGTTAGTAAGTGTATGCGACATAGGTCAGTAATGATCTCCCTTTTGTTGTCAATAAAAGCTATTATTATTGTTATTATTATTATCATTACAAGCCAGAACCGAACACAAGTGTTCGGTTCTGGCTTGATCTCTCCATATAATCTTTAGATGATGATGATCAACTGAAATTAAAGGCATCCAAGGTAGTGGGGGCTGATGAATAAGTTAGGGCAGTTGGTCAGATATTGTGCCAGTTGCTATAACGCTAGGCATAGAATGTTTGGAATTGCTGATGTAACAGAATGGTCCTAGCAACATGACAATAAAATCCCCAGGGCTTGTATACTGGGAGTAGGTATGGTCAAATACCTTCTATTCCCACCTATTATGCTGGTTGCTAGGCATGAAATGTTTGGAATTGCTGTTGCTAGGTAACAGAGTGGTCCTAGCAACATGACAATAGTTGCATTAGAATCCCCAGGACTTGTATACTTGGGGTAGGTATGGTCAAATACTTTCTATTCCCACCTATTGTGCAGGTAGCTAGGCATGGAATGTTTGGAGTTGCTGTTGCTAGGTAACAGAGTGGTCCTAGCATCATGACAATAGTTGCATAAGAATCCCCAGGGCTTGTATACTGGGGGAAGGTATGGTCAAATACCTTCTATTCCCACGTATTGTGCCAGTTGCTAGGCATGGAAGGTTGGAATTGCTGTTGCTAGGTAACAGAGTGGTCCTAGCAACATGACAATAGTTCCATTAGAATCCCCAGGACTTGTATACTGGGGGTAGGCATGGTCAAATACCTTCTATTCCCACCTATTGTGCCGGTTGCTAGGCATGGATTGTTTTGAGTTGCTGTTGCTAGGTAACAGAGTGGTCCTAGCAACATAACAATAGTTCCATTAGAATCCCCAGGGCTTGTATACTTGGGGTAGGTATGGTCACATACCTTCTTTTCCCACTTATTGTGCCAGTTGCTAGGCATGGAATGTTTGGAGTTGCTGTTGCTAGGTAACAGAGTGGTCCTAGCATCATGACAATAGTTGCATAAGAATCTCCAGGGCTTGTATACTGGGGGTAGGTATGGTCAAATACTTTCTGTTCCCAATGATTGAGCCCTATTAGGGCATTTGTGTATTCGGGTGATTGACAGGCGTGACCTCAGGTCATCTGCTGACCTGGGGTCATACCTGTCAATCATCTTAGGATTTTGATGAAATTTTCACAAAAGCAATGATTGTGATAGGTGCCCTACACTGGTATTTGAGGATTCAGCATAAATGTAAAGTAACATATAGGCAGAAATATATATCTTCTAGCTCTGTGCGAAGGGGGCAATGCCATTTAAAGAACAGGAGTTGCATAAAATCACTAAAACTTTTTTTGCATGATATCTATAAACACTTGTTTTAATTATTATCCATGTTATCAGCTGTGTCTTTTTAGTGTCTGCCTCTTTCTTATTGTATGCATTCCTTTTGTTCTACCTGTCCAGTGCTTAACGATATTCTCAGCATCAAACTACTATGAAATAGGCAGTAACAAAGGGGCCTACATCAAAATGAACTCTGACCTGGAGCCTCACCTTGTGCAGTATATGGCTTCCAAAGGACACATAGGCAACAAACTCACCATCAAACAAAGGTAAAACATTATAAAAACTTATATTACATGTGATCCTTCACAGCCAAAATTAATTATCTCATTTAAAAAAAAAGACCTTTCTTAAGACTAGTCATTTGTCCGCCAGGCGAGTTTATTTATCTTATTTTCTTGAAATGAGATAATTATTTTTGTCTGTGTTCAGATTTACTGTTCATCGCCAGAAATTTATTCGAAAGCTACACGTTTATCAAGTCTCTAACCCAATGCTGATAAGTGGTAGCATTCGGTATGATTGATTCCCACTGGTCAGTGTTCTGACTGTCAAGACTACCACCGGTGTGACCACACCAAACGATTTTCTAATAGGCACGATCACTTTGATTCAAAACACGTAAACCTCTTATGTCTCAGGGTAAGTCTTGTGGAGGAGTCTGCCATGAAAAGTCTCAAGGAGAAAATCTATGCACACAAATCGGCACTACTAGAGAAATTCACAACCTACGACAAACTAGACACAGGTAACATCTTTAATACACACTTTTCTTAGATGAATTATTCGACATAAATTACCTTCGTAAATTTATTTGATTAATTTACGATTGATTTTACTATACACACATATTTATATTGGCCAATTATCAATTCATACTTAAGTTAACCATATGCCATATATATATAAATGAAATGTTCCTTTGTTCTTATAGTATATGAGAAGTTATAAGACTGTAATATATAATTACCTATAATAAATACCTATGTTGGTCTCTCACAACAGGTACAATCAAGTTACCTGAGTGGTGTGAAGGTATAGCTGAGGTCATTGAGATGGAGTTGCCGTGGCGCAGTCTAAGACATCACCTCGTGAAGGAAACAGAGGAAGGCCTTGTAGAGTACCATTCGACGTTTGAGGAATTCACCTTACAAAACAAGTTTGATGAGGTCAGCTATAGTCTATCATGTTAACCTTTTATGCTTTATGATATATTGTAGGTTTAGATTCCTGCAAGTATTAGCAATTGTAAAACTGCACACGCTACATGCCCCTCCATAATAAGCGCCCAGCTGCACTGAAAACTTAGGCACATCTGAAACTAATCACTGCTGATTAGTTAGGGTAATGATGCCCAGCTGATTAGCTAAGGTCATCACAGTGATGACCCTAAGTCATCATCTTGATTACAATGTTTCCCACTAGGGGGACCCACTAGACAATAGTGGAATATGCAGTACCTACTCTATCCATCTATGAATGCATATCCATAATAACTCTAATCATAGAAACATATCAAATGAACTACATGAAGAGTATTATCACATTAGAAACTTATGTAATCTACAAGTAAGTTCTGAGCAAAATTATCAAGAGCACACATGTGTGTACACATGGACACCCTTTTTTGTGTCTGAAACCATATTTACTTATGTGAGAATAGGCTGTCGGTTACTATACACATATAATTATGCCTTATTGGGCTTCCTATGGGGGCTGGAAGTGCTCTCTATTAAGGTATGATGATAGACGAAGGGACGTAAATAGGAATTGATGACTTATTGTTTAGAAAAATAATGATATAACATTAATGATAGATCATTTTCAAAAAGGAATGATGGTTATGACCCAGGGTGATCAAATATAATTACTCTAGTGATTACCAAGTAATCGCAGGTGTCATCATCACCATGTGACAAAAGGTAACCACCTTTGATTACTTTTTCCCCATCAAGTTTTCAGCTTGGGTATTTTTAAACTATAGATAAATAATCAAAGTGGGTTTACCGTTTTAGCGAGAAGTAAAAACTCTTAAATGCTAAACGTTGATGTCGTCATCGCCTCTTTTATAACTATGGATGCACTTACTTTGCTCCACAGGGTAGCTCCAGCGTTACTGAAACATTATATCGAAATAAAGATACCCTGGAGACAATTTTCCGTGCCATAGACAAAGACAATTCAGGTGAGACTGTTCGTTATGTAAACTGCTTCATAATTCATGATCAGCCACATAAAGGTAAAGGTAAATGTAAATGTATCGCGTAGGAGATCGATTCATCTCCGCAATTATCATTCTGATCATTTCATATGCATGTAATTGACCATCAAATGGTCCATCATTTCTGACTAAGTTGTCAAATTGTATTTCACTTTCACCAGGGATGATATCACTGGAGGAGTTTCAGGACGCCTGTTCCCTGTTGGGGAAACACACCAAGACAGCTATCTCCAAGGAGCATGTCCACGATATGGTGAACGCCATTGACCAGAATAAGGATGGCCACATTGACTTTAACGAATTCCTGGAGGCTTTCCGGATCGTTAACAATATCCAGGGTAACACAAAGATATAGAACTGGTAACACTTCTATTGTCACTGGAACTACAGGCATTGTTCTGGTATTCCCAATGCCTAATACACTGTGCGTGGGCACTTTGGTCAATTTGACACTTGATGCTGTGTGGGTGGTACACTGCTAGTTACCCCCCGTGGACACCAGCCCTGGAGACAACTACCTGAGGATAACGCCTCTCTGTGTAACCTAATCCCCAAAGTGGATCTCTAGTTGCCTCTGTTAGCCAGATATATACACCCTCTGTGCAATTGCATGAACAAGGGGAATAAATCTACTATTGGCAGGCATTCCAAGTTCTAGAATGTCTAGCCAATGCATAGAGAATTATGTATATCCAACCTTGACAATTGCTCCTTTAAGAGAGTTAGACTGCTATCACTCTGCTGACGAGTCCTGCCTTTTTATGCCAGGCTTTCTCTGGCGTATCCTTAATCCATGTTAGGGGCTTTATGTGTTATAGATTATCACATGATGTCTGAACTGGATCTTCAGGATAGTATCTGCAGGCAACCACCAGGGGGCTGCACCTTCAACTATAACACTACAAATGGTTCCAGTTACCCCCGCATGGGGTGACTAGACGAGCTGTTTCCCACATCCCTACGATAGAGGGCGCTGTGGAGCTAGATGAGCTGCTGTGGAGCTAGATGAACTGCTCACTACATGATGAGCAGAAAGATGCATAAGTGCTATTGGAAAATCGTATTATAGATAATAACCAAGGTGGCGCGAACAGGCAATCCTAGAATTATAATGGTCAGGATATGTTGTGCATCGGGTGGAGAAAACTATCACACATTGTTTGTGTGTGGACTTGAGAATCTCTTTCATCTGACAATACCATTTTATTATGCATGACTGTTATTACACATAGCTGTTGCTCAGTGTATTCGACTCTTCGTCCCCCTAGTAGGGTAAACGCTTTGCAAGCAGGTGAATGTATACAAAGGAAGGAACCGCTTAAAACCATGAACATAATTATTTTTATTTGAAGGAAAGGACGTGGCATGTCTTGCACGCCTTTATTTCAATGCAACTAGTATATCCTTTGTTGGAATCTAAACCTGGTGGTTAAATAATGTGGACCAGTGCCAAAAGTTCCATTGCTTTACTGGCCAGTAATATTGGCTCCTATAGTGAACCTATCCCAGTAGTTCAACCTCTAGATGGTTTGTACAATTGTTGAATGTAAAAAGTAAAGGAGCAAATTGCAATAGTGTAGGTTACTGTAAAGTGTATTCTAGTCAGTGAGCCGTACTCCTGTTTCTGATATGTCAAACTCTCTGTGATATCCTTGACGTTCAAAAGAAAGGTCAAATCGATTTTAACCACAATTACTGTTTTGCTGTTGCTCAAACTGTTTTAAATGTTTTAAATCGTTACCAAGTACATCAGTTACGTTGAGAATAAAGTACCGGTAGGTGTCAGTACCCCTTTAGATCACGCATCTTACGTCAAATCGTTTGCTAAGGTAACTCAGTTCCATTTCAGTACTACGTTTCCACATCGCGTAGCAGTATATGCTGATATAGTTTTACCGGATATTTTTATACCCACGACATCTGATATTGGGCAAAAAATCGAGCGTGTGATCCTAATCACAAAAGACTCAGGGTGGTTGCCTGTAGTGTGCATGAGAAGTGTGTGGGCATAGTGTGCATGTGGAATGTGCACGTGTAGTGTACATGTTTAGTGTGCATGCGTAGTGTACAGGTGTAGTGTGAATGCATAGTGTGCATGTGTAGTGTACATGTGCAGTGTGCATGTGTAGTGTACAGGTGTAGGATGCATGTGTAGTGTGCATTGTGTAGTGTGCATGCATACCCCCTCCCATCAAGTGCCCCCCTCCCCAACTGACATGTTCAATATCACACACAATACAAAATTACCATGCATTAACCATTCCCAAAGTAACCCCCAGTCAATTACCCTAAGGTTAGAGCTGTCAGAATGTCTGAAAAAAACGTTTTGAAAATGGATTAAAGCGTGACTACATAGGAAGGACAACATTGTAACGGATCTAGTGACACAAAATTGAGAGAAAAAGCTCCAATTTTGAAGGAATGAGAGCAGTTTTAAATTTTAGGCTGAGAGGACCACTGCTACCCGTCACACAAGACTCAGGGTTAAGTTATCCTACCTAGGTAGGTTGCATTGAGACATGGGGGCTGGTGGATTTTGGAATGAATTTGCAATTATTTTTCAATAAGGTAAGCAATCCCATCAGTAAGGATTTTCCCTCTTTGGAGCATCCTTTCTGTGTGGCTACTGATGTTTGTAATGCTGCCTACTGTGTTTGTTGTCACCATGCTGTGTATTCACACAGTGACATTGATCATGTTCACAAGTCATGACATTGTAAACAGGTGTACAACTATGTTGTGCAGGCTCAGTAAAACTGGTGTTACACCTGAGTGGGAATATGAGTAGAGTATTGTAGGAAATTACTGGCGGGTGGGGGCATTTCTGGCACCTTGGTGGCATTGTGTTGATTTCTTCATATATAAATCAATTCAGGCCAGCCATTGATATTTCTGGGGACCTCCTTCTGTCCCCTCAAAGGCAAAATAGCTTATGGTTTAGAACAATTCGCAAAGGCAAAATAATTTGGAAATCAACTTTGTAGTTTTAGGTAATTCACTTGGGAATTATGATCACGGGTTAATTGAGCCCAAGATTGGTGTACGTTGGTTTGGCTACGATATAAAGGAAATTCGATTCAGAATTTCAGGTTCACCCTCATGAGATTTTATAAACTTTCAGCATAATGGACAATTTATGTCTTCTGTCAGCTAGAACAGTCTACTTTTTTTCTTTTTACTGAATATCAATACCTCCTAGATGATCTTGGGGGGCCAGTAACACACATACATTAAATTTTGTACAGTTGTAAAGATCATACCCTATGAGTGTGTAATGCGATACACACAAAAATGTAATAGTTCATAGAAATTCCACCAGAAAGAAAAAGTCCCTAGGGTGCCAGTAACATCCTATAGTACTCTAGCATTTTACCACAGTTTGGTAGAAATCTAAGAGGACACAGCTGTTTGTATGGTACATGTACATGTATACTGATGCGGCCACTGGGCACCCTCTACAACTCAGATGACTATCCTGGTAGGGACTATGTAAGTATCTTTTATAACCCTTGAACAAGCTTTCGTTTATTAAATGTTTACTAGTAATTGAAAAGTATATACTACTTAAAGCTATTCTTGTGAAAAAGAGTCCTGGTAATTTCAAACCAGCTGAGGGTCTGCACAGAACCGCCATGTGCTATCTCTTTGTTTACGGTAGAGTATATCATTGACAGGATGAGCACTTGAATACAGCACTGGCAAGTGTCCTACCTCAAGTAATAAATTAGTTTGGGCATCGAGTTTGAAATTCCTATCCCATGTTGAATCTGTTAAAAAGAAATTTAACATCACTTTTGTAGACGAAAGGTCAATGAAAGCCTTTACCTCCAAAATGATACTTATTGGTCAGCAAAAGGTAAGTTTGTAGGCTTAGATAAAGGCTGCTCAGTCCTTTTATACAGAAATAGGGTTGTGTGTATCACATCTTTGCCTATTGACTGGTGTCATATAATTCTCAGTCAAGGGACTGAAACAGAATCTATACTAATCGATGAATGATGTCCTTTTCATTTCAGTTTATCCCAGGAGCATCGGTAGTCAAGTTTGAAGATGAATGTGTGTGTGATGAGATATATAGCCTTATCTATTATATCAGTTTTACTTATATGTATGTGTGATGTTTACACCAACACACACACAGACGGCTTAATTAGCACAGCGACTGACAGTGCCTTAGCTACTGCTCAGAAAGCAAAGACAAAAGTTCAACTGACACAAGTCACACATGCTCTGGGAATTATGGCTATAGCAGAGCGAATACTCAATGAAGCAGGCCCAAAGAACCCCAAAATCACAGCACCAACCTACTACGAGCCTAATATCCCATCAAATAGAACAGTACGGTATAGCAAACCGGTAGTTCCCAAGATAGTCCACTACATCTGGTTTTACTCAAAGAAGAATTGTAACTTCAGGTTTTACCATCATATATCCATGTTGAGTGTTTACAAGTTTATAAAACCAATAAAAATCATATTATGGAATAATAATCCTCCATGTGGAAAATGGTGGAATGAGACAAAGGCAAGGATCAATATTCTACAGACCAAGTACATGCGAGCACCCACACACATATTTGGGCAGAAAATCCGTGTGCCAGAGCATAAATCAGATGTAGCCAGATTGGAAATTGTAATGAAATATGGAGGTATATATCTGGACACAGATATGGTGGCATTAAAGTCATGGGATCCCCTACTCCACTATGACATCACACTGGGGGCAGAGACTGATTTTCACCTAGCAATAAGTGCAATTATCACAGTTAAAAATGCCAAATTCCTTCAGCGCTGGAGGAAATCTTACCATAATTTTAGAGCTGACAAATGGGCTTATAACTCTGTCATAATGCCTTATAAAATAGCAAAGGCACATCCTGAGTTGATTCATATTGAGTGGAATACCCTGATCAGGCCAACATGGATAGAAACACAATACATCTTTACTCCTGGGAAACTCTGGGACTGGACAGGAAATTACGGGATGCACCTGTACTATCGGTATCATGATACAGACTATAATCCTGAGGATATAAAGAAGATGAATTCCACCCTAGGACAAGTCTTCAGACTCATTTATTACAACACAACCGAGCTAATGGAATAACTTTATCAAGATTTGAACCTCAAGCGTCACTGTTCTAATATATTACATTTTACTTGCGTATAAGTTGATTATTTCTTCAGGTAGTTCACAATACTGCTTAAGCGTCAGCATAGAGGGTTGGTGAGTTACTTTTTTTTTTTTTAAGTGTTTTATTGGGTAAAAGATAACAAATGCAAAAGTAGATGCATCATCCTAGCTTAGGCGCATTGCCTTTCTTCCGCTAGGCCCCCTATCATCAGACTAGATTAACAGTACCTTATTCAATAAATTGGTTATGGCGTACACAAGTTGTTGGTACATACACAAATGCACATACAGCTAGTTTTACTAAAAAGGTTTTTACAACACGGAAAAAATGATGAGATGAGATGAGATGAGATAACGTGTGGCCATTCTTACAGTATGAAACATCCTAAAAAATAGAAGAGATATTTTACATAAAACAGGTTGCATAGTCAGATTTGATAGCAGTTTTAAAATCTGCCAGACTTCCAATAGTGGTATAATATGGTTTCAATTGATTCCAGCGTAAGATTGCTCTATAAAAGCAGCTCCTCAGAACAATCGGTTTCAATGAGCGGGGTATTTTTAGCCTGACACCTTGATTGATTCTTGTGGGTAGGCCCCTAATATCTATTAAATCCTTTTGACTTTTTAGTGTAAAGGCATAAAAGAGTAGGTGCATGTCACGCCTCACATTTAGAAACATACATTCACTTTCATTATGCAGCTGTATTGTGTTATAAAGAGGGTTTTCTTCAAGCTTTACTTTATAAACCATTCTCAGTGCTTTATTTTGTAGGTACTGTAACTCTCGAGCCTCCCCTTAAATATAGATCTATAAGAAACTAAAAGAAAAGGTCGGATTCATGGAAAGAGCCCCTAATATACCTATACGAAATACACTGTGTCACAGTAAATGTTGGCAGGGAAAATAAGTTAATACGGATCCTCCATGTGGCAGCACTGTATGTAGTCAGTTAAGATAACATTGGGAATAAGTTGGTTTTCTTGATTTTAAGATAAAAGAAATATCAAGACAACACTTTTAAGATAACGCAAAGAATGACGTCCACACTTTGCCCTGATATCTTTATAACAATAATTGCATGAGGTCTGCACTTTGGGTTTACTCACAATTATTGAACGTTAAACTTATCAGACGAACCGAAACGGTTTTGCAGTTTGGTGGTCTAGTTGTTTGTGATTTGTTCAATCAAAGACATAACAACTCAATAATATTCCCCAAACAGATGAGAAGTTACTTTATTTTTCAATTCAAAAGTTGGGTTCATTAATCAATAAGTGGATATTTGAGATATACCGTGATTTGACTCCTCATGATCTAATCTCCTTTGATTGAATAGGAATACGATTTCCACTGGTGTGATTCCATTCATATAGGTGTCATGACATTTGGCGTTGATACTTTGTGCAGTATAGCAGATGTGTATTGGTGCTTTATTCACGATAAGAATAACAAAATAATGTTAGTCTTATCTATCTATTCTCAAAGCTATGTATTTTTATTGTAGGCTATCGTTATATAAATACAAAAGTGTATCTAATTCCCATCACCTTGGTCATCGAGTAAGCATTTTCCGAATTGATGAGGCGTTTATATTTTAACTTGTATGGCAACATACCACCCATTGGATGAAATTTCAAAATCGATGAACATCTGTACTTTTTTATATTATAAATAGTACGTATCTCCCTTTAAGCTATTGATCGTCCTTATGACTGAGGATCATGATGGCTAGTTTACTGGATAAATACTTTTTGTACTATATTGTATTTGTACTATATGGGGTGATAATTATCCGATACATAGGATGTCATCCAGGAGTGGTTGTTCGGCCCACACATAGCTATACGTCCCTCGTGTGCATCATGGAGTCAGTTTATTTGGTGCCAACTCCTATATGGACACAATGGACTCGCTAAGTCCCATACCAATCTGCTTTTCCTTCGATATGAGATGTAAGATTTTTTTTAACAATTCCAATTCCGGCTGAGAGCTGCCTACCAGTAGGTAGCTGTCTGTGGGTTCTATATAAATGTAAATTGGTACAGCAAGCCTATACAACCAGATACGGAATGTATAATCTCCGTGAAGCTTGATATGGAGAAAGTCTGATATAATATTATATGAACAATAGTATAAAATAAGCGAAAATCACAATTTGCTCAGTGGTTTTGCAGCCGACCTAGTCCAAGTTGTTGAAGAAGTTGGACTCCAGGTCGTCCACCCGGTGTCACCTGGTGAACACCAGCCAGTAGAGAATGTTCAGGATGGTGAAGGACATGGGGAATAAGATACGTGACACGCGGTCTATGGTGCTCACACTGTTCACCTTATTCAGTTCACCGCGGTCTCCCCGCATCAACTTTCTGTATTTCTCATTGCCCTGCAGGCAGAGAAGGAACTTCATGAAACAAGAAGTGGTCCCACGGTGCGCCGCCATTGGCTGATGAGTACTTCCGGCGGCGCCATTTTTGTGTTCACGCTCCACGTTGTAATAGTCATCACTCTGTGGCTTGGGGGCCCAGTAGATGGCGGCGTGCACGCCCTGGTGTAAGGAAAAGGATAATATTTTAACAAGAATTATGTTAGATACATTGTATATACGATATCAATGATATATTGTGCTGGGGAAAATACAATAAGCCCATAGCAATTAAATGGTAGGCATATACCACATACTTAAATATATGCTTATACAAAAAAATAGTTAGTACATACACATACGGGTAGGGGTGAGAAGGTTGCTGGCTGCTGCTCGAAAATGGACACTATTAGGTTGGCTACTGGTGGCGATGGAATGCACTTCCGGTGCACTTGTTGGATCCCAACATGTTCATGGTTAGAGGGCCGTCGGAAATGGTGCTCTGTAGAGTAGTCTGTCATAATGTGTGTGTGCATAGGGGGGAGGGGGAGGGAAGGTGTGAGGGTGTACCTCGAACCATACCAATTGTTGATAATATAGATAATGTTAAAAGGTGACCCGTCTTCTCCTGACATGCTTACCTTATTTTTAATAACTGTTCCATCTTCCAGCTCCTCCGTCTGGTGCCGTAGCTCTCTGTTCACCTCCTCCTCCTCGTCTGACTCCAGACTATATAAGTTGAGCTTCTCCCCACTGCCATGTTTGGTAAAGTAGTGAACGCCTGCGAACTCCAGTAGGGACCCAATGACAAAACAGTAACACATCATGATAAACCAGTCCAAGGCTGTAGCGTACTGCACTTTGGGCAGATCGTCCCGCGAGTCCAACGTTACAGTGGTCAACGTGAGAACAGATGTAATTCCTGAAATGAATCAAGGTCACATGATTGTTACAGAGGTTTATAATTGTATTAAATTAAGTACTATATGAAACTAAAAAAAAGTTTGTATAAGGTTACATAATTGAGAAATATAGGGTAGATAGGTCAGATGACACCACTCATTTTTACGTTTGCCTAATCGCTCCCTATAATATACGTCCAGGCCGAGAGACATTTTAGGATGCCACTGTAGCAATTTTGTAGCACTATATTCCAAATATGTATCTATCCATTCAGCTGTATGAAGAAGATTGGAGGATCAAAATTAGTTGGGTAAAAACACAATCCGTTGATTGACAAGGAACTTATATTGACCATAACCTCATTGATCGTATCAGTTCTGCCACACTATGTATCGACCAGAGACAGAGTACGGAAGCCGAATGCCACATAAGGATTATGATGAGGAAGGCACTTGAAGTACTTTCTAGATCAGTCTTTCCAAAGCGACTGATCTTTGATCCAACGGCAAAGTGGGTCCTCAGTTTCGTATAGGAAGTGGATTGTGAGACTCGTTGCTGAAGTTACTGATATAATATCAAGATGCTTTTTTTTAGATAAAGGTCGAGCGAACCCCGCACCATATACACTATGTCATTATGCACCGTGGTGTCTCGTGAGTAATGGTGATACTACTATATTCGGCTATCATTGGGACAATATCTAGGCCCTCTGATAGAATTAGTGCCCATAGTAGGCTTATACAACGAAGCCGAGTTAATATTTTTTGAGATTTGAACGTTTTCTCTATTGTCTTCTGATTACAAGACAGCTTTGAAATAGTTGCGTTTGAAATAGTTGTCGAAGGATTATTGTGAATCCATATAAAGTGAAAATGAAAGGAACCGCGTCACAACGATGCCTGTACTCCTCTCAATAAAGCAGCCTGCTTAAAATAAAAGTCATATAGCATAAACCACAAGGAAAATCATCAATCCGCCCCTGTGTGGGACATCCTTTATGCATGGCTGCTCACATTAATATGAAGACACACTTACCTAGGCCTACCCTGTCAGCAGTGGCCTCCCTGTGTATCCAGAAGGAGACCCAGGAGAGGATGACGATGAGGGTACAGGGCACGTACACCTGGATGAGGAAGTACCCCATGTGACGCTGCAACTTGAAACTCACCAGCAGCGTCGAGAATTCTCCTAAAACAACAAAGTAGGCCATGATATTATTGTATTTATTTTATATTATTCAACGAGAATGTGCCAATATCATCCTTTGCTGGCTGGGCCATTCTCGAGATGGTTGTCCCAGGGAATATTTGACAGGTTTGTTCCACGGTAAATGTGACAAGTCCATATACTACTTATGTCATATACCACCTTTTCCATATGCTACTTACTAGTACGTGGACCGTTCTGGGATTGAGCTACTGCTGACTGACTTGTATTGTACTTTTCACACTGGAGGCTGATCTGCTGTTTATAACGACTATAGTGATATAGCTATGGTCATATTAAACAATACGGTCAGTTGTGAGCCATGTGTTAGCGGCTATACGGTCAGGCTTTGAATGATTTACTTCATTTTTCAAAATGCTTTATTAATTTGAATTTAACACAGTTACAAGGAACGCATGGTTCTTTGTAGCAGCAGTATCACTGCGGAAGCGCGTCGATCAGATTCCAATCATGAATACCATGAAGTCCCATAATCCGTATCACATTCCGCACAACTTGACGTTCCCTCCAACGTTACATAGAGATATGGCAGCCCCGAGGTGGCACGTAATGCCAGTCAGGCCTCGGCTGACTATGACAGATGATGCTGTAAGGGCGCCTGATACTTGTAATCTGGGCGTTTGCATATCAAATCCATGATAATTCAAGGGGTGAACATTAAACCCCCCAAGCTCATCCATCACCCCTTATTTACTGTATAGATAGTTTCAAATATGAGCTGTAGATGTAGATAAGAAAAATGTGGTTCAACATCTTCGGGTTATAAATAAATGTACACATATGCTAAATGTCCCTTTCCTAATTGCATGAAGTAACGTCTAACTATGCATGCCGATTTCACATTAAAGTAAGTACATATGATACAGACAAAATCCAATGTTCTTAACATTATTCAAAGATGTTAACACAGACCATAATACCCTTACAATCTATTCCATTCATTATCGATCATTTTAGTGGGCTATAATCAAGGGCCAATCCAGGGGCCAATCTGGTTAATCCTAACAGGCCTATTGTTTCTATCTTAACCTTGTCATGTAGACCTACCTGTGCTTTGCCCTGTCCGGTTGGTGATTGTCCGGTTGCCGGTGGGGTGTCCGGTCAGGTCGAACTGGGACATCTTCATGTCCTTAGAGATCTTGATGGACTTGTCCCGTCCGTGTTTCCATACGTAATCCAGCTGGTCACGAGTATAGGCGTCTAAGTGTGGGAAGATGAAACAAATATTATTAAATATTTTGATTCGATTTTTTGTTGTTGGAATTATTGGTAAAGATGAGGCCATCTTTAATTCTTTATGTTGCAAAATACAATCCTGTTGGCCTAAAAATAGAATTGACTCCCCTCCCCGGCTCCCCTCACGGATAATTATGCCTTTTTAATTCATTTTCCAGCGATGCAGGGTTAATGGAGGTTTTGAAATAAAATGTAGACCAAGTTTGTATTTGAATAAGCGCAGTCCTTCTACAAGTGAGGGGGAATCGGTACCATCTAAATTTATAAGCGAATAGGTGCGCTTATTCAATGCACTGTATATATCATTCACTCTCCGCACCCTGTTCCCTCAATCCACATCCCTCCCCTCTCTCTAGCTGGGGTATGAGGGGGACCGGAAATTTCTCATGGGGGGGGGGGAGCTTAGCAAATTACACGAGGGACAATCGCCTAGCACCGAATCTGTGTGCGTCCATTTCATTTTCAGAATGGATGCAGGCATCGTTGAAAATTAATCTTATAGACCATCTGCATATATGCAGTCGTAATACTATTCAAAACACGAACTGGAAATTGATAATTCACGGTCGGGAGGAGGGGATACGCTATTTCTAAAGGAGGCTTTGCTGTGTACGGCCGCCGAAGAGGGCACCACTGGCTTATCTTATCTCGGTCTGCTGATACGCGGACGGCAAGCTCGACTCTGTAAAACGTCGCTGATCCACGGCGCTTGTGATAGACACCGGATGTGACGTCAGCAAAAACTGCCATCGTCTTATATGATGATGCTGAATACGCTTTTTTTAAATTCAGATTTAAGTATTGGTATATATGGCGTCTCATCCATATTTCAAAACAGCCCCATTTCGTGTGCATGTCCATAACTAATAAAATGATATCTACATCAAATTTATGTATCCGCATTACACTTTATGAGGTAAAATGTCATTGATTCATGAATATAACAACTTATACGTGAGAACTAAAGCTGTGCATGTTCGCATGCTGCGCTGGTTAGGCATACCGTTAGTCCCCCCATCTTGGCTAAGGGGTATGAAAATCAATCACCCCCAACAACTTCCCCATTCCCACTCACTTGTACACATACACTAGCAGCATGCACTCAGCAAGCTTAAGCTCTAATTTGGAGGTCAGGCTAGGACCAGGCCCCATGCGACCCATGCAAAGGGGAATGCTGATTACTTGCAGATCTCCGTCTCAGATAAGAAACACACACCATACAGCCATCTGCATGACTTGGCACCGATATCACAGAGCACAGAGAACTGCCCACAATAAGCAATTTGTTTCTCTCATCTCTGTTAACCCTTTAAGCATAGCATGGTGCAGCATGGCTGAATATAGTCATCATCATACCCCCAACACAGCATAGATGAGTAATCTGTTAACATTGAATTGGAGATTGTGTCTCTGCTGAAGGGTCGGCACGATGCATGGATACGGCAGTGGCTAGTTACTGATCAGGGCTGCATCCATGCATCAAAACGATTAAAGGGTCAAGGCAGACCAGAACCAACCCGCCTTCCATGTGTGCCCTTATTTGCTGTGCTCAAAAAAAGACGGCGGCGGGTGCTTTGTTCCAATAAGGTTTTATGCGGGGCTCCTCCTCCTTCCCAACCCAATAGGGAGTTGGCAAGGCTTCTCTGATAGGTTTATGGAGGGTACAAAGGACCAGGGTGACCTGACCCTCTATTAATTCCTGCATAGAGGGGCTAGAACTGTACTTCTCATGAATAATTGAGGTCGACAACGCGACGGTAGCGTGCAGACAGGCATGGTGGACTTGTGGGGAGTTGCCCAACCAACACCCATTTGCGTTATTATTAGCCAGTTTGCAACCCCCATACGTGCTATTGATATAAAAACTTAGATTCGCACATAAAACAATTAGCATCGCATGCTTAGGATGCTTTTCTGTTTCTGTGTCCATGCAGTGTGTGTTTTTTAAAACGCAATTAAAAGCTTTGTGGAAGTTTCTTTTTTCTATTGGGACCCAGTTTGTCACATGACGAAGTTAATATACAAGGTAAGTAAAGGAGTTTAATTAGAGCAGGTTAACGTGTCCAAACACGGAACCAAATGGAAGCTTAAAATGTACCGAATAACGGTACAAAATGACAACGAGAAAGTATATGACTGTGGGAAGCTATCATCCCAGCCCCACTTCATTTTCTACATAAAACCATTTTGTATAGGTGGTAGGTGGTTATAGCCAAACTCCTTCTACTGTTTGGTACAATAGCTGGTACGGCTGTTGCAATATTCAAACGTTACATCACCAAATGCCTTCAATTCCTATAAAAATAGGAGTTTTCTAAATCATAAATCATACTGTGGAATTGACCGTTACCAGTACCCTTTATGTAGAATATCCATGAAGTTTAATTCTTGATCTGTACATTTATGATAATATGTATATTCGTGCACTTCCCCAGATCTATTCCATGCCAGTCTACAAAGTACATGTAAAGTCCTTTTTTGTAGAGGCCGCTCAGGATCGTGATTACACATGTTCGATTCAGTAATGATAGACCTCAGCGCTGGAAGAGCCAAGATTGCTGGACATTTTTCCCTTTTCCTATAATGGGGTTATGTGATGTTGGACGGATGCCTTGCTCCCCAGGCCCCTGTATCGAAACTGGTGTCCCACCCAAAAATGTGTATGTGTTGGGGGTCGGGGTTGGGCGGGGGGGGGAGTCCTCTATATTGTGGTGCGCTAAGTGTTTGTGCTGTCAAATGTCTTGTAAGGATGGAGTGAAGAGGTTTGTACACCTTTTGCTCACTAACAACGCGTGGTCCGGGTATTCCAATGTGAGCCTGTCACGCAGTGGCAGTAGTACAAGAAGAAGGGCATTTGGAGCAAGTATAACGCTGGTAAGTAAAGCATACTACCGTAAATTCCCGGGTTATACGCAAACCAAACTTCTAGTGCGGGTGATACATGTACAATATTCTCAAAGTCTAGGTGTGGGTAATACGAGGGCTTTTGAGAGTAAACAATAGTACTAAAATCGCAATTTTCAGACCCAGATTGCCGGTTATAGGCTTCTCCCAAAGTCAGGGTGTGGTTTATATGCGGGAATTTATGGTACCACTACTCCGCTCCATCAGTACTACACTGTAGCATTTCTTTGGTGAAGATAACTATTTCTCTAGGTGTATATTTTATGGGTGGTGTACGCCTAGGAGCTACCTAGAATCCACTGAATCGTTTATGAAGTAAACTCGACCTAAGCAGTCTTTTAGCGTTGCAGTTAAGCTCAAAATATCAAAGGCATTGTTCATTTTGTGATAAAGACATGTGATTACTACCACTGAATCTACATATCCCAGGGAACATTTTAAGAGATAGAAGCACCTTGAGCTCCTTCTGAAAGCAAGATGTCCACCATCTGAACATGAAATACCCAGGAAAGGACAAGTGGACACTTCTTATTGGATTTCCAAGTGTGATACATCAATGTATAGGTTTTAGAGGGTGGGAAACTGAACTAGAGGCTTAAAATAAGATTTTGGTAAACATCTGTCAACAAAATAGTACCCAAAGCAACCTGCATACCTACTTTACATATTCAAAAAACATGCATTTAGCCGTTCTTATTGGATTGTTTTATAAAACACTATCATACCAGGGTTTTGGGTATTTGATGTGACATATGGGATGTTGTTCAGTGATAGAGCAATGCCTTGGCAGGCGAAAGGCCCCAGGTTCGAGTCCCAGTGTTTCCAAGTATTTCAGAAGAAAAAAACTGTCCCTCACACTAGCGGAGCCAATAAGCCAATAAAGAAAATAGTTCCCATATTAACCAGCATATCGACCGAACATGTTAAAACCATGTATTTAGTAATTCTTATTGAGTTCTAGTCGGAATATTTGTAAAATTCTTTCAGCTTTGGCAAGCCTAGAATGTGAAGGACATCAGGTAATTCTGCCAGACCAGAGCCATTTTAGGCGGACATTGCCGCTGTCCGACTGGATTTGGCAAAGACTGTAGCCTAAGTATGTCGCAAGAGAGAAGGCACATGCAAGTGTAGCAAATTAGGATTTACCCCTGCATAACTATATGTTGACACTGTGCACCCCAGACGTAGATCTGTACGATGATACACCTGGCAGCACAAAGGGCAACATGCTACACTGGATAACATGACCTCTGCTGATTGCCTATTGATTAGCACCCTTGTCCAATCTAACATAGAGGTCAATGCAATACAAGGGAGTGCAGCCAAATAGGCTCTTGCCCAATGTCACCATATTAGCCTGATTTGGGCGCAGACAACGTATTACTGTGGAGTTGTTGTAATGATTATAGGCACTTTGTGATGTTTTCCAATTTTGTCTGCCGTGAATCCTATTAGATTAGCTTCAGGGAAATGTGATAAGTAGGCCTATAGATCTGATGGGCTCTCAAGTTCAATGACATTGGGTAAATATTGCTGCTGCGTACAGAAAGAATTTATATTCCCACAATGTAGATCTAATTTAAATCACATTCCTATGTGACATGTGGTGCCTGAGCCCATACTGTAGAACGTTTAGCAGTCTCACATAAATGTATTCTCCACATCAGATCTACGTTGGGGATAGTTCTCCCAATATTCCCTGATAGACACAGCAATATACCCCGATATATACCCTGATTGTACCCAACTCCCCAGACTCTCTAAGTCAACTCCCATATCAAGGTCACCTAATGTGCCATACATCGCGCCTTATCTGCATGATAAACAATCCCTGTGGTCTACAGTAGGTGAGGATATGGTCAATATGTGATGAAAATGCCTCCGGGGTCAGTGTGGACATGAATGGAAGTGGGGGTGGGATACTATGGGTCATACACCATCGTCACCAACACAGAAAAAAGAAACAGAGTCTAAAGGGAGTCCAGGTTTCCGTTAGAATGACTCCCCTCCCTAGGGGAGCCCAGGCTGCCTAAGGGAGCCTGGGTGACTCCCTGACTGACCTAGGGGAGTCACCTAAGGGAGTGACATCGCTCCTTAAATCACCCAAGGAAGTCACATAAGCACCTGGGCTCTCCTAGAGAGGGGGCATTCTGGAGGCAGCCTGGACTCCCTTTTGACGCTGTTTCTTTTCTCTGTGAAGCTTAATCCACAATATCTAAAATGACTAGTAAAAGGAGGGTCCGGCGTGGAAGTACTGTGCCAATACTGGTTTGCCTCTGTTGACAAATGCATGGGGATGTCCCATGAGAGCGTATTTATGTTTGGCACATGGATGGGGTGGAGGTGCCTTAGTGGATTCATATTCTAGTCCTGGGCCTATAGGGAACAATGGTATTATTCAAACATAAGACATTGATCCAAACCAGATTGAAAAGAGAGATAAGCACACAACCAGTCCCTAAATAAACGACACGTTAACTTTCAATGAATTAAACCCTGACTGAATGTCGTCAAAGCACCAATGGAATCGATTGATTATTTTTATTTGGCAAAAAAATCTCAATTCATGGGGTGCTTTTCAACTAATGAAGATCGGCTACCCTAGATATACTCGATGGTTGCAGCGGCGTATTGCGTGACTTGATCCCCCTTTGATCGTAACAAGCTATCAGTGCTCTAAATTGACATGTCTTTGTGCTATGAGGATGCACAGATGTGAGCCAGACATGTAAGACATATCCGAATGCCGTTACATCTATTATCGCTGAGATTCCCAATTTACATGCACAGACACATTACGACTAACTACCTCACATCCAGCTTCCCTGCAACCGCACCCATTGTCGTACAGACTATGCAAACTGTTCGGGGATTGCATACCTACTATAATCACTTCCCTCTATGTATAATTTTGTGTGCCTGAATTATCTTTATGGGAAACACCATTGTATCATCAATCTCCATGATACGTATTTATAGGCTGTATTTTATATCATCTAAATACTTTTAATTTCACAGACAATAGCCAATGAGAATAGTATATAGTTCCAGGAGGTTTAGCCATTAAGCTAATAAGGGAAAAAGTGGATGCGGAGGTGTAGTTATACTCCTGTATCTTATCTTACAGGCGATTCATCTCCGAGCACTAGCCTCAAGAGGTGGCATTGCCACATTGTGAACAAACATGGAATGGAAGAGGGAGATAGGTGGAATATAGTTAACACTGTTCCCTCTGAGTGATAGTCAATGTGTTTCGAATTATAGTTTAACGAATTATATACGTCATCATGGTTAAGATGCCGGCTAAATCATTCAGACGATTATTCTGCCATCATTAGTTTCAAGAAGGGAATTATCGACCAATTTAATGAGGCCGACCCATGTCGTCAGCGTCGATTTGGCCCCAACTAGATTTGATGTGATCGAAGACAGCAGTGGCTAGGAGGGGTAGATACAGGGTTGGGGCACAAGGAGAGGGGGTGGATCGGAGGGGGTGCAGGGGTAGGGGATGCAGGAGGAGGGGCGTAGGTCGACGGGCGAATACTGATTGCAGGCCCGACTTTGTAATGACAATGGCGGGGCGTCCAGCCTGGTCCTGTCCGATTTCTGAAGCTAGCCGACACAGTGCGGCAAGGGGCCAACGTCCCAGTCCTAAAGCACATCCCCTGAGTGGTTACCTCCTCTGGGAATCTACCTTCAGGGACCACGTGCTCCTGGCTGAACGGTCAGATGGTTAGCTGTGAGCAGCTCTGAGTGTGTCCGAGTTGCTCTTACCCATGGGGCTTGGAGCCAACACTGGTCAATACAGTACGATCATCTCCTTGCTAAAGGGCCCGCGGGCAGCCAGCGACAAGAAATTGTCCGGTTGCGTAAAAAAGAAAATCAACATGGTGGGTTATCTTGCGGGCGCTTTCAGTAGGGAAATGGTAACTACCCCGGACACTGGAGTGCTTGTTCTACATTGGTTGGTTACACTGGCGTAGGAAAAGGGGGGGGGGGGGCTCGGAGTCCAGCCCACTACCTTGGCCAGATCTTTTAGGGTATAGTAGGCCAATGTGTAGCAGCAGCACCTCAGCAGTTGTGTTAGGTCCACACTGCTAGTAACTGAGTCTTGGAAAATACCATCCAGGATGTCTTTAACGACACATTAGTAATGTTTGATTGAGACCGGGGTCAGGCCTCTCTTTCGCGGGGGAAAAAGTTCATGCGGTTAGGTGCTTTGGTTTTAGTGCCCCGCCGCCTTTTCAGATTGCCCTAACTCGATGTATCTCTCCAAGTAATGTAGGCATATTATCAATGATAAGTAACAAAGTGCAATTTAGAATAGGGGTGGTTGACTATCAATTAAGTAGACACGGTGTGAGAATACATTTGTAAAATTAAGGGAAATTACTCACAGCTTCCTAGTTCAAGTGGACAGAGCTGCTCGTCGACAGGAAAGTGCTGCAGGTACATGGGACAAGTTGCCTTGATGGTTAATCTGAAAATATAATTTAAATAAAGTCCAGCTTTCGTCTGTTTACGATGCAGGACAAGAATGGATGCTATCCCTCGTCCTTCTTAAAGTGAAAGGAAGATCCCATAATGTGTGGCTTGGGAAGCTTAGTTTGAATAACCATGCCAGTACTCTAATGGGGAACAACAATGATTATTTCAAAATTTATGAAAGATGAAAAACCAATAAACATCAATTATAACTTTATCATCTTCTCATTGACTTTATCCTTGTATAAACAACCCATTTGTCACTGTCAGAAACTAAGTGTTTGTATTGGATATTGAAATGGCCTAAAACGGTGGCCATGTTTTGCAGATCTAGACTATGATTAGCTGATGCATCAGACATCAGGTTGAATGATGGATTGGTTTCACTAACGACTATGTCATAGGCCTGGTTATATATTATACAGTCAATTAGTTGGTAACAATTCACTTCCATGGAACCTGGGCATAAGCAATTAGGTCGACGATCGTGATCTTTTTATACTTTCTTAATAGCTTTATTCCTATGAGTGTAATTCCATTAAAAAGCATGGGGTAATTAGAATGTATTCTCTAAGGAGGTATACAACAGTGGTCTCACTACCAATGATATCCCCAAGGGACATCAGATGCTCCACAAGCTATCTCTGATATCAGCCATTAAAGACTCAAGAGATAACACTAGATAACGCTCTTTAAGAACTCCTGATCAGTAATGAATGATGCCTAACAACGTGGATAGTATGTATGTAAGGGTGTCAGTTGAAAATGTTTGTGTTATTTATATTTTAAAACTTCTATTACGTTTAGTATAATGATTTAATGTAACATATACGATGTGTCGTCATGATGCAAAAATGCACCTATGGCTGCATTCGTGCATCATGACGAACCTACAGGGTTGATACATCCCTGGAAGGTCTGCATGCTTCACCAATTCAGCGCCAGTGTATCATGATGGAAAAAGACTTTGAGGCGATTTTTATTAAAGGTCTCAACAACTTGATAGATAATAAATACGAATATATTAATATGATGAAATCCACCTCACCTCATAGAGTATAGTATAGTGCCATCCTGCCGAATACGCAGCAGTTTGTTGGGTGTGGTGGTGGTGTGGAGGTAGGATCCCTGCCCGTTGTAGAAGAACGTGTCCGGCTTCCAGATTAAATCCAGCATCCGTATGTGCACGGCCATTTCCTGCAGGGGACCCTCAAAGCGCAGCCGCCGATCCTGCCACGTCTGCCGGAAGTAGGCGTCCAGGGAGTACGCCTGCGCAAACGGAAGCGGAAGTAGAATTGTCAATGTGTGGCAACGTTCCATCAGAATGCTTGGATGTATATGTACTTAGTAATCACGTTTGTGGATGGCTGTATGTCAGAAGTGATTGCTAATAGACCTTAAGATTTAAAGGGTACCGTCCATGGTTTTCCAATATCACAATGTGATCACGCTCATTGCTACACATATATACATATAGGAAACATAATGTTATTGTTTCTTACATGATAACCAATATCTAGACATATATACACTTAGATCAGTCAGATGAAATACCTCTCTTAGAACTCCAAGACCGAACAAACCCAATCTCCTGATAAATCTGTCAAGGGAGGTCAGAGAGACACGTCATTTCCGTTCTACCCACAAAGTCTACAATTGGTAGGTGAAATTAAATTAACCAGCCTCAGTTGTAGGAAGAGAGCGTCCCTACCGGGAGTGCTGCCTCCTATTGGTGGTGCCAAGCGGCCGGTTGGCACGTTCGGCAGAGGTCACTAATGAAGGCCTGTCTGAGGGCTGGGCTTCTCTCAACTGACAAAAGTTGTTCATTAAAACCCGTCACTGTGGGCCCTCCATGAGCCCATGTTATATACCAGCAGCCCACCCTTCTCTCCCAGTCCAATCTAGCACGGGTCAGACAGCTTGTCTCAATGTCTACTGGAATTTAATTGGAGTTCCACTGTTTTTTGTGAATCTCTTTTGTTTGGTGAAATTAAAACAATTCATTTTGTTATCATATACGTTGATGCAATGAAATACATAATATCTATAGGCAAGTCCATACAGGTTGCTTTATGGTTTAGTGTTATTTGATTGGTCCTTTGATGGTTTTTTGAAAGTGATGTTTTTCTTCGTATGATTTTTCTGTATGCTATTACTATATATCGTAGTTACATTAGATATACGGCACACTGTATTCTGTCCAACACAAATGTATTTATTTTTTAATCAGTAAAACCCCTATGTAGGCCGACAGTCTTGCTGGAGCTGTAATAGCCAGCTGAATTCCCCCATTTTCCTATACTACTTATAAACATTTCCCTACTACTTGTACTTCCCTACGCTACTTATAAACTCCGTTCACTACTAACACACTTCCATATACTACTCATACACTTTCCTATACTACTTTGAACACTTTCCTATACTACTTATATACTTTCCCATACTACTTATACCTTTCGGCCTACTCCCTGAAAGTCATATAAAAGTTGCAATGGTGAGAGTCTGCTCTGTGTGTTCCACAAATTCATGGTAAACATATTCCAGTTAACCTGATCACAACCATTAGTCTCCCATAGTGATACTCTCCAACTAGTGCCGCAAACCCACCAGCCCGTGTCACCTTCATGCATTTGAAATATATGGACCCTTTATTGCTACCCTTTTATGGTAGATCTATACGGTACCTATAATGCAAAGCAGACCCATTTGAAAATTCAATAGCCATTCACTCCTTCGCACCACTTTGTTGTATTATAGTACGTTAGCCTAAACCAATCGTACTACAAGGGGGTGTTTTTTTAGAGGCTGTGCTCCATGTTTATCAAGGGATGGCCTCCTTTGCCATCATTGAAAGCCCCCGTGCTGACTATGTAAAGTCTGACCACAGACGCTTGTGACGTACAATGACCATAAACACTTCCCTGTGTTGTGTCTATATGTAGAGTGAGAGAGCATTCTGTGTTGATCCTGGGACGTTCAATGGGTCCCCTTCTATACACTCTACGTCATGAATCGATGTTCCTGAAGACGTTACGTCGCCCGCGGCCCCTTGTGGTGAGTACAGGAAGTACAAACGCTGCTGTTTGACTTGGTGGAAGAGGGGGTTATGCCTGTCGATTACACTTTCCTCTATCTCTGTCTCCCTCTCTCGGTAAGCAGCCATGCAGAAAGGATTATCCATACATGGTCGCACAGAGAATCCTTTCTGCCTGGCTACTCACAACGCCCTTGCATGTATATATACGATGATCGGCACGCCCTGGCGAGGATTATCCTCTCTGTGTGCCTGCACACACCCTCTTTGCCCCAGCCACAGTCAATGCACTGATTCGCCACCCCCTTACAATACCCCACAACCCCAGCAGCCCACTCCGCCCCATCTCAGTTCTACTTCTGCCCATCCCCCTCTGCGTCAAAACTAAATTGCGTGGCAAGTGGCGCCGGAGTGCAACGCAATTAAACTCAAGTAGCCGGTCTCCGCGTTTACCTATTCCAAAACCGGAAGCACACTTGGGTCTGGCGGCTGGGACGCGGCACGACGAGGTGTGTTGTGGGTAAATTGTGTCAATGAATATAATCTTCCCGAGGCGGAACTGCAAATTTGGGTGGAGAGGGGCGGATCGATCGGCGAACCGTGAGGTCGGCCGTGTTTGGGGTGGAGGTGGTGCTGGTGAGGAATCTCGAGTGCTAGCTGTTAGTTATTTGGTTAGCCAGACAATGGAGGAGCCCTCCCTCCCAGGAAGTTTGCCAGAGCGATAGGCGCGTCATTCTGTGCCAATTTTCAGGTTGATTTGGTCCGGAGTAGACGTCAAATCTCCTAGCCGACAGCCACCGACCGGCCACGGGCTGGTGATGGTGGATAGGACTAGTAGGAGAGGGTTGGAACTCGGGGGTTTGAGGGGAAGGGATGGGGAGATGGGTGAGAGGGGGTTGCGCTGGGGGGGGGGGGGGCAGGGTGAGATGGAGTAGACCTCAAGTAATGTTATGTCTGATTGAAGACTGATCGGCCACCCTCGCCAACGGTCGATAAAATGGAGTGAAGATTACTTTTCAAGTAAAGATTCCGGGCGGAAGCACTCTAGCTTGCCAGCATCTGTTATGCCTGAGGTAACCCCTCCATTGTTGTAGAAATGGAGCACTTTCAAATGAAATACAACACAATTTTAAAATTCCTTGGACTTTTAGAAGTGAAGGCAAACGAGCGCCGGAGGGGCAATAATTTGCATTGGGATCAGACATTGCCTGGGTATGTGCCATTATTCTTAACCTCACCAAATGAATTATTCAAATGTTGACCGTTCTAATTTTAAATAGGATTCTACTTGCTTTGTGCAGGGCTAGAGTGTGTGCCATTTGATTCCTGGGAGAGGGGAAAAAGTGGGATTGGAAAAATTCCAATTTCCAGTATAAACATAGAAAGCCGCGAGAGGGAACTGTGGAGCTATGGGTGTGGGCGCTTATGTTATACCACATCAGTCTCAGTGCATACTGATTAAATTCACCCCCAAATAGGCATTGCCAGAGGAGACCAGCAGAGGCTATTTAAATTCCATTAGTGGGATAAGTGTGAGGGTGTAATATATCATGGGATGCATGTCAAGGTATAGGCACGCAAAGCATGGAGTCTGCCAGTATTGAGCCAGTACATACCATCCCTATGGAGGTTGGAAATTGCAAAATTTACATTATCGGGGAAGCTATTTCACGTGATCTCTTTTCGTAGAATACTGCAAGGGTAATTTTTTGCACGATTTCTTCATGGAATCATGCTTGGTTCTGTGAATTCAATTCTCCTGTATCAAATATTGATAAGAGTGTAGCCCAACTCTCTGAGAACGTCTATTCGATCTATGAACTGGGCAGGTCATTGGTATCCGTGTCGTGACCAGGGTCCAGATTTTGAATAGCTGCCAAGTTAGGCTATATCCTCACAATTCTAGTCGGTCATAGGTCCATAACTTAGACCAAAAAAACAAGAAGTGAGGATGGCAAACCAATCAGTTCCTTCACCACATATATAACGGGCCATTCAAGTATCACATTGATATTAATGTCAGGCGCCAAGCTGTGTCATCAAGTTTCCCCTTCTCATGCTTCTCTGCAATGTATTAGAATTGCATGACGATGTTATCGGTATCCATATTATATCCTTTACCGATGACATCATACTTGAAGTTGAATATCCCCTAAAGCCTCTAGATTAATTTTTTTTTAAATTCTGAACGTTTGATATAAGGGGCAGTATATTGTGTCTGAGACGCTAAGATGTAATCACACATTGTTAACATTGGACCTTGCCTTTCCCTAATCGACAAAAGGTTAGCCCCACCGAGAGCTGTTAGGGTGTGAGGGGCACCTCAGTTTCGGTGCGGACAGTATGTATTCATACGCCACCCTTATTATTTACAGGGTTCACGGAGAGCTTGGCACGTGATCCACGCTCCACTGCGCCCAGCCCTGGACCATGACCGCAGTTTGGCGCATGCGCAGTTGAATCCTGCGTCCCACAAGGAGACGCTGCCCTCACTGCCCCTCCTGCCGGGAGGGGGCGCCTGCTGTGCTGGTGCGTGGTGTGTAGGCATTGCCCGGTCATGCAAGATAAATACATGTACACCGCTGGTTTCTACTGGCATCTGTCCCCCATCTTATCCACTCACCTTATACACTGGATACAGGACTGTTGGGGAGGAGAGGGGTAAAGGGTGTAGGTATATATAGGTAGATCTGATGCCGATATCCTGGGTCTATACTTGTCAGTACAATAAAGCTTTCTGGATAATCATTTCATCGGAGGTGTAGACTGCGTGCAAATGGATCTATATGATATAATATGATATTCAAGTTAATTTATTATGTATACAGCCAGACATAATGTGGCAGGTATGGGTTACGGGAATGTGTAAGTCACAAGCTCAGAAATCAGTATTTGGAAGGCATTTTATCGATGGTAAAAACAGAAACTGAAATCGAAATATCATTAGCTAAATGAAATCCAGACTGACAACCATGTACAGTTACATGTATATGTATGCCCTTCTAAGACTTAGTGTACAGTACACAATAAAAATCATTTTCTCTCGGTTTTCTGAGTTGGACTACAATAACTTTAAGCTTCAACACACGGCCCGACATTCGGATCGAGAAACAATCACTACTGTTCTATTAGCCCAGCCAACACACCCTAGTGGGCCCTAGATGGGTCACAGATGGGCTGCCTTATGGGGCCCATATGGGCTGCCCATCTGGGGCCCGCTTCGTTTTGACCGGGGCTATCAGGTGGGGCCCAGAAGGGCTTGCCCAGGTTTGAAGTGGGCTGGCCCTGTTCAGATCTAAGTGGGACCCAGGTGGGCTCCTTTATTTGGGAAACACGTAATTTGGGGGGGCAGGGTGGGAGCTGGGGGCTGGGGGGACAGACACAACATTTTCTTTAGCTATAAGCTTAATTGTTATGTAGTTGATGACCATACATGTTAAGAGTAGTTACCAACAAGTATTCAACTGGGTCAATTAATTTATCTGCATTTAGTATCATCCCTTTATTCAAGGAGGAGAAGAAAAATGCACCCTTTGACTAACTACAACTCTGATCACATTGGGTGACACAGTCAGAGTTCCTGTGAGTCTGATAGTGATACTGGAGGGAGCCCTGGGATTATGTACTATGAACATATCCCGGGGAAAGGTGTCAGTATCAGAATGCTCCTCATATCTCTATTCGTATGCAAACTTGTGTAGACAATTTCGTATAATATGAACGTAATGTGAAACTGTATCATTTCAATGGTTTTAAAGGAATTGTGAATTTATGGCTCACTGTAATAAAGACAAGAAAATGTCTATAGGATATCAAATTCTATGTACTCTCAATGATGACATCTAGTGGTAAGCTCAGGAACAATACTTGCCCACTTAGCCCAGACTTAGCCCAGGTGAACCCCACTCTTTTGGGGAAAGGTCTTTGAAACGTAATCATGAAAGTTGTGTTGGTAGAATTAGCCCAGAAAGTGAAGTTGGTGGGTTGGCCCACATGGGGCCCACCTGGCAACCCACACCAAGCCCATGGAAAACCCATGCAGACCTCAGCCCACTTAGCCCAGCTCTAGCCCAGGTGAAACCCAGGTAGACAACATAGTATGAGAAAAATAATTTGAAATTGCATTTTCTAGAAAAATGGGACAAGTGAGGATAAATCAAAATATCTGCAATGCAAGAAATCCATTAAAAACTAAGTTCAGTACATGGGCTCAGCCCACCTGGGCCCTATCTGGCTGCCCATGCTGAGCCCATGGGAAACCCAGGGATACCTTTGCCAAGTTTGCCCATTTCCAACCCAGATGAAACCCACTTTTACAAAAACACATATATTGTCAATTTAAAATGTTAATTAATTGAATATTTTCAGAAAAGAGTATGAATTGAAGGATTTGCAGTGCGAACATGACATGTTGATATTCTGGGCTGAGCCCAGATGGGCCCCATCTGGAAGCCCAGACAATTACCAGCTAATACCCAGATATGGGCTAGCCCATGGTGCCCAGGGACACGCCCATATGGGGCCCATTTGGGTGTGTTGGCTGGGAGGCTACTGCACTAAACCAATCTGGAAATGTCACCAATTGACAAACAATAAAAAGAAATCATTCACAATGACAAAAACACTTCGGTAACTCCCCTTAGTCAAGCACGTTTCCACTCGCCTTCCCTATCACATAACCCAATGCTGCAGGGGAATTCTAACCCCAAAGGGTCAGCGAATCTAATCATAATGTGCCGCCAGAGAAGGTGGCTGCGTGGGCTGCTGGTTAAGTTTGAGGTGTATCTTGGCGTTCATCCCATGTTTCCGCCCCCATCCCGGCGATGTGGCTTCCCGCGCGGAAGCCTACTGTGAAGCCACTTACCTAGAGCTCGATTGGGACACAATTCCCTGCCAGGCCAACACGCCACTATGGCAGGACCCTCAGAATGTACTTCTACGCCCTGTTGCATGAGAAGGGTTCAGCCCATTATCACCCAACTCACACGCCCCCCCCCCACACACACACATACAAATGTGCCAGCACACCTACAACTATCATTCCTTCAAGTGATATTCTCTGCTAGTAGTATAAGGAGTTGTGAGTAACAGCGCGTTGATTACATCGGGGCTTACTACGGGGTATGTGAATGGTGTCATCGGTGGGGTCTCAGGGGATCTCCAGCAGCAGCACCCCAGTCGCTTCCCACCCACCCCTACACCCACCAACCCCCACCCCCATCCACTCACCACCCACGTCCAGATAAGCCTCCAGGCTCATCTATACCACGGCCTCTTGACTGATGACCTCACATTACCATCACCATCTCCTATTTCAATAATCCCCCGTCACTCGCACTCCATGATCTCTGACCCATGACACTGCCTGTTCACACCGTCATAATGTTACTAATATTATCTCCATATAAATTGACATAGAAGAGCCATAAATCTATCTTCCCATTGACATTCGTCAGCCATCGCCATATTTCACCATCATACATTCACGTAATTGCATCCCTGCCTACGTTTACTCTCTTAACAAACGCCATCAATGCACACTAAAACTTTTAGTGTGTATTGATAGCGTTTTAGTAAAAGATTATCGTCAATTAACGCCAACCCATATGCAGATATCAGGCAGGGTAGCCTAAGGTAACAGCTTACTTTCCTACCCAGCGCCCATCCCATGCACAAAGCTCCCACCTTCTATAGGTGAACTGTGCTGACCCCACGGGCGCTCTCCACCCCGAGCTTCTATTCAAACTTGAGAGGTTCTTTCCTGATATACTTAAGGTGAGCAGCTCACGCAACAAGCCTGGCCCCCTGGGACCTGCACCCGCCCTGCCAGTAAGTGCAGGTCTCTCTGACTCACGACCAGTGGCCAAGGTTAACCGTTACAGACTAGGGCGGCACCCCGCACCCTGGGGTCATTTATTGTTCATGGTGTTTGGCCTGAGTGGGGTCTCAGTAGGGAGGGAGAGGCAGGGCAAACAAGGCCGACTAATAACCTTCATCTTGGCTCTATACCTTGTTGGTGTCATGAGAGAAGGGAGCTAGAGTAAGTGGTGAAACTGAAAGGAGGAGCCTTGGAGACAACTTGGATATTGGATACTTGATTTGATGTTGCACCAGAGGCAATGCAACCTCTTTAAATTCTTTCATTTACAGATATCCATCCAGATCAGTATATACCTATATCTGAAACATCCTTGGGAAACAAAAAAAAGTCGTTAACGGTATCTCGTTTTGGAATATTGATTACAATTAAGCAGTATTTTCACCACATCTGATTACAATTGGCCCGATTTTGCGTTAATACATGAAACATTGAGTTATAAACGGCTCAGATCGTTGGGGCGACAAAATAAAACGGTATAAAGTATTGAACATTTCAACTATATAGGGGAGGGGGTCACCGGTGGTTTCCGGCGGTCAATTCGGGTACAAATTGACGAATCAATTTTATCATCGATTCTGCCCTACCAATCATATAACCTTGAACAATGCAGTTTCTCTTCTTGGTCCCATATCCTAATGCAGGGCCAATACATATGTCTCTTTTAAAGTATACACTAACGTCTAACCCAATCTGGAGGGTTCTTTGATCTTTAGCTATAGGCAAAGGCCGGGTTCAGACTTCAAGTGCAATGTCTTCTCTAACTTTTCTATTTGGCATGATCTACCCCCAGCAGCCCCCATAAAGAATTTAACACAAAGTCAATAGAGAAAACAGCATTACACGTTCAGATCGATCTTCATGAATCTTCTGTGCTCATAAACATAATGCACCATCTAGTTATGTTATCGGTCCATTGCCTAAAGGCGAATATAATGAGGTGGTACGTCTAAACCCCACCACCCACAGACATCACACCAGCAAAGGCTTGGAAACTCATCTTCTACCGTTTTTCTCTTCATTCTCATCTAGTCAGACATTGTTCAAGGAAAATCTCTGTCAAAAGCGTGATTTACTTTGAATTCAATTCAAAATGGCATTGGCTATTTCAAGTATTTAGGTGTTTGGTACAAATGAACCTCCTCTGTGTTAGATGTTAAGCACAATAGCCTTCAATATAATCATTATCCTCAATTAGTGTCTAATCACTTATAACTACTATACTCTTGAAAGGTCATGACCCTAATTATGAGCTTGGAACTTATGCCCAGTATGTGATTAGTCAAATAATCCTAGCCATGATCACAGATTGTGACGCAAACTCTACCTGGATCTGGACTAATTGACCACATTGATGCCAGTGACGTACCATATATACATAATCCTTTCCTGATACATGTAATGCAAAGTTGGGAGGGAGGCGTGGTGAGCTGGGATTCACATCGTCTCCATACTGGAAGGCTGGTGTGTAAAGCACCCACCTCCTTTACCCCCAATCAGGCACACAAGACAGCCTCCGACATCGATCGAACAGGCCAATTGAACAGCCCAGCTCTAAGTCAAGCAAACGCCTGGAAATCCCTCCCTCTCCTATCCTGGGCGCTATTTAGAACTTTATGTTGTGAGGCGAGTAGACTCGAGAGATGAGATTCCACTTTCTGGAGCCTTACTTCAAGGGAAAACTGCCTGTAATGCCAACTGAATATTTCAGGCCAGACAAGGTGACTTTGAGACTTGGGTGAAGTGGGCTGGCAATGTGAGGCAGGGTGAAGTCGTAACGTGTCGGTCATATCGACTACAAGCAGTATACTACTTTCAGGTTCTCACCCCTCATGGCCGGGGTAAAGGGGGTTTATGTCAATATAGATACTGATAGCATATTGATGTAGATCTCGGCATTGCGTGTTTTTCCCATCCATAAGCTAGTATGTTTTCTTTACCACATCTATAGTTCAGTGCACAAGGTCTAAAGATACATCAACATACATATAAAGTCGTAGATGCGATCGTTTGGACCGCATATACACGTTTCCAATCAGATTTTAGACCATACATATTCTTTTTGCATCTCATGAACCTCCCTTAAACTGAGATGATCAATTAAGATAGATAGCCAATGGATACCGCAATGCAGGCCAGAGCCTCACAACGGCATTGCCGAGATCGGGGACAGATTGAATAATAATCATAATTTAAGATACCCCAGTTATTTATTCTAAACCTTCATAAAAGCAGATTCTTTTTTAAACTGCAACAATACACCCAGCCCACAGCCTTAAGCCTGGAGGACAAATTGACACAAAATGGGCCTATTCTGCAGGGATATAGAGAATCCCTTGATTGATAGTCGGAGGCGGCGTATAGGCAACCTATTGAGGAGTCAAGTTGGGGATTTAGTGGGGTCTAATTAGAAGAGCTATACAGTGGGAATCGTTCCATTCATTCTGTGCTGAGGGCCTCCCAATTTAACGACCACCCGTGTAAAGGACTTCGGTGGGCAGGGTTTAGAGGTGCCAAAAAGGCATTTGAAAGCAGTAGAGGTATTCAAGGTGTGCTTGGATTTAAAGTCACAGTCTCTTCTGTGGAGGAGACAGTGTTCAGCTTTTGGAGGATATAAGAAGGTTGCAGTGTATCACAGTACGTCACTGATTAAATACTGTCTCTTTTTGTATAAAATACGGAGGGAAATCTATGATTGCATGTGCCCTATAGATAAGGAAAGCAGATACCAGATGGACGTGTTTGGAAGGCTATATGGGAAACGTCTGGGACAAAGTAAGGGTAAAAGAGAAATATGAGAAACAAATGTATCCTCACTTACCATGTCTATCTCAGAGATGGGACCCATGCTGCGGATGTTGACGTCCACTTTGACGGTGGTAGGGGAGCCTGAAAGCATAACCCACTTGTCATTATACTACTGACAAACCCTGGGCATTACAGGACGTGTGGGGTCTAAGGCCTAGGCCTTATACCCCAGTATACTTAGGGTCTTTATTTAGCAGAAAAGTTCACCATCGAACCATGCAGGACGATAGATATTGTAACTTCCTATTCCATAGTTAATAGAGTGACTTTTTTTCAATCAAATAATACCCCGATAAACTACCATCAGAAACTGTCAGAATTCAGCGGCTGGTTTAATGACTTGGCCTATAGTTGATTGGGTGTGTTGGGTATTGTAAGGACGGGCTAGACGCAATAGAGTGACTCCCCTCTGCTCGGTGAGTCGTATCAAATTAGCACAATTAATAGAGGGCCTAGTGGTTATGAGTAGCTCGAGTAGAGGACTATTATAGCCAGAGAGCATGGAGAGGTGCTCCATGGAGTGAGGAATGTGGGGGCTTCTCAGTGAAAACAAAATCAGACCAATGTTGAATCAACGTTGATCAATGTTGATTAAAAGTTTGGCTCTAGGACCACATAGGCCTAGTCTCGAATAGATACATGAATAATATGGGCTTGAAGATGAATGCCGAAATATCATAGTGAAGTCTGAGCAAGACCAGACTATACATTGTGTAGAGCTAATTAAAACAGGAGAGAGATATCTTAGACTACTCGATGAAATAAGTCAGGATATACAGGTGAGAAACGTGGCATTTTGTGCAGAAAATGAATTGCCTGCTTCAAGAGTCGACTCAATAATATTTCACCTCTAGGGAACTGTATATTATAGTAGTTAAATTCCATGGGGGAAGCAACGGCCTCATTTGCTCTAGAACCAATATGAACGAAGTGGATGTGCTTTGAGCTGTAGAGAGAAGGTATTTTACCTGACCTATTCTCGGTGCTTCGGGGTTGGACTTAATAAGTCACTATATGCAGCAGATACTCAACCACCCACCCTATCTCAGACAAATAGGCCCTACACGACTGCAATCAGCCCTGATGTATGCAGATTTGCTTCCCACTCCAGGTCATAATGGTGGAATACAAGACTACGCAGCATACTCATTCACCCAATATCTTACATGCCTTTATGCCTATTTGGTACGAACTGTAGCTGAAAAGTCCAACCAAACAGCTCCGTTCTTCTGACTATACATGTCCTCACTATTTCTCTGCCAAGTGAATTTCAAGAATAGTGTATTCTATTAAAGATTGCTTTTGGACTGATAAGATAGGAATCGCTTCAAAGGGCAATTAGCCTAGAAGGGAAGTTTATGCCATGGCAATTCTTCGAGCAGAGGTTTCATGAAATAAGTTATTGACAGCGCATTCTTTCCCCACTCAATGTTTTAGGTAATTGTATTAAAGAAGCCAATCAGAGCTTTCGTCACAAGTGGCATTTCGCTGGTCACAAATCAGCTTTAACTGGCTATTTAGTCGGGTGGGAAGTACCCAGTAGCGTCCCCACACCCGTAAACACTTGTAGTTATAAGGGCCCACCAACTAATTAGTTCTCCCAATTTCAAGGAGAATGCAATAAACGTGATTATCTTTTAGAGTTGAATTACACCTAAAGGAGCCAGCCGGTGTCTTGCCATTTTTCCTAATTAAAGATTATTTGCTCAACGTTATTATTGCTAAACGGATTTTTCCATTTTGTGCTCTAGAATATAGCGTCCCCAATTCAAAATGCGTGATTTAAGCTAATCATGTTATCATGCACACCTAAGTATGATATCCTTTTACAAACAGTATCCCTATGATTTTGATTATGTGCTAAAGTAGCTACTTCGATATCGCCTCTCATGTCTTTAATCATTAAACCCTGCTTGGATGATAATTATGCGCAGGAATTGATTAGATATTACACCTCTTACATGAAATGATAAAGGTATTTCACGAAGCACGAAGCACTAAGTTAGCCACTGCATAGTGTAAATGACATGTATTTCCAAAAGCGGGAGTACTTTATATTGATTTGGGAGTGTGCGAGACGACGTAAAAGTGGCTGTAGCATACTTACTGCCGTAATCTGGTCGCACACGGTTGTCGTAACCGACAAGCAGGTTGTTAAGCACGAAACTGATGTTCTTCTGCTGGTTCCCTCCGCCGGGGGTCCCGCTGTTCCCGTTGTTATCCCGTGAGGACCTCACCACTTGGGCCCTACAGTCATTGGAAAACGAGACACAAATTAAAAGCCATAAATCTCAGGCGAACACGTCCAATTTCACGTAAATACCACTCAACGCTGACACGCACCCGTTGGTGGGGAGGCCGATGTGTGGGTGGGTGTTAGCGGGGGTAAGGGGGATCAGCAGCTCCTCTGGACGGGAGATACCATTCGCCCAAACTTTATCCGGCTCAATTGAAACGGCTGTGGTCTGCCTAAGATAAATTGCTTTTAAAGAGTGGTTATTACTGAACATGCGAGAAGGGGATCTCCCCATATTATTTAGATTATCCCAGGGATGCCCCGCCGACTGTGGCAATGAGATGCTGGGAGAGCAAGATGGCAAAATTTACATAACAATGCAGCGTCTCCCCAGGGACATAAATATAAATTGCATTACAGCACTCCTGTTATTGGGGTCTTCAGAACGCCCTTCATTCAGTGTTAAATGCCAGGCCTGGGTTATTTCAGAAACTTCTCATATCACTCTTCTCATGCGTTAGACCGACCCTTTTATATAGCTGAATAGAGAAAGTTCAGTCATTTACATATTCGTGAATGGTATGCATACTCACAGATGTACCATACGCAGAGAAAACATGTCTTTTCATACGTATACCATTATAGCCTACGTGTTTACAGAGACTTCATTTCATTTCAGCCCAGTAATACCAATTTGTTCTTTTTAACCAGTGCTTTACCTACTGTATCTTTACCTACTGTATAAAATCCCTAGCTGACAAAGTGACGTAGAGTCATCAATTTCTCACCATAGGAAGGCAGGCAATGCTGGACCCTTGGGAAAGAATTGAGCAATGCCTTAAGATGGGGTCAGGGTACCTAACATCCTTTGAGATGTAAAGAAACCTGGTGGTGTTTGGTTGGTCGTTTTGGCAAACATGTCTGGGGAAATATTTCGTCTGTTTGATAAGGGGTTTGGTATTGTCCATGTGATGGCTTACAAAAATGCGTCGGCAAGGCTATCATATGATACATACTAAAATACCTTCTTTAGCGTACACAGGTGTATGTGCCAATCCTACATTTCACAAGTCTCTGCATGCATTTATAGATATTAAATCATTTAGAATTCTATTTGCACGGTTTCTTTGAACTATTACCTCAAGAAATGAGGTAATGGATGAGAGTGGGTCTGTAATGACAAAGCAATCAGGTCAGCAACAATAAATCACGGTTAACTGCTTAATAATTCATTTTCAATTTTGAAGGGACATTATGGTCATGAGAAAATGGATGGATAGTGCACTATGATTGTACTGAATTTGTAACAGCTTCGGGATTTCGCGATGACATTCATTTGTCTCCATCCATCACAATGCATGGAGTATTTTTCTTTGTATTCACGTTTCAATCACCTAAACCCCTGCTGGTTATCAAAACATTAACCAGGCACAAGGATGAACACAATTAGGTGATGACAATGAAGCTCTTCCCCACTTTGACACACCTTCTGCACCCTATGCACCTTTACAAAAGGTACACTCTGACTCTTTACTATCGATATAGATGTGACATATCCTGAGACTCCCCATATGGAGGAGCTGTACAGAGGTCCCCACATTCACGTATATGTAGTATAACAACAGGTAATCGATATAAAGTATTTTTACCTTGTATAGTTTGTCTGGTATTCTTATAGAACATCTAAATCTAAAAGGTACGTTTCTTATGTTTCATATGTCTAGATGTTTGGCTATACAAGGATAGCATCAGGCCCTATTTATATAGGTACCTCGGATGTACAAATGTATAGTATATGGCCACTCCAAATGATATCCTTGTTTCTCATCACTAAGCCATGAGAAATATGACGAGGGCGCTTTTCTTTCTTCTTTTTTTGGCTGAAGGCTAATTTGGTAGAGAAATCTAGGCTATCGCCAAAGTACATTCATATTTAAGTTAATAGATAGATGATCTATGCAAGTTGCGAATATGTATGATTTTTCTATCCCATCGTGTTTGCAGCACTCTGAGCTTCAATTTGATAGAAAATAAAATGATATATTTGTCCATTATCATCATGTTTTTTCCTGAGTGTGTACGTCTTCTAGCTGGCACTGTCACCAGCAGAATGCAACCATACTATTCAAATTAAAACTGCTAATAAGAGAATTATATTTGGCCGTTGTATTTATGGACCCGGCAAAAGTATGCTATTTCTCTTATTGACTGTTTGAGTTGTCATACACTTCCACTATCGACAGTTTGAACTATTAAACGATTTTGCTCTGAGGCCATGGGTTGGGGTAGTGGATTTCACCCCCTTTTTAGCGTCAATCAGAAAGAGGGAAGCAGTTACACAGGCATGCACACTGAGGTAAGGTTTACTAGGGGTTTACACAATATTTCTGTACCATCTGAACCTGGTACTTTGAAGGGGAAAAGCTATGTATTACCTAATGGCAATATGATACTTTAAGGTACCAAGAAGGCGACTTGGTTGCATGCATATATCTGTAATTACAGTTCTATCTATATCTGAGAAGAAATATATTGATTTCCAACAGACCTCTTCTTTGATCACATTTACGTACCAGATATCAAAGAAGTGAAAATGTCATGGTAAAACATCCTACAAATCTCCATTTCAGATGAGAATAACAAATGTACATCTCTTATGAGATTAGCATCAGATTTCATCCATTCCACCCCTGATCTCTTTCCTTGAGGTGCTGCCAATGCAGGGCTGTGTCCAAAGAGACATGGATATTCCTGGCAGACCCTCGATGGCTTTGGATCGATAGACTTACTTTTACAAAAGCCAGCACCCCCTCTCCCCCATACGGATCGCACTTCGGCCTTAAAACCCTGGGCACCCCACAGCTTCCCATGCCTATCCCACCACCATGTTTATGCATACACATACATATAAGCATGTTCCATAAATATCAGTTTAAAAAGTCGATATGTGTACTATAGCAAGGTGGATGTCCGGAGCAGAAACCGGTTTCCATTAGCAGGAGCTCTACTACGCGTTTTCAGTCACAATCGGGGCCCTTCTGATGAAAGCTGAAACAGGCAGTGTCTTAAAATATGGTGATGAGTTGTTGTTTTTTAAAAACGAGACATTCCCTGTAGAGAATTTCCCGCGAATGGCCCCAAAAACTCGCACAGTACTAGCAAAGCCCCACCACCTTAAGACGCAAAACGTTTCAGATAGCACAGAGTAAAACACATTCACTAAACACTGGAGAAGTATTCGACCGAGGCCTTTGAGCATGAACAAAAGGACATGATCTTATATGTCTCACATGATGTCATATAGGGTAAACCGCCCCTGAGTGGCCCCCTGCATGACAGGTACCTATAGTGGCCCATCTATACCTCTATACATCAGTCTTCATGGTTATATTTTCCAAATTTATTAATACAGGTATGAAAGAAGAGACAATTATGTACAAATATAACAGTTTGTATTATCCATAGAGTAGCCACAGTGTTTTCTATAGAGTGCCAAACATGACATGTCTGTGTGACATGTAGCCCTCTTTTCATTGATAGCTTTCAAGAAAAAGACTTTCTATACCTCAAGAGTGTGCCTATAGTTTTCCAGTAAGATCCAAACGTTTACCTCATTTTCCACACATATTACCTTTACATTGACATGCCATCTTCATTCAGTGAAAATCCTATATCAATTAGGTAGTTTTTGCTGATTGATTGTCACCAGTACAGGAGTACCTAAAGTGGCCCAGAGACTCAACCATGAGTGGCCTACCAACAGTATAGACTATGCTGTGTTATGCCAGGTGTAGGGTGAAATCTATTTGAAGATTGAATACAAAATAAATGGACTGCCCCCTGTAACCCAATAAACAAAAAGACGTTATATGATGTGGGAAAAACATTTTTTCATGATTTTGACCATAAATTTACATGGAAATCAACCTAATTTCTGGTCAGAGAAAAACTGCCCCATTCAGTATCGAACCCAGGATCTTCTGTATGCTAGGCTAATGCTGTACCCCTACTGTATTCTGGATATGGTGTTAGAACTGCTGAAAGCTATACTTGTAGGACATTGAGACTGTGTGAGTATGTATCTTGGGAATTCAGATCCAGGCCTTCTGTAATAAGGGACTTTATGTCTCTGTTCTATAAGCTATGTCAAGATTGCTAAAGGTCCCTATTTGGATAGGTTATACCTTATAGCCACAGCTTAGTGCTGAGTGAACAAAAAATGGGGGTACTTCTACACTCCCCACACTTGTCCGGCCTCCGTGGCTACATAGGCAGGGCTTAGAAATTTAGTGTGAGAGGTCCCTGGCTCCAGTCTCCCCACAGTTGAGACCTTTAGCAAACCATGCTGTAGCTCATAAAATGTAGACATTGTGAATACAAATGTTTTTTGGTGAACCATATAAGAACATAAAATAATGTTATTCATAGAAAAGTTCCAGAATGTTTATTTTCTTATATTCAGTGGTACACTATGCCCCGAGAAGCAGAAATGGGCATAATTATGTCTAAAGGTTAACAGAACAGAAGGCAGCCCCCAAGAAGGCAAGATAGGAGAGTCATCTTAAAACATATTCATAGGCTTGCTATTGGAACTAACAATGTGCATGAGGCTATATTTCATTATATTTTAATGGAACATAACATTGTAACCACATTTACCAAGCTACAGACGTATAAACAGTGTTTTATTAGAGTGGGCCACTCAAGGTACAAGGTTGGCCAGTCATGGTACCAATTTAATGTCCAAAGGGTACCTTACTTTAATCAGCATTTTCACAATATTTTACATAGAAATCAATATTTTTGACTTGTCTGTAGCATTCCAAAGAGTGTCCCAATGAAAAGTGCTGCATACTTCATGAGGATTGGATCAATCTTTCTACATGTAATCTTGTATCAAAGCCAGTCTTGTGAGTTTCAGCTCCTCAACAGGGCCACCCATGGGCGGTTTACCCTACACCCCTCACCTCTCCTGTGTATTTGAGTGCAGCTGACACAAGTGGACTATGAACAGGTATAGTGTGGTGTTTTTGATCACAGTAGTTTTAGATCTCTGTGATAATGGATGGTTTCTACCACCCCCACCCAGCCCCACTCCCTTCTTTTACATTCAGTCACCTTTGTATATTGAGGCCTCATGTGTTAGATCTGGCCTACCTGTGTACGTCAATTCTAAAAAGGGAAATGTCCTTCTGGCATGAGATTGCAGGACTCTATGTCTGAAATAATCTAGCTTTGAACAGATATAACTCAAATTAGGGCAGGTGTGCTCTGTTCAGGTATTACTGATATTATTTACTTTACATGTCTGCTTGCTCTTGATAGGGCATGGTATGTTTGTCTACTTGGGTAATAGTTATAATAAGCTCAAGAATAAATGCTGTCTTTCAAGAATAAGAAACCAATATTTGGCGATTATATTTGAAATTACCACACATAGAACACCACAGCTGCCGAAATGATGTGAATGTAAAGATAGTACGTAGCAAAGACATCTATATCGATATTAATTAACCTTGGTCGACATTCTATGGTAATGTCGTTCTTTAATTGATTGCAGTATTAAACGCTCTGCTAAGCCTCGGTGCCTTTCACAAGCTTTGAAGGTACAGATTGATCTAGTTATTCCATTGCTACGTCATGTAAAAGGATCCATGTCCCTTAAAGATGCATTCTCACCAAGGTTCTGCACGTCATTTTCCTAGTTGTGTGCTAGTTAACCCTTTAAGGACTACATAATGTCTTAATGCATCATAGCCTTGGTCGTCATGATGCATGAATGCAGCCCTGGTGAGTAACTCTCCGGTGCTGCGTTCAAGTAATAACCATCATGCCAACCCTATAGGGTTGAGACACTCCGGAAGCGTCAGCATGATGCACCGATGCAGCACTGGTGAGTTACTGGCCAGGACTGCATTGGTGCATCGTGACGACAAATGTCATCTTTGACATCCGTCCCTAAATGGTTAACTAACAAGGGACGCGTTAGCTATGAGAGTGTAGCTTTAAGCTCTACACATATGGCACCATCACTTAAGGAGGAGGTGGCGAATTGATAGAGAGAGAAACCTGATATAAAACTTGACGAATCCAAGAGAATGATTCCCCATCCACTATAATGGTACGAAGGCCTAATGATGCTATCCATCATTGGAATTTTTGCTGTCGAAAAGCATCCAGCTGACAAGTAAGGTAGAAGGAGCCATTCCTCTTTCACACATTGGTCTGCCCAACCGTATAGGCCCCACCACGTGAAGCTGTGCTGGGGGCACATTATAGCACTCGTGTTTTAAGTTTTCGGTTTAGGGAGTGGTCAATGTTTACCACGGGGGGTGGGGTGGATTTTTGTTCGACCACACAGAGAAAAATCGACCAGCCCCCCCTCGACATCTCCCTCACCCCCGCCCAACTTTGAACTACTTTTTTTCCTGGAAAGGGGCGAAATTCTTCTGACCGCCCCGCCCCCTCTAGATGGGTTAAAATTGTCGAGGCACCCCCCCCCCCCCCCCACACACACACCCTCCCGCTCCTCAAACATACCCACCCCCTGTTATTTTATAATGACCACTCCCCTAGAAGAAGAGATCAGCCTGACAGGGCGTTCCAAGACCTTGAATTGAAGCTATTCACTAACCTATTCTAAGCTACTGGAGAGGCGGCGCTGGAAACAGCTTCTGTCGGGGCTGCTTTAAATGCCATGAACCACCATACTTTAGACGTTAGAGCAATTATCATTTGAGGAATTCTATCGTTATTAGTTTAATTAACGATAATGTGCAATTCCTCTGAAATTGTGCTGAGAAAGCCATCTATGTCAGGGGCAACAACAAATACATACATTCGAGGTATATTATTAACTGGGCACATTAATCTTGACCGATCCTAATCGGCTAGATGTAGATGTAATCCAATGGCGATATAGGTGTGGTCCAAGTGGCTTAAACCTTCGAGTGTCATGATTATGACTTAGGTGAGTAGAAAAGCCAGGCTCCAATCCACATAAGACTATAACCCTTCCAGGCAACTTATGTTCAGCTAATACCTCCTCCAGGGGCTCCAACGGCCGTATGAAGCATCACTTGAGAACAGAGCGTGGGGCGACATAGTTACATTAAGGGGAATACTATGTAACAGTAAGGGATGTTATTAAAATATCCAGAAACGTGGACGGTTCCGGTTTTGTTAAAGTAATGCTGTAGAGGGAATGCATAATGGGCAGTTTCTACCTGTCAAATCTTTCAATAACCATCCAATCATTAAGACTAACTATGGGAGAGAGGAACAACTAAGATGTGTCCCAACAAAACTGTTATTGATATTAGTGCCAGGTTACTGTTACTTACAGTAGCGACCACAAGCCAACTGGACATTTATATTCCAGAATTTCAAGGTATACATCACTAGACAGATAGTGAAATTTGCAATATAGTGGTGTATGTTGCAAGCATGATATCATGAAGGTAAATCTTTTTCACATTTTTCCAAAAGATTAAAAGATGAAATCAATGTATTGAGATTTGCAAAACAACTGCTAGTCACCCATCATATTCATCTTTTTCACCCAAGGTGATCCGACTTCAGCTATTTTTATTCCCTACACATTTCCTTAGCATTCCATGAAAAGAAATTCACAGTGGAATACTTTCTTAAACACTTGAGGCGCCACCTATTATGTGGTTGCTGCTATTATTGTATATTTCTGGTAAAAGCTAAAGCTAAAGCTAAAAAATGAACTTATTATAGTTTTATGTGACTGTAGAGCTTAACTACCATTCTCCATGTGCTGAAGCAACATAACTATGCATTGTATAGGCGTCCGATAATCTGATAGATTTTGTTCATGTCTCTTGTGCTTGGTTAAACTGCTGTTGAAGTGGTAGCTGGGTTAGATTATCATTCTGCTGGTATAGATCTATAGAGCCTGGCTTTACAGCTAACCTTTCGTATTGTATGACATTCAGTGTGTACATATGTTATGGCCATATATACCCTTATCTATGTACAATTCAGACGTGTGTTGCCAAACACACATATATATATATATATACACTTATATAATATGATATACTCCCTTTGGTAGTTCAGGCCACATATCACACCCTCATCTGATATTCAATCAATGAATTGATAGGAAAGGGAGTCGGGAACCTCGACTCCGATTAAAAAGAGAGATGACTTCTAGATTTCTAGTTCGTTGTATAGCCTGGACTCCCTTTATGAGTCAGTTTCTTCTCTCTGTGTAGTTCCTTTCTTCAGGGCATTTGCCGCTGGTGCCTTATGATCAAGATACATAGATCTATCAATTAATCAATCTATGGTTGATAAAGTACACTGCAGTCAATCTGCACTGTGTGTTGTGTCACCATAATCTGGTATCAGCACTTTATGTAACACTGGGATGTTTGTAGACAAGTTTTTGATGATGTCTCTCTCCGCCAAGTTGCATATGAATGGTATATACAGTGATATAGTGACTGGTAGATGTATGCTTCTACCTAGCAAAGTGAATATGGATATACAGGCATGGCCTATAGAGTTCCAAATTGGGTGCTAGGGGATTCATTATTCACGAAAGCAGACCAGTTTACCAATTAAATCTGATATTATACCCAAAAATAATACCTGTTAAATGTCATATACTTCTTGAGTTTTGATATAGCATTGTTAGAAAACAAGCCACAAACTATACCAGCTAAAGCAATAATCTATATTGGGGAGCAATCCTTCACTTCATATTCATAGTAGTTATTACATGAATTGGATTTATCAATGGCATATATATAGCATATAGCTGGGTATCACTTTATGAACCAATGACGACGACTCTGGTTATACCCACGACCAATGGTCCATGACTATTCAATATACTATTACACAGCCTTACTACAGTTGTCAGTCGTTTATTAATAAGACATCTACTAATCAAAGTAGGAATGAGTCCACTACTCACCTGTGTGCCGATAGGCATGGCCACACTGGCCACACTGTAACGGCCAAAAAGAGAAGTTCTCCGCCGACCCGCGCGGCGGCGGCTGCTCCCGTAGCCAGCTGCATGCTGGCTGCATGTGGCCCCTCACCAGGAGGAACCTCACACTGGATACATGTAGCCTCCTCCAGCACCCTACTCTGGATCCTCTCCAGGCCCCTGCCCAATCTCCTCTACTCCCTTTTTACCTCACCGGGTGGTTGGTGTGCAAGGTGCGCTATATGTGCCGTTACTCCTCCTTAAAGTGGGTGAGACATGGGCTGGGGTTCTACCTCCATATAGTTTGTCCCTCCCTGGAGCATGCAGACTTCACCTCACCTCCCCTGAGCCGTCCTCCTAGTGGCCCTGTGTGTGAGGCAGTCCTCCCGGGAGGCCCACTGGAGGTGGAGCAGGGGGACTATGGAGGAACACGTGGGGTGTAATGGTAACAATGCAGGTCCGTTCCGCTCCAGCACTTACAGCTCCGCCCCTCCTGTAGACACCTCCCCTCCAGTGCCACTGCTTACTACAGGAACAGCCACCCTGGAGGTACCTCCAGCATGCACCCCCTCCTCACAGTACACAGACTCCCACCCACTCACTCCACGCTGCAGACCTCACAGCCAAGCCCCAGTAGAGGGTGCTGATTAACGCGATGGTGTGTTTTTCTCAGGTAACTTTTTTGCCCATCTGGGGTTAAGGGAAGATCCGGGTGGGTGGCTAAATTAACAGTAATCCGGGGGCCTGCCGCCTGCCCGGCCCTCCTGTCGAGGGGGCGTGTCCACCGCCGCCGCCACTGAGCGATCGTTGTCACTCCCTCCACGGTCCCCTGCGTCGTTTATCACCACAGGGAGCAAGAGCAGGAGGAGCAGGAAGATCTCCAGTCAGATGGCAGTCGCGGCCAGCGATAATGAAGAATAAGTCATTGAAGGAGGGAGGAAAGCCATAAGGATGAAAGGCATTGCTGCTGCTCCTGCTGCTGTGCTATACCACCCATACATCTATGTGTATACACTTCTTGTTGAAATGACAAATGGTGCACATTCTGTTATCCTAGCCAGTGGCAGGGTGGGGTGTTAAAGCATAGGGTGTGTGGCAGCAGCCCACATGAGCAGCTCACACTATAGGTGTGAGTGGAATTGGAGGAGTGTGTTTGCAGGTGGGTGGTTTGGACAAGGCCTCGTGGAGGAGGTGGGCATGGGAGTACGATGCCAACTGAGAGATCGAACAGTATGGCCGCGTTGTATGGAGGAAGGGGTGGGATGATGGGTGTGGGGAGCAGATATGAGCAGCTATGATCAACTCAGTCTGTGGTGTAGGGTGCACCGACTCCACCCTGCTGTGGCTATAGTAGACGAGCTGGTTGACTGGCTGCTTGGTGTCTGGTGGCCCCACCCCTCACCCACACTGCACGTCATACCGCCGATATCTGTGCCCAATCTGCTGCCTGGGGAAGCAAGGAGTCCAAAGGTTTCCATGTCGTATATTCATTAACATGAGTTTTAAAGGGTATCGTGCTAGGTGGGGACCATCCAGTAAACTAAAACACGTTAAAAAACGTCATATCACGTTTATATATGGCTCCTTAATATGTCAAAACATTATATAACGTTAAAAACGTTATTTTGATGTAAAATAACGCATTTTTGTTGGCTGGGCATCGTGACCAATTGCTTTTAATCGTGACCAATTGCATTGCTATAAAGAATGCTCCAAATATAAAGACATGTTTACCTACATATTATATGTAAAGAAGCATGTAACTGTATTTGCCAAGAAAGCACTTCCAAAAGTACACTCTCAGCCATTTGCTATTTCCATGTAAGTAATGTTATATGAATGTGTTATAGTTAAGGTGAACCCACTTGACAGATGATTCCTGACTCTACCAAATACTACCCATGCACATACGGCTACGGCTACTACCTGCACTGAAAACTCTATATGGAAAAAAGTCATCAGGGGTGATGACTTTTAGTCATCACCGTGATTGTGTCCCTGGTGATTACTTGGTCATCACTAGAGTCATCATATGTGATGACTCTGAGTCGTCACCGTGATTACTTTTTTGACCTAATTAGAGATGTTGACCTAATTAGAGATTATGCAGTGCTAGTCAGAATGATGACACAGGTCGTCAATGTGATGACTAAGTCATCATCTATGATTAATTTCTTGTAACTTCTTTTTCTGTACAACAAGGTGTTTATCCTAATAATTTTGTGATTACCCCCTGCTCCTGTCATCGGACCTTAAGTGAGAGCACTTCTACCAGCATAGCAAGTCCAATAAGGCATAGATATATATAGTAACTGACAGCCTATCCTTACATTAGTAAATGTGGTCTCAGACACGAAAAAGGTGTCCATGTATACAAACATGTGTGCTTTTGAGAATTTTGCTCAGAACTTGATTGTAAAGTATACTTGAGTTTCTAACGTGATAATATTCTTCATATACTTCACTTCATAAGTTTCTATTATCAGAGTTGATATAGATAAAAATCAGTGAAAGGCCTAGAGTAGGTACTGCCTATTCCATTATTGCCTAGTGGGGCCCTCTAGTGGCAAATATTGTAATCAAGATGATGACTTTCGGTCATCACGGTGATGACCTGACCTCATCAACTGGGCATGATTACCCTAACTCATCAGTAGTGATGACTTTCAAATATACCTAAGTTTTCAGTGTGGTGCCGGTATGCTGTGTGTCTAGCTCTTGAGGAGCCTCCCAGAGGAGCCTATAGGCTTACTGGAGGAGAGTGGCTCCACTTCATACGGCTTTACGTCCTTCCTACTGGAGGCCCTCCATTCTACCATCTCACCCTACACCATAATAACAGGCTGTAAATAAGTCCTAGTAAAAACACGTCAATATTGATTCCTCCAGGAACAATGGTCAGTCCGACTTGGAGTTAATAAGTTGTTCAACCAAAGGTACCCTGGAGGAAGCCTTACCAGGGGAGAGACCGCCCACTAGGGTTGAGTTGGGCAGCGCTTTTGTTTAATTCCATGGGCGGTCTGTAAGCGATACCATCGGACTCTTATGCAGTAGTGCTAGACATGCCATGGCATGATCGGCTGAAATTTTAGATCCAACAAAGCTCCCCTTTCCTTCTGGGCTGAAGCCTTTAAGTGTTTGTTTTATCCAGGGTGGAATAAAAGAAGTCAGTGTGGCTGAGCCGATTGTTAGAGAAGTGCCATGATCCAACTCAGTACCACGCCTCCTGGAAATAAACTTCTAACAAGTAAAATGTCCTTTGTGCAGAATTCCAGGTAGACCAGGAAAAGTTTGGAACAAAATTTATTCGCCATTCGACTTGTAAATGCACTTTCTCCTTGTGCATGTTCTTGATGATTAAGCACCAATATAGCAGGGTGATAGCATGTAGTGTGGTAGTTTAGCATGTGGCATGTTCAATGTTGAGGTAATTACGAATTGACTTGGCAGAGAAGTGGGTTATTCGGAGCCATATCATGTTAGTAGAAGTCTATAAAAATCTACTGGCTGCCAATCAAAGTCCTGCGGCATCCAATGAAAGGAAAGACCACACGTTGAGTTATTTTACCAAATTAAAAGGTGTACTTTTCACAGCGATATCAGTTGGTAGCAAGGGAATAAAGAGTATTAGCCTTTGGGCATGCATGGTTAATCCAAAGTCAACGTGTATATAGAGGGATCGAATGCAAGATCTTGTTTTGCAAGAAGGTGCAATCTGGATAAAGTTGCCTTACATCCAATGATAGTTATCAATTAGATCTTGGTCGTCAGCTTGGCGATTTACAGGTTGAATATAAAGGATAGATCACTTTTCCTTAAAACCATTTAAGGGCAGGAAAGTACGTTCTATCATCATAGTCCATGAATGGGGCATTGTCAAGTCCTAAAAGGGTTAAATTAGGCTTACTTTGGATTGAGTTGGCTAATCATCTAATGTAATAGGTCATGTTTCATATAAAGGATAGATTACCACAATCCCTAAAGCTCTCTTTGCCAAATCATGCCGGACAGTGGCAATGTCCCCCTAGAATGGCTCTGGGCTGGCAGAATGACTGGCGCAGCCAGACCAGATGTCCTGCAGATTCTGGGCTTTTCAGAACTGAAATAAGTATAACTGGAGTTAGAAGTGAGAGAGTACACCCTAAAATTCTAGGCAGTGTAAAGTCATTTTCTTTTAGCATTAACTGTAATAAGATGATAGATTATCCTAAATTGTATGCAAGACTTTGATTTTGGTACCCGGTCCTGCAGAAATCTATTCGGTCCTGCAAAATTGGCAAACTGCAGGACCGAATGTCCTGCATGGTGAAAAAGCTTTCGCAAAGACTGCTCTAAGAATCAAAAGACATTCCTTCGAGTCCATAAGAAACTCTAGATCAATATATTTCAGTGAGGCATCACTATATATCAGACAACAGATAGTAACGGATAAAACTCCTGCACAAGTATTTTAGCTGTCAGGGACAAACTGAACCGGCTGTCTGGACGTTTGCATACCTTGTGTATTCTTAAATTACGTACCCTGCATAATTTCTTCAACTAAATTTATGTTATGTAGTAATATATTAGAATGTTGTTAACTTGGTAAAATTAGTGTATACATCAGGAGCTCTGCACCTTCCATGAAGGACAAGGACAGCAGGCAATATTTAGTGAATATTAGTTTTCCCCTCCAACTACCACGGCAACACTGAATCAGTAGCCCACCATGGACGTTTTTGCACTGACTGCTCTGCTTGTGCATGGTGAACATTCTCCCACTCACAGGTACCAATCACAAGAAACACTATAGTTGGATACCTCTGCCACAAGCCTTGTATGTCACAGGTGTAGTTCAGCAGTCACACTTGCTGACCCCTGATATGAATGGCAAAGGAATGAAGGGTGCAGTGTTCATTGCATGCGGCTTTTGCTGACCTGTTTCCTGTGAAAAAAAACACACTTATTGAATGTAAAAGGCATATATATATATATGTCTATGAGATAACATATGAGAAAGGCACATCCAAAAGCCTCGACTGAGGGGTCATATGATTATTAATATGCTGTATGTATGAATAAAAGTAAATATGAATATGAATTTTGATAGATTTGGATCTAATTCATTGCTGTGTGCAGAGAGGAATCATGCTTGAGTGTATGTTATAACAACTCTGTGCATGGTGCACTGTACCCAATACTTAAAGCAGCTACTCGAGCTCCAAGCATCGAATTTTAGATAATAACATGTCAGCAATCTTCACAGACTCATATGTGGACAGGTTGATTTACAAATAATATGGGTGCTTCTTTCTGTATGAAAATAGGTGAAATACCTCCTGTGAGAATAGCAGTCAACCAACTGTAAACCGGATAACAATGACACTCTGCTAATTGACTACTCAATGCTGCCTCCTATTGGGCTTGAGGTGAACTACCTCTCACTATGCTCCTATTCATATGCATGAAAGCATTATCCCCATCCACAACCATAAGGGTTTTCATGTGTATTCATGCAGATTATACATTATATATATACTTCCCTATTTATTTGTTGTATGTAGACCTCCACCATAAGTGTGTACTGATTGCTCTAAGTGTACTAGCCACACATGACTAAGCCATTTTAGTTCCATCTTCGACCACAAGAGGTCATATTGGCATTGGCCCCTGCAGAGATGGCTTTCCTTCCCACCATAGAGGAATTAATATCTGTATTTTCACCCATCCATTATGCTTTAGAGAGGCCTTATATGCTATGCTATTTTGCTCTGCCTTAAAGAAAAACAAATGATGGTCCTATAAATATTAAATTCATGCTAGAGTTGGAAGAGGTCTGAAGAGGTCGAGTTGCTGCTTTAAGGAATTACTCTTGTGTTATATAAACTGTTGTGAGTGGTCAGGGGATGTTATCCAGATTGTTCACTGATCATCAAGACGTCCTTGCCACATGTATCTGCTTATTTTCTCATAGATATAAAGCAGCTAGAGGTTTAATATTGCCACATGGCATTCTTAACATAACCACCCTCATCAACTTGATCACAACAGAAATGCATCACATCAGCAGTTGGGATACTAACTTTAAGTAAAGCCACACAACCTCTCAAGACATTGTAAAATAAGGATGGATGAGAGAAACTGAATCCAGTTATCATAAAGTGTATTGATACTTGCAGAAATGTGTTGAATAATGCAAATACCATCAAAAGTAAAGAGAATAGACACCACATTGGTGGGAAAAGTCAAATGCTTAAGTGCCTGGGCTGGGGATGTTGCATCACTTACAGTACTGTTGTATTAGGACTAACACCACTAAGGTCCCTTTTCACAGAGCATGTCACATATATTAGAAAGTGTTTAAGACATTGCATATAATCATATCATGTGCATTTGCCTCTTTGAGGTGGTGTAGTAAGTAGCTGTTACATCAATGCATGTTGCATGCCGATCATTTGTAAAGTCGTGTACATACACCCTCAATCCCTTCCGAACAAAATCGCCTGAATTCAAACAGACTATGAGTATAATTACCGTCGTCATGTTTATTTATGGTGTAACTGTATTCGAGTTAATCAAACAGGGGTCTATCACCTCAACAGAAACGTGGTCTTATTACTTTGCCGGGGTCTGACTTCCCTATAATTCGACTGATAAGCCATTGGCAAACCTCTCACGCTATCTTCCTGTTCTCTTCATTTCAAATACGGTTTCTTTTGACTCTGGGATCCCTGTGCTTTCCTTATCATTTTCCACGGCATGAATTGATGCTTGTCAGTCATCCCGTCGGCTGCACAAAGTAATCCCATCCGCGTTTTTCCCCTCATATCCCTGTCAGGGTAAAATGGGGCCCGTGAGGTGGAACTAGAAGTGCATGGATGTTGATGAAGATAAAGATGAAGATGAAGAGAAGGAGAGAGAAAGAGAATTAGAGAAAATTGAGTATATAGAGACAGACAGAGGGAGATAGACAGACTCAGGATTATAGAGAGACAGTGAGTAGTACAGATAGAAAGAGGTATGTGATAACGTTTTGACCATTGAGAAGGAAATTGGATGCCGACGGTCTTATTTCAACCTTGATCTCCCACAAAATACCAAAGACCCCCAGCCCTAAAAACGTTAGGAATATTTATAATGAAACTGGGAGAGTCACGAGGATATTCGCTGGGGGTAGTTTTTAAGCCTAAACAGAAGCGATGCTGCAGCCCCTCAGTGGCGGATCCAGGAATTTGGGAAGGGGGGGGGGGGCTCCAATACCTACAGCATTGGGGTGTTGAGCCATCTAAATTAAAATATACAGAAAAATAGGTGGGGCGCGCCCCTTGCGCCCCCCCCCCGGGATCCGCCCATCATGCATGGAAGGACAGACCGAATAAAATGAGGATGGCAAGAACCAAAGGGGGAACTAGGAGACCGAAGTGAGGTTAATGAAGGACTATGGTAGCTTATAGGGCTTAGCCTATAGGCTGGGGAAGAAAGTGCAATGAACTGAGTCAATAAGTAGACATCTAACATGATTACTATTTATTGATGCTGTTGGCTCTGCAATTTGATGTGTTGCAATAACACTTTAGAAGCGTGCACTGGGGGGAAACGGGTTGACATGCACTTTACACACAATGTAACAATTTAGAATATACTCAACTAAAGTATAAAACTCTGCCAAAAATATTATTTTAACCTATCTATATCCTTGCATCATAAAAACCCGTGTACTTTCATCACAGGGACGAGCATCGATTGCCCCGTCATCCCTCTTTCATGACGTTTAGCTCTCGCGAGAAGGCCACGTGACCATGATGGGTAAATTGGTAGGGTGACTAAGCAGGGAGCCAAGATCAATACGCCTCCTGTTATCAAAAGTTACAGATCTCGGCGACAAATGACTGAGGCGTGCTGCACTCAACTGTAACCACTGCTCTGTCTATCTCTCCCGGCATCTATCTATACAATAAGGCCAGCCAGAAAAAGGCGCCTGTTTCTGTACTCAGCAACAACAAAATGGCAGCGGTCAGACAGGGAGCGCTGTTCTGTCTGTGATTTCAACGGTCGGGGAACCGTGCATATGGCTGCACCTCATTTCCATCCAAGAGTGGGGGGAATTCTTTTGTCAATGTGTGATTATTAGTCTACACTGTAGGAAGTAACTGTATTTAAACAGCACAATTTGCTGTACATGTAGGCCTACAGTACTTTCTGCTGCAGTCGGTATTTTCTGCATAATAACAACATTATGTAGTGTAAATTGGGTATACATCAATGTTGCTGTACATGACATATATATATATAGTGCATGCTCCATACATTTCTACCACTAGGTGGCAGCAATATATCATTCGTGTAGTAATTTTTCCACCCAACCCTTTCCTGGGTTGGTTAGATGAAGCCTCACAAAGCCTGGAGACATCCTAACATAAGAATGGATGAGAGAAACTGAATGTCATTACTATAAAGTGCATTGATATATGCTTGCAGAAATGTGTTGAAAATGAAAATACCATCAGAAGTAGAGGATAGACACCACATTGGTGGGGAAAGCCAAATGCTTAAGTATACCTGGACTGGGGGAAATCGTGTATCACTCACTGTTCTGCTATATAAGAGCAGAATTAAAACCATTACAGCGTGTAATGTATATTATCCTTGCTGAAATTGAACTATTATAGGAAAGCACTTTTCATGCATGTATATTGATTGATATGAATTGATGACAACAATAATATGAAACTGCTGTTCACCTACAGTAGAATAGCAAAATCTACTGGAACAAAAGTTTCTGGCAACTTAAATTGCTGTAGGTTCACAGTAGAAGTTGCTGTAACTGTACAACATCATTTGCTGTATATATACAGCAAAATCCACTGGAACAATAGTTCCCAGCGACCTTTGCTGTAGATGTACAGTAGAAGTTGATGTACCTGGACAGCAAGTCAGTTGCTGTACACCTACAACAAAGGTTTCTATCAGGACTCAATTCGCATGTAATTGTACCTCCGACTGCTGGATGTGTTTTTGGTATATATTCCTACCAAAATCCCATTTACTATATATGCAATATCGTAACAATATACAAATGAGGTGCATATAATGTGGGGGAAACTTATGTATTAATTTGTAAGAAATCCGTATACCTTCCTAGCGTCTCCATACATTCATCAGATCTAATCTCACTGAGGATCCCCTCATTGGTGATTTGTTAAATCACACCTTGCTATTGTGGAGGTTGACCTGGGCTTGGCAGTAAAAGACAATGCTGCGTCTCTATAGATGTTGGAGCTCAGATGGTTGCGCAATCTGGCTCTGGCCGGGGGGGCTATGGATATAATAGGAGCACACATAGGCCTTTATTATATAGGGGCCTAGTAGATTGGCTCTTATAATACGACCTCAGGTGTATAGAAATATTACTCTCTTTGCCTCCACTGAAACCCCCATAGAAATCGGTGTATACTATAGCAATGATTTCACTGTAGGCGTAGGAATGATAAAACAATGAGAACCTCCCAGGCCCAGGTGACCCTTAGACACCCATCCCACAATGACCCTGCCCATTGGTCAGAGGCTCCTTCAGTCCACCGGAAGTAATGGGTGTAAAGTTGAGTTCGGCTGTCTGCGCACATCAAACCATTTCACCGGTTACCACCGGGACGCCACAAGGCAGGCGGCAGTTGGGAGGAACCCAGGTTAGCTTGGCCTCCATTTATTAGCGCGCCCAATGCGGCTCTAATACATTTTCACGCGCCCTCTTCCGGAGCCTGCGCACTGGCCTCGGATTCAATCAGTCTTATTTGGTTTGCGGGATCGCCGCGCGCCGCCCGAGGGTGGCGCTACAATCGTGTCGCTCTACCGGAAGGAGGGTCTCTAGGACACTTCCGTCAATAGGTAGCATCCCGATCTGTGGATGGGAGGTCCTGTAGGTAAAGGAAGGAATGGGTGATTCGACCTAAGCCTGTCTGGCTTTCTGCTTGGATGACACCCCCTCCCTCTCATGGTGACACTGCTCGTGAACTGAATGGGACAGGCTCTATTCTATAACAATGAAACGGGAGTAGACTTATTCCCGTAATTAGCACGTGCACACTGGCATAGCAGTTATCGTGAGATCTTAGTTCTGCTGTGGGAACGTCGCTTGTTATTTGCATATCATGTTGTGTGGGAGTATGGTAACTGCTTTAATCTTGCAGGATATTCCGTGGACAGAACTAACATGGCTGAGCATATGAAGCCACTTGAATTATCGCTATAGCGCCTACTTTACCTATCACTAACAATAGGCTATCAAGGGGTCATTCACATTGGTAAAGCCACCCTTCCCTCCATGTTAGTTATTCCGATGGTAAGGTAACCATCCATAACCACACACAAAGTTCACGATCCCATGTTATCTGAATGTGGTCATAGGCCCTAATCACGCTGGGGCTTACCATACTTGAACAGGTCCCCACCGGAAGTAGCTTACTGACTGGTCCCATGCTGGCACTATCAAGTCAGAATGGATGCTGCAGCGACCCGTGTATACCCCTTATAGGTTTCTTATAAATGTCCAAGGTCCAGGTGAAACACTACATTTAACAATTTAAAATGGTTGGCATGGAAACAATTCATTCAACCTCACTTCTCTTCTATTCTAGAATGGAATTTATTGACAACATCAGGTAGTTTGATATCAAAACAAGCTTCTTTGTATGGTTGTTGTGATGTTGCATGAAACCTTTTTCTTTGTTTGAACACCCTCACCTTCAGGAGGTCATTGCTTCCTAGCTATATAGCCACATGTGATAAACCATTTTAAAATCCAGGATACAAATCCCAATACGTAATTTCCTCTTGGCGTGCCTGCCTGATGACAACAGTAAAATGGATAACGAAATATCTGTTCGAGTGCATGATCAGCTTTGAATTGCAGATCCCAGGGCTGGATTGTGCTCTCGCTGTAATGCATCATCCATTGTGACTGTGGGGTGACTGTATACATTTGTTATAGATTTGATAATGTCCATGCTCTGTGTTATATTGCCAAGTATAGGCAATGCCATTACCACTGGGCACCACATTGGCATGTTGTTTGACCGATATGTCGTATTCCTGTTAACCTGCCACATGCCTGAAGAAGACCAGACGTGTTCAGCACAGTGACCAATAATAGGTTCTCCACTGCCCAAGAATATATAACATATAGCTCCAAAATATCCTATGCCATTTGTGACTGCCCAATCTTTCCAAAAACAGGTGGCTTAGCGATGAGCCTTGTATTGCTAGACGGGGTACTTGGTGGGATTTATTTTAACAGCAAAACGAAAAGCAGCGCCCCCCTAGTGGTTGATATTTTGTGAGAATAATACTTCCCACGATGTCCATCAAGACCAATCTGGCAATGTATGACTGGTGTACTCTAATCTTCGTGTTTCTGTATGTGATTATTACATAAATAAAAAGAGCATTGAACAATATTGGTTTTGGTATATCGTTCGAGGATGGATTTAACTTAGAAAGAGAATTTAGATTTCATTTCAGACAAATGTGGTCTGCGCTAACAACATTCGCCTGTGCAGCTATGGTTGTCAGTCCACCCCATGGCAAGAGAAAATCCTGATTATTGGAACACAGGGTACCGACGAAAAAAAAGATATTTCTGATATAAGGCCACAAAGTGGAATAAGGAGATGGATTGCAGATCACCCCATCCCAACCTTGGCTCGAACATACCCACGCACACCACTCCAACCCTCACCCCATATAGCAATGCCAAATAACAACAGAACATATTGATTTTCTGTCTCAGAGGAACTTTTTACAGGAAAAATGGTTGTGTCATAGAAAGACACATAGTTATCCATAGCATAACCATAGTGGTTGGCCTACTATCGTTAGTTTAACTATCTTATCACGAAATCAGCCGACGGAAAATGAATTATGTGTCATTGCTTATTGAATCGTCACTTGTTGTATGCAAATCAAACATTACAGGGTCTATGTAAAGTAAGATGATATATTACGGACAAAAACAACGACATGGTATACAGTAATGACAGGCATGTTGGATATTGCTTTTGGTCACTCGTTTAGGAATTATTATGTCTGTTGGAACAACTAAAGTTGGGATTATGTCAGTGTGTATAGCGCACAGGAAGTGGTGGTTGTGCGAGGTACATGATGTCCACAGGGGTTTGTGCCAATGTAGAGAATGTACATTGTATTTAACAGAAAGTAGGGTTCATCGCAGGTACATCATGCCCATACCCAGTAAACACGCTACCATGTTAAACCATACTGTTTTGACGTTCATAAACCTAGTAAAACTACGTAGTTAATACCTCAAATGAACGTAAATTTACGTTTCAGCTACGTAGTTGTGTTTACTGGGTATATAGTAGGGTGCAGAAAGTGGGGTCTGTACCCAGTACATGGTGTACAAGTATAGGTTCAGGGTCCCGTTTCTCCACAAATTTGCGGAGCTCCCCAAATATATACGGATGTCCGCAAATATATACGGAGGTCCGTATTTGTATGCTTAAGTACTAAAAAGACATAATTTGGGGAGCTCCATAAATATATTTACGGATGTCCGCAAATTTGCGGACGTCCGCAAATTTGTGGAGAAACACCATCCAGGAAGTGTGGGTTGTGTCTGGTAAGCCTACATGGTGTACATGTTCCAAGGTACATGATGTACACAGTAGGGTGCAGAAAGTAGGGTTTATGGCAGGTACCCCAGCAAATTAGTTCCAGATTGTTTCACCCTGTTTTACCCCTGGAACTGTGTGCTCATTTCGTGCATTTTGTGTCACATCTGTACCATGTAACAGACTCACACACACTGACACTGTGCTCCATCGAACAGATTCACACAGCTCTGACAGATTTTTAAAAAGCTTATTCACACAATATGACAAAATATATGTGGACAGTCGAGGGAAAAGGGCCCTCCAAAGGTTAAACTTAATTATAAAATTGAGGTCATCCGCTTTCCAATGATATATTTCATTAGCAGGTACCACTTCTAGTTTTTGAGAACTGGCTCCTTGAATATGTGTGGGCACTGTCCAATCTCAAATGCCAATAAGCTCTATCTTACTTTGTTTTAGAGATATCGCTATCTAATTAGCATAATTATGAAAATTCCCAAATATCCAAACTTTTTCAAACATCTGGTCACAGCTTTTAATCTTAAAATGCGATTTACACTCCGTTTTCAGCATAGGAATCTTTATGAGGCCTGTAATCATTAATTTCTCGAAAAATTCAATTTAGAATGAAAATTATGTTTCCATGGCAACCAACAAGTGCAAAAACACCAATTTAGGCCCAAAAACGTTCTTTTTACATTCCAAATATGGAATGTTTTCACTAAAGTTGGAATTTTCTAAAGTGGCTAATTGTATTCTCCATCAAAAAGTAGTATAGAACAATTTTTATGATATTTTGAACATTGTTGGCTATATGGAGCCCCCTGGTGGCCAAAGTTGGTACTAAAAATCCCCTGCGGAGGTCCCTTTTCCCTTGTTGATCCACATATAATGCCCTAGACCAAAATGTTTACTCTTGTATTTTTAGTTTCATCATGGATTGCTTTAACATATGAAAAACTGTAATAATTTTCACAACCAGCAGTAATTGACATAGGTTGTCATAGCACAATATTGGTGTGTGTGTATCACTGGTTTGTGCAAACTCATTCAATCAGATTCCTAGCATTTCAACATAGGGCTGATGAATATAATGTACCTGGTCCATAATAACCATCAACATTAGAGTTCACATATGCAGCAGGAGATAGCCAGGCTTTTATCCAAACATGATGACTAGTGAAAAGGTGTCTAGCATCTGGACCTCTTAATGCTGCTTTAATCAAAATGATATGGCATATATTTATATACCTAATGAATCTTAATAGAAGGACAGATGCATTATCTGATTCACAATACTTTGGGAACCTGTTTAGATACTTATAGCTAAAGATAATCATTCTCTTTAATCAGGAAAAGTGGTACAATCCACTTTGATGACACCTGGTGTCACACATTGCAGGTATTTGTGTGATGCAGTGTCACCTAGTTGCTTTTCTGGCACACACTCACACATCTTCAAACATAACCATTATCACTTTGTCAGGTTGAAATGGTGCAGTGTTTTGACACCAGGTGCCATCTCTGTTGTTCCTCACTATTCTCATGGGTAAAATGGAATCATTTTCATTGTTTATAACCATAATAACATGTTATCAATGCATCTAAGACCTGACCATACAACCTTAATTCTATTAGGTTTCATTAGACATTGAAATACATACTATATGATTTTGATTAAAGTGGCAATAAGAGGGACAGATCATAGACACCTTTCCTCTGGTAATCTTATTTGGATAAAGCTCTGACCTTCTTCTACATGTGTATACAGCTAATAGTTGGCATGAATTGCACACATCTTCATCGGGCCTACACTACCATGGTAGGAATCTTGGTGAAAGAATTAGCATGCCCACAAACGCCAGGGAGTGGACTAACAGATTTATGCTATGGTACCCTATGCCAACTTCTAAATATAATGAGTATTACAAACTAAATAGACTTTCCTTTTTTTTCAAAAAATCCAAAAAAGTGAAACAATATGGTCTGGAATATTTTGTGCCATAGTACATGATGCTGTGTGAATATGTGTGAATAAGTGTGAATATGTGTGAGTATGTGCCACTTCCCATCCTATGGGGTATGGTGTCATATAGTGCCAATTAGCTCCATAGGACAACAGTCACACAAGGTGCACATTCCAGAAACTAAGTCAAACTAATTTGCTGGGACATGGTGTACAAGTAGGGTGCAGAAAGTAAGCCTTGTGTCAGGTACATGGTGGACAAGTAGGGTGCAGACAGTTGGGGTTGTGCCAGGTAGAGAATGTACATGTTACCGTTAACAGAAAGTGAGGTTCATCTCATATATATGTGATGTACACAGTAGGGTGCAAAAAGTGGGGTTTGTGGCAGGTGCATGGTGTACAAGTAGGGTGCAGAAAGTAGGATTTATGGCAGGTAGGGGAGAGAGGGGCACGTTGACCACCTGGGCACATTGAACCACATGCTCTCCTTGCTATTCCTTTGGGAATTTTACATCAGTTTGCCTACCACATTACCCCCTTATATGGACAGTTCAGAGCAGCAACATCATATCTATTTTGGGATACTGAGATGAAGCTCAGACAACATGTAAGATTTAAGCCATTGAAAGTAAAAATTTGCAATTGTTGAACTTTTATTCTTATGTTGTTACAAAACATTGCTGGCCTAAGATCTATATGGACCTTATCTATGATGGTCGGCATGGGGTACATTGAACTACAAAAGCTGGGGCACCTTGAACCATGATCAAAGTACCCAAATCTCTGTCTTGAAGGACTAGTTCCACCATTTACCGCATACTTGCCTGTGCAATGCATAGAGGGACAAAGTATCATCACTTTTCACCAGAGGGCAGACCTTTTAAGGTCCCCTTGTCAACTTGTAGGCAATAGATGAGATGATATTGCTCAGTTTCATCTCTGGGTCAACCATAGGCTAACCAAACAAGTAGGCCTATGGGTTAAACCACCCATAGTTCATTAGAATTAAGCCACACAGAAAGAAACACAATATCAATATAGTTAGTTTTGATGATATATTATTTCATAGCATATTCATAGTGTGTTTATTCTCAGATGTATCTTTTTTCAGAAGCAGAATAGCCTGGTATATCATAAAAGAATACAATTAAAGATTTACATGACACATGCAAATAGCAGCAATCCTCTGAAGATTGTTTATATTAACCTAGAGGAAAATGTGTAAGGCTCTAACCCAGTGACTAAACTTGAAGCTATAATTTAATGACTTGTATGCATCAAATATCTATTTTTCATATTCAATCCTATGCAAAAGTAACAATAGCAAGTATGCCCACCTTTAGTTTCAATGATAAATCCATATTGTTGATTGTTTGAACCATTCAAGATATGTGGTTCAAGGTGCCTCAGAGGGTGGGTCAACCTGCCCAGGGCATGGGGCACATTGAACCACCCAAAGATTTTATTTTAAAAAAATCAAAAGAAATACAACAAATGACCACACTTGCTTTGCCATGGGTCTTTATATAGCACAATGATATAAGGTAAATGCTAGAATCAAAATCAAAGTTCAGATGACCTTGAAATAAATGTGCATAAGGCTCGTTCTCATGAACGTGATGCAACTCACTGAAATGTGCTATTTTCTATATATTTCCGACCCATTTACTTTTTTGCTCAATTCTTTTGGCCTATATGTTGCAAAGTATTTAGTTCCACCAGAATATATATAGTTTACCCTACCTCTGTATCTTATTAGGTCTGAGTTTTGCCCAAAAGTGGCCCAAAGTTGACGTTTTTGTCTATTTTTGGATGGTTTATAGATTAAAAAATGATAAAAACAATAGCTGTCCATTTTCTTTTGTGTTGTACTGCAAAAGAACAATTATGTGCATAATTTCAATGTATTATAAAATATTTTTACCTCATATATTACTTACAAATCACAAATAACTCACTCCACCCTATTTTCGCCTTTCTGACCTTTTTTTTGGTATTTTTAATGATTTTTATTAAGTTTCCAACCCCTCCCATAAATGATAATAAGTGTACATATCATAGATGTATTATTACATAGTCCTGCCCGTGTAGCATCAGGTAGAAAAGGTAGCCTACTTATATCTGCCTCAAATCCAAGCACTGTGGTGCTGCAGAAAGTTGTTTTTTTTTTTGAAGTATATTTATTGGATTTAATTGGTTGACACCAAAAACTAGCTTGGGCGCATTGCCCTTCTGCCGCCAGCACCCCTATCTATACAGAAAACTCATTGACGGTCTTTATAAAATAAAGATAAGTATGGCTATGACTTCTTAATGTTACTACAATGCTTTTTACATACGTATGTGGATTTGAAAAACTATTCAATGTCTTGGTACATATACGTAGAAGACGGTTTTTGGGATGAGATGAGATGAGATGAGTTGTGACATATTTCGTTATGATGAGTTATAACACATTTACAAAGCAGCGGGGGTAATCTTTTCTTATGGCACATTTAAACTTCCAAAGGGTCTCAATTGTTGTATAACAGTTCTTGAGGCTATTCCATCTTGCTATTGCTCTATACAAACAGCTTTTGAGTACTATTGGTTTCATCGACCTCGGTACAGCCAGTCTTTTTCCTTGTTGATATCTTGTAGGTAGGATTCTTTTGTCAGTATATTTTTCTTGCTGAGCTAGGGTGTATGCATAGAACAAAAGATGCATATCCCTGCGTTGACTGAGATATGTGCATTTGCTAGTGTCATGTAACTGTACAGTAGTCATAATAGGATCTTTTTCTAATTTAACTTTATACACAGTGCGTAAACCTTTGTTTTGTAACCCTTGCAGCTCTTCTGATTCACCCTTATTATCCCTATCCCATTGTATGTCTATATTTCTGAAGTATCCTTTCTGACCACTTTTTGTACCTCTAGGCGTACCATGCAGAGTTATGGTACTTAACTGTGTACTATATTTGCATTTTATAGGCCCCTGTGGCCCTCAAACATAATCCAAAAATCAGGCCTGTCCAGCCTACACAAGCAACTACATGAGTCAATTAATGCTCCTAGAAAAGAAAAATTGCCTTTCTGACTGGTCAGAAAGGCGATTTTTCTGACCATTCTTTCACTGGGAAGGGAGAATGGGGATACATCATGGGTAAAGTTTGTGTTTTATTAAATATCATATTGATATGGCCTCATATTAGCATAGATTAAAAAGAAAAAATATTAATAAAAATAGTATTAACCACAAGTATAACCTAAGAAAGCAAAATCGTCTTTCTGACCAATTAGAAAAGCAGTCAGAAAGGCGATTTTTCTGACCATTCTTTTACTAGGAAAGTAGAATGGGCATGCATTATGGGTAAAGTTTGTGTTTTACTAAAAAGCATATTGATATGGCCTCATATTGGCATAGATGGAAAAGAAAAAATATTGATAAAAATAGTATTAACCACCAGTATAACCAAAGAAAACAAAATCGCCTTTCTGACCAGTTAGAAAAGCAGTCAGAAAGGCGATTTTCCTGACCATTCTTTTACTAGGAAAGTAGAATGGGCATGCATTATGGGTAAAGTTTGTGTTTTACTAAAAAGCATATTGATATGGCCTCATATATTGGCATAGATAGAAAAGAAAAGATATTGATAAAAATAGTATTAACCATAAGTATAACCTAAGAAAGCAAAATCGTCTTTCTGACCAGTTAGAAAAGCAGTCAGAAAGGCGATTTTTCTGACCATTCTTTTACTAGGAAAGTAGAATGGGCATGCATTATGGGTAAAGTTTGTGTTTCACTAAAAAGCATATTGATATGGCCTCATATTGGCATAGATGGAAAAGAAAAAATATTGATAAAAATAGTATTAACCACCAGTATAACCTAAGAAAGCAAAATCGCTTTTCTGACCAGTCAGAAAGGCTATTTTATTTTATTTCAATGGTTTTATATAGTAGCAAAATTTGTAGGAATGCTTTGATTCAGCAGTACATTTACTTGACTAGTGAATAAGAACACAAATAATAAAGTTATTACATTTAAAACCTACATATTATTATATCTATTTACATATGTGATATAAAGACATAGTAAGGCAGTATTTTCGCCTTTCTGACCATATTTTTACATATAGGCCAGATGAGAAAAATTAAATAGCTTAAACTGCTATAGATTAAGGTTTTAATTGGATGGTCAGATTACACAATTTGGTAATAGAATATTTCAAAAAGTCTGATTACATGTATGACAGGTTTTACAGGAGAAAACTGCAAAGTTTGGCAATATTTCAAACAGATAAAAAAGGGGAAAAAATAAGAAAATTCCATATTTAAAGATGACTGGGTAGGGATAATGGGATGCATGATATATAATGTTTGGTGTTTTCTAGATTGGATACTGGTATGGCTTACAATTGACTGTTAAAGAAATCAAAAAAGGTAATAATTGATTGTCAGGAGGGTCAATAATTGATAAGGTGCAAAGCATGGTCAGAAAGGCGAATTTGAATCATGGTAGTCCATTTGGAATGGTTGCCATGGTTACTGTATACCTATTCAACTACAAACACCTATCCAGTAGTACCCACCCACACTTAAAATTGACCCATACACAAGGAATTGACCATATTCCATATTTACCCTGACCACCCGATCCTACATGAGTTGCATGACGTTGGTGAGACTGAGCCATAAGTGGCTCAACGTGCCCCTCTCTCCCCTACATGATGTACAAAGTAGGGTGCAGAAAGTAGGGGCTGTGCCAGGTAGGCCTACATGGCGTACACAGTATGGTGCATAAAGTGGGCTTTGTGGCAGGTATATAGTTACGCAGAAGGGTGCAGAAGGTGGGATCTGTGTCAGCTATACGGTTTATGGCTGTGTCTCACGACCTTGGGACAATGTTTTTGTCTCTGACCGGGTGCCGTCTCTGACCGGCTTGGCTTGATAAGGTCAAAATACTAACAGCAGGAGGCTAATTATAATTATAACTATGATTATATAACAACCGCCATAACGTTTTTCCAAATCCTTATATATAGGAGTATAATTCTTTTTAAAACACCTTTTTCTGACACCTGGTCAGAGACGGCACACAGTAGAGACGGCACCCGGTCAGAGACGGCACCCAATCAGAGACAAAAACATTGTCCCAAGGTCGTGAGGCACAGCCTTATACAGTAGGATACAGAAAGTATGAATTGTGCCGGGTAAATGATGCAGGCCTACACAGTAGGGTTCAGAAAGTGGGATTTATAGCAGGTACATGATGAACACAGAAGGGTGCAGAAAGTAGGATGTATGGCAGGTGGAGAATGTACAGAAAACGGGGGTTCATCTCAGGTAGGTACATGAGTAGGATGCAGAAAGTGGGATTTATGGCAGGTTCATAGTGTGGGGCCGTCCATAAATGATGTCACGCTTTTTTGGCCCCTTTTTGACCCCCCCTCCCCCCCATGTCACGTTTTGTCACGTTTTGCTTGACCCCCCCCTCCAGGCGTGACGTCACACAAGCAGCTACTGCCCCCCCCCTTGATCGTAAATTAATACAGGGCCCCGCCCATGAGCAAAACCCCAAGATCAGTCTATACTTGATATCGGAGACATAGATGTCTCTGTTGATATCAACAAACACTTCTAAGGGGTGAGTCACTATAATTACTAGCTGGGGGGTACATGGTTTGGGAGATTTTCCAGACACCACAATTTTTTCCAACCCCCTCCCACCAATCAACTAGAAATAATCTCGACCCCCTCCCCCCCCCCATTATGTTCGGATTTTGAGAAGTGCCCCCTACTCCTCTCCACCAATAAGAATTTGCTCCTACAGTTTTAATTGTTTTATTTTTGTTCCATTTTTCATTAAACCTTGTGAATAAGCTGTTTGTGGCGTATAGGATTATTTATAAAAGCACAGCTCTTAGTCTATAGATACCGTACCATTGCCATAATGTGCCTGATCTTAAAAGAGCGTTGGTCTTGAATAAGCACCTGAAGTATATAAGGGTCTCCAAATCTTTAGCACTGTAAATTCCCGCGTATAACCCGCACCTCCCATATAACTTGCACCCCAACCCTTACAAAGAATCCCGTAACCCGCACCTGGCGTCTGAAAATTGTGATTTTAGTACTATTCTTTACTTTCAAAAACCCTCAGAAGATTGTATGGGAAACCTAAGTCTCGAGATAAAATGATGTCACAATTTTTTCCCCAATCGTAACTAAAAATACCCACATCTAAGTTAGCCTTAATAGGTCCCAAATCTGACATTTTTTAGCCCATTATATTAGTGACTGGAGATATATATGGAGACAAACATTTTTCGCACATCCTTCAGGCCTGCAGGCGATAATAGGGGGGCCCGGAAGTTGGTGATCACATGACGACACTTAGGCACCCTATAACCCACACTAGAGGTTTGGTCACCGTAAATTCCTGCATATAACCCGTGGGTTATACACAGGAATTTACAGTAAGTGCCAAAACAGGACCTTGGATAACAGCCTCTCTTGAAAAAGGGTATCACCATGCAAGAATGGATACACTCACATGGGAGCATGGACAAGAAAATCTTTCCAATCTTAAAATCGATAATCTTAACACCAGAGGGCACCACCGTCTTGGGGTAGAATGCACACTGCGCCCCCCCCCCCCCCCCCCGCTTCCACACAATCTATGTAGCATTTTCCAAAAACAAGAAAAAGGGGGAGAAAAAGAAAGAAATAGCGGTTCGGGGGCAGAATCCCCAATCTATACAATGGCATTACTAGTTCTAGTATAGTAGCACCATCTTATCAGTATTTAAGGCAATGATGAGCAGTGATAATCTTAAATGAATGTTATAATCTCAAATGTTTTTAACTATAAGATTGTAAAGTTTTTAAGATAATTGATTTTAAAGGAGCTCTGAATCCACAACTCGGTGCGGTTAGGTCACAGACTCAGTGCTCCTTTAAGATTGGGGCCACCTGTGATGACCACTCAGTGGCTCCCCCATGGAACTAAAAAGACTAAGGTGGGTTGGTCAGTAGTGACCAACCTGGCAATAATAACTAATCTAGGTTGGTGGTATTGGGATCCAAAAAATGACTAACTAGGTTGGGCACTAGTGACTGAGAGGTTGGGCGTATAGGGAGCCTAGGAATATCAGTGTAATGGGGTTAGGTAGGTAGAAACTTAGATATTTGATAGTAGGGGGCCTATGCAATACAACTTTGAACACATGTTGCAGACATGAAAATGTAATTTTTTTTTTCCAAAACGTGACATCATGCACATGCCAACCCCCCCTCCCCCCCTTGTCACGTTTTGTCACAAATTTTTGACCCCCCCTCCCCCCCTAGGGCGTGACATCATTTATGGACGACCCCTGTACACAGTAGGGTGCAGAACGTGGGGGTTGCATCACGTGGGGTTTGTGTCAGGTACATGGTGTATACAGTATGTATCAGGTACATGATGTACAAGGAGGGTGCAGAAAGTGCGATTTATAGCTGGTACATGATGCATACAATGAGTGCTGAAATTGGGGGTAGCATCAGGCGCATGAGGAACACAGTAGGGTAGGCCTATAGAAAGTGGGGTTTGCGTTAGGTCCATGGTGCACACAGTAGGGTACAGAACGTGGGGTTTGTGGCAGGTAGGCCTACACAGTAAGTAGGGTGCAGACATTGGGCTTTGTGCCAGGTAGCCTACATGGTGTACAAGTAAGATGCAGAAAGTGGGGTAGCAAATGTAGGGGAGACCGGGGCAAAAAGGACCCCCGGGGCAAAACGGACCCAACCCCTAGCTCAGTTCTCAGCTATCGATTCCATATTTTTGTCAAATTGGCTCATATAATTGATAGAAATAACATGTTTTTAACAAAAATTCGATGCTACCTATGGTATTCCGGATTCCATTAAGAAAAAACTGAAATTAGAGATTTTGATCTAATTTTGCAAAAATCAGTTCATAAGCTTCTGAGAATTAAAAAAGAGGTAGTCTATATCATAATGTTTTCTGGCTAAAACAATAACATTTTATAGCTAAAATATTGTGTAACATATTTGCAAATTCATTTGAAAAAAAAATTACCCTACAGTTATTTATTTTGTCAAGATCATTTTTACACATTTTTTTCATGAAGCCGGGCCAAAACAGATCCCCCTCCCACAGTCATAATTCCTATGGGTGAAATCCCATAGAAACAAAAAGGGTCAATAGAAATAATTAAAACATGTTAAGACAACCATGCTTGGGCTTAAAAACGATTAGAATGATGGAACATGCTTATCAGAATATTAAATTATTTCTTAGGCCACTCCAAATAATATGCTTGTTTCTCATCACCGCGCACATCACCAAAATCGTGTTTTGGAGATTTTTTTTGCGTTTTTTGTGTGCAAATTTTAAGGTAAAAGTTGATAAAAAAAATAGACAATTATGGGCATATCAAATTGAAGCTTGCAGTGGCATGAATACGATTGGCTAAAGGAATTATACCTATTCAAAACGTTTGTGGATTATTCATTTCTTAATCATGAATATGTGAATTTTTAAGTTTGCTCAGAGCATAGATCCTCCAACCTATTTAGTCTTCAGGCCACACTTTTTTTTAAATTTGAGTTACGGACACCTCAATAATTTACCAACGCACGGAGGACGAAATAAAAAATAAAATAAAAGCTGGCCCATGGGTTTTTTATTTGTTTGCTATATGGAAAGCTTCAATATCCCAATGATGGAGGGAAAAATAAAATAAAAGTCCACAAAAGGACGATCCAATATTATGAATACAATATTTTCTAAGTGAACAGAAATATTGAAAAAATTACTTCAAAGTTAGGAAAATTTGTATTCTCATTTTACCTAAATGAAAGTAGATGGTTGTTTTCCTGTTGATTTTAGCTTTCCATTGGTATATCATACTACATATCTATTTTTTTCTTTATTTAGTTTTCTCTGGAATAGAGATCGGAGGGAATATAAAAAAAGAAGTGTAAATTCCAAATTTTATTTTTATTCCAATGTTGGCCTTTCCTAGTGCGGCGGGTAACCTAAATTTAAAAAAAGTGTGGCCTCAGCAAATAAAAAAAGCCTATTTTTTTGGGGGGGGTTGGGGGAATTTTTCCTGAATTTGGGGGAATTTTTATTGAAATGCATGATGCAGAAAGTGGGGGTTGCGTCAGGTGCATAGGCCTAGTGTACAAGAACTGAAGGGTGCAGAAAGTAGAATACAGCAGGTACATGGTGCACACGATAGGGTGCAGAAAGTGGGCCCCTATGCCTACATGCAGATTTAGATTTAAATCCCACTCCCTGTAGTGTAGGCCTAGGCTACCATAGGGCCTACTGTAGGCCTATAAACTAGGCCTATGTCCAACCAAGATGATAGAGGATCTATAGGCCTCACCGTAGTTTCTGTGGGGAAATATGTTTTTATCTTCACAACAGCACTGCCATACCTACCGTGAAATCTTTTAGGTCCAGAATACCTACTTATTTATGAGGGAGAGGAGAGGTGGCGCCACTGCGTGTTGTAGTGTAATATATGAACCACAGGGGGCGCGTCGAAATGTTTTGGCCTGGCTGGCGTACGTGACGGATGTCTGGCGGTTCTATCTTCAGACATGATGACGATGTTTCCTAGTAGATCAAATGTGTACAACGGCTCTTCCTACGCTAGAAAGACGCTACTCACACCTGCACCAAATCTTCAGTAAATGCTTCAGGGAGACACTAAACACAAGCACCTCAGGAGGCTAGACTAGGTGGGCGATAATAAGGCTTTTTCATATAAAGAGCAGCTGAAATGTTATGTTGACTGGCTATGCATGATGATGATGGCTTCAGTAGGGCCTATTGGTGGCCAACTCCTGACGGTCTATAGTACATTATACTGTAACATAGTGTGATCATCCTATTTATGCTGCCTAGGTATGGTGATAGAATGACCACTTTGGTCACCAATGCAGCTACGGCTAGTAGCAGTGATAGGCTGTTGAGAGTGTATCTCAAAACTGCCTTGCTTTTAACTTATTTAAGGGTAACGCCTATAGACTATAGTAGGCCTATATTGGGCTATAACCTAGGGCTAGGGCATAGAAATTAGTAATTATTTCATGTGGAGAAACAACTTAACCATTGTTTTGTATGGGAAGAGCCGTTATCCACACCCCCGTGGTCGTGGAGAAACTGAATCTCATTCTCCACAGCTCCATTCTCCACAGTAGGCCTATAATTGTGAAACCAATCTTTAAATGTCGTTTTAAAATGGAATAGATCAACATTGACATGAAATAAACACAGAGATCCACTCAAATCAGTCTGAACTCCTGGTTTCTCCACTCGTGAGACCTTGGGTCGCATCACACTCGGTAATTGAGCTTTCAACCTTGGCCCCCGCCTACTAGACGCCTTGCCACACAGCTACACACTCGGCTGCGCCTCGTGTGGTACGACCCAAGGTCCCACTTGTGGAGAAACCTGTCGTTCAGATAGATTATCGTGGACCTCTGTCTATTTATTGCACCTATTGGGATTGGATCACTTTTACATGATTCTGGGATTTTCGGGGGGGGCGAGGCTTTTCCATATAAGGGAGTGCTCATTTTTTAACAACAAGGGGGGGTGGTGGATTTGGGGGGGGGGTAAAAAATTTGGACCCCTTGACCGGGGGGGGTAAAAAATTCAGACCCCTCTTGGGGGGGGGGCAAAAAAATTCAACCTGTTTTGAGGGGAAAAGCCCGCGCGTTACTATGCTACAAAGGGGCGCGAACGCGGACGATTTTCGGCCTGCCCGGGGGGGGGGGTAAAAAATTTCGACCCCTCTAGAGGGGGGGGGTGAAAAAAATTCGCGCGCTCCGCGCGAAATCTCACCACCCCCCCCTGTTGTTAAAAAATGAGCACTCCCTAACTGTTATGTAGGGGGACCAACTCATACCCACTCACTTCAGCTCATCTTTATCCATAAACATCTACATGATTTAACAGCTATCTTTGTAGATCTAGGCCTATAGACTAGGTCAACCTTGATTTTAGTGGGATATTAAGCTTGAAATTAGTAGGTCCTATAGTATATCGCTCCATGTTCTCCTGTCTTTTTGAACAAGTTCTTTTATTGGGGCCTTTATTGTGTTCTAGATGGACCCCCATGTGGCATATCGAATTCAAGAAATGGCCATGTCCTCTTTCACTTAAATCCCCATGTCCCATGTCCGATTCAAGAACCTGTCATGTCCCATGTCAATGATAAGAAATACCCTATGTCATGTCCACTCACTAAGTCTACAGCAGTATTAAATAAATTTTGGCGCTCATCGGATAAAGTTGTCTCTTTTATATTATGTTCCAGGTTCACCATGAAGGCAGTAAGAATTCTCAGGACAGGAGGCGTCATGGGTATAAAATACCCATCCTTGAGCAGTAGACCTATGGGTCTGGTTGCAGTGACATTCTCAGGAAATAAATATTGTCTGAAAGCCCAAAGTATGTCTACAGCTAGTGACCTCAGTGGCTATGAAGGCCCATCATTGACAGCAAACAGATCTCAACATAGACTATTTTCATCATCAAATATCAGCTCACAAATACCCATCCACCATCTGAATGGCTCCTATTTACATCCAACTTGCGGGACAAGTCGCCATCATTGTCATTATTCTACCAGAAGAAGAGGAAAGTTATTCTCAGAGTCATCAGTATATAAAAGAAAAATTTGTTTATCTGCAAAACAGATTGTTGACGCCTCACCACCCATCATCCAGTCCTACCTCAGGCTTTGCAGAGTTGATCGACCAATAGGTAGTGTTATGTTCGTGAAGTAGTTAGCCTTTTAGACTTTCAGAGAATTAGTCAAGTTACTGATACCCTCAACAATGTTTCAAAATGAGAAAAAGTTCGCTTGAATATCCGATATTAACTACAGAAAATATAGAAATAGAAATGATTTTCTGGATCTAATTTAGATTTGTTTAGTAAAGATTTAGATGGACTCATAATCACACCGTTTATACCGGTATCTTGTTTCTCCTAAAATTGAAATTGAAAATGCATTGGCAGGAACATGGCTGGTGTACCTGCCCTGTACGTGGAGTATCGCCATGGCCGCAGCGCCCGGTCACCTGCCGGACCTCTACATGTTAGCACTGTTTGGGACAGGCGCCTTCCTCATGAGAGGAGCTGGCTGTACCATCAACGACATGTGGGACAGGGACATTGACCGCCAGGTAGGAATTATGATATTAAATTGAATAATGGGTCTGGACCATTAAGTTCGACATGCCGACATGTCCATTTCTTATATTCGACATGTCACACAGGGCTTACATATAGTGTCATGAGCGAAAAAATAAGTACAGTCAACTCCCTCCTAACGACCACCCCTCTAGAGCGACCACCTCACCATTGCGACCACTTGTGGAAAGTCCCAACCGTTTTTCCCTTTATTTCAATATAGAAAACTCCCTCTAAGGCGACCACCCCTCTAATGCGACCACCCCGCCCTCCGACCACCAAATAATCAGTCCCAAATAGCATTTGAATCTCTCTAATGCGACCACCAGTCCCTCCCCACTCCGACCACTAGTGAGTTGTGTGAGGTGGCCTCTCTCCCTCTCCACTCCGACCACTAGTGAGTTGTGTGAGGTGGCCTCTCTCCCTCCCCACTCCGACCACTAGTCAGTTGTGTGAGGTGGCCTCTCTCCCTCTCCACCTGACCACTACTTAGGTGTTTGAGGTGGCCTCTTCCCTCTCCACCCGACCACTACTCAGGTGTGAGGTGGCCTCTCTTCCTCTTCACTCCGACCACTAGTCAAGAGTGCTCTGCACCCAAACCACTGGACAGGTGAAGGGGGGGGGGGGGAGGGGGGCTCTGTCTCTCTCCACCTCGACTAATGGACAGGTGAGTAGTGGGGTGGGGGTGGGGGGGGGGACTCTGTCCCTCTGCACCCCAACCACTTTACAGGTGAGGGGGACGGGCTCTTGTTGCTCTCCACCCCTACTACCTGCACTTGCCTGTATCATGTCGATCCTTCAGGGAGTGTATCAATCCCATAGGGTCGGCATGATGCTTGAATACAGTACTAATGAGTTACTGACAAAAAGAGAGAAATAGTTATGGTCTTAACCCTTTAAGGGCCGCTCCTCTGCTGGGAAATCATTTCCCTTAAGCACTGCATTGTATAATGCTTGAAAAACAATTTATTATAAGAAACAATAAATTCCATCTATATCTGTGCATAACCTTGACTCCCCCCAATGCGACCACCCCGCCATTGCGACCACTTTTAGATAGTCCCAAGGGTGGTCGCAATAGAGGGAGTTGACTGTAGTATGACATTTCTTAAATTCGTCACAGGACATGGTTAGTTCATATAGGCGATTTAAGTGACAGGCGATTTAAAAGAAAAGACCACCCTAATTCCATGATGCCCATTATCGATAGTGTTGGGATTACTCAACATTATTCTGACAACATGGCCATTTCATTCGACATGCGATATGCCATCATATGGGGCACCCCGCCCCCATCCAGATCCCCTAAATAGGTATGCTAAATAATCACTTAAATTCATTTCACGTTGGCATGACGTAAGATGGCATACATCGCGGCTCTAAACTATGATAAACGCCTGTTTACTATTTAGGCCACTTAAAAAAAATTATCAGCTTTACAGGCACCGCCCGCATCACTTAGAAGGGGCCGCATCACTGCTTTTTATTCCATTTTTCCCTAAAAAAATAGTTTAAAATCCGCATCAACTGAAAAAATTCTCCCTCAAAAAAAAAAGAACTTCATATCTCAGCTATTATTTGGTGTAGAAACATAATTAAAGTAGCATATTATTCCGTATTTCTATGCCTCTAACTAGGGCACATCAATTGCATGGTAAACAATTGGATTTATGTAGGGTATATATAGAAATAGTACATTAGAAACAATATTGAGTAAATAAAAATAAAAAAGGACCTCCCTCGTCAACCAAAAACAAAATAAAAATAAAAATAAAAAGCCTCCCGCCCTCACCACTTTTTTTCAGAAAAGTATCCGTAAAGCTGATAAAAAAAAATTTAACGGCCTTAGAAATCCACTTTTGCGAGTTGATGTTTCAATCTGTTACCTGAATCCAGGTTAGACGTACAAGAGACCGTCCGCTCGCCTGTGGACAACTAACCAGCTTCCAGGCCCTATCATTTCTCGGAGTACAGTTATCTGCAGCTTTAACGATCCTGCTCACGTTCGATTGGTACAGGTAATGTATTCAATTCTTCCAAAAAAATAAAATTATATATCAATTCCTATTTCTCTAGATACAATGTCATCTACCGGCTACTTAGTTTTCATTCTATCTGTGCTGCAGAATTTCTTTGAGGCATTTCTACATGTTATTCAGTATTAACATAGTATCAAACGTTAACTAGATGCAAAAGAAGGAAAATAAATTAAAATGGTATTAACGGCTCAACCCTTTGATGTTGCAGTGTTGCCTTGGGTGCTAGCTCGGTGCTGTTGGTGGTGGCCTACCCGCTCATGAAGCGGGTGACGTTCTGGCCGCACGTGTTCCTGGGTCTGACCCTTAACTGGGGCGTGCTGCTCGCCTGGTCGGTGCTGCAGGGAGCAGCTCACTGGGAGGTGTGTCTGCCGCTCTACACGGCCGGCGTCCTACAGACCATCATCTACGACACTATATATGCACACAGGGTGAGCACAGAGCTAACCCTCTCTAATAGGGAAACATGAAATGCATTATGCCCCTTTGTTGGAATGATGTATGGGCGATATACTGCCGAAGGGTCGGCATGATGCACTAATGCAGTATCGCCGTGTAAGCTGGTGGGTTACTCGCCAGCGCTGTGTTGGTGCATAACGAGGAAAAATAAACATGGACCTCAAAGGATCATCCGGCCCTTAAATGGTTAATATTGTTAATAGATCTATGAGTTACTTTCTCATTTCCCGTATCGAATTTTAGCATACACATCTCTGCTCTCACAGGAAATGGCCAAAATATATCCAAAGCTACAAGATGATGTATATAAAGATGGCTAGGTTTGCAATGCATTTTATTTTCTATGTTCACTAAATTTATCTATAAAATAATACATTTTATTGATGCACTACGCAGGACAAAGAGGATGACCTCATGATCGGCGTCAAGTCTGCTGCTTTATACCTGGGGGATCACGCTAAGACGTATCTGAGCGGCTTCGGGGCCGTCATGGTGGGGTGCTTGGCGCTGACCGGGATCACGGCCGGACAGACATGGCCCTACTACCTCGGTGTTACGGCAGTAGCTGGACACTTTACTCATCAGGTAAACTACTGTGGGCTATAGCCGGTGATCCACTCCCGCGACTTTGCTGCGAATATTGTCTTACGACAGTGAGTTGCGAGAACACTCGCAGAAATCAAAACTTTTAGATTTCTGCGAATTTAGTCGCACGCCGCTCGTCCCTCTCGAGGACGATGTCGCAGGGACGCGCAGCAGCAGATCCACTGCTGGAACGTTTTCTCCGTATTTACTCGCACGAGTGTAATTCACAGGCAAATCGCAGCAAATGCGCAGCAGTGGATCACTGCCTTATTTCTGGCATAAACGCCTTTCGATTGTATTTGCAAGAGAATAGAGTAACTGCTTTTGTATGTTATGTTTATACATTTTATATTCAACACTCTTTCATGGATATTATGAATGATATGAATCTGTACGAGCTGAACTTGAGGCATTCCTCTACCGGCTACACGCCATTATAATTCAATTTTAATATGTAGAAATTAATGATATCCATCATATTTTACAGATCCATACAGTAAATCTGGAGGATGAGGAGGACTGCGCAAACAAGTTTCGTTCAAATAGGAACCTTGGATTAATGTTGTTCGCTGCTATAGTCGCTGGAAACCTTTTAAAAGCTGATGATGAGACCGACAATAATGAAAAAGAATGCCTCGATGAACATTAACAAAATTCTTGGACAGCTTTCTTCATTTACATGATTATATCTATATTTCTGAATCGTGAGTAGTTGTCCACAATAGCCCGATTATGAATCCCGACTAAAACGGATTTTCTTGTTAGACATGGGGGGAGGGGCATCGTCTTTTAAGTGGGGTTTCTACAGAGTATATTAAATAGAAAATGATTTTAACATCTTAATATCATATACTGGAGTATGGCGGTTCATATTTCTTAGCGTAATCGTCCATAAGCTTTTTGTTTTACGGTAGGTTTACAAATAGTTGCGTATTCGATTGTAGTGAAAATGTCCTAATAAGTGAATAGCATTTATGTCTGATTACAAATTGTTAAACTGGTAGGTGTAATATGAATAAGGAAATTGATCAACTGCTATATGGTGTGTTATGATTTCATCTGAGCTCATGTTAAATTTCCATTTATAAAAAAACAATTTGTCTTTAATATGTATGGTCTCTGTAGAAGACAGGAATGACATGTCCAAGAATAAAATATCGGTAGTGTGTTCCACTGACCTGTTGAAAACATTAGGTAGGATTGGACACTTTTTGCCACTTCGACCAAAAGATATATTTTCATTTTATTTAAATTTGTCAAACGCTTTGCGTGATGTAGATTTACATAGATGTAGGTAATTGAGTTGTGGATTCTAGTGTAGAAGAGGTGGAGCCATGGTGGGGCCAATGTGTATCTCTACGAGGCCCATAGCTTGCTGAACTTGCAAATGGCAATGTTGATATTCCAGGAGCAGTGCCGTGGTTGCTATGGAAAGCGCAAAGGGTCTAGAGATCTAGGCAATGACAAGCCAACTTTTTGCGATTTTCCCGTCAAATAATGGTATTGGAACATAGTGCATATCATGTTTGAAGCATAGTTTAAATATCTTTTCCCATTTCCCATCGCATACTTCTTTTGATGTAGGTGAACTAGATCTTCTCTGATAATGATAAGATATTTTGCCCATCTAGGATATTAAGACATTTTGCCCATACATTGCCTATATAAAGCAACCCTTATCCAGGTCCCTTATCATGTGTAAGATAAGCCAGATGATAACTACACTGGTCTGTGTAACGTCGATGTTGCTCCCAAGAAGCTGTGTTAAGCCACTCTTTACTCTTAGACAATTCCATTATTATAATTGGTAAAAGGGTACTTGACCATGTGATAGTACCTATCGATAGGTATCGGCTATATCACAGACTTGAATGCTATTTATGTCTGTGGCTATATGTATACATGTATAAGTATGCAGCCTATACCATTTGTTCATGATATTGTATGTGTGGTGGTGACCATCACTGTGGTGGCAATGTCATTTCTGGCTGAGCTAGACCCGTCTAAGGGAGAGGACTAAATTACCAGATGATAAATATTGTAAATGTAAAAACATTACTTTGCATTATAAGTAATCCAACTACGGTACTGAAGCAAAACGTCTCTATCGTACAATAAAAAATAAGGCAACGATGCATAGACGAGATTTTAACACATTTTATATGTGACCTATGTAAATACTTGCGGTGCTTAAAAAGTTTTGACTCGGACAAATTTCTTAAATGCTTAGTGATTTTTGTTTTTTAATTTGCTGTGTGATATCTTTCCTGATATATTTTTCAGAATAAACAGCATTACCTTCAGGTTGTACAACTACTTTTATTTTTACAGCACATTTACATTCTATACATTGATTTATACATCCATCATACTAAACTAAAATACCACAATACATATTTATATACATTTCACTGAGGTGGTTTAACCTCAACGTTGAAGGTGTACGTACGGCAATCATGTACATTAACGTGTTAATTACTGTGTCCACATATGCCATATCCCTTTGCTCTCTAAACACTAAAATATACTGTGTAATAAAGGATATTAAACCAATAGTTCACTGCGTTATGTGTACGCCTTTAACTTTACAATCGATATCTGTGTTTACCCGGTTATATAAATAGTCCATACTTAAATAACATGCTCATAGCCATAGGTATGGCTTGACCATAGACTATAGTACAATGCACATGAAAGAATACCACGACTTTGTAGAGATTGCTACTTTTGGAATGAGACACAATAGCGAAGAAATTCAATCGGAACATCACTCTGATGTCCAGTTATACTGTCATAATTCTATCCTCTGGGACTCAAAGTCAACGGGAATGCGTGTATCGATCATTTTAGAATATCCTGTGATCATGTACGCAACGTAGAGGGATAGACACAGCACACAGACAAGCAACATAGCCAAACGTTCCAGCCCAAGGTCGTTACAAAAGTCATACCAAATGTTCCTGACGTGCTCTATGCTGTTTGGTTTGGGAATTTGTTGTTGAAAAACTGTAGACTCTATTCGCGTTTCAACATCCTCGTCACCCCCATACTGCTGCATTACTTGGACGACATCCTCAGTAACTCCACGTCGACGCATCAGTATTAAAGGTGTATCCCCACGTGCATTCCTGAAAAGTACACAGGCAGACAAAGTCATGGTAAGTTATGCGTGAATGTACATGTCTGATATGCAATAAACAGTCTTTGCCAAATCCTGCCGGACAGTGGCAATGTCCGCCTAGAATGGCTCTGGTCTGGCAGAATGACTGGTTTAGCCAGACCAGATGTCCTGCAGATTCTGGGCTTTTCAGAACTGAAAGAATTTTTCAAATATTCCAAGTAGAGCTGAAGTTAGAAGTCAGAATCTACACCCTAATATTCTAGGCAGTGTGAAGTCATTTTCTTTTAGCATTAACTGTAATAAGATAATAAATTACTCTTAATTGTATGCAAGACTTTGATTCGGTATCCGGACCTGCAGAAATCGATCCTGTCCTGCAAAATTGGCAAACTGCAGGACCAAATGTCCTGCATGGTGAAAAAGTTTTCGCAAAGACTGAATAAATACATATACATGAACGTGAATTCAGATTCATGATACATATATAGTGATACAGGTATACATGTAATCCAATCATGAATCTGTGAGTGTGGCTATTTTATTAGCGTCAGGAACAGCATGAACAATGCTCAATTTGGGTCGTATGCAGAGGTTTTATTCAGCTTGTCGTAGCGATGATCTACAAAGAGTAGTCCGTTCTAGGAGGATTTATTGTGGTATGTACAGGATTAGATAGCGGCCTGTTCTAGGGGAGTGCTCATTTTTTAACAACAGGGGGGGGGTGGTTGATTTGGGGGGGGGGTAAAAAAGTTGGACCCCTTGACCGGGGGGGGGTAACAAATTTAGACCCCTCTTGGGGGGGGTGAAAAAAATTCAACCTGTTTTGAGGGGAAAAGCCCGCGCGTTACTATGCTACAAAGGGGCGCGAACGCGCGCGATTTTCGGCCTGCCGGGGGGGGGGGGGTAAAAAATTTTGACCCCTCTAGCGGGGGGGGGGGGGGTGAAAAATTTTCGCGCGCTGCACGCGAAATCTCACCACCCCCCCCCCTGTTGTTAAAAAATGAGCACTCCCTAGGACTGTGCAAACCATTACTGTAGTGCATGCAGGATCAGACAGGGTAGCACGCACAGGTTCAACAGGCTCAAGGAATTACCTCAGCTACCTAAATCTGGAATCTCTCTCCCTATCCCCCTCCCAGTTCCCCCCTTTTCAAGCCTTTTGCTATTACTAAGGGAGTGATCATTTCAAAACAACAGGGGGGACGGACAAAAAAATTTGGACCCCTCTTGGCCTCTAGTTGGGGCGGGGGCAAAAAAAAATTGACCTGTTTTGAGCCAACAAGCCTGCGCGTTTAATACTACCGGTATGCTTCAAAGATCCCGCGTGTGAGCCCATTTTCGACCCTAATAAGGGGGGCGGGGTAAAAAATGTTGACCCCTCGTCCGGGGGGAAACCCCACCACAACCCCCGTTACTAAAAAATGAAATATCAAAGCCAAAGGGCATTCAAAGACAAAGGAGTTTACAAAAACAAAAACAAATTCCGCTGTCGTGAGAAAACACTTGCCTGGTTAACACTTGAGCTCCGAACTCAATTAATGCTTGAACTGTCTCCTTGTGTCCACACATATGGAGTGGAGTATTGCCTTGAGAATCTACGGCAGTGGCATCTGCACCAGCCTCCAGCAGCACCCGCATTGCTTCCTCGCCTCCTCGCATCGCTGCGATGTGCAGCCCACTTCTCCCGCGAAAATCACGGGCATTTGGATCAACCCCGAGTAGGAGAGCTTCTTTCAGAAAATCGACTTCATTGTTGTAACAAAATGATAAAATTTCTGTATCTTGAGCCATCTTAGCGTCCAGTAAAGTCTATTTTTACCGAGAAAATGCGATTTTGCAGATCTTTTTCGCTATGTTTTCATTTTGCCGGAAGTCTCGAGCTGATTACTGCCGCATCCCATTACCGCATAAGACACCAATAATTATTATATTTAATCACTTAAAATAGACTTTTATGGAGGGAAACTATGACCTTTAGTGTATTTTTCATGGAAAAATAGTCTGTGTGTGTGTTTTTTCTCGGTTATATTCATTTTATGCGGTAAAGTAAAAATAAACAATGTATTTCCCATGCTATAAGCGGTAAATTGGCAGTCGACATTTTCCAAAGACACAACAAATCGGGGGGATTATGTCCTGGTACGAAAAATACCAAATACGATGCCATTTGAATTGAACTTCAAGACTTTCTTTCAAGATTTTAATCCAAGGTGAGTAAAGGATTATCGATACGCAGTAATATGGTGAAAACTATGGTTTTAATCATCTATAAAATGTACCTTTTTGTTAAAGGTTTAAGACAAAGTCAAAGAGCAAAGAATAGGCTACCAAGTCGAAGAGGGTCCACTCGCTGCCCCTCCCCCCCTACCCACGCCCCATGTAGATTCTTCTTCTTCTTTTTCTTTGGTGGTGGGGGTGGGGGGTAACTTGGCATATATTCTAGGCCAAGTGAATTAATTGTACTCTGGACAGCTTTTCAATTCAATTAGTTTTATTCACAACCTCATTGGAAGTAGAGCCTCAGCCTTATTTATTTAGAAATGCAGAAAAGAGATCAGATTTAGCTAGTCTGTTCGTGCCAGACCATAACAGTAGCTGCGCTGTGTTATGGTCTGGCCGACATTGGCTGACAAAGGCACTGAGGAACTCTTCAGGGTTGAGGGAAGAAATCCGCCCACTGGTACCAACAGCAATACACATGTGACCCACATAAAACGGGGACCAGCCAATTCTATTTTTATACCTCCGGTACAGGAGAGCTCTTCCCGCCCTCACAGGGCTGGCAGGGGTGAAATTGTGGAAGGCTGCAGTAAAACAGCTCTAAAATATTCAATATTAGCCATCGGAAGTTAAAATTTGGTGGGTTGTGTAGAAAACATGTCAGGCTATGGAGGGCTGTTAAAAAAACATAAGAATTCCTAGTAATAGTGGCCGAAAAAGGTGTACAAAGTATGTTCACCGGAATTGGTGAACAAGACTTCAGTGGGTTCTTAGTGGCAAGATGGCTGAACTCTAGTCAGGGCACCATCAGATCACGGCCCGCAGCGACGAGTTCAGATTAGATGAACTAGATTTAGCCGATAGAAACATTGGGCCGGGATCATTGGCATCATTGTACAAACAATATATAGAGTATCATGTCATATGAAAATATATCCAAGTGTCTAACTAACGAGGGTTTTACGCGAACTTGTACAGTTAGTACCCAACGGTGCAGCGGGACAACAGGCCTATACGCGAACCAAACCCTCAGTGTGTGCTCTACAAAATTCCCAAAGTCTAGGTTGGCAGTATAGTTCAGTACATGTACTAAAATCGCAATTCTCAGACCTCTGGTGCGGGTTATAGGGTGCTCCGAAAGACCTGGAAAAGTCGGGGTGTGCGTTTTTAAGCGAGGTGCAGGTTATACGCGGGAATTTACGGTAATAGGTATAACATTTGCATATAGCGGATGGATATTCAATCCTCTACAACTGGTCATCCCCTAATTGGTGGCACGAAAGGTGTGTAACAGGTCAGCGAAAGTGTCAAGCTCCACGGGGAATCGAACCCCGGCCCCTCCGCTCCAGAGTTGAGAATGCTACCGCTACACCACAGGGCCAGCTGCTTCTCACTGCTCTGCTACGGTACTTGAGCTACCACAGGCGGGCAATGCGCTCTCCACGCACGCTCAGGCTGCCCCGAGCGATACGTGCCCGCTACATTACTCCCCTTCAGACTTTTGCTAGGTCCGCGGACAGACATGTTACTCAGCAATCTGTGATCAAAGCTAATCCCATACTTAGAATTAGCCGGCGAAGCCAGTCACCTGCCCTGAACATGTGTCTTTGGACGCACACATAGCACAAGCTGAAACCGCTCAGACTTCTGCCAGGTCATCTGGAGGTCCCACGGACCTCCTAGCAGAAGCTGAACACGCTCAAGTACCCAACCCAGGGGGTCCCATCCTGGTCACGGCACCAGTGTAACAGGTCAGCGAAAACGTCAAGCCCCACGGGGAATCGAACCCCGGCCCCTCCGCTCCAGAGTTGAGAATGCTACCGCTACACCACAGGGTCAGCTGCTTCTCACTGCTCTGCTACGGTACTTGAGCTACCACAGGCGGGCAATGCGCTCTCCATGCACGCTCAGGCTGCCCCGAGCGATACGTGCCCGCTACAGGTTTTCCACCATCATTGACCAGCTGTCAGGACCAACTAATATATAGCGTACATAATATTAAGTAATGAGCACCACAATTGACCTGTTGTGAACCAGGTGATATAGATATTTGATTAACGTAATAGCACCCTGTATATATCTATGACTACTGGAAGGTTGTGATTCCCACATCTAAACCTACACAAGTTTGTTGCACTCATGGGATTCAAGTTGTGCAAATATTTTTCAAACTGTAGTTCTTTTTTGAAGATTCTGTAATTCAGACAGTGTCCAGAATCCATAACTCTGTTATGCCAGTCCTGATGTTCAATGTCAATCAACTTTCTCTTAACAGTGGTCTTGAAAAGGTTAGGCCCGGGGGGTGGGGGGCACTGACTCTTTGAAAGTGAGTGGCAACTGACGCGGTACCGCCCCTCAATCCTCATACTGGGGGAGCTGAGGGGGTCACTACTGACTGCCCCTCCTTTTTAAAGTGAGGGAAATTGTTGTGAGTGACCGCCCCTATCATCAGGCTAAGTGAAATCAAAGCCACCTGCTTTCATCCAATCAGAGCATCAGGAGTCAGACATAACAATGAACAACTTACCAATATACGAGGAGAGGTCTTTGTGTCTTGACCACGTATGTTGAAAATGTACCCTTTTTTCTATTCCATACCTCTTTATAAGCCATACTTTAGTGAGCCTGTAAAAATAGTGTTGTTTTTCTTATTAATTTTGCAGTAAATTTGTGGTATACACTTGTTTGCTGATCTTCTCACTGCTGTTCGCACTCCGCCTGGACGGCACCATCACCTGGAGTTTCTGGTGTGTCTTCTTACCAATATGGATCTGGAAACTCCTGGTCATCTCAGGTGCCCTGATAGGCAGCTGGGTCTGGTGGAACCACCCACAGTACAGGTAAATGTTATGTCTGTCTTTCATGGCTTTTAAGCGTAGCTTGCATTGAAAAGGTATTTATGAAGCAGGGTGGCCAAAATGTGTGAACCGGTAGTTACTATATCCATTTTAAATAATGAATTAAAGGAGAAAGATAGGCCGACCTTCAATTTTACCATATTTTTCCTTCTTTTTTTTTGCATTGATTACCGTACCGTCGAGTTTAAGCAGCGGCTTTTAAATAAGCGCCTATCTTGTATAAGCGCCTGGGAAAGAGGGGTGTTGAAACTTTTCTTACGCACTAAACTAGGATCTCGAATAAGCGCCTGTTTTGCATAAGCGTCGAGGGTATATAGAGCTCCATATCTATAGGCGCCCGGGCGCATCAACACGACGATATACAGTATTAATCAGAAACACTTGGGTTTTTTTTCAGGATGGAGGGGGATGCGTACGTGCAGTACAAGGCGATGGTGATCTGCACGGGCATGCACCTCGTGCTGCTCATGTTTGAGCTGCTCGCCTGCTACAAACTGGAGGGTGGTCAGGTCTTCTGGATCCTCGTCTTCATCCCGCTCATCTTCATGTCCATCATCTCTATCGGCATCTGTGTCTGGGCTGTCAAACATGAACGTGGATTTGAGGTGAACTCCTGTTGGGTTATATGCATATCTGTCACTACTTTGTGTTGAAAGCTACCGTAAATTCTCGCGTAGAAGCCGCGGCTTGTACGCGAGTCAGACTCAGCTTTCTTTTGATACCAAACATGCCTATATAGGGTGCGGCATATACGAGAGTTTTTATTAGTATGCTACAGTACCAAAATCGTAATATTCAGACCCCCTCTGCGGCTTATATAAGTTGTCAAAGTTAGGGGTGCGGCTTATACGCGAGTTAGGCTTATACGCGAGAATTTACGGTACTGTCTGGTGGTGATGGAGAATTTTGGCTGTCGTAAAACGTGCCACATAATGATATGAAAGGGATCTTTGAGTGGGGAGGGGGGGGGGGCACATGCAAGAATTGTCCCAATACTTTAAAAAATTCAAAAGCGCGGAGTATGGATGTTTACACCCACATATTGCACCTAGTTTACTATCGCAACTCTCTAGTGCTAATCATCATATTTTCTATTTCAGCTGGAGTTGTTCTTTTCTGTAAATATTCTACAATTCATCTTCCTGGCTCTGCGCTTGGATAATTTCATCAAATGGAGTTGGGGCGTAAGTATATACCGGTATATGCATGTGCCATTTAGACTCTTAAAAATCAAGCACTGATACTCCTAGCTGTATACTTTACCTATAGAAACCTGAGCCAAATTGTAGATTTGTAACCTAAAAAAATAAAATAAAAAGGGAATTAAACAAGCATATTAATTATTTAATATTAGCAAGCGTAGATGTGCATTGGATATTACTCCCGATGATAATATATTGGTTATGAAATGTCATGTATTTCAATTTAACGTTAAAGTTGTCATGACATATTGCAGATTGTCTTGATCCCGGTGTGGATTGTCATGTCTGTGGCACTGATTGGTGTGCTCTATGCCATCATTCTGGCCATCATCCTGCTGCGGTCACCGGACATCATCCCTGAACAGCGACGGGGCAATGTGTTCTCCGCTGTTGGCTATACCTTCATGGTCCTGCCACTGTTCGTTTTCCAGGTAAGTGGTCCAATATTTCTTACACCTATAATTACATACAGCCCTTTACAGTTCTGTATCTTATAGATGTGATCAAATGACAAGTATTTTATCATAGAAATTTGATTTTAAAATACGAGACATTCATTGTATCATAATAGAGCCCCCCCCCCCCCGAATAAAAAAGAAGAAAAGCCCGGCATATGAAAACTAAAAGATCATGTTTAGTTTTAATCCCACCCCTCGCCCTGCAGTGTAGCCGTCGCTAACCAATCTTGGGCAATAAATGACTCGTCCCTAAAAGTATTTTTTCCTCTCTGGTGTTGCTATAAATGCCTGTATACTGTTCCTGTGTCTAGGTGCTGCTGGTGTACAAGGAGGACCGCATCCACAACTACAGTTACATCGCCGTAACGTTGCCGCTCTTCCTTTCCTTCATCACGCTCATGTTGACATCTTTTGGCACCAAGGCTGGCAATCAATGTAAGACGCAAATATATTTAATCCAATCTACACTATTTAAAACCGTATTGTGTTTTAGCACCAAAATTTGAAAAATCTGATGTTCGGTGTGCAAATTCTTAGTCCTTAGAGAGGGCCGACGAGACTTACAATCATCTTCATGGAGCATAAGGAAACCTTTTGTGAAATAAACTCCATTGTTGCATTCTACCATGGTTTCAGGGTGGTTTGGGTTGCGGCGCGAGTTCTGCCCCTGGCTGCTCGGCGTGTGCCCGGTGCTACAAGAGTACGGCAACATCTCGTATAAGATCCAGTCAGACGATCGAACAAACACGGAGCAGGAGCCCACCGACCAGAATATGAGCACAAAGCGCAAGTGTCAACGCCCGCTAACCAAGAAAGGTATCCACACAGAAGACGTGCATCGCTCGGATGTCACCATCCTCACCATTGAAGCTCCAGACTAGTAGTAGCAGCCGTATCTGGGGTCCCCTGCTGTGGGCATTACCAGGGTGTGATAACAAGTTAGGGTATTGTAGGAAAGACATGAGGTTAGTTCAGAATGAATGATATCTAGGTATGAGAGAATGATGACCAAGAGAAGTTAACTACTGCAGCGATTACAGTACAGGGCATTGTATGGTTATATTATATAAAGGCCATATGTAGATGAAAGTGTGTTTGGAAGATGGGGATAATCAACATATCAAGTGTGATATGGAAGCATGCCTTATGGGATATGATGGTGAGTGGTGATAAAGTGATGAGAGATAAAGTAGATAATTGTAGCGACAAATTGCAAAGCCATGTTGCAATAGATGCTATTTATTCAGGTCTTTACGTTGATTGTAATAACTGTAAATTCTTGCATACAACCCGTGGTATGAGAAAAGAATCCCATATGTGGGTTACGCAACTGCAAGGTTTGGATTGTGCGGTACGGGTTATAAGAGGGTTGTATGCGAGACTTTATGATAGTAGGTCGGTGTTAGATATAATACATGTCTTATGACCTCTCCAGTTACTATCTATGTATACCCAACACGACGTGTTCAAATAGTCCCTGCAAAATGTGAATTTGTTGTATAAACACACTATATTGACGAAATATAAACGAAGATCATCAATTGACTGTATCAAATATTTCCCCTATACAATGTATGTTCTCGCAATTTCAGCGTAATATTTGGTAAAATGTCCATAGAGTACACAATACCTAAAGGGAAATGAACAAGAATAAGAGAAGATAATGATATGAGGGACAAAGTAAGATTGTCCTTAAACATTTCCTATGTATCTTGTAATGATGTAAAACAAAACATAACTCGAATATAGACATGAAATGTATTTATTCTGGAATAACACATTGGAATAAAAGTAGAGAAGGAACAGTTATTAAATAGGGCTTTATCTCTATCTTCCTGGTGGACAAAAGAGGGATGCCTAATAAGAAGGGGTGTTAATAAGCAAGTATTGTGAGTCCAGCCAGGACAGCCGTTTTGCATAGAGGGAAGTAGAATATAATTAAACTGTTAAACATGCAACCTGCGGGCAGGCTGCTAGCAAGTCATAATACAAATGAGTGAGATAATCATCTTTTTTTAAACACAATTTGAATAGAGTTTAAGTTGGGATAAAGAGACTAGTTAGACGATACCCATCTATTTGAGTTTAATGTGCGTCTCCTATATAACTATGTGATATATATGCCGTAATCAAATTACCAATATGATAGCAAACAGGCTGCAACGTCTTTGTTAGATTTTTTTTCTTAAATTTTGTGAATGGTGTCATCAGTTATAGCTCTGGTGTTTGTTCACCCGACGGCGACAAGTTTATTTTGTATTTAGAATTGTTTGTTCTATGTGCATGTCTGATAAGTGATGAATTACAAATCGTGTCTACATATTGAACACTGTGTATTCTCATACAACTTCAAGGAACTTGTATATATTCGATAATGTTGTATTCAAAAAGATATATAATATAAACATAATATAGTAGAATGCTCTTTATTTGGTCAAATTGATCTACTTGTTATACGATTTCTATGTAATATAGGCAAGGCTACTCTCTACTCAATGTACATGTATATTTACCCTCTTATACCTCCCTATTGAAGAAGGCAAAGTTGCCCAACATATGCATACTCCCCTGCCCCTTTACCATAACTAAACTGTCGCATCCTACATACGAATCGATATATAAAGTTGTTTGTGTAGTACTATATAATAGTTAATGTGTTCGATTTAAAAAATATACTTACAGTATGACACATAGGTGAGTAATGACCTCCCTTTTGTTGTCAATAAAAACTATTATTTTTTTATTTTTTTATTAACAGAAAACCATAGCTTCTCTAGTAGAACACTTACCTCTCACACAGATATAACTCCCACACATTACACAGTATGATAAAGACATGATTGTAGAGTCAGCTATCGTGGGGACATATTGATATACATGTATATATGATTATGCTCAGTATAGCAGCTGGACCTTGTGTATGTATCAAATCATTGGATAAAGCATGCCACGATCGGATATGTTTAAATGATATAAATTCCGCTCTTTGATTGTATAGTTTTATTGCATCTCACTGGTGAGCAAAACGTTTAAATTCTGCACTGAGGCTGTCCCGATTTCGATGTATCAACTACTTGTACATGTAATAGTTCTTTGTTTACTTGTGGACTCATCAATGTATTATACCATATTTGACATATTAGACTAGCATACATGGCGCTTACAGAATTATTTTACCCCAGTTCAGTGCATATGGTTAAGAAGCGACATGTCCTGTCAAAATATGACAATGCGAACAGTCTATAGATCCTTTTGTCTGACGTTTCAATTATTTTAAGTAAAGTGCACATATTTCAGTCCCCTTTAAATCATATCATTTCTTATTTAGATCTATCTACATGTACCTGTACCTATTTTTTATTTGAATGTACCGGGCTTATCAAGCATTCCTTGTTACTAACTGATGGGATATGCTTGAAGGCAGAGACTCATTTGATGATTGGTTCTATTTTGTTCGTATTATGTTTCCATCGTTTGATACTGGAAATAAAATAAAATATGCATACATAATTGAGTCCTTCTCATATGCTCGTTTAGAGGTAAATATACTATAGCCCTTTAGTTTTGACCCCAACCCACTCCTCAGGCTAAATCCAATGAAAAGACATGCAAGATTTCACCACTCCTCGTTATTGATAAATGATCTCTCCATAAAAGGAGTAGTTAATACAGTAAAACCTCGTTAAAGGGGACTCTGATACATTGTATAAGGAAACCTTGCTTAATATACGGATCGGATTTGTGTGGTTCCGATTTTTTTTTCTTCACAGATTTCTAATGTAAGAAAACCCTCTTAGACAGTGTGTTCACCTTGATCTCTAAAATAAAGAGGTAAATTTGAGCCATTTTGTATGCAAACCTTACTTAGGGAAGTCATCTCTCAGGTTACAGCCATACTCTGCTTAAATTTGCTCCCTCCCAGCCCAGAGAAATGGGGAGGATACTTTTGCAGCTGCCCTAGGAAGGAAGGAAAATCTGTTACTGCTAGAGCAGACAGGGAGGCTTAGACACCTCCCTATCTGGGCCCATTGCTATTTACGTTTATCCTGTCTATCCCTATCTCTAACCTCCTGTGCACGTGGTCCCTTCTGAAGGTTTGAACATCAGTGAGGCCAGGCCTACAGGGTTAATCAGGGATGTAGGCTGGAAGTGACTTAGTAGGTGAGGGATCAGAAGCCTCAGCACGGGTAAGCTATAGATCGAGACCTAGAAGGGTAGTTGATTTGATGTAATAAATGCATGAACCTATCTTAATGTTCTTACGCCCCCCCCCTCCTCGAGAGCGCGTGGAACATTTCGCGCCCCTCCCTCCTCAAGAAGGGTCAGATTTTTTTTTACGCCCCCCCCCCCCTCAGGAGGAGTCGGACATTTTTAAACCCCCCCCCCCCCCCCCCGTAACTAATAAATGAACACTCCCTAAGGCTAGATCTCTGAAAGGGCTGACCGTGCTATTGCTTATATAAGAAGCAAATTGTAAGCCTAGTACTAGTCCCGAGGTCCTCCTTTATAACGAAGGTTGACTGTATTGCATTAGTTATGTCATCTTGCCATGACAACGGGCCCCATTCAATGCATCTGCAAATATCCATGAGTAGCTGCAGGTGCCCACCCAACGCGGCAAAACGGAGGAAAACGCTACTACTGCCACCTGGCGGATACATTATCGTTTTCCCAATATTTCCGCTAGATGGCGCGACCAAAAGAATTGACCAATCAGAGAGCACGGATCTGGCTCCAAAATCAAAACGGCAGTCGTTCGTGGAAGAAGAAGAGGGAAGGGATAGAAAAGGGAAGGTCTGTTTGGACCCGATTTTAATTAACTTTTATCGGCCGATCTTCGCTGAGAGTATGCCTGCCCCATCTTGTGAAGCCAGGCTAAGAAAGGCAGGTTAGTATCAACAATTTGACCAGGTGTCACCTTGTTTTCATCCGTTGATCAGTTTGCAGTTTGAGTTGTTTTGAATTTGACGTTCCCCATTTCTAGCCTATATTTTATTTCAACACGGTTAGAATCACTATTTATGTCTGTGGTTAGAATCAGTGATGCAACTTCTAGTTGTGCCTGTCATCTATCTTTAGCCTAGTTGATAAATTAAAGGTGTATAATCATGATTGTATGGATAGTGCTGTAACGGGGGAAGACGGAATTCGTGCTACATCTTGGGAGTGATCATTTTTTAACAACACCCCCCTGTTCAAGGCTGTTGTCAACAGGGGGCGGGGGGGGGGGGGGGGGATTCGCGCGGAATTTTTTTTACACACCCCCACCCGCTTAGAGGGGTCGATATTTTTTTACCCCCCCCCCCCCCCCCCCGCCTCAGGCCCTACAGGTGGAAAATTGGCTTTTTAGCTCAAAACAGGTTAAATCTTGTACACCCCCCAGTCAAGGGGTCCAAATTTTTTCCCCCACCCCCCTTGTTAGAAAATGATCAGTCCCTAATATCAAAGACCAAGGAGGATCTGCTAATATGGTGATGGTTATGCATGAATAGCATAGGGCTTATTAGGGGGGGGGGGGGTAAACATGGGAGTCGATACCCTTCCCCTTAGGCTTAGGCCACCTTTTTTTGATAACTTGGATTACGGGCTTTTACTGTAAATATTTTGGAAGGGCAGAGGAAAAAACCACCCAGAGTACCGAAAATTCCCAAAGGGCAGAGGCAAAAAAAAAAAAAAAAGCATTGATAACCTAATTTTTTGGTAATATACTGAAGGTATGTTGAGAACTATCCCTAATCTGAAAGGCCTTTTCCATCTTTTGCTGGTCAACAGGTACTTTTTTTTTTTTTTTGTTAAATATTTTCAAAAATTCTCGGAGGGAAAAGGTAAAAAAAAAAAAAAAAACCTTTTGTGTTCGAGGCCGAAAATCTCGCCGAAAATCTCGGCGGCGGATCCGTTATCCAAGTTATCAAAATAAAACGGCCTTAGGGAGTGTTCATGTATTAATTACAGGGGGTGGGGTTGTGAGATTTTGTGTGGAGACGCAGAAATATTTTAACCCCCCCCCACGAGAGCGCGTGGAACGTTTTGTGACCCCCCCTCGCCCACCCCCCTGTGAACTATAGTAACGCGTGGGCTTTTTTGCAAAAAAAAGGGCTATATTTTTTTACATCCCCCCCCCCCCCCCCCTCAAGAGGAGTCAGAATTTGTTATGTCCCCCCCACCCCCTGTAACTGATGAATGAACACTCCCTTCAGGCCACCGCAGACGGGACCGACTCGATCGGTATCTAGGCAGATAGGACTTGTCTGCGGTGACGTCCTCCTGATCGAGTCAGGGCAATCAAACTTGTTTGATATTGCCAGATTGAATCGGCCGATCGAGTCTGCCGATCGGATCGGGCCCGTCTGCAGTAGCCTTTAGGTCGAGAAACCCACCTCTTCGTTCACGTTCACAAAGACGGGGGGGGGTACAAGAAATTTCGACCTCTCTTGAGGGGGAAGTGTAAAAAAATCTGACCCCTCTTGAAAAAGTATGCCCCTTTTTTTGCAAAAAGGCCCGCACGTTACTAAAGTTTGAAGGGGGGGGCGAAATATTACACCCGCGCTTGAGGTGGGGACGTTAAAAAAAAATTCACACTTTAAAAAAATCTTTTTTTTTTAATTAATGAAGGTCTAGCAGGGTCATTCCTATCATAAATTGTATCAATTTTTAATCTCTTGTTATAGAAGAGCTGAAGGAGAGACTGAAGAAATGGCGCGAGGAGAAAGAAGCAAAAGGGAAAGCCCCATTGAAGAGACCGCTGGGCCAAGTTAACAGGTAGATCTACTGTAAAATCCCACATATAAACGGCAGCTGGCATATAATCCGGACCGAGAAGTTCTCCAAGAATTCTATAACCCAGACTTGGATTCTGAAAATGTCCACATTTGTCGTTAGTACTGTAACTATATCGTATGTGGCCTATGTAAACTAAGCAATGCGAAGAAAAATACGAAGGGAAACTTTAAACCTTAAAGTGTCATTTCTTTTAGTTTGTGTCTCATTGATCACCGTGTGTGATTGCAGTGTACCAGCCGAGAAAGATGCAAAACGCCCCAAGTTACTTCAGTCATCTGTGGCTAAACCCAAGCCTACTGCCGTGGTCAAGCCTCGAACACAAAAGAATCCCTCGTCAAACCAGGAAAATGTTGCAAAGAAGCCTCTGACAAAACAGGCCAAGGTCCACCAGGAATCTGAGGACTTAAGGTGTGTCATTTTTGCGCCCGTCAAATTTCTTTTTCGGGTTTCTCTTCCCTTTTTATAGCAAATTCTACCATATTTTGTATGTGGATATGTCTGATTACATAGGTTAAAAACATCTACAGCTCAACTTTTTTATGTGTGGACCTGTAGATCGTCTGGGAAGGATAGACTAAAGTGGAGAAGGTAACAAAATATGTGAATACATGTATTATTTCATTTAAATAAAATTGCCTTTTTTCTATTCAGGAAGAAATTGGAGGAATGGAAAAAGAAGAGAGACGAAGAAAAGAAATGCAAGAAAGAACAAAACAGGTATGGTTTCTTTGCTTATCGTGACCCTTATGGCCTCAGGCCTTGTTTCATGTAGAATGGTCGGATTCTACATGGGCAAAATACGGTAATGGGACACGAAATAATTTGTTAGTAAAAAAATGAATATTTGTCTAAATAAAATCAATTTTTGTCTAAATCTAAAACAAGGACGCTTTCTCCAACCTAGCCACTTAAATGCCTAAGTGGTAGATAAGTGTACATATGCTCCCTACAGTGTTGCCGAAATGACGCCGGTTTTTTCCGGCATAGAATTATAATGGCCGAGGTAGGGCCTAAGAACGCAGGCCAGAATGGCCTACCATGATCTCAGCTTTATAATGCTGAAAGAATTTTTCAAATCGGCCAATTAGAAGCGAAGATAGAGTAATTTTAGTGAACTTGTTTAATATTCAAGTATTTTCCAAATTCTTCGCAGTTGTGATTAACTTTATATGGGCACCTTGAATATCAATATTTATATGGCCTGCGTGAGAGTGAAATGGCCTGCGTAAGATACCCAGACGCAGGCCACTGCGTCAATGAAAAGTCTTCGGCAACACTGTCGCTACCTAACAGAGACAATATAACAAGCCTCATATTAAAAGCTCACATTTTAAAGCGGCGTGTCTCGCCCCTTGACCCAAGTATTATAACAAACCTAAATGCTACTGCTATACAAAGATGCCACTTTTCCTACTTTTGCAGGAATTCCTACTTTTTGTCAACAAGAGAGTGGCATCTCTGGCCATAATACTCATAATTCCACTGCCTCTTGTAAATCTGCTGTTTGTGACAATGACGAAAGGAAAGTCATCAGTAAATAAAAGCTGATGATGTTTAATTTAAAAAATTAGAATGTATAACCTACCGTGGTAGTTGCTTTGGGGGCACTTCAATTATTTGCCTTGGAAACTAAACAGTGTTTTGTAAATTTGCACCCTTCTATTTCCCTTCAGGGGCATCCCCTTTGTTCCCTCCGGGAGGACTACTCTGCCTTCAGCTACCGACTCGCGCCCACGGGTGTCGAAGCCAGCCGCAGCTCCACCGAAGGTAAAACCAGATGTCAGCCGGAGACAAACCATCAGCGGTATCAACCCGACTGTGTTAAAGAGAACCGTCCCCACACCTGCTGCCGCACGACCCATACCAGGACCATCAAGGACATCAGCTTCAAATTCAAAGACGAGTGTGGATAACAGGAGACAAACCATTAGTGGTGTCAACCCGAGAGTGTTAAAGAGAACCGCCCCCACCCCGGGATCTGCGACCCAACAGCTGCCGGTATCAGCGCGCTCAAAGACGAGCACCGGAGCAGCTCCACCTAAGGGAAGACCAGACAACAGCAGGAGACAAACCATCAGTGGAATCAAGCCTACAGTACTGAGGAGAGCCCTCCCCTCACCGGCCCTGACAGCCTCTCGGCAGATACCAGGGCAGTCCAAGACAGTGGCTCCAAAGCGGATGTCTTTATCAACCGTACAGCAAGCTCTGAGTAAGCTTGCACCCGCCACAAACAAAGTGCCATCAACACAGGTCAACCTAAAGGTGTCGCATGCTGCTCGTGTCACAAATCGGCCACCGTTCTCCACATCAAATCGTATCCCCGTGCCGCCAAAATCTCAAAGTAATCTTGTGAGGAGACAGTCACCACGAAACAAAGCCGGAGTGAAGCGACTGTCTGTGCCTTCATCGAAACCTACCGGTCTGAAGATTAAAGAAAGCCACCTGAGGAGATCCTTACCTTCATCTGTGCTACAAAAGAACCTGTCCTCTGCACCTACTGACCGATCACACATTGAAAAGAAGAAAAAGCTACCTCAGCGGAAGTCCATACTGAAGCCACTCCCCTTGTGTACAGATCACATCCAGGAGGAAGACTCGCAAGACTTGGACAAGACTCCTCCAGTTGAAGCCCGGGGAGCAGGTGTGCGTTTCACCATACCTGGCGGTACCCCGCGCACCCCCAGTACTCCCCGTACGGGCCCCAAGCGCATGACACCACAGCAGGCAAGGAGGTTAGTCAGGACCCAAACTTTTTTTCCTTTTTTCTCTGTCAGAGCCTTAGTTTCCTGAAGATGTTTGTTTTCTTTTGTAGTATGGGATGATGTTAAAAGATTTGTATTTTAGTAGGTTGTCTTAAAATCGGGGTCATGGTCAATTTGTTCTAAAGTTGTTCTTTCCGATATCTGGTAGATATCGGTTCACTTCTAGATAATCAATGGAAACATATAAGAAAATATCTGGCTCAAAAAGCTAAAGTCCCATATGTCTCTGGTTATAGGCAAAAGTTGAACGATTGGCTCATATCCAAGGGTAAGACACCAACCCGCTTCCGCCACCTTTGCTGCTTTGATGAACAACTCTCCGCCAAGAAGAAGAAGGTAGCTGGGACAAAGCCTGGACTATCTGCAAATGAACTGGCAAAACAGGTACCATTTACAAACGCATCATCCACCGTCCAATTGTATTTCTAGTTCATAGAACAGACTAGAAGTTAGCTCCATGGGTATGGGTCATTTTCCGCTATACATCGTGCCATAATCCACTGCAGTGGTAGATCTTACCTAGCACTTATAGATAAATCCAAGGACTTAAAAAAAAAAAGTATGAATGATCTATATTCTGTAAACATTGTTTTCCTATGCAATATTATATTTACGAACGGGCAGCGAGTTTAGTTCAAGTACCCACCAATTTTTTATTTTTTTTAAACAAAAGAAAAACACGTTATCCTCTGACATTAATCACACTCTTCATTCCCATGACAGCAAAGTCAAATAGATCAGGAGGCTAGCACGTCTGAGGTGAGCACGTCTGAGCCAGTCCCTGTACAAGCCCCGGCGGTTGAGAGTGAAGTGAGCGTCTCAGTACCGAGGAACACACGGCGGGACAGCATCCTGGAGGAGGACATAGACGTTGGGGAAGAGTCACAGGAGGAACTCAAGACTATGCTTGACGAGTGCACACAACTATATGATGCAGTAAGTTGACAAATTGAAAATCTTAATTCAATATTAGAACATATTATTGTAGATATTTGTTTCATGTTCAAAAATTTAAGTCTATTAGAAAAAATCAATAAACGTTACAAAAATGAACTATGTTGTATGTAGAAGCTGAAATAAATGATGACCAAGGAACTTTTGAGGCCACAGGGATAGCATAGTATTGCCATTGTAGTTTTTCCCAACGATGCAGTATATCCATTGTGGTATCTAGTACATACAAGCTACCAGCTAACATAATCCTTTTCTTCGCCATGAATATGACCTTAGTTGTCGAAATGGCGTTAAACATCCATTACTCACTCACTAATCCTTTTCTACATTAGGGATGCCCTGCTGAGAGTGTCATCGGCTGGTTGGACGATATCGCCAAACACTTCCCGCACTCCACCACTAGTGCCGCCTACTGGATCTGTAGGGCCACCATCATTGAGGATGCCGGGGATGACCATGTTACCGTGGACATATACGAGCAAGCATGTAGAAATGATGCACAGGTATGTTTTATTTAATAGTGTAAAAGTTATTTTTTTCCTATTCTTACTACCATATTTACCACTCAGAAAACGACAAGAAAGAATATTTTAAAAGCAATTATGGCTAGGATCTGAAAAAGGATAAAGAAATAATATCATCCAATAACCCTTTATTAAGTCATCGGTGTATCAACTGGATATGTGAAAATTTGAAGTTCATATCACCTGATCTGTTTGGTTTGCAAAAATTGAAATGTACTTAGAACTAAATTAACATTCCTCCAGCGCATACTACCTCTGACACTGTCCACATTTCTCTTGTATAGCCTGCTATAGAGATGGCACGGGCTCTACAAAAGTTTGTAGTGAGGATGGAGGAACGTGCTCGCAAGAAAGCTATGGCCGCACACACACCAAGGAGGACTCCCAAGGTTCAGAAAGAGAACGCGTTTGAATCATCTTCTGTCAAGTACTGCATCAGCAACACGACACCCTTCTTCAAAAAGTAAGTAAACTGTCACCAAAGTAGTGTTGATTAGACAATTGTAAAATATCATTCAGCGTAATAAGCTCACAGTGCGTTTAACAAATTATTACTAACACATTTTAGTAGTTAAGAGTTTAATTGGGGTTCAAATTTGAGCTATATTGGATTTTAAATTGTTTGTCTAAAAATTGGTCCAAAGGGAGTGTGTGTGTGTCTGTGTGCGTATTACATCGAATACGGTACATGTTAGACTTGCTCAAGTCTATGTATTTTGATAAAGACAAAAACGGATTGTTTTCTATGATATACTTCCTGAACTGTAGAATACCAAGTGGGAACAGCTAGGGAAATAGGAAGACGGGAGAAGTGGGTGGCGGAGTAGGAACTCTCACTGACGCAGGCCAGTCTAGGTACATGTGACAACGTTTAAAACGGTTTTGTCCACTGATTTCAAGATAATAAGTAACCATTCTATTTCTACCCCTTTTGTAGGTTGCACAAACGAGCAGACCAGGAGGGCACCCCTATGTCAGTCGTCACCCCTGTGCGCAGGTCCACGAGACGTAGTCTGGCCACACTCCCCGACATGCTGCGCGACCACGACGTCATTGTGGAGAACCTGGAGGATGTACCACAAGCTGAACGCGCAACAACCCTCTTCTTACCCAATGCCGCCTTCTCTGATAGCGACGAAGACGACACAGAGGAGAATGATGTCGTGAACGTGGTGATGCTCAGCCCCGTACCACTAGAGCGTTCTTTGGTAGCCGAGTTTGCTGCTGCTGCAGAAGGCAGCGGTGATGAAGATGCGGTTTAATCTCGTCATCATTCACTTTTAGCATGGAACCTAGCACCAGTCTTTGAAGGAATGAGCCAGACTGGTTAATGTGAAATTAATACTGAGGTGAAATTATGCAGGCTATGGCATTGACATTATACCTATAATCGCCACATGTGGAAGTGGGAAAATGATGAAATATGGACTATATAATAGTACTGCTGAATTTGACTAAAGTGCTTGCGTACTACCACCTGCTTTATTACTCAGACTTTAAGGAAGTGAATCTCCTGTGTTGAACCTTTAAGGACTGGGTGACTCCTCGAGGCTTCAAATTTCTTTGTCGTCATGATATATCAATGCAGGGCCAGCGACTATCTCATCCACACTGCATTGAAGCATCAAATAATGCAGACCCCTTGGAGTGTCTATCAGCCACGTATGGTTGGCATAGTAGTTACTGGCCAGGCTTGCATTCATGTATCTTGACGACAAAAGGACATAGTGTATTTAAGCAGTATACGGGCATTAAAAGGATTATTGCACTCCACTTCACTAATCATGTGCAGCTAGCCTAGAGGTACGATCGACATAACACTAGCAGGTCCCAATTTTTAACGAACTGTGATATTCATGCTTGTTACTGTATATTTTAATATGTTGCTATAATATTTTAGTAAGTATGTCCAGTCATTTAGGTAGGTATTATCAAATCAGTTACAGCAAGTTTAGACGCTTGTTCCACATGAGTGTTCGTGGAAAATAAGTAATGTCATGTTTTCCAATAGTCGAGAAAGTCATTGACAAGTATTTATGAATTTAGAAAAAATGGCTTATTTTTAATGGCATGTTTTGCAATATGACGTTAGATGACATGTTATTATCAGAAAACGAGATTTGTATGTATATTGTATATATTACACAGGAATGTGTATATTTGGTTTATTATTGCTGATTGTTTTATTATCTTAAATTGATTGCCATTGTTATATTTGGCCAATGGTCAAGCTTGTCAGAGGAACTTTTATTGCAAACTGGAGCAATACGCTGTGACAGAAAGGAGAAGTTAACGACTTGTTTTCCTTAGATGAAAATGGTGTATCGCAACGGTACTATAATAAGTTTGGGGGTGGGGGATGGTAAACCATTACCCTTCTTCCAAAGGTTTTAAATTATGGAAATAGTGTGCAATTAGATATTTCATATCAAAGTAGAAAGCCACCCTCCGAACCCAAACCCCTCTCAGCCTAGCCCAGCTTTGATATTCAGTGTTTATTCTGATACAATGTATATATGATGTCCATTGATGACTAATTTCGGAGAATGCTGCTGCTAGCTTGGTTTGATATTTGGTCTAGGCTTGCAGACTGGTCATCTATTCCTTTGCAATACAACCGGTACTTACACATATTTATATCCGAAAAGAAAACTACGTTTCAGAAACGTGAGCTTCTGAAAATGTGAAATGTTAATAAAGCATTGCTGCTTACGCAAATTACTCTATGTATTCCACAATTATTTTTGTCCATGGCGGAAGTAGGGTTTCGCCCTTTTATATCAGGTTTAATATCATGCTACTCTTCAGATGAACCACCTGAATCTTTCATATATCATTTCTGGAGATTTGTTCTACACTAGATGGAGCTTCAAGTAGTCCAGGTAAACGCGATCCCAGTTTTCATACATGTTTTCTCACCTGTAGAAAACATGTCTGAAAACTGGGATCTCGTTTACCTGGACTACTCTTACCATCACCTCTATTTCAATGGCATGCACAAACTGAACGCATTAACATTTTCTTCATATCACAATTTATTTGTATAAATTCATAACAAAGAACATCATTAATATGTACATGTTAGTCCCATGAAACACCTTAAGCTGAATGCCAAAAACATACATCAACACTGATGAATCAAGTAGAGCGTTTTCGGAAGACTTTTGCTTTAATATGTCAAAGAAGTTACCCACGTTTTCATTCTATCCAGGAGTCTCAACAAATCCACCAATTTTACTACACAATGTAATTCACAATTACTAAACATTGGTAAACTGTTCAAGGTGGCAGCACCGAGCAGTGTCTTGTACACTGCGTTCCCTTTACTTCTCTGAGACTTCTTCAGTTGTCTCTACCTCCTGACGCCCATCGGGATGGGTGGTGGTCTTGGTGATGATCTTGGTTACCTTTGTCTTGCCATTAATGGTTTCCGTCTTTGTCTGGGTAGAGGTTGAGATCCGTGTGGTGCCACCGCCGCCCCCGGACCCGCCGTGCGCTGCATGGGGCTTGCATGCTCCACCACCGCCACTCTTCATTCCTTTTCAATAGAGATTTAGATAGGTGATGAAGGATTTTTATGTGTTACATGATGTAGATGTCACATTCTGTCTCTAATATTATCGATAATATAGGTCATATTCGCTGCATGTTAAAATATTTCGCTTTGTTTTCTTCTAAATTGAAATATAATGTGCATGACTATTGTTGGAACCTATAGATATAGTTCTAGAAAACATGTTTAATGCAGTCAAAGATTTATGAGAAACATTGCATAACAAATTAAAACCTGTAGACTTCCTGCACTGATAACTTAAATACGACTAATGCTGTGTGTTACAACTTAACATAAGCATGGCTTACCTTCGATAACTCGTTGGGTGTAACCTGTCGTCCTCAGTGTCTTCATTTTTTTAGTTATTATTTTCGTTAGTAATTATTGATTATTAGTGAGTTAACAACTCATTCTAGGTCGGATAAACATACATTCTATACTAGTATTTTATCTGATGTATTGTAAATCCAAAATACCTTAGGCTTAGTCCTACCTTAGTTCTGCAGCCACGCACTGTTAGTAGTCCTGATGCAGTAAGATATTAGTCTATTAGACGGTCCATGCATACATTAAACATCTCATCAGTAAAGTGTTATAAAAAGGAGGAAGGTTTTACCTACCGTCATGCAAAAGCGGGGTTTCAAACATATTGACCCAAGCAGTTATTTGAGACATGCCAACCCAGGTATAATATAGTTATGGAGGGTCTATGCCTCGCCCCATCGATTTCCCAAGACATTTTTTAATCATGTAACTTCATCGTATATAGGTCCCGGGATATAGGTGCATGCTTGTTTAAAATATATGCTCATGTATTGTGTTAGATTGTGTTAATTTTTGTGGGTTGCCAAAATTGAAGGTTAGGCCTATTAGTCTAATAGACAATTGTGTGAGTACAAATACATTACAGTCATCAAAGGGGACATGGTATAGCTGATGTGAAAATGCAATAAGGGGTGCTGTCTATAGAATTGTGCATTTTCCCTTCGATTTAGATTCTTGCCTGGATCTAGTCTTGTCTTTTCGATCAGAACTGAACACTCTGTTATTATGCGTGACCTTTGGTTTATGACTATATGAATAGTAGTCCGATAAGTCGGCATCTGAATCTTCAAAATAATACGAATTACTTCTGTTCTTTTTGCCTTTCTTTGGTCTTCTATCTCGCTCTTCATCAATAAAGTAAGAATGCTTTCTATTGCTTTTCTCTCTTCTCTCAACCTCATCATCAACATAATAAGAATCTCCCTTGTGGCCCCTTCCCTTCCTAGCTTTAGAACCTTTCTGCTCTCCCCGCATTTCCCGATAGTCGTCTGCTCTGTCGTTTCTGTAGGCGGCGCCAGGTGGCCCTGGTGCGCTTCTCCTGTGGTGACGGTCCCGCCCGCCAGGTGTCTCAGGGGTGGTGACTCGTTTCTTAACTTTACGTTTACGGTATTTATCAGCACCTGTGTCGGGGACCTCGATCTTGCCGCTGACCGGTGGGGGCACGTTGGCCTTGTAGTCCCCTATGAAGTTACCAGCCGGGTGGTAGTTGGCCACCACCAGCCACTTGCCGCTCTTGGTCTGGGCCTTGCCGACCCCAAAGTCAGTGCACGTCTTCCACACCACCTGGGTGAAATGACCTGGAGGATATATAAAATATGAAATGTTAAGAAATTAGGATGACCACACTTATTTTGGGTATCATAGCAGGTCTGTCAGAGTCTGACCCTAGTAGCAAACACACTGTGGCCCCGCACGGGGCCAGACTGTGTTTGCAAGTCTGGCCCGGAGTGGGCTAACCGACGGGCTCCCGTCGGTTTAGGGCACTGGGCTTTGGTCTGGCCCCGTGCGGGCTTCCCATGTTGGGCGCAGATCGGGTTTTGGTCGGGAAGCCCACTTTGGGCTCAGATCAGTTTTTGGACGGGCTTCCCACTTTGGGCTCAGATTGGTTTTTGGACGGGCTGAAAGTGGGTTCTGATCGGTTTTAGGACGGGTTGAAAGCGGGCTTAGATCGGTTTTTGGACGGGTTGAAAGCGGGCTAAGATCGGATAATTATGGCTTTTTAGAATCTATTCAATCATTCTCCAATGATTTCTTGTATCTGTTGAACCAGATATCCTAGGTCCTGCTAATCAACCCAAGGCATAATCATACTCTTCCTACCCAATAATGGAAGTATCAAGCAGGCCTATTATCATCTGGTTTGAGCCACATGCAGCATAGACAAGTGTCTATGGTGCACATTGGCCTTCAAAGCCATAGTTCATACCTACATGGGGCACATGAGTCTTGTATTAAGATTGTAATGCCACAGAAATAGTGTTTACACTGGATAGCTGCTTAGAGAACCTCCTTTTTCATCATTCAAATATATATTCTATCTTATTTTTAAACTGTGAGAACATCTATTTATTGTTTCCTATTCTACATCACTTTAACATTTTATTGTATCATCATATAATGTCAATTTCATCTGGCTTTGTTGGAAAACTCTAGATATTGTATAGTAGTGACATCTGGTGTCAATCATCAGAACTATTAGACCAGTTGCCCTGTCCAAACCCAACCTCAGCCCTCATCGGCCCGGAGTGGGCTAACCGACGGGCGCCCGTTGGTTTAGGGCACTGGGTTTTGGTGTGGCCCCAAGTGGGCTGCCCGAATTGGGCTCAGAACGGGTTTTGGACGGGTTTCCTGTCATCTGGCCAACATGAACCCAAAGCGGGTAGCCCTCTTTGAAACTGATCTGAGCCCAAATCGGGCAGCCCGCTTTGAAACTGATCTGAGCCCAAAATGGGTAGCCCGATCGGGGCCACACTTCAGCCCAGCCATCTGCCCAACATGAAACCCAGCTCAGTTTTGCCCGACTTCAAACAGCCAATCCGAGCTAAAACCAAATTGGCCCCGTGCGGGCTTGCTACTAGGGGAGTTCCCACGGGTCAGGCATTGTCAGACTGAGAATATCGATAGAAAATCGTACAAAATTGGCCATTGAAAGTCTGAAAACCGTTATTTTTATTATGACATCCTATCCACTAGATTTTAACATTTGCTTGCTAGATGTTATCAAGATTGCACAGGCCGGGGACACTGATGACCCCCAATTTTATAATGATTCAGTATCAAATATTGTCTCTCTAGCATGCCACATTGTGTTTACCATACACGTTTTTCATACAGATAGGACAATGGGTATTTCCATTATGTCTCGTCGCCTAGAACATCCACACACATTCGCTGGGTATCTTCCCTTGACGAGGCCTATAAACAAACCCCTTGACATAGACTCCATAATGACCAGGCGCTCGTCCCCCTCAGATAAGCTCTGAGAGGGCCAGGCTACCCTGGGCAGACCCGAGAAGGGGGACCCTTTGTACCCAGATAAGAGTCACAGATAATGCACATCAAAGTTGCCGACATGTTTGAACGTACGCCCAAATTCTTTGTTGGCATACTATAGTACACACCTCAATGAGGACACATTCCCTATCTTATAAAATCAAAGTCAGTGTTTGATTATCTATTTTCGTTCCTTGTTTCTAGAAACGCCACTATCGTGTAAAATTAGCCCACTTCTCACAGTGGATTTCTGATTAGGCTAGTTAATGTATGGTTTATGCATGCACACAGGAAATCTGCCTTTTGTATTGTATCAGTTTGGATGTTAATTGCTTTATTTCTGAATTGTCATATACATCTATGAATTCAGATTTTGATTCACCATCATACAAATGAAATGAATAAGAATTGAATAATTGAAGTTGCTTGGAGAGTGACGCCATGCAGGTTAGACAGATTTGGTGAGTCTTGATCCATTGTAAGTAGTAGGCAGTGTGGGGCTTTATCAGGTGCGGTCACTCAGGGGCACGCCTAAAATAATAGGCAGCTCATGAACATTTGGGCTCAGAAGTGTGTACAGTGGTCAGATGCTGATAGGTGTGGGATCTTTACACACACAGGGTAGGGTATCATGGTAGGACCCAAGGACTTTGATAATGAAACCAGACTTGACCCAATGGCCTTCTTGTTATCTAATAGTAATACACATTCCACTACACCGGAGTGCTTCCTGAGTTCAAGATTCCTTTGTGGTTATCTTCTGCTAGCCATGGGGTTGAACCATGTGTCTGTAGATGAGTACTCAAATCTGTAAGACCACTGATCAGTCGCTTTTTATCCATGTATGAATATACTAGGAACTTATGGAAATATCTCTATTAAACCATCGATTTTTAAAACCACAGAATCGACAAATGACATGGAGGTAGATTGACATTTTGTGTTATACTGTTGTGAGGTAGATGTGATATACACCCCTGGCAAACATAATTACATGTATCTACATAACTGTCCTTTGGTATATATACTGTAGCTAGAACACCACTTCAGAATAGAGCAAGTTATAGAGGTATTATTTGTGGGTTACACTATCAAAAGTATGTTATCGTAAGTACTGTAGGTCGCTGACTGGTAAGACGACAAGAAACCATTGAACCCCATACATCTTAACGTAGTCAAGTATGTTGATTTGGTGTCTTGGTGGTCAGAAGTGTAGTCTTATCATGATATACTGCCTCTGTATAAAGATAACTCACTGATATCTTTATTTGCACTTCGTGTGATTTTTCCTATTCTCTTCCTCCAAACAACCCCGTACAATATATTATACTCAGGGGCGAAAAATTATATTTAAAAAATGACATTTTGTCAAATTCAAATTCCTGGGTCCGCCCCTATATAGCCTCTAGATAATTTGAGGTATGCTGTGGCGTTATACACACTTACGTCACTGCTGCTAAGTAGAAGATCATATACTACCCAGTAAACAAAAAACCTCACAACGTTTCAGAGCGTTACTCTATGGCTCCTTAGGGACGGTAGATAACTTGCCTGTGCTTGGACCGGATGCTGTGTCAAAGTTGAACCTTTCGATTTCGGAATACCACTGGTTGGTTGCTTCTTCCCCTGTAGAAAAATCAAAAGTCATGTCAATTTCAATCAAATGTTATAAAGTACACAACACGTAATAATGATAACATTCGTAATAAATACGCATACTGTAATATTCAGTGGTGTCCCTTTGGTATTGTATAATAGATATCCTCAGTACATTATACATGTATGTGTGTATTACGCAACTTTCCCCGTGATTACAGTTTCCAATGTATACAAAAGATGTACTGCATATGCCTATGCCTATACATTTACATGTACTATTACACATGAATTATGTTTTGCCACCTGAATAGGGGTTCACCAACACTGCATGCCGTTTCAGGGTGATTACTCTAGGAATGCTATAATTGCATTATGATTGCTCTAGGGATGCTATAATTGCAACACAGCCTTGCCATGTTGCATGCTGGTCCACTGCCAGCACTCATCCCCTATGTACAATGAAACACCTGCCCTGGGATAAGCATAGTGCATTTAGACAAGTTCCTGTGGCCAGCTGTCAGGAAAATGAATTTCAGAGCAACATTGGTATAACTGCCATGAAGCCACCATCTGGTTGAAGGGTGGCATTGTAAGTTTTGTATTGTTGCATTGTTATTGTTAGATCTTCAAAATTGTCCGCTGCATATCGAATATCTAAGGCATTTGTTGTTCCCCACACGTCAATGGTGATTGTGGACTATTCAGGTTGATAGGGATTATGAAGGAAGTTGGAGGGAGGGGGGGGGAGGCAAGGGCTGACCACGGAAACATAATACGACTTGTGCCTGAGAGAGGGTGGGAGTGGTGATATTAGATGTACTTAGATACTGAGGAGATGCCATAATGCATGAAAGATATTAAGGTTTTTGCATTTTTGTAATCTGCACGCCATGAATTTAAAGTCCAAGTTGGGTATTTCTATCAACTCTACCCAAATATCCCCTTAGAAACTTGTTAATACTCAAATTTATCAGGTGTCACATTACTTGACGCCAATAATGGAAAATAAGGGATAGAGGTCGTGGTAAATCCCATCTGACACTCCCATCCCACTACTCCACGGTGTTTACCTGGATGGATTAACCCCATATCTACCACCTACAGCGGTCCCTATCATAAAGATAAAGGCATTGCCTGGGCACGTCAAGGGATTGTAGTAAACTTGTAGTAGATCTGTATGCTAATAATTATGTTCACCTCCCAGGAGCGTGGCGAGCAATTTCAACTTTCAATTTGGAGATGGGGATTTTCAAACATTTTCTTTACACGTTATCGGCTCAACCTTTAAGGTGTGACCTCATGTGGGTTTCAAAAGCCCCCCTCGTGTTGCCATATGTACACCCTTGTGACGATTTTACTCTATTTTTCTGTGTGCACTAAAGATCATAGACCTTGATCTGCCTGGTCAGTGTAAAGTACACGTTGTGGTCATATCACCCAAGTCTAACTTCCGTTCCCTAAGTCAGGATAAGGGTTGAGTGGGCAGCTCTGTATTTGTCTTTCCCTCCCACCAACCCCGATTTGAGATTAGCCCAGCTTTATGGTAAGATACGTGATCCTAATGTGCTTATTTACCGCCCTGTTAGGCAGATCTAGATAAGGCATTGTGAACACGTTATCAGTTATACCAGATATTCAGTGATACCCTGCCCTGCCCACTATGGTCACACCCCCCCCCCCCCTCCCCTAAATGGGTCGGATGCTGAGGGGTTGTCCATTCCGAAGAATATACTATTTCATCTATCAATACAATACAAAGGAATACAACTTCAATGTACCCATACTATTATAGACTTAATCCAATGTAGCAGTAATTGCTAAATTGTGTATAAGTACTTCTAATTGATATTTGACTGTCGACCCAGGTATGTCTATTAATGTGCATGTGCATGGGGGTTACCTGTATGAGCTGCTCACGTATATACACCACAGGTAGATCTATGTGGGATACATCTATAGTGTGACAGCGTTATTATACAGGCTCCCTGCACATCACACTATTACAACTGAAGGTCTACATTGCACAAATACAAGCGTTATTTAATTCCTTAATAAAAGCACAATGCTTACATGTAGCAAGTCCTTTACATCACATTGCATGAATGCAGTCTTGACGATTAACTCGCCAGCGCTGCATTTAAGGATCATGCTGGCCCTATTGTGTCCATACCCTCCTAAAGGGTTTGCATGATGCCTGAATGCAGGACTGCATTCATGCAGCGTGACAACAAAGGTCATGCCGGCAGCACATTAAAGCACCGTGCGGCCCTCAAAGGGTTAAAGCTGAATAGGGTTTCAAACATGTAAGTAAGGTGAAATCTGGATATAATGAGGACCTTTTGGCAAGGCAAATCTGCTCCTTATAACCCTTATAAGCAATGTTCCTTATAACCAATACTAAAGATATAGAGATTGGCTAATTTTGGCCATGGAAATGTGTTCCTTATACAGAAAGTCCTCCTGGACCTTAATTATAACGAGATTTCATAGTAGTGTACAGAAGAGTAGCTCACCTGTGTAGGGCTGGTTGTCGGACGTGTACTTCATGGCTATGTTCTCTCCCATCTGGTTGCCCTTGTGCTGCCTCTGGGCAGGCTTGGAGTGGGCAAACTCGTCGTGTTTAGCAAGATGCTCTGCCCATTTCTGAGCCACTTTGTTGATGTCATCGTTCAGCTTTGATTTGAAAAGAACACGTTTTTTTTTGGGTCAAATAGGCGTCATATATATCCGGTCATCCCATTAGAATACCAGGCGCAAATGCAAATTTTCGTCCATAAGATATGCACAGAAATTACTCTTTTCGCAGCAACATAATATGATTCAGCTAGAGTATTCCCTCATATAGGGTACACACATAATATTACTGTACAAGAAGCTGTATAAGGTAAGATAGCGCGTTTAATGTAGCACCATATGCCTACCTTGAGTGCAGGGACGCCATGTTTCTTCCTCCAGGCGTTGTGGGAGTCCAAACAGTTCTTCCTGAATGCAGCGTCCGCCATTGTGGGATATCTAACAGAACAATAAGGCCGATGTATACAGAACTGTAACTGTCTGTTTAAATATGTTGCAGTGAAGAAAGCCACAGAATGATTCCGATTTGCAAGAGGTGTAGCTATAAACGTTGCATATAGTTCTCGAAGCTATGCATACAGCTATGTATATAAGGGAGTGGTCATTTTTTAACAACAGGGGGGGGTCGGTGGATTTGGGGGGGGGGACCAAAAAAATTTGGACCCCTTGAAGGGGGGGGACCAAAAAAATTTGGACCCCTCTTGAGGGGGGGACCAAAAAAAATTGCACCCCTTTTTATTGAAAAAGCCCGCGCATTACTATAGCTCAAAGGGGTCGGCCGCGACCAATTTCAAGTCGCCTTAGGGGGGGGACCAAAAAAATTTCGACCCCTCCGGTGGGGGGGACCAAAAAAATTTCGACCCGCTCGTGCGAAAATCCACCAACCCCCCCCTGTTGTTAAAAAATGACCACTCCCTAATGTAAAATAGCCATATCAGAACGATTGAGGCTTTCCACGGAATATTAGCCTATTTAGACAGATATGATATACAATGTATATGCAATACATGTATAGAATATCGATCTGACTGCCGGAGGTTAGCATGAGGGGGTCACACGGCGATCATTAAGCAAAGCGTCCCTCTGTGGCCAGATGGTGAAGCGTCGATAAGTTACATAAGGGAGTTTTAGGTAATCCACATCATAACCGAATTTGATCCATTCCTGTATGTCAACACCCCCTACCTTCACACACTGTGGTTATAGATTGGTCCACATCGTACCAATATAGGTATACCTAGCGTCAGCCCACTATACCTGTACTATTATAGTGTGTATCAATTAGGCTTTATAGTGTATATTAGGATAACTATATAATATATATCGGATATATATCGATGCATTGCCATATCTGAACTGGATTATAAAGATTATTCTATAGTGATACTTCTACCTGTGGGACCTCACGGTGCGCTCTTTCTCAAGTAAAGCAGCAAGTGGTTACCTCATGAACACATCCGTATAGACAATTTTGTCCATGATCTTTTGTTATGTGTACCGTGCTGCTCTTTGGCTAAGGGAGTAGTCATTAATTCATAACGAGGATGGGTAGTGGAATCGCTCGGGGAGGCGCGAAATCTTTCTACGCCCCTCGTCCCATCCCCTTACGGGAGATGCTGAAAATTGTGACCCCCTCACCTTTTGAATAAAAGAATGCATGGGATGTATTGTTTTTTTACCCCCCCCCCCCTCACGACATCTTTGAGGTCCCGTCCACTGTTATACATTATTGTAGCTAGATTACCACTCCATAAGGCATGTGTATAGGCCCTGATAACATATTACTTTTATATACATGACATGACATTGAATTCAATTAAAGTAACTACATTGAAAAAAGTAGCTTGATGTGCTTCACTATCCAATGAATTCACTAGTCTCCTTGCACTTTATAGTTACCGGAACGATGCAACTGGTGATTTACAATGTGAATTTAGACAATTGCATCGTATACATGATTAACTGCTGCATGATATTGGTCTCCTATATGCCATATGGTCATATAGATCTATACACTAACATAACCAGACATAACAGACTGGAAATGGGATCCATATCTAAAGTCACTACCCCTGCTAGGGACCTGGACCAATTAAGGCAGCATCATTTATACTCTAATGAAAGATTAACATGAGGTAAAACAGGCTATTTTTAACGGGTTTGAGACATATCTGAGACAGTTGTAATAAACTACTTACTCATTTTTGGCTATATGACAACGAGAAAACGGTAGAAAAGAGTAACTGTATGGATACAATAAACGAATAGGCCTATACAAAGGGATTCAGTTCTCATAGGCCCCTACACACATACCTGCAACACCGTTACCTTACATCCGATACTGCAGACCCGACACAAGATGGTTTATCCAGGTTTATCAAACTTAATGAATAAGTTTCACATCAACCCCAGTCAGTCACCCAATTCATCCATAATGTTCTAATCCTAGATATTGTTAGTATATCTGCCTATTCCATGGTATAGTCCAACATGAGTGAGATGAGAGGTTGGCTTACCTGTTGTTGGTGGATTAGAGTAGGGGATCTGGACGTGAGTGAGTGGACGCCGAGCTGACCCGTCACTCATAAAGGTATTATCACATCCTCACTAGCGCCAACCCCAACAGCGGCCATTATTTAAACTACAGACATATCTGATGTCTACCTGTATATCATCTGGTATCATTAGATATGTTATATAATGTACATGGTTTATCAGTCGTAGACATACACGATACCAAGCCCCTAAAACTCATCTCAAAGCGTGAACTTTTGAGAGCAGACCTCTCGAGCTCTCCTATAGTTATGTATGTGTTAATTCATGTTTATCATTAAGTTTCCATTGCAGGTCCAATCTGCTGATAAATATCCTATCTGCTGATAAATACCCCAAAGACATCTTGCTGCTTTGTTCGCAAGCTGGGTTGGGTATAATATACTGGGCTGTATTTCATCAGGTAACTTGAAAGACATCCCTTCACTTCTTTTACACAGGATGTAATCCTAGATCCGCGGCTCTTCTTAATGAAAGCAACTTTAATCATTTGCAATTACAATGTACTTGTTAAAGGCATAATTTGATTTGAAGGTGGATATATCAAATAAAACCAAACATAGTCAATGATCAATGGCCCCTTTGAATTATCTGTGGGGCCATATTTTCACAAACTGCCCACACCTATAGCATTCCATCCTTATCTGGTAATACAAATATTTGGTTGGACCCCTAACCTCCGTTTGACAATACCTCAGCCTATACACGTTCACAGGTGGGTGGTCCTCTTTAACCTCCTTAAAATCGTTATCTGCATGGACGTGTAGGTTTTGACTTCGAGATGAAGGCCATACAGCCATGTGTGTGTACATGTACTCATCTAGTCCTGACCCAAACTACGTGGGAGTTAGTGGCATACCGAATAGACGTGTATACCTGTGATCATTATGACAGGCGCGGGTCAGCTTCTTTTTGATTTTCATTTCGACTTTCATTTAATATCGATTCTTTCCTTTATCGTAATGTAGCCTATAATGATGATGAAAATAAAAGCAGTGCCACTTTTTGTGTAGAAAGGTATGAATTTAAGGTGTAAATTTAAAGATAGGTCATTACATATTCCCTTTTCTAGTTGGAGCATTTGCAACGTTGGAACCCAAACTCATATAATTATATCGTATTATTATATCCAAATTTAAAAAAAAGAGTTTTGTTTCAGGTCATCCGACCGACCCTAGCAAAACAGCGCCGACCCTTTTTATTTTGTGCAAAATTTCATATTTTGACACTTTTTGTGTCATTTTTAGAGTTTACACGGAGGATGGCCAGTACTTTCATGTTAAACGGCGTTTAGACATGGATATGTTTGAAAACAAGGCAACGAAGGGAACACAACCCATGATAGTCTGATAAATGGCGCATGTCATCAAACCGATGACTCACCCTTTGGACAAAGCTGATGGCAAACCCATACAGGACCCTTCTGAGATATAACATTGAAGTGACCTTTACCTGGACTGATGCCATATATACGTGGGCCATTCCCCTTAGAGATCGACCTGATACAGAGGTCAGTTACCATAACATGATTTAACATTCAAGACACGACTTCAAACTATCGATGGTCATTGTATTCCCATTAAAACCACAATTAGCATTATCATCTGTCACGGATTCGAGACTGTAACTGTAAGGTCAAGACACTACCTATACTTCATATTCCGCACAAGAACCTCCTCAAGATTCATACAAAATCACTTTAGATTACCCTATGAATATTTTTCTTGTATGAAGAATCTATAACCAAGTTGGATACTTAGTATCACGATTTTTGACCAACCAAAAGAGCTAAAAGATTGAACGTATGATTTACATCACAAATGACTCAGGGTCAGGGTGATTAAGTGATTGAATTTATTAACTGAAAGATTGAAGCTGCAAAATCATTTCGGGAACAATTTTTTATTTGTCAACTCTGAGAGCATCCATATCTAGTGAGCCCATAAGACCGTGCCACCCAATCCACACACTTTATGCCGATTCCCCATGACCATGCCAATTCCCCATAAGCCATGTACCTAATTTTAATACAATAAATTATTTCTCAATTCTGACAGCAGAATCATAACCTCCAGGAAACGCTGACCCACTTTGATAGGTCACATGACTTATTTAGTCAAATTCCAGGCAAGCAGGTGGGTATGGGCAAGCAGGTGGGTGTGGAAAAGCAGATGGCTGGGGGCCAGCAGGTGGCTGTGGGCATCGTCACCCGACAGCCCGTAACAGCCACTTTACGTCTCGGCCAAAAAGCGAGTCGATCGGAGCGTAAACGGCAACGGCATCTTTGTTTCTGTTACAATGTGTCGGTCGGCGGCCAACGCTGTAGATCTCCGACCCTTCCGAAAATCGTGCCAATCGGAGCGTAAACAGCGAAGATATTTGCAATTTTTGTTTCGTCAGAGCAAACCCTGTAAGTTTTACATGCATGCAACTGCCGTAGTGTGACATTGATTTTTCCGTTTTCCACTCTCCCTGCCCCCGGTCCCCCCGCCCATGATCCCATTCTCTGCTTTTGCGTTCTCTGTTTTGCAGTCTTGTTAAAACCTGTGATCACAGCAGCACCTGTGCACACAATAATGTAATTCAAGATAGTTCAAGAGAAATATACCAAAAAGGTCTTACAAAAAGTGTCTCACACTATAATGCAAGATAGCTCTCATTGAATTAGCACTGAAATTGTGTGGACCGTAATGGAGACGAAAATCCATTCTAGTACTTTAGTGTTTAATTTCTCTGCACATGTTTTTTTGTTTTTTTTGTCACATATTTTTATCTAAATATTTTAAATGCTTAAAGTGGAACATTGATGAAAGTGACTGATGTTTCATGTTCATGAGTGTCATGTCTGTCCATCTGTCAAGTTTTCAATTTTTTTGAACCATGAAGTCATGTCAAAATTGACACTCAAAAATTAAGTTTCACTATCTTGATGTGACCCCTCACAAGGCGTCACAAAAGACTCTGGGTGGTAACCCTGAGTCAATAACCTTGACATGGATTCGAGGCCAGGACCCCTGGTTTGGTAGGCCAGTGCCCTAGCAACTCCTCCAATATGGACATCAATATTCAACTACCACTCATTCAAGGAGTGCTTAGGACACTGATCTATCAATGCTGGGGTCCTGGCTTCGAAGCCATGTCCAGGCTGCATGGTTAAAAGATTAGTTTAAATGGATTTTATTCTCGTTGGTTATAATCGTAATATCATTTACAAAATAAAAACCTAATGTTTCATGTAATTGCTGATACCCATTTTCATCTCCATTTGTATCCACTGATGGGACGCACAGATCGGCTTATGGAATATGGGCCTCAGGCAGTCAGGGCCTGTCAGGGGCAATAGTCTGTCAGAAGCTGAAGAAGCCTGACTAAGCCATACTCATGCCAAATACGTGTGGCAGTTAATTCACGGCACGTTTGATAATTGTGGACAATGGCAGGCCCTATCAAATTTACATGTGTTTGTGTCTTTGATGTCCCTCTATATACCCTACAGATATGTACAGAGAGGAGTTTGTTTTCAAAATTGAAAGAAGGGCCACCTAGACTGATAGGCTTCACGATAGTGCGTCATATAAAGTATAATCTACCATGTACAAGTATTGCTGCAGAAAGGAGTCTTGATAAAGCCTTGGCCTTTAATGATAATAGCAGGTAGGACTTTGATCTGACAGTGATGCCACTCCCTGGTGCCCAATAAGTAGTCCCCTCTCAGGTTTCAAAATGTTCGTCATTTTAATTTAGGCCACTCAAAAAAAAAAAATTGTTTCTCATCACCAACCAATGAAAAATATGACGAGGGCGTTTTTTATTTTATTTTATTATTTTTTTTACTCGGGGCAATTTACATAGGGAAATTTGGACATTTCGCGATCAATTTTCAAATTTTAGTAATTTGGAGTTAATTGATCAGCAAAAGTTGTAAGAATGCAAGTTACACCTAGCTAATTGCATTGCTGACAGCATTAGCTTTAATTTGATACCAAATTTGCAATTTTTTTTTGGCAATTTTAACATATTTTTCATCAAAAATGTACTAAAAAAAAAAAAAAAAATCCCCAAATCCTGATTTCTATGATGCGCGCGGTGATGAGAAACAACTTTTTTTTTTTGAGTGGCCTTAAGCTGATAATATTATTTATCATAAAAAGTGAGAGGTGCCACTCGATCAGTCATCAACAATTTAAAGTAGTAAATGTAACCATTTAGATAAATGTTCTTTAGGAAATTAGCATGATTCAATACAGAAATTTGAGCTAAATCAATAGGCGTGTGATTTACATCACAGGTGACTCAGGGTGTCAGGCTACTTCATGTCTTTACCCTGTCCCTAATCACAAAATGGATGACAATTATGACTTGACAGTATATTAGATGTATATTCCAGGGTGGTGCACCCGATTCAATCAATTTTCAATGGCGTCTGAAAAGTGAGTCTGAAAAATGAGCCTGATAATCAAGCCTGATAATTGAGCCTGATGATTGAGCCTGATGATCAAGCCTGATAATCGAGCCTGATAATCACTATTTGTTCCCCCTAACGCCCCCCCCCCCACATTGGATCAACTCCTCAGATATAAGATGCTCCCACTGTAAATGAGCTATGACAGTGCATACATCGATTGTCTAGTCTAAAACATTTTCTTGTACACTAAGCCTATAGCAAGACAAGCACACATTGGTATATATAGAACGGTTATTCAATTAAAAAAATACACTTCACACTGCTTCAGTATAGAGTTCAATGGGAGAACAAAATATGTGCTTTGTTGATTCAAGAAAGTGCAAAAGTTTTGGCATGTGTTTTTTTCCCCAAGAAAAAATGCAATATTGTGGGTACAGTGAATATTGTGGGACAGATAACTTGTGAAAGCAACAAACCATGAAAACATGTTAAGATTGACATGGATAGTTGATAAGATATGACTGGGTGAAGTTGAAAATTTGAAAATGTCTTAACCAAGGTTTAGAATCGCCTCACTAGACTCAGGGGTACACCCTGAGTCAAAAATAGGAATTCCTACAAAGGTATAGCAAAGTGGCATCTCTGACAGAAATTGCAGTGAAACGGAAGACAGTACAAGACAATAACAATAATGCCCTCCCGCAGAAAAAAAGGAAGAAAGAAAGTGACATATCTCATGGACCCAATGGGCCATATGCGCAGGTATGTATTAAAGTCAGATCCTTATAGTCAACTGTTATATGTGCTCTTGGGAGATAACGCTGCTCTGATTTTTTTAATGGGGAAATCAAATAAAACAATACAAGTGGATTAAGGTTTTGTGTTTTTTTATTTTCACAAAAAATATAACAACATAATTATGTACAACATTGTAAACATTCAATAAATAAATATTAAATTGTAGCACCATACAATGACATACAGCATAGTCAGAAGACCCAATGTCATATAGTTCTCATGAGTCCTTCACATGGCTGCGGCCAGGTCGTGGAAGCTGTGGCCCTGGTAGCGCGGAAAGCTGGGGATACTGCTGAAGGCCGAGCTCACGGTAGTATACGACATCTGCTGGTAGGACGCGGGCAGGGAGGCCTTCTTGACGTCACCAGCGTCTCCCGCCATGCTCTTCTTGTAGCTCTGCTGCGTTAGGCGCCGGGCGGGCATGCGTCGGAAGTCGCCGCTGTTGAACATTTCGACACAGGCGGGGTGGACGCTCCAGATGAAGCCGCGGTTCTTGTCGGCCCGCTCGCCCTTGACAAAGGTGTCGTTGACGGTGAGGTTGTGGCGCACGGCGTTCCGCCAGGTGGCGGGGGCGGTCCGGAAGTAGGGGTAGTGGTAGAGGATGAAGTCGTACACGTCACCCAGCACCATGCTGCGGGTTGGTGAGGACATGAGGGCACGGCCGATCATCTCGAAGTAGGGCGTGGCCGGCTTGCCGCTGCTGCTAGGAGACACTGCCGTCTGCTGGGCGACGTTCTGGACACTGCACTCCTTCTTGGTCCTCTTCCTGGTCGGCTGGCCGGCAGAGGAGCTACCACATGGACGCTTGGTGGATGCTGTCGGGGACGGACGGGCAGCTGGAGGAGGAGAGACGTTGAAGTTCATGGGTGGCACGGCACTGGAGAACCCACTGGAGTTGCTGAAGTCGCTGAAGCATGGGGATGGTACACGTGGTTCATCCAGGGAGAACATGTTAGCCGACTCCAGCTGGTCGAAGAGCATCATGGGGCTGGACATGTCAGGCAGGCTGGGTACTTGGGATGAGTAGGACTGGTGTAATGTCGACACACGGGTAGGGTAACATGTCGCCTGCTGCTGGGTGACGTTGTTGAAAGTCGCCTGCTGCTGGGAGACGCTGCTCAAGGTCATTCGCTGCTGATGTGGGACGCTGCTCAGAATCCTCTGCTGCTGGGGCATCTGGTTAGACATCATCTCCTGCTTTGGGACGCGGTTGAAGGCTGGCTGTTGCTTTGGGACGCTGCTGATGTCCGTCTGCTGCTGTGGGACGCTGCTGAAAGTCGCCTGCTGCTGGGGGACCTGGTTGAGGATCGTGTTCTGCGTTGGGACTCGGTTGAGGGCTGGTTGTTGCTTTCGGACGCTGATGACTGCCGTCTGCTGCTGTGGGATGCTGTTGTGCACGGTCGTCTGCTGGGGGGAGCTGAAAGTCGTCTCCTGCTTTGGGACTCTGCTGATAGCAGTCTCCTGCTTTAGGACTTTGCTGACGGTCGTCTGCTGTGGAACAGTACTGAAGGTCATCTGCAGCTGTGGGACAATGTTGAATGTCGTATGCTGCTTGGGGGCGACGTCACGGGTCGTCTGCTGTATCGGGGTGCTGGTACAGGCCGCCTGTAGCTGTGGGACGCTGGTCGTGTGCTGGACTTTGACGGGTGTCGTCTGCTCGGGTGTTCCCGTTAATGCACTGGAGATCAGGAGATCAGCGAACACGGAGGCGTCGTTGTCTTCCTCGCCAGACTGGGCCCAGTCGCAGATGTCCCACAGAAGATCGTCCACATCAGGAAGGGACTCTTGTTGCTCCAGGGTGGGCGTCACATTATCGGAGGCAGGCAGAATACCAACAGACCTCATCACCGCCTCAAGATCAAGGCCTGCAGAACAGTCAAGGTCGCTGTCAGCGTTGCAGATCGACTCAGGGGCAGAGGTGGCGAGAAGTTCACATCTTTGAGCGTAGGAAGCCATCTTGTCTTTGTGGAAAAGTATTGAGTAGTTCAGTGTAAGGTTGGAGTTGGCTGGTTAGACTTGGCTGAGTAGCTGAGTCGAATGATGAGCAGTTCATGTCGCCCTCTGGTTTTATACTGCACCCTTGTGGCATGTTGTCACCTACTCACTCACTGCTGTGAGTGAGCATCTACTCACACCTGGTTCACACCTTCACGCTGCCACATGCCACATCACACCTACTCGCCGCACCCTGCCTACCGCAGAGCCTGGTAGGGCCTTGGCAGGTGTCATTCACACCTGCACAGGGCATGTCGCACAGTAGGGTGACCATCACACCTCCACCGGGCATGTCGCGCATTGGGCTGACCATTATAGTTTATACCTTTATGGTGCCATCTTATTTTTCGCACCTTGGTGACATTTAGTTGACATATAGTATACTTTACATGAGACATGAGTGTCAATATGAATAGATGTTGAATGGACCTACAATGCAGAAGTCGCAACTGTTGAATTCTGTTCAGTTTCAAATACATGCGCCTACAGGTCATGGACATCCACTGGTACTTATAGCCCTGCCAGCAGGTGTGTCTCGATTTCCGCTGAACAGATATGGAAATATATAAATCTTGCAATTCTGTACAGTAGTGGACATCTCCTTATCTCCATAGATGCCATACTCATACGCCACCTTGTAACGAAATGCTGACAAATAGTTCACAAGCTCGATTCCAGGGGGCGAGACTGAAACTTCAGTGAAGGTAATTGGATCATCTGAAGAAATCTACCTCTGGTATGCCATCAAACAACTTAGGACGGTAAATTTCAGAAAAATGTTGATTTAATTCAAAGGCTTAATAGCACAGATTATACATATACATGTATATGATTCACTTTCCCCTGGATAATTTTTTTTGAATTAAATACAGTATTGTCGATTTACTCCTTTTCCTAGATAGATGTTTTTAAGTATCTAATCTAATTTCTTTTTTTCTAGTTTGCGAGGCATCTGTTGACGTGAATATTGAGTAGGTGTGAATTGGCCACACTGAGTGCATTGGTTCTCACCTATGACATGTGAGTGCATTGCGGGGTGCATTGTTTCACCCCTGTGACCACAGTGACTGAGTGAGTGCATCCGCCACCCCTGTGACCATCTGAGAGCATAGATTCACACCTTTTAGAGGCTTTAGGGTTGGGGACGGGGCAATCATTGTCCGGATCTGTTTCTAAAATGGCATAATTTTTAGCGGGCTAGCCGCGACTAGCAAAAAAACAACAACACTGATGGTATTCACAATTCGGGTCTATACAGTTGGATCATCTGAAGAAATCTACCTCTAGTACGCCTTAGGGTGGTAAATTTCAGAAAATTTTTGATTTAATTCAATGGCTTAATAGCGCAGATCTTAGAGAAGAAGAACCCCAATAGAACTTGTTATTTTAGAAATTTTATTTCTACAATATAAACCCAATGTCCCAGTGTCGATGCAAATATATACAGAGTAAGCGGTTCTCTACCACACGCAGTACATTGTCCCTGCACAGACTGTGACCTCCTCCTCCAGTCCCTGTTGGTACAACTAGTATCAACATGTCAGAAAAATACAAATAGCCAAAAATATATATTCATATCATTCCCCAGAAAGCACAAGTAACCGATCAGAAGTCACTAAATGTATTTACAGTGATTGCCCTTGCGTGTTGGCAATGAATTCATTTAAATTCTAAACTACTGAAATAATTTATCATGCAGCAGAAACAACTGTCCATCCAAAGGCTGGACTCCTAGTATTTGTTGGCGTAGGCAATGTGTGTAAGTTCTACATTTACCAAATTAAAGTAAAACACAAATGACAGTCCCGTTGAATCTTGTAAAAATACATTTCGTTAAAAAAGATATCTTAAGTCTTATTTTTTCGTGAAGCTTATATTTAATCTCAGGGTTTAATCTTCAAGCGAAAGTTTTTTGAGTGTGCTTTGGTCAACATGGAAATTCAATTCTCCCTTTTCCCCATCAAACACAAAGCTGTGATATCGTTTATGCTATATGTATCAAGCGGCTGCTGCATATAATTGTCAGTCAGTCACCACTACCCTCCCCACCCCCATTTTGTTGATGAATAATCAGATATGTGAGAAATTTGTCAAGGTTCTCAAATCTTACTCACACGCTTTTCACCACACACTGCAGTCTATGCCAGCACTCACGTACACTTTGGGTCCCATTGAAGTCACTGTGTTACCAGATGCATTTAAATGGTAATCATCCCTGCACATTTAGATACATCTACATAATCATTATGGGGATTTTTCTTTGGGATGTCCATAGATAACCAAAACTGGAAGAAATCTTAAGTATAATTTTGGCACAAAATAAAAAGTGGAGGATCCATTTACTGTGGCATATCTCAACTCTTGTACTTATAACATAGTCACATCTGGAATCAATAGAAGTAATACAGTGTTCTAAATTAATCATGAGTGAACAAATGTCTAATCTCAGCTAAGAACTCCCCCAAAGATGAAATCTCAAGGAGGCTTCTTGTTTCAAGTCTTACCATTGTGAGCGTTTAACATGCAACCAGTATATTCATGATATTTTGCCAAAACCCGATGGCAGTTTGGCTGAGCTGGAATAATATTTGGACACTAATCTTAATGTTTTAAATCATATATATTGGAGGTACTGTACCAGGTATGTAGGCGTGTAAAATGCCGAGGAGGATTTTCACATTGCAGATACCCGTGCCTCACTGTCCACTACAATCATATCTATCAGGGATCCAGAGGGCAATTACATCAACATAAGTCCGTGCAGACAAGTCATATTGTGAACATATCTCGCCAATAATAAAGAAGCTACATTTAATTATGTAATACAAAACAAGGGAGAACCGTTTCCGAATATACAAGTGAATCAAGTGGTCTAGACTGATATAGAGAGAACCGTAAAATGTGGTTGTAAATAAGTATTGTGACATTTTTTCAGTGAGTGTTGTAGCACTTAAGGCCGAAATTAGATTCACATAAATACATCATTTCAATAAGTCGAATTACACATTCACCTATTCCAATTCCTATGTTCTTTAAATATTTATTTTAAATTTGGTGGGATAAATGATATATTAAGAGGAACTGACAAAATACATAAGCTGACCATGGCCATATTCAGAGAACCATATTAAATGTGTTAGTAATGAAACAGTCACAACCCCATATCAGCAGTTATCACGCTATCCCGGGGTGCCTCAACAAAAAAAGTGTGTAAATACAAAAAACAACATTTATCAATTAATCGAGAATATATTTGCGCGTTATTAACTTATATCATATTCTACATAGAAAAATACATAAAATATACAACTGATTGATAAGAATAGAATATAATTATGTATATATTGTCGTTTTGTACATAGGAATTACATCAACATGATCTATACAAGCTTCTCTCCTAGGTTTGATATCTTCAACCAGGCCCGTCTAGCTGTCTTGTAAAGTGCCCACAGCAAGACGGTTCAATTTACATTCCACAATGTCATTTATGTACACATGCTACAAACAACATCAACAACAACACAAATACAACCATTGTCACAAATGTTCCGAGACCGCAAAACATTACATTTTCTTTCGCTTAATGCATGTTAGGCCACACCAAAAAAAAAAGTTGGTTTACGGATTTTCATTTTGAAAAAATGGTGCGAGCGAGCGAATTTTTTTTTTTTTTTTTTCCAATTTTTTTTTTTGTCTGCGGATTTTAACCTTGAATCAAGTGGAGCGGGGGCAATTTTTTTTATTTTTTTTGAGGGAAACATTTTTGCAAACTCCCAAATTTGGCTAGCGATCAGAAAAAAGCCACCCAAAAAAAAAAAAAATAAAAAAAAAATTCAAATTTCTCAAAAAGTGGTGCGGGCGCATCCGTACACTTTTTTTTTCAAAAAAAATAAAAATTTGCATTTTCAAAAATATGGTGCGGGAAATCCGTAGACCAACTTTTTTTTTTGGTGTGGCCTTAGCCATTTCTTCACAGAACGACACACATTCGCAAAGAATAATAGTATGAACCCTTATATATGCCGTGACAGCCGTATTAGTTCTACGTACATACACTAGAGGCGTAGTAGGAGCATTATTACCCTATGGCAGGTCTATGTCAATAGACATATACACCCCATATGCTATTAAATGTCACTTCTCTCTTGAGTTCTACATATTGATGAGTATGTTTAGTTTGTTATATCGTTCTTAGAAAAATAGTTCCCCCTCAAGGCAGGTAATACATATTTTCCCACTGATATGTCTATGCCAGTGACTGGATAGAGCATCCTAATAAACAATCTCGTGATGGGCCTGGTAGCCACAAGGCATGACAATATGGCTAAGACTCCTGGTAGGTGCCCAGTATTAGTCGTGCGCAAGTTCAAGTATATACTTATTTAGGGTGGACAAGTAGGAGGAATACGAGCCTCAATAAGTCGGTTATAGTATTAGTTACAGTGTAAACCTTCCCTCCGACCCCACCACTATATACGTATAAGGAAATTACATAGCTTCCATGGCATTATGTTAAAGTGTTCCTTAACCTATCACTAATACGTGTAACTGTTAATCATGCACAACCCAACAAAGCTCTATGTGTCTTCTCCTAAATGTTCCACATTTTCAGCCATTTTTTTCACGTTTATACATCGAAACCACTCATTCTGCTTCCATAGGACAAAAATTCCATAACAATTTCACATCTCAGAGACAATAACACAGAACATACCATATATACATATAGAGTTGACAATGCCTGATACTGGTCCCGAGCGCCTCACCGACACCACGAGGTAAGACATGTATGACACACTTCATCGGTCTGCCCACCGCCCCAATAACAAAAAAGAATAACAAAAGTATATGTAAAATTTTAACAACCAACATTTCTCCTATAAGACATTGTGGTATGTAAATAGTTCATTTCCCACCAACTGGATCTGTTCATGTATACCTACACCATCATACGTGCCAATGAACTAGCATTCTTAGACCCCTATACAACATACACATACATACACACTCACAACTCCCTCCCCCCTTCTCCAGCAACACTCAGTCATGCATTAAGGTTAACTAATAGACCACAGCAGCAGGTCGTCATTCATCCACAGACTTCTCACTGCTCTTCCTCTTGCTCTCCACATCCTTCTTCATCTCTGTGAGGGCCTTGGTCTTAACAAAGTCTATCTCCTTGTACTCGGTGGGTGAAGCGGCTCGGTGGCTGACGGGGGGCGGTGGTGACCGGGGGAAGACGGGGCTGCGCTCGGTGTCGGCCCCCTTCTCCAGGGCCAGGTCCAGGTACTGCACCTCACCTGGCCGCTTGGGTGGGGGTGGGGTGCTGTTAAGGCTCTTCTTACTCAGCATGTCCACTTTCTGTAGGAGGAAACAGAGAGTTTTACTGTAGAGGTGCTGGTGAAAATCATTTCATTTCCATTTAAGAGAATATTAAACAAAGATATTTTCGAGTGTGTCCCACAATTGAATAATTTTGAATAAAAATATTAATTGCGAGGATCGACCTTCCAAGCGCAAACTATTACATTATGTAGTATGTATAAGCCATTCACAATTCATCAACATATGTTTATATCACTGATCATTATCGCAAACGTGATCATATGAAGCATGTATTTTACAATACACCAGATTTGCAGGAATTTACAGACACATATTTACAAGCATAAGGAAAGTCGGCTAGCAATATCTCTTACCGGGAAAGGAAAATGTCGAAGGAATAAACACATTTCGCCACCAAAACAGCCTTATACTAATATTGCTCCCATCAAGAAAGTTTTTAGAAATAGATACCATACCCGAGAATCAAGTGGACGCCCAACCTAATACAACACCATACTTACTGCCAAGTCTCTCGTAATACCCACATCCCTCGTATAACCCGCACCTAGACTTTGGGAAACCCCTATAACCTACACTGGGTTTCTATACTGGGGTTCTGAAAACGTCCAGTTTAGTATTGTAGTACACTTCTAAAAACACTCATATCAAAAGATTCTTTAAACCATAGATATAAACATAGCCATTCATAATGCAATAGATAAACTGTATAGTATATTGTTCATGCCCATAATATAAACAAATAATATATTTTTGTCCTGTTGGGTCGGATTATGGTGCTTCAGGCTTCTTGAATAATTAAATACATTCACTAATTCTGAATAATTATATGTATGGACACCTACAAGGGTCTGCGGACAAGAAAAGGCTTGTAGATAAGGAGATAATCTGGAAATTCTTACCAGTAGTCACAAGTGCATTCCTAATACCAATACAATCGCCGTCACACATGTGAATAGCCCACTTAAAATACGTTAAACTTGCCCCTGCTAAGTCATGGCCACTGTCCAATATTACCCTACTTTGATTATTTTCATCAATTTTTCATTGCACATGGTCATTTGTTCCATTGTAATTAACACACCAGACAATACATAGGCCTAGTATCCTATCCCTGCTACCACCTTCAACTTCTATTATATAAACTCCATACCAACGTCATCACTTAAAGATAGGAGAGACAAACAATTATTCCGAAACCTTAAATGATTTTTTCAATGCAACCCAAGAAATACGAAAAGACTACATTCAGATTTTGATGAGATTTTGCCAAGATAAGAGTAATTTTACCAGTGGTTGTTACCCACACCTGACATTTACCATTGACCCCGATCACGTGGCATTTATTAAGGGCAACATTACAATGACTTAACCACCCACTAAGTACCAATCCATTTATTCAAGAAATGTTACCAGTAGAGATAGAGTCACCTATACACATTCAGTCTGACGAGACGATCTTCACAGGAAGATAAAAGGGTGTTAAGTCAGTAGAGACAGGGGATTAACGATGTGTTTTTTTCCTGTTTCACATCGGTATCTCTTTTATAGTATCAACACTCTCAGTATCGTTTAGTCTTTAGAATTTCTGTTGCTCATGGAAGGGTGTTTTTTTAGGAAGTAGATATGTAGGATCATGTCAACAAGGTTTGCTATCAATAACAAGTAAATTATGACCATTATTTTACTACGTTATTAGTTTAAAGACCTGACTCCTTGACCTGACTCCCTAAAGTACTGTAAATCTTGCGTAAAAAAGACTTACAAGATTTGCTCATACGCAGGCTGTAGCTTACACACAGATTTTGCGAGTATAGTACAGTACTAGTATAGTACCCCAAAACCGCGCGTATAAGCTGAACTCACTTATAAGCCGCCCTTCTAACTTTGGGGAATCATATAAAGCCTAAATGGCAGTCTGGAAATTGTTATTTCAGTACTGTACTATAATAGCAAAAACTCGCGTATAAGCTGCACCCTGACTGTGGGCCAATCCTTTAAGCCGCACCAGCGATGTGACTCGCATACTAGCCGTGGCTTCTACGCGAGGTTTTACAATAACAATAATCAGCCGTTGCTTTAAGGATTTCCTTAAACTGTGGCCTATATGCAAGGTTTTACGCTAAGTGTTTGAGCTATTCGTCTGGTAGGTGTTCCAAGTACATGCATAATCTGATACAAGCACCATTACTCTGCACGGTGTAGGTACTCACTGAGGGTTTAGGTGCTGAGATGGTGTCTGACGACCGGTCCAGGCTGGAGATGCTCTCATCGTCATCGTCTGAGCTGCTCGATTCACCCGTGCTGGCCGTTGTCTTCTTCCGTGGCAGAGGAGGGTCTGGCGGAGGTGGTTGGCTGTAAAAGTAAATAAGTCCCTCCCTTTATTATCAGAGCATCTACTTTATTGTATATAGTGAGGTACATCCAAAATACCAGAAGCAGCCACATGGAACCAGCCTGTGTTGTACATATACATGTAGTCATAAAAGTATGAGTTCACCATCCTGCTTTTTTGCTAAGGATTAACCCTCAATTATAAATCCCTGATCAAAATTCAGCTTATGCCTAATATTTGTCCATGCAATGCTGATTTGCATATCAAATCAACAATATGTTGCCTCATTATATCAAATCAAACATTAAATCATAAATAAAAGGGTACAATAATCTGATCTTAAAATAATAAATTGACTTAAATGTTATTGCGACAATCACGTTTAGACACTTAAGCTGAAAGTGCTATCGCAGAACATGTACATCCGTATGATTTTAACAAATAAATAAACACTACAACGTGCCATTTCCGCCCCCTCTCTACACAGGTACTATATTTAGAACATCTACTTTTTCTGTTGGGATTAACAAAGCTATTACAAGGACATACAATTCTGATCACAGTGGCAGCGTGGGGGATGGAGTTATTTGGTGAGGCCTGTGTCAGGTAAGGTTAAATACTCTAGGTGCTGGAGAGCACCAAATTAGAGTGCTGGAAAGCACCAAATTAGAGTGCTGAGTAGCACACAATTTGAGTGCTCAACAGCACACAATTCAACTTTTGACAAGCTCCGTTGTTGAAAAGCTCCGAAGCTTTGGTTATTGCTTAAATGAAGAATCACCTCTTTGGTACTTGCGGAGTAGGTTTGGTCCTGAGTGAAACATAAACCAACTGTCATTGTGAAGCATGACCAGGCTAGACTCCCGTCGCTTTTCTTTACAATTGCTCTGCTTTTTTCAATGTTCTACTCTAGGATGTGAATTAACCAGAAACACTGTACAAAGCAGTCTGCCGGTGTTTGGCGTGAACGACTTCATGAACTACCACTCCCATGCTGGATGCAACAAATGATACATATTCACTAATGACTATTAATATATGGTCTTCTTCAAGACAGAGGCAACCTTACCTACTATTGCACAAAGGTGACCAGCTACTGCACAACAATACGTGTTATTTGACTAAGGGCATTGTGTTAATCTAATAATACTTGTAATGGAAAATATATATCAGACTATGGATCTATGGATTTTTCCAATTGGGCTTCAGCACTGACTCGCCAAAGAAATAAAAGGTGTGTTTCAGGTTACATAGTCTGACAAGCTAGGTAGGGTAGGTCGGATTTTTTTTTTTAATTCTTAATTTTTAAACTCTGGCCTGAAAAGCATCCAAAAATTAGCTCGCAAACCTTGAGCAGCGATGACTTGCAGACTACAGTGTTGACTCGTGGACTATCAAATTGATTCTGAAATAGCCCCAAAATTGTTTTTTAAAGACAGATTGATCCCATGGCCTGAAAAGTACCCAAAAATTGACTCACAAACTTCAGCACTGACTCGCCAAAAACGGCATTGACTCATGGAATATCGAATTGACTCTGAATAGCCCTATAATTACTTAAAATATACATATTTTTGTCAAATTAGATTAATTTCTAAGGTCGGCCCTGTTTAGCTAGGTAGGGTCGGGTAACCTGAAACACACCTTTTTTTTTGGCCTTGGAAGAATAATATGGATGGGTTCGCTTTTATTTTCTTGAAATAAGATGTAAGAAAAATAACAAACTTCTGAAATAATATATTTTCTAGATTTTAAAACAGAAGGTATGGGACGGAAAATCCATAGACTGATATCTTTCTGTCTGGAGAGACTGAACAAATTAGACGCCCGTGGACGAGAGATGTTTCAATACAATCATAGTATATTATATATGTGGGACATGCCCTCGAGTTTTCTAATGTGTTGGAACGACTGCATATCTGCAAGTGCTATCCTAAGTTGTTATACATGTTCTGTTTACTTCAGTAAGTATTCTGACCCAACGGCTATACACCATATCGACATACAACGAGTTCAAAAGCGGCGTAATATCAATTATGGCAGGGTTCCCACTGATTCTCAGTCATGGTTTTAACTGACATTTAACTGACATTTACCTGACAGATTTCTTTTTTAACTGACACTTAAAAGATACATATTTAGTTCATTTGCAGTCTCAATGCTACAACATACATTATTAATTAGTACTGTAAAATCCTGTGTGCAATCCCTTCAAACCTTCACTTCAAGTCATACCTGGAATTTGCAGTTTTAAAGGCCTCCAGGGCAAATTCTCGTAATAATATATATGGATGATTTCTAAAGGGGTGAATCTAGGGATACATTTCAGATATCAGGGGTGCGACCTGGAAAAATGCAAATAATCTGAGGATTTGTGTGGATGAGCGGACTGAGCTGAAAAAACTAGTGTCCAGTTGCAAATCACACCTCACAAGAGAACTAAGGGGGTCTAGGGGGCATGCCCCCGATAACATTTTGAAAATCTAAATGGTGCAATTTGATGTATTTTGGTGCCCTGGTCTATAGACAATTCCAGTCTCCCCCCCCCCCCCAAATCGGTCACTGGTCTGTCCATTGATAGGTCCACCTCCCCTCACCATCCAGTCTTGATAATGCAGTTGAAATGCTCTCTCAAGTGGACTGCATGTGTGTAACCAGGAAATTCCAATTAAATAATGGGAAACAACTTGCTGATTATCCATGTCCCAGAACCTGACTATGATCTATCCGTTTCTCTTGTATTTGCTTGTTCAGAGACTCGTTAGAGCCAACAGTATATATGAACCCTGGTTGTATACACTTGTCTAACAACAGTGGCAGATCCAGGATTTCTAGAAGGGGGGTGGGGGCAAACCTGGCCTAACTTGGGTGACTATTTGTTCCCCCTGAGCACCGGCAGCAAAGTGCAGTGGCTATACTTGGGGGGTTTGGGGGGGACGCCCCCATTGCATATATTCTGGTACCATTAGAGAGGGGAACGGGATGTGATTTTTGACTATAGATTTGAGGAGTCTTAATTTGGGCCCGCATATTCCATTTAGTAAGCAGAGCCACCTTAGTAGTTGCGGGTCTGGGGGCTTCCCCCCTGAGACAATTTGAAATCTAGAAGGCAAATGGTGCATTGTGGCGGATTCTGAGACCAGACATCCAAACTCTGGAGTAGAAAAAATCTGAGCCCAAGAATTTTTGGAAGTGGGGGAATGGATGTCCTGCTGAGCACCGCAAGCGAAGCGCAGCTGTCCAACTAGCAAGATTTGGGGGCATGCCTCCCTAAGAATATTTGAAATTCTAGACTTGAAGTGGTGCATTCTGATACATTTTGGGCCAAAATATATTAAGGCTCAGCTCTGTATTATTCTCTATGATTGGGGCTGGAACCGTCTTTTTGGTTTTTGGAGGGAAGGCTTTAGAGAAATCTAGTGTTGAAATAGTGCATCCTAGTTCAGATCTGTATTATCAGGCCTCCTTTTTGGTGGGTAGGCTTTTGAAAAAAAAATTGAAAACCTAGACCTGGAATGGTGCATTCTGATCTAATGTATCAGAGCTTAGATCTGTATTATCCAGCCTCTTTGATTGGTGAAGGAACCCTGTTTTTTTGGAGGGGAAGGTTTGGAAAATTTTGAAATTCTAGACTTTAAATGGTGCAATCTGCTGCTTCTGGCTAAAACATGTTAAAGCTCAGGTCTTTAGCTGTCCTCTATGATTGTGGGGAGAACCTTGTGTTTGGAGGGAAGGGTTTTAGAAAATTTTGAAATTCTAGACTTGCGATGGTACAATCTGGTGCATTTCGAAACAATACCTTAAAGATCAGGTCTGTATCTGTTTATTATGATTGGAGCTGGAACCCTATTCATTGAAGGGAAAGGCATCGGAAAGTCTAAAACTTTAAAAGTCTAGATGTAATGGTGTAATCTAGTGCATTTTGGCACAAATATATATATATATATATTCAGGTCTGTATTTGTTTAATTGGGACTGGGACAATCTGCTGGTTCGATACTTTACTAATGCACAACCTTTATTGGGGATGGAACTTTGCTTTTTGGATGCAAAGATCTTAGAAAATTTTGAAATTCTTGACTTCTTTTAGGAAGAAAAGACACATTAGATTCAACTGGAGTCTCTCCTGTTGCATTTTGACCTCAAGTCTGGGAGAGTGAAAAAATGTTTTGATGAAATTTCTCAAAATATTTTTTTTAACTGACATTTAACTGACATTTTACTAAATCTGGTTTTAACTGACAAAAATCATGCTTTTTCTTTTTTAACTGACATTTAACTGACTTTTAAAGCAAAAAAAACTTAACTGACTTTTAACTGACGGGTGGGAACCCTGTATGGACCCATCCTCAATTGCTTGCTGCTTGATCTCTGCTATGAATTAGCATGATACCTCAAAGTTCGTGTTCATTCACTGTCATGAACCAATGCAGCGCAAGCAAATTACTCGTTGGTGTATCATTCATCCTAACAACCCCATCAGAGTGTCTCAAACCCGAATGGTCGGCATAATACATGTGTACCTAACCACCGGTGGGTTATTCGCGTGCTGCGTTCATTCATTATGTCAAGGAAGGGGCATAGTGTTTTCAAACATTGTGCAGCCCTTTAGGTGTTAATGTTGTGCTTGTTTCTGTAACTACTAAATCCTATGTTCTATAGTAACTAAGCAAAATTCCAAGCCTCATGCCTCTTATTACCGTTGATGACTTTGGAGAGAGGAAACATACATCACTGAACATATTCAGCCATTTTTGGGAATGTCATCAATGGGAAAGTTTGTACCACTTGTCGTCATTCAAAGAAATGTAACTAACTTGGGGGAAGGTTAGAGGCAAATAATTAACAGCTCAAATGCATAAGTGCAAATTCGAATTATCAAAAATATCACCTTCTAGGTAGAGGTTTGGGAGGTTTATGTGAGCTACACAAAAATAGAAAGAAATCAAAATCAACATAAGTAATACTATGATTCTACATAATTGGATATTTATAGGTCATTCAAATCTAATTTCCTTTTATTAAAAAAAAAACACAAAAAAAGAAAAGGTGTATCACCCCAACTTTTTTTTACAGATAGAACTAAGGAGAAATCTACCACGAGAAAGATGAGACGATTTTAAACATGACAATGTAAACTAACCATTACAATTTAATTTCCTTTTCCCCTATTCTAAAACTGAATAAGCACGTTAGTCCCATACCAACAAATAAATAAACTTTTATTTGGCACTACCCCAGCTGTCGTTTTATACAGACCAGATGATATGAATGTTGCGCCGTTCTCATTAAAATCCGGCGACATTTCTCGCAGACAGAAATATTTTCTGCAAAGTTAACTTACCGTGGGACTTCACGTTTGAAGCTCTTCGTTCTGTGTGATGTGAACATCAGCACACCGTCAGTTACGTTTGCTGAAAATAGTAGGCACATATTGTGAGTATGTATCAGGAATATATGCAATTGACTTATAGTTTAGCAGTCTATGGTTAAACAGCTGTAGGTCTTTTACAAAATCCCCAGTGTGTGCAGACATTATTATTTTCATTAGGTGCGCCGATAGCCACTGTGAGGGACATTAGTCATTGAGCTGATTGTTCCATGTTTTCCCTGTGGAATACCAGCTGACTCAGTAGTAAAGGGTTAGTGCTTTAAGTGCCAACAGGACGTCGACCCTGTGTGAGTGTATCAACCCCGTAGGCTCGGCATGATGCATAAATGCAGTTCTGGCGAGCAGACTTTTCAGGGCTTCATTTATGCATCATGACGATAAAGACTAAAATGCATTAAAGCCCTACTCGGCCCTTAAAGGGTTAACATCCCCACCCCTTTATAATCATGGGATGCTCTGGGTACACTTGTACCCTGTCAGCTTCTCCCTATTGGACTGGCTTTTTACACACAAATCAGGATGAGTCAGAACGCTTGGCTGGCATTCTGCCTTTTTTTATCTTCTCATTTGTCTCTTTCCCCCTTTCTTTCTACTCTTGGAGAAGAGCCATGGTGGGGGAGGGGATTACGTCACACATGCTATTCTGTCATGTGAAAATATCACATACATACTACACACTAACTACAATAGCAGAATGTGAGTCAAGTGGCGGGAGTATTACAAAGGGCACTTTGTCTCCATTCAAGCAGAGTGATAAATGACAATCTTGGGAGAAGGGAAAGTGGGTCAACATCATTCCTATGCCTAGTAATGGGTGAACGGCAAATTAATTCACGGTGAGTCATGTGTGTGAGGTCAACCTTCTCCACACCTCCCTCTAAGGGCGGCTACTACTACTAGCCCGGGAGCCTGTCCCATCACACTATGCCTAGGTTTCACACTTATTGAACTGAATCACTCATCCATCTGTGCAGCACATAGTGCATAATGGTTGTTCTTGCTTGATGCCCAATAGGAAATGTCACCATCGACATTCTTCTGCTTAATAAATAGCAATGAGGGGTAACTTATTTATCTATAACCACCCCTGCCACACAACAGAGATCATACCTCTACAATCACAACTTTGGCTTTTGTTATCGTTTTAGCGCTTAAAGATACTCATTTATTTTACTGGAATAAAATTCTGGTCAACTTTGGATAATGATCGATACGATTTTAACTAGGCAGTTCCAAAAACGAAATTAAAGCTTAAGTTATATAAAGCCAAACCAGGGATAGAAATTGCAGAAACTTGGTCAATATGAAAATATAGGTTAGCGATTCTTTTGTAGAAGAAGACCTTTCTGTTACGCTATTTTATTAATTAACATGAAGTCGAAGACAATGATTGCAGTGTTGCCGAAAACTTTCTGTGAACGCAGGCCAAAGTGGCCGGGATCTGGGGCAAGGTTCCCACGGACAAGGTAGTTCTAAATTCCCCGACTTTTCCTTGACATTTCCCTAACTTTATCTATGATTTCCCTGACAATTTATGAATATGCACTCCTTTTAAAGTTACCTTCTACTTACTATCCCTCTTGAGGATCTGATCTTGCTTAGAATCATAGTAAAACACAGTTTTTGTCAAAGAAATCAGGTGATTTTTTTTTGTGTTTCAAAGATTTTCCCTCACAAAATATTAATTCTACACAGCTACTTTAATAGCTAATAAACATGTACTTTGGTTATTTTGAAGTATAAGAAAATAAAAATCGGTGGGAAAATGTTTGAATATGATGAAAACATAAATATGGCTTTAATTTCAGTTCTATTTGGAGGATTTGAAAAATTCTGGCCATTGTGGCTGGTGTCTAAGGGCCTCAAGCTGGCTATCAAGATTTTATGCCTGCGAAACCCAGCATGCACGCGTCATTTTGGCAACACTACAATGATTTGGATGCATGGTAATTTAGTGACTTACTTGGCGGGTGGGTAGTTTGAGGCTGTAGCCGAGGGGGCTCGGTGATAGCAGTAGTGCGCGGTGGTACCACAGGGACAGGTTTGTTGGAGGGTGGTACCTCGTAGATACTGTGTGCTGGCGGCTGTGTAGGAGCTTGCTGACTGGGCGGCGGGCCGGCCGATGTCATGTCAGTATACACAGAGTTGACACTACAGCGGTCCATGTTGCTCACCATAGGGATATAGTTCTCATCGTAGCTGCTGCCGCCGGGAGCCATGGGCATGTAGGTGTCACTCTCCGGCCGCATGGGCAGGTAGACACTGTTATTGGTGGCAGCGCCCTTATTGCGGTACACTGCGGGCGACACGGGCACATTGCCACCACCCCCACCTCCACTACTATATGAACCCATGTTAAGGTAATCTAAGTTAGCCCCATCCCTACCTGAACCCGCTCCAGGGGGCACATAGCTGTCCTGCATGCTACCACTACCTACTGGGCTCATGGGTAAATACACACCCTTTTCTGGGCCTGGCTTCATCGGTAAGTAGACACTGTCGTCCATGGGTGGTTGGGGAGGTGGTGGTACTAACGTTTTGCCTGTCACTTTGAAGTTGGGTGGAGAGTTAACGTACTGCGGCATGGCCGCCTGGTGAGGGGCAGGTGGGGGTAGGGCTCCGAGGCTCATCGCGTCATCCTTGCGAGTCGGTGGTACGTCGTAGGTAGGGTCCATGGTCCCAGAGATTGTGGACGATGAGACCACTGATGGCGATTGTTGGCGGTGGTGGTGGTTCGTCCGTTCATCTAGGTTTTGATAATTGTTATTGCGGAAGGCTACGCTATTAGGTGGCACGTTGATGTATTCGATCTTGTTGTGCATGTCTTGGTTTGGAGCCGGCACAGTTTCGTGGAGGGTGGAGCTGTTGTCAGCCTTCTGCTGAGACCCAGCTGGCCCCCTCCTGCCTGGTGTCCTGTGCTCCAGGCTGCCTCCTAGCCTCACCTCCTTATGGCGCACCCCGTCTACGGGCCGTGGGAGTGGCACCGGGTCATACGTGTCATCTGAACTAGACGCAGACCCACCCTGCCGGTTCGAGCCCCGGCTACCACTCGACGAGTTGGAGTCACGCTTGGAGCTGCCTATCGAGTACCCTGTGGATGCTGCCGGCGGTACGTTCACCAACATGTTTTCAACAGAGTGTTTCCGCCCAGTACCATTGACATGTTTGGGTGGAGGCGGTACTTGGTAGGTGCCTTCTGGGTTCTGGTGTGGGGGAGGGTTTGTGTAGCTCTTTTTGGGGTTGTCGTAGGTTAATGGGTCATGGATACCGTCCCCACTGTCGAGTCGTGGCGGACCGCCCTTGTTGGGTGGTGCAGGTGCTGGTTCATCTGGTATGCTGTCAGTGCTGTCTACACTGGCTCTCTTACCCCGATGCTGTGAGTTGGGTGGCGGAGGTATCGAGTCCAAGTCCACCTCATGACCTGCCCGCCCAGGGGATGAGGAGGGGTCCAGTGTAGTCCGCCGGGAATGGGGGACGGGCCGTGGTACGATGTCCGGCATGTCAGACTGTCTCTCCTGGAACGGCACACGCTCGGGCTCGGGTAAGTAGCGGTTCGTCTGGTCCGGCACTGGTGCAGGCCGGGATGGCCACTCATCTTCTGTAGGTATAATCAAGGTTCAATATAATCTTATTATATTTACATACAGAGAGAATTTCGAGTTTACTAGTTACCTGTGCAAAACCATCATTCCCATGTACTACTACAATGTACCACCTTAGTACCCAAACCATCTTTTACCTTTACCCAAGCCACTTAGCTGGGGACTGACATAACTACAAAATCCATACATAACTTAAAGCAAGATAGTAATTACATAATAATGGTATATATACCGGTAAAAGACTGGTACATTTATTATGCATGTAACATATGAAGCCATATCTGAAAACCCATTATCATATTTCTTTGTGGCTCTAGGAACTAGGTGACACTGTTGTGTGCCTTTCATTTTTTTGCTACCGTACTAAACAATGGTTGGTCACTTATGCACTCATATCCCACGATTTACTCATTTTGGCAAAAGCACTTAGTTGCAATGCTATTTTCTGCAATCTTGTATAAATAAGTAGATCCCAGGAGGAATTAGATTGTCTACAAGTAGCGGGTAGGCTGTTATCTCTCACCTGGCCGGTCCTCCTCAGGCTTAAAGCCGCACACCTTGCACAGACACTCCACCCAGTGGTTCATGGCCGTCTCGTTCTCGGCCGCCAGGTAGTAGGTGCGGCTGCGCCCCTTGTGTTTGGAGTACAGCGCGAACAGGTTGCGGTAATCGTAGGTGTCCAGAGAGACGGTCACCTGTTCGCATTGGTCAAGGTCAATACTTCCCTTCCGCTTGGTGCAGTGCGCGCTGTCATAGTATTCTAGCAGCCCACACGAGCCGGGCAGACTGATGGAAGCGGGCGGCATACGAAGGACGAAGTAACGCTTCCGCCATTTCTGCAATGAGAAGATTGAAACAGGGCCTTGTAGAGAATGTTTGGCAAAGACCAGTTCATTTGGAAAATAAATGTACATGGATATAGAGCAACATAAATGTGTATTCAATATGGTTATTCATTACATTGTTACTTTAAACGGGAAAAGGTCTGATATTGTATGAACAGTGCTTGAAAGAGATATAGAAACTCATCTCTTTGGGAACAAAGCCTACTTGATTTGTTTTAACCCTTTGCTGTATTATCATTAAATACAGTTGGCTTATATCTTAACTTGATATTCCCCATGATTTATGCCTGAGCTCTCCATGTGAGAACGTGTGACAGGTGTGATGTATGAAAGTAATAGGTGATACTACCAGTACATGTATTTAGAAACGATAGTATTGATCAACAGGGTGGGATATTCACACAGCGAAAACCACAACACACTAAACTCAAACCTCCATACAATACCAATTTCACATAAACCACAGCACATATATAATCAGCATACTAGAACAGCTCGCGAAGTTGTTCAGCTGTATTTAAAAATCCAATTTTGGCGATTTAATGGTCGTGATATATAGATATTCTTATTTATAACATGACAGTCATATGTCCCCGGTGGTGTATTTCATTAATGAGCTATATATACCACGCACAGCTCAGGTGTGTGCCTCCATGTATTAATTGACATGTATCACTGAGAAAGGTGAGAATCCCCCTTACCAATGGTATTATGCAGAAGCTGTACATATTAAAAGGTGTACTATAGTAGTATCACCCACTATCAGTCACCATGGAGACCATGTATGTGTTAAAGCAGGCCGGTGTGGGGTATCCCAGTCCCCAAGTACACCTTCACATGATAAAGCTACATTAATGATAAGAAATGTGAGTCAGGGGACGTCAGGGGACTCAACCACTGGCCACTAATGTCACGATACCCTGTTGTTGGAAGGGGCAACTGATGGTGAAAAAACATCTAAGTAAATATTATTGTGCTATCTGGGTGAGTGGGTCATCTTGTTTTGTAAGCTGCCAGCAGACACCATTGGGTGTGTGTCGGTCCGCCACCATAGCAGCCTTATTCCACAGTAGCATTATCATATACAGTATGTAGCTGATGGGTTCAACATACATCAAGAAGCCCAGGGAGGCAGACATGCCATATTGGAAATGACACTTACAGAGAAATTCATCTGCTGCAAATCTTTCTTTTTCTCTTTTGAAATATAAAGGTCATAGACACCGTAGATGAACACCGTGAACATATGACATTCATCCGCCAATGAATTTAATGCCACCACTTTTTGAGAACACAAAGTAGGCCACCCATGCTAAGACTATGCTAATTGGGCTCAAACATTCAAGCTAGCTTTAAAAATATACACTTTTATTTATTTCAACAAGTACTGGTACCTAAATTAACCTCATTCAGAGACTGTTTTCTATGGCAAACACTTATTCAGTTAATGTGCGGCGGCGAGCAGCTCACTCCCAGACATGGAGCTGCTCATTACCTCCATTTCAAAGGGATCCCATGGAGAAACACCACGTTAAAAAGTCTAATGGAATAACTTGAAGTTAAAGACAGCTACAAAATAAATACAACATGTAGCTGCTTTTAGCAGGGAGTCTAAAACCAAGTTATCCCCACAGCATGGCTAGTGTAGGTTCTTGGGAGCTCACAGAGGTTGGGATGATCCATTGGCTGGTTGGTATAAGGGCTGACTTTTATAAAAAGACTAGATCACATTAAACCTGAGAAAACCTTATCTCGATATCAGGGTCGCAGCACTATCTAACTCATGCAGCTTGGACAGTACAGGAAGTATGGGGGGAATAATCCATTTACTGGGTACCGGTATACGTGATTTGTTCTCTAGATAGCTTTAGCGCGGGTTGATAGCACATGACCAATCATGCATATCGATCACCGATCACATGATTAAACCAGTCTGATATGAGGGTACATGAGATAGTGTTCACCCTTATAGATGGTAGGTTGCGGGGGGGGGGGGGAGGGCAACTCCATGACAAATGGGTTGTCGGACAGACGGCGCTGGCGGCACCATTATAACCCTTAATGAAGGTCTAATTACAATAGGGGTGTATTTACTACCACCCGACAGGCGGCGTTATTGTAGGCACGCCTCTAGCGTCGGAACGCTGCTAATGGTTACCCGCCATGCATTGTGCGAGTGGTTCTCGGGCGTGGTTCTCGGGCGTTCCGCAAGGGGTCAGTTCAATCAGTCATTAGCAGAGGGCGTCCTACTTCCTCCCTGTAGTCACGTCTCACCAGTTTATTAGAGCGCCCCCTCTCCCCAGTGGTCACACCAACATGAAACACACAGCTAGTATGGGACCCCAGTCTGGGACTCACTCCCATTTGAAAAGACGATATATGTCTTGCTTTTGTCCGTAAAACGTCAGTTCTCGTCATGCCCCAGTTTGCAGCGAGTGGAGGACTTGACAGTTTTGACACCGACTTGACAGGGAAGGAAAACACAACCCTAATCAGAGTGAAGTCCCTCCACACTACATGGAGTGCAGTACCACAACTGATGATATTTTATCCCTTGGCTGAATTTGATTTCTGTCTCGACTCTAATGGTGGTGAGTGAGAATGTCCGCCTGATAATCACATCTCTAATATGAGAGCTGTGCGTGCCTTTATGCATCATATTACGTCAAGTACATTCTTGATAACACCCCTATGGGGCTGGCAATAATAGCTGCTGATGTTCAAAGGTCACTGATTGGTAAATGCATGGTTGCCACACAATATGCTGCTCTTACATGTTCCTATTACGTCCCTGGTTCTGATCAAAACACGTCCCTAATGCCATACACAATACATGTAGTCATTTATGTGACCACAGAACTCGACATACTGTAAACGTAGATATTTTCGCGCAGCTATATTTTCGCGCACCTAGCACATAAAGGCATTTTCGCGCAATCATATTTTCGCGCAGCTGCAATCAGGTGATCTTTAGCTACATGCCAGTTTTTACGGTTTTTCAATCGGACAATTATTAACCCTTTCCCTGCTGGCCTTGAAAAACGTCATTTGGGACTTAACCACCGGCCCTATGCCATGGGAATATGCAACTTTGCAAGTATATGCTCCTTGGGATAGTGGCTAAGGAGTGAAATAAGTTGTATTGGAGACAGAATTTACATTTTTCTGACAAGGGGACGTAGTATTCATTTTAAATATTTTTGGATTGATTCAAAAATTCCTATTCTTTGTACCATAGCAGGTGTTGTAATTTAGTGATATTGCTGCCCTAGGGTAGCAATTTTGCTGCCCTAGGGCAGCAGCGGTTTTTCAAGGGTATTTTAGATGTTGCCCAGAGGCAGCAGCGGCCCTTAAAGAGTTAAGGGTTTTACAGCTCAAAATTATTGTTCAAATATTTTGCCCCCCGTCTAAAATTATTCTATTGCGGAAATACATAGCCCTGTATTGTCATATAGATAGTTTTCTAAGTATACAAGTTGTCAGGATGAGATTTTGATGGATTGGTTATTTGTTAATGTACAACCACTATCCGTCTAATTAAGCCATTCTCAGTTCTGTTTTTCCATACAAAGAATCCCCACCCTTCTAGTCTTTTAAATAATGACAATTCAGATAGCTAAATGTCATTAGGGTTGTCTTATGCCCTTTGGTCATACTCTACACTAGGAAACTTCTAAAAAAAAAAAAAAAAAAGATTAGGGTCGGACCAAATCAAACATTGGCCACAATGGCCGGCCATGACCATAGCTGTCCAACAGTGAAATAATTTTTCAGATAGTCCTACTAGAAGCAAAGTTATGGCCATGTAAACATTTTTCAATGAATTTAAACAGTTCTCAACACATTTTGGCAGTTTTCATTAAAAAACATCAGTATTTATCAATATAAATTATTATAAAATCCTTTTTTATGACATCAATGTAATGGCGTTGTGTGCCTGTCTCCACCTTCTCATGGTGAGGGGCTTTAAAACGTACCAACCACCGCCGTATACACGTTGGTTTCATATGGCCTGTGTAGAAGTCAAATGGCCTGTGTAAGGTCTCACTACACAGGCCTGTGTGCATAAAAAGTTTTCGGCAACACTGCTGCAGTGCAATATAGAGTGCCAGACATCGTTGGAAAGCTAATTTTTTGTGCAAAATTTCCGTGCACATCATATTTTCGCGCACATAGGTATGTGCGCGAAATGCGCGAAAATATGTACTGAGCGAAAATTAATACGTTTACAGTATATGGAAGATGCTGCGACATGTCACATGGGGGAGATGAAACCACATGTTTACTTTTATTGACCTTTTTATTAATAGATCGATACCACTATACGACCATAGCAGAATAGATTTAACCAATGAGATAGTTCCCTCCATTTATAGGTTGCAATTCTTGGTGGCTGCGTTCACTAGGCAACACATTTGACCCCTATAACTTCTGGTCAATACCCTCAGTGAATACCTGGTTGCTGATACAGGTTGGAAGTCTCAAACTTGAAATCACTGGATCCTAAAATTTTATCCATGTAACGTTTAACCCTTTGTATTTCTCGACTGTCATTTCCACGGTCACAGGCATATATCACATGTCCAATGATGGCCTACATACCCAATGGTGCACTGCAAATGTTACTCCCGGAAGTTGCACTTACAGTTATGAAACAGGACGAAGTGGGTCTTAAAAACTCGTGAACGTGCCGTACTTACTATCCCCGCCTGTCAGATTCTACCACTCTCCTCTGAGATTGTGCAAGTATCATTGAGTGTGGGATATTGATTAAACTATTATAAACGGACGTGATACACATACACATATCACACAAGGTGGTGATCTATGATAAACTCACCACAACAATACTACATTGTGAACACAGCACAAACGGTCAATAGACAACCTGGCCCTGGCAAATTATGCAGTCTATTTTCTCAGATGTGGACAATCAGAGCATTGTAGTTTTAACTTTATGACCAGTGCGACCAGCAGAGAAGGCCTGGGACAATAGGCTGTATAGTGGTTTCTCTGTCTCCAGCCAGTGAGCTCTGCTGGATGGGTGGGAGGGTGTCAACAGATATTGCCCATGGGCACCTTACAAACTATTGTTTACTCCTATGGTTATAAAAAACATGTACTAGTGATGCTAACCAAGAGAAGTATGGCGAGGAGGGGGTCAGAGTAGAATAGCTTTAAGGAGACAGGACCCTGGAGGAGACCGTGCTGGACATCACACGTCTACTACAGAGAGCAGGGAGGTGACTGGCCGGGCACTAGGACCATGGGAACTGTGGAGGAGTGGTCAGAGAGCACCGTCCCCGAGTGACCTTTCAACTGTGGCCTTTGGCCAGGGACTGTCTGGTCAACCAGGCCCCCTTACAGCTGACCCACCAGTGTCCATGTCTCCCAGCACATGGACATGGGCAAATATGACACTTCTTTTGTAGGGAATGGTTGTGAACCTCTGAAGCGGAATATCTTAACCCCTTACTTAAGGGCAGCATAGCGCATTAAAGCATATTTTTGTTTTCATGGTGCATGAATGCAGCATCGGTGAGTAACTCGTGAGTAGGTGATACATTCATTCATCATGCAGACCATACGGGGTTCATACCCTACCAAAGGATCAGCAGACTTGATGCATCATGACGACTAATGAGCATGAAACATGGAGGCTACAGTGAATGTGGGCCATATTATCCGAGTAATGACCCTGTCAGCTGGACTATCACTCTTTAGAAAAGATGTAAACCACTACATGTAAGCGCCTTCTCTGTGTGAAAGCACCGATCAGTTAAAAAAAAGATACATACACTACTTTTAATGGGATCGACTTTGATAGACCTACCTATGTTTATCATATACTGTGCCTCTACATGGGTAAAAATCGACACGGGCGACACGGCCCTTTTAGGCCATTTTAAAAATCGACGGACACAGGAAAATTGGGGATAAAAATCGACCCACAGGGGGTTTTCTCTTTGTTCTTATATAGCTAAAAATCGACACAATGCCACTGCCTTACTGCTAAAATTCGACCCGGCGACACAGTCAAAATTGCGGGTACCCATGTAGAGGCACATATACTTGCTCAAGGCTCTTTTGATACTTTTAAATGAGTGTCCTGAATGCGAGCCAGTGAGTAATGGTCTTTTAACGCCATGCTGACAGTTTAGGTCACATTCATGGTGAGACATATTGATGGGGTGAGCAATGTAGAAGAGGAGCTAGCTATAGGGCTGGGGGTGGGGGTAACTCAAGGATTATATGGACACTAAGCCCCTCAATTCAGGGGTGTAGGAATCATATGGTTAGTGGGCCTAGGGGGCCTTCCAATTATTTGGTGTGGGTCCTCTTTTCCTACACCAATGTGAATGAGCCAAGCCCTATGGTACCAATGGTCACGATTTTATGTTAGAAACCAGGAAGTTATAAGTTTGAATAGAAAGCAGTCCCAGGGTCCATCACACATTATATAGGCCCCTACAAGGGACTGCTTCCATAGCGGTACAATGTATTCCGCTATCGGTTCTGACAATGGGGAATGTATGTTTAAAAAGTATGACCAATTTCACTTTTAAATATCATTCTGGAACATAATCAGTATACTGCAAGTGACAGACAACATGTGCCCTACTATTAGGACATGAACTGTCCATATACCAAGCCACATGGCATACAGACATCCTCATTCCCTACAGAGACCGCGACACCAGGTGATACACCAGGTATTACTACGGTTCTCCTATCTGCACTTTCTGATCGAACTCAGGGGAACGCTACCAGCATGATATTACAACAGAAGCCACACATTAACACGACGGTTCAGATTGACACCTTTTGTCACCATGTCTTCACGTCTACCTCCATGTATCATGCCATAACGGCCCACAAACACAAGCTGATGTCACCCTAGACTCAGCAGATTCCAAGAAGGCAGCAGCATCCATCAACTATATATTCTTGTCTTGGTGACAGCGGCTGTGACGTCAGACTGTGTGCCATATTACGGACATACGGTCATATAGGTGCCGTGGAGGCAACGCTGTAACCGGCAAACAAATGGACTTATAATTATTATCAACTTGTTTTAGGTTTAGGCCAATGTGGATGGATGGTCAAAAACTGGCATGCAAAGAATAGAGATGCCATCGACTCCATATGGAAAGCAGTTTCAAAGTAGGAAGAACAAAGGGGGGTTTCTGACCCCTTTCACTTGTCCTTTTAGATTTGAACTTTTTGGGGCTGGCCAAATTTAAGCGGATGTATGGATGCCTTTCAGTCTTCTTCTCCACCTTCTCAATTAGGTTTAAAATACTAGATTAGCGACTCGCCATCTCACTCATTATCATCAGGTGCCTTAATCACGTCCAGCAGCCATGTCCACTACCATCATCAACTGTCATGGCCACCCTTCAACATCATCCACAACTAATGAACTATCATATTAACATACTCTCCTTACCATCATCGACAACTAGACCAATATTTAAAAAAAACAGCGCTACTAGTACTATTGTATCCACTACAGCCATTAAGGATGTTATCGTTGTTATGACCATCAACAAGATATTCCCATTAGTAATAAATCACCAACCAACCCTCAGTGGTTCTCAGTTCCACCATTTGCCATTAGCCAATCAACATATACATCCCACGTGTTTTAATGATCACGTTATCGTCCACAAACAAGGACACCCGTCGCCCTCCTCCCCCATTCAGCAGAACTACTGACAACCTTCTGCTACCGATCCATAACCACGGTCGGTAAAGTATCCCTAACCTAACCCACTTTCACTGATCATGACTGAAGAAATCGCAAACCTAGAGCCCTTCACACAATCCATCTTGCACCAGTATTCTTGCAACCTCTGAATTCTTCTACTTTCGCCCTACCCATAGCTCACCATTAACTACGACGGGAAGTTCTCTTTTAATACCACATATTAACCCCCCCCCCCTGCTCCCCAACTAACTCGTCCCCACCTTGTCCATATAGCACGACCTCTGCAACACTATAGGCTCTGCCTCTCTCCTGGGTAGACTTGCTCAAGTCGTTAGGGGTGAAATTATGAAATTGAAATTGGTATTTTTCATTGGATGGAATACTCTCATTAGTCTTCCGATATCATGCAGGGGGAGTGGAACAGGGAATAGAGAGTGCAGTCCTCGGCCATTCTATCTCGCAGGTTGCCTTTACAAAATAATACAGTCCCACCACTGCCATCTGCTATCGACTTGGCCTCTACCCTAGCCAGGCGGCCTGACCTAAAAAGGATTCCCTACCCCGCCCTCCTCCCAAGGCCTCCTACTATCACGCACACTACCCATTGAGCGACCAACCCTGGGGAGAATGGCAGCAGGAGGACCGACAACCCCCACCTCCATCCACACCCAATACATCAGTTTGCCAGCGGCTATTTTCTTTTTTTAAGTCATACTGAGTCTGATTAAATCAACTAAAAGATAGTCATTAAAATGAGATACCAAGGGCATACAATAGGAACGTATAGTTCGCTCCAAGCCGCCATAAAAACATGAAATAAGACTGGCACACAACCTACTGTACAGTACAAGTGTACATGTATTAACATTTAAAAATGAAACATCAATGTATGAATCACATACCAGAAGGAAACCAGATCAAAGTGTCATGTAGGTGACACTCCGGGTATCACGTGATGCACCCAGTGGTTGGTGCACCATCATAAATCTACACAGTGTCATGTACCATGTGATGCTCACAGTAGATGGTGCACCATCATACTTCATAGATCTACACGGTGACACTCTGGGTACGATGTGATGCACACAATGGTTGGTGCACCATCATAGATATACATGGTACCTAGAGTATCACCTATATGACACCATGTGATGCACACAGCGGAAGGTGCACCATTATAGATGCACAGGTTGATATTCAAATTGAACTTATTGTTGGTTATCATCATAGATCTACATGCATGGTGTCATGTAGGTGACACTCTGAGTATCACGTGATGCACCCAGTGGTTGGTGCACCATCATAGATCTACACGGTGACACTCTGGGTATCACATGATGCACACAGTGGTTGGTACCATGTGATGCACACAGTGGTTGATGCACCATCATAGATCTACACGGTGACACTCTGGGTACCAGGTGATGCACACAATGGTTGGTGCACCATCATAGATATACATGGTACCTAGAGCATCACCTATATGACACCATGTGATGCACACAGCGGTAGGTGCACCATTATGGATGCACAGGGTGATACTCTGGGTACACAGTGCTTGGTGGTCGTGCACCAGACTAGGGGCACAGCCAGATCTGGTACTTTGGTGTGACACCCCTCCACAGTCACACGACTCATGTTGAGCTACTCTGAGTTGACCTAGTTCCTATCCAAGCCTCACACAGTCACACTGCAGAACCGACTGCCACATAAACTGTAATATGTAAATGATATCTTATGTTCAGGATGAGTATGTCGTATATTGTATAGGCATATGATTTCTGTTTAAGTAATGCCACTTCAGTTTACAACCTTTAAAATGGGTTGTCCCTGTTAGCTGTAGAAAAAGTTATCCATGAATGTGATCGAACTCACCCTTGTAAGTCAGAATGTAACAGTGTCCCACTTGACTTTGCATCTGACACGGGGCTAATAACAAACCAAGTATGTTTTCATTGCAAAACTGCAGGCTGTTCTTTATAACATAGACTGGGAATTACAAACCGTGTGCAATGTTTTCACGTCCATATATCTGTCATTACCTATCCATCTACACTAGGGGAAGAACTCCTAACACTCCAGGGGGACGGACTGGGTGGACAGCTCAGCGAGCAGCTCCATGGCCAGCTGATCCCCAGCATAGCTCCCATTGTGATAGTGGAGAGCTATTTGTTACAAGAAGTTAACAGTTAAGGCATCACCATTACCTCAGGACAGTAGCTGAGGAAACATTAGCAATTAGCCCAAAAGCCGAGCAACTCTGTTTAAGTAATGTCAGTATGCACTGAGCAGCTCAGGCTGAGCAACTCATACATCTTACAAACCAGCAGTGTATTGGCAGGTGTTACTGGCATGTCTCAACAGAGAGAAATATAATGGTACATTGTGTAATTTAATTGATCAGCTGGTGGTGGTTATTAATTTCCTAGATATCTTCTCCATATCGTTTCTCCACAGCCTCACTATACATTACTAGAACCCAAACTACAGGCACTATTCTTCTCTGGGCCACCTCCGGTCCACACCACTCTACCAATCAATACACCTTATTCCTCTTCTCCATTTTTCGTACGCCTGCCTCCCTTCGTCCGGCCACCCCTCCGCCTCCGTACACCTTCCCCACTCCTGCACTGCACCCTTCCCTAGTCCCCCCTCCCGATGATTCACACCAATAGGCGATGCCAATTGTTTTGTTTGCGGATCCTCAGCATCCCGTGCCTCGCTAGAGGTTTTGGTCTGAGTCTTGTTTGTTATTTTTCTAGTCTCCCAAATGTCGCTATTCCCATTTGGCCTACCAAAGTATGGATGAATAATACATAGTGTATTGTATGAGTAAATTGTTGCCTAATGAGAGAGGGACATAGCGTTTTATAAAAGTAAATACACATACATAAAGCACACTACGGACTGAACATTGGAAGATGTACTACGTGTACAGAGAGAGGAAATAGAGTCAAAACGGAGTCCAGGTTGCCTCCAGAATGACTCCCCTGTCTAGGGGAGTCCAGGTCGCCTAAGGGAGCCTATGTGACTCCCTGGCTGACCTAAGGGAGTCGCCTGGGGGAGTCATATGACTCAGAGAGTGCGTTTAAGCGCCGGGTATTGAATAAGCGCCGGTCTTGTATAAGCGCCGGGGGATGTGGGTCTTGAAACTCCTCTTAAGCATTAAAACTGGATCTTGAATAAGCGCCTGTCTTGTATAAGCGCCGGGGGTAAATACCCCTCCAAAGTTATAAGCGCCGGGGCGCTTAAACGCGACGGTACGGTATATGGCTTCCCCAGGTGACACCCTTAGGTCAGCCAGAGTCACCTAGGCTTCCTTAGGCGACCTGGACTCCCCTAGATAGGGGACCTAGAGAGGGGAGTCATTCTGAAGACAACCTTAACTCCCTTTTGACGCTGTTTCTTTTCTCTGTGTAGGTTCCCTGAAAGTTTTGTTCCCAAACTTGTTTATATCATAATGCTATGTATAAGTACCGGGGTATAAGTACTTTGTGCTATCGAGCCTTGCATACTGAGGTATGCATTTAAGAGCCAGCAAAATAACTTTCGATTATCACCATCTCACATTCCATATACTTCATCTTATAACCTATGCATCACTAAGTTCAGAATCTGGATGGTGCATCTGCACGTCATGTAAACCTTTGTGGGTGCCTGGCGTAGAGCTAGGTGACTGGGGGCAGGGTCTGGGGCCTGGTCACGGGGGCCGGGGCAGGCCGCGACGTGCCACACAGGCAACACACATGTGGGTCGGCGGGCCGTGCGCCTGGGGGTCACACTATCAACTGGGTCACATCTCCCCCAAATTGAAACTTGTTTCAGGCACCAGTAGGCGGCAGGGATATACTGTGTGTATAGTCTTAGGTTATCTGGTGATATATGGTGAGTGGCTGGTGGTGGGAGGAGAGTCACTGGGGTTATGGTCTTTTTGATGTGAAGTTAAAGTTGACATCTACTAACACTAACGATCCAGTCTATAGAGCTCCCAGGATAGAGCACTTATAGTTATCAATACATGTATTAGATTTTCTGTTACTCCTCCCCAATGAGATCACCCCCCTCTCTCATTGGTTTTCGCTCAAACTGAGTGTAAGAGATGCAACTCTTATACATTTGTGTGCGAATTAAATTTCTGCAACAGGCTTATACATGTACACCAGTTATACATTATGCACACACGTTTCCGCATGTATCACAACATGTACCAGGAATGTCACACCGTGACCATGCCCTACACCTAAAAACTCTCTGCATGTTTTTTTTAGAATTAACATGCATGTTAATTTGATGTGTTTGGTGGCATAGATTCAAGATGAACTATGCATAAATTGAGGTGTTTTGAAAAAGTTCAGAAGACGGTGGAGTTTCAAAGGTAGACTCGCCAACTTGGCTTGAACTCCGACTGCCCAGGGGCCTTGTCTCCCCGCGGCATGCACAATGAAATAGTGAGACCCCAAAGTTCACCCGCCCCACACCAACCTGGGACATTGTGGAATTTGTGTCATCTATTAATGTGCTAACACACCAACGGTGATATTAATGCATGTACAAAGTTACATTGCTACGATATACAACATATATGTTTTTCTGTGTGATCTATTAGCGTCAAGAACCATGAAACTGTGACTTTTTTAACTACTTTAACAGATTGTCGGTAGTGAAATATCATTTTGACACCTCCAGACGCCCTCATAAAGCGGCACACTGAATACATTTATAACATGTACAAATACTGTATACATAATGTCAGACAGCATGAATGACCTCCCTACTCCAGGCTACAGCTATCACATGGTGATTTGCTTTCAGTCGATGTTTTGCCTGGGGCTCTGAGAATATTCGCGCCTGTCCTTTCCCACAGTTTTCATCTAAAAAACACAGAACCTATATAATTTGTACTTCCTTCTTGACAAAAACATGGCTAATGTGTCACTTTTATGACATGACCGTTGTATTTATGCCACACTCACAGTGGCACAGGACACCTTACAATAATCAGTTTTCCATCACCTTGCCTTCATCTTTTTTCTGGTCCAATATTTCCATTCCCCTCACAACCCCTCCCCATCCCTCTCCAAGCCCTTACCTACACAAAAATAACCAACTACAATTGGCAAAACTACTACATTTGGCAAAAGACGGTTGAACTGAGTGAGCAGCCAGTGAGTTGGGAATGAGGGCGTTGCCCATCGCGACAGCAGAAGCCAAACAAAACTTGCTGCCGGGTGGCAGGCTGGGGCGGCGGGCGCCTGGTACGGTCACTGGAGGCGGCAGGGGCCGGTGCCTGGGGTGGGCCTCCTCCAGGACAGCAGCACGCCTTAAGGGTGAGACTCTCCTCCTCCTGCTCCTCCTCCTCTCAGCACTACCACACCTGTCACCCATGAGGCACACCATGTTGTACTACTTGCTGATCACCCAATGATCACCCTTGTATATGTACTTCCACATCACATGTTACTAGCCTCCTAGAGCCTTGTAGTCATACTAAAGCCACTAGTTGAATGCACCTATTAATGTGGCATGTATACATCATGTATTGTGGCTTCAGTCTCCTGAGTGAGTGACTCTTATCATGCTATGCCTATGGCCTACTGGCCTCATCACTCATGTATCACCACCGGTCGGCTCCGGCTTTGGTGCTGACTTATCAAAACACACAAAAACGTATCCTGACTCCAGGGTCCAACTTACATCTCACATCCTATTGACTCGACATGGGGTCGGCTGGGCTCAGGATGGAGGGAGATGGGCCGTCGACTCCAGGGCCGTGGTGAGACTGTGTCGGGCGCTTGTCCACCTCTGAGGTGCTGAGAGTTGTGATGGTTGTACCTGGTCTAGTAGTAGCAGCAGCATCCGTATCCAGCTGCCTTGTCGCTTTATGTGCAATACCGCTCCTTCCGAGTCCTTCACACTGGAGGGGTACAGACCATGCATGTATTATATTGACATCCCATCACGACCCGGCTGCTATCCTAAGCTATGATCCTACAGTGGCGGCGGTGATGCTGAGACTATAGCAAGTCCCATCAGTCTATCAGAACCAACCACTGTACACAGTAACTGACTGTAGGCCTCGTCAAGTCTAGCACTCTAGCATGGAGTGGTGGTAACAATGCAGACACGGGGGAGTGGTGCTGGTGCTGGTGGTGGTGGTGGCTGGTGCCACAGCTGATACTGCCGGCTGATTACCGCTACTCACCACCTCCTCCAGGGTGGGCGGCTGACGGGCATGCCTGACCCCGTAATTGGCGCTATTGTTGTTATTGTTGTTCACCCAGGAGGAGAATGCTGACTCCAGGGTTGGTGATGGTGTGGGTGTCTCCCCCTACCACCAGCTCGGTCCCGTCATGTGACCCAGTACTGTAGGCTGGTGTAGCGAGCAGCCTCTGGGAGAGGTGGTGCATCCTCCTCCTCCCGGCTTCTCCCTGGTAACACTGGGAGGAGGGGCAGATGGAGGCACACAGGGCTGTGTGTAGGAGCTGGGTTAGGCTGTATAGTGAGTGTTATTTGGACGCCTATGGTAGACAGGTAGATATGACGACAGTCTCCAGTCCCACTGTCAAGTCTCTATTGTCATCTACACTACAGTGTAGCCGAGCTGCATGTAGCATGTCACACGGCCCCTGGTAGACTCCAGTAGGGGAGAGCTCAGACAGGGGGTTCTTTGGTCACTGCCGTACCCCCAGTCTCCACCAAAACTAGGCCAGGCGACGCTAGTCTCCCAGAACGCTGACAAGCACTGCTCGGCGGTCACGTCACTCACCACATCAACCACGCCCACCCAGCCACCATCAGCCAATCAAAGCAAGTCCTTCCAAAGGTCTGACCTGTTTTTGAGAAGATAGGTCATACAGACGCTCAGTGCTCGGCACTGGGACGCTCTTTGAGCTGAAACGTCAAAGCCCGTGTCGCATGGCCCCCTGTGACAGGTTGAATATGGTAATCAGAAAAGTCAAATGTTTGGTAGTAAACTTTCAATAGCACTCATTTATCATTTCGATGAGTCATATTTATGTTCAAAGTCCACGGGCCACTAGACTGAAAGGCACGCACTCGGTCAACTTTGACATTGAAAAGTATGACAACCTCCCTATGATTGAAACAAATTATCAGTGATGAATTGCAAAATAGCCCTAATCTCGGTCACAATCACAAGCGGAGAGTGAGACTAATACAGGTAGTTGTATATAGTACAATGCACACTGTATTTGAGGATTACTTGTTTGAATAGGGTTTCCCTTGTCGCTATACCAAATCGTGTCATGCTTTAGGGGCGATCCATTAAGTATGTCACACCCGAAGGGGTGGGGGGGTCTTTTTTATCTATGACAAAGTGTGACAAGGGGGTGGGGGGGGTGTATAGGATTGTGTGACGTCACACTTTCAGATTTTTTTAAAACCATATATTAAATAAATGCTGCACTGCTGTATATGCACTGCCACTAAGCAGCATCATAATCTCATGTGTGCTACTTGAAACAGTATGTGGGTACCACAGCTAGGTCTTCCAACATCAGAGGAAAGGATAGCAGTGCCCGGGGGTTGTATATTTTATATAGATGGGTGTGCGGCTGGCAGGGTTACATTTTGAGCAAGATCCCCCCTAGGGCCTAACAAGGGTCCGCTTTTCACAAGAATCCCCTTACCAAGTATCACTTTTCACCAGAATCCCCATCACCAAGGGTCAATTTTCACCAAAACCTCCCTCACCAAGGGTCACTTTTTTGGAGATTTCAACAAAACCTGTCAAAACAAAGGTCACTTAGGAGTTCTCACCAAAATAACTTGTAATCAAGGTCACTTTTGACTAAAATGCCTTTTACCAAGGCTCACTCCTCAGAGAATCTTCTTAAACCTAGACACTGCACTAAGGGTCGCTTTTCTCCCTCGCCAGGGAAAACGGATAGCTGGAGGGCCAGCCGCACACCCATGTTGAAATAAAATTGAGGCCCCTTCCTCAGGAAGCAGTTCCAGCACACCTTATATTCCTGTCAAAACAGACAAGAATCCATGGAAAGAGGCCACAAAAATCTATTGTGCCACCGATATTTGTGTGATTTTGTTAATGCCTCTTTGAACAGTTGTAATCTGAAAGGGTTCTAGTCGATAAAATCCACTATTTTCCTGCCGAGAAGGACTTGAAGGATTTGACAGATATCTGATGTCATATTTTCAACACTTTTGTACCAATCTAATTGTATCAAATCTGGGTTATAATTTATATTCAATATAATGATTGGCCTTATTGCACTACTTATCACAATATGTGTATGGTCTTTTATATGATACGGTACTAGGTGGGGGGGGGGTTCAGCAGATTTGTGACATACTTTTCTGGGGGGTGTTTGGGCAAGTGTGACAAAGTGTGACATGGGGGTGGGGGGGTCTTCAAAATGGCCAAAAAAAGCGTGACATACTAAATGGATCACCCCTTAGGAGGCATATCCACTTCACAAATTAGTACAAGAATATTATACCAACCTAAATTATAGTCAACGACCATTGAGTGGCAAACCTGCTTATCTCAATTGGTAGCACACCTGTATAAATAAGTTTAACCAATATTATGAGATCAAGTGCATCTTGGACTTGTTTTTTTCTAATTGGTTTTCTGGAATTGACATTGTACCTGGATGCTACACCAGGGGTGAATGATCTAAAAGTTAATTCTGAAACAGTCCAGATGTAACCGTCACCTGTTGTTATGCCAAGTTAGTTCCAAGATGCCTACAAGTGTACAAATACTACATGTTTTATTACACGCAATAGCGCCTACGCAATATTAGAATGGCAATATTTCAGCCTGATATTTCTAAACGCATCAAACTTTGTGGCGGGACATGAAGCCTGAAACTACAATGAGAACCGATTTAACATTCTTTCTCTATACATGTATTGTATCATGAATGGCCCAAGCCTCAATCTTGCCAAACTATATCTATTTAACTTAAGTAACCGACGTAGTTTTGTGAACTGTAGTCGGGCCCCTTCTATGACAACTGTAGCACATATCAGCCACATTTCACCCCAGCTTATAAGTGCATGCCCATGGCGGGATCCGTGTTTGTGCTGAGTGAGACAGTAAACAGTGTGAGGGTGGTGTGTACCCGGGGGATGGGCTAAAGTGGCTCTCCTGTAGGTATAAGTGGGCCCCTGCAGTCGAATCCCACACCCAGCTGGTCCGCCTGTTAACCCTTTAAGGACCGGGGTGTGTTTTACTCACGTTATCGTCACAATGCATGAGTGCAACCCTGCTGAGTAACTCGCCAAAGCTGCATTCAAGCAATGACATACAATAGAATATCCAAGCATAACGGTCACTATGGGTTTAATATACTCTGGAAGGGTCGATAGGATGCATTCATGCAGGCCTGGCGAGTAGATTCATGAGGGCTGCATTGATGCATTAGCCTAACAGAGATATATACTCATTGATTATAACCACAAAGGGTACAGCACCTTAAAGCACCTTGCGGTTCTTAAAGGGTTGACACCGCCGCCAAAGGTAACTAGCCGTGCTCACTGATAACCGCGGCGTGTGATCGGCCCGGCACGGAGATCAGTGGGGGCGGGGACGGCTGGAGTTCTGGGCAGATCCTAGAACTCTGAGGGAAATGTGACCCACCGACAACCCCTCCCACGTTGTACAGCTAATAGCCTTATACAGAGGCCGATGTGAGGCCCACCAGCCCAGGTGCTGCTCATCTGGCGCTGCACGCATCTAGGTATAGTATGAAAAACTAAGGGAGGGACCCCTCAGGTGGGTGGGGGGTAAAACCTGTTTTGAGCTAAAAAGCCAGCGCGTTACTATGCCTCTGTCTGCGCGAACGCCCATTTTCGACCCGTTAACCCACCCCCGTCTCTGTTGTTAAAAAATGATCACTCCCTTAAAGCTGAAAAGGGATCGCCACGCCAAGCAGCTACTCATTGTTTATTCTGTATATAAATGGCGAGTTATGACTTATGTTAGTTTCTGTGTACATGAATTACTGATTTGATGTAAATATTATTTCAGAAAACCAGACTAGAGAAGCATAACGTATATAATTTCATTATGGTGACCATTAGGTACAAGGACAATGGTTGGCTTTGGTTTAGAGATTTAGTTTAACGTCTGGTAACCCCTTCCTGGTGACCAATACTGTAAAATGGTCATGCATTTTATTCGGATGCAATTGATCTAGAGACTTATTAAAGGTCGTGGCGATCATTCCCTATTCAAGTATTCTCGTCCAATGGTAGCAAGGGATCTTTTATTTACTTTATCCTATTGGCGGTCAAACTCAAGCCCTTTCGATTTGGTTTTCAAAAGTGGCATTGAACTAGGCAGCGGGTGTCCATGAGGTCCCGACCTGGATCAACCCTTGGCCTGGCAATTAGCTAACAGCTCACAGATGGAGAGGCGGATAGATACCCAGTCATGCGGAGAGGTGCACCTGCTCGGTCCCTGCCTCTCTTGGCTAAAAAATGCGAACCACAATTAAGGCTACTGAAACATGCGAGAGCAAATAAAACCAATGATAAAATATGCATAAAATCCTAACCCTAGGAAATAAAGTTTTAAAATAGAATCAAAACCCAGCTCGTAAGAAATAATCAACCCATCTGTTCAGTGTTTTAAATTCATTTCATTCTCATTGTAGAATGGCTTTTATTCTTACCTCGCCTTATTCTTCTCTGAGGGCATTGTTACTGGATTGGCTGTTCCGGAGCAGACCGGTGGAGCTAACTGAAGTAAAATGATTTAAGGGACTCCCTTTATCAATCAACTCACAAATGGGCCCAAAGAACGCTACGGTATACCAGAAGCCAACCCATGTGCTAGCTTAAAACAAAGAATCACGAATGATAATGGGTAGAAACGATGGAGGTCAAAATGTTGAGCCAGTGTGAATATCAGAGCAGACGACAATTCATCAAAATGTGCGTTTTTGACTGCATAGACACCTGAAAAATATAGCATCCAGCTCTACATCATTAGTATAGTAACAGCTTTGTGTACTAGAAGAGTGTGCCTTGGCATAATAGGCAACATATATGTACCGTATATTATTATGTAATATTGCCTTTCACTAAAATTTCACTTTTTATGCGCTTTCAAACTTTTTTCTCGCCAAATCGGGTGTTTTTAGGCAAATTTCACTTTTTGCGATTTCAAACTTTTTTTTCGCCAAATCGGGTGTTTTTAGGCAAATTTCCCTTTTGCGATTTTGAACTTTTTTTTTCGCCAAATCAGGTGTTTTTAGGCAAATTTCTTTTTTTTTTACGATTTCGGACTTTTTTCTCGCCAGATCGGGTGTTTTTAGGCAAATTTCACTTTTTTTGCGATTTCGGACTTTTTTCTCGCCAAATCGGGTGTTTTTAGGCAAATTTCACTTTTTTGCGATTTTGAACTTTTTTCTCGCCAAATCGGGTGTTTTTAGACAAATTTCACTTTTTTTTGCGATTTCAGACTTTTTTCTCGCCAAATCGGGTGTTTTTAGGCAAATTTCACTTTTTTGCGATTTCGGACATTTTTCTCGCCAAATCGGGTGTTTTTAAGGCAAATTTCACGTTTTTGCGATTTCAAACTTTTTTCTCGCCAAATCGGGTGTTTTTAGGTAAATTTCACTTTTTATTACGATTTCGGACTTTTTTCTCGCCAAATCAGGTGTTTTAAGGCAAATTTCACTTTTTTGCGATTTCGGACTTTTTTCTCGCCAAATCGGGTGTTTTTAGGCAAATTTCACCTTGTTGAAATTTGAACGCGATGTACACATATGTCCTACCCCCCCCCCCCTCCAACACACACACACACAGGCAGTGGCCACTGCTGTGTCCAGAAACAAGGCAGGGTAACAGAGTGCACTGCCACAATGACTGACCTTCACCTTGCTTTGCAAAAACAATTCACCAATACAGGTCAGTTATGTAATCCACCCACTTATCCACCTACTTGACAGCTGCTTGCCAGACATGCTGGCATATAGCCAGACATGCTGGCATATACATATGCAAAGATCAACAGCTACAAATTCACCTAAATACAAAATATTCCAACTTACATTTTTAAGAAATGATAATGCCCCAATCTTAACTCGCTACTGTAAAAGAATCTAAGCAGTATCTATTTAGGAAAGGTGTATAAAATGAGCACAAAAAATACTGAATCCATGACCATGCTCCCCATAGGCTGCAGTGCTATAGCAGTGATTTACACCAAAAAAACAGCTGATTTTGCCACAAGATCATGAACTACGACAAAACTATAAACCAAATCATTTCAAGCTGAACCAAAAAGATAGCTGAACATGTTGAGCACAGAATGGTCTGGAGATAAATTGAAAAATCTCTTTTCATCAATGAGTATTTTGATGAACCAACACACCATATCACAGCAATCTGACTCACAGAGGACTGACTACATAAGAGAGTGCCTATCTATAGCACTATAGCACTACAGCTCACCAAGGCACACTCTAATGATGTATGAGCTTAATTATGTTAATGAACGTGCTAACAATGGGGACCATAGACGATGGGATGGGGTGGGTTGGGGGTGGGGTGGTGATCTGTGGTTTCTGAACCCCTACCTCCCTACATGGGGCATGGAGATGAGGTCTGACTAATATTATAGCGTCACCAATACGGGTGTCTTATCAGTTGGATGGGCGTGACTACTGTTATGACTGCTAGGCACGGGCCACGTTTCTGGTCACTACTGGGAACTCACTATATTCATTCATTTGGAAACGGGGGTCCAATGAAATATTAAAGCAGTAAGAGCTTCTCAGGCAATTAGAGGACGTATTTAGCTTCTTTTTGGTGTATTGCACTTTAAAATCGCATACTGCTGACCAGAAATATTTAAAAGTTGAAACTACTTTCTTGGTATATCATGGACTGTTCAAAATCTTTGCCCCGCGCCCATTTTCTACAAAGTGTGTTATATAGAGGAGAAACGTGGCTTTCTATTGATACATACATTGTCCACCTAAGTTGTTGTTAAGTGCCGCGGCTTTGCTCTATTAAAGGGGCTTTATTATGTGTATTGTGGCTTTACCGGGGGGATGAGGCCGCCATCACCCCTTTTGCACCCCATGCCCCTCAGGGGGAGGCCGGGGGAGGGAGCAGGGACCGTGCAAAGCTGCGAAAGCTATGCAAGGCTTGGTCTTAGTCCCCGGTCTCAGTCACACCTTTTGTCTAGCTAGGGGGTCCATGTGATGGTGAGTTATGTATGGGACATTGCTCCAATAGATGACCCTTTTTTCCGACATGTAATGTCAAATTATGTTAATTCTAGACATGCTAGATGCAAAGTTAAAACAGTTTTGTCATCCTAATGGCATGGCGCATCGATGCATATAAGAATAATAAAGATGTAAGGTATTTCTAATTTCTCTGTGGTAATGCTAATACTAATAAGGAGGGGTGTAGGACAATCAAAATTCTAGCGCGTGATCCTAATCACAAAGACTCAGGTATTTGTTTTTCCATTGGACAAACCTACCCGAAGCCCCCCCCCCCCCGAAGTGCCCCCCAATGTGTGAGTGTAATATGTGTGAGTGTAATATGTGTAATACCCTCATGTCCCAACCCCCAACCCTACCAGCAATGCAGTAATTCATGTATGGCGCGTCCTCCTTTGTCCACGGATCGTTTCCCACCCTCTTTTATTGAGTTTTTGGTCTTACAAAAAGGGTCTCAGCTGACGACGGCTTGATCTTTATATTGAATTAACTACTACTGCAAAAGAGGACATAGAGTCTAAACTAGTACATTCATATTTGTCTACAGTGCTGAAAAGTAGGCTCATTTTTTGATAGGTGTATTTGTTCATTTCTTTAGGATACAACCAGTCGATAGAAATTGATTATTTTTACACCATAGAAAAAGAAAAAATGTTCAACTTTAGGCTCTAGTGCGAAAATTTGACATTAGCCTAATTTTTCAACCGCAAAAAAATCAAAGAGGACTCAGAAGAGAAACGTTTTCTGATCACCACCTTTAGACCCAATGGGAACCCAGTTGGCGAGATCATCAAGAAGAACTGGCCACTCTCACCACTGTATTTCTTAGCTAGCTATAATTTTCTAAAGATATCAGATAGGGGCGTGCAAAGTCTTATTATTGTAAAGATTGAGCGTGTGAGTGGCCTCACAGATGACTCAGGGTAAGCTGGAGCTGGAGCTTATCATCTACTTAGATATGGTACTCCCTTATAATAATTCATTGGTCAATTCTGGCATCAGAAATGAATTCCTTGTTAAAAAGTACCCTCAAGTCATGTGTCATACATGTATGTTATTCCATTTCAGGCCAGCAGGTGGGTGTGGGTGAGCAGGTGGGTGTGGGAGAGCAGGTGGGTGTGGGTGTGCAGGTGGGTGTGGGCGACAGTTGCAGGCTGTGGGCATGTACCGCCTTTTGTCCCTACCAAAAAGCGAGTCGATCGGACGACAAACGGCAGAGATACGGGTGGTACAAATTCGTCTGCACACGTTGACGTCTCGCGCAGTACAAGAAGTACCAGTAGCGCCACTCTTTGACGTGGTGGCATCCGCTAGCCTCGCTTCCACCTCTCCTGGTTCATTTAAATTGAATTTAAATTAAAGAACCTTGATGTCTTTTTATTGTGTGTTTGAGGGTATTTCGAGTGAAGAAGATGGCATTTCTGCGTGTGAAGAGAGAAATATGGGACAGATTGGCAAAAGTTGTCATTTCTATCTTTGCTTTAACACTGGAGCCTATGTACCTTTCATTTAGAGGGTAGCAATTTAAGAGTACTTAAGAGTTTAAGGAAAAGAGAGAAATCACTACCTAAAGATCGCAGGCGAATTACAGCAAGAAGGAAAGACATTTCAATTTTTTTTTCGAAGGAAACATCTGTCCCCCGACCTTGCCCATCTATCCCTTTGGTCCTCTGATGTCTATCTATAACACGGACTGAATGATAGACATTCTCCTATGTAACTAAAACGTCTTAAACCTTGGTTGGGTCGTTTAGTATTACTCAGTTACCCTGAGTCAATAAAATACAGAGCGTAAAGAAAAGAAGGGGTCAGAACTTTGCACGCGCGTATATTTAAACCACGGTGGTGGCTTAGAACAATAGAGTTCGCACCTTGGTTATATTGCATACCCTGGTTTAAAACAGATAGACAATGGTTATGAAAAGGTATGCAGATTAACCACAGCTTGCTGGTAGGGCGACTTGGGCTTCGCCCTCGTCTGGCCCCCACCGGCAAGCTGTGGTTAATTCTACATACCTGTTCATAACCATTGTCTATCTATTACATACCCACCCCCCATAGACTGGTCATGATGGAAGATCACTACAAATGTAATGAATGTATTCACGTCTATGAAATAATAAACAAATTTTTGAACTTGAACTTGAACTTGAACTCTTGGGAAACTCCAAGACCACAAAGAAGTTCTTTGACACCAAGGTCACAAATAAATGCCTAAAAAATATTAGGGATCATCTGGTGAGGTCAAAAATCAGATACAATCCAGACCCAAAAAGAGCCCCCATCCACACCACTAAAGAGAAAAACAGGTGCAGAAAATGGAACTGCAAGTACTGCAAACTCCTCATGAAAGATGGCAACATTGTCTCCCAATAAGTTGGGTGAGAAGTTTGCCACCAAGACATGCAAGAGCTCAAACATCATATATGGCATAGAATGCAAGGAATGCAACATGCAGTATGTTGGTCAAACCCTGAGACAAATGTGTGAACACATCGGGGAGCACCTAGGGTACATCTGAAAAAAGAAAATGAAGAATGAAGTACCTATACACTTCAACAAGTGTGATCATCATGGTGAGAAAGATGTTCAGGTACACATTCTAGACTTCATCCACAGTCACCCTAGAAGTGACAGAAGGAAGAAGCTGAGGCAGAAGATCGAGTTCAACTGGATCCACAGACTCAAAACCTAGTCCCCCTGGGGACTGAACACTACGGATAATAGATATGGTTAACCATCACATCACAGTCTCGTCATATTTTCACTATATTCATTCATTTGGAAACGGGGGTCCAATGAAATATTAAAGCAGTAAGAGCTTCTCAGGCAATTAGAGGACGTATTTAGCTTCTTTTTGGTGTATTGCACTTTAAAATCGCATACTGCTGACCAGAAATATTTAAAAGTTGAAACTACTTTCTTGGTATATCATGGACTGTTCAAAATCTTTGCCCCGCGCCCATTTTCTACAAAGTGTGTTATATAGAGGAGAAACGTGGCTTTCTATTGATACATACATTGTCCACCTAAGTTGTTGTTAAGTGCCGCGGCTTTGCTCTATTAAAGGGGCTTTATTATGTGTATTGTGGCTTTACCGGGGGGATGAGGCCGCCATCACCCCTTTTGCACCCCATGCCCCTCAGGGGGAGGCCGGGGGAGGGAGCAGGGACCGTGCAAAGCTGCGAAAGCTATGCAAGGCTTGGTCTTAGTCCCCGGTCTCAGTCACACCTTTTGTCTAGCTAGGGGGTCCATGTGATGGTGAGTTATGTATGGGACATTGCTCCAATAGATGACCCTTTTTTCCGACATGTAATGTCAAATTATGTTAATTCTAGACATGCTAGATGCAAAGTTAAAACAGTTTTGTCATCCTAATGGCATGGCGCATCGATGCATATAAGAATAATAAAGATGTAAGGTATTTCTAATTTCTCTGTGGTAATGCTAATACTAATAAGGAGGGGTGTAGGACAATCAAAATTCTAGCGCGTGATCCTAATCACAAAGACTCAGGTATTTGTTTTTCCATTGGACAAACCTACCCGAAGCCCCCCCCCCCCCCCGAAGTGCCCCCCAATGTGTGAGTGTAATATGTGTGAGTGTAATATGTGTAATACCCTCATGTCCCAACCCCCAACCCTACCAGCAATGCAGTAATTCATGTATGGCGCGTCCTCCTTTGTCCACGGATCGTTTCCCACCCTCTTTTATTGAGTTTTTGGTCTTACAAAAAGGGTCTCAGCTGACGACGGCTTGATCTTTATATTGAATTAACTACTACTGCAAAAGAGGACATAGAGTCTAAACTAGTACATTCATATTTGTCTACAGTGCTGAAAAGTAGGCTCATTTTTTGATAGGTGTATTTGTTCATTTCTTTAGGATACAACCAGTCGATAGAAATTGATTATTTTTACACCATAGAAAAAGAAAAAATGTTCAACTTTAGGCTCTAGTGCGAAAATTTGACATTAGCCTAATTTTTCAACCGCAAAAAAATCAAAGAGGACTCAGAAGAGAAACGTTTTCTGATCACCACCTTTAGACCCAATGGGAACCCAGTTGGCGAGATCATCAAGAAGAACTGGCCACTCTCACCACTGTATTTCTTAGCTAGCTATAATTTTCTAAAGATATCAGATAGGGGCGTGCAAAGTCTTATTATTGTAAAGATTGAGCGTGTGAGTGGCCTCACAGATGACTCAGGGTAAGCTGGAGCTGGAGCTTATCATCTACTTAGATATGGTACTCCCTTATAATAATTCATTGGTCAATTCTGGCATCAGAAATGAATTCCTTGTTAAAAAGTACCCTCAAGTCATGTGTCATACATGTATGTTATTCCATTTCAGGCCAGCAGGTGGGTGTGGGTGAGCAGGTGGGTGTGGGAGAGCAGGTGGGTGTGGGTGTGCAGGTGGGTGTGGGCGACAGTTGCAGGCTGTGGGCATGTACCGCCTTTTGTCCCTACCAAAAAGCGAGTCGATCGGACGACAAACGGCAGAGATACGGGTGGTACAAATTCGTCTGCACACGTTGACGTCTCGCGCAGTACAAGAAGTACCAGTAGCGCCACTCTTTGACGTGGTGGCATCCGCTAGCCTCGCTTCCACCTCTCCTGGTTCATTTAAATTGAATTTAAATTAAAGAACCTTGATGTCTTTTTATTGTGTGTTTGAGGGTATTTCGAGTGAAGAAGATGGCATTTCTGCGTGTGAAGAGAGAAATATGGGACAGATTGGCAAAAGTTGTCATTTCTATCTTTGCTTTAACACTGGAGCCTATGTACCTTTCATTTAGAGGGTAGCAATTTAAGAGTACTTAAGAGTTTAAGGAAAAGAGAGAAATCACTACCTAAAGATCGCAGGCGAATTACAGCAAGAAGGAAAGACATTTCAATTTTTTTTTCGAAGGAAACATCTGTCCCCCGACCTTGCCCATCTATCCCTTTGGTCCTCTGATGTCTATCTATAACACGGACTGAATGATAGACATTCTCCTATGTAACTAAAACGTCTTAAACCTTGGTTGGGTCGTTTAGTATTACTCAGTTACCCTGAGTCAATAAAATACAGAGCGTAAAGAAAAGAAGGGGTCAGAACTTTGCACGCGCGTATATTTAAACCACGGTGGTGGCTTAGAACAATAGAGTTCGCACCTTGGTTATATTGCATACCCTGGTTTAAAACAGATAGACAATGGTTATGAAAAGGTATGCAGATTAACCACAGCTTGCTGGTAGGGCGACTTGGGCTTCGCCCTCGTCTGGCCCCCACCGGCAAGCTGTGGTTAATTCTACATACCTGTTCATAACCATTGTCTATCTATTACATACCCACCCCCCATAGACTGGTCATGATGGAAGATCACTACAAATGTAATGAATGTATTCACGTCTATGAAATAATAAACAAATTTTTGAACTTGAACTTGAACTTGAACTCTTGGGAAACTCCAAGACCACAAAGAAGTTCTTTGACACCAAGGTCACAAATAAATGCCTAAAAAATATTAGGGATCATCTGGTGAGGTCAAAAATCAGATACAATCCAGACCCAAAAAGAGCCCCCATCCACACCACTAAAGAGAAAAACAGGTGCAGAAAATGGAACTGCAAGTACTGCAAACTCCTCATGAAAGATGGCAACATTGTCTCCCAATAAGTTGGGTGAGAAGTTTGCCACCAAGACATGCAAGAGCTCAAACATCATATATGGCATAGAATGCAAGGAATGCAACATGCAGTATGTTGGTCAAACCCTGAGACAAATGTGTGAACACATCGGGGAGCACCTAGGGTACATCTGAAAAAAGAAAATGAAGAATGAAGTACCTATACACTTCAACAAGTGTGATCATCATGGTGAGAAAGATGTTCAGGTACACATTCTAGACTTCATCCACAGTCACCCTAGAAGTGACAGAAGGAAGAAGCTGAGGCAGAAGATCGAGTTCAACTGGATCCACAGACTCAAAACCTAGTCCCCCTGGGGACTGAACACTACGGATAATAGATATGGTTAACCATCACATCACAGTCTCGTCATATTTTTTTCTCTAAACCCTCTTTAGGGCAAGACAAAAAATAACAAAACATGACTGTTTTTGGTGATAGTTAATCCCGCCTCCTAACAATAAATCTCTACAACCACTGCCCATATTGAAAAAATCTTGGTGGTTCCCTAAACCTAAGGATCCTTATCTAAATCATCAGCATCATTGGTTGGTGGCCATATTTAGTCGTTTGGGTGCCATCTAGGTTCAGGGGTATGAAATGGAAAAAATGATTTCCTCTGAAGATGGTGCGTGAAGTGACAAGGCTGTGCACATTTAGTCCAAGCCCTTGCAAATTTCACATTTTGGCAATATTAGGGGCTTTTAGGGGGGGAGCCAAATGGTACCTTTTCATGTATTTCGGTGTTCTGGTCTAATGATATTTAAGTCCCCTCCCCCCCCCCTACATAAAGAGAAATAAATTTCTCATTGGATCTGGATGAATCTCAGGAACTGTTCTCGTGAAGATAAAATCCTCGGATTTCCGAGTTTCCACGTAGATCTTGGTTGGTTGGCGGCCATCTTGTTTTTGGCGGCCATTTTGGTTGGCCAGACCTGGGTTCCTAGTGCGGTCATGTTGTCCATCTGATTATGACCGCAGTTCAAAAACCGGGTTCAGCCAATCATCTGCACTGGTCAGAGCATGATACTGCACAGGAGGAAGACGACACATCTAGATACTGTAAACGTATGTTATTTCGCGCTGTACTTATTTTCGCGGATTTTCAAAATCGCGAAAATATGTACAGCGCAAATATTTATCCAATACAGTCCTATAACTAATATATACCAAAATCCGCGAATGAACATGTACTTTCTAGGCAAATCGCGAAAATAAACATGCGTGAAAATATGTACGTTTACAGTATACCATTTTATTTTCTATGATGGTAACTAACCACAAAAGGATGTCTGCCCCTGGAGAGCTACCTGTGGTCCCCAAACACTAGACGCACCTGTGGTCCCCAAACACTAGACGCACATCCTGCGTCTGTGCTGGTGGGCGGTACACCTGATATTGTCAATCAATTAAAAAAGTCAAATCATTCAGAAGAGGACGATTATGTAGAGAATGCTATTGGTCAGTATATTATTAATTTGAAAACTGGCCAATAAAACACAAAGCAACCCAGGTAAAAAAATACCATGGTCATTACCATGGTTTACAAGTTCGCACCATGGTTTATCATTATTATTGAGGGGGGGGGGAGGGCATTGTTTAATTGAAAAGAGACTCATAGTGTTTGTGCAGAGGGAGGGGGCAACAGTAAACTCTTTAAGGACGACATGTTGTTAAAATATTATATTTGTCGTCGTGTTGCACCCATGCAGCCCCATCATGCCGAGCCTTCAGGTGGCTCAACCCCGTAGGGTTGGCATGATGCTTGAATGCAGCAATGGCGAATTACTTGTCAGGATTAGATTTATGCATCTTGATGACCAAGAGCATAATACATTAACGCATTATGCCATCCTTAATAAGATAATAAAACTTAACCCTTTAAGAGCCATGCAGGATTTTATGCATCATGCAGTTTGATTGTCATGATGCATGAATGCAGCCTTGGGGAGTTAACTTCACCAGGGCTCCATTCATGCATCATGATGACAAAGGTCATGGCAGATTCACACATGTACCACAAAGCCTGCGCTGCAACTGGTCATATCGGGAAGTAGCTCTGAAATATGTGCTTTGCAATTGAAAGAATTTTATTTTCTATTATTTTCAAAAGCCCAAAACCACTGATTATGCACGGGACCATATGAGATTGAGATTGATTAAAATTGAGACATATTATTAGTTGATTATGCAAAGACCTCCTGTGTCTTTTGCTGCTAGTACTGAATGGGAATTATTAAGTATTTGGTAATTTTTGTCTTGAAAAAATCTTTGTCTTTGAAAAAAACAACTAAACCCTCTTTAGGGCAAGAAAAAAATTGACAAAACAAATATGGAAAATGTTAAGGTCAAAGTACTGCACTTGTATGATGCTATTTCATTTCTGATTAGCATCTGTTTACACAAATGTAAATCAAACACCACACGTGTTATTTAGTCTACTGATTAGGTGACTGGATACAAGGCGGATAGAATGAAATGTCCTCTATGGTCACCGACTTCGACACCACACAGCACTGTCTATATTTCTTGATATATATATATGGGATTAAAACGGAAAGGTAAATGCGTTAGCCTTAAAAATACTGGTTTTATAGACTAAATTATATACGCCACACTCGCGAGCATTTAAATGTGACATTGCGAAGGTTGCAGTGTCTGAGTAACTCAAAACGTCCTGCTGAATAAAGAACCACTACCCACTCACATGTGACCTCAAAAATTGGAACTGTCCGAATAGTCTCATCAGTCACCACCAGGTGGCAGATTGGGCGGCGTCCGTGAAAAATTGTCGTCTGCTAGAAGACATGTTCGACCCACGGTGACGTCACATGTGTCACGTTTTTAAAGGCTTTATGGGAGATTCTGATCAGCTAAAAAGGATGTCGTCTGCGGCCTTGGTCCCGTCTGAGGGACGCACATGATGAAGGGCGGGAAAATGAGGGTTAGCCTCCCGGCGGCATCGTGTTTTATGGACGTAGAAGATGGTTGAAGGAAGATGGGGCTTGATCCCCACTCCCCCTGTCATTGTGTCACATCTCCATTCATGTGTAAGATGGAATGACTTAATCTGAATAATAATTTGAAAAGAGGGTAGACATAAATGGCAAATTTGCGGGGCTTATTTAAACCCAGAGTCTAAATCTATAGTACATGTACTATGCGGGCGCACACCCCTCCCTGTGTTCATTATCAAAATCTAAAACCCAACCCAAAGGGCTTGATACTTATGACAGTTGTAAGGAAAGCGGGTGGAGAGTGTGCATATCCCTATCTATCAATGCGCTACCTGCCGGATCATGGTGGAACCCTCAGAGAGCGTCGTACCCGGAAGTGGGGAGCGTGTTACCATAGTAACCACACAAGTTGTGGCACCTTGGGGCAGGTCAGGGCCCAGGAACGGCCACTATGGACAATAGATCTCCTCTGGGATGTCCTTCATCGCTACTAATGCAGGAGCACCTAGTGCCCATGTTGGCGTCCCCCGAGACAAATGGCGATGTCCTAGACGGCAGCAGCTCACCAGTGTCATCATGCTCTGTCTTTCACATTGTCATCTTTGGCACATCATTACATGACTTCAAAAAAGTATTTTATTAGGGCAAATAAATGCAGGTACGTGAAGAGTTGTGAATTATCTGTAAAATATTCTACCCGAAATTCCCGCGTATTATAGGTATACTGGTGGACGAATTAAAATAATACTACAGCCCTAAAAGTAGCCAAAACCAGACCCAAGTTGCGGGTAATAGGGTTCTCCCAAGCCCCCCCCCCCCGCTGCCCCTCCATAGACCACAACTGCTCTTTCCATCAACTGGGTTCAATGCCTCCTCAATGCCATCCCCTGTGGACTTGGCCATTTGTTTCATCACGGGCTGTTTGTGGCCACGGCATCCGATGACATTTCTAGGAATACCTGTTGAACTTCCAGGAAATACTCATGGTACATGTCCGAGCATCAATCTGACTTTGTTCGACCAAAAGCCAGCCCAGCATGTATACTTCTTGGAACAGTCAATTGCAATACCGAAAATGTGATGTCCCATGTTTGCAACATAATTGCAGGTATGTTGCCATTATTTTATTGCAGTCTGTATTATAAACATGATGGGGCGGATCCAGGAGAGGGAGGGGGGTAGGGGGATAGCCCCCCCCCCCCCCCCGGTTTGGTATTTTATCTAAAGATGTTTTTAATGAAATTTCTAACCGTTGAGATCGGTGCGATGCTTCTCGGTTTATTGGAGCCCCCCCCCCCTCCCCCCACCTTTTCAGATTTCTGGGCCCACTCCTGCATACAGATGTGTGCAGATGTGACAGACACATATTCTGCCCCACTGGTACATTATGGCATTGAGTGGACTTCAATTATGGGGCACTTTGGACATTTACTGACATGACTGCTAACACACCACACACCAGTCCCTCCCACTTGTAAACACCACTATGACCTTGAACTTGAACTTTTGCTGGGTTCCATCAATCCCTATCCTCAGCTTGGAACCAGCGAACAGGAACCGGAACTGGAACCAGAGAGTATGATGGGGGGAATCCTATCACATATTCTGGTTCCTGTTCACTGGTTCCAAGCTACGGATAGGGATTGCCCAAACCCAGCAAAATCCAAGTTCAAGGTCATAGTGGTAGTTACCAGAGCCTTCCTGTGGAAGGATATGGAGGCGAGAGTAACCTTCATCTAGCATCAACCCACACCGATAAAGTGCTACACATGGTCACTCTCCAACCATCTTTACTACCCACCCACTTAATAACACCCCCCGATTGGTTCAGGGACTAAACATGTGCTTGGGGATAGGGGTGACTTGGATCCCCGGCTTGGATCCGGTCAGCTTCAAGGCCTCACCCCACCCCACGCCTCGCCCAGGAGGCTTGAAGGTTAGCAGACGATAATCCTACCCCTGGATGGCAGCTGGCAAGTATCGCCGCCTAAAGGGAGATATCTTCAGGCAAATTCCGAGAAACAAGTCTCTGCCACTATCACTGCTTCCATGTAAGACCAATCAGCCCGCTGTCTTACCTTTCTGGACAGGTTAAACGGCCGTTGGAGCACGGTTTTCTGGGCTTGAACCCGACAACACCCATTTCATCCCATGCTCAGATGCAGACCCTAATAATAATACATGCAGCAAGAAATGGGAGCAAGCAAAAACAGACACGATGAAATGCAGATGTGACGCACTGTGTGACAAGCAGTTTGAAGGAGGAAAGAAACAGAGTAACAAAGTCTCGCCCCAAACCCTTGTATTTAGCCACACCCCAAGATTAATCCTATAAGCCAATTATACCTATTTTGGTACTGTAGTATACTTCCAAGAACCCTAGTATAACCCGCGCCCAAAATAGGCAATGTCGGGTTCCTTACCTGACCATGGATAGCTGATCCTTTCTAAATCCTTGTCCTGTCTAGTGCAATGCGCTGGGACTTCTCCGTCTGACTCCAATGCCTGACATATCCTATCTGAGTTGTTCAATAGCTAGCAAACCTGCTACACCCCAGGCCTCAGGTCTGAGCCCCTGGATCGAGGACAGCCTTCCAGGCAGCAGCAATTCACTTTGTGTTTACCTTGACCAACCACACATCTAGGATCAATCAGTCTTAGGGAGCCCGTGCTAGTAGCCCTCCTCCCATGGGGTCTAGGGGCTGAGGAGCTGTGAGGGTGGGACATGAGGGACTGCTCCTGGGGACTGCTAGCAGTTTCTGTAACCCTTTAAGGGCCACAAACTGCTTTAATGGTACATAATGTGCTATGCACTTCGTCATGATGCATGGAAGCATTATGCCGCCTGTACGGGGTTGATACGCCCCCAAAAAGATTGATATGATGCATGAATGCAAGTAGTACCCATAACTCCCCAGGGCTGCATTCATGCATCATGACGACAAAGGACATTGTGTAATAAAGCAGTATGCGACCCATAGAGGGTTATGAGTGGGGCCGAGAGCCTAGTGTATAGGATCATCCAGGGGTGGGTCACGTCGATACTGGTTACATGACAGTCCATTGCCGACATCTATTGCAATCAACGGGCTAATTCTTGACGTCCATATAATGACGCTTCTCTGCGCCGAAGCCTAACCAGGGCTAGGTCAACGGGAGGTTACTTCAGGCTATGTCTCATGAGATCGGGCCATTGTTGTCGTCTATGACCGGGTGCAATCTATGACCGGCTTGGGAAAAAACGCTTTGTTTAGGGCAGATGAAGATATAAATGCTGGAAAATGTTAATGGGTGTTTTAAGAATTTATATCACTCATTTTATTTCAATTTATATCTACATCTGCCCGAAATAAACCGTTTTTATTTCAAGCCGGTCATAGATTGCAACAGGTCATAGATTGCACCCGGTCATAGATTGCACCGGTCATAAACGAAAACATTGGCCCATGTTCGTGAGACACAGCCTTCAATGGAATGGAAAGCCGGGCGGAAAGTCGGTTATGTTGATGGGAGGAGAGGATCATGTGAGGGTTATGAAGCATTGTATGACTGGGACAAGGTTGAGCCAAAATAGTTGGATAATCAACTGGAGGACTGTCATCATCTCTGGTCTTATATGTACATACATGTGCTATAGTGAACGTGCCTGTAATCGGTATCTAGAAGCTGTTTTGTGCTTAGTGGCTAAAGTGGTATCTGGGATGCGGCTCTCTGATACCATAGATTAGGTTAGCTCTTATTAACACCCATTCTCCCAGTAATCCCTATAACACCACCACCCACCCCCACCCACTGCCTGCCTATTCTGACTAGTACACCCTACACGTAACTGTTACAGCAGGAGGCCTCTCTCCATCCCACCTGCGGCATCTCTTATCACCCCTACTTTACTGGATAACAATGAAGCCGGGACTTCCCCTTCTACCCCAACCACCGCACAGGAACTGTGAGCCGCAGGGCTTTACTTGTAAGAGCAGCTCGGAGCAGCTCACAGTTCGCTATGGGGGACGCTGACAAGTGGTTCCATTTGAATGGGGTGGCGGCGGCGGCGGTGGTGGTGATGGTTGGGTGGAGCCTGGTGTAATGACGGAGGTGATCACCATCACGCCCACCACATCCTCCTATACCTGATCGATTCGGGGAAGGCAGGCGAGCTGCTCCACGCCCCTCTAGGCCAGTCAGAGCTGCTCGGATCACGTCAACACAAAAAGCCTTCCCCCCTTCCCCAATTTCATGCTAATACATGTACATACGTATGCTAAGGATGTGAGCTTCCTCAGCATTTTCTTTTCTATTGGAGGGAGACGGGTTGGAGACGACAGGGAAGTGGGGTTGAATCGGAGCGGGTGCGGATGGTGGACTGGATAGCATCAGACACTCTTTTACAGACGAGACATCGGCCTTGGTTAAATAGGGATGAAAGTGACCAATCTCAAAAAAACTTGAAATGTTCAAATAGAGGCCCTTCAATACAGGTTCTCTATAGTGAAGTACAGGTCTTGGGGACAGATAAAAAACCTTGAAATCAGGGGAAAACTTGAAAGACTTTCATCCCTGTTGGTAAGGTACAGCGGCAAATCCTGCGTTCTTCCTTCAACGAGAGCGTCAGACCATAGGTGTGGGAGGAGGTGGGTGGTTAGGAGGGGTGGGGTGCAAGAACAGCCCCTGACAGTAAGAGGTTGAGCTGGTTTGGAATGGACATGTTCCGTGCAGCCTGCTCCAAGCCGACCAATAATTCTATCATATCTTGACCACTTAAGGGCAGCACAGTGTTTTAACGTGCTAGACCCATTATCGTTATGATACATGAATGCAGCCCTAGTGATAAACTCAACAGTGCTGGGTGATGTAGCAACAATGCCGTGTCGGTGAGTTACTCGCCAGCACTGCGTTGATGCATCATGGCGACAACTGCTGTCATTTTAGCAACACCAATGGGTTAAAAATACTCCTTTCCAAGCTAGGGCCTAAAAAAGAAAAGGTGTCTTTCAGGTTTGCTCTACCTATTTTTCAAAAGTCGTCCTACCAACTTTTCTTTTTGGCCTAGTCTAAGAGTCTATCAGGTGAACAAGCCTAAACCACGAAACAAGATTATAACACAACTCATCCGAAGGTTCCTGAGAGGATCCAGAATTATTCATCCTTCTCTGGTTCCTCTTTCCTCTGCAATTGCTGTGAATGCTGCCCCACTGTAGCCGGGCCCCATGATGATGGAGCGTCCCTGATTAATGCAGTTTCTGCTGGGGCTGGATACACTGGAGGCTGGTATCAAGTTTTACCAACCCCCCCCCCCCTCCCCCTATATGTGTGGGCGTCCTGATCAATGCCCAGTCACCTGCAGTAATGAGGGGAATCCCCGTGTGAACACAAACAATGGACACCCCTGCCTATTGACACCAATGCTGAAGGCTGGTGGGCGTATTAATGCCCATTAAATTATTTTCGTTTATGTTCCTATACAAATAGAAAAGTGTGTGTCTTGTGTGTTTGTGAGAGGAGGGAGGCGAGGGTGCAGAAATTAGCTAGCAGAAATGTCTAAGCGCAGGAAGTGCAGAAACGTCATAATATTTACCGTACCTCCTTTCTTATGCTGAGATGGTGAACGGGACATAGAAAAGCTCGCACCTCATCATCTTTAGGTTTTAGGTTACTAATATATGTACCCGCTACAGTGTATGTCATTGTGCATAAGGGTTACCCCGTGAGTTAAGCCTCACCTAATGATTATAACCCTTTCTTCCGTGTTATTCTTGAAGATAAGGGTGAATGCTCTGCATACATCGTGCGAGAAGGCTGTTCAGAAACCGAATCACCCACCCAGGGTTGCCCCCTCCCCCCGCCTTTAGGTGCACTGTACTGGGTAAATGGCGCCCTCACGTGAACCAACACCATATTTCAGCCACCATACCAATCAGTGTCTATAATTTCTTTCAGCTCAGCTTGCGCCTTCTGTCTGGGACCTGGTCATCCAGGTGCTAGGTATTGAGAATGAGCAGGCCTTAGAAAGTGGCCACAATAGTGGTTAGTACTGTAACGTCTCGCTCATTCAATATTTTCTCATTTAATTGTGGAGATGGGGGGCGGGGGGTTCTCGACTGATTTGACATATATGCTTCCAAATACATGTGTGTACATGTATCTATAGATAAGATGCGTAATGATGTAAACTATGAGCGACCATTAAGATTGGATATTATAATAACATGCAATGTGGGCCTAATGAGGCTAATAGGGAACATTACCCAAATACAATTCACCGATTCAGTAAACATTTTTTATACCCCTACCTCCCTTCAACCACCCCCACCCCTAGCCAATGACGTCATGTGTGTATTCTACCTGTAGCAATCCCCCCTCCCTCCTTGGCCTCCTGCCAGATGTCTGAAAGCAGATTTATGTCACCACACCTGGGAGCATGAATATGTGCTCAGAGCATCTCCTATACATATCTAGATGTAGCTATAGTACAGGGAGGAGGGGGTCATGTGACATTCTGGCAGAGCAGCTCCCATCGAGCTACTGTGACCTACAGGTAAACACTGTCACAGGTAACCCATAATTGCCTTAATTCCACCCCCTAACATATAAACATACCTGATAAATAAAGAAGCCGACCACACTGCCTTACAAGTAGACTCCGTCAAACAGTCTTAGATTTGGAACCAACCACTGAGCCTCTGAGGTCATGCGTTGGGAGCACTGGCGCCACAGATACTGGTCCAAAGACCCAGACGTATTTCCAACTCATACTAACTAGCACGTTTATAAGGGTATCATCTTAAACAACCATAGCATCAGAACATTTGTTGATGAGCTACAGAATACATCCATTTAGACATTTTTGGAAGGATAGTGGTGCTTAATCAATGTCTGTGGATCCTCAGATTGGCAAATACATGGGCGTGATCTTGGTAAGACCAATCTGAAAGGCGAACTCTCCCGTCATTGACTACTGACTGAAATATCTAAAAGCGTAATTATCGGTAGTATAAATGAAATCTTGAACATCGTCGTACATTTAGAGAATGTATATATACACTGTTTCTTTAGGGTATAATTGGACAATTCCTCTCAATTTCTACATCGTTCACATAACACACCCAATGTGGGGTACATGTAACAGCACAACAGCTCTCCGTCATCAGTAAAGCATAGTGTCAACTGATGATTACCAACACTGACGTTATCTCCAGAAATGGTTTAGAAATATATACACGTACAATGTACTGCAGTCTTTTGTTGTATGGTGTTTTTGTTGCCTAATAAAGTAATTATAATTATTAGGAGGATCAGTTAAGTATCATGGTTATGTGAGAAACCACTGCATTCAAATTGCAGAGAAGCGATACAGGTAATCAAATATCAAAATTGAAAAGCAAATAATACTTAACAAAACATAACCACACAATTACAAGAAAGGTAAAGTGTACTCACAGTGTGTAAAACACTATGAGAAAATGTCAAGGTACTAATTTGTGCAAAATGGAAATGAAAATCAAGGCACAAAAACATCATTGATTAAATATTTTCTTCTAAAATATCGTTTATCAGATGTCCTCTGCTATTGGTTAATTAATAATGACCATTTTTCTCCTGGAAATTAGGAGTGAAGCGTCATGTATAATTTGTGGTCGATCACAAAAAAGTGCATTTTGTACAACAGCGGGAAAATGTTTAGAGAAAATTCACATGCTACGTTATCATTGTATCAAAATCATGTCCTCCAGAGTGTTAAAGTAACATCAAACAGATAACAAGACACATATGGAGCTATACGGGGACGATACAACAACCATGCCAACACCCCTACCTTTTTAGCCCAACATTTCCACAGCACTCGCTTTCCGTGCGTGCACAAAGAGAATGGACAGAGATAAGTGTTTGGACAGCAGACTTTTATCTAGTACAGATTATATTTGCATCAACAAAAATCAGTCTTTGCGAAAACTTTTTTGGCATGCAGGACAGTCAGTCCTGCAGCTAGCCAATTTTGCAGGACCGGAGAGATTTCTGCAGGACAGGATACTAAAATCAAAGTTTTGCATCCTATTTGTAATAGAATAACATCTATAAAAGAAATAATAACAATAAAAATGCTTTAATTTGCTCAGAATATTAATGTGCACTCTAGAACTTGTAACTTCAGTTCTAGTTGGAATATTTGACAAATTCTTTCAGTTTTGGAAAGCACAGAATGTGGAGGACATCTGGTCCTCCACACCAGTCATTCGTTTTGGCAAAGACTGAAAAATTACCTTTTTTTTCTTCAAAACTTTATTTTTCCAACGGATCAAGTAATACGATGTGTCATTCGAAAATTAGGAAAACATTGAATTTGTAAAATTAAGTCTTGGACACTAGTGTAATGTGTATTATTCTTTGTGTGATTTCTACTCAGTCGGAATAGCCAGGGAATTCAATAAAACCAGCAACCTGCATAAAACATTAAAGGGAGTCACCATTTTAAAGAGGGGTCGGAAATCGTTTGTGCACACCCTTTTGTATAAATTAAAGTGCATTTTTTTGGGGGGTGCTGAAAAAAGGAGATTTTTTCTTTGCTCCCCTGTTGTATAAAAAGAGATATTAAGCCCAACTCCCATTACCAGTACTAGCTACATGCAGTGTGTTAGCTGGTGTAAAAGGTAAACATAATCCAACTGATGACTAAGTCAAGAGCAAACTCTTGGACAGGAGTAAACATAGAAGGGACACTAACATTTAAAGTGATAACCCATCAATCTAATCCGACTTTCTGTTTGTATACGAAACACTCCACCTTCTCTTGAAATCTACACACGTTGAATTTCAGATGCTGAGGGTTTGACCTCATGAAATGTGTCCTTAGTTGCCTTCTTCAAGTTACCGGTAGTATATATGCCATGCATTTACTGAAGCCCAGTGCACAGGGGCTCACAAAAAGGGTTGGTTATTATTTTCTAAATCAAATCTTTACGTTTATCATATTATCATATGATTGAATAAACTCCGGTTGATTATAGAGACATAACCCTGAATTTGATTTGATTTGATAAACTGATACATACAGCATCTTCGGTAAAGAAACGCTGGTTCCTGTCGTTCACCAGTTGGGTTGAACAGGTACATAATGCCCAGTGGTTAATGCTACATAGCTGAATACTTTATTTTTGTTATCCTTCTTAACTGTTACAACCGTGATTACCGTATTCGCCGTAATAAGCGCCCTGGGCGCTTAAAATATTATTTCAAGTGGAAAAATCGACCCAAATATTCATTTTAATAAGCGGCCCCCATGGCTGTATTTTTCCACCTCAGTAGCCTCTACAAGGCTTCTACTCAGCCCTATGCCTTCACACCTGGCTTTGCCTTAATACCTGCACAGGTGTGAAGTGTTTCAAGTCATACAACGTGTGAAAAACAGTTACAAATTCGGAGGAACCTGTTAAAAAATCTGGGGGAAAAATCTGAAAAAAGGGGGGGGGGCGCTTATTAGGGGGAGGGCGCTTATTAGGTCGAATACGGTATATATAATATTGACCTTAGATGGCGAATTCACAATCCCAAAAAAGGGGAGAGTAGGGGTGCTATGCCATACTAAAGAGAACCCAGCTTTAGATGAAGTGTCGTCAGATTAAATATGGAGCCTTATTTCTTTCGGATGAAACGTTTTGACACAAACATTAATTTTCAACAAAAGCCCCTCACTTGGAACATTCACAAATGTCACTGATTAAAAAGAGAAGAGCTAAATAAAAAACAACTTTTCAAGCCCCTCCTCCTCCCCATCTGGTGACGTCATTTGTGAACGTTCCCCCACAGACTTCTCAAATATGCAATTCCGTAATATACACACAAGAAGCATCTCACCAAACTGTACCAGCCGTGCTACTACCAATGTGGTATTTATTGCTGCCCCACCCTGCATCACAATGTAGCAGTCGACTTACCTGCAATGGGAACAAAAGAAGACAACATTAATTACATGAGGCAGTGCCAGAGGTGTGCGTTATTTATATGTAAACTGATGACAATGGGGGGTAATTAACTGCCGCCCATACCTCATATATCTAGACGTAAACCGCCGATCTGGTCACTGATCTGTCTTTGAGGAAGAAAATGACAGGACACACATTCAGGTCAGGCGAACAATCAACGTTAATGACACAAGAGGAGTCCTGTGCTCTATTAATCATGCGGAGGCTATGTATTCCTTGATGCGCTATCGTGTGAATGAGAACTTACTCCTCGACACACCCGAATGTCTCTAAAGTGTGATTACTAGTAGTATGTATTAGATATACTGCTAATGAAAAAAAGAGCTGATACTCAGGTTCATCCAACCTATTTTAATTAACACGTATGCATTTATATGCTCCTTTATAACCGTTAACTTCAATTTGTATGCCTTTACAGTCTTTCTATACCAACACCAGGAGATTCGTATTAGAATAGGCTTAACCTTTATGATTAAGAGGGTCACCTAGAACTAAAATTGGTTCTGTGATCAAAGTGGGGAAACATCTATTCACCCAGACCAATTTTGCATTATTTTGTCTGTACTAGAGTTATATTATTTTGTGTACATTCTCATCGTTTCAATGGCCATGAGTATTGAGAGAGTACGCTTGACACCACATCGCCCCCTGTGGAGGAATACAGATCCACTGCTGTACGTTTAGAGGGCCATGGTGCAGCACAGAGGCGCCCCCTGGATCAAGCAAGTAACACCACACAACCTACAAGTGCTATGACTATGGTGCCACCTTTGGGACAATACATGAAGCAGAAAGGGATGTTTATAACCACTGGGTCTGAAGTACACATGTACACGTATGTCCCCATTTCATCAACAGTTGTCAGAAAAGAGATGGAAGGTAGGGAGGGGGGAGGGTATTATGCTCTTGTATACTTTATCCTCCACACTCCTTAGACTTATACATGTATCGTGAAATTTGTCATTTAGCGAGTCCGGATTGATTGTGCAATTATCTGAACTTGAGAGCTCTGAAGTTTTCTTTGCTTGCTTGTTTGTTTGCACTCCCCCCCCCCCCCCCCTCCCTCCAAAAAAAAGAATCTGCATTTTAAAGGTGTCCTTAACTGCATTCAAGTTGATATAGGCACATGTATTCCATGCATTACTAGTATACATATATAGACTAGGTGAAACACTGAGTAATAGATCACGCAGTGTCGGCAGGCATAGTGATGGGGAAACCCAAAACCGCAGACAACATGTGTAGCAATAATAGACCACATCCGCACAGGTAATATTGCTATAAGCTGTGGGTGATATCATAAATATGCTATATTCGATGATTTCATTGCCTAGGCACACTTAACCATAACACTTCGCAGGCAGGCAAAGTGCTAAGGTATGTCGGACCCTACTTCTTCGTAATTTCTATGTTTGAGAGGTTACTGCAGTCAATCTATCATGCTATCCGAGAATCCCTTCTTGTTGCCTTATCTATGAGAGGGTGGAGTCCTTTGAAAAGCTGCCATTGAAAACCGGTTCTATTTTAGCTACGACACCTAAACTATTTGCCTATAGCACAGCTTTAACGCCACATTTAATATCACTTTCTATATAGTTTCTATTTATATCTCATCCTTTACTACAACCAGAGTTGACTTACGACTTGATGAAAAGAGAAGAGAGAAATATCCCCTCTTTAGCCTCATGAGTTATATGCCTTTCGCCTTGCAATCTTTCCCATATAAACAAATGCCCCTTTCTCAGCCCATCGACTAAGCCATTTTCACCTCTTTCATGGCAGTTTTTCGGCCACAATCACGCAGTGTGCAGGCGGGGCGTTGTGTGAGCTACTGCCGCGAGCTGCTCCATCATCGTGACAATGAGCTGCTCAATACACGCCGAGCTGGTGTCTGAGCTGGCCGCCACAGGGTCGCCCAGGTCACTAGCAGGTCGCCCAGGTCCACCGTAAAGATGCCTGCCACTACTGATCGCTTTGGCATGGGAGTACAGTAATGGGGAACGGGGAAAGATCTACTGCTCCCCGCGACTGCTCCTCCATATCTATCCAAGCAACTGCGAGCAGCTCCCCAGAAAGGATACTCCGCGCCGGATCATCCTTTTTGAATGGCTGCTCATGATTTATCATTTTTGTTTCACTATTTATTTTTGTTTCAAAATGAATTTTAAGGATTACTTATAGTTTTCTGTTGCTGTACGAATAGTATGAGCAGTCAAGCAGAAAGGACGATCCACTTTCTGTGTGGGTGCGCAAGGATAGGGATTGAGAGTATTCATGGCAAAAAGTGATTGATGACTGAGTACATATCTTATTGATAACCCTGTCTCTATATCCACTGTTATAAGCATTTCGTGGCATAACATACATATCTCAATAAGTTTGGTCCAGGTGACAGTCAACCTTATAGTTTGCAATTTATTATACACAAATGAGGTTAAACGAATCTATATTCTATACCATACTCACAATATGTTCCTTATATAAAAGCCTATAATTAGAGTACCATGATATAGACCAACGCTATGGTGATATGCCCCTAATTTCTCTCTGTGTGATGTTTACTGCTAACAATGGGTGACAAAAAATCGGATATTTGATCTATAGCCCTGGCAAAAATAACAAAGCATCTAACACAATATATCACATCTGAAGCCGCGATCTCTATTGGACACACCCTGATGTGAAAAACGATATGTAAGGGTAGAAGAAAACATTTTAGGTTATTGTGTAATTTACTTCCCTCCTTGCACCTGAAGCTTAGGTCAACGCCTTATTGTAGCTATAGACCATCATTTTGATTTTTTCCTTTTCATATTGTGCATTTATGGCATACACATAGCAAGTAAGCTGATTTACTTTGGAACAAATGCGTTAATTAATGCTATACAGAAAGATGCGATCCGAACATTGGTCAATTAAACCGCAACAACATTTGTAATTGTTAAGATTTCAAAGTGAAATAGAACATGGCATGTCACATGAAATATGAAAAACGTGTTAGCCGCAGAGAATCCATAGGACCTTCTCACACAGATGAGAGATATATACATCGGAACAGTATATATATAGTTTTCAGACCCAATCCTTTCTCGGTGTACCATCCCTACAAGATTTATGTATAACAGATATTAAATCAGTCTGTGTGGGGTAGAGATGCTATCCTGGTATAAGCCTATAGTACGTGTACGGCAGTTTGGGCGGGACCTAGGCTGGAGTCCCCCCATTCCCCAACTCCTATCAGCTTGGGCACCGATCAGCGTCTGACCCCCGCCCCATCCATCACCTGGGGCCGTAGTCAGAATACCCCCCCCCCCCTTCCCAGTCCCCCCCTCCCTCCTCCCAACCACCACCCCAGCCACCCCCTGCCCACTGCCACCTACAGCACTATTTTCTGCTCCCAGGTTTCCGATTTCCCGATATCAATAACATTCAATCAGGGCGCGTCGATCGGTCCACTGGCACGCACCCCCTCCCCTGTGCATTTAACCTATGAGGTGGTCAGCTGGTGGGGTTATAGAACACCAGACTCAGCTCTGTGAGGGCACCAGTTAAATGTACCCATGTATTTATGGTACTGACTTATTGATTGAATACTACAGCATTTGTAGTATACTACTTCAGGATAAAATCTCTGAAATCCGTGCAAACCACATGTCATTTGTTGCAGATGTTCTCGAGTCTATATCTAACTCTAAGTCAAAGATTTAAGGAGCTATTCAAGAATGGCGTCTTAACCTTTCAACATTTATCTCCATTCGCATAAGATGTACTACCATGTTGCTATTCCGGATGGTATCTTCTCAGTGTCTAACCACTCTCAGGTACACCAGGCGCTGGTTGCTCTCCTACTGGTAATCATTGGTAATGAAGGCAATCTAATCAGTGAATCCCGTACCTGCAGATGAGAAACACCTTCCAACTACTACGTGCTTGAAGTGAGCACTTTTGACTAGAAAATACTGGTAGCCACCCTGACTTGAATTATGTACTTCCTACCTCTGTTCCCTCGACAAGCATAGTTCTGGGATAAAATAATAGCACACTCCATCCTACCTCTGTTCCCTCGACAGGCATGGTTCTGGGGTAAAACATAAGCACACTCCATCCTAACACTGTTCCCTCGACCAGCATGGTTCTGGGGTAAAACATAAGCACACTCCATCCTAACACTGTTTCCTCGACAAGCATAGTTCTGGGGTAAACATTCGCACACCCCATCCTTCTCTGTTCCCTCTACAAGCATGGTTCTGGGGTATACCATTAGCACAGCCCGTCCTACCTCTGTTCCCTCTACAAGCATGATTCTGGGGTAAACCATTAGCACACCCTGTCCTGTCTTTTCGTGATATAAGCATGGTTCTGGGGTAAACCATTAGTACACACCTTCCTACATCTGTTCCCGCTACAAGCATGGTTCTGGGGTTTGATTGATTGATTGATTGATTTGTTTAACGTCCAGACTTACATCAAGTACCCCACGGGACATCTCAAGTTGGCAAGGAGTCATCCACAAATAGTGGTAGTCTGCCTTGCAGTAGTAGGACAGGTATTTATATGCTGCTTGCCCAATACAGCAGTGACCGCATCTATGGATGATCGAATCTATGAAATGAATGACCGCATCTATGAGGTGAGGGAGAAAACCGCTACCGGGGCACGTCCCCTACTCTTTTCGAAGGATAGCAAGTGTTCTTTTATTTGCCTGGTCCTACCTACCTGGGCTAGTACCATAGTAGGCAGGGCCAGACAAACCACGGCCTTTGATATCTGAGACGTGGTTCACTGAGGAGGGATCCCATGCCAGACCACCAGCAAGAAGGCCCGGGCCCGCGCATATGGGCAGCGGTTGCCAAACAGCTTACGTGACTGATCACAGCAGCAAGGCACGAGACCCCTCAAGTTTTGTCGCCTTTTACGAATCTGGTATGCCCATTGGTATTGTGGAAGGCTCCCGATGAAGTTATTCTACTCCTTCATGCCCCCATCATGAAGGTCCCCACTAACACAGGGGGAGGTTCTGGGGTAAACCATTAGCACACCCTGTCCTACCTCTGTTCCCGCTACAAAAAGCATGGTTCTGGGGTAAACCATTAGCACACCCTGTCCTATGTCTGTGCCCTCTACAAGCATGGTTCTGGGGTAAACCATTAGCACACTCCATCCTACCTCTGTTCCCTCTACAAGCATGGTTCTGGGGTAAACCATTAGCACACCCCTTCCAACATCTGTTCCCTCTACAAGCATGGTTCTGGGGTAAACCATTAGCACACCCTGTCCTATGTCTGTTCCGTCTACAAGCATGGTTCTGGGGTAAAACATTAGCACACTCGATCCTACCTCCGCCCTCACTGTAGGCTTCTCACCGCTACGATCTACACCCCTGGGAGTGAGTATAAATCCTGGCTAAGTTCTTTTATCGGCAGACCTCCTTCACTGCCCACTGCTGGCTAAACATGGGCTGGTAAGGGCCTCGGTGGAGAGGGGGGAGACTGGTAAAGGCACTCCTCCACGGCTCTACTATGCCTTTACCATGGCCAGCACCCAGTGTGTAAACTGTAGGGGTCAGACTCCGGTGCCCATGAGTGGTTCACCAAGGAGATGGACATGGTGCATTCAGGGAGGGTCCAGTCTAACATGGTGGTCAGAGGTGTTTCAACACCTGTCTCCTAGACATAATTCCCTGGCCAATTCCCTATTATAATTTAACACCTTTTACTCAACATCTCTAGTCTGTTATATGTCATTATTTTATTTTCATCATGCAGCTCATTGAAACTGAAATGTCAAGCCTTTTCTCCCCAACTATGTACATGTAATTCAGATATTTCACAAGGTTAGTGAATTTAATTTAGAAAGAATTATTACAATATAATATGGAATTCCAGAAGGAACAATATTTTCTATGGAAATAGATACACATGCACAGCAGAACGACGCTAATGGTGTCATAGCTCTGTGTTATTTTAACCATGTGATGCGCAATTGCACCTTTCCTTCTCTATCCTGACTGGGTCATATGCTGTGTCACGATTCAGCACTGTTTTGATAGATTGAGAGGATGAAGAAAAAGACTGACGGGCCAAAGTGAACACAGACACTAATATAAGACGCGGAGGTATACAGATTTTTCAGAATATTATATATTAGTTCATATTTTGTGGGAAGAGAATTTGTGGGTGACTGCTTGTGAAATTCCCAACACAATCGCGAACATTTATGTGTTTAAAAATATGAAGTGTTATTAGGGTGAACCCAGTTGTCATATTCCGGGTCACTCTAAAAGTGTACATGTGTATCGACCTACTGACACCATTTACACTTATTGTGACATCAAATACACCTGGAACCGATTGTAGTGCTGGTCACACCTACTATCATGATAATGGTAGGGTACTATAGTGTTTAGAAGTATACATTGTTTATAGTTCACACATCACAATCAATGTGTAGTCAGACCTAGGGATATGAGAGTAAACCACATAGGTATGTCTTATAGGCGTCTAGCCGGTTGCATTATTAACCAATGAGAAAATTCCCTGGCCTTCACTGCAGAATTCTTAGGGGGCATTATGTAACAGCCTGTACCCATCGTGGTTACTGTATCAGTGCTTTTCTCGCCGGTTACCAGATCTAGCAATGGTGCCCCCTACTTAGGAACCTGCAACCTCGGTATACGAATAAACTACGGGGAGAGAGAGAGAAGACAGCATGGACCTCACATGATTTGGACCTCACAAAATGTGGATATATATATATATGTGGGTGTGGGTGTGTGTGGGTGTGGGGCAGCAGTGAATTGACCGCGCTACAGAAGTTCAATATGGTCACTAGGTGACTTCTACTCTGAGGCTGCCCAGAGTGATTTCCCTTCACTGACCTCTAACACTACCAGACAGAAGGTCCATGTGAGGGGCCAGGCCCAGGTCAGGGTCACCAGATCAGCATATTGACCACTAGCTGGGCGCAGTGACCCTGCTGACCTTGTGCTGATCCCTGGTGTGTGGGCTGACCAGTATGGGCAGATTCAATGACGGCCCCTGTACCATTGAACCAAGGTCATATGTGACAGCTAAGGGTCATAGCTTGACATGCCCAAGGTCATACAGGTGTTATGTACCAGTTATGGCACAGCACTTACTGGCTCTGTGAATACATTTCAAATATTCAAAATAAAGTGTATGATGTCTATTTGTTAAGAAATGCAATCACGTTTTTTCTTTTACAGTTCTGATATAGTGCCAGGTGAGAAACTAAACAAACCAATTGTGTTGGGTTTTACGATAGTGGTTGCACTGGATGAGAAGAAAGAAGGAAATAAGGGAGGTGAGAGGCGGGGCTTAGAAAGAGGGCACTACAACAAACTGACACTGCAGATGTCGAGTGCTGCTGCTTTAATTGTTGGCTGGTGTAAAGCCGCCTGATTGATCCGAATGTCGTGTGGTCACATTTCCCAGACGACTTTTTCCACATGTTGTTCCTGATTGATCCTTTCCGAATACATCTGTGAGGAGAGCCCCCCTGCATCGCTGCCAAACTCAGGAGTAGTTCGTAAATCAACCTTTATCTCCGTCACACCCGAGTAGTCAGGTCGATCGGTGAATGGCCAGGAGATGCTCGCATTTGCATAACGCTCTCATTCTGAAGCTAGTATAAGGCGAGCTCTCTATAACGGTGACCAGTAACGGTTTTAGAATACAGCAGACCAGGCCAAAGATTCTCGCACCACCCATGTTTGAAGCCACGTCTTAATCATTAGGGATGGTCGTATGCAGTAAGGCTTATTGCCAGCACAGCATATGTTTAATGGTGTAGGCTCAAACTCCATACGACCATCGATCTCCAATGATTGAGACTCGACCTAAAAGATGGCGGTTATCCAAACTCCCGCAAATCTCAGCCAACCATTTGCTATGCAATAATGTACATGGATGTTATTTCACCATGCCATCTCATACACTGAGAACCTTTTTGAATTCATTCAATGACCTAGTATAAGGTCTTACATTTTCACTAACCTTTCAAAAATAGCTCTATCATTTAACGGCAGACAGGTTATGTCCTCAGGACGTCATGCGTGAAGAAGTTTCTTACTTCCCTGTTGCAGTGTTTATGTTTGAATACAAGTAGACCATGTACGTAGGTACGTGTTCAGTGCATAGGGGCTGAACTACTTCAGGTTGTATACAGGTAGACCATGTTCATAGTGCTGTGTTCATACTGGGTACAAGGGGGCTGAACTACTTCAGGTTGTATGCAGGTTATCTTGTACGTAGTGCTGTGTTCATACTGGGTACAAGTAGGGATGTCATTGGTATCGAATTTTATAGATTATCAGTTATTCACTATTTTGGTCTCGATATATGTAATATATCAGTTATTAGGTATGTAAGAACAAGAGATTGCAATATTAAAAAAACATGTGTGTGCCTTGAAATAACGAAGAAAAGATGTGCAAAGAAAATCAGGTTGCATACACGTTATCTTGTACGTAGTGCTGTGTTCATACTGGGTACATGGGGGCTGAACTACTTCAGGTTGCATACACGTTATCTTGTACGTAGTGCTGTGTTCACACTGGGTACAAGGGGGCTGAACTACTTCAGGTTGTATGCAGGTTATCTTGTATGTAGTGCTGTGTTCATACTTGGTACAAGGGGGCTGAATTACTTCAGGTTGCATACACGTTATCTTGTACGTAGTGCTGTGTTCACACTGGGTACAAGGGGGCTGAACTACTTCAGGTTGCATACACGTTATCTTGTACGTAGTGCTGTGTTCATACTGGGTACAAGGGGGCTGAACTACTTCAGGTTGCATACACGTTATCTTGTATGTAGTGCTGTGTTCACACTGGGTACAAGGGGGCTAAACTACTTCAGGTTGCATACACATTATCTTGTACGTAGTGCTGTGTTCATACTGGGTACAAGGGGGCTGAACTACTTCAGGTTGCATACACGTTATCTTGTACGTAGTGGTGTGTTCATACTGGGTACAAGGGGGCTAAACTACTTCAGGTTGCATACACGTTATCTTGTACGTAGTGCTGTGTTCATACTGGGTACAAGGGGGCTGAACTACTTCAGGTTGCATACACGTTATCTTGTACGTAGTGGTGTGTTCATACTGGGTACAAGGGGGCTGAACTACTTCAGGTTGTATACATGTAGACCATGTTCATAGTGCTGTGCTCATATTGGGTACATGGGTGCTGAACTACTTCAGGTTATACAGGTAGATCATGTACGTAACGTGGTGATGCATTTATACTACTTTTGGTTGTATACAGGCAGACCATGTACACAGTAGTTAGTGACAGATTACAAGTGGGTAATACATATAGGGTAAACCGCCCCTAAGTGGCCCCCCTACAGGACAAGTACCTATAGTGGCCCATCTATACCTCTATACACCAGTCTTTATGGTCATTTTTTCCTGATTTGTTAATACAGGTATGAAAGAAGAGACAATTATGTACCAATATCACAGTTTATATTTTCCATAGAGTAGCCACAGTATTTTCTACAGAGTGCCAAACATGACATGTTTGTGTGACATGTAGCCCTCTTTTCATTGAGAGGTTTCAAGAAAAAGACATTTTATACCTCAACAGTGTGCCTATAGTTTTCCTGTAAGATCCAAACTTTCACCTTGTTTTCCACACATATTATCTTTACATTAACATGCCATCTTCATTTGGTGAAAATCCTAAATTAATCAGGTAGTTTTTACTGATTGATTGTCACCACTACAGGAGTACCTGAAGTGGCCCAGGGGCTCAACCATGAGTGGCCCACCAACAGTATAGGTTATAATATGCTAGGTGTAGGGTGAGATCTATTATAAGATCCAAAATAAATGGATGCCCCCCCCCTATGACCCAATAAACAAAAAGATGTCATATAATGTGGGAAAAATGTCTTTTTCATTATTTTTGACTATAGAATTACATGGAAATCTACCTGATTTATGGTCAGAGAAAAACTGGTCCATTAAGTTTCGAACCCAGGATCTTCTGTGTGCTAGGCTAATACTATACCTCTACCCTATTCTGAATACATGGTGTTAGAACTGCTGAAAGCTATACTTGTATGACATTGAGACTGTGTGAGTATGTACCTTGGAAATTCAGATCCACACCTTCTGTAATAAGGGACCTTATGTCTATGTTTTATGAGCTATGTCAGGATTGCTAAAGGTCCCTAAAATATAGGTTATACCTTATAGCCACAGCTTAGTGCTGAGTGAACAAAAATGGGGGTACTTCTACACTCCCCACACTTGTCCAGCCCCTGTGGCTACATAGGCAGGGCTTAGAACTTTAGTGTGAGAGGTCCCTGGTTCCAGTCTCCCCACAGTTGAGACCTTTGGTTTTTGGTGAACCATATCATAGGAACATAAAATAATGTTATACATGGAAAAGTTCCTGAATGTTAATTTTTTTTGACCAGTGGTACACTATGCCCCCAGAAGCAGAAATGGGTATAATTATGCCCAGAGCTTAACAGAACAGAAGGCAGCCCCCAAGAAGGCGAGATAGGAGAGTTGGCTTAAAGCATATTCATGGGCTTGCTATTGGAACTAACAATGTGCATGAGGCTATATTTCATTATGTTCTAATGGAACATAACATTGTAACCACATTTACCAAGTTACAGATGCATAAACAGTGTTTTATTGGAGTGGGCCACTCAAGGTACAAGGTGGGCCAGTTATGGTACCAATCCAATGTCCAAAGGGTACCTTACTTTAATCAGCATTTTCACAATATATTACATAGAAATCTATATTTTTGACTTGTCTATAGCATTCCAAACAGTGTCCCAATGAAAAGTGCTGCATACTTCATGAGGATTGGATCACTCTTTCTACATGTAATCTTGTATCAAAGTCAGTCTTGTGGGTTTCAGCTCCTCAACAGGGCCACATATGGGCGGTTTACCCTAGTATTGTTTTGCCTCTTGAGGCATGCAGGATGTATGTCTCCCCTGAGGTCAATACTGGCAATGTGACTTATACCCATACTGATTCTGTTTGTAATAGGGGCCGGTTGAGGGATTTCCAGTGTCGACTTATAAAGTCTCAAAAGCCTTCTATCACCAGATCCTACACGTTATAATAGCATCAGATGTGCGGCGGTAGGACGGTACTGTACACATGACAAAACATTTAGAAAGCATTTGAAAATGAGGATACAAACTCTCTCGGACTGAGGAATGATCTCGACGGATCGGACGGTTCTATGACAGGAAAAGCAAAACAGGAAATGTCTTACCAGATAAAATCCTCCATGAAACCAGACCTTCCCCCGTGGGTATCATGTGAATGTTGCTGCCTTACTCCAGTGCTGAAACTGGTTAAATTCAAGTTGTATCGGACGTTAGGTGTTTGGTGGTTGACACTTGGTGCTGGGTGTGGAGGGGGGCAGTGGCAGGTACAAGACAAGGCCCGCGGCAGGTAGGACCATGTCTAGTATGGCTCACCTTCCTCCAGCCTATAGTCCATCTCATTACTGAGGGCCGAATGGTCTACTTAAAGCAGGACCCTCACCCTCATCTTCTTAAAGGCAACTCCACAAACTGTATCTGCGAGTATCGAGGCAGAACAGCCCAAAGCCGGCTCCCCCACCAGGTGACTGCCGGCATCGTTACTGTCGTCATGAGATGTAGCCATTGGCTTTTAACCCTTTAAAGGCCGAATCGTGCTCAAATGTACTGGGTATGCCCTCTGTCGTCATGATGCACATATGGATCTTGCCAAACCTACGGGTCTGATCTGAAGGCTGGTATTATGCATGCATGCAGCCCTGGCGAGCGCTCGCCAGGGCTGGATTCATATATCGTGAAGACAAAGAGTATGATTCTTGATCATTAAAGCAGTTACCATTGTGCGGCCCTTAAAGGGTTAAATGTTCATGTTTACAGCATCACGGTGATGGTGTCTATCCAAAATTATAGAGCTTATCTAATACCATCCTTATTCATCCGTGTGGAACCAATATCAAGTGTACGATTTCTTACAGGTCATATCGACATAATATACAGTGTAGAAAAGCAAGCAATGCGTGAATCCTTGTCATGTTTGTGCCTACGTATAATGGACTCAGTTTAACATGTCAACTTGTTATAGGTAGCAGGGGTCAGGCGGAATGAGAAAGGAGAAGGTGGATACCCTGGAGGCATGACAACTACCTCCAGGCTCGCTCCCTCCCACTTCCCCCCACTCACTATACTAGTATACGTTTCCTTGGAAGCTTTTAGTCTAGACTAATGTATATTATTGGCATGATCTTATAAGCGTATGCCTGTAAAGGGGTTGCCAGAAGACAAAACTGACACTGCACCTAAGGGCAACACTGAATCTTGACTACCTTCCAAAGTTCGACGTACTACCAAAAGTTAGTCTCGATATTCTTTACAATGGTTGATGGTGTGTGTTTAAAAAAGAAAAAAAAGGTTAGCTGTGTGTGGTCTTCAATATATAGGGACCTAATGATAAAAGGCAGGATCTCAAAATAATATGGAAATCCCATGAGACTTCCTTACCAGTCTGCTACAACCTATCATATAATCAATACCCAAGTCAAAATGGAAGTGATTGACTGTGCCATAGCCTAAGGGTATAATGACAGCTTTCCACACGATGTGTATCTTAAAATAGGGAATGGCAGTGTTGGGGGGGTAGATGGGGGGGTCCCCATGTCGCATGTCGATTTTAAGAAATGGCCATGTCACATGTCACTAAGGAAAAAGCCATGTCACTAGTGTCACTAAGGGGGAAATGTCGGGGTGCCGTAATTGATATGATTTGGGCTCTTGGGGCCGTAGGCCCCACGAAATTTTTTAATTTGACTACCCACAAGGACGGAATTTGAAGAAAGAATTGGGTAGCATACTTTACACTAAATGAGAATTTTTACTATTCATGTCACTAAGCCTCATGTCACATGTCGATTTTAAGAAATGGCCATGTCACATGTCACTTAAATGGCCATGTCCCATGTCGATTTTAAGAAATTGCCATGTCGCCATGTCGATTTTAAGAAATAGCCATGTCGCCATGTCGATTTTAGGGGTCGATACCCATAGTGTTCTGTCATATGACAAGACATCTCAGAGAATGTTGGATGGCTGGATTGACTCTTCACCAAATCCAATCATTAATTGGAATCATTTCTCTCATAGACCATATACAACAGCAGAGTTTCTCGTAACATTTTTCGATAAATTAGAATATAATAATGATCCTCCCTATCGGGCGGTGGGCAGCCGAACTACTGGACGGTGTCCACCACGTAAATGGACCATCAATCAGCCAGTTATGTCATATATTGAGAGCCAGATCTATCCTAAATGCGGTAAATACCACATACAAAAGCTGCTGATGACAACATCCGAGAGACAATTGAACAAGTGTTCAGCGTAAATGAGTAATGACCCTGGTGTGCGGGTATTATGGTGCAGCTAGCTAAATGACCACGTGTTTCGCTTGTTTGCCCACCTGGTGACGTTGCAGACTGCCAAGTTGAACTCGGGCAATTAGCTCAAGTGCCAGTGATCAGCAGTAGCAAGCCCCCCCCCCCCTACACACATCCCATACTCACCCCTCAGTCCCCATGCCCCATCCCCTACATTTCCCATGCCCCCCCCCCCCATCCCCATACCTCCTCTCCCAAAGTTCTCAAATACCTCTTCCCCAACACTTCCCACGTCTCCTCCTCCAGTTCCCATATGCTTCCTCCTCCATGGTTCCCATGCCTCCTTTCCCACAGTTCCCATGCTTCATCCTCCAGTTTCCATGCCTCCTGAGTCTTCTTCCACAGTCCCCATATCTCCTCCCCTACTGTTTCCATGCGTCCCCCTTCACAGTTCCAATATGCCCCCTTCACCACTGATAGGGCCTTACTCGGTATACAGTTACTTCATTGATTCTGCCATCCTCCCTAGTGCTTAAGGTCACTAACTGCCACTGGTTCCACAGGGGTTACGATCTCCTCCAGCAGGCTACACCTTGGGCTGATAGACTCTGCCCTCCAACCCTCTAATGAAATTACCAATCGCCAAATGGACCATCCTTGGCACTATTCCCCTGTTTATGGGATTGTTGGCCAACCTGCATCTTAACATTAAAGGCAGGGGGAGTCTTTCTTACCCTGCATACAGTCTTTCTTACACTGCATACAAACTTCGCTATTATCCATACATACTCCAGGCACCCAGTGCCACAGATAAGTGTCCTTCGGTTGGAAGTAGGACATCCATGTAGGCAGTCTCTTCAAAATTCATCAGAATATTGATGGTGGACTGACTCCTTGGACATTATCCCGATGTCATTGGTGCCATTTTGCCATACATTAATTTTAATAGATGGTAATGGTGATTCAATTGAAATTGTTGAAATTAAAGTCATGTGACACCAGTACTCATTAGTCTACTATTCCTACCAAGGGGGGATTTTGGACCATTTATATGAGCGTTTCATCTAAATTTTCATTTGCCGTCTCCCTTCAAAAATCAGATAACAACTTTTGAATACTCCTTCACAGCATTTCATCCTTCTACAATCCTATATTTTAGGAAAAATCATACATATTTGCTCCATTCAGTGTGTGTTCCCTTTGCCTGACGCTGAGTGATAATGTCTTATACTACTAGATTGCTCCCCACAGCCCCCTCCCATCCCCACCCTCACCTGACAAACATTCCACCCTTGACCAATATCTACATGCATCGCATCAGAACAGAGGTCACATGCTTGCTCTTAGTAAATTTACAGGCCCTACATAGGACATGGGACAGAGTTGGTTATCACATATAGGGACATGGATGTTGGCGGTGACCCGGTGTATGTAAGTAGGTCTATTATCCGGTGAACAAGTACCAGTTCAAACACTTGCTAAGTGTGTCAATTCGGCAAACAGTACAGGGCTGACGTCAGATGCGGCACAGGTAGACTGTCACCACCGGCCTGTCACTGTTACTATGACGCCTTACACTCGCCCCCCTCCCCCAGCTTAAAAAAAGAAAATTTAAAAAAAAAAAGGTACGTTACAGGTTCACGTTAATGGGGGGGGGGGGGGGTATATAGGGTGCTCGGCGGGTAGTTAATATGTTCTACTTCATAGCAATCGATAGCAATGTGTGTCAGTCCAAGCACTAGTCTGTGTTAGAAATTCTTGAACAAGAAAAGGGACCGTCTTAATGGTTTCTAACTTCGGAGAATCGGCCTTTTAAGGTGAACAGGGGGTCTGATGATGGCGACTTTAGTACTGTAGTAAACATCTAAAACCCCTCGTATAAGCTGTGACCTATATGTATAAAAGGTATATAAAGCTGGTCCTGATTCGTATACAAGCCACGGCTGGTACATGGACTTTACGGTACCGTACGCCTGTACCCCGGTGCCTATTCAAGACCAGCCCTCATTAGAAGACAGGTGGTGATCAGACCTGCCCATGTAATCTACAGATACGTAAACCAGAATGCATAAGAACGCACCTAGAATGCACTCTATTTTAAGGGTTACAGGAAACTGTACTTCCGTGGCATTCTGTTACAGTCCATATTACATGAAAAGGGAACACTAGGGCCCCTGTGCGGTTACCATAGGAGGAAGGCAGCACCACACTATCTCTGGTAGACAGATAAGGACGGACTAGGTTAGACCAGACATTTGGTATACATGTATATCACAGAGTGCTGCTACCAAACATTACACAAGGGGACATGAGAAGGTACCCTGGGTGTTTACTGCTTTATATCGTTGTTACCCTACTCCCCGGGCCCTACTCACTGTAGGGGCCTTATTGACATCCACCTTTTGCTCATTGCAATTACATTGTATTGACTCCCCCCCCCCGCCCCGACCTCGCAAAACGTCTCCATTCAACAGATACATTGACTTTTTTTGTGTGCATGTGTGCATACATTTCTACAATTGTCAAAGTTAAATAATTTTATCAGTAAATAATATTGAGAATATTGACAAAAGTATTGAATGAAATATCCATATTAGGGAGTGCTCATTTTTTAACAACAGGGGTGGGGCGGTGAGATTTAGCGCGGAGCGCGTGAAATTTTTTCACCCCCCCCCCCGCTAGAGGGGTCGAAATTGTTTACCCCCCCCCCGGCAGGCCGAAAATCTCGCGCGTTCGCGCCCCTTTGTACCATAGTAACGCGCGGGCTTTTCCCCTCAAAACAGGTTGAATTTTTTTCACCCCCTCCCCAAGAGGGGTCTAAATTTTTTACCCCCCCCCCCGGTCAAGGGGTCCAAATTTTTTACCCCCCCCCCAAATCCACCACCAGGGGTATTAATGATATTCATAAGCATGAAGGAGCACACCGCCCCCCCCCCCCCATATGGCCCCACATTATGTATAGTAACAACGGGAGTAACGTGTTGGCTATGTCCCCAATGATCATTTTGATATAGTGTTAAAAACCATTTTCCCTACGCTGATAATAATTGATTAATTTAAAGCGTTAGACATGTAACTATAAGTCCTCTATGACATGAGGTTTACTGTAAACTTACATTAAACCTCTGCAATATTCTCACAAGAACGCAAATGCACTCTAACAGTTTGAGTCGAGTGTGGATATGAGACTGGAACATTCAGCCAATCATTAATATTGGAGCAACCCTTCTAAAAATAGCACTACATTAGGAGATCAAACTGAAACGAGCCGATGCAGCGTAATTAGATACATCCATTTGAGTGCAGCTGTCCCTGGATCCCGGATCTGAGACCTGCAGCACTGGGTTACTTAATAAAGCACCGCTCGGTCCCCATTCCACTTTAGTTATGGCCAAATTACCACCCACTGGGAGCAGCATGGAAGGAGGATGTCCCCATGCGGACATTGGGACACATGACGGCATGCATGTGTCGCAGCATCCCACTAGAAGTTACTAGACAGTGTAGACAGGCCACGTGTTGACAATCAACTCTATACTCTCCAGCCACTTATCAAGGCATTGCCTTACTAAACTACCGTACATCTCTCATATCTTCTGCAGTGGCAGACCCAACGCTATTATTCCCCAACAACTTTTTGGCGAAGTGTTACATTGAATATACAAAGCAGCAATTGATGGTACATTGTAGCAAGGACTCTACATCCCTGATTGTAGTTGTGATGTGTATATGAGTCGTTCTGAGTAGATCACTCTGCAGTCTGTGCTGCTCGCTCACATATATAGACCGTTGCCGCTGCGCATATGCTAAGCCATAATAAGCAATTCTATTTCCCGATACTGAGATTGCAGCTTTACCTTTATTTCAGATGTTTGCAGACCCATAACTTTTGACCTTCCAATGTTGCGTAAATGCCACTATTACAGTATTAGGGGATATAATATAATGTTCACAAATCATGCCCCTTCTTTCGGGACCTAATGTAATCCAAGACCCCACGCCCTTGTCACTATTTTGGGCAAATTGGCCTCTACAGTGCATATAGCTCACCCACTTCCTACCTAGTGACGTCATTTGTGGTCATTCACCTGAATTCAACACTTGGGTTATCACAAAAGAAACTAAATTTAAAAGGCAATAAGTGGCATCGGAGATATACACTCATGTTTATAATCATATATAAATATATCATTACCAGGGTTACCATATTGGATTCAGATCTCCAGTGGAGAACGTCATATGTGTGTATACACATGGGGTGGAGGATATCAATGAAAACAAAGGATGGTACTTGTAGGGGGGGGGGGGATATACTAGTTGATATCCATATGGGTATTCAGCTAGAACACACCACAAACCACAGGTCATCGTGAGTACCATATATACAAGCCACCCAGTACACAAAAACGTAGTACTACCATACGGCTCCATATGAAGTATATGACCAAGTCTATGGTTGCCCCATGCAGGGGCCGGCCATAACGGAATGGATCCTGAATTCGTAATGACCACCACCGGAAGCGGCCTACTTGCGCATGCCTTATTAAGCTGTGGGTCCTGCACGGGAGGCCCGGCGTCAGGAGGGGTGTACCACGGGACCCCCAGCATCCTCAGCCCGTCCTTAGGTCAGGAAAATAACCTGAGTCACATCCTTCCAAGAACTGGTGGTCCTTCTGTGGGAATAGGTCTCTAGGTGGATGTTATGGTTATCATACATGTATAGGGACATGGTCATACTTATTGAGAAAGGGGTACCGTATATTCCCATGATGTTAAGTCCGTCTATGTGCAGCAAAGTTTTTTTATATACATGTAATTCTTTTATATTGTATATCATACGAGAAATGCTATGCTATTGCAAGTGCATGTATATACAACATAATTATATACCGATATGCACTTGAAAGGAGACAGTAGTGGTTACATGTTTCAGTGCCAAAAAGGGGATTTCCGCATGTTCAGTAAACATATACAGTCGATCCTCACTTCCTCGAAAATTTACTTCCTCGGGTCCCTCACTTCCTCGGACAGTTGCCTAGCGACCTCCCTTCTTTGTTCCATTATATTTGGATACTTTGCTTTTCCTTGCATTTTACAGGAAGTGAGGGCCGACTGTACATGTACATGTATATTATATATCACTGCCCTCAGCTGCAACATACAGTTGATAAGTAAAGGCTAACATAGAAGTATATGTCAAAATAACCACGACAAATTGGCTGGTGGCTGAGATTTATAGGTATTAACTGACATGGGATAAATCATACATCTCAGATAATACGACTCTGGTTGGAAAAATCCATAGCAGGTTCTGTCTTTTAGTTCCATATGTAAAATCTACATCTGCTTCATTGTAGACTTTGTATAAGTCTTAGATTCTGGCTTAGATTCTAACTCACCAGGTATTACCTGATATTATGAAGGCATTTAGCCAAATAGATTATAAGTTTGTGGTGACTTTTTTAATGAGAAATTATCACAAAACGTGTATACTAAAACCACTAAAGTCTAAGGTACTCCTGATCTATTTTCATAATTTTACTTTTTAGAATATAGACATATCCAACAGCCTGGAAACTTCGACATCCATTTATATGTAGGCAATCAAATAGGCACTGATTCATTGTCGCATGTATCACACGTACACCCACGTACACCAGGCCTAGTACACTGTTTATCAGGTCTGAGGTAGGGGTGGTAGGGTACACCTTATCCCTCTATTGTACCCCCTGGCCTGACTTTACTACGAATTTTAACCAACATCAAAGGATCGCATGTTGACACAGTGCTGATATGGGTCACTCAGACTAGTGTAGAGTTGTGGCATGGAGTAAGAGTTACACGTGGGCTAACAGTGTAATAGGTGTATTTGTTTCAAGAAACTAGATCGTGTTCCTCCAGACTATTAAATGGCATTTTTTGCCAAATAAAGCCATGCCATATAATGATGAATACTTATTATAATAGGGAGCAATCCAACAGAGGCAGTTCTAGATGTGGAATATGAGTTTATGCCAATAACACAGAAAGTGACAGTATTACATGATTGGATAAATGAGAATCACACCATCATTACAGCTACAGTAATGCTTATCTTCAGATAAGGACAGAACATGGCCTGACAGGCGTATACATCATGGCAGCGATGGATAACCTGCCACCTTCCGCCCATCTCCAGCCCCTAACCTCAGCGGGCAAACTGATACCATCAATGTACCCCCGCCATGCATATTACTGGTCACCTGTGCGTTCTCCACGTGAGCCCCCCGACAGTATCTGAGCCGCACTTGGCAAGCACAGGCGGCTTGTGCAAATCCGACCACCAACATAGGTCACGTGGGTAAACCATGTGGCGGCTATATTCTAGGGTAATATATGGCATAAGGGACCCCAGCGCACACAGTGCAACTTCCGGGACTCATCAGTCATAAGTGGATAAAGAGCAATTGTTCCCAAGCAGTAAGGGGGTGGGGGTGGCCGTCAGTAGGCTGACCACTGAGCAGCTCCCCCCTCCAGCACTGAGCAGCTCCCCTCGGGGTGTAGAATGTCCACAGATTATCAGACCTGTTTTATGTCAGCTCCACCGCCCAATGTAGGCAGGCATAAGTAAGGCTCCTTAATGCATATCCCAATAAAGCAGCCTTATTTATATCATCATCCAATAAGGCAGCCTACTTTATGGTATCATCTAAATAAGCTGTCCCCCTGGGTTTATCACCTCACGAGCTGCCCTCATTTTATGATATGTTATTCTGGTACCGTAGGGGATCCCACTTGGTATTCTGATCCACTAGGCCTTCTTCCACCTACGTGATTGAATACAATTCACCCACCAATATTAGGTCTAAAATTACCAATTTTGTTTAAGGTTATGAGAGGCGTTTTTTTTTTTCTAAAACAAAATAAAGAAAAAAAAGAAATTGAAGTAAACACCAACAAATTTCATCAAAAAAGATATTTTAAAAAAAAGGGTAGGGGTAAAAAGGGTAGGGTCGGTCGGGATACCTAAACACAATTTCTTATTTTCTTTGGCCTTATGTATTATACACCACCTCTCTAAGGGGTGATCCATTAAGTATGTCACGCTTTTTTTGGCCATTTTGAAGACCCCCCCACCCCCATGTCACACTTTGTCACACTTTCCCAAACACCCCCTAGAAAAGTATGTCACAAATCTGCTGACACCCCCCCCCCCCCCTACCCAGTGGGCACAGAACATTGAATACTGTAAACGTAGATATTTTCGCGTAGCTAAATTTTCGCGCACCTAGCACATGAAGGCATTTTCGCGCAATCATATTTTCGCGCAGCTGCAATCAGGTGATCTTCAGCTACATGTCAGTTTTTACGGTTTTTCAATCGGACAATTATTAAGGGTTTTACAGCCCAATTTAAATTTAAAGTCCCAATTTCACCTGATATCGGACACTTTGGATTCCCTTCATTATTTTCAAGTACTAGTGACAAGTGAACTTGCTATGATGGCAAGCATAGCATAATTTATGCAGGGTCTGAATATTACCAAATATTAAAATTAGACATAACTACATCTGAAATATACTTTTAATTGAACCTGCCCCATATAGAATATCGATACATTCTTCCTTTAAACTGTCATAAATTGATATATTGTGACAGCAGGATTCAGTGTAACACGAGACTGTCCGACATGAGGTACCGTACAATATAATGAATACTCTGCATTAGCTTCTTACCATGAAATAGGCCTACTTCAGGAGATGGCTAGAGACAGATAATAGAGAGTTACATGTGTATAGGAATCTGGAGCTATACCCAGTGGGTCCGCCATTTTAAATTTTGCTGGTTCCGGTTAAACCCACTGATAAGACATCCCACTATAGGTACAATTAGGGGACAAACAGGGGACAGGCTAGTAACAGTCTTATCAGCTCTTATCAGTGCTGCACGCTGCAACCAGCTCCAGTCCCGACTAGGCCCTATACTTACCTCTGGTGGTAAGAAAACACTACATGTTTACTGTGATACTCACATATATATAGGGCATAGAATGCGCATTATATAATGTTTCTTTATGCTAAAAGTGGCCGATATAAGGTGTGTATCTGTCTTTGGGTGAATCTACCCTAGAGTGCCAGACATCATTAGAAAGCTACATTTTTATGCTAAATTTTCGCGCACATCATATTTTCGCGCACATAGGTATGTGCGCGAAATGCGCGAAAATATGTACTGAGCGAAAATATCTACGTTTACAGTAAACATTGACAAACGGTTGTCAATGTTGATTCAATGTTGATTCAACGTTGTTTTCAATGTTGAACTAAATTTTGTGCCCACTGGGTAGTACTGTATCATATAAAAGACCATACACATATTGTGATAAGCAGTGCAATAAGGCCTATCATTATATTGAATATAAATTGTAACCCAGGTTTAATACAATTAGATTGGTACTAAAGTGTTGAAGGTATGACATCAGATATCAGTCAAATCCTTCAAGTCCTCCTACACAGGAAAATAATGGATTTCATCGACCAAAACCCTTTCAGATTACAACTGTTCACAGAGGCATTAACAAAAGCACACGAGTATCGGTGGCACCCTAGCCTCTGTCCATGGATTCTTGTCTGTTTTAACAGGAATAAAGGGTGTGCTGGAACTGCTACTTGAGGAAGGGGCCTTCATTTTATTTCAACATGGGTGTGCGGCTGGCCCTCCAGCTACCCTTTTCCTTGGTGAGGGATAAAAGTGACCCCTAGTGCAGTGTCTAGGTTTAAGCAGATTCTCTGAGGAGTGAGCCTTGGTAAAAGGCATTTTAGTCAAAAGTGACCTTGATTGCAAGTTATTTTGGTGACCTTTGTTTTGACAGGTTTTGTTGAAATCTCTGAAAAATGACCCTTCGTGAGGGAGGTTTTGGTGCAAATTGACCCTTGGTGAGGGGGTTCTGGTGAAAAGCAGACCCTTGGTGATGGGGATACTGGTGAAAAGGGATACTTGGTGAGGGGATTCTGGTGAAAAGGCGGACCCTTGGCAGGCCCTTAAAGGGTGATCTTGCTCAAAATGTAACCTTGCCAGCCGCACACCCATCTATATAAAATATACAACCCCTGAGCACTGCTATCCTTTCCTCTGATGTTGGAAGACCTGTGGTACCCACATACTGTTTTAAGTAGCACACATGAGATTATGATGCTGCTTAGTGGCAACGCATATACAGCAGTGCAGCATTTATTTAATAGATGGTTTTAAAAAAATCTGAAAGTGTGACGTCACACAATCCTATACACCCCCCCACCCCCTTGTCACACTTTGTCACAGAAAAAAAAGACCCCCCCACCCCTTTGGGCGTGACATACTAAATGGATCGCCCCTTAAAAGGCGTGTCTGTTTTATGTTCCTCAATATGTGACCTTATTCTCTTCTTTGAATGCTTAAAGAAGAGACACCTCTTAAAAAAATCGATTTTGATAATCTTACTGCGAAGCCCTTTTTCATCATAGCTTTAGCATCTTTCATCAAAGAGACAGTTTTACACAAATGGGAGAATCTCTATCTGCATAATATGTATGCCACAAAATTTAAATGCAAGCAAATTTCGCATTGCTCCCTTAGACCGTGTGTCAATGGCGTTTCTTTTTGCTAAACGCTCACCATTGAGGAAGTTGGTACATGTACACAATAGGTACATACCTAGGGAATAGTATAATGTGATTTGTGGGAGCAATAATGTCAACTCTAGAAGTGATAGTTGCTCTGTATACAAATGGAAAACTATCTAACATTGACGCAGGTACAAACGGGCAAGCTCGCAAGCTAAGAACTATCAGTTATATTCAGAGGTAATATTTCTTATGGGACTTCCAAATTCGACTTATGGGGAGTGGTAACAGGGGCTTTAATAAAATGCTGATCCCTCTATGAGTGTCAATCCCTCTACAGGAGGTGGATGATTGTTTCCTCAGTTAAATAGTTCCAAGGGCGGGGGTAGCGGAAAAATAATACAGGATAATTCCGACACCAGAGACCGACACCCTGGGATCTGTACCCGACTGACCTCACATCCCAGGGACTCACATCTTTGACACAGGTGTGTTGTCAGGGTGAAACCCCCCACTAGGGAGAGCACGGGGGTTATGCGCGTGCGTAATAATCTGATCTCCGACCCGGCTCCTGCTCCTGCTCTTGGCCTTGATGCCCGTGGTGGGTAATACTTTGGTACCTTCTGCGTGAGTAACATACCAGACCATGGGGCCCTGTTCCTACGCTATCAGCAAGGATCCACGTTTAGCATCTTCACAACACTGAGCCGCATACCTGGTACATGTTGTATCAACATAGCCTGGCTACCCTGTACGTAAGACGATAGGCGCCACGGCATGATATATATGTGACATATATGTTGGGCCATATATTTTTAAATACTTAGATTTCTTTCTTTTACTCAAAGTTTCTCAAGGTGTCGCGGTACATCTCTATTCTGTGGTTTCATTGTAGGGACTGGCTGCTTGTGCCCATTTAAGTAAACTTTTTAATATAAAATAAAACTTGATATATATCATACATTGTTTTAATGTTCACACATCTTGTTGTACACCAATAGGTCTACATGTGTCATCTGTAAGAATATGTGATATAGTCACAAATACCACTACCGTAGTCAGTACCAGTACCTAAATGTTACTTCTAATATCGTGCGCATATATAGTTCTTGAATATGGTTCATCATATTCCTCTATGATCCATCCTTGATTAACTACATATATTTTCTGATACCAGAATGGCATCAATAGCCAATTCAGATGTCCCAAGTCCAGAACTAAGTGCAGTAATACAAATGTACATATACAGATATCCTTTATCTCCCTCACCGAGTGCCTGGGCGCCGGGCCTGGATCATTGATAGCCATATTTTCTATGTCTACAGCTCAGTTTCAGAATAACACCTTCAGACCAGCACCAATGTTGCTGAAAGTACTCTCAACTCTGAAAAGTACACCTCATATCAAGGGGCACCTGGGATGGGGTACGTTAGTAGGTATACCATGTACCGACCATGCAGAATCTGCTGCCTAAACGACTTTCTTATGTGTACCTTAGAGTCAAGGTGCATCCTTCTGGTCGGGGCAACAGTCAACATTCCTGTGGCCGGCGGTGTACGCACAGGTTAACACGTCCAACGTTCATGCACCTAACCATCATACTGTTTTCTTGTGAGCCCTGCCTTCAGACTTGTTTTTATCAAATGATTACAAAAAGTCTGAAGGGGTACCCTGATTGGCATCATTCATGACAGTTCTTGATATTACACCAAAATTGAATAGAAGGTCACTTAAATATGTGCGGGAAATTCTCGTGAATTACCCACGCCTAGACTTTTTTTTTGGAGGGGGGGGGACCCTTTAACCCGCATTGAGGTGTTGAAAAAGTTTTAGTACTGTAGTATAGTGCCAAAGACCCTCGAATAAACTGCACCCTCGACCTTCTGATTGTAGATAACCCGCACCTAGGGCCTTGTTTGCCTATGACCCGTGGGATACACTTGTATGCGGGAATTTACGGTATATCTATGCAATACCAGAAGCCATGGATCAAGTGCTAAAAGACCACCCTCTCATGGCTGCACAGAGACTGACAAAAGCCAAATTACGTGATCCTATAATCTAGACTGCCATGTACAGTGCTTATCTATGGTATGTGCACTATATACAGACTAGAGTGGCCAACATGCAAGTGCTATCCGCAGTAATGCTATGTGTACCAAACCTATCTGTGTCAAAAGGCCACACACTACTGTACACAGTAATAGCTACAAATAGCACCACGAGGCTCAGACCTTCGGCAAATGGTGTTTGCTTGTATGTTTTCCTATAGGCATGAAAGCATTCCGTTTTTGACATGTTAGAGATTGAAGATAGTTCTTTTTAGGGAGTGCTCATTTATTAACAACAGGGGGGTGGGGTAAAAAGTTTGGACCCCTTGACCGGGGGGGGGTCAAAATTTTCGACCCCTAGTGGGGGGGAGGGTCAAAAAAATTCAACCTGTTTTGAGGGAAAAAACCCGCGCGTTACTATGCTACAAAGGGGCGCGAACGCGTGCGATTTTCGGCCTGCCAGGGGTGGGGGGGGGGGGGGGTAAAACATTTCGACCCCTCTATGGGGGGGGGGGGGGGGTGAAAAAATTTCGCACGCTCCACTAGGGATGTCATTGGTATCACATGTATCGATACATCGCTATCTTTTATATAGCTGATAACCGAATCTACAAACAATGGGTATCGATACGCCGCCATCTTGGATTCTTTTTTTGATACATGTCAGTTTTTACGGCGTGTAAATCGGACCATTATTAAGGTATTTAGGTAGTAAAATGTGAAAGCCAAAATGTTATTCTGAATATTACAAATTTTATTTTTATTTCTATCACAAGAAATAAGAATATTACGATTTTCTTCCATTTCATTGTCTCTACTATAATTTTTTACAGTGTCTGTAAGCTCAAATTGATAAAATGTGGCCTAATCTACCTCTTCTTTTTATATAATGAATAACTGATATATTACCTAAATCGACACCAAAATAGTGAATAACTGATAACTCATAAAATTCGATACCAATGACATCCCTACGCTCCACACGAAATCTCACCGCCCCCACCCCTGTTGTTAAAAAATGAGCACTCCCTTAGCAAACGATGTCTACGCATGTCTTTAAGCAAATAAGAGCAATGCATTTGATTTCATGCACAAGTATAAATATAATGTACCAGTATCCATGATTATCAGAGCTCAATATTATGTTGGTTTTTATTTCACCTTCCCCCCCGGTACAAGACACATCTACCACAATACGGTGCCCCCTCTCCTTCACACGCATGTCTTCATAATCATTTAACTCTTTTTTTAAATGTTGCAATATCCGAATTTATCTCAAAGAATAACTCACTTATTGCATTACACCGCATGTAATGGGTTTGCATAATATGACACATGTTTTACGTTTAGTTGGGGATACAAAACAATGAGGAAGACCTTCATTTGCCATTAGGGGTAATTATGCAATTACTCTTGCGTTTCAGTCAGGTACAGTGATTGAGATAGCACGAGATGGCAATATCTACCATCTTCTGCATTATCAGCGGATCTCCATTATCCTCTCATCATTTAAAAAAAAGAAAAATGTAATACGGTTTTATTTAGGTCCTGGTAACAAGATTCAAACAATTGTTCCACCACAAAATAACCAGTCAGATGGGCGAATCATGCCCTATAAATTACATTTTTCACTTTTAGAATTCCTTTTAGAATTTCGTTAGCTAAAAAAATATTCGATTAGCTTGTTTTTTGTGTGATAAAATTGTATGATGTACTCTCCTCCCAGTTTTGAATAACAAGATAATTATCTTACTCTACATTATTCATTTCCCCGGGTATATTTCTCGGCGATGTTTCTTCTGTAAAGGCTCTCATTCCCGGGGGGCAGCGAACATAATACTGCCGCCACCCACTGGAGGGCGCTGAAATCGGTGGAACGGACGCATTATAAGCAAAAGTCTGGGTGGATACGGCCCTGGTGGGTTTTCTTCTTGTCTGTGGAGGGGGCGTAGTGTTCACATATGTCGGCACTAACACCCTAGCCTTCTCTCCAGCCCCCGACCGCCGACACCGGCTACTGGATGACCCTGGAGAAGCCAGCACCAATAAACAAGTGGGGCTGGATCACCGCCTCTACAGATAAACAGGCCTGCTGCGGCTTATGGTTACCTCCCTGGAGACTGGCTATATCGCACTATCTCCTCCCAGCCAGGGCCAGAAAAAAGGAAATGCTGAAAAAAAAGGAAATGCTCTTTTCTTCTTCTTGGTGTAGACACATACAACTTCGGTATCTGCTTGGTTTTGGATATTTAACAGACGCACATTGTTAGTCCATATGTTCAACTTGCCTGCATCCTATTTAAAGTTTCAGAAGTTAGGATAATTGCATTAAAACACTATACGTTAAAAAGTCTAAGGTAATATTCCTGACATTCCAAATAAGTACTTGGTAAGTCAAGCAGTTTCAAGTCTGTCAGAAAACCTCCACCAATCATCTGCACTCGAGTCAAGACGTTTGTACTGAGATTTTACAGCTTTAAAATATTTAATGGATTCAGATCATATGAGATTCTGCAAAAGCATCGCAATTGCGGGGGGGTAAGTTGAATTATTGATACCCCAGACTTGATGGGGTGGGGTGGGGGGGGGGGGGGTGCGCTCCACAGATACCCTAGGTAAATATATTGTGTAATGGCTCACATATATACATTTCTATCAAACAGAAGTAATCCTACCACACCCATGCCTAGGGTCCACAACTGTCTATAAATAGAAGTCAATCTGTGTTTGGATATCCGTATTAACCAAGTGTTAACTGGTATGGTGCTGGGTTGCATTGTCTAGCCCGTTATTGGTTCGGGACTTTCTGACAAAAGGTTCCACTTTCACAATGCTACTGTCTAGTACTGGACAATCATTGCGTACAAACTCGCACACCTACGTGGGAAAATACACTCTGTCCCATTCAATTGTATTCCTAATGAAGGGGAAACATTGGTGATTACATAACTGGACTGGTGTGTGTGGGCGTTGGGGGGGGGGGGCTAAAAGGTCATTGAACGTGTCACAGAAGGGTTTGTCGGGTAGGGGTAGGGGGTTTAGCTAAGCCTAAGTGTTGTAAACGCATTACGTTTTACAACCCATTCTACCAAAACTTTCTTAATTTCCTTTCCCTTTTTTGCACTTTAAATGAATCCATCAGTACATTTGAAATCAGTGATCTAACGTATCGCTTGCTATTTCCCCTGAATAATCGATTTCAAATCACTGTCAATGAAATATTGTGGCGTTCATAGGGTCATAGGATATAAATATCGAAATGCATGTTTTGTCCATGTCAATTCAAATCATATGAACTTCCTGTACTCCAGCTAGACCATTAACGTTCCATTAGTTGTCACTATTATTATGTAGATCAATTGCCAATCCAAAGGAAAAGTTCTAAATATATGGCAACAAATACCTTACTGTGTTCTTTAACTTTAACATGATTTAAGAGTAAAATAGTCTAGAACGCAAAACAAAAATAGGGAGGAGACCCTGGAGGAGACACGCAAGGGGCCTGGAGGAGAGGAAGCAGCTGGAGAAGGTCAGTCTTGTTATTGACCAGAAATCAGCACCAGAAGTTTATACTTTCATGTGTAGCCGATATGTTTACTCCAGCTGTCGTCGTGCCCAGGTTGTGGGTGAGGCGAGGTGGAGTTAAATGAGGTCCCTGTTACAGGAACAGTAATTTTACTTTTACCACATAGCCAGCTGCTTTATGATATAGTGCCGTTATGAACAGGAACAGCATGGTGTTTTTTGATATGTTAAAACTGTGTCACTCACTACTAAAATTGCAGAGCAACTGATGATGTGACCTGATAGGAAAGTGCTAAAACTAAATTTACATTTTAATTAGCACTTTGGCCAAAATCGAATGCATTGATTTTATTCAAAAACCTTCAAAAAAGTTAAGATTGGCCTCGTTCTACTAGATAGGGTCTCGTCTCGAGGGTCTCGTCTACATTCCCAGAGGTGGTTTTATATTGCTGCTGTTTCCCAGCAAATCAAGTGAAGACAGCGACCACAATGGTATCCCGAATCGTAGACGTAATGTCCCGGTCGCATCATGTCTAAGTCAAAGTGTCTGGAAGTAATGTCTCACTTCAATGGAAGCGATGTCGCACAGCAATGGTCCTAACGTCCCATTGAAATAGATGTAGTAGTAAGCATGTCCCAGTGAAATAGTCGCAATATCTAATTAGAATAATCGCAATGTCCCATGTATAATAAAGTTGAATCAGAGAGCATGATTGGGCTATCTACCGGATTAGGTCGCCCACAGGTTGCATGCAAAAAATGCAAGGTGTAATCAGCAAAAGGAATAGGTCACCCAATGCGACCTAATCCTTTTAGGGGGGATCAAAACTTTCTCACTTTTGTGCGACCCGAAGCCAACCCTACAAACTTAGAGCATGCATTGGGGGAGAGGTCCCCCAGGGGAAGGGGTTTTCCTTATGGGGAGAAGAAATATAAAAAAATAGGGGCATGGAATTTTTGGGGGATTCAAGGTAAAATGTTAATGTGCGACCTAATCCTTTTTGGGGGGATCAAAACTTTCTCACTTTTATGCGACCTAAAGCAGTACTGAATAGGGGTGTGGAATTTTAGGGGAATTCAAGGTAAAATGTTTATTCAAATGATTCCCTTTATTTCGTTAAAGTATTGCAATACCCCTGGTTTAATGTATTGCAATACATTAACGAAATAAACGGAATAATTTGATCCATTCCATTTCAGTGTAAAAATACCATTCCGTTTCAGTTGTTGGAATTCCACTTTTTACATTAAACCTATGTAAATATATAAATAATGCAATTTTTAAAGGGTGGGCGACCTTATCCAGTAGATAGCCCATGAGGCTCATGTTGGACACAACTAAAGCTTAATTCATCTGGGTAAATATAGTTGATAGATATTAAACACAATGTGTTTCATTCAAAGATATTTAATGCTGTAACCACACGAGACCAGCCTTGGCCTAATATCCCTAGGCCTATGGCACTGGCCACATGTAAACTGTTGTACTCATGAATATAAAAGTGTGTTCTATAATGCTAAAAAGTGGAGATACAAGGACTGTCAATTGAAGGTTCTACCAACTATTAACTCTGTCTTTGTTCTATTTAACTTAATCTTAATAACGCTTTTGCATGTTTTGCATTTAGTATATTAAATCAACATGTATTTATAGTGTCAATAGTAGATTAGACATCTATACCACTTGAGAATTCAATAACCAGTTACTGATCTAACATTACATTATATTATAGAACAGCCAGGCTAGTAGGGTAGGCATTAGCTAGCAGTGTAGCACTGCATACCAAAAGATTCATAACTTCACATTCCTCCCTAAACGTTTAACACTATGGCCTACAAGTATATCTAAATCAATACAATGACTGGCACTGCATTCAAGAAGATTTGTCACTTCCTGTGCAGTGATTGCTGTGATAATATAGACTTTTATAAAGTTATTTAACCTGTTGAACTTGTCCTCAAACTTCTGTTGAAATGATTCCTATTCATTAGACATTATCCCTATAAGATTGATCATAACAACTAAACAAGGTAACACCCTTAGTGCAGTTAACACTAGCCAACACATCAAATTGAAACAGTGCTGACAGAGTCAATCTGCAGTTGTCTGGAGACCTAGATCCACATCACTGAGGACACTGCCACTGGCACTGGACAAACCAACACAAATCTGAAAGGGGGACTCACCGATGGAAATATGCGTCGGGGCCCAGGCATCTTCTTCTCTGGTGGTGATTTTGTTAGCCATCCCTGGCATATTGCTCCTTCCATACTCCTATCAATCTCTTCACTTAGAAGTTTGGACCTAATTGAAAAGCATGGCATTAATGCCGGTTTAGATTATCCCCAAAACTTTGCAAGACAGACTTGACAAACAGGAAGTAGGCGAAAATGGCGGATCACGGGATTCCCTTGTCTCGTGACGTCATCGGAGGTACTCCCGAGTACGTCCATGACGCTCGTTTTCATTCGTGGTTATTTTTAGCCATTTATGCACGGGCCAATAGTGTACGTTGTTGCAACGTAGGTGACAGAGGAAAACAAATATGGCGAGCGGAGAGTACTTGTGAACAGGTGGTTCCGTGGATTTAGACTAAAACTGTATGTTATGGGTTCCAATGCTTCAGTTTTACAATGGAACTGTACCCAATGCTCTCACATAAATCCCACAGAGCGAGGAAAATGTATGGTGTGTGGGTTTGAGCGCACTGTGGGGAGAATACCCCAGCCAAACGTTGCCACTCCTCGCGCCGGGAGTGAAGATGTCAAATCGGCAAGCGGAGCCAAGCCCAAGACCCAGGGAGGCGCACCTCTACGGAGTGATACTACCCCATCCAACAAGAAGCAAACCAGGTAAGCTTGTGATCTGATCATCTATTGTATGATTGACCTGGTTTATGTATGCCTTGACTCGGATAGAGCCTAGACTAGAGCGTTTGTAAACTTAGATTATACTATTAAATTCAGAGTATATAGGTCGAAATTTTTTCACCCCCCCCCCACTAGAGGGGTCGAAATTTTTTAACCCCCCCCCCCCGGCAGGCCGAAAATCGCGCGCATTCGCGCCCCTTTGTAGCATAGTAACGCGCGGGCTTTTTCCCTCAAAACAGGTTGAATTTTTTTGACCCCCCCCCCCGAGAGGGGTCTAAATTTTTACCCCCTCCCCCCCGGTCAAGGGATCCAAATTTTTTATCCCCCCCCCCAAATCCACCACCCCCCCCCCCTTGTTGTTAAAAATGAGCACTCCCTAATCTAGGTTATTTATTAAGCCAGTACGGTACCCGGGTCCCTACTACTACTACTACTTGCACTTTCCTGGATAGCCAGGTCGCTCGAATGAGGAGTGTTTCTCATGAGCTGTGCTTATATTTTTTGGGATGTTTTATGGGGTGTGGGTTGTGTTATTCCTTGTTGGCTTATTCCACTGGTCGATTATTTCGTCTATGTGGGTTAGTTTCTTAGCTATTTCTCTCATTATATTAATGTTTTCCTTAAATAATTCATTGATGTGGATTTTGTGTGTGTTGTTTGTGTGTATAGCTGTGCATGTATTCATTACATGGATTAGGGTCTCCTGTTTGTGGCCACAGCCCCTGCACTCCATATTGTCGTGTTCGTTCTTGTAGTTCTCCTTAATGCGGATCATCCGGTTTCTGGCCTTAAATATGGTGCTTGTTTGGTTTCTAGTCAGTTTTAGTATGTATGGTTGGGGCTGGTTATTGTTATGGGTCATTCTATGGTGTAGGAATCTTGTTTTGCTTTTTGTGTTGGCTGTTATTTTAATATTCTTCATTATTTCTTCTGTCGTTGCATCTTTTATCATTTTGTTCCATTGGGCCTTTGTTTTTTGGGCTATTTCTTCACTGTTCTGTGTAAGTCCTAGTTCCTCAAGGTTCTTTCTGGCACTTTCTGCCCATGCTTTGGGGTTGGTTGTCTGCAGTGTTTTTTTTAGGTTAGGTTGGGTCTTTGTGTCAATGATTTTTTTATAGTAGTTGAGTCTTTTTCTTTTCATTATGGTTTCAGCGTCTGGGATCCTCGTTTCTAGGTATATGTTTTCTCTTGGTGTTGCGTTTGGGACTCTGAGTATTCTTTTGATGATATTGTCAAGGATGGTGTTTATTTTTTTCATTTGTTGTTTTGTTGGTTGCCATGTTTCTGCTCCGTAGGTTATTATCGGTATTATGCATGTTTCCACTAGCTTCCATATTACTTCCATTTCTATACCTTTGAAGTTGGCATCGTTTGTGGTTTGTATGATCGTTTGGTAGGCAGCTTCAGCTTTCTTATCTAGATCATTTATGTGGTCATCTAGGTTTGCTTTGTGGTTCATTATTTCTCCGAGGTATTTGTAGGTTTCTGTGTATTCTAGGTCCATTTCATTGATTTTGAACGGTTTCTTTTCCCCTTTCCCAATTAGGATGGTTTTTGATTTGTTTTTTCCAAATTCTATTCTGTATTTGTTTGCTACTTCTTGGGTTATATTTAGTAATTTTTTGTGGGTTTCTGGGTTGTTTGATATTATGGCTACGTCATCTACCCATAGTAGGCATTGGGTTTTTTGGTTTTCTGTGTTGTTTTCTGTTCTGATGTTGGCTTCTATTGTTTTGTTGATCTCATCCATTAGTACTGCATACTGGGTCACTGAGAGTACTCCTCCCTGTTTGATACTGTCTTTTATTTGTATTTTTCTGGTCAGTCCGTGTTTTGTTTGTATTCTTGCTGTGAGGTTGGTATTTAGGTTGTTTGTTAGGGTCCATGTTGGTCCTGTGAGTCCTCTTTTGTACATGATGTGCATTATGCCCTGGATCCATGCTTTGTCGTAGGCTTTGGTCACATCTAGGAATGTCAGATATGTTGGTTTTTTGTTTTTTTGGTTGTCTTTTATGGTTTCTTTGAGGACTAGTATATGGTCTACTGTTGCAACTCCTTTCTTTCCTCCGGCTTGTGCTTCTGTTATTTCAATTGATTCTTTTATTCTATTGTTTATGAGGCGTTCGTACACTTTCCCCATGTTGCTGCTGAGTGTGATACCTCTCTGGTTGCTGCACATTCCCTTTTGTCCCTTTCCTTTATAGAGTGTCTTTATAGTTCCTTGGGTCCATTGTTTTGGGATTATTGTTGTTGTATTGATATAGTTGAAGGCTGTTAATAGGGCTTTTTTTGTTTCTTGTGTGGCTTCTATTAGTATTTCATTTGGGAGGTCATCAGGTCCGGGTGTTTTTTTCCTTTTTAGTGCTCTGATTACTGTGTCTAGTTCTTTTAGGGTAAATGGTTTCTCTCTCCTGTACTTCAGGCTATCTTTGATTTCCTCAGCTGTTTCTAGGACTTCCTTTGTGTGTTGGTCATATTGGGGGTTTGCTTCCCTTGCTTGGTATAGGTTTTCAAAATATTCTGCTGTGTGGTTCATGGCTGTTTCAGGGTCGTTTATAATGTTTCCTGATTCATCCTTTGTTTCAGTTCCTAGTTCTTTGGTTTTTAGGATTTGTTTTCGTGTCTTCCAAAATTGGTTTGACTTGGTGGCTCCTGCTTCTATTAGCTTGTTAAGTTTTATTTTAGTTGACCTTTGTTGTTCTAGTTCTATGGCTTCCTTTAGTTCCTTCTGGGTGTTTATTAGGTCGTCTAGGGTGGTTGTTATGGTTTCGGTGTTTTTTGTTTTACATGCTTCTGCGTATTCCTTTTTCTTAATTTTTTTTTCCTTTTTCAGGGATGAAAGTCTTCAAGTTTTTCCCTGAAATCAAGTTTTTTTTAAATCAAAAAAATATAATCAGGATCAGGATATATTTGATAGTTACTCAATATAAACTCAAACAAACTTATTTTGTTTGTGTAATCCTATGAAAAGACAGCAGAATCATCACTGGTTCATCCTCAGTGGTCCTACACATACACAGACAGGCTATACCACACTGATCTCAGTGTCAAGTTTTTCTCAAGTTAACTTGAGAAACCTTGAAGCCCTCTCTCTCCTCTATAGTCCTATGCATTTACACTCTTCACATGAGGCTTAGCCACTGAAACTAAGGTGCTATGCATGGAGAGTGTATGGACAGATTTCTCATTCTCCTCAGCAGGAGATAACGTCCATGATCACATGGACATGACAAATGCTTCTCCTCAGCAGGAGATGACGTCCAGGAGAATATAGACATGACAAATCCTGCTGCACAGCACTAGATATATGTGTCTATAGATGCACAAACATTCATATGCTCTATAATGTAGTTGTGAGGTATGTTATATCTTCAAGTTTTTTTGACATAGTCGACTTTCATCCCTGCTTTTTTATCTGTCTTATGTTTTCGTTTGTTGTATTGTTTTTCTTTGGGGTCGTGATTTTTTTATGTGTTTTTTCATTAGTTGTGTGAGGGTTTTGGATAGGTTATCATATTTAGTTTGGTTAGGGTCCTTTCTTATTGTTTCTGCTAGTTCCTTATTGAAGTTGGTCCAACCTTCTTTGTTGTTAAGGACCCAGTTAGGTCGTTCTTTTGTTATGGCTGATTTGTTGGTTACAGTCTTAATTTCTATTGTCATTGTGTTGTGGTCAGTGGGTTTCTTTCCTCTTAACGTAAGTGAGTTGTCAGTGTTTATATTTGTTCTTACTATTTTCTCATACATACCTTGGTCGCATAGTATGAAGTCTATGTTGGATTTTTCCCTCCTGGTTTGGTTCTGTTTTCTCTGGTCCATTGTAGCGTATCTGGTTCGATGGATGGGGTTCTCATATTAGTCTCTGCTATTAGGTTCTCCAGTATGTTCCATTGGGGATTTGTCTTGCTTTATCTTATTCCCTGTGATTTCCATCTTGGCATTGAGTCCCCTATCAGGAGGATGTTGCCTTCCCCTTGAAGGGTTTTTACGTGGTTTGGTGAGGTCTGTATATGTTTTTTTCACTGTGTATCTGTCTATTTTTTCCTGGGGTCCATAGAAACCTCCTATGATCGTGTCCTTATGTTTTGTTTTGACTTTGACCCATACTACCTCTGTTTCTTCTTCTTGTTCTTTGTATATGTCTATTGTGTTTTTTGCTAGGCTGTCTTTTACTAGTATTCCTACGCCCCTGTCGCTCTCGGTCTGTGGTGCCATGTGTATCCTTGGATCTTCGGTGGTTTGTGTGTCCTTGTTTCGGCTATTATTGCTATATCTTATATATATACCGGTAATTAATAACGATGGGTGGAGGGCGGGGGTGTTTCGTGCCCCCCTCGCCAAGAGCGCCGACACCCTCCCCCCCCAACCCCCTTTTGAACACTGCAGGCTTTTTTTTTTTTTACTTACAATTTTCGACCCCCCCCCCCAACAGGGGCCAGGGTACCCGATAACATTTCTTTACACTCCTCGTGAAGCCCACCGCAGGGCCGGTGATATATACGCACATCCTCGAGGTGCGAATAAGGATTTCTACTCGCACCTCGAGGAGGTTTAGGCTGGTTTCACTATTCGGACCTCCAGGAGTGTAGGTATCAGACAGTAGCAAGGCTCTGCTATTCACACATCCTCGAGGTGTGGATAATAATTCTTATTCGCACCTCGAGGAGGTGTGACTGGTATTTCTTATTCACACCTCAAGGAGGTGTCATTCCGGTTTCTTATTCAAACCTCAAGATGTTTTGTGGGGAGGGGGGGGGTAGTTGATTTTGGAATTTTTCAGTTCTTTGTGGTGGGGTCAAAATATTTTAACCGGCCCCCCGGCAGGCCGAAAATCACGGCGTGCGCGCCCCAGCCTTTGTAGCATAGTAACGCGCGGGCTTTTTCCCTCAAAACAGGTTGAATTTGTTTGCCCCCCCCCCCCTAAGAGGGGTCTAAATTTTTTACCCCCTTGGCCAAGGGGTCTAAATTTCCCCCCCCCTCCAAAATCCACCACCCCCCTGTTGTTAAAAAATGAGCACTCCCTTAGGCGGGTCAAAAATCCCCCTCCCCCGAGGTGTTGCCTCCCCCCCCATTTTTCACCCGCCCCCCCCCCCCTCCAAAAAAAAAGTTGGTCTAAGGCCGCCTCCATATACTGACCCCCTGACACCTCCTCGAGGTCCGAATAGTGTAACCAGCCTACACCTCCTCGAGGTGCGAATAAGAATCCTTATCCGCACCTCAAGGAGGTCCGAGTAAGGAACACTATACGCACATCGTAGAGGTGCAAATATCACCGCCCCCACCGGCCACGCGCCCGACTCGATCGGTAGCTAGGCAGATCGGGTGGGTCTGCCTATCGGATCGGGCCAGTCTGCGGTAGCCTTAAGGGGGGTCTGTAAAAAAATTCAGATCGCTCTTGGGGGGGGCGTAAAAAATGAAGCCCCTTTTAGTGAAAAAGCCCACACGTTACTATAGTTCTAAGGGGGCTGGGGCTAAAAAAATGTCCACCGCCTTTGGCAAGCGGGGGCGCAAAATATTCAACACGCTCTTAAGGGGGGAGGCGAAAAAATGTGCACGCCTCCATGCGAGATTTCACCACCCTCTCCCATGTCATTAATAAATGAACAATCTCTATGAAAGAAAACACCATTTTCATGATGGCTCTTATCAATAATCTATGTTTTAATTTACAAGATTTTGATACACTTATGAAATTATGTGCCATTAGAAGCCAGAACAGCAGGCTTATCCCGTGCCGCCTTTGACGTCCCCATTGGGTCAAACAGTCTACACACCAGTACCCAAGTGCCTGCACAGCACTGTAAGTAGGGCCTACAGTACACACAACTATCCCTTGGCCTTGTAGGTTTCTTTTGACATGCTTGAAGATTTGTTCTGAGACTCACATTGGCGGATCCAGGGGGTAGGCCCGACGGGCCTTCCCCCCCCCCCCCCCCAAAAAAAAAAAAAAAAAAAAAATGAGGGGAAAAGAGAGGACGAAAAGGGGGGGGGAGAGAAGGATACAATACTATATAGACACAGACCATCAGCATTTTCTTTCGATTATGGCATCTGCACTTTGCATGCTCTGCGCTCCACTCGGGAACAATTACACTGGTTGGCCAGGTTTGCCCCCCCCCCTAGAAAATCCTGGATCCGCCACTGTGAGAAGCAGCACCAAATATCCCCACAAAAGTGTCTTACATATTTCCATGGCACTGCTCATTTAATTTTTCTAATTAAAATACAAAAAGAGCTGTTTGTTTCCAGGCTTGAACAATGCAGCACATGGTGTAGAATGTTTGACACAATGGTGACATCATCGACTGCAGATTTTACCCGCTGTTCTACCTTCTAATGGCACATCATTTTATAAGTGCGTCAGGATCTTGTTAATTACCACATACACTGTTAATAGAAGGCATCACGAAAATAGAGTGGGATTTTCTTGTTCTCTTGTAAGTTGTAAACTTGAAAAGCCTCCATGGTATAGAGGGGGGGGGGCGGCGGTCAAAAAATATTTTTGGCTATTCTTTGGTGGAGGGGCCAGAAAAAATTGCCATGATAGAAAAATCCACCAAAATCAGGCCCCCGGCCCTCAGCCGGGGCCCTCAGCTAGAAAGGGGCCGTCCATAAAGTACGTCAGGCCCTAGGGGGTGGGGGGGGGGGGGGGGGGGGAGGGCCTAGTAGGTACTGTATGCAATAAACAGTTGCGCCAAACAGGATTTTCAAAAATGCAGAATTTCACCGCTCCCTAACCCTACACTTCACTCTAAGTGTACAAACATATATTTCATATAACCTCATAGTCATAATCATGGGGAGAAATTTAAACTCTGGCACTCTGACTATAAAACAGATAGTGTTTTTTGCCCTTTCAATATGGATACACCACTCTAGGAACGGATTACCGGTACTAGATATAAATTGTACAGCGGTTTATTGATCTGATGACACAAGTCGAATAAAAGCAAAAATGAGTTAAAGGTTATTAGTAGATTTCGGTGACATATATATATGTAATCACTTGATTCAGTTTAGACAAAGGATTTTGTGTATCAGGAGGTGTGTTAAAATAATTTTTATCGGGCCTTATATTTACCCATATCAATTGCATTTCTGGATAAATAGTTCTAGATATACCTGCTGATCCAATAAGAAATAGGGTAGGTGATGTACATCTAGATCTATGGATTCTACTGTGCGGCCCCGTATGAGCGCAGGGCTTTGGAAATGTGCCCGTCTTGTATAAGCACACCGAGGTATGGGGATCTTGAAATGACTCTTAAGCATTAAACGTGTATCTCGAAGAAGCGCCTGTCTTGTATAAGCACTGGGACAACCAGCCCTCCAAGGTTAAAAGCGCCTGGCGCTTATACACAACGGTATGGTATAAGGAAAACAAAATACAGTTTATGCCACCAGATTTCTATTGAGCTAATTTATTGAGTGACTGCCAATCACATTTATTGGCAGGCTAGGTTGCCAGATTAACCACAGAAGGTAGTAATAAATCATGTACATACATTGTAGGCCTACATATACCAGTGTTTGGCAACACAATTCTACACCCTGAGTAAAGGAAAAGACCAGCTAATAAAACATAAGTACAATGAATTCGAGCTTCATCGATGAACTCACTTTATAAGTGGCAATGGCTAAAGTCTGTATGTGGCATGCAGAGACGGCGGGTGACCCGATCGGGGCTGGTATCTACCACAAAAGCATACCATATCTGACGTAAATGCCGTCCAAAATTGTGAAATTTGAGCCTTGCTTCTAGTCAAAAATATAAGGAAGTGGGGCGGGGGGCGTTATTAAGGGGGCGCTTCTTACGTCGAGTATGGTAATCCTGTAGAGAAACAGTGTAGTAAAACGGTGGATGGTGGTCTAACAGTCAGTATCAGCAATCCCGATATTAAACTATCGATAGTGATACTACACACTCTAAGTGGAAAATATTAACAAGTGGTCGTAGATCCACAGTATGTTTCGTTTCGTTAAGGTGCAAATTGTACATGATTCTTCATCGGTGCATATCAATGTTTACAGGTGTTAATAGTGCAAAGGAAAACACGTAGGTAGCCTTTTTATTTGTATTACTGTTTAATTTAAGTTAATAATTGATAAGGCGCTTATCAAGAGCATAGCAAATAACAACTGACATGTATGTGCTACATATGTGCAAATAATGCTTTACGTTTATTAATATTAGCCAAATGAAAGATGTAATTTGTGTTTCTCGTCTCACAATGTCAGGAGAGAACTGAATTAGATAAGGTGCTGAAAGAGATAACTGATCTAGTCCATCGTATTGAACTATAATTATCATATTGATCTGAGATTGTGTTGTGCATTTGAGACGTAGGTGTTATTCAGGATCTCTCGCCGACATTTATATTTGTCCTTACACCGAATGTCTGCTTCTAATATTGATTTGTTATAAAGCCATTCCCTCCGTTCCACTGGAAAGTGACATTTTATGCTTCTACCCATTATGATATTACTTTGCGACGAATAGGCCACTTTCAATTCTGTCTATCATGTAATGGAGTAATATCGAAAGAGAAATGGAGCATAGATGGGTGAAGAAGATACGCCCTGTACTTAGTTTAGGCAGTAATCCAAAGTCAAATGCAATATGAAGTTTGGACCAGCCAAGGAGGGAAAGAAAATGCAACTGCTTTGGTTTCAAAACCACGTCAAATGATAATAATGCACATACCATTTCATTTAGATGCACTTCTGATTTGAATAGCCCAATATTCCATTTGGATTTCTCTTAAAAAGTCTGGTTTTAGTAGAGGTGTCTTTATTGCGAGTCTTGTAAACGAAGAGTTAAGGAGAAATATATTTGCATATTTACAGCGTTTATTACTGATGCTTTTCCTATCGTCAATTTGTCGCCTACAGCTGGCATTCGATACATAGTGGTCTTGTTAGTAGAATAACATTTGTTTTTAGGGAATGTCATGGTACTTGTTAATCACACATACAACCTGTGTGAGTATGTTACGTGCATCTAGCATGGAACCTCCTATTTTCTTAATATTTTCGATATATACATGTTATATGGGCCACATAGTATATGCACTATTACATGTACGGCTATTAATTTCATTGAGGTGAAATAATCAATCCACAGTTCTGAGTATATACATAATGCATTGACCACTATAGTGTTGGACTGCTGTATATTTCTCCAGCCAACCAATTATTTCATCAATGCTGACCAGCAAGTAGCCAAGTATATCAGTGATACTTAGAACCTGGGTCTGCAGAAGCTGATCGCAAAAATTGATTCATGTTAGTCATAGTTTGCCAGTAGACATTGAATTTTTTGGGTTTGGCTTTTGGTGCTCTGCTGTTACATCCTGGGTACAATTCTGAGCCTGTACCGATGGGGCTCGACACCAAAGCTGGGTTTGTAGTCTCGTGGGTCGTGCCGTGGGATTTCATCAGGTCCTGCTGGCAGGAACTCAAACTGCTGCACAAGGGAGGTCACCATCAGGAAAAGGCGGTTTCTAGCAAGTGTCTCTCCAATACACACCCGTCGACTGGCTCCAAATGCCATAAGCCTGCATATGGAAAGTAAACTTTCAGGACCACTAATTCTCATTCAAATTCAGTGCTGTGTTTACAGAAGAAAGAAAAAACATTTCTCATTTTTACTGGGAGGAGTACGATGAATAGGAGTGGCTTCCTTGAGGGCTGTATCAGTAATATGAATAAATTAAACTCAACTGATGTTGAACATTCTTTTTATCAGGCATGGGATTTATCCGGATTTATCCTGATTTCCGGATCTTTGAAGGCCAAAATGTCACCCCTGTGATTTGTGCAGATCCAATGAATATCCCTATACCTAGGCATATCATATCTACTTGGCTGTTTTTTCTTTCACCAACCTGGCGAAAAAAATACAGATCCTAGCATAAGCCTAGACATTAATAAGTGGGGTTGGTATCAGTCTCTAGAGGCCTTCATGCCATGCAATCAATGAGTTGAAGAGTTGAAACAGCAGATGAATGCTGGTAATAATGATATCAGTCAAACACTGGTGAATAGTCCAAGGCACATGAACACACTTACATACGTGTTAGATTTTTCTTGCATTTGATGAACATCCATTCACTCCTAATCTGATATTGCTGATTATGAATATTAAATCTTTCCCCAACTGATGAAGGTGTACCACGGGCAGGATAAGAGAGTAGGGAAGAGGCTGGTTGTCAAAATATCACTAGACCGTACCCATAGATGCTGATTGCCATTAGGCACTAACCCTACCATCAATCTCTTAGTAACCTATGAAGGTTCCTGGTGTGACAGTCTCAGTTGGATATTTCTTCTTTTTTCGTAATATTTATTCTGGAGAAATATACTCCTGGTGACAGAAGACCTCTTTATGTATTCAGATAACAAGCAAGTGGCGTGTATTAAGCAGTCACAACACTAGTAAATTACTGTACATGATGATAAAAAGTCAATCATAGTAAGCAAACAGATGTACAGCGAAACAAGAAGTAATTAGATACATAAATAGCGGTTAGTGTACCACATGGTATGGGTGAGAAGTAAAGCCAATATCAATTTGCTTGAAGAAACTATAGAAAGAGAATATTGACTGGGTAGGGAGGCTAGAAAGCAGTGCCTGTTGGCATTAACCTCCTCTTATGTGGGAGTACATTGATCAGTAGCTCCAAGTTTGTCAGTAGAGATGACCTACTGACAGTCTAATTAACATGCAATTAAGAAGTATTCCTTGTTGCAGTCTCACCTCTTTCTGTTGATGTGGTCAGCAGGGACCAGAGTTCCATCCTTGTCCAGATAGCGCTCAGGTTTGAACTCCCAGGGTTCGTCCCAGTACTCAGGGTTGTGGTGCAGCTTCCACAGGTTGAACAGAACCTACATGTAAAAAATCATAGTTGTCCAAACAGGCAGTTAGACATCTCCTCTGGTCCTATTAATTGTAGTTGGAGAGTAAGACAAAGCTTTTCACGCTGTGGTTACATACAAGAACTGAGGGTTAAGTCATACAGAAAAAAGTCTCCCATGTGGTTCTGGTAAAATAAAGTCAAACTGCTGATGGCTCTTCTTAGATGAAGGGTCAACTTAAATTGACTCATTATCGGTTTGACGCTCCATTTTTCCTAGAGCCACGTGAGAGAGACAGTTGACTCCTTTACTTTTCTCTGTGCAGATAAACCCTGTGTAACTGAGTTATGTAATAATAAAATGGTAGAGTGGCTGGTGCCCCCATAGTCTATCGTGGTTATCTTTAACGTTACATGAACGGTTATATTAGGATGTAATTAAAGTAGTTATGTGAGAATTAACTCAGTCACATAATATCATTGCCACAGCTGATGGGGTAGGGGGTATTCACAGGCAAGCATACTTCAGTGTCCTTTGGTATGTCATAGCCATTGACTGTTGTGTCGACCATGGTGTAGTGTGAGAGATTTAGAGAAATAATTGATGAGTAGCGGAGAATCTCAAGTATAGCCGCTTCAATGTAGTGAAGTGACTTTCTATCAGCAAGTGTTGGTGGTCTTTCTCCCAGCGCAGCTTTTATGTCGTCTGCCATCCTTTGTTGAACCTCTGGTTTGTTAATAAGGATAGCCAGCAGGGCATTTGTTGTTGTAGCCGTGGTAAAGATACCTGTACAAGTAGCAACATATGAACTATGCAGTTATTTGACATCTTGACATATACACCTCTTTCTAAGCTGCATGGTGGCCCAGCAGAAATGGGGATATAGTTGGAGGTTTGGGGTTCTAATCTCATCCAAACCAATGTTTTAACCATAATAATTTTAACCTATATTATGCTATCTTAGATCATTGACTTGAACTATCACTTATCAACATATCAATGTATTGTGGTGAAAAGATATTAAGATATAAAGCCATTTATATTACAATTTGGTTATCATTATAATCATATTTTTGTCCTATTCAGTCTCAATAAAACAGTTCTAAATATTTCCACCAGGGATCCCTGTACTAACCATTTTACCTGGCAACCAGTAGCTTTATAAATTCCTTTGCATAGGTGTGCCCTAATAGCTGACCTAGTTAACCCTTTCCCTGCCGATACTGCATATATGCAGTACCACTGTAAAACCGATACTGCATATATGCAGTACTGTATTTTAGTATCCAAAAACTGATACTGCATATATGCAGTACCAGGGCACTATCTGTAGTGTAGTGCCGGTTTCAATAGGACATATTTATTTGCAATGTCCCCGGTGGTTGGGAACAATTTTTCAAAAGTAAAGCGGCAGGGAAAGGGTTAATATAATCTCCTCTCTGACTAGTGCCCATAACCTCCTCCCAGACTAGTGCCCATAACCTCCTCCCCCTGTCAGGCAAGAAGCAATAGAATGTGTTATATAACTTACAGTAAGAACAATAGGCCCACCACCCAGGCATAAGGGCTATTTATCATATTGTTAGTTTGTCACAGTAATTCTGCTTTTCGTTTTGATTCCGTTTTAACTCTATGTGTCATTCACTTCACCAACATACCTGCGACAATGAGATCAAGAATTATTCCATAGACCTCTGCGTCCGAGATCAACATTTCAGCTTGATTTTCTGCAAACTTTCTCTGGTGGTCGAGTAGTCCATCAGTAAAACATATAGGTTGCCCAGGCACCATCTCAGCCTGCATATGGATGGTTCATAGGCTGATTTATTGTGTGGGTGTAAACTGTAATCGTCAGGTAAGTTTTAAGAATATGCCCATAGCATCATTACATCTACATATACCTGAACACGTTCCCAAATTCCAAAAGGATGGCATCATAGTGAATTGGCCACATTATGTGTTTGATTCCCACAGATGAAACCTTGAGCAGTAGTTAAGCATTAACCAAATAACAAAAAGACACTGTTACATGTACAAGCAGATTTTGACTTAGATTTGAGGGCAAACATTATATATAATTACATAATCTTACCTTTCTTTCAATAATTTTCTTTGAAATTACTTCCTTTGCTGTTGCGGCACATTTTGCAAGCTTTGTATATTGCTTATTTGGAAAATGGTGAAGCCAGGGGAAAATATCCAGAATGGCATTGGACCCTGTAGGTTGTAGTAGCACAAACGACTCGTCCACAATCTCCCGTATGGTCCTCACCGTTTCCTCATCCAGTGTTTCCCCATACAGCTAGAATGAAATAGAGATAGGCATGAGAACTTTTCCCGGAGTGATAATTCTCTTTAGTGGTTGACTTTATTCCCCATTGATTTTTACCTTCTCTGTTAATAATGCCTTCTTCTTATGCTCACAGTTTGAATGGCCTTATGATATGGTGATTTCTTGTATGACAGTTTAAGTGCTCTCAATTAGCATAAGATTGACGGTTCCTTTCTGATTTTCTTTACAGCATGAAATATATATTAATCCTGTTGTTCTATTATGCAGCTTTACATCTAGATTCATGTGAAAGAATTATTGTTGATTCTTTGGACAGTACAATAAACAATTCAAAATGTTCAAACATATTCATTTCAATGTCAAGCCATTTGGAACCTCCAGAAAACTTACAACTGATGAGATAATCTCAGTAATACACTTGTGGTGGATTGGGTACATATCAAAAGGCCCCTGAGTGGCTGCCAGTCTCAGTTCTTCCAACATGTCCCCAATCAGGTGCATGCTGATGGCCTCCAGGTTCTTCAGGTTGTCCCCGTACATCTGCAAACAATAACTCACATTATAATCATAGCAGAGAAAAGCTTGTTCATAAATAATTAGATTTTGTAGAATAGTGCAATTGATCTGGGTTTTATCTGAGTCATGAATGTCTCCTAATTCTTGACATTAACAATAGCACACTTGGGGATAAACTTCCCTCTAACCCCTCTCGTCACACTCTGCAAGTACTGTCTAGCAATACAATGTCAATCACATTTTCCCTGTTCGTAACTCTTAATAGATTTATTGAAACAATGTCTTTCACAAGGAAGTAAATAACTCTTGTGATTTGGGCACAAAGGCAATAGTCACAGGGGCTGATGGCATAACACACAGCTCAGTAAGCTTTCCCCTCCAGGGGTTGGAAATGCTTTCCTTTTTCGAGTATAGAAAGGCAATTTTGCTGAACGCAATGCCATATGAAACCCCCACCCATCCAACATAAGACCTGAGTACTGGTCTCAGCTCCCCTTGGACTGTTATGGTCGTGGTACTAACATCTGGGCATAAAGACTCCACATAAAGACACCCATCCCAAGACCAGATTATTTCAGATGAAATTCAAATGGGATGTTGGGATTTAGGGGATGGTCTAACCTTTTAGAAACTGAAAGAATTTTGTAAAATTTTCAAACTAGAAGTACATCATGACAAAATGAACAATATAGAAAGTAAGATACCCAAATCACCCTAAGTGTTCCAATTAGGGAAATAAAGCCCTATTTGAAATTAAATATAGCTTATTTTAGTGTATATGCTGGCATTGAAACTTACATTTAGGCCAGAATGCATCAAAATAGACCTTAATATTTGGTACCACCTTTTTCAGCATGAAAAATTGGACAAAATCATTTCCCCCCCCCCTATAAAGTATTGTTTAACTTTTTCGTTTTTGGTTTTTGCCTTAGATATTGCTCAAATCATATTGAAAATGAGTTAAATGTCATCCAAGTTGAGATGGCAAGCATTTCTGAAATTTGGATGTACCGTAAAACCTTGGCTATAAGCCGACCTTGGCTATAAGCCGAATGTGAGTTTGGGCTTATAACCAAAGTGCTTGAAATTAGTTTTCGCTATGTTTCTACATTATTAAAACCTCGCCTATAAGCCGAATGGGGCTTAAAATTCGGCTTATAGCAAATAAAAACGCCAAATAAAATTCAGCTTATAGCCGAGGTTTTACGGTATGTACAAACTGACTAAGATATGCAGAGGCAATACGCCATAGACTACTGTCAGAAAAAAATGTGGGATTCTACCAACTTTAAGGCAAACCATAGAGGGTCAAAAATTGGCCAAAATTGGCCGAAAATCGGTGAGTAACTCGCATAAATGCTTGTACAGTCCTGTACAGTTAACTCGCAATAATGCGTGTACGGTAAAGGAAGGGTTAAGAAAGTAAAGGACCATCACTGTAAACAGTTGGTTGCCATTTTTGGAGGTTTACAGTAGAATCTGCTGTATATACTCAGTTTATCGTAGGTAAACAGTAGAATCTACTGTAAATCTACAGGTATGCTGTAAAACTACAGTAAATTCTACTGTGTACCTACAATTGCTATTTACTGTATTGGTTTTTTAAGGTTTCTTTCTATACAGAGGTGCCAATCTACATTATCATTCTGAATAAATGTAACTTTACTATCTTACCTATTAATAAAGCCAAATAATATTCAAATATAGACTAGCATACCTTAAGTGTCTGCATTGTCACTTTCTTCCTGAATATCCATTGGGGTGTGAAAGTGTGGTCAGCGATATTGGGACAGTGACTTAAAAAGGTTTCATTTCTGATGGATGGAATCCGTCCAGCAAAGTCATTGGCCTTGGTGACGAGCCCCTGGTGAATGGTGTCGAAGCTGTTTAGCACCACCGTTGGCCGCCCAAACAGCTGGGGGAGGGGGGCAGAAAGGTGAAACATAAAGACCTGATGGACCTATTTAGGCAATGTATGTAATCTTCATCAAAAAGATTTAGATCAATAGCTTCCAATTCACTACCTATAATAAGAAATTTAATTTAGGGAGCAGTTATTTCTTTACAACTGGAGGCTCTGTGTACTTTTGCTCAAACATGCTGTACCTCAACAATTGGTAATTTTTTATGTAGATTATCATAAAATGTGACAACCAAACCCTCCTGATTTTATGTAATACATGTTGCAATGATATACCAGGCCCGTAACTAGGGGGGGTTCGTCGTTTCGAACGAACCACCCCACCCCCCCTGAATGAGGAAAAGTGTTCCACCCTAGCTGAGTGGAAAAGGGACATAATTGTCTACCTCTCATTTTTTTTGGCTTGTCGATCAGACAATTATTAAGGATTCTAGAGAAAGCTATATGAAGGATGGATTAGATACACAAAACTCAGCTTTCTCTTTAAATATATAACACAAAGTTCCACCTCATATTAGAAAAGTCCAGTTCCACCATTGAAATAATTGTATCAAGTTCCACCATATCCAAAAACGAACCACCCCGCGAAGAGGGCTAGTTACGGGCCTGTATACTATAAGTATGGACATTGAGAAGTTACCTTCATTTTAAAGACGTCTCCATATTGCTCTGACCACTCTGTAATGGTGTGGTGGGGTTTCTCCCCAAGTTGAAAGATGTTCCCAAAGAATGGCAGCCCAGTAGGTCCTGGTGGGAGCTTGTACTTGGTGCGCTGCAGGTACTTGAGTATAAAGCCCAGCACAACTGCCACCACCAACGTCCACACTACCAGCATGGTCCTTGAGTTTGCCTGAGAATAGAAATGACAGAAATGATTTATCCGAGATATTAAACTATGCATCATTGATACGATACATGTGATTTTGTCTTACAAGATTGTCCATTGCTAAGGTAGGGGACCCTCTTTATCAGTTTATTGGTCCCTTTACGACTTATGGTAAACAGTTGGATTAAAGTAGATTATAGCTAGAAGTACAGTTCTCATACTATAATGATAGCAGAAAACAGCCTACCTGTGCGTGCTGCCTGAAGGTACTACCCTCATCAGTCAGTGGAGCAGGTCCTTCCTCAGTGGAGTTCAGTAGTGAAGTGAAGTTGGTGACCAGTGCTGGGACCTAACCCCCTTCATAGCAGGTAGGCCACCAGCATGGTTTGTCCCAGGCATCCAGTGTTAAAGGGTTGTAACTGCACCAGTATGGGTGTGCGGACATCTGGCCATCTCCTGGCCGCCTCAACAAAGACTGGTTTTTAATAAAATGCACCCTTATCTAGCACTGCTCAGACCAGCATGTGGGCTGGTGTAGCATCAAATAAGTCCCGGGGTAGAATTAAGTTCTGGGTATTCTCTTCATATATTAATGGTGCTATAGCAATTTTAACACCAGTATCTCTTTTCCAATTTGTATAGGACCTACTAGATGGAATTATGTTGAGGTTTATTACTGTATATTGATTTACCGCTCTGGTTCTAAAGGATTATGAAATCAATTCACAGTTCCTACTCTTAGGTTGAACCAGATTTTGAGCTGTTTCCTGCAACTACTGCAGTGATTATGACAGTGAACCTGACTAGGGGCAGGTCTAATTATACATCATATCGAGAGTAATGTAGTACAGCTAACTGGAACCAGATTTATAGAAAAAGTTATAACACAGTTTTTATAATATTAGTTTAAGTTGAAAAAATGCCAATTTGGGTGTTTGCATGTGTTGCAATGGTAAAATTTGTTTTCATGTGCGGTCGGGCTTTTTAGTATAGTAATACATATTTTAATCTGTTTATATAATTATATTAACTGATGATATTCACCCTGCAAAAAAAAGGTTATTGCAGTCATTGTGGAATATTATGTATTTCTAGTTGTTTTTGGGGTCTAAAGTCAGCGTAGATTCTACTCTTGGGGATACTCTTGGCCTGGTTACTAATGAGTGTGAGTGCCTATAGGTATTTAGATTAGGCCAAGCCTCACACTAGGGAGTGATCATTTTTGAACAACGCAGGGAGGGGGGGGGGGGCAAAATAATATCGAACCCTTGACTGGGGAGGGTGCGTAACAAATTTCGAACCCTTATTTGACCTCCCCCCCCCCCCCCATGTCATAATAATTTCACCTGTTTTGAGTGAAGAAGCCTGGGCGTACGACAATTTTTGTCCCGTGGGGAGGGGGGGGGGGTTTCAACCGGGGTGGGTGGGGGTAAAAATGTGCGAGTTCCGCGTGAAAATCCAGCCCCCCCCCCCCCTGTTGCTGACTCAGGGTTCCTACCCAGAGTAATATACAACGCCTAATTTTATATTAAGACGTTTTTGTGACATGCGAGAATGCTTTTATAGTATGTTGACCGCTACAGTATTGGACTGCTCTATATTAGAACTTAAAACAAATGTTTTATCCAATGACTGGATGTGAATAAGACACAATTTTCTTGCACTTAAGTCACTGTGTTACAACTTTGATACAGAGACCTTTCAGGGAAATAAAGTCAAGGCACCCTCAAAAACACTACATACAAGTATATTTCACATATATGTGTGCACATAGATATTACATGCATTTTACTAGTATACGAGAACTCTGTACCGCTAAGGAGTTGAGGCCAACCCCTGAAGGTTTGCTACTACATGTATGTAAGTGTTATAATACGTGTGTACTTGTCATGTAGCCGCCCAGGGTGCGGCCTGTCTCAGCTGTAACTATGGTATATGATACTGAGCTGCAGTAGCAGCTGCCACACTCTGTACTCTGTGATGTAAGAGAACATGGACACCAACAGACACCTATGTAGTCTGTTTGAAGACACAGCCGGCCCGTATAATGTCAACATTAATCCAGCCGCTACATTTAGCTGTGAATTCAGTGGTCGGGTGGTACTTTTAATGGCTGGGAACGTATCCCCAGGGAATGTATACATTATGGTTATCAATTCTAGTGATTTACTCTCTAAGTTTGCATGTTTGGTTGTCCGCCTCTGCCCCCTTTCGTCCTGCTCCTTTTAAAATAGTGCAAGTACACGTATATATTAAAGCTAAGTGTCATGTTAGTTTGTACCAGATGCTTTGAATACCCGGGTACATTATTTACCCTGTAAAAGTGGTATGGGCCTCCGGGCCTACATACTGGTGTGCAACAGTCCCATGCAGTCAAGGTTAAGCTCTAGATGACTCATTCTACAATTTATGTATTGATTGACATGCATCTAATGCCAAGTGGTCAAGTTCAAACATTCAGAATTAAATAACAGCACGCATGTGGTCGAGTAAAGTGAAGAAAACAAATTCAATATTGCATGTAATTCACGCGCTGGTGGTAATACTTGATCTACACAAAATATATTGGACTCGAGAAGTAATGTATTTGTGTTCCCACCTGGATTGCTACAGTTGATGTATAACATAGGCATGCGTAGTGAGGATTTATACTTATAGAGAATATTTTCGTTGTTCGCGGTTTATAAGTTACCAGACCTGGATCTATAGACAATTACCTGCTTGATGCCTAACGAAATAAGCTGTTCTTCGACCTTTCTAATTTTTTTTTGCTCTACCCTTTAAAATATCCCCCTTTTATAAAAGGAAAATAATGATTTTAGGGCCAAAAAAGGGTGAATTATCTATTAAATATACTCAATTTGCCAAATTTCCTTTTTTTTTAAAGGGAAAAAAATATCAAAAATCGACGTCCATACCGTTATTATTCTGCCATGTTAACTGAACACACCTTTTTTTCTTGGCCTGAGATGCTTGTAAGATTCCAACTTCAGCCACCTGTGAATTGTGGGTCCAACATTCCATTTCATCTGAGTTTTCTGTCAGTATTTGAGACAAAATTGAACTTAAACTTTCTCTCCTGTCAGTGAAAGCTTCATTGTGTGTCATTATGGCGGCACGCATTACACCAACAGCTGCATCGTCAACTGGTCACGTTTTTCACATTGATTTTAATCATAATTAAGAGGTAGCTGTTGATTAAAAATTGGAGTAAGCACCATTGATTACTTCATGATAGTGGTTGGGTTCACATTATGAACAATTACCATTGGTCCCACACATGCACAGTGGGGTTGTTACGCTCTGTGCTGTCAATAATATAGTAGTGTTTACGTGCGTAAGGCTAAACCATCTCTTCATACGGCCAATCATTTAAAGTTAAATGTGCTTACTCTGTTGAACTAGACACACAAAAAAAGACTTAAGTGCTAGTCATGTGCAGGTTATCTGCATTTATCGTCTACTTGTTGATGTAAGCAGACAGGGTCGTTAGCTCTATCTACATACGTATATCTTCAAAATAGGCAGTGCAGTGCAGGTGGAAAGGTCTTGTAAATTTCTTCCTCAGATACCACTGTGGTTGAATTTAAGTTACATATTAAAGACATAATGAAAGAGAAAATTAAAATAAAGGTGTAAACGAATTCTTGGATACAGGTGCGTTATAAGGTGCCCTTCACTGCCTATCCACCATCCAACCCCTATCTCCCCAGCACCATGCCCCCTCCCCACCCTTATCATCACCGTCTCAGCCCCACCTTGTACGGCATGTCGATTCCAATACACACGGTCATCTGTCATATCGTGTTGTGGCGCAGCAGGGGTCGACAGGAGGTGTTGTGAGATGGGAACAGGGGTGGCCAGGGGGGCTGGGACATGGCCTGATGGAGTCTACCCTATTCAGCTTGGAGGTCATAGACATTCTAGATGCTGTTCTCTCCTGTTCAGCTTCTGCTTGGAGGTCAGACATTCTAGATGCTGATCTCTCCTGTTCAGCTTCTGCTTGTAGGTCATAGACATTCTAGATGCTGTTCTCTCCTTTCAGCTTCTGCTTGGAGGTCATAGACATTCTAGATGCTGTTCTCTCCTTTCAGCTTCTGCTTGGAGGTCATAGACATTCTAGATGCTGTCCTCTCCTGTTCAGCTTCTACTTGGAAGTCATAGGCGTTCTTAATGCTGTTCTCTCCTGTTCAGCTTCTGCTTGGAGGTCATAGACCTTCTAGATACTGTTCTCTCTTGTTCAGCGTCTGCTTGGAGGTCATAGACATTCTAGATGCTGTTCTCTCCTGTTCAGCTTCTGCTTGGAGGTCATAGACATTCTAGATGCTGTTCTCTCCTGTTCAGCTTCTGCTCGGAGGTCGTAGACATTCTGACTGCTTCAACGTCCGTCCATATGCATACTATCTATAGGCCTGAGTAGTCTAGGGCTGTAATTTAGCCACACTGATTGTTGTTACTTCTGGTAACAGCCACAACTTACAGTCACAGCCACATGGGTTGCTGTTACTTCTGGTAACAGCCACAACTTACAGTCACAGCCACATGGGGTGCTGTTACTTCTGGTAACAGCCACAACTTCCATACACAGCCACATCGGGTTCTCTTACTTCTGGTCACAGCTAAAGCTTCCTACCACAGCTACAGTGCTTACTGTTACTTCTGGTCATAGTTACGTCCGGTACAGAGGCACCCTAGTAGACACTACAAATACTATGGTACTACTTTTCTCATATGTCATAGCGTCACTGCCACCCCTGTATCATAATTCTATTGACATTTACCAAAACGTACTTTCATTGTTTTATAATAGTCTTACCCTGCTGCATAATGCTTTTCCGCTGGTTCATGATAATATTCCCTTATTTCGCAATGCTACTCATGATTGTGTTTATGATACCCTGTTTCAAAAATAATGCATTGCTTTTATCATAATAACGAAATGCTATATACTATAACATTGCCCCCCCCCCCTGTTATAAAAACGTTATTTCCCTATATCATTAAGATATTCCACTGTACCATAACAAGATGTCAGTTCCTGCCTGACCCTTGTTGGCTGTACTACTAGCATCTGGTGCCAACCATTCCACCCACCACCCACCCAGGCCGCTGCCCGTGGAAGAAAAAAACACCCTTTCAGATTTGGGGATCATTTGGCACCTAAGCCCCTTGCGCGCACTAAAGATCTAATGTCGTGTGCAAATACGGGTAGATTGTGCTGTGGCCGTGTCTGGCAGCGTTAATTGGATCAGCCATCCTGAGCTGCTCCACGCCATTCTGAACTACTCACACTCACAGCGGACAACGACCCCAACAGATATGGTTATCCCTCCCCTCCGACCAAGTTCTTTTGGAGCAATTCGCTGCTTAAGTCTATTTTCTAGCATACCACATGTCTCCGCAGATCCGAATTATATAAACTCCTAATATATTTATAGCTCATGTGATTTGCATGTCATAATATAGATTGAGTTTCCTTAACCCATATAAGGGGGACTTGCGTAGAAGGGCACTGGCGATCTAAAAGTGTGCCTCTGATAGCCATAAAGCCCTAGCAAATCACTCTACCTTGTTAGCGGGCTCCAAGGCTAAAATTGCCGCTGGTTTTATCGAACCGATCGTATCTTGACGTGTGGTGGGACCAACAATAACTAAAGCACCAAACCACAGGAAGGTGTGACGTGTGACTCCTGTGGTCATTTAGAATGCATCTAGATGAGGCAGGAGGCGGGGACATTGTGTGGGTAGGAGGGAGAGTGGTCCAGGTGAAGGATGGGGGTACATGGAAGGGGTAGGGTAAGGGGCGAGGTGCTACTGATGAGGTGTGCTTACTGGTGGAGAAATGTGTTAGGGGTGATGCAAATGCCGGGGAGGTAATGATGTATGAGACAGGGTGTCAGGGTAGCAAGGGTTGCTACTGGGTGGCTGCTGGGGAATGCTGTGACAAAGCAACCTGTGGTGTACAGGGGGGGGGGGGGGGTACATAGAGGGAGGAGTGTAGGCCCTATGTGCTTGGTCCTCTCCAAGCAAAAGTCACATCCACTTGTATTCCCATTGATGTGAAATATGTTGTCCGAGTCTGTGGGTGTCTGGTTTGTATTACCTTCGATTCCAATATGTACATATTCAAGAGTTCGACGGAATGTTTTAGATACAACAGAGGCGTTGATGCTGATGGAGTAGTGGGTAATACAGCCGAGAATATGGTGTTGTTTTGGGTATCGTGAGGAATACAGCATAGACATGGTGTTTTTAGTATTGTGGGGAATACAGCAGAGACGTTGAAGCTGTTATATGGTAGTGGGGACTACAGCAGAAATATTGATGCTGTTATGGCAGTAGGGGCGATACAGCAGATACATTTGATGCTGTTATATGGTAGTGGGGACTACAGCAGAAATATTGATGCTGTTATGGCAGTGGGGGCGATACAGCGGATACATTGATGCTGTTATGGCAGTGGGAACTATATCAGAGACGTTAATCCTGTTATAACAGTAGGGACAATTCAGCAGATGCTGTTATGACAGTGGGGGCCACAGCATAGACATTGGTGCTGTTTGGGTAGAGACGAATGTGGTGTTATGGTAGTTGGGACTACAGCGGAATAGTTGGTGCTCGTGGCGAGAAATGAATGCTATGGTAGTTAGTAGTGAGTTAGGGCCGCTGCCGCAGTGCTCTGCCTTACAAGAGAAGGGTGAATAATTGACGAGCTGGGGATTGGACGGATTATTGCCTTCGCCTAAATAGATCCATGTTTGACAATCCCCACAGACATTAAACCGTAGCCCAAAACGGGAAGTAACCAGCATTAAATATCGCAAAGTCATGCCCGTACGTCAGCCATAGATCCCCATAGTCTAAATTAAACAGGCTTTGTCAGACCCCAATAAATCCTGCAGTCTGCAATATCGGGGAGTTATTCCTCCCGTTTTTAACGGACACGTACTACAGCGGTGCTCTTTTCCTATCTTGTCTTTGATATTCCTTGCATGCACTTGACATCTTCATTTTGTTTATCATATATAGGATGACAGGGAATATAGCGAAGTCTCGGATTTCTCCGTATGGGCAGCCATGTTAGTTCTGAGCTCGCAATGTATCGTGAGACTTAGGCAGTGACCAGACACTCACAACCCATAGCTTCCGGGCAACAAGCTACAGCACGAGAGCAGAACCAAGGTCTCACGAGATTGCTGGTGTCAGTGTGTACAGAGTGGTTGCGGGAACAAGTCCGGTCCTGGTATAGCCCTATATATATTAATAGTGCAATAAGTTATTAACCGCTGCAGCGGTGTTCTGTTCCCAATAAGATGTTTCAATTCTAATAATTTGATATGATTAGAAAACAGCCATGAATATGACAAACTGCATTGTAGAAAATGCAATAATTATGATATAAGTTAAAGTTGTTGTTACATGACTCAGCAATATACATGTACCTCTTTGTAATCAAATCTATAGTCAAAAGATGTGTAGATCAAATTGCTTGTCTTCAGAAAAGTACCTGCTGTTTGTAAAGAACAAAAACCAAAACAGACACAGTCTATCCCAAACATCTTTAGGTTTTGTCTTCGCTACAGCGACATCAAAGCCCTTATCCAACACCCACAGCCGAACCCACTAAAGACGACAGGATGCCTCAAGGTTTTATGTCCAATTGTCAAATGACTTGTCAAGGCAGACCCATGCAGGGAGTAACTCAGAGTGCATCATGCCGACCCTTCAGGAGTGTACCAATACCATAGGGTCGGTATGATGCATGGATGCGCCACCAGCGAGTTAGTCGTGGGTGCTGTAAAGATACAACATAAAGTCAAGAAGGCATAATTGATTGAAGCACTATGCTGTCCTTAAAGGGTAAACCGCCAACCCCTTGGCCCCATCCTACTGGCAGCAAGCCCGGCTAGTGGCCGTGCACGTCTAATGATCCGACCGGAAACACGCAGCCCCTTCCGTGACAAGGTCGGCGAGCCACCCCACCAGGGGGCGTCTAAATGTGAGCAGTAGCTCTGTAGGGCAGTGAGCTGCTCACATTTAGGTATCACTGAGCGGTTCGGTGCTGCTCATAGCCTACCTGAGTCGGGGAGTGTGTATGGTGTAGAGGCATTGGTGTATGTGGGTGAAGGGGTTAGGGTTGAGGGGAGGTGGGGGTATAAAGTAAGGTGTAGCCTTGGGTTGGGGGGAACAGTGATGGGTTATAGGAGGAACAATGCCAAGAGCGATTAGGGTGCTCTCGAGTATGACTGATGATGATCCATGCCTCTATGTAACAAAGGGAAAAGTCGACCATTAAGAAGCAACTTGAATAATGTGATCTAAGGTTCATGGGGGATACTACGAGGTTTTAAAATTTAAAAAAAGCTTGTTTCTGTGTTGTAAAATCATGAAATTGTCCTCGACATACAATGTACTTACAGACATATAAAGCTAATGGAATCTCCACTTGTAGACGACGAGAATACTGTTGAGATAATGCATGTTATCCTGTATAAAGGAGGAGGGTCAGCGTGTATTGGTGAATAGAGGAGGGGAGGTCAGTTTGGGGTGGAGGGATAAAGGCCGAGTGGTTGCAGGAGGAAGTTATCCCCTTCACTAGGGGAGGGATGAGAGCGAGGAGGGTGGGGGGAGGGCGCAGGTGGCAGGGATAAAGACTATATGTCCTCCCTGTGTGTGCAGGAACGGCGCTGTAACCTTTCCGTCAATAGACAGCACGTAAACCAATACTGGTACTGCAGTACAGTGTACGGCCTTGTACTGTTGTCATATTACTCACCCATTATTGCTAATGAACAGCTGATCAACGTGGATAGCTTCCTCCATAAATCAGAATTACTCATTGGATTGCTTTATGGGAAGTTATGATTGATTCATATCAAATGGGGCTGTACAAAATGCACACAGGTGTCTAATTAAAACGATGTGATGACATTTGTATAAATCTAATCAGAATATTGATTTATCTGAGGGTACAAAGAGGAAGATCAGTTCCCCCAAACAAAAGAAAGATATATTTAATAATGGTGAGACCATAACTGAAAATCATCAGGCATACGTGTCCTACATTGAGTTGAATGTATTTTTGAAAATCATCATCTGCAACAAAAATACCCTATAAATTCCAAAATGTCACAATGCAAGTGGTACTGCGCCTGCCACTGTATTGCATAACGAGAGGCCGAAGCAGGCAGGATCTACTCGAGCGCGTGGCGGAGTAGCCAGGGTGGAGTAGGTCTTGCCTGTGTGAGTAGTATAGAGAAACCAAACATTGGTGATGGCAATTCGAATCATTTTATGCATTTACTGAACTATCCAAATCTTGTTATTCAAATGTCCTTTTTCTTGTAGTATCCGTCCATATTTGAACACAGAATCGGATTAATGGAAATCTGAATAATGGGGTTACAATTATCCAATAACCAGTCGATCGCGCCTTCTTTTCGCAACTTGTGGGTCGTTTTTTACAATGCATCCTCATTTCAGCGATTGTACTCCAGCACAACTTAATTCCATTGTGTAATCCAATTTGAGGTAGACTATAAGTGTCTCCCCAGTCAAATCACCCCGAGTGGGTTTAATTCTTATCTGACAGTGCTGTCCATCTTGATACATTTACCCAACGCGACATTTTCCTTTATTCAGTCGACAGACAATGTGTAGTATAAGGAATGGTTGACTGTAAAACAAGACTCAACCTGTTGCTGGTATAACCTCCTCATGAATGCATACGTGCTAGCAGACATGGAAGCAGATAACATTTCTGTATACAATTTAGTACGAGTAACTCTCACCAGGCTCATGTGTAGAGGTATATAGCATTATAAATAAAGGACCGCCCCCCTTTCCTGGATCCACCTCTGGTTTATGCTACGCCTCGAAGATCTATACCATTGTATAACGGGTTTTTGGGGTAAAGGACAGTTTAGCACGTAGATCTATATACCTATACCATTGCCTGTAGCGTACACTGTAAATAATGTGTGTTGTGGGAACATGGATAAAGAGTAACACATATACATTCAACACACTTAAGTGTGAACACACTTTTCTCAACACACTTACACACATTTTTGTCAAATGTGTGTAGATATAAAAAGTGTGTACAATATACACACATCTTTATTGACACGAGATGGCACCACAAGCACTGTTTTAGAATTTTCAGTCACACTTCAAGATTGTAATTGCACTTTTTATCATGTTTAATGATTTGGTATCAAATTTTAAACAAATAATGAAGTGTAACTTCAATGGATGCATGAAGCTAAGAAGTTAGAATCCCTTTGAAGACTGAATAGCCTGTCCTAGGGAGGTCTAAAGAATGTGGAAGGAACCTTTCCTGTGTGTTCAGCTATATTATAAGTCAATGTGTAATTGAAACCTGCTTATGGTCATTCCGTCCAGGGCTTTGCTATGTAGGATGGCTGTCATAATTGGCCACCATAGCACTGGTGACTATACATGCTGTGGTTGGTAAAATTTTGCCTGTTGGTGCAATAGGGGTGCTCTGATAGCAGCTGGTGCCAGGCAATGTTGAATAACACGCTTAATATATCTAAGCACTTTATAAAGCAACACACATATATATATAGGCCTATCACTTACACACTTTCTCCTACACACTTAACATTGTACACACTTTTTAGCGCAACACACTTTTAAGATTAACACACTTTTGACAAAAGTGTTCATTGTGTTAAAAAAAAAGGTGTGTTAAATAAGTATACCAAAAAGTGTGTTAATTTAACACACAATATTTAGAGTGTAATCGTTTTTGTGGTGAAGGACAATTTAGCACTGTTGTACAAGGTGATACTGTCAAGATAACCATTTACAACTTGCAAGATCTGCTCATTAAGGAAAGAATGAATGCCACGTAGTATAGTATGGCTGCTAACAATAGCCCAGTTTTTAGCCATTTGCTGTAACTGAACTGGACAGTCACCCTCCCCCATGGTGTGTGGTGGCCGCTCATTAGTGTTCCCAGCACGTCTCATTGGTGTAAATCTTGTTTCGTGGAGGGCCGGGCTCTAAATCCCTGCCTGCCCTTAGAAGCAGTGGCCCTCTCTGGAAAGGAGAATGGGTAAAAAAGCACAAGATGTGTAGCTTGAAGTGAGATTTGTCCTCGGTTACCATGGCTGCAACGTGCAAACACGCCCGGCTCGCGTGTTCCAGCACTGGGCTCTCATGGAACGCAGACAATCACAGTGAGTGTTTGGGAGGGGGAGGCTGGGGTTAGGGCTGAGTGCTCAGTCTCTTATAGCCACAGCTTTCTTTGTAGTCGTTTGCCGGCCTGCCAAGTTGTGTGCTGTGGGATGGGCGTGTATGCCTTGTTTGGGCTGTCTTTTCATCTGGGAAAACAAAGATGGTTGCTTTGCCCCCTCCACACTGCCTGATTCCCATCAGATCTCGTGGACACATGTTAACACAGGGGGCGCCACGTGTGATATAAGCGCCGGCAAACGGGGATACTTCGGTCCCATTAATAAAGGGAGAATGGGCTAGGAGAGGATCGAGCGAGGGACAGGACCCCACAATCTTTTTACTTTCTTATATTCCTGTTACTTCCCACGCCATCAGTTCCCAAATGGCTGTCTACCACGATAGACCATCTCTATAGCTGAAAGTAAAATAGCTTTTTCAATGTACATGTAAATACATTGGATTTCATTATGGTTAGACCTTAATCAATCAATAGATACATTTCTATAACCACACCTGACAGCTAACATCCCATGGGAACCTTCTACCGGAAGTGCCAGATTTCCTACTTGCTGTAACACCCACGCCTTATCCGGGGAATACATAAGATAAACGGTGCATACTGCCAACACAGGTCACTGTAACATAAGATAAGCGGGCGGCCAGAGCAGCTCACTTCATCATAAGATAAACTCTAAAAAGAGAAGAATCGTACAATTGACTGCCGTGCGTGAGAATCAACACAAGGCCTAGACATAATAAACCCTTTAACCCTTAAGGACCGCATTGTGATTTCTTTTGTAAGATGACCGTTGTCGTCATGATGCATGGAGGCAGCGTTGGTTGAGTACTCGCCAGAGCTGCAAACGTGGTTTTGGAGTATACCATGTATATGATGCTTGAATGTCGTAGTGATGAGTTGCTCGCCAGAGATGCATCATTGCATCATGACAACAAAGAACATAGTGCTTCAAAACACTATATATATGGCAATTGACGTGTGAAGTAATTGATTCATCAAGAGAAATGTATGCTATACAGAAGGGAGTGCATGTTAAAACATCCGTAGTTTTTCCAACCTGATATGATTATTTAGGAGAGACTGATACATATACCAGCGACGATCAGAAACGATACACTTCACATGTAATGCATGTGCAAAAACAACAAGGATCATGTTTAATCAGGTCTTGGCATCGTACTACATCATGTAATTTAAGGCGAAAGCTGCAATTGCTTGCGAGGCGAAATCATCAATGTACTTTCACACCAGTATATTGGGAATGGTTGGTTGAGACCGGTGCGCATATCACCTATACCAAATTACTAATAATCTTGTTAATTAAGCGCACGGCCATGGTCGTTAGCGCAGACAAGGCGCAAATCCTGCCATACATCCTTATCAGTGGAGACAAATTCCACCCTAGACGGATAGTTTAGCCATGTCTGCCTGCACCCAAAGCCGCCTCCATCGTCGTTATAAGGACGCCCTATCATGATTAATAGATTAGCATAAAAAAGCTCCAACAGAGCCCCAGCCGCTAATAACCAAGGTAAAACAGCAGGATTTGCCAGTGAACTTGAAGTAAATACTATCAGCATGATGGAGTTTTGGTAAATATTGAGAGAGAGAGAGAGTTTTTGATTATGGCTTAATAGGGATTTTTCATGGGACATGGTTGGTGTGGGTCTAAATAAGAAGATGCAGTAGAATGTGGCACTAATTATGGCTCCGATGGAAGACCAGGTTTTTTTTCGCTATGAAGGCATAGACAAAACTCCACGCCATTGACATACATGCATGTACATCATACTTCAGCCTGTGGCTTCGTGTGATACAGCCCAGCTTCAACGAGTGATGTATGATGTGCATATAGGTTAATAAGTGGGAGTTTGTGTTTATTGCTTTGCCCTACTGTCTTAAAAAAGAAGAAAATCAACAAAATGTGAGGCCATGGAGTATGGCTACACTGTACTCCATGAGGCCATGGAGAATAGAGGTCCCATATGCTAAGCATAGCAAAGCCGTACCACCATTTAATAAACACAGATATTGAAATCTCAACAAAATTAAGCTCAATGGTATAGTTTACGCCCTCAGAAAAGTGAGAGTCATTGTCGCTAAAACTACCCTCACCTAAGAGTCAGGCAGTGCCTGACCCTCAGATGAGGGTAGTTTTAGCGACAATGACTCTCACTTTTCTGTGTGTACCTGCATTGAGTTGCAGTGAGCTCATTATCTTTGCGAGTTGCCTGAAAAGGGTAACTTGACCTGAGTTGTGCTCTGCATCATAATATGTGACCTTTAGGGGGAAAAACCCATGGTTCTTACATTACTACAACATTCTGATATGCCCTCTTTTCGAACTAGACTATATTATAGCGATGGACCTCTGTAGAAGAACTGAAGGACATAACATTGTGTGGCAGTTTGAATTCCCCCATGAAATGACCGACTCAATGAAACCACATCTTTTTTTATCTTTTTGAGCTTAGACCAGTCAGCCCTTTCATTTGAGATATTAATTTACATTCAGCATACAACGTTCCCAGTGCACTCTTTTCCAGTATCACAGTCACTTTCTTGTTTGAATACAGAGGACGGGAAGATTAAATAACTTGTCCGAGCTGATATGAGCAGAAACATGTGTTGCTCAATGGTATAGTTGATTTGCTCATGACAAGGACTAGTAGACTTATATCCCCGTTGACGTCATGCTGTCACTGTATTATGCATGACTCATTACGCTGTTACCATAAGTACAGTGACAAGTCATCTCTGCTTCCCCAGACATTTCTCTATTCTAAGTGACACAACAACTCCATATCGCCCCAGTGGCGAGTCCAAGCAATTAGTTGTGTGCCTCCAAAAAACAACAAACAGAGTAAAAAAGATTGAACAAATAAAGAGAAAAGGTGGTTTCCAAAAGCTGTCACAGTGTGTCAACTCACCAGGCGCTGTCACTGCAAATCGCAGTCATAGGATTTTAGCCATAATTACAACAACAAAAAAAGACAAATGTTTTCTTGCATGGTGGAGGGGGGGGGGCGGTATAAGTATGATCCAAACCAAATAATAATTCAAATTGTGGTAAATTATTCGAATGCTATGTATTCATTTCATGTAATTGGTGACATTATTATAGTTCTAAATCCACTCACTGATTTGATAAGGATATTACATAATGGCCAATTATAACTGTCTCACTGGCAGTAAGATACTGCCAGTGGTTATCTACCCGAGGTTATCTAACAGGGGATGTGGGCAACGTTGTTTTTTTATATATGGATATTGCAGTGGTCCTGCATAATGTCAGGGCGAGTAGAACCGTGGATGAAGCACTGGCCGCTGGGTTTTCTTTGAGAATTTGAGACAAAATAGAAAGGGAAAAATGTATATGCTGACCAACAAACACCCTTTCTTGCATGGCATATTCCCCGGGCATATTCCTCAATACGCCTTCAAAAGGTTTTTGTGTGTTTTGCCTCTGACCGCTGGAAAATGTGTGTACCCAAGGGTGGCCTTAGTGAGGAACTCGGATTAGATGCATTGGAGAACAGTTTATGGAGGTTAAGACCGGATACGTTGGTGTGAATTAAGGGCTCATATGATATACATTGTACATGTTAATGTTTAGTACCATAGAACGGTGAACTGTGGAGAACACCTGGGGGAGAACATTAGGGAAATAAACAGTTTACCATTACCTGGGCAAAGAAGACATTCCATTTCTGAAGGCATTTTCAAGATAGAACAATGTTTATTTATACAGATGTTTTGCAAAGAAAGAGCGTAACATATAACGGATGGGCTCTGTGGGCGGTATGGGGTTTGGAAGATGGTTAGATGGTGGGTTGCTATATTGACGGCGTTAGAGGTGTGATTCTACATAATAGTATTATGCATGGTATGGCCGGCAGGGGTCATCCTTGGTGCTGCACCCTCACCACGTGGTAACCACAGATACCAGTCTAGGATATCGTCACTGGTTCCAGGCTGGATCCATCTTTCAACAGCACCTCTATAAGAAGGCATAGACTGTGATAGACTGTTATACCTGTCTTCATTGGCTACCTGCCTGTCTGCCTGCCTGCCTGCCTGCTTGCCTGTCTGCTTGCCTGCCTGCCTGCCTTCCTGCCCGCCTTCCTGCCTGCTTGCCTACCCGCCCGCCTGTTTGCCTGCATGCCTGCATGCCTGTCTGCCTGCCTGCCTGCCTGCCTGCCTGTCTGCCTGCCTGCCTGCCTGCCTCTATCCATCACTTTGCCCCGCCTCTTTCTAAACTGTTATCCCCGTGTTATCCCGACTTCCTCTCCATTGGTCCCCGAAATATCCCCATAGGCACCAGTAAATTATTCAGGAAGGTCGCCTATATGCTCGGCATGCATCTTTCCGTCGTCTCCGTGCCCGCATCACCTTTCTCAAGTAGACGCTCCCTACGGTCTCTGTTGTTCTCCAAACTCCATGAAGAGTTTAGGTGATGCCCTTCCCGCCTCCTTGGCATCAAAGGTGACTCTAAATGTCAGCAGGGTCTTATTAGACTGTATAGCATAGTGTCTGATGTGAAAGTTATCTCTAGAGCTAAATGTCCAAGCACACATCCCTATACTACCTTTTGTAACTTGTCAGTGAAGTGACAACGTTTTGACTGGTCGAAAGGTTAAATTGCATAGGTTCGATTTTATCTGATACATATTATATATAAGGTTAATAGTATACCTAAAGTGTATATTCGTCCTGGGATACTAGTATTCACTGTTAGATATTCCTTGGATTATTTAGCTAATCATAGTGAGTCTGTACTACATGTACACGTTTCAAGAACCAAAAGTATGGCGCGTCTAGATTTCTAAATGTTGGACAATTATAATTCAAATTGGCCAAATTGGAAATCCCATGCAGATTCCAAATTGGAAACGATGTCTAAATTACAGCTTACACAAATGGGGATGTCAATTGAACCGCTTAGCATTCAGATCGTTTCATGGGGTCATTACAGTCTGGGGAAATAACCTGAACCTATTTGTAGAGCTGCTCACATCGCCATTGAGTGGGATCTGACACATGTGAGCTGCTCAAGGTGCAAAGGTTGAGCTATCCGATCTACACATATTTCACCTCCACTAGCTTATATGTATTTAACCCTCTCTGTTTTAGATAGATATCAATTACCAATGGCGTACCAATTGTTTTCCCACGTGTTATAGAGTTTTTAAGTAATTGGCAGAGAATCTATGATGTGTTCCTAGATACTATAAATTACATATATGTTGATAAAGGGACTCTTGCTATATTAATCAGAGACACATCGGAAGCAAGTTGCATTAAATAGTAGCATGCAATATCCTATTCCATAGGCGGCCCACCTTGGCATATTCCACAGTCTTAAATTCAGAATAAATCAAATTTGAAATGAGTCATTGAGGTGTCGCCTTGGGCAGGGTTGGTGGGTTGAGGCTGACGGCACTCATTAAAATTGCAGGAATGAAAATGAATTTTCCAGCCAATCTGCCCAGAAACTAGGCATCGGGGAGGAAAGCGTGTGCAGATTAGACGGAGAGTGATCTGTGATTTGGGGGCTATATGTAAAAGTTGGTGTGTGTAGCTGAGGGGGGAGTGTCTCCCTCTCTCATCCCCTTGATGAGAGTGGTATGCAGTGGCAGATTAAGAAGGGGCACCCCCTGTTTTTTGGGCAATATTTACCTATTCTAATGTAAAATTTGGCTCAAGAGTTTGGAAGGGAGAATTTTTCCCATATCACCCCGTCCCCTTTGTCAAAAAGCTGTATCCGCCACTTGTATGGGCTGTGTTGGACTGGTAAGATTTAGCACTGTTGGTATGATTTATCACTTGACTGGTATGATTTAGCACTGTGAGTGAGGAGGGAGTCTCCCATCTCCTATCCCCTTGGTGTGAGTAACCTTTCTCCCATCACCTTGGTGAGAGTAATGTGGACAGTGTTATGATATGGTTTAGAAATGTAACCCCTCTCCCATCCCCTTGGTATAAGTGGTGTGGACAGTGTTATGATGGTGGTACGATTTAGCACTCAGCGAGGAAGGAGTGCCACCTCTCCCATCTCCTTTGTCAAAGTGGTGTGGACAGTGTTATGATGGTGGTATGATTTAGCACTCAGCGAGGAAGGAGTGCCACCTCTCCCATGTCCTTTGTCAAAGTGGTGTGGACAGTGTTATGATGGTGGTATGATTTAGCACTCAGTGAGGAAGGAGTGCCACCTCTCCCATCTCCTTTGTCAAAGTGGTGTGGACAGTGTTATGATGGTGGTATGATTTAGCACTCAGTGAGGAGGGAGTGCCCCTTTCCCATCCCCTTGTTGAGAGTGGTGTGGACAGTGTTATGATGGTGGTATGATTTAGCACTCAGTGAGGAGGGAGTGCCCCTTTCCCATCCCCTTGTTGAGAGTGGTGTGGACGGATTTATGATGGTGGTATGATTTAGCAGGCGGTCAGGGTGCTGCTGGATTGAATGGCGTGAAGGCTTTAAGTATCCTGGCGGGTGAGTGTAGGGTGCGCCCCTTAATGTGCCGGGCGGGGCCGGGGGAGGTGCTCCCGCGGCGAGTCGTCTAATAGAAATAGATTTTAGCGTTGTGATTGATTGGTGGCTGTATAGCCCCAGATGCGGTAGTCACCTTCCCCTCCCCAGTCACCAGTCCACCAACACGTATACATACCATATATGGCAAGTCTGCCTATATTGTGTACGCCTTGGGAGTAGAAGGGTAAAATTATGTTATAAGTGCACTATAAATTAAAGCTTTCTCTGTTACAAAAATGTATTGACTCTCGGTGAAAGAGGAGGTATTTGTAAGTATATATTTAGATCTAATAGTATGTGCTGTCTAATCAACCATAGCACTAGTGAGATAATAATAATTTACGTGTCTATAGTGCTGTGGAACATAATACAAAAGTTTAAATCCTATTAAGGGGAAGGGAGGGTAACCATTTTGGACTCCTTGACAGTTGTCACTACTCTTTAAAATGCCAGTGGCATTGCGTTATTATTGTTCTGAAAGGAGGTACATATATACAGGATGGTGACAGATCTCCCTTTGCTCGCAGGCAAATCCGCAAAACCCCTCCTCGGTTGTTAAATAATGGCCATTCCCCTGTAGGCATCTTTCCAGTCTACTACATTTTGTATATTCAGAAGCCACTCGTAGAGTGCAATCCTTTTATGGCTACAATGTATATATAGAGTATTCTAGCGAGGTGCTATGCACTCGAAACGATTAAACAGGTGAAAGGATGGGCATTAACTGCATGCCACCTTTATAGACACCTTTATGGGTCTCCAATCAATCGCCCTCGACAGATAGAAGGGCACTCCCAGACTACGGTTATATACCCGCGCTGGCTGGGCCACTCTGAAAATTGGATCACTTCTCTTTTTATCAATTTGTCATTAAATTACTTCGTTATTTTCTTTTCATGTATGCTTCTCAACTAGTTAGTATGATGGAGGCATAGATGGGGTGGAGGTTGAGGGGGGGGGGGGGGGTACACGTCTCTCCTTTAGGAGGCCTTATAGTTCCTCTTGAATATGTCATCAGTATAGGAAACCCATTGAGTAGAGACTCATATTGAGGTATTGGCACGAAACCTGCTTTTTATCCCTGAGTCCGCTGCAATTGGTAGGGTGGAAGTCTCAGTTGCTGGTTGAAAGCTGTGATGGTGGCTGCAGAAAGGAGCTGATTTATTCTAGTCAATATTGCATGCGTAAATCTATTGGTGATTGTCGGGGGCGGCACTGGACCCGCCGTTGGCGCCCCCCGACGCTCATTAGGGCACTTACTTGCCCCCTACCGGTGTACCGTCAAACTAGATCCCCACGTGATGTAATAAGCAGCACCCCCATGCATGCGGGACGCCAGCCAATTAAGGACCCACAGAAAATATGATTTACCCCCCCCCTTGTTAGTGATATTACATGTATGATGTAAGGTAGAACTTTTCAGAGCCAAAAAACCTTCTAAAATCTGATTAGGCGGAACCTTTAGTGAGAGTATTACAATTCTCCTGGCAGCTGTCTGTATGTCAAGGAATATCTAGCCTATATAATATTGACCTTTATATTTCTGGTGTTAATTCATATTAGTACAAACCAGCTGGGGGGGGGGGCTAACCCTCGTATTGGATTGGATTAATTTAGGTTCCAGATTTTAAATAACCACCCCCCCCACACACACACACACAAACTTGCCCCATTATATTACATGTACCTTTGAACTGCTTCAGTGTGCTACCCATCTCGATTACTTGCATGGGGATCTACTAACAGAGACTGGTTGGGCTGGATTTAACTATCCTACCACTCTAACTATAAAAGAGGTATTTTCCAACATACTATATTATCTAAACATCAGCAGAATCAGTTCCAATCCTATATCCAACAATACCCACCACCACGTTGGTGGTGCTTGATCAGATCCCGGGACGGAAGCAGGCAGCAGATAGTGTGGACGCTGATGGATGGAGCAGACGACTTTTTACGCGTTTTCCCGCCCTGTGGGTTTTTCCTCTCGAGCCTCGCATGGATTTATTATAAGGACGGCTGAAGAATGAGGCAGGGGAGCACTCTGACAGCGGACACACTCTACTACCATGTAATATCTCCATTACCCACGGCAGCGGAAAGGGATACTATCTTGGTAGTCAGTAACCAAATTGTTAGCAGTGCTGGGGGAATTGAATACCAGGGAGGGTGGCCATGGGGCCTGTTGCATAATACAGATGTGGAATAGGAGAATATATTGAAAAGTAAATTGTTGTGGTGTAGCCTACCATACAGCAAGAACATGCTTAGCTTGTGGAAAGCTATATTGAATATGCTTCTTTTTTTGGTGTTCCAAGCCTTAGATTGTAACCATTTCCATACAGGAATACCCGTAACATCAATCACCATCAGCCGATCCCGATAGGCATCTTAGTTGTGCTGCAGTTGCTTAGGTTTACCATATGGATGAGTTAAGATGGAGGAAGAAGAGCTGCCCAGCATCTTTCATCCATCTTTGGCCATGTATGCTGTCATCTGGGGGAGTACTGTCGCAGCCTTCTCACGGCCGTCACGTCCTTTATTTGATAAGGGACTTGATGGTGGCTATATAGCTTCACCAGCTCTGAACCTCTTAACAATATTCCTGCTATTATATTGTATCTTGAGGGGGGGGGGGGGGTCCAGGGGGTCCGAGCCCCCTTTTTTGATCAACAAACAAATTGTCTAATGAAATGTTGATCTGCCCCGAGACACGCTCTGGGTACTTGTGATGTTTAGTTGCCCCCCCCCCCCCCCTTTTTTTCTATTTCCTGGGTCCGCCCCTGTGTAGCCTCGTTAATTGAGGGCAACATTGTGTGTTGATAATTCATTCATACAAATGTATAGTACATTTCAAACCGTCTTTCTTATGTAGTGGTAAAAGCTGCATATTGAAGTGCTCTTTCATTTATTAAGAAACTATCAGTGAGTGTACTTACACATGGAGTATGTTTTAATATCCAGGTGCTGGTGGAAGATGCATTCCAAGGTAGGGTTCACTCTCTAATTGTCAGTTGATCTATAATGCCGCAACCCCCCAGATCATTACCAAGTTCCTGTCTTTACATGAAGGTCTCAGGCCGCTTGATTCTTTGCCTTTGTCGTTCCCCTCATACAAAATTCAGAGTACAGCCTTTGAATGGGCAACCCCCACTGTTCCTACAAAGCCTTGTTCGGTGATATTGCTCGGGGGTTTCACGAATCGCGGTAAAGTACTGATCCCAGAATATTGGTCCTCTTTCAATGGCTGTGAAGCATTGAAGAAACCCATTTCACTCTAGAAAACTTGACTCTTTACATTAAACCCAACCCTACATGTTTAAATCATGCTGGTTTATATTTGAACTGTTAAATGAAGAGTGGAATAAAACACATGCCATCGCCTCTCATGTGGAAAGATGCTGAGTTTTTTCAAGTGTTTTATTGGGTAAAAGATATCAAATAAAAAAGTAGATGAATCATCCTAGCTTAGGCGCATTGCCTTGTTTCCGCTAGGTCCCCTAAAAAAGTACACATATTTGTAAGACATAAACATAACAATACTGATTAAGAACTCCCTTTGACCACCCGCGTCACATGTACTAAGCCTAGAAATATATACCCCTTTAAAATATGCCCTTTCTGTTAGCTATAGGCCATACATTGCATAGAAACTGAGCGGGGCCGCCTATTCCGATAAATACATTGCCATTGTATAAGTATCATTTGTTTACAATGTGCATTACATATTACTTTTTGACGGTAACATGTATCAGTATCAGTATTAGGATCTCAAAAATAGGTAAAAACTAATAACTATATGTACTTTCATTTGCATGTAGGTATATAAGACCTAGTAGTGTATAGCCACCGTCTTACTGATATGCCTCGACTCTTGATAAAATCTCATGGAAGTATTCCCATAATTATCGTGCTATCAGTAGCTGTAAGGTATAAAAGAACATATATTTATGCCCCTTCGCTTCATCATCATTTGTTACCAGCCCCTTTTTTACTGTATCCATCTTGTTGTCGTGACGTGTGTGGTGGTTTCCGCTGAGGACTACCCTAGTTAAGCAGGGAGCAGAGGGTGGGGATGAGTGTGGGTGGGTTATGTATTGGGTTGGTACACTAGCATATTCAAACCTATCAGGGCGCTAATAAACTGCCTTCCACGGTAAGGGATCCCATTGTATCTATATTACTGCATACATATGAGGGAAGAATAAGTTAAACCTGAGATGATGGACAGGGGTTTGGGAAATATCCTATTATATGGGGAGGGGGGGGGGGGGGTCATGCAATAGTAAGTATAGCTACTTTAACGTCGATGTGTGAAAGCATATATATATACATTGCACATGGCCATTTATCATTTACACTAGTGTATATAAAACTGGGAAAGAAGACTTAGTATCCCCTGACATTTCACTATGCTACTACCTTTCAATGGAGTCAATCTAGTGGGAGGGGGTATTGGGACTTGCTGTATTGCCTTTATATGCGCAGCCATATTCAGCCCCTCTCCCTCCCTGCATGCTCCTTTATAAACTTGAACATAATTATACTGCGTTATGTTACAGGTAGATCTAGACATGGGTGTGTTGAGAGCCAGTCCCAATATGAGACTACCATTGCTCACAGTAACTTGCCGCACATTGTTACACGGTTTATGAGCCTATAACCGTGCATGTATGATCCTGGCCTGCAGCAGCAATATACATTGATTCACACAATGAGGTACTTTCCTGGGCATGTTTTATGTATTCCACGTGTTATTGCCCATGAAACTTTAGTAGCGGGTACCACATAAGGTATTTTTTAAGCCTGCACACAGGGGACCTGAGAATTTGTGAATTCTTATTAGAATTGGATATGGTGACCATTGAATATTACACAATATAGATTAATTCATTCACGCAAATTCTGCTCTGCGTGAGGGGTTCATATACTGGTAACAATACATAGATGAAGCAAATCATCTTAAGTTGTGTTGTGGTTGGTTGTTTGTTTTTTTTTGGGGGGGGGGGGGCTGACAAGACTGTTTAATCAGACTAATAGACAGTATAACAGTATAGCTTGTATATTCAATACTGCCAATACTGATACAGCACCAAAGAACGCAGGCAATAACTAGACTAGATTACCGAAATGTTGATCAATTCTGAAATATCAGATCTGGCATCATCAACTGCTGCCTTCACCCGTCAGTACAGCACGCACGTCTAGATCTTTGATGCATGAACTATTTTATCTCAGCACTCAATTCCAATTGCTACAGTCAACAGATGATATTCGTTCTCTTTGAGGTAATAACCCCCGTGCTTTACTGTTAATTAACATAAAGCAGAGAATAATGCATCCCTAGAACTACAAGTAGCATTCTGTGGCATCTAGTTCTAGTGAAGGCAGTAAAGAACGATCTGCGTGACAGTAACCGGAATCAGCTTCCGTGCTGCCCGACATCAGAGGGTACTACCCAGCCAAGGCTCAATTTACAATGGGTATGGCAGGCCATTTTACTCATTTGTCATAGTTTTGAACGTATTTTGTATCCAATATGACAGAAAAACACTACAGTCATATAGGACCGGGTAATTTTGTGGTATACATACTTAAAGAATGGTTCAACTCAGGCAAATTTAATGGAAACATTCATCCAGCATATACAGAGGAATTGTATCTTAACAAAATGCTCTCTGATTAAATTTGAATAGTAAAGGCCTCATTCGATGAACGGCCTGTGATAGATTTTTATCAGAGATAGGATGCCCCTGAACATTGCGACTACCTGGATTAGAATCTGGAGGGTATTAACCCTTTAAGGACAGCATAGTGCGTCCATGCATTATGACCTTTTGCCATCATAAGTGTATGAATGCAGCCATTGCAAGTAACTCACCAGTGCTGCATGAATACATCATGCCTACCCAATGAGTGTTGATGCACTCCGAGTTGCCGACATGATGTAACGACCGAGGGCCAACAATGTACAGTGCTGCATGCGTGTTTGTGCTTCATAGCGACAAATGAATATGAAGCTGTGTGGCATCATGCCGCCCATAAAGGGTTAGCAGAGTTTCCATAAGATGAGCTATCACAGTGGTACCAGACTGAGCAGAGATTGATTTCACTGCCACTTATACCCCCACCCCAACACACACACACACACAGACACTGATGCTGGAGCAGTCTGGCCACCTACAGCTACAAAGAGGGCTGAGTGGCTGTGGCGCTTAGGGGTAGAGTGTTTTATTGGACGATTCATTGAGTAAAGAATAGCGTACGGTCATTCGGTATATGGGAGATCGATATGTCCATTGCTCTCAAAGGAATATGAATGGTGAAGTAGACGTGCGTCAAAAGTTAACGGTGCATTTTGGTATTCCATAGAAATGTGATATGGATAGGTGGTGTTTTTAAAAGGTAGCGCTTGAGGCTGTATACGTAACAATCAGCTTTTGGCAGGGATGTTGGATTTAATAAATCTCCAACTGATTGGATGATTCTAAATAGAAAGATGTACAAAGATAAATAGACCGATATTGAGAGACGCCGTGTAATGATCTCTGGATAATTTATGGAATAAATCTTTCAGGCTATTAACTACAGGTATGTACAATGGCCATGTTTTACCATGCCCAGACTGTATACAGGAGGAGATTACGTATCATATCGGTTTAGTTTTGCAATTTCATTCGTTACATTCAGTTTAATTGAGTGGATATCTGAGCACATCTCTGTGGATATCGGCTATCCTTGCTGACATTTGGAACACTCCCCAGTTGTTACCCTTTATAAACTAAAGAGAGAGGCAGGCTGTTTGAATACCTCTCCCTATATTAGTATAGGCCCAGGCAGCGTCCACTTTCTATATACCTGCACCTCACTATATACTTAGTATTATGTGGCATATGTCACATGGACACCAGGTGGCCTGCACGGCTGTAAAATGGCCCTATAATGATGCCTACAGTGAGTGGGGGGGGGGGGGGGGTGCGGCCGTATATGAAGGGGTAGCAGTGGGTGGCGACAGATGGAAACTGTAGCCTGCGCCTGAGGTTTAAAGAGACGGACGCCCGAGTGGGGACCTTTGTCGCCGACAGTGGTGCCACCAGGGGGAGATTTAGCGCGGACCGGAAGGCCGTAGAGCGTGTCCCGGGGAGGGTGGAGTGGGGGTGGGAGGGGGTAAGGTACGGCCGGGCTGGGCGCCCATTGTGAGGGATGGAGGGCTGGGGCATGTAGGGGGTGGTCTGCCCGCCGTCATTACAGTCATCTGTCGTGCTATGAGCGGCTCATGGCCGCAATGGCTCCCTCCCTGAGCTGCTCATCGTCCTGATGGGACGCGTAGGGAACAGGAGTTGAAAATAGGACCTGCGCTCGAGTTGTACAATGAATGTACAGTTATTACCACGTGCCGCGCATAACAGTGCAGGAGTTAGCAGAGACCTTTCCCAAACTCAAAGCATGCCTGTCTCTTGCTGAAAGAGTCTATAGAAAGGACATTTGTAATACACAGCAATGACGTCCATGATTTTGGCCTGCGCTTACTATGGCAACGAGAAATTATATGAAGATTTGATCCTGAATGTAGAATTAATTTGTGTACTGTTGTATGTATGATTGTATCAGACATGCCATGCTGTTAACACTGGTTACATTATATACCTTATGCCTTACGTGAGGGAAGACTTTAAATTTTTTAGACCCATTATACTTATACCTGTTAAGACAGAATCAGCCTAAGATATGAAGGTACACCTGTCAAATCGGCAATAAATACATATATGTGTGTGCGTGTATAATGTCCGAATGGCGCCTAGAACTACTGGTGTCGTCGACTTCTACCAGAACAGCTGACTGCTGAATAAATCTGCCTTGTTGAGGCCAGGCCTTAACGGCTCTGGGAGCACCAAGCGCCGTGTGCGTGTGGTGTCACTGAATAGCTCAGAGCTGCTCAGGCGCTGTATGGGCCCGCTCACATTTAGCTATGAGCAGCTCAGCTGGTCAAAGCTGCTCAGAGCCGGATGGCTTTCTCACCCATATCCTCAGCTGGCATGTATGGGGCGCTGTTTGTTAATGGAATGCTGCAATATAATTGAATTTATGTACGTCGGCGTCATTTTTCTTTTTGCTCAGTGCCGTGCGAAAAGAATGGCTCTGGGAGGTGTATATAGCCATACATTGCAATTTAAACCAGTTTATAAACCTGGTCATTGAAATGGGATGATATTTTTGCACATGTAGATAGCATTTAAGCACCATGTATTACCCCGGTAGGTTCATTGAACTCCAGCCTCTGATGTTTATCGCCAAAACTGCTACATTTATGCAATTGCTCGCTGGGTGGAACAAAAATCCTATATAATCATCATAGTGTGTATCCATTATATACACTACATTTAATAAAGACTGAACCATGTTAAAATCATGTTCATCTCGCTGCCATCTCTACGGATAATGACCCCGACACATCAAATAGCATGTCCTGTGTCCTTTAGGAACGTGTCAGGTAGGAGCAGAATAAGTGCTGAGTCGGCAAGGTCTCTTGTATACTAAGTAGGATGAAACAATGAGTAGCCAGCTTTGGGTGGCATGGCTATATGCTGCAGTGCTCATCAGCCCGCATCTACTTTCACTGGCGACTCCCATATACTAAGGACATAAGAGGCTATATACAGTCAGCACTGTCCTCTCCTCGCAAGGATTAGTTTTCAGAGGCATGCATAAGCCCCTTGTAGTGATGTGATTAGGGAGGGCTTGCTGACGTCTAGTACCTAATCCCAGCGAATTGAAGCCTTCTCGTATTGATGGAGGATCGACGGAGCTTACATGTGAAAGACTTCTATCCAAGAGGAGGATTAGATAGCATCTGTGTGTAGGTATAGGAGATGCTATCGCTGTAAAATGATATTCTGGTAAGAATTGGTATTAGGTTTAAAAAGATAATAATAGATATTATTTAGGCTCCAGCGTAGTTATCATTCAAACAAAATGAGGGCATAGACAACTTATTCTAAACAACATATAACAAAAAAGACAGTTCGAGATACATGTTAATATACATGAGTTTGAATAGATACAGAGACCGATGATAACAACCATTATATTTTACATACTCTTCATTACTAGATCTATAGACTCTCTAGACTTGTGCCTGCATGTATAGATTGGTGTATTTGCCATGGGCGCATAGAGTCTGGTGTATCAAGTGACTAGAAAGGAGAGGCAACTCTAGCGGTGGGATTTTCCTCCTGGTCCCCGTATAACCTGGAGGTAGGTAATACGTTGTACACCAAGGGTACAGCCAGACACAGCGGCCACACCCATACACCACCACCACCATGAGGGCTGTGTCTCCTCTGACCCTTTAAGGGCCACATAGGGCTTAATTGTATTATGCCCTCGGTCTTCATCATACATGAATTCATGCCATCCTGACGAGTTTACTCGCAAGGATTTCATCATGTATCATGGCGACATTACAGGGTTGATACACCCCTGAAGGGTCCGCATGATGCACCCTTACCCATTGAGTAGACTCAGCAGGTCTGCATTCAGACATCATGACGACAAAGGCCATAACATGTTAAAGCACTATGCGGCCTTTAAAGGGCTAACCTTCCCGAGCTCAAGTCCAAGTATACCTCCCGTGCACTAAATGAGTGCTCTCCTGCCCGCAGCCAACTCCTCTACCCAATCATCAGCATCAACTACTGAGGTACCCCTCATTTGTTACCATACGAGTTGGGATGGCTCTTAAACCACACTCACTATACTGGTTCTCCCTACCACTGGCAGACAGATTTGCTTCCTATACGTCAGTTGTATAATCAGATATTGTACATTCACCGGGGTTAGAGGGGGGTATATTATATCTTATGCTCTAAGAAGCCTGGTCTATAGTATAAAGATGCCGGTTTTGAATTAGCATCTATAGAGTAACAAGGCATGTAAGTGTATCACATTGGCGAATACAGGGGGGTGGCCCGACGGGCCTTGCCCCCCCCCCCCCCCCCAAAAAAAAAAGTATTCTGTCCTAAAATGTGTGCGAATGCACCATTTCAAATCTAGACCATCAACATTTTCTTGGGGGAAATGCCCCCAAATTCCCTTTGTATGGCTGCTGCAACTCGCTCGCAGGAAACAAGACAGTTATTCCAGATTGACCAGGTTTGGGCCCCCCCTTCTAGACAATCCTGGATCCGCCACTGTATCAACAGGGTGTAAGTACCTATGTAATTTGTCTAGCATGCTTGGACCCTGGACCTTGGGCAAATAGAACCAACACTATACATGCAGTCACGTCCAAGTACTTTAAATGGCAAACAACATCTATATAGCGAAAGCCTTCAAATGATGTGTCAATATGTAGAGCCAAAGGTTTGTGAATCAAGATTCACCATATAGCCCATCGTGCCAGATATAGAAACTCCTTCTCCACCCTTTCCCTAGCAGCGACATGTAAGGGATAGAAGCCATTGTAGCGATCTATTTTGGTACTATATCATATGGAGTTGAAGCATCATTGACGTCATCCCATGGTTATTTCTATACAGGTAGGGCAGCAGCCTTAAGCTATAGAGCCGCTGGATCAGAACTGGGACTGGGAGAAATATGATAAATCAATGATCCATATAGGATACAGTATAGATCTATGGATAATACATTTGTTGCCACTATTTTGCTGCAAACGTGTTGCCCATATTGACAGATGAATACTTTGTCTTGGGGGCATAATTATCCGCTGCATGGCCATGGGAAAGCTACTCCAGAGAATGACCTTCATTGATATGCCAAGACTACCTGTACCTAATGGTATGAGCACTTGTTCAGCTACTAAGGCATTCACTGGAGGCTTCAGTGACTAGATCCTCTCACATCCGTACAGGATGCCGAGAATATCATCCCACATAGTATTAGTTGACCCCCCCCCCTCTCAGTGCCAGTTGAATTGTTTGCTTTCTACAAACAATAGGAATCCAATGAATGGGCCCTCTCCTGAAGCCATATCTGTCTGCAATTAGTGTGAAAACTGAATGAATGTTTAGTGGGTCCTTAGTAGTGGTCACCGTTGATAGTGCAGGCAATGTTGGATTCAGTATCCATTTGTAGTTAGCCGTGTGAAATTCATCTGAAATTGATGCAATGTTCCAGAAACTGGTTATAGGACACAGATGGGTAACCAAAGGTCTGGCCTTCGTCAGGACCCTGTGGTCGTGCTGAAGGCACTGTAGCAGCAAATAGCCGCAGAGATTTAAACCCCAGACCTAGATTAAAAAAGGCAATTGCCCATGGAGAGCCAGTGCCTAATGACCAGTTGGGCAGGAAGTAATCCTTATTACTGCCCCCTTTTCTACGTTTTTGCCGCTTTTATGGTGATTATTGCTCCAAACAGGACCGCTTAAATAGTGAATTCGATAGGAGACGGTGTGTTTGGTCTTTTGTAGGTTTCTATCATATGTCAGTAGTCTGCTCCCTCGTTAGTTAAGTGGGGTCACAGACAAAAGTGCTTGGCACAGTAGGTTTATTTGTTTATTTGTTTACGGTTACTAATAGAATATTGAGTTGCTGATTTACCAACCACATGCATACATGTTATCCCGCTAAATGTACACATGTAAAATGTGATACAGAGAGTGATCTCATTAGAATATGTTTTTATTTTTTTGAAATACAAGATTTCCTATGCTTTAGCACTGAAGGGCCGTATTCAATGCTCCCCATTGAATATAATGTGGGTGTATTCAATGGGCTAGGAAAAGATTGTTTTTCTTAATACAAAGGCCTCGTATAAAAAATAAACCCAAATGCCAACTACATTGATATCATCTCTGATGTATTTCACGAGTTGGGGCTGGGCATATTCCACTCAGCCTGCGGCTTCGTGGGATACGGCCCCAGCCCCCACTCGTGAAATACAACAGAGAAGGTATCAATGGGCGTTGGCATTTGTCTATATATCGATTATTGGTCTATACTGATGTTAGTTCATGAAAGGTGTCATATGTTGAGGGAGTGGTTGCGTATGTGGGGGTATCTTTTAAATTGATTTGGACCCCTTCTTGCTTACTGTTGGAGATACGAAAGTGAACGATGAGTGAAGTTGGTGGTAGCTAAGTCTTATTGTAAACACTACACTTATGCTAGTGTAGGGGCCAACATGAATCCTTTTTGGGCTGCAGTATTGGTGGGAAATAGTACGTATGGCAGTTTGCCCTCTCCATACATATGGTACTATTTACCCTTTCCTATACTACCTGCACAGATGGTACCAGGATAAACTACTCATACAGATGTTGCCTGCTAATATTTGCCGTTTCCTATACTATTCGTACAGATGGGACCTGACACTATTTACCCTTTCCTATACTACTAAGACAGATGGTACCTGACACTATCTTCCCTTTCCTATACTACTAAGACAGATGGTACCTGACACCGTTTACCCTTTCATATACTACTCGTACAGATGGTACCTGATACTATTTACCCTTTCCTATACTACTCGTACAGATGGTACCTGATACTATTTACCCTTTCCTATACATTTTGTACCACTCATACATATGGTACCTGACACCGTTTACCCTTTCATATACTACTCGTACAGATGGTACCTGATAGTAATTACCCTTTCCTATACTACTCACACAGATGGTACATGGAACTGTTTACCCTTTCCTATACTACTCGTACAGATGGTACCTGGATCGAACTACTTTCCCTCCTCATATATATACTACCTACACAGGTGGAACCTGGTACTATTTACCCTCTTTTTACTACTCACACGGGTAATCCTCTTTATACACTACTTACAGGGGTGGTGTCTGGTACTATTTACCCTTTCCATATACATTATACTACTCATAGAGAATGCACCTATTGTCATTTTGCCTTTTCGGTGAGCCTATATACTACGTATACAGGTGCTGCCTACCCTTCCTTATACTACTCGTGCAGACGGTGTGTGTCACTACTGATACACTACCTGCGTCAATGCAGTATAAGGTGGTGAGATTCTACATTCTAATATGCTGGTGAAAAAATGTAGAGTACCACATTTTCGTACTATGCTGGTGTCAATCTCAGGTGAAGCCTCAAGCGGGTACAAATAGTACGCCCCTCTCACCGTTCATGTATTGTAGGTTTTATAGATTAAGAATCATAATCTCATCCTATACTCTGAGCCTAAAGGTGGGGGGGGGGGGGGTGTCGAATTGTAAACAGTACAATATATGTAGGTGTCTCAGAGTGACACAGATCCTCAGCTTCAGTGTGTGACACGACCACCTACAAACAATCAATAAACAGACAATGTGTTCCTAACCTAGTTTGCCCGTCTATAGTACTGTTGGCCCCACCCGGCAGTCCTCCAGGAATCCCATTGTTATTGAGGCTATGTATAGTGGCGTTTGGAGTCAGGGTCACCAACAGATGCACCCAAGGTGTTCCGAGTCGTGGGGAGCTGCTCGCGTGGTAAGGTTAGGGAACTCTCTGGTTCCATACGACTCACTGACACAGTAGCTGAAGCCCACCCTCTCAGATGGTTTCCTCAGATGGTATCGGTAGATTAGATGCTGCACGCTACTCGTATAAGCTGTCAGTAGTGCACCTGTATTTTTTCAAACCATAAAACAGGGCTGGATGAGTACGGCGTATGATGTAGGGGACGTGAGGGAAGATTGTATATATGCAATGTAGCATTGTGGGTTTCAGGAGCATAGAGAATGAGTATTGACCCATTTTACAGTTGAAATGGTTCTTATACATTTACCTGTACACGTAACATACCGTTTTAGGTGATATTGCTTGTCTACTTTTTATGTCACCCCGAGTATATCACCTACCCGTAGTCCTCCCCCGCTATCCACACCATCAGCTGTAGTACTAGTCGTAGGCAAACTATTTATAAGCATTAAAAGCAAAGTTGGCGTCGGAAAGCTTTTCACAAGTTTGCCTTGGGCACGCAAACCTGCAATATCCTCCAGATGTCCCCTGACGGCCCATTTGGATTGGGATATTGGATTTGATGCGCAAACCAAATTACTGACTGTTGGTTTACATTGGACCGTTGGGTTGGACAGAGGATGGGACAGTTCCGTGTAGGCTGTGTGTCAAGGTGGAGAAGGGGTGATTTTGTAGCACATTATGTTCCTTTAAGGTAGTAGGGGTGGGAGATGAATGTAGACCCGGATGCATTGGGGAAGCTAAAAGGAAATAAAAGAATATATGTATTCAGATAATGACCTAACCATTCACTTAATGAGTCACCTATAATCAACTGCTGACTCTGGGACGTTCACGCCCACTTTGGCAAGGTTTCACTCATTCGCTAACTTGCTCGCTCGCTCACTCACTCACTCACTCACTCACTCACTCACTCACTCACTCACTCACTCACTCACTCACTCATTCACTCACTCACTCACTCACTCACTCACTCACTCACTCACTCTTCCCCCAACTTCCCCACCCCCTCCCTATAGCACAATGTGAGTGAGTCAGCGGGTGAGTCAGCAGCGGTAACAGCCTTGTACAATGCTGTAAGAGGAGGATGTGTGCCTTTTTCTGCTCTACCCTGGTGAGTGACTCACGCAGTGTGTGGGAATGTAGGTGAGCAGCTCGTTGCTGCTCACTGCGCGGCCACATCTGTCTGTATCAGTCACCACACTCTACACGGCTCCTTTCCCTCACCACCACCAGCAGCAGAATCACAAACCTTCTCTCACCAGTCTCCCATTTGTTTGGTTTGCAGGCCTCCCGCCGCCTCGTCGCTCGGCGGCGCCACCGTCGAGGAACGTCAGGAGGAGCAGATGGAGGTGGACACGGACAGTCCGGACTCGGCCGTCGTCGATCTTCCCGCCACGGCCGTCAAAGCCGCCGCCACTAGCGCCACCAGCGTCGACGACGCGTCAATAGGGGCACGCGGGGATTGCCATGGCAACAACAGCAGCGCCACCAACGCCGCCGCCACCAGTCTACCAGTGGAGGTGGTAGGAGGAGGAGGCTCAGCTGATGCGCCAGGCCTCCTACTACCGGAAGCGGACGTGACGTATGTAGGCGGTGCCGCCAGAAAGTACGGCAAGGTGAAGATGAGAGTGAAGGCTAAACGGAAGCGGCTTCCGTCGCCGGACGACGTGTTGGTGAACGGGAACGGGGGGTGTGGTGGTGAGGATGGTCTGGAGGAGGAGGGTGTGTGCCTGGAGGATGGGGAGCACCTGGAGGAGGGCGGCGACGTGTCTCCAGGGGCGGTGAGTGGTGGGGAGACGCCCGATGACAGTGGTAAGTGGCGGTGTACGCGGTGCTCCCTGCTGAACCCAGACCCTGTAGACAGGTGTATAGCCTGTGACGAACCCAAGTCAGTGCTGCTACGTCAGCATGCCGAGATGAGACGTCTAGCGGCCGCCACGCACACTGAACCCAACACCACCATGGTGAACACCGTCAACAACCACCGCCACCAGCTCTCCACCCAGCCCATCAAGGTGCCGCCCACCACTCCAGTACCTGGCTCCCTCCGGGTCACCGACCTGGACGCCTTCCTCAGAGATAACATAGGCAACGCTAACGATAGCACCTACAGCACCACCGACCACCACACCACCACTGGGACCGCCACCGCCACCACACAGCACCACCCTGCTTCAGCTGATGTGAACAGTAACACAGAGACCTTTGTAGATGGGGGTGGGGATGACGTCATTATTATCCAAGACGATGACGTAGGTCGGGACACGACGACGCCAGAGGGTGACGTAGATTATGCCGTATGGCGGTGTCGTCGCTGCACCCTGGAGAACTCTGTGGTGGCTAATCGCTGTGTGGTGTGTGAGGCCCCACGTCGTTCTAACGTGCCCACGCTCTTCTCTGAGGATGGTGTATTCCGGGTGCCCACCCCGCCCTCCTCCACGTCCCGGAACCACAACCGTATCGTCGACAACAACGCGGCGGCGGCTGCGGCGGCGTCCGGGAGGGCGGGTGTCGGGGCGGGGGGCGGGGAGGTGGGGGGCAGGACACGGGACCAGCTGAGTGCACGTGCCTCCTGGCCGGGCCTCCTAAATAACCACTGTGGGGAGAATGGGGGAGAGAGTGCTAACAGTAACCAACAGGAGAAGGTGACAGGGACGAGGAGAGGCTCTGCCGACACGTCTGACTCTAGCACGTGGGCCTGCCCGGCCTGTTCTTTCAATTACAACCCAACTACAACCAGGAGATGTGATATATGTGACATGCCCAGAGTGAACACACCGTCAGATGGGGCCAGTAGTCGGGCTGCTGCCATGCCGTCTGTCTCTACTTCTACTGTGGACAAGAGCAGCCCTAGACCCCCTGCCGCCGGCCCTACGTCAGTGCCCTCGGTGCCGACGCCGCGTGCACGGCCGCGGTCGGTGGTGGATGCGGCAACAGTGGAGCGCGTTGGCCGCAGCCGCTGGAGCTGCCCGCGCTGCACGCTCCTCAACAAGAACAGTGCGAGTATCTGCGGCGCGTGCGGCTGCCGCAACCCGCACGACGCGCGCACCACCGAACACAGCTCCTGGGTGTGCGCGCGCTGCACGCTGCGCAACGCGGCCGGCGCCGACGTCTGCCAGGTGTGTCACACCCGCCGCGACGGTTCCGGTTCCGCGTCCTCATCCTCCTCCTCGTCCACGTCCTCGTCGCCGTCCTCCACGGCGGCGGGTCAGAGCCAGGAGGAGGAGGGCCGGGTCCCCGACCTGCCGCCACGAATAGACAGCAGTGCTGAGAATACAAAGTGGCTCTGTGATAAATGTACATATGCCAATAACCCTGATGACCTTGACTGTAAAATGTGTGATAACCCCCGACCCGGCGCCGACCCAGCCACCAATGGCGACGCCGGAAGTGGGAGTGGCGGGATAGTAGTTCCGCCAGGACCCGCTAGGGGGGTCGGTGGAGCTGCTGGGTCCGGAAGCGGAAGTCAGCTGACCCCGGAAGTAGCGGGGACTCCTACCAAGAAGATGATACTTCAGAGACAGACAACAGTGTGCATGGAGGATCTACGGAAGAAGGAAGAGCGGGAAGCACGTGAACAATGGGACCAAATCATCTCCTTCTGCAAAGTGGTGAGTCAATGTGCCCATTCTATATTGTCCATGTACCACAATTCCATCGGAATCTTAAAGAAAAAGATCGATTTGAATATTTATAAATCGTTGAAATGCATGTCCATTTTCATTATGAGGATGTGATGTTCTCCAGTAGCCAGTTTACGATTGGCAGTTTGAGGAAATTGCTGTCGATTTCATTTCAATCATCGTTTCTGATGTGATTTAACAATGCAGCTCCTTATCTGGGATCCACCGCCTCTCATCGCTGTCCTTATTTGTGTGAAATCTATTATGACATGATTTTTCAAAGTCTTGTCGAGATTCTTTCAGAAGAGCTGGTCATTTGTCACATGTCAGTAACTGTTCCCTTTCAGTGCCTTTGCTGTGAAAATTGTGTTTTTTTTCTGGGATTATTGCACATCTTCAGTGCTTGAATTCTTCCTTAGTATAACGGACTGCCTTTTATATCTTAACACATTACTGTTAGTGCATGATGTGTCACAATGAGGACAACTGGGGTATCTCTTACTCAACAAATACGGCCGTTTTCTGGAGAGGTAATACTGGTGATGAAATAATGTTCCATTATCATCAATCATCACCTGACAAACTCATCCAGTGTAATACAATTAAACCCCATTTTATCAAATTTAAAATATTAAACCATTTGTCTTTTGCACAGCTTGTTTCACCAAAATGAATTTGACTGATGCCAATTTCAGACTCTTCAATCAAAATGTTCATTTTTGATAAAGTCCTCCCTTCCCATTGTCCACCAGAGACAGGCATGCATGCCTGGTCTCAATGGGAATGTCCTTTCCATGAACTACCAGTTCCAATAGCAGTGAATACCATTGCCAGCAGTAAGCCATTCTAGTACCGGGTAGGCACTCTTCTATATGAAGTAAATAGACCAGGGAGACCACCCACTGCGTGCCAGACCCACTGGTCATAGATTACATAACACACTGACAACACCATTGATGTGCCCTTTGGGAAGAAAAGTGAAATTGGAAAAGCCGTTTTTGTAGTTTGTTAAAATCACTGCATCCCTCCGGACACGCCCTGCGGCAACACGCCTTTTGCACTCGTGGCTTTTCCCGTTCCATCCCAGCCCACCTACCGAGCCACTCCCCCGTCGTTTGTCCCTTTTCCAACAGCACAAATAACTAATCAATAGGACGGCATCAATTGCCTCTCAAAAATGACTGGTTGTATTGTGCCTTTATTAGATAACAGGCGACTTTGATTTGAACCAGGCATTGAATTACACACATGAGCTTTCAATTAATTTCTCCCGAATTACATTTTGATCCCCGAGCCCTCTCTGAATGTATGGACTGATGTTTTAGTATCACACACAATGCCATCTGTGACGACTGATTCGTCTCGGGTCCCTCATATAACAGCTGAGCCCATTTACCATTGGGCTAAACCTCTATGTAGGACACTAGTAAACATGAAGCGGGGCCAAAATAATCAACTAAAACATCTAAAAGTCCCTGCGAAAAGGGGTCCCACATTAAAGGGGAAATGTTCACTTTGATATTTGCCAATTTAGGATAGTATCCCACGAAAAGGGGCATGTTTTCTCCCAAAAAAAAAGTTTTGTGAAAATCCTCATAGTGTTTTCTCAGACATAATCCTTTATTTGAATACATTTTTCACTACAATTAAGTCTTATTTGTAGTACATGTACAAATAGACTAGTTAAGTTGTAATGGTATGGATGGTGTGTACAAATCCCTATTACAATTTAAACCACGGTGGACGGCTAAGACAAAGGCTTCACACCTTGGTTATATTGCATACCGTGGTTTAAAATAGTTAGACAATGGTTATGCAAGGGTATTAGAATTAACCACAGCACACTGGTAGGGCGACTTGGGCTTCGCCCTCGTCTGGCCCCACCAATGTGCTGTGGTTAATTCTAATACCTTTCCATAACCATCGTCTAACTATTACGTACCTTCATGCCCCACGCCTCCTGGGCTATAGCCATTATCACAACTTAAGTTGCCTTTCTAATCCCAATTCTTTTAAACTTTCCTTTCAACAGAACAAAGAGCCATTCGTGGACGATTCCTTCCCGCCGGCGCCCAAGTCTCTTTACTTCGACCCGACCAAGACCAAGCACCGTGCTGTGCAGTGGTTAAGGCCCAACCAGATCCATACTCCTCCAGGGGAGGCGCGGGTGGCCTGGAGGGTGTTCCGCACCCCTCTCCCCTCAGACATCTCACAGGGAGTGCTCGGCAACTGCTGGTGAGTAGCTCTTACCATTGTTCACAATTAACAAACTCTTTTGATTAAACAAAAATGTTAACAATTAGCCAAATCGCAAGCTGCGCTTTTCAACTGCTCGCGAGAAGCTCACAGTCATATTTTCATGTAGAGTACAAGATTGTAGCAATAATCATGTGCTCAATACTGCACTCATACTGACCTCAGAATGCACACGATCTATATAGGAAGAAGGGAACACATTAAGCACTTCTCACTCTATTCAGAGAAACTCCTCCATTTAGAGGAACCTCTGGTTATGTTACGTACTTCTCCTTTAAGGACGGCATGCCGCCTCAAAGCATCATGAACCTTTGTCCTCATGATGCACCAAATCAGCCCCGGTGAGTAACTCGCCGGCACTGTATTGGTGCATCATGTCGATCCTTCGGGGATGATACATTGCAATTCTCACAGGGTCGTCCCGATGCATGAATGGCTGCATGTGTGCATCGTGACAACAAAAGGGCGTAGTACATGTATTTTAAAGCAGTATCCTGCCCTTATAGTGTTAACTTAGTAATGCACCCGCTGACTCTAGTACCTGACAATTACTTTATAAATATCTCTAGTCATCCTCTTTCCATCTGGTACTTATCAGCTTCCACTTACTCGTCTGCTGGTAAGTAATGCCAGATCTCTCTCCTCAGCGATTCTATAAGAGGATCAGTGCGTTCCCCTATATCACCCTATGCTTCATCACTAAGGTTGGGCCTTCTAACTTCTTTTTATAGTCTTTGTAGCAAGAAGATGTCTAAATTATAAGAAGGGAAGGGAATACGAATTGGTTCACTACTTTGAACACAAACTGCTATGAATTAGTATGACGTATTGACCGCCTGCTGAGTGCATTGAGGCCCCTGTGGGGATGATCATTGGAGAATTTAGTTCGTATTCCAGGCAGTATTTCCTTTTGATGCGGTAGTGGAATAAAGTGTTTCGGATTCAAAAGGTTAAAGCGACGCTCTCAACCTAATCTGGTCTCCGTTTGTTGACTAGAACAGTACTAGAACATCGATGTGTAGATTAGTGAGAGTATCGCTTTAAGTTAGAGATACCCTAAAGGCTTAATTATTAGCCAAACCTACGTAAAACCCGCACCCGGGTTCAAGGAAATCCTATAGGCCGCACCGGAGGGGGGTCTGGTTATAGCTACTTTAGTATTGTAGTTAAATTCCAAAATCCTTCGTCTAAGTCGCATCCAGCAACCACATGTAAATATAATACATGTATGTATACATGTTTTGTATACAAATAGAGCTGGTTATTATTCACGTACAAGCCGCAGGTTTCGCAGAATATTTTACGATATCCGTCAACATATGATTGGGTTAGGGCCTGGATGTGGACCAGGAACTAATATCACAGCCTTCCCACATGCGATATTTAACACCTAACTGATTATATCAGCGGGTATCATGAGGTATCTTATCACGAGGGCTTTCGCTTACTCCTTCTACTCAGGATATCTCTCGGCTATCAAACGCATCATTTACATTATCCAACAGGTGGATATGACCCTCAGTGCCAGTGTACTATTACGTACTATAGATACTCTGGCTTTTTAGTTTCGATGTTCAGGATGATTAGATGGAATAATAGGAATCAGTGAATCCTTCCAGGATGAGAAATCGAAACATCAGCTTGTATTAAATGTAAATAACATGTTATTCATCCATGTACATCCATGTTCTAGGGGTCGTACTATGACACACTGACCTTGACATACCAGCACATTGTATACTATGTACATTAGGCCAAAAAAAGAAGAAGGTGTGTTTCAGGTTACATGGTCTGAAAATCTAGGGTAGGTAGGTCGGATTTTTTTTGATTTTTTTTGATTTTTTTTTTTACTTTTAAAGGCTAATAGCCTGAAAAGTACCCAGAAATCGACTCACGAACTACAATGCCGACTCGCCGACGACCACCTCGACTCGTGAACTATCAGATCGACCCTTAAATAGCCCCAAAATGACCCAAAATATAAACATTTTTCCAAAATTGCATAAAAATTTCTAGGGTCGGCCCTGTTTTGCTAGGTAGGGTCGGGTAACCTGAAACACACCTTTTTTTTGGCCTTATTCGCATGTATTCTAAGCACTGGGTTATGGTTAAACTTCAACACTATAGTATGACAGATCCTACCTAGAGTTCCGGTTGCAATGGTGTACATGTTTATTTAAATTGACACATGACATGATAGTCTAATCAACACATGTACAATATATATACTATATAAATATAAATACGTTATATATATATACTTAATTAGGGCGTGATGTCGCCTAGTGGTAGTAACATATGTATACATGTATTGGTATAGTACCCCGGAACTCCACTGCTAACAATAGTGTAGGTATAACATGCTCTCGTGCTGTGCTGGTGGTCTGGATGATAATAGTACAGGTAGAAGCAGTGAGGTGGTTACCAGGAAGGTATCTCTTACAGTAGCAGCCCTACACGATAAGACATGATCGTGTTGCCATCTACAGAACATATTGTATCAAATATTCAGGCCACCCCCTGCTCAGATGGTGTTGGGACTTGTTGGTAGTGACAGGTGACAGGGGAGTGAGGCACCACCTGGGTCCCCCTAACACAGTGCCGATTGATTAACCTTGGCAACCAGACCTTTTGTATTGACGATCAATAAGTTCTAAAAGACGTCTGCTCGGTCTGTCTCCACCCCACATCAACCGCCTTGGCCCTATTCCTCATAGACCGACACTTCCGTCCTCGTACAAAGGGGACGGGTAGCCTTGGGGCTTCGGCTATTGTGATGTGGCAAACCCTATGCTCTATATAGAGGAAATACAGCTGTCGATGTGCTGCCTTCTGCTTTATGGTCCCCAGGTTTTTTTCTGCATGTAGTGGCAACACTTTCTGACAGATGTTCTTTATGGCGTATTGCAGGTACTTTCTGTTGCTGTTGTATTGCCTGCAGGGGATTCTGGCCATTTACGGGGCTTCAGAAGTTAGCTCTTGCACAGAAGCAAACCTAGCTGTCGATCTCATCGGGTTTCTTTAGTATCTGGAAGAAGAATCGGGCCCTTGGGAGACTAGCAGGCGCCGTTACCAGTGTCTGGTATATCTCATATTGTTAAAACACCACCTTCCTGGTGCGTTGGAAGAGATATTGAAATATTTGCACGTAAAAAATAAGAATGGAGTATGATGAATTGAACATAGATCTATGGTTAAAATACAATGGGTGTGTGGCAATAAATTATTCCCAGGCATTGCCAAAAGTATTGCCTCCATTGTGGGCCTGTGGCAATCAATCAATTCCTCGGTGATTTGGGAAGCTGGAGAAAAACCCTGGTCTTGGACCAAAGCGACGGCAGATAACAACGACCCCACACAGCTACCAAAAATGCTGAAAACCAAGAGATAAAAGTAAACACACCAAGACAAATACAAACACAATGGACACATTGTATTAGCCTTAATTTAATACCGTGGCCATTTCTGTCAGAAAATAGGAATGGGAAATTGGGCAGGAGGCAAGCCCTATAATGAGTAATGCCTACAGTGCTTCCGGCAGTGTCTTGTGTTTCTCTACTGCCGAGTGGTTTGCGTCTGAGGGAGTGTGTTCAGAGTTGCTGTTTCTGTAGAAAAATACTGTGCCAATTTCTTATCTCATCTTGTCTGACGATCGTTACTTGTTTGTAACTCAATGGCACAATCGTATGATAGGTACATGTGTTTGCGATCATGGTGCCAGCTCTGATTGGTGAGGCAGTGGGACGCAAACGATTGACCTGAAATGTACATGAATTATAAGATGTTGACTTAATATGGCCTTATGAGAAACCGCGATAGGGCAGACGACATTTTCTCTACAATTTAACAACTGGTTTAATCTGGCGGTAAACAACCTCACAGACAGAATGAGCGAAGGTCGTCGATAAAGAGCAAATAAATGGCAATTCATACTCAATTCTATTTGATCTTGATTCGAATTTAATAAGGGTTCTTTCAAGTTGATTAGTTATCTGGAAAATAAAAGCCCAGAGCAAAGAGGCAAACCATAATGTTTTAGACCACCCCTAATAAAAGGAGTAACATCAGCAAAGCAGTCAAGATGATGCATGCAGAGGAGTGCACATTTTATGGATTCACCAGCGTTAAACTCCATTTAATTTGCCCTGTTTGTTATAAAAGCCTCATAAGTCCCATGGTATAGGGCGAAATGATAGCGACAGATTCAACATTAAGGACAAAACCTATTTTATGTTAACGTCGCTGTCCCGGTGCAATAATAATAATAGTATTAGCATTAGTTGTATAGCATGCCAAGTTGTGCGATTTCTAGCTTGAGATGCGATATTTTCCATAGTTAAAAGGGATAATAACATCAGCAGACTGTCGGTAGACTACCCTCACCCCCGATCCCCGCCCCCGCCCCCCACCCCCTCACCAAACAGACAGGTCTGTCAAAATGGATAATACAGCGTATTATAAGGACGCCCACGTGGTGAGAGTTTACTGAGTTTTTAAACATTTTATCTAAAAATTTGTCTCAATGGCCTAGCCTGTTCCAGGTTGTCGTATCTGCATGTAATGTGACCAGGTCATTAAAGTTACTTGGTCCACGTAGCCCCCCCCCCCCCCCGCCCACTTACATTTGCCAAGTGTCAATGGCAATGCTATGCGTCTATGAAATCATCCCGCCCCAATCTACAATTTTCAAATCGAGAACGGAAAAAAGTAGATGGTCTAAGTAGTAAGGGAAGTGGCTGTTTTTACCTGGCTTATGTACTACGGTACAGTAATATCATGTTCCCACATAACGAATATATGTTCATCAGTTTGAAAAGAAAAAACAGAAGTACTAAATACATCCCTCTACTAAGGTACATCTAGATGAAACCACTATTATCTTCCCTCCCTATGTGTCAGGTTCCTGAGTGCGCTGGCCGTGATCGCCGAGCGGCCTGAGTTGGTGGAGAGGGTGATGGTGACCCGGGAGTACTGCCAGGAGGGCGCCTACCAGGTACGACTCTGTAAGGACGGCCGCTGGACCACAGTCCTCGTCGACGACCTCCTACCTTGTGATGCCAACAGACACTTAGTCTATTCACAGGTAGGTCTCTCCCCTTTGAAGGCCAGATGGTGCTTTAATGTATTGTGCTATGTTTCGTCATGCTGCATGAATTCAACCTTGGGATCCAGCCTGGGAATCCAGCCTTGGTAGGCCGGTCGCTATGGGTGCATTCATGCATCATGCCAAATCTATGAGGTTAACACATGGATGAAGGGTCGTCATGATGTATGAATGGAGCCGACTTGCCTTGGCGGTTAGACTTGTCAAACACCATGGCGACAGAGATCATTACTGTCTTAAGCATTCCTTAAATGTGCAAACTTAGGGTATAGATCCGTATGGATATACTATGTAGTAGTAGTGTCATTAATGTATGTTATACCATGGGTGTCCATCAAAGTAGAAGAGGTTGTTAACAGAGGGACTATAATGAGGTTCCCAGTATTACGTATGTAAATTTTCTCCCATCTGCATGTAGCGTCATTTTGGTTCAAAAAGAGGAACTTGCAATGCCCTACCAATAATTGACAAACTGTGTGTTCCATCTGAGATCACCACCACTACATAGAAGCAGACCTGGTTGAGATGTATGTGAATGTAAACGTGAATGTAAACATTAATGTTAATTCCTTCCTTACCTGCAGGCCAAACGGCGCCAGTTGTGGGTGCCACTGATAGAAAAGGCCCTTGCTAAGATACACGGGTGTTACCAAGCCCTCATAGCTGGGCGGTGTATAGAGGGGCTAGCCACCCTCACAGGGGCGCCGTGTGAGAGCATCCCCTTACAACGTGAGTAGTAGTGCACTGGGTTTTTTTTAATTTTATTTTTTTATTTAACTTTCATCGCCTTTCCAGGGGGATGTTTTTCTCTTAAATAAAGTTAAGTGTGTGCCATGTCGCACGTTTTGATATGTACATCTATAACCTTCACAATATTCCTGATCGTTACTTTAAGTTACAGATTTAGAGTGAAATATATGTATGCTATTCATGTGATCGATTTATTTTCACCTAAATATTCAGTGATTGACGATGACTAACTATTTCATTATATGATATCCCCTGTATTACCACGTTGTCACATACTGCGGCATCCTTCAGAAAAACTGGTGATTATACTAATTTCCAAATGTAATTAACACGTGGCTTTTTTTGTGTCTCTAGCATCAGGCCCTAATCCTCGCCCAGAGGATGTGGACCCTGACCTTATCTGGGCACAACTGCTTAGTTCACGGGAATCACGGTGAGTTACTCAAAGGGTCTACCTATAAGGCATAGGCCTAGCTGTGCTGCGGGCTGTGCTGTAGCTGCCAGCTTTTGATATTACCCGGTACTATCATATTACCAATGAATCGATTTCTTTAAGAAAATTGACAAATAATGGAGCACTCTCTCAAAGTTGGAGAAACAAATATAGTTATATTACCCGGTACTATCATATTACCAATGAATCGATTTCTTTTAGAAAATTGACAAATAATGGACAACTCTCCCAAAGTTGTAGAAACAAAATGAGTTTGTTCTAGGATTCTTATTATGTAAATATAGGCATTATTGACATTAGAGTCTTTTTGTGTTGTAGGTTTTTGATGGGTGCATCCTGTGGAGGGGGGAACATGAAGATTGACGATGCTATGTATGAGACGATGGGACTGCGGCCCCGACACGCCTACTCCATACTCGACGTACGGGCTGTGGGCGGTGCACGGTAGGTACTCTTAAAGGTTAAGCTCATTATTTGTTGAATTTTATGAATGAATGAAGGAACGTGAACTAGAAAAATGGAATTCAAGATTTCTCATTAAAATATCATATAATTCAAATAGCCTTAGAGCAAGCTTAGCCTCACACGTATGTTCACAACAATTATTAAATCCATTTTCATGTGTTTAAATCCTTGAATAACTTTGTCGGCTAGTTTTGTACATTACTATTTTGTTTACTTATCAAAGATCACTAATTAATATCATACCGATTCTACTGCACTTGGCTTTGTAATTATCTATGAAAATGAAGCATATAATTGTATATAATACATGAATTTATATTCCCAAGATATCTTTAATTATAGATTAGGACATTCTACATTCATGTATTGTATTACCCTTTCTAACAGACTAGTGCGGTTGCGTAACCCGTGGGGTCACTTCTCGTGGCGGGGTGACTGGGCGGACACGTCGGCGCTGTGGGACACGGTAGATGCAGCGGTCAGGGACCAGCTCATGGTGCATGGGGCCCAGGAGGGCGTCTTCTGGATGTCGCTGGACGACATGATGAAGTAAGGCCACCGCCATCTTCTACCTTAACTTAAGGGAGCGATCATTTATTATCAACAGGGGGGGGGGCAAGAAAATGTCGACCCCTTGACCGAGGGGGTGTAAAAAATTTTGCGTGCTCCGCGCAGAAACCCACCACCTCCCCCCCTGTTGTTAAAAAATGACCACTCCCTAATGCTTCTAGTGTTGGGGAAGGAGGGCAGGGAAACACAAATAGATCATGTGCCCTATTTGTGTTAGGTACCCAAGCAATTCTATTTTAGTTATTGGTAATTGCCTCGAGAATCACGAGAGATTTTTTTCTCATGATCCAAGAATATAGACCCAAAATAGAGGGGATGGCTGAATACTAGTAAGTCAAATACAGTATTGCTACTCAGATGGGAATAAAAATTAACTAAAAGAGCCATGTCTGACACCATCCAACATGGCAGGTACTTTGACGCTGTGGACGTTTGTAAATACCGGCCGGACTGGATGGAGACGCGCCTGTCTGGTGATCTACCCTACCCAGGCAGCACCCACCTCAAGATCGCCAAAATCACAGTCTTCAACCACACTGAGGTAGAACTAGGCCTCTTCCAATCAGGAGCCAGGTTAGTGTCAAATACATAAAGACAATCCCTGATATATGATATATTATACTCTCTAGTAGGTGGATTTTGGCATATATGAAGCCATGACTGACTGTCCTTCTAGAATCATTAAATCGCTTTTTCTGGTTAAGATGGAAATAGAATCATCTTCATATTGCATAGGGCTTAAAATGTATTTCCGGTAACAAAATAATCGTTCACTTTTTTTCCTGTTATTAAGAATATATGCATATAGTAGGTATCAGGAATTATTTTGCTGTCAATTTCATGTACCACTGATCATCTATTTATGACGGGTGCTACATCTTTACTCGAGGACAGATAAGTAACCTATATCTTGTTCTGTCTTTGTCCACTAGGGGCCAGGAGAGTGCGCGTGGTCCGGTAGACTTGTGTATCCTGGTATTGCGTGCTCTGGATCTGTCCACGCGGGTTGTCGGTCGTCTGGTCACACACAGCAAACGGCAGGTCCGCAGCTTTGTAGACTGCAGCGTCATGCTGGAACCCGGAGAGTACACGGTCGTCTGCTTAGCCTTCAACCACTGGTCTGAAGGTAATATTTCTGATTTTTTTCATGTTTAGAACATATGCATTTTGTAACAAAAACAGAACTAAATTTTGTTTAAATTCAATGCAAAATTTACTGTACCGATTGAAATAAGACTACATGTAAAACATGACAGCACTATTCCATACTAGTACTCATACCAATGGTTAATCGTATTGCAGACTTTCAAAAACTGCACTATATGTTATCGGTGCACAGCTCTAAGGCCCTCATAGTGGACCCAGTTCGTGGGCCAGCCTTCGTCCTCGCCGACTCCATCATTCAACTTGCCCTGGCCAAGGGTAATAGACACGAAGTAAGGACATACCTTTTGTTTTGTAAAAAAACAAACAATTTGTAATTCTTAGCACCAAGAGTACAAAAGCCTAAGTTTAAACGAAATACAATGATTCTTTTACACTGAAAATAGACCAATGCCAAGAAACTGATTTCCAACTTTAATATTTACATATTTGGCTATAGTTAGCAAATGTCTCACTAAGCCAAGGCAATAATAGGCATTAAACCACTACGTATCCCCTGTACTTTGTACAAAATGTTTATATAGCTATTTCTATCTACTAATCGCTAGGGCCGTGAGGGTATGACCACGTACTACCTGACTCATGGTTGGGCAGGACTTATCGTGGTTGTGGAGAACCGACTACCTGACTACACCATCCATGTTCAATGTGACTGTACGGAGAGCTTCAATGTAGTCTCCACACGCGGCGCACTTAAAACCATTGATGCCATTCCACCCCTCCACAGGTAAAGTATTAGGCACGTTCTGTAGAATTACACAGAGAGGTTCATCCTTGTAGGTTTGAAAGTGTAGTACATAGATTTGAGGATATATTTTCTGTCTCCGTGACCATTTATCCGTGTGTTTTCTTGTCAGCATAGATCCTTGTGGATATAGATAAATCCTGCTTTTTACTACACGGACTATAGCCATACAAGCAGAAACCTCTCAGTGAGTGTCTGGGTATTTTAAATTTAAATTTTATTAATTTATTTATTGTCCATGTAGCCCCTCCCCCTTGATAAATGGGGGTTACTTGGATAAGTTAATGTAAATGCTATTCAACAAAGTCCCGAACGAGCCAAGCCTTAGGCGTTAATGGACCAATTCAATTTGAGGCAACTAAATATATGGAGTTATCACCACATCAAGTACAAAAACTTGTATTGTGTTACTATTTACAAACTGTGATGAAATTGTTTCCAGTGGTTCATTCCCGTGGTTCTTTGAACATACATGTGAGCGACCATCTCCCGGTGCATGTTTTAAGACGTCATGGATATGTCAAGCTCGGTTATGGACTATCATATAAGAATTACCATAAATATAAATATTTAGAAAGTATTGAAAGATGTGATTAGACATATTTTGATAATTGACCAAAGTGAATGTTGGGATCTGTTTGAAAATATCCTGAAGCGCATGCTGGACGTGTCATGTCCGGTTAGAGTTTAAGGTACTTGGTAAGCCTAATCCATGAATTTCTAACTATTCAATTGAGCGTATTGCAGATAAAAATAACATACCTCTTGATGCAAGATGGTCTGCTTTTGTAATAATATGGCAATGAGCCAGGGTATTGAAAAATATTGTTGGTATCGGATTGGACGATGCAAGGAGAAGATATTACAAGGGTCCTAGTGAAGCAAATAAAAATTACTCAAAAAAAGTGTGGTCAGTATTAAAAGAAATTCTACCTTCTACCGAAATCAAAAGATATACCAATTTAGTTAATGATGAGGGATACCCAATAATAAGTGTAGACAATATTTCAAATTTCATAAATACTTTTATTGCCGAAATAGGACTCAAATAATCCGAACAATACTTTGCTGACTTCACTTTTGAAGGTACATTCGCTTTGAGGACATGCCTGGTCAATCATTCTCTGATGATGAAATGTATTAGGGATGTATCAAAATCACCTGCCCTTGATTACCTTCCTACCAGTACATGCAGAGTAGCCATTATACACAACCCAACCTGGCTCATAAAAAAATTAACTTATGTATTCAGAAATCGGAAATTCCTAATTATTGGAAGATAGCTGTCGTTACAATTATCTAAGGGAGGGGATGCTTCAAATGTTTCAAATTACAGACCTATAATTGTTTACCAGTACCAGGGAAGATTCAGGAAATGTTAATACACAATAAAATTTTGGCTTACATTGAATTAAACATGATTTTCAATGAAAAACAGGGTGTTTATCAGAAGAACAAGCCCACTTCTGACTCTTATTTATTTTTTGGTTGACGACATACTTACCAACAGGAATAAAAGGCACATCAGCCTGGTAACTTTCATTGATATCATGAAGGCAATTGATTCTGTGAATTATTATTTTATTGAAAGAAACTGGAGGACTATGGTATCAGATCCAGAAACTTGACTGATTGAAAAATACTTGTTTCATATATATGTACATACAATCGTCCTGCATTGCAAATAGCATAAGATCTACGAAACTATTCCTTACATGCGGAGTCCCCAGGGCTTCACTTTAGGCCCTTTGTTTTTTTCTTCTTTGCATAAACAATTGACAACCAAATTATGTTGTATACACGACTCAGTCATATGTGTCTTATGTGTAATACTCTCTCAACTAGATTGACAATAGCGTCAGGACAAATTAACTATAAATTAATCAAAAACAAAAATCATCACTTTTACTTGCGATAAAAACTTTTAAAAAATCTTCCAATACCAAAAATTAAATTAGATAGTTCATGAACCATATTGGTCACATTACATATAAGATACTGTTGCCTGTATCCTCATGGAATGTTATGTTGGTTATATATTATATACATAAGCCACTGGCAGCCTATACGACGAGAACTATATTATTGTAACCTCTAGACTAAATTAATAAAAGTTCAAATTTGTTCTGTAGAGGAGAAATAGGGTGAAATCAATCATGAAGATGATTATTTAACATTGCAAATGAGAGAACGGGATATTTACTATCATTTTGACATCAAAGAATAACAAAAGTTTCCCTTTCCTCTTCAGACAAGTTGTGATCCTATTGTCCCAGTTGGAGGGAAGCGGAGGGTACTCTATCGGACACCGATTGGTGCATCGGGTCTACTCGGTTGGAGTGGGACTCGGCGACTGGGCACCTGGTGGTGCATTCAACCAACCCGCACTAGTAACTGAAGTCCAAGGTCTCCATGCTCCAAGACCTTTGTGAGAGCAGCTCATTCTAGGAAAATACCCTTTCATTGATCCACTCATCACACTGAGTCATAGTGAAGTTCATAAACGTATCAATCTGCTCAAATGGGTCAATTTGCAGAGGCTGTGGAAATAATATTACATGTGTGTGAGGACTCAATATAATCGAATGAATATGAAATATCACGAGTTTCCTATTTTATTGTTATATGGCCAGGGGTATGTACAACCAGATTTAAGTGCCATAAAGCCATGATAGATGTTGTGTATTTGGAGTCTGGTATCTCTGATCACATGTTGTCCAGCTATATATCATTGTGTATATGTTCATCTTCACCTAACAATATATCGATATTATCACAAGGTTAAATTCATAATTAGCCAAATAGCATGATACATCATCTGTACTTCGGTACATTAAATGAGGGGTACTGTTATTCCGGGGAAGTATCACAGGTGTGGGTTGTCCCATTCCATTCCAGTCAGTTCTCGGTGAGGGACTTGTACCGCTGTAGAGTAGTTCACATTCACAAGCTATTACCCTAACTTCCCTATGGCAGCATGAAAATGGGCTTAACCCTTATGGTGTAGAATCACCCTAACCATTTATATATTAAACAGTAAACACTGGGGATTAAGTGCATGGGTAATGCATATTGGAATATCCACAATTACAAATGTAGATGTCTCAATTGGTAGTGGTATTCTGGAAACCATGGTCAGTTTTGAAATTATTTGGAATTGATGTGCACATGTATAAATTGGTAGGTTATAAGGTATACATTTTGTGCATCATTGTGTGCCAGTGTGTTAATTCCAAATGTAACACCACCCCACCCAAATGGTCAGTGAGTAAGGGGAGTCGGATCATCAAAAATGTCGGAATATTTCAGTTTGAAAAAAAACTTGTGATTGTTGTTCATACCACGTTGAGTTATTTGCTCCCACAGACCTTGCAACGAACCCCATCAAAATGTAAAATCAGAAATCCCAGTTTAAAAAAAAAAAGTTTTATTGACAACATTTCACAGTAAATAATACGATCCAATGATTATATTATTAGTTATTATAAAGCAGGTGAAAACTGACAACTTAAATTGCTGTGTGTAAAGTTTGAAAATACGGCACTATTTCACAGGGAACAATTGATTTGATATTATTCCATAAATAGGCTAATTCTTATCACCAGAGGTGCATAATATATAATATCTGCATAATGAAAAGAAATTATTCGGATCGCAATATTTTATAAAAGCTTAAATTTGTGCAATCAGCTATAAGCAATAAATCTATGTGTAATTCAAAGACACTGGCTACTTATAGGGGACCCAAATCCACATTGATGTAGATATGTTTAATTCCTAAGATTATTATTCTCTCAGGTGTATATTCTAACATTGTAATTTCTTTGTTCAGTTTAAACATTATATATGACGCTTGGTTCAATGATTTATTATTTTGGGGGGAGGGAGAGGGGGATTCATGCAGGGGTTTAACATGCCTTATGGAATACAGTAGGCCACTCACTGTAGAGAACATCTCTCTCGAGTTTATGCCAATAGAATGGTTATATTTGGCTGCACTTTTAAGTTTGTGATATTGCTACAAAAAACGCTTGATTGGCCAGCTTTAGGTTGGTTTGTGATATGTCAGACATGACTTTTAATACGTGTCAGTCAATACATTTTTCAACTCAGTCACTGGAGCATAATGTGGGGTTGTTGACGATTCACATAATTGTGCAGTATAAGTTTCTGTATAATATAATTACATCGATGTTCATGATGTTTGTATGATTTAACGGAATAATTTATACATCATAATACATCCTCACAAACCAAGGATTTTGTTAGGGTTTAAAACTCCCTGGCTCGGTGAATGTCACTAAATATAAGGCTCTGTATATGATACTGATATCAAAGATGTGCCTCTACATGGGTCCCCGAATTTTGGACCATGTCGCCGTGTCGATTTTTAGCAAAAGGGCCGTGTCAGTGTGTCGATTTTTATGTATATAAGGACTTACAGAGAGATATCTGCAGGTCGATTTTTATCCTTTATTTTTCTGTGTCCATCGATTAAAAACAAAACGCCCTAAAACGCCCATGTCGCCCGTCGAATTTTACCCATGTAGAGGCACAAAGATGATGTACTTCGAAAAGCCACTGTGGTCAGGTAATTATCTGCATAGGACACTGGATGTATCAGCAGTCATGCTCCTGGTTATGTTCAATACGGGTTGTAGTCCACTGTATGGAGTCACGTCTTTAAAGTGAAGTATGTTCACCAATAATTGAATAAACACATACCTCGTTACAGTAAATAATGCCTTGGTTATTTCATGTATTTTTGACTCAGGGTTACCCTGAGTCTTGTGCAACGGGTAACAATGGCTATCTCAGCCTAAAATTTAAAACAGCTGTCATTCCTTCAAAATTGGAGCTTTTTCTCTCAATTTTGTGTCATTAGATGCGTAACAATGTTGTCCTTCCTATTTTCATTTTTTTCCTATTTCAAACGCTCCCCCCTGAAAAGCATGATTTTAATTTTGTGTCTAAAATGGTGGTAATTTGCTTCAGCATAGAGCCCTATGGGAGCCCGTAGATAACCCTTAACCTTGAACATTTACATATTGAACGGACTCAGTGCTATCTCTATGGGAGAGGGTTATCTGCAGTGACACTACAGGGGTGAGACGTTTTTTTTCAGCCATTCTGACAGCTCTAACCTTAGGGTAATTGACTGGGGGTTACTTTGGGAATGGTTAATGCATGGTAATTTTGTATTGTGTGTGATATTGAACATGTCAGTTGGGGAGGGGGGCACCTGATGGGAGGGGGTATGCATGCACACTACACAATGCACACTACACATGCATCCTATATCTGTACACTACACATGCACACTATGCATGCACACTACACCTGTACAACTACGCATGCACACTACACGTGCACATTCCACATGTTGCACACTATGCCCACACACTTCTCATGCACACTACAGGGAACCACCCTGAGTCTTTTGTGATTAGGATCACACGCTCGATTTTTTAAAATTTATTTATTTAACCGTTCATAATATACAGTGACATTAAGATCTTCCCGGTTAATTTTTGCGGGGGTAATCCATCCAGTGAAAGTATTACATCAATTATCATACGCTTGAGAAGTTATTGTTGACCTTCAGGCTCCACCCACTTTTGCTGCATAGTACAGACTGGTAACTTAACTATTTACATAAAACAGGCGAGTATATGGCGCGACCACAGCGTATATTGGGAGAAGCAGGCGCACAGTGGCAAAACTTTGCCTTGCTCAAACTGAGATTCCACTTTTCTCCTCCAGTGTTCCAGATATTGTTGCCAGAATCCCTCTATTTGATTAAAATCCACTTGATAGTTAAATGATCCGATGCAGTGTTCGGACATATTGTATCTTCTAAATTGTTAAAGAAATTTAATTGTTAAAGAAACTTAATTGTAACTATCATTATCTATGAAAATGACCATGAACCATCATGTTATTTTGTTCTCAATAATAGAAACACAAAAAGGTGGTTCCATTAATGTTCACTTTCTGCTTCAGTTGCAGGGGATCTGAGGAGGTGTAGTTCCTGCTTTAATCAAACGAGCAAGAGAAAGTAAGGGTGCCACTGACATTTGAGGGATGTTTTAAGTTAGTTACAAGTTGAACCACTAGGAGCACTCTGGGGCTGGGACAAAACGGACCCGGCGCTAGATTCCCCTATCCTTCACTAGATGCCGCCACTCATCAGGCATGGGCAATATTCTGGAGCAGCCCTGCACTGACAACTCGTATGTAATGATCCAGGGCCATCACATTGATGATTAATTAGAGATGAGGCTGGGCTAGTCAGAATGATTACCTGGGGCACCAATATAATAACTGTCATCACCTATGATTAATTTTATGTCAACATGTACAGCATGGCATCCATAATTTTATAATCAACCCCTCCTCCCATCATCAGACCTTGAATGGGAGCATTCCTATCCCTCATATCAAGTCTAATAAGGCATACGGTTGGTTCAAGTAAAGTGGGACAATTAACAATAAAGCCGTTTTAAGAGGCCATTTCTCCTGTATGTTTGACCCCTCTTAACTGTACCTATCTCACCAAAGTTAAGAGGTAATTATACCTTCTAAATTTCAACATGATATTGGTGGACACCTTTTGCCGTTATAAATTCAGAATTCCAAATAAGAAAAAATATCAAGTTGTGAAGAAACAATATATGTATCTAATATATACATACATGTACATTTTGGAATATCATGTTATTATTCATAGAACCACTACTAACTGTGACCAGGTGAGGGAAAAGACCCCTCCAGGGGGGAAATTAGCAATTAAAGTTGGTGTCATAATCTTTAAAATGAGATATCATGAGCCAAAAAGTTCCTGGTACTTGTTTTGGAATCCCTTTTCAAACATAAGTTCATATCACTAACTGAAAATGGTAAATAAGCTCTAAATGCATTGTATCCCATAGCAAATGATGATGGCTGTGTCTCACGACCTTGGGACAATGTTTTTGTCTCTGATCGGGTGCCGTCTCTGACCGGCTGCCGTCTCTGACCGGCTGCCGTCTCTGACCGGCTGCCGTCTCTGACCAGGTGTCAAAAAAAGGTGTTTTAAACGGAATTATACTCATATATATAAGGATTTGGAAAAACGTTATGGCGGTTGTTATATAATCATAGTTATAATTGACCCAGGGGCACTGCTGTGCCTCAGGGTCTTATACGACGGTTCTGAACCCAATTTAAGACATTTTTCCCATCACTTGTATCTGGAATAATTCTGCAAATAAATGTTCCTGCCAAACAAATGTCACTGTTCTATGTACTGCTGGTCAATGCCAATCTCCCCATACCAGTATTGTATACACTGTTTTCATCAAGCTTGAACGACAGACGGCGCTAGTGACGGACTGGCCAGCAGTCCCGTCGTACATGGGCAGTCCTAGTCCTACCTCTGGCTACCCTGAGCGACCATTGGGGGTAGGGTAGGGGGGGGGGGGAGGTGGTGATGGATATAATCTTTATTATAAACAAGGCTCCCCCTCCCATGGGGGTGTATGTGGTATATTTATGGTGTTATCTGTCTACCATGGGCTATTAAAGACAACCTGCTAATTGGTACCGGCTGTAGGGTGGGGTGACCAACGCCTTATCTGACAGATGTTTATTGTCTCTTGTCTGTATCTTCCGTCCTCACCACAGGGGGTGTGCCCTGGTCTGACCACCACCCCCACCCCTCCCCTCCCTCTTTTCCCACTAGAGCAGTTTCAGGGTTTGTCATGTTTGCAATGGTCTACATTATGTTTCACATAATATTTTTTCTCAATATTAATACTGCATGTAGCTAAACTATTTCCCTCTGGATATCTACGATTTCTAAGCTATTGGAGCATTCTTTCTATATAATAAAGGCATAATTGTAAGTGGTGTCTCTTTCTCCATGCTAAACCTATGGGGGTCTGGGGCTGGGTGGGGCAGATGCCCGTGTTGGAGGCAACGCCATCTAGTGGTACTATGCTGATGAAACAAGTGTATATGTGGGTTTGCTCAAATGCTCAAAAAAGGCATTTAAAAAAGTGTCACTTTTTGCTTTTATTGCACAAATTCCTTTAGCATTGCAGGTATAGGAAAAACCTCCCTCTGATGTCCTCCACCAACTTGTCGAGCCCATAGAGTTCCATGTTAAAGCAACCAGGAACGCTTTTTTGAGACGGTATATGAGACGCTTTGTGAATACCTCCCTCTAATTAATTTTTTTTTCTTTTTTTTTTTTTCAAACTTCGTTTTTTCCAAACTTCGTTTTTTCCAAACTTCGTTTTTTCCAAACTTCGTTTTTTCCAAACTTTTTTTTTTCCAATTTTTTCCCCTCCCTCCCTCCCCCCTCCCTCCCTCCCTCCCTCCCTCCCTCCCTCCCTCCCTCCCTCCCTCCCTCCCTCTCTCTCTCTCTCTCTCTCTCTCTCCCTCTCCCTCCCCTGGGTCACATGTGATGCCAATCGCCAATACCATTCATTATAATTAGCCTCCTGCTGCTAGTATTTTGACCATATCAAGCCAAGCCGGTCAGAGACGGCACCCGGTCAGAGACGGCACCTGGTCAGAGACGGCACCCGGTCAGAGACAAAAACATTGTCCCAAGGTCGTAAGAGACAGCCTGATAATCATGAAAAATTGGTTTTATCTAGAAATAACCAAATAAAATAGGATTTATTAGTCTAAATTTGGTTCTAGAAGGAATTTTTGCGTTCTGTTTTCAGTTTTGGGTAACTTATGGGATTTTTTAAGAGATTAGGATTATTACCTCCAATTTCGGCTTCTGGGGTGGTTTCCATGGCAACCAGAAACTGTCATTGCTAAATCTTCATAAAAACATCCTTTTTGCATTCCAAATATAGAATGTTAGCATCAAAAATGGAATTATTTCATGAAGATTATTGTATTCTACATAAAAAATGGTTCTAGATTTTTTTAAAAGTATTTAACACTATTTTGCTAATAAAATGCTCCATGGTGGCCAAAATTAGAACTAAAAATCCCGCCTGAAGGGGTCTTTTCCCTAGATGGGTCACAACTAACCTTTTACTGCTATAAATTCGGAAGTACATAAGAAAAAGTACAATTATTTGTTAGTAGTGGTACTAAGAATAATAACATGATATTCCAAAATGTATGTATATATTAGATACATATATTGTTTTTTAACAACTTAATATTTTTTTATTAGTCAGATATTAAAATAAAGTACACTGAGACCTTAAATGTAAGTGTCCCACTTTAGCTGAAGGTGTTACTACTGTTAGGTAAAATGGGACAGGCAGATTCAGGTTAAGTGGGACACTATATTAATCCCATCTCTCAGAGAAACATTGCTCGATATGCCTATATTTGGATTTGTAATGAGAAGAAATTTCATAGCAAATATCATTACAACACTTAGTTGTGTAATACCAAATTATCAATTATAATAGCCAGAATAGGGCTTTGTTAGTGCTCCAGATTGTGGTTTATCTAGTGACTTCACTCGTGGTCATTATTTAGATGAGCGAACCATTGACTTCCATCATAATTTGGATAATTATCATGAGATTTCTTATCTTTAATGATTTTTAATGAGGGCTTCCGAAGTTTTTGGCGCCAGCAGGTGGTGCCCTCAACCACTTTACACAAACAGAAATATTGCACTTTACATTTGTCCTTTCTTTGCAAGGAAACAGCATTTGTGTTCAGGGTAAAGTATAGTTTCAGGTACATGTATAGAAATGTTTTCTTCACCTATTTGTGTCATTTTAAAGCATTTTCTCCCTGTAATTCTCCCGTATTTTATCTCAGAAAACAGAACTAAAAATAGGTGTCTTAATTAAGACTTTCCCTTTAGCATAGAATACAGAATTGTGAGAATGCACAACAAATCATATTGCAATCATGTTAGCACTAGGCCAAAAAAAAAAGGTTTGTTTCCAGTAACCCGACCAGGTCTAGTAAAACAGTGATGGGTCCCCCTCTTGTTTTTCACGTTTCCACATTTTTTCCTACATGCCAGTTTTACGGTATGTAAATCGAATAATTTTGAAGGATTTTAGATGGAAAACACTAAAAATCGGAAAATGCTAAAAAAATTAAATAAAATAAAATAAAAATCCGACCGGCCGGGTCTGGTTTGTCTGACCATGTTACCGGAAACCAACCTATGTTTTTATTTGGCCCTATTGCAGACAAGCTAGTTAGATTATATACATTCATGAATCAATATTGTGTGCAAAAATAAATTCTCACTTTCAAGCCATTCTCTTAATGAAGTGCCACATTGAAGCTAAATTAGAAAAACGAAGCTTCTTGCTCAGGTTTTGGCGGGAAAATTTATGCAAATTAGGTATGGGGTCAACAGTTGTAGATCATGGGTTCTAAAGGATTGGGTAGTGTGCATTATTCACTTCTATATGAAAATACAATGTTAAATACTTTGACATTCATTGTTAGACATAAAATACTGGCTGGCCCCTCTGGCTAGGTCATGTGACCATATAAGCCAATCACAGCAGACATAAGGTTATAAAAGGTAGGCTGTCAGAGGAGAGGGCTCATTTGACCACTGCAGCTGGTAGGGGTAGGACGTATGGAGTAGAACCATTGTATAGGCCCCTACCTGTATGCAAATGAGGTGACTTTGGTGGTAACTGAATAGATGGTCAGTGCAGGACTGTCACAGTGCAGGACTGTCACTGTACACTGTCAATAGACTGTCACTGTACAGTGCCAATAGACACAAACATAATATACAAAGATATTCTTTATTGACTCAGGGTTCATACCCTGAGGGATATACATCGCCTAATTTTCATTTTAAGACGTTTTTGTGACATAGGACAATGCTTTGCATTCAGTGTGTATTAGATTGGGTGCTGGGGCATTTACAGGCTGCTGGGTTGCCATTGACACTCCGATCGGCTCGCTTTTTGGCCGAGACGTAAAGCGGCATTTACAGGCTGCCGGGCGACGATGCCCCCAGCCACCTGCTTTCCACAAGTCAATTATACATGACGTGTAATATATCAATTTGAGGTATCGTTTTCTGGAGAGTGTGATTCTGCTGTCAGAATTGAGAAATAATTTCTTCCACTCAAGTTAGGTACATGGTCATGGGACCATGTACCTGACTCCGACACTGAAAATTCCGGGGGTTAGTCAATGCTAATATATCATAGTCAAAACCACTAACTTATCAGCATTATTAAATCGAACTAAGATTTTGCTAAACTATGACTAACTTTTTACTAACCAGCTACCCACAGGAACTCCACACCAGGTGACAGCACAAGCAAATCCTGAGATATTTATCTATATGATAAGATTGTAATTGTATGTGTTATCATGCTTAGAGGTAACCTTTTCTAATTTTGAATATGACATGGGTTGTAACATAATGTATGTATGTATCTACTTAGCCAGATTTTTTTTTCAAACTGATCAACCTTTTCCAATGAGGTTTTCTAAATGGGACACCTTTTTTGTGTTTAAAAAAAATGCATATATCAAATACAGCCTCAAGTCTCTATATGGCCACTTCTACAGGACAATAATTGTTATGTAGACAAACTGGCTTCAATGGATGGAGTTACCATTGAACAGGTAACTCATGCTGTGGTTGTTGCATAGGCCCTATTAACCAGGGCCATGCCACTGACTGGTAATAGATGTACTAATCACTAATGAATGACTACAGTAAATTCCTGTGTGTAACCTGTGGGTTATACTAGAACCAAACCTCTAGTGCAGGTAATATAATATTCTCAGGTCTAGGGGCAGGTAATACAAGGGATTTTGAAAGTATGGTACAGTACTAAAATCACAATTTTCAAGCCCTAAATAGAGGTTATAGGATTCTCTCAAAGTCGGGGTGTGGGTTATATGTGAGATGCGGGTGTGCACAGGATTTTATGGTAGCCTCATAAGTTCAGGTTACCTGGGCAATGCTAACTTTTAGCTAAGGGTTAGCAGCAAAAAGATGGGATAGGAACTTTGGGCACGTAATTTTCGCTAATAATTGTACAAAAGTTAGTAAAACCATAGTACAACCTACTAACTTTGGACTAACATTTGAGATTCATTATTTTCAGTGGAGTTCACTCACATGCTCAATCTTTATTATACTACATGTACATGAATTTAACTTGACCCATATCCCAGCTAACAAAAAACGTTTTCAGAACGTTTTAAAACGTTTGTATATGGTTTGTAAGAAAACGTTTGTTTCCAAACATTTTTAAAACGTTTGGAAACAAACATTTTTGTACAAACCTTGCCTAACGCTTTTGTAGGGCTATATTTTATCTCTAACCTCTAAGTCTAAATACATTAAGAACCCTTATCCAAACAGTTAGGAGGGTGCGAATTAGAACTCTTATAACTTATTCCCACACTCTGTGGTGTGTGTATAGAATCTGTTATTGACACACCTAGCTTTAAGCTTGCAGGGAATCCGGGGGTGATTCGGACCTTTGAGAGCCTACACTTAGGCATAGGGGCCTACAGGGGCCGTAGGCATAGGTTTAGTATTTCAAAAGAATTTAAGGAGATTTTTAAGACACTTCCACTCCCCCCCCCCACCCCAAAAAGAGAAAAAACAGAGATTCGTCCAGGAATTGAACCCAGACCTCCCGTGCACAAAGCAAACACTCTACCTACTGCTCCATGGGGGTTCTTGGTGATGCCCCCTAACTTTTACATGTAGTATTTCCCCCACCCTACTGGGTGTGGCAATAAGAACCTCTATTAGGGACCTTTAGCAACCACGTAAAAGCCCATAAAACGTGGACGTAATGTAGGTCTTTACCATTGCTACGAATACATGTAAAAGAGTCTATGTCTGCGCTTATTGAGCTACGTTGAGTTTGCCTTGGAGGCCCTGAGTCCTTATATGAGACGACAGGGGTATGTCTACATGGAATTACTCTTAAGCACTAAAAATGAATCTTGAATTCATCTCTATGTTGTTATAGAGCATTGGAAACAGAAAGTCATAATCGTGCCCAAAACAGTATAGTAGGGACCTTTAGCAAACCCGACGTAGTTCATTTAACGCAGACGTAGTAGTGCTAAAGGGATAGACTACGTCTGCGTTTATTGAGCTTTTATGTGGTTGCTAAAGGTCCCTCGTAGGTAGTCTACCTATATTGCCTACATCTTTCCGTCCCCCTCCCCCCTCCCTCCTCCCTCCATCCCCCTTCTCCCATCCCCCCTCCCCTGTCCCCCCTCCCCCGTCCCTGCTCTCCCGTCCCCCCTCCCCTGTCCCCCCTCCACCATCCCTCCTCCCATCGTCCCCCCTCCCCCATCCCCCCTCGCCCACCCCCCACCCCCCTCCCCCGCTCCTCCTCCCTTAGTCCCCCTCGCTCCTTCCTCTGTCCCCCCTCCGCCGTCCCTCAACCCCCCCCCCCCCCCTCCCTACTCTGTCCCCCCTACCCTCTCCCCTGGGTCACACGTGATGCCAATCGCCTATACCATTCATTTTATATGCTTACATTTAAGAGTATGAGCATAAACGTATTTAGCACTTTGTGAAAATAAATTGAGTATAGAGATCCAGTTAAGTACAAATATTATGTCATGTGACATTATTATTATTTTTATTTTATTTAACCGTTCATAATATACAAGTTACATTAAGATCTTCCTGGTTCATTTTCGCGGGGGTAGTCCATCCAGTAAACAAAATATCAATACATTTATCCATCGGGTTTAACACAATAAGTTGCCCTTCAGGCTCCACCCACTTTTTGCTGCATACATTACAGTCTGATAACCTAACTATATACAAGAACAGGCGAATATACACAATGGATGAAGTGGTACAAAGGAAGTAAAGAATATTTGTCTTTTAACTGCCGGTAAACAATACCAAGTGGAGTTAATTGTAGGGATAAAATGGGACATAGAGTACAGAGTAGTGGCACATACAACAAATCATCGCGTCGCAAGACAACAGGAGGCATGAACTGTTTTAACAATCACATGAGAAGGGGACCAAGCCCCAGCATAGCACATAGAAGTACATGAATTAAACATTCAAGCGCCTCAAAGGCAGGAGTTTTTTCTCCTCATTTGTTGCTCATACTAATGCAGTGTAACCTAGCACACAGTTATATGCCCACTTGGACAGTATTTTGGCAGCATTACATTAATAGTCTGTGTACTTGATTCATTCCTGTAAAGGGCCCTACATTAATTTCCTTAATGTTTTTGATTTTGCACATCAAAATATATATCTCGCCTTCAGAAATTGACATTTACCATTTTTACCATATGGATCATATAGCATGGGGGTCAATTCTTATCAGTTGTCCCACTTCACATGAAGCAATTGTCCCACTTTACCAAAAATAGAAGTCAAGTGTAGCGCTTCAATGTTGAAATGGCATCTCTAAGAAAGGGCTATTTAGGCTAGATTGGTCGAGGTATTTCTTTCTATTTTTTTAATGTTGGTTTAAGGGAATAAATACTGAGCCCATTTGTTGTGTTTGACATTTTCTATTCTATTTGTACCAAATGTGTGAATGGTACATAAAGTCTAAATATGGCTAAGGTGTCCCACTTTACCTGAATCAACCCGATGTATTTAGCAAACGACCAGGCTATCCTTAGATTAGGAAATAAAGTTTCACACACAAGAAAAGGTGTCCATGTGTACACATATGTATTTTTGTTTAGAACCCCCTTGTAAATTACTTTATTTTCTAATGTGAAAATATTCTTCGTACTTCATTTTATACGTTTCTGTGATCAGGGCTGACTTTTTAAGTAAAAGTACTCACTGCTTGTAACGTGGCAGTGCTACACAGCGCCTCACTTGTGATAAGCCATTACAGGGCTAAAGGTTCATCCCAAGCATAGCAGTGTCCATAAAATACAAATAGGAACTCCAGCATGGCCCTAGAAAGGCCCTAACTAGCCAATTGAAAGCAACCATTGTCATTTATAGTTATTCATAGCGATTGATAATTATGCCCCTGAAATTATTAAAACTTTTCATTTTAGATGCTTACAATTATAAGTATAAGCTGTAATTTATATTGTGCATAAAATTATTTAGCACTTTGTAAAAATAAATTGAGGATAGAGATTCAGTTCCCGCATTTGATGTAGGCCTAATAAGCGCCCTCTGTGCAGGTGTAAAGGCCAAGTGTGAAGGTATAGGGGGAGTAAAAGCCTTGCAGAGGCCACTGAGGTTGACCAGTAACTTGTATCGGACAGCCGTGGGGGGCACTTATCAAAATTAATATTTGAGGCTGATGTTGTCATGTGACATAATGGTGTGTGTTCCATAGTTAGGCCCATGTGCACAGTATTTTGGCAGTTTTACATTTATACTCTGTGTACCTGATACATTCCTGTAAAGGACCCTATGGAAATTTCCTTAATGTTTTTGATGTAATGCATCAAAAAACATATCTCACTTTCAGAAATTGACATTTATCATGGATTACATAGTACACACAATGTATGGGGGTCAATTCTTATCATCCCACTTAACATAAAGCAAGCGTCCCACTTTACCAAAAATACAAGTAGGCCTCGAGTGGGACACTTCCATTTTGAAATGGCATCTCTAGGGAATAGGCTATGATTAAGTAGGGATAAAAGGCCCACCAATCCAAGGAGGCTATGGGTAAATATCAGGAAACGTTTTCACTTTTATTTTTTTCAACTTAAAAATGGGTTTAACATGATTACTTGTGCAATGATTTATCAGCCTTACCCTGCACGAAATGAGAAAAACCTTGACCTAAGTATTTTTTTAAAGTAAACTGTTATCCCCACCCAGGGGTCAAACCGTGGTCATTTTCAACCTGGGAAAATCATTTGAGTGACTTTTGTACATTTGGACATATTTGAAAATAGAATAAAGGGTCTAAAAACTAATTTTGTGACCTGAGCCCCTTTATTTTGGCGACTTTCCGACCACTGGGGAGCTGACCCCAACACATTCTCAAGTGAAAAATTGTAGCCCCCACCCCCTACTGCGGTAAAAGGCCCACACTAGGGATATGAGGCCCATGGGTCTTTTACCCCAAAATCGAAAAACACCTTTTGCATAAGGCTACAGTCATATAGAGTGGCTTGAGGATAGGCGAGACAATCTCTTATTGGCCCTGATGTATAAACGAGCGCAAACTGAAAGCCTTGTATTGGAGTCAGTAAGAAATCTACGCAGCTCAAACAAAATAAAATTGAAAGTAGATCGTCCTAAAGGAGAGGTTTACCGTAAAAGCCCACTGTTCAGAGGTACCTCTAAATGGGACGAATTAAACGCGACACAACATCATAAATTGACGAGAACCTTGTTCTTAGCTAGTTTGTGAAAGGTCTAATGAGTCTGTAGACCTGTCAGTTTTGATCAGTTATAATGGTCAGCGTGACAGTTATATATCCTTATTAGGAATTGAATGTCTAAAATCAAATGTGCTTTTTTCTGTTCTACTCTGTTTTGTCTGTGAATTCTGTGAATCATGAATATAATGAAAATCAGTAAGGGAACTCGCTGCTGGTTGTATCGTTATAAGGCCCTTGACCTTTGTTTATTTATTATATTACATATTTAGCAAAAAGGAACTGACGAGGTCTCAGATACGGTATGACCCGATCGATCAGGGATTGCTTAAGTGGCTACTGTTTCTAGAACTCAGACTACAGACTACAGTTTTACAGAATATATTGCACTTGTATTACACTTGAATCTTGAATGTTGAATCTTGATTCTTGGAACTTGCAATGCTCCCGTCATGGAACGGTCCTGTTTATCCTTGTATCCTGCTGAACACTCTGACGACATTATGAATATTTATTGCACTTGTATTTTCTATTTTTTCTATTACTGTTGCATATGTTGTATTTACAAGATTGGCGTATATGAAAAACGAATGTAATTTGACTATATTGTGCCAATAAAAACATTTAAAACTGAAACTGAAGCCCTCATTTCCTCGAATTTGGGAAATCCAAGAAAAAATGAGGGATCTGTGAAAGTAAATGTTCGACGTAGTGAAGGCTGACTGTACACCTTTTCTTTGACGGTCACAAGATAGATCTGCATCTAATATTAATTTTTATCTTTTACTTATGCTCAAGTTATAATTTAGTACACTATATCTAACTGCCCTTATTTTATGGGCCTCTTAACCCCAAACCAAAATGGGCCTTTTATTTTTATTTTTGCTTGAATTACATTTTTATAATGCCTAATTTATCATCCGACATATTTTGTGTGCTACATCATTAAAACATAATTTTTTAAAATAGTAAGAATTTATTAGAAAATAATATTTTTTCATTTATTCAAAATTTTGGCCATATCTCTCATCTGATTCTACTCCCAATCGGTCAAAGAGGTCAGGTCTATATTGCACAATTAATAATGCCCTAATTGTCAAAATGATGGATTTAGTTTATTTCTGAGGCACAGTGAGTAACTGGGCCTTTTGCCCCGCTGGGCCTTTTACCCTTACTTACCCTATAGGCTACATTGGCTAAGGCGTTTCTTTTTTTTCTATGTTTAAAATACTACATTTTTTATAGGCTAGGCTATACTGAACCCATTTTATGTGTTTGATATTTTCTATTATTCATACCAAATGAGTGAATGGTACATAAAGTCTGGATATGGCTAAGGTGCCCCAGTTTACCTGAATCAACCTGGGGCAATGTGAAATGCCAAAAAGGTATTCAAAGTAGGGGCCCCGGCTAGGGGCCTAGTCCCTGTTGACTTTAGGAAGTCTAATAAAATGTAAAAACAGGAATGCTTAGGAAGTAGGTGAAAAACCTGGTTGTGTTGAAAACCTTTTTAACACTAGCATGGACCTAGAGATATAGATACCGGTATATAGACATTCACGACACTAGGTAGGCCTAGTAGGTAGGGGAGACCGGGGCTAGTTAAAACACGGGGTCAGTTGAAACACCAGCTGTATAATAGAGGCAACATGTGTTTGGATTGATTTTCTTGATCCTCATGTGAACTTAATGTTATTTTTATCACCAGTGAAAAAATCAGAAAGTTATTTGCTAATTTTTTTTTATATGGCCCAAACCATCTATAAATCATGTTTTTTATCGAAAAAGTGTAATTTCAGAAATTGAGTTGTTTTCTTCTCAAAATTTTAGTTTTTAAGGTATCCATCTAATTTAACTTTTATATAATTAACCATGTATACTGGAAATCACATATGTTATAATGAATACATTAGCATAAAGTGATATTAATGTCTAAGGGGACAGAACTATGCTATGTGGTGTGGGGTCGGATGAAAAACTTTTGTCGGGGTTAGTTGAAACAAATTAAGTGGAGGCATAGGCGCCCCCTATACGACAGTTACCACCCAAACTGTACCTCCCAGCTTTAGTTGCAGCTGTGCATATGTGCAGGTACACAGTGGATAATATTCACACCACCATAGGTGAAGAATTTGTGTATAATTTCTGCAATAAAAGTAGTAATAGAGCGAGTCAAACAATTATTTCTTTCTTTGCACTATATAGAGTATAAATGATCAACTATCAAATAAAGGTTCACCGGTATTTGCAGGTATACCATCAGAAACCGGTTCACCGGTGGATACCGGTGTACCGTTAAATGACGGTATACCGGTTCCTGTAACTCATTTATCATACCTGTCATGTTACAGCTGTTACACTCTCTGTGCACCACTTTTCATTTCCAGTAACTATTCTCGGATCTAAATCTTTCATTGTTCTCTCCTATTTAAATCAGAACGCGTATAAAAAATGTCATTAAAAGTTTGCCACTCGGTGTACCAACATCTTTATTCACTGGAAATATAGATCACTGTTTAAACATTCAATCAGCATCAGGACATGATTTAAATCAATGCTCACAGCATGTTAATACACAATGCCATCCTTAAAGGGTTAATGCCCAGGTCAGTAAAAGTTTTATGGCCTGGGGTCTGTTACATAAGCAATGAATGAGTACGAAAAAAAGGATAAATCCAGTTCAGTGTTTCAATGTTGTATATGACTGCGCCTGTTAATTAGTGGTGGCCGTTAGGGAACAAGTATGACGCTAAAATATTGCATATGTCGTCATGATGCACCAATGCAGCCACAGTAAGTAACTCACCTGTGACGCATTCATGCAACGTGATGACCAAGTAAATAATGTGTTAATACACAATGCCATCCTTAAAGGGTTATTGTCCAGGTCAGTAAAAGTTTTATGGCCTGGGGTCTGTTACATAAGCAATGGATGAGTACGAAAAATAGCATAAATCCAGTTCAGTGTTTCAAAGCTGTATATGACTGCGCCTGTTAATTAGTGTTTCAAGGCTGTATATGTCTGCGCCTGTTAATTAGGGGTGTCCGTTAGGGAACAAGTATGACGTGTGCTTTCTATATAAGAAAGTGTTGCTATGCCCCTTGGTAGGTATCCGTTGATACAAAATTGTGCCTGCTAAAAATGTATAGATAGTGTTTCATATAATGCTTATATGTCTCCTTTGCAAATGTATAACTTTCTTATACATGTGCAGAGGAAACATATAAGGGAGGTAAAAGGAGCTGAAATACCTAAAAATGGGAACAGTTTACAACGTTGTCCATCATCAGGAGGAAACATAGTTTATTTTATACATCGAAATAGACCCCTAGGAGATATTTACATTTAAGGGCACTTTTTTCCTTTGCCAGCCTTGGTTTTGAGCAGGATTTGTACTCAGAAAATTGAGCCCCACAGCTAGCCAACTGCTCCACGGGGACTGATGCAATAATACTAATCACCCAATAGTATATGTACTGTTTCTGCCTTTTTAGCCAAATTATTTACGCTATTTAAAAATTTTGCGGGTTTGAACACCATTTGATCTGATCCCAACTAGAAGTCCACTGTACCCTAGCAGCAGGACCACACAGCCACATGTGTTTGAGCCTGTTAACTAGGGCCTATCTTGGTGAGACATTGTGCCTTCGGCCTTGGCTTATATCAATGATATTGCCTCTCGACGCCCAGGAGTATATCCAGTTCATAATTTTCACCCACTATTAGGGTGATATTTATTGGCACTATACATGCCCATACATCCATACTCACTAATCAAATGCCATAAAACAGTTTGTGATTGTGTATACTTTATTATATTTGTTACATGGGGACTTACATTATTTTTGTAGACAAATTAGTGCCCATACAATGTGCACTAACATAATATCGTGTTGTGTGCAACCTATCTGAAGTTGTTTTCGCCATCTCAAATTTTCTACACCGCTACTATCACATTCTCTGTCCCAATGCTCTGCCATTTATGATCATATACTAGTCTCTGCCCCAAATTCAGATGTTTGTCATTTTTTCTTCTTATTTTCTATCAGCATCAGGACATAATTTAAATCAATGCTCACAGCAAGACAAAACACTCCATCTTTCACAGTCCGTGAAGCAGCATCTTTATTTCCACGCTTCACATCCTGATATAAAGGTACTACAATATCCTCTCATAATGAGTGTCGATGAAGTTGCATCAAATGAGATTGTTAATCAGGGAAATATACCAAGGATTTCAGTGGAGGAAAATAATTCTGATTCATACTTCTTGAAAGAAAAGAGTACCAAGGATGAAAATATACTCGACATTAGGAATTTGTCGCTACAAATAGAACAGTTATTCTTAGCTATTAAAGACATTCATGACAAAGCGGATAAAATACAAGAAAAGGAAAAACCTACAGGATGTGGATTTTCGTGTAGCAATAATTCTCTTAACATGTAACTGAGAGAAACGTGTGTTTCAATACCTATCTTTCACGGTCAGTGAAGTAACATCTTTATTTCATCGCTCTTCATCTACATAGAAAAGTACTACAATTTTTTCTCATAATGAGCTCTGAGCAATTGACACCAAATCAGACAGGCAATCACGGAGATGTACCAAGGATTTCAATGGAGGAGACAAATTTGGATCCGTATTCATCCAAATCAGAGAGCACCATGGATGAAAATATAGTCCGTATCAGCAAAACCTGACCTCCTGGGAAGGCTTGTTGTGGTGGAGTGAGGAAAGTAGGGCAGGTACAGGTGAGTGGTGGAGTGTAGGTGGGACTTACATAAGGTAGGTCAGTAGAACAGGTGTGGGCATTACAGTAGGTATGGTAGTGTGGTGGGGGAGTTATGTAGTAGGTAGGATAATGTAATCTGCCCAGTGAAGGCCATGAATGTCAAACCATGTGCGCATGGTCATCCCATGTGTTAACAAACTGTTAAATATATCCCATAGTAAATACTAATGAAACTTTGCTAAATATTAGGATAACTGATATCTAAACAGTGGTACTGCAAGGTTTATGTTCTAGGACCACCCTGGTGTGATTATGTATTCATATCAAAATATCCGTAAAATGTGCACAATAATCATATGATGCATATCATGTAGAAATCATTATAATCAATTAATATTTTCATATGTATAGAGACCGTAAGTAGATGTTTTGTATAACATTGTTTTCAATGGGCGTCACCGGTGCAGTATCGGTTAACATTATTCCTGGATCGGTTCACCGATAGTAGTAGAAAGCTGATGACTACATGCATGGGTGGAGGTTCTAGGTCAAGAACATGTTGTTTTAGGTCAAGAACATGTCAATAACATGCGTGTTGACGTGTGAGTCTTTGAACATGACGCGACATGCATGTGGGGTCAGGTGGTGGGGTCAGACGGAGGGGATAAGGGAGAGGATAAAGGTGGGTGATAGGGATTAATTGGGGTGGTATTTTTTGTTTATTTGTCGGGTCCCTTAAAAGGGACCCTTTTTTCCTCCCCTCTCAGTTTACAACAACATTGTCATGTAATGACATCAGTTGTTGAAACACGGCTTTCACGTCTTAAGGACAAGATCAAGTACACCACAGCAGCAGCATACCATGGGAGGCCCCCTTATTTGGGGGCCTATGCCATGGCGGTGAGATTAATGTTAACCGCTCAGTTTAGAGATTATATAACAATGGCACGACCAAGATTGAGGTGTCTTATATTAAACCCACTGTATTTATGTAATACAGATTGATAGTGGTGTAAATAGTGACTTGTTAGAATCCCCACTTAATTCTTTTGATTATAGTAACAATGGTTTATTTTAGCAATATAATGGGCGGTTTTAATATAGTAAAGGGGATAGCTATTACTTTGCGTTTTTCCTGCAGAGTGCATAGTGGCGCCATCTGCGAACACGTAACGAAAGGTGCGGCACGCGGTCTGGTTGGGGGTCAGACGAAGGGTCAGTGGGGACAGATACTCAACAAGCGTTATCTAACTAGTTTTTTCCCTGACTTAAATGGCGAGTAAAATGGTTGGCGTTGGCGATGTTGAGGTGAATAGTGGGGTTGACATTGGATCCCTACGCCCCACTTTGGATATGAAAGTCTGGCCAACTGCAGATTGGTATGTGGAAGAATCTAGGGCAATCTTTTGATTGCATGAGGGGTTGGAACTGTGGATACAACACAAGGAATTTCAAGGAGGCGTCAAGGTTATCATTGCAGACACCATCACACAGGATAGGATTACTATCCCGGAGGTTAGCTGGATAAGCATGGTGGCGAAATTGGGACAGCTACGTTTCATGTTTGCATCAGAATGTGATGTGTACACTTCATCTCACGAAATAGATGGTTTTTTCGTGTGTAAAATGACCACCTCCAAGATTAACTTTCTCTCAAAAAGCACACATGAGCAGTTTTCATTAACCGAGACACAGTTTCATTTGCTCTTTGTCTCACTTGGAACGGCAGATGTAATAAGAAAGGAGGACTTTATTAGGCCTCAATACATTTAGACAATAAAACACTGATGGTTTATGCTAGCTAATGTGCATAAACAAACTGGACTATATACCAGCACACAAGACGTAATATGCATGGCGCACGTTTGCTTGGACGCGCGTTGAGTAGTTTACTTATACGCCGACAGATGGCGCCACTATACATTATGCGGAGTGTGTATATATTGTTACCGCTTTTCTTCATAGGTTATTAATGTTTTAATTTTTTTGTACTGTTATTTGACATAGCATGATATACTATAAACATCAGTGCTATATAATAGTATTTGTGTATGATCACCAAAGCTGTGCAGTGCAAACCCTCGCGGATTGAAATAAAAACACCATAACCTTGGTTTTGACAATATTATATAGTTTATGATTGTGTGGTCGACAGTAACTCTCGCTATCATGGCATAGGCCCCCAATTAAGGGGGCCTCCCATGGCCAGAATGGGAGCCGACATCTCAACAATTTAGTCATTATAATATAATGACTCATATTGTTGGGATTCGGAAAGAAAGGGTCCCTCTTTAGGGACCCGACAAATAATACAAAAATAGTACGGTTGCTGTGTGATAGCGTCTACATAATACTCTTAACGATTGAAACCGCCAGATGGCGCCACAATGCATTATGAGGAAACCCGGAGGATAGTAATACATCTTTACCTAGTAAAACATCAAGTAATCATGTAATTATATATATCATAATGTGTGTCATAATATATGTATGCACATTCTCTATTTATATAATGGATTGTTTTGATATAACACTAGTAGATGGAAGGTGGTGGGGGGCTAGTTCAATAGACACCACAAACTTGGTTTGTAGTAATGTATATACACATGTATTGTTTGGGCCCAACCCGTAAGCATCACTCCCTCGCACACATGGCATAAACCATCCTTTAAGGGGTTTCCCATGGTGAGTTTACTTTGGCTCAGCTACTTCTGAAATATCTTCTTCAGAATGGGGCATGATACAAAGTAAGCCGGGTCTCAACAATTGATGTCATTACATGACTCTATGTTGTGACCTGAAAGAGGGAGAGAAAAAGGATTTCTTTTTAGGGATCCGACAATAAATAAAAAATATTTTCCAGCATACACATGTTCCACAATCAACTTTTATAACAAACAACATAATATTAACAGATAAGAGTTGAGATAAGGATAGGGACGCGATGTGTACGTGGCGCATACTTTGAACTTCTATCAATATAAAAAACTCCATTAAAAACCAACAAATTATCTTAGGGCAGTATAATAAGGAGAAAAAATGTTTCTGAATGGAGTTTATTTATTTATTTATTATAATACGCTGCTAATAATGTATACAATATATTAATACAACTATTGTCTGAGTGTGAGTACTGGACTGATAGTACAAATTATAATTCTTCCTACACAAATATGTCTCTACTAAATGAGGATGCAGTCTCAGCAGATCAGTTTCTTCTTTGCAAGGCATCAACTATGTGTATTTCAGGTCCTTCACGCTCGGGTAAAACATCTCTGATTAAAAAATCTTACTAACTTGCCACATCTTTATTCTCATATAGACATTCCTCAGACCATTTCATATTGCTACTCTATAGAACAACCAATGTACTTAGAAATGAAGCAGTTACTTCCTAATATAACATTTCATAGGGGTCTACCCTCTGAAGAGTTGATACACAATCTTAAGCATGGGGCCCACCATGTTGTTATTCTAGATGATCTTATAACACAGCTGCAAAAGTCAGTCGACATGTTAGAAATGTTTATTCTGGGGTCTCATCATGTTAACATTAGTGTCTTTTACTTAACACAGAACATTTTTCACCAGGGTAAATACAGTATTATAAGAGGAACCCTATAAATATATATATATACGTGTACGGATGTAGACAGAGATATACAGTTTATAATCCTTTATATATTAGGCACCGTTAAATTAAGAAGATACCTTCAGATAATATATTTAATAAAGACGATAGAAATAACAAATATCTTATCATTCATCACATATACACATACTCTATTATATAATATCATCATACAGATACCCCACACTGACTGCACCACTCTCACACCAGTTTTACATATCCTACACATGCTCTGCAGCAAGCACTGGTACACAATAACTCAGATATAGTACTTTTACTACACCAAATGGAGTTTCCTATACGCCTATCACCACTCATGGTGGAACTGTATTGGGCTGCAGCTGAAGAAGTCAGCAACTGTGGTATACCACCGACCTGTATCTCTACAGGTAATCAGTGGCTCGTTTTCTGTGACGGACCGGCAGTAGAGTCTCTCCCTCATTTTATCACTGAACCTATACACTGCACAGATACATGTGACAGGTAACTCTAATCTAAAATGCAGTATAGAAAGGAGTGCTCTACACGCTAAATGCAGTGAGAGGAATATTACGCTCATCATGCCGTGTGGAGACATGACGACATCACTCCCTACAGCACCAACAGGCTACACAGCCACACCCCGCTCACACACCTCTACATCCATCCTACTTTCGGACACCTCAGAACACCCCACCACAACACACCCCAGGACCACGACTAGAGGCAATGAATCAAACGTGACTGTTAAGCATCAGACTGAGGGTGACTCATTCAAACAGAGAACTACAATTATCCTTGTGACGTGTGTAGTAAGTCTCTGTACTATTCTCACTCTGCTTGGAATACTATTCTGTATCCACTCATGCTGTAGAAGGAGGGCCAGAGTTCCCAACATCATATACAACGACATTAACAGCATATACTGTATGAACGAGACATCTTTTGTCTGAGTGTGAGTACTGGACTGATACTACAAATTATAATTGTTCCTACACAAATATGTCTCTACTAAATGAGGATGCAGTCTCAGCAGATCAGTTTCTTCTTTGCAAGACATCAACTATGTGTATTTCAGGTCCTTCACGCTCGGGTAAAACATCTCTGATTAAAAAGTCTTACTAACTTGCCACATCTTTATTCTCATATAGACATTCCTCAGACCATTTCATATTGCTACTCTATAGAACAACCAATGTACTTAGAAATGAAGCAGTTACTTCCTAATATAACATTTCATAGGGGTCTACCCTCTGAAGAGTTGATACACAGTCTTGAGCATGGGGCCCACCATCTTGTTATTCTAGATGATCTTATAACACAGCTGCAAAAGTCAGTCGACATGTTAGAAATGTTTATTCTGGGGTCTCATCATGTTAACATTAGTGTCTTTTACTTAACACAGAACAATTTTCACCAGGGTAAATACAGTAAAACAATATCTCTAAATACACAATATCTAGTGTTGTTCAAAAGTCCCCGTGACAGCAGTCAAATAAATTACTTAGCACGTCAGGTTTTCCCTTCTACTCCTCAGGCTTTAGCAGAAGCCTAGCAGGACGCCACACAGAGTGAACCATATGGTTATCTATTTTTTGACCTTACTCAGGAATGTAAACAGATTTTTTGCATACGAACACATATCACACCTGAACATTACACCATATTGTACACACCTCTAAGGTAAGCGTTCTCTCTCACCAGGTACAAATCATACATGTCTTTCCATATAATGAAATATCATACCCCAACAAGGAAAACACAAACATCATAACAAATTAACTTAATATGAGCTCTGACAGGTTTAATAGAAACATTCAGTTTCTACAGATTATAGCTAAACCACCCAGTCATAAGCAACGTCAGTCTATGATAAAATCAGCAACACAAGATCAAGTGCTCGCTATATGTGAGATCACACTGCACGCATTGGAAGGCAACATCGAGCTTACTCCTACTGACATCAAATAAATTGCTGTGTACAAAAAAGGACCTCTGTAGAGCAGGCACCAGGAAACGTACTACCTGGACATCACGCCGTGCTATACTGCTCAAAATAGGGAAGGCTGTATCATATATTGTAGAAACAACATTAAAGTAACATGAAAAATATACAAAAGCTTGTCCTTGTATCATTTACAGATTATAAGCTTCTCATAAATTCCAGTCAAACACTGACAGAAAACACAAATAAAACAGCAGAAAAAAAACAATATTACTGCACCACATCATAATACTGACAAGGAATGTAAAGAGGATTTCAATGTTGACGATTTTGTATCATACCTTAAAAGGTGTGAAGAAACACCATGTGACACATTACATAGTGGGGCTCACAGTAAACCCAGCGCTATTAACACTGAGGTTATTGAACCTCAGACCAAAAAGATCAAGAGGGAGTGGTTGATGCTATAAATGGCTCAACGTAAAAGGGGCCAAAAGAACAAAGGATGGGAACTTGAGGGTGTTAAAAGAAATTACTATAATCGGGGCCGTCCGGGCCCGGACCCGTCCGGGGCCCGGACCCGAAATTACTATAATATCTCTATACCAGGTAGCTTCAGTGGTGTCAACAAGACTGTCATACCTAGTAACACAAAATCTAAAAAACATTTAACAGAACAGTTCAAAACATGGTTAAATGATCAGTCTACACATCTACGTTTCTCTCAGCCAGGTAAACTCAAGGTGCATTCCAGAATTATTTCACCAGCAATAAATGACATGTGGGATGCTGATTTAATGGACATGCACATATTGAAACGTTACAATCAATGTATCACATTTGTTCTGCTTTGTATTGATATATTCTCACGACAAGTTCACACAGAACCACTTCAAACTAAAAAATGCAGACGATGTGACAGCAGCTTTTGAGAAGGTGTTTCTCACATCGTCCCCATGTGTTCTACGTAAAAAATACTCTATACCGAGTACAAACTACTCTTTTAGTGCCGACAACATCTACCTGGGTAACGTGCCATCCAGAATAATTTGCGGCTTAGTTTCTCAAAAAGCTACAGTATGGCGTTATACTAAAAATCCGTATAACTTTCAACCATTGAAGATCAAACACTTTAGTGTTACAGTACATGGTGAAAATGTACCTCAAAAATCACTACTGATGAAGTTTGACCCTACACACAGTAGGAAATCATCTTTCATCGAGACCTACATTGCTCTGTATGGTAGGGAACGGTACACAGATGGGAGGGACGAGGGGTTATACATTACAAGATCGGGATTCAATAGTGGACACACACTGTTTGCATTTGACCTTGAACCGGATGTCAGAGAGGAGGTGGATGGTTCTATATGGTCTACTATGAATACGACAATTTTTCAATTCAGATGGATTTTGAACAGGCGCTGCCCGAAAGTGTTTCCTTAATACTGTATGTCTCTTTCCCAGCTCTTTTTAAAATTGACAGTAACAGAGCTGTAATGATCATGTCATAAATAACTATATGTAGGATAACATGTGATATTGTAATGCCATAAATAAACTTAACTCTATGTACAGTCACATCATGTGAATCAGGACCGGGTTATGACATATGATATGCCTCACATTCAGATATCAGAAACTGAGTTTCTAGGGTACAGAACGTCTATTTCTTTTCACTAAGGAACGTGTGCTGTGTGCAGGTGAAGAGTTGAAGCTCAGTATGGATGAAGTATCCAGCTCTAGGTCACTCCTCCTCCTCCTTCTCTTAATACTGGCAGAAGATGTGACAGAAGAAGCTGCACAAGTGGAGGCAGAATCTGTCACATGTGGGGGGTCAAGTTTAAATCTGCGGAATAAAATTGACTTGTCCGGCTTGGCGGACATGATGTCCGCGCTGTCCCCCTCCAGCAACACCTGTGACCCAAATTCCAGCACTTCAGGTAATATAACAGGATCACTTTCTGACTGCTGTACCTGGGGTACATTGTCAGTCTGACTATACAACGGGGTAACATCAGGCAGAATGTAAACTTGACATGCCATATGACATACTTCTGGTTTTATCTCTGCCTGGCACCCGAACTGAGACACATCTGGCTTTATCTCAGTCTGGCATCCAAACTGATTTACTTCAGGTTTTATCTCAGTCTGACATCCTATCTGATTTACCTCGGGAGTTGTTTCAGTCTGACATCCAAACTGATTTACCTCAGGCTTTATCTCAGTTTGACATCCAAACTGATTTACATTAGGTATTGCTTGACAACAAAACTCAGTTGTGTCAGGTTCAGCTTGACACCCGAACTGCTCTGTCTCCTGTACTATGTTAACCTGACAGGCAAAATCTCCTTCATCGTGTCGCAACTCTGCTTGACAGGAAAATTCATCTGTGCTAGGTAGTATGTGAACTTGACATGAAAACTCGTCAGTGTCCTGTACTATGTCAGTCTGAGTAGCAAACTGTGTGACATCAGGCTCCACCTGTGTCTCGCACTGTGCCACAGCCACAACAGCTTGGGATGCACTGTCTTTTACACTTTTCACACTCTCCTCGGAACCCTGCACAGCAACGTCTGTTGTGTCTGGCTGCACTTGTACACTCGTTGGTCGGGTGGACACAACCGCCTGCACCCCAGCCTCCGTGACATTAGGTCTAAACAATATAAAGAAAAAAAGACATTTGTGTTACACTGTAACAGGTGTATAAGAGAGGTAATGCATGTACAATAGACGTATGACATGAACTGTTTACACATACAGCTGTACCAAATTTACTTTGTATCACCATTCTATATATATAACGTATATCAGGTATAGCATGACATATTTTTACATGAATGTGTATTTTTCATGATGTGGTTAGATCAGTCGATATTTTCAATGGACATGGAAATGCAGACCAAAAATACTGATGACAGCACGCAGTTATGTGGTGACACGGCTATTTTTACCTCATTTTATCGCTCATGTAAAATCAGAGGAAAGTGATTAACTGACCTGTACAGTAATCCGGAGAAAGTACGGAACAGTGCTCTGACCTGTGACTTGATTACAGTTATACTATAATCCATGATGATACTGGTAGAAATGTACTCTTTTTTTCCCCACCCTTTCGGAATACTGAGCTGCGTAAAAGCTGTCCATCGCCCGAATGCTTGTGAACGGTTCCACAGCGACAATACAGGTGGCGCTGCTTTACTATGTAAGTCGACCGCGACACACTAGGAGTCACTAATGGCGGATAGGAAGCCCGCAGCACCTCCGACCTAGCTTCTCTCTGTTTTTCCCGCCTGAAATATGGCGCCTGTCTCACCTGCGATATACATTTTTTGTGGTAGTAAGAAAACTATATAGATAAGCAGCTGTAACTTTGCTCTGTGTCCATCCTAGAGTGACTTCTTCTCATGGACTGGCATTGCAAACTGTCATGAAGCATTTTATAAAACTCTCATAGACTAATTCCTAATGATTAGGCCTGAAGTTTTGACACTAAGATGATATTGCTGATTGGACATGGTACCAAATTTGGCATGGAACCATATTGAGTATAGAGTTAGGTATAGGTGGATAAATGGACAGAAAAATACTGGGATAAATGAGTTAAATTACACAAAAAATCTTATAACCATTGTTTAGGCACTGTATTGAAATGACAATGATGTCCTGTATTCTGTTCCACTGGGTGCCAGACTTTCACTGTTTAAATCACAGTGAACTTAAAACAACAGTGACCGTTATTTTTACAATGAAAGTCCAGCACCCAGTGGTACCAGTGAATCTCCGTTATTTTTATGGAATTGTAATAAATAATTACATCACACAAAACCCAACACAAGGAATTTATTTTTCAGTTTTTATTTGAAGTCTTAGTTTTCGTAGACATTTTTTGGAGTTTTTTTGTTGGTTTGATCTTATGTTGCTACGTTTCGGTTCCTTTATGAACCTTCATCAGGCAAAGATGCTTATAATAAATGTACAGTTGACTGAGGTACTATAAATGATCACATTTTGAGTTGGTTTCCATGGTGAGCAAATATCACCAAATAGTAAAATTCTGGTGATATGTACAATTGATAGCATTACCTCATAGGTTTAGACATATACTAAGTACCAGTAACAATAAATATTACAATATAGGTAACACAATGTAAGGAACAGCATGAGCATCAACACTTTACATGTCAGTAAACTTGTGACTAATGTAATTTAAGACATTTTAAAGACATTAATAAGACAATTCGGAGCTTGGGTAGCCTTTACTGGGGTGCTTGGGTAGCCCATGAAAGAAATAAAAAACATGCAAGCATGAAATTTAATTTAGTTTTTTTGGCGATTGTCAGTGTTTGCTTGGCGAGTCGGTTAGTACCCTTTGTCCTGCATTCCCTGCAGCATGGATCTTGCCACATGGTGGTCATTACGTTGGCTGGAAGACAGCACAACAGTGGCACCATCTACAGTGAAGCAATAATTTACCCCAACAGCAGAATTTACGACTGAACAACAAAGTAGACTTGAAGGGATGACGCAGCGATAATGAGATTGTGTAGATGCATCACCATGATGACATCAGTTAGTAATGCACCAACTGTGAGTGTATGCTGATGAGATGACTGCCATGTGAAAATGATTGGATGAATGAATGTAAATACTTCACTCTGATTGGGTGAGATTTTAGTGGTTACACTGCTCCACATGGTTAAACATCCATGCATGAGTTCAACTGTGATCAGTAGCTGTGTGCTAGACGCAGGATGCAAAGCAAATATATTAAAGTGATACGACTCATTAACCACCATGCATGAGATGACTTATACATTACTGGATCAGGAGAGGAAATTGGATATATTGAACAGGACAGGCCATGATCTCATGAAACGATTAAGTAAGTTTCATTCTTGCATTTAAAACTGTGTTTAATTTTACAGAAATGTCCTTTAATGCAGTATAAAAGTATGAAATGTTTTTCGTATTTTTATAATGGTTTCTAAATTGGAAAATTGTTTTGTTGTATGAGATTTCATGTGTAATACAACTTTTGCAGCTATCAATCCCTACTTCATGGCACATCTAGTGGCGAAGAATGTTGTCTCTCGATACCAGTCCTCTGACATCAATGTAAGTAGAAAGTGTCGTCATATTGCATAATTCTTTTGTAGACGAGTGATTTCACAAAGTTAAAATATAGTATGATTTAGTAGGCCTATCATCTATAATATGATATTGAATCTTTCATTGCATGACTGCTTTGATGTTTGGATGGAGATTTCTATAACATTATTCATTCCAGGCACTTCAACTACCAAGTCAGAAGAGGTCTATGCTGCTAGACCACTTGCACTCATTAAACATCAAAAAGTTCATTGAGTTTTGTATCTTTCTACATGATGTTCAAAGACGTAGCGATATCATACAAGAGCTGATGGGACTTAACATCAATGACCTAAGAGATCAGAAAAGTAAATTCTTGCTCTAGCATTGAAAGAAAACATTCAATGGATAAAGTCACTGAAGTAAAGACTTGGCATTACATAGATACCTGCAAAGAAGATTCTCGTTTTGGCTGAGGCTGTACAAATGGACTCAGAATTACAATTGATTTTAAACAATAACAATGACAGAAAGACTAATATTAATGGAAATGATGATGATCAGATTCTACAGTGGTGTCTATTGGAATTACAAGTGAACTCATGAAAACATGCTTTGATTCATTGTCAGACAACATGTATAAAGAGGAGTGGATAGGCTTAGATTTAAGATTGGATAAAAAGAACTGTTTGGAGGTGAATTGATGACTGTCCCCTTCACCACATATTATCAAATGGAGTTGTTCCTGTTTTTCTTCTATCTGGATATAAATTTGCCTGAATTTAAGACATTGCATCATGTCTATTAAGGAATAAGACCTCATCTTTAAAGATAATACATTATGTTAGACTACATTCCTCATTAAATGCTAGCATTACCACAGGAAACATCATAATTTGATATGTATTGAAAACAGGATAAATATGTCCATGACATCATGATGACTAGTTAACTAGAATATGACTTGTACAGTGCAGAGAGGGGCATGCCTCAACAATTAAATACATTTAAAAATCAAGAGTTGAAAATAATGGCACAGTCCAGATTTGGGCAGGATTTCTCACTTCTTAACAGCTAAAACAGGTTGTGAACTCTGTTATCTGGAAAAAACAGATGTTCTGTTAGGGCATTAGATTTACCTAAAAGAATGGTCATTGAAAATTTGAATGGATATGTTACTCCACCAGACTCTCTAAGTGCCTACACAAAAAGATGGTTCTGGAAATGTGTAACTGGATGTGTGGGGACTTCAATATGAAAGTGTTCAATTGTGTAGAATACCCTTTGTATTGAGATCATGGCACTTTCTACCATCATGCTTGGGTAGTAATCTAATCTGGTTATTGTGCCCTAAAAATACATTTGTCCTGTTCAATTTGCATGGTGTATTATAATTGATATTGTAATGTGGTTGTTATATAGCTAGATGTATAGGGTGAGCAATTGTAATAAAATCCTATATAAATAGGAATGATGTCTTGTTATTATTTATATAGCAATGTGTAACAAAAACTTAATCTTAAACTCTTGTCCATACCTTATGGAAATCACAGCACAGCACACAAATGTCAGAAATAGGGTGGTCCCTCAGAAATGTAGAGGGAGGCATTTCTCTGCAATGCCGAGAAGCACAAAACATGAGTCCCACTTTACTCTACCACTTTACTCTACCCCATCGCACCTCACCTCTCAGATAGCTCTACTTCCTCCATAGCCTCAACCATGTAAGTGTAGGCTCAACTACTATCTCGGTCTCTCCTTCTAAACTATCGCATACACAAAGAGTGGGAGAACGATTTGAAATGTTTGTTCTTAAGGCCGTGTTCAAAGTGTGAATAAAAGGGTGTTTTGATGTGTCTCATCAGTGCTGCTAAAACATATACCATACATGATTAGATCACATACCTGAATTAGTAAATAGTATGAATGATAGTGATATACCTAAACCATGAAGCAAGCTGTATGCATTGAATAAACCCCGATTGAATGAGGTAGATCACAGAGTAATTAAATATCTCAATCCTCCCACCTCTATACTTAGACATGTAACCTACACTAAAGTAAGTTATTAATTAATTTATGATATATCATCATCAAGCAGAATAAGACAGTTATTTTAAGTCTTCCTACCCCAAATTCGTACTATACCCCATTTCTGTATACCCTATTATTGCAGTATATGTAAGACTCATACCCTTTTTTTCCCCCGGAGTGTACAATACCCTTTACAAATAGTGGGGACTAAGTAGAGACTTTGCTACCTAATTGTTATACACACACTGCCATTTTTACATCAACATAATTCTGCACACTTGTTTTTATATTGTAAAGGTGTAAAACACTGTTTTTTACCCCATCTCGAGGGGTAGATGACAGTAATATACCATATTTCAGGGTAGAAACATACATGATATGTTGGGATTCTTTACACTGATCAATTGTCTCCTAAAGAAACCTATGTGGGTATGGGAGCCATTACCCCTCATGAATTATGGATATCCATAAATGATATAACGAGTAAACTATGCAAATCATATGATCAAATGTTGGCATTTAAAAAGGGGATGAATTTCACCTGAAGTCTGCCACATGATTAAAATATTTAACTGGAGTCAAACACTTTATTTTCTTGCTAGTTGATTGTTGCTGTGTTATATTTGGGGTGCCCAACTGTGCTACTCAAGTAAAGGGGTAGGGGTAGGGGAAGGGGTAAGGGTGCACATGCATGGTACAAGTCACATGCACACTACAGGCAGCCTCCCTGAGTCTTTTTGTGATTAGATTCACATGTTAGAATTTATTACTTTGTGTTCTACCCAATTCAATCGGGGTTTGTCATGCAGCTTGCTTCATGGGGTATACATCATATAGGTTATATAACTAAAGCTTTTTTTACATAAACTATGTATTAAGTTACCATATTTCAACCTTGTGTGAACACAATGAATCAGATGAAAATATTAAAAAATAGTTTAGATACACATTTAAATAACAACATTCTACAGACATCAGTGCAACTATTTGGTGAACCTTTTAATGATGGCATTGCACTAAAATGTGAGATTTGTCATCACGACAGACCGATGCAACCCTGGTAAGTAACTTTCCTTGGCTGTATTGGTGCATCATGCAAACCCTTTTGTGATTGTATCACAGTCAAACCGTCCCTTCCACTGCTCTACACACCATGCCCTGTTATCATTTGGTAAATTATGTTCCCATTAACCCTTTCACTGCTGGTCTTGAAAAATGTAATTTGGGCCTTAACCACGGGCCCTAAAACATGGAAACATGCAACTTTTCAAGTATGTGCTCCCTGTAATAGTGCCTAAGGAGTGAAATAAATTGTATTGGAGACATATTTTACACCTTTCTGACAAGGGGGCGTAGTATCGCCTGCATGCCTAATATTTTTGGATAGATTAAACATTTCTTACTCTATGTTTCATAGCAGGAGCTAGAATTCAGTGGTATTGCTGCCATAGGGCAGCACATTTGCTGCCTATGGTAGCAGCGGTTTTCCAAGGGTATTTTAGATGCTGCCCAGAGGCTGCAGCGACCCTTAAAGGGTTAATGCTGATTTACACCCATTATGCCCCTTGCATAATGCAATGATGTAAATAGAAGTGTTTTATGACCTAAATCAAACTACGTATTGGTATCAGACTACGTATTGGTATTGCACAAGACTGAATTGGATCAATGACACTGAGTGTTTAGACCCTGAATAATGGTATAAAAATGAATTCACTCCCTAGGAATGGGGTAAACACCGTGTTTTTACCCCTATAATACAGAGTGTGGCTTGGAGTCGTAAAACCCTATGATCATCCCCAACCAGTAGTCATACATGCAATTCAATCGAATGCGAGACATTGATTGTATGACCTATTATCCTATATATATATTTGCTATTTAAGATTTATATTCGCTATATACACCTATATACTCACATTTTCCATGATGAAGAAATATTCACGATATCACTGAGATTGAATAGTATCATTTGAGTATGACATGTTGAAAATGCTCTATATAGATGTGTTCTGAGTCAACGTGAAGTATCAAGTGATGGTCCTTGTTGCTATACACAATGTTTATATAGTATGATTGAAACGGTCACAAACATTGTTAGTGCTATGCTATACTAAGTATCAGCAACATGTGCCTTTTTAGTGCTTTACATAATCAAAAAATAAGTGAGTAACACGATATATTTAAAATATGAATATTTAATGTTGGTGTAAAGTTTGTGGTGTCTATCGAACTAGCCCCCCATCATCTTCCATCTACTAGTGTTATATCAATACAATCAATTATTTAAATAGAGAATGTGCATACATACATTATGACACACATTATGATATATATAATTACATGATTACTTGATGTTTTACTAGGTAAAGATGTATTACTATCCTCCGGGTCTCCTCATAATGCCTTGTGGCGCCATCTGGCGGTTTCAATCGTTAAGAGTATTATGTAGACGATATCACACAGCAACCGTACTATTTTTGTATTATTTGCCGGGTCCCTAAAGAGGGATCCTTTCTTTCCGAATCCCAACAATATGAGTCATTATATTATAATGACTAAATTGATGAGATGTCGGCTCCCATTCTGGCCATGGGAGGCCCCCTTAATTGGGGTCCTATGCCATGATAGCGAGAGTTACTGTCGACCACACAATCATAAACTATATGATATTGTCAAAACCAAGGTTATGGTGTTTTTATTTCAATCCGTGAGGGTTTGCACTGCACAGCTTTGGTGATCATGCACAAATACTATTATATAGCACTGATGTTTATAGTATATCATGCTATGTGAAATAACAGTACAAAAAAATTAAAACATTAATAACCTATGAAGAAAAGCGGTACGAATATATACACACTCCGCATAATGTATAGTGGCGCCATCTGTCGGCGTATAAGTAAACTACTCAACGCCCGTCAAAGCAAACGTGCGCTATGCATATTACGTGTTGTGTGCTGGTATATAGTCCAGTTTGTTTATGCACATTAGGTAGCATAAACCATCAGTGTTTTATTGTCTAAATGTATTGAGGCCTATTAAAGTCCTCCTTTCTTATTACATCTGCCGTTCCAAGTGAGACAAAGAGGTGTGATCGGATTCAGAAAAAAGTTCAGTAGCAGTGATAGCAGACTAGATGATATCCGTGTCCATGATGAGAGATTGTAACAGCTGAACTGAGTGTGAAAGTTGTAATCCCGGCTCCACGTTTATAAATTGCAGATGGTATACCTGTGTATGCAGGTATACCTGTTTCTGATGGTTCACCTTCATTCACCGGTGAACCGGTGATGGCCGGTATACCTGTATATACAGGTGTACCGGTTTATACAGGTGTACCGGTTTCTGATGATTTAACGGTATTGTTCCAGCGGTGTATAGGAATAGTATTGAAATGAATGCATAAAATATAATGTATTTGTGCTACACATAAATCAGTATATATCACAGTCTACAAGCTGAACATATTATAATACATGATATAAACCTCATAATATTCAATGAATAAATGAAAAAGAACCGTTTTCTGAATTGATATAGATTTATTATAGATATAAATATTGGAGGGATAAAATTTCATATAACAGATAACATAATTAAATTGTTTTTTTCGTCAATGTATTAAGTATAAATAGATACATCTATATTCCAAAAATGAAAATGATACATGATTATGTAATACATGTAAATCACCAAAAACATGCTCAAACCCGAAATGGTGAATTGTTTGACTCGCTCTATTACTACTAATAAATGTTACTTTAACCCAAATTGGATCTGGGGTTAGTTGAAACACCCGTGGGGCAAGTTGAAACATAATTGTTCAAAAGTGTCGCAACCAACCCCTATTAAAATCGGGTGAAATCTTGTGTTTCAACTGACCCCGCCTGGGGTCTGTTGAAACACAAATTATGATTGATTGTGACAATAAGAGTATCATGAATCAAATATAACCATTTCTATATCAGAATTGATGCTACTTTGGGGCATTATTCCAGCCATAGAAAGTTGCATAAAGATGAAATCATTCATGTAAAAAAATGATTTTCACTAAAAATGTTTCAACTGACCCCAAACATATTTTTGAAAAAAATATTTTGCACCATCAAACCGAAGAACTGGTCTCAGTTCCTCGATCAAACTTTAGAAGCAGAAATCTTAACATGCTGAGGGTAATTCTTCTTGTGGATTTATTTATTAATGACTGGATCTACAAGGTAACAGTTTCAATCATTAGGCCTACCTATTTTTAAGATTTCTTCTCATTATCATTCTTTCTTTCTGAATGAATCTGAAGAAATAACATTTGTGTTTCAACTGACCCCAGCTGTGTTTCAACTAGCCCCGGTTTGAAACAAATCAAATAAATGGAATTTATTCCTATGAATATTGAAATGAAATGCAAATAAAATAGTCGTGCACATAGGTTGTTTTTGACTCCCCCCCCCCAAAAAAAAAAAAACTAAGGAAAAATTTCAACTAGGCCTATATAGAAAAAAATCCGAAATTGCTCCCCTACGTGTCTCTTAGGCCTACTGTCCTAGACTCGGTCTCTGCCTAGGCCTAGTAGCCTGTGGCCTTTTACCTGGTTTGGCCTTTCCCCCCTTCATAACCTGCTGGAGCGATTCCTTCTTCTCAATATCAGGGGTAGAGTGCAGCTCCACATTCAAGGCCCCAGTCCCTCTGATCGTGGCGCGAAAATATCGGTGCCGTAGTATGCTGAGCATGCTGGGTATTCAGATTTCCCGCCATCTGCGCATGCGCACCAGTCGAACTTGCACAAGATGGCGGGAAGTGCTCGTCGTGTGCAGCCGTGCTCTCTGACATTCCCGTAGGATCGTGTACAGACTTCCACTCCACACATGTAAATTCAACCTGGAAACAGTCTAGGTATGTTTCAACTACGTCTCCATGCTGTTCAAGTTCGATTACTAACTACACAGAGTTCATGGCTGTGGAGATAAGAAGGGGCCCATCGTTTGGCTGGTGCAAATGTTTGTGTATTTATAGGTTGTCGGTTCTCAACGGAGACGCCCGCTGACCTAGTGCAAGGACACGTCTGTTATTTCTTGTCTCCAATCCGGTTCAGTATCTGACTATTATGACAAAATGTATGCATGTGAAAGCCAGATGATCTAGCTTCACATCACTCATCGTGACATTGTGGGCTTTGGTCTGTTGGCGAAGAATTTGGCATTTTCAGACCGAGTTGAGTAGGTGGAGGTGGGTGACATGTCAAGGCTCAAGCAGCTGTCACGTGTTGCTCGACTCCTCCTCCGCGGCCACTTGTCGCCACCTTTTACGTCGTTGAGCGAAATTCATGCGGCCTTCTCTAACATAGGTGTGACTTTCTGACATTTTACATGTCCCTAGGTATTTTCAGCGTCCAACTGACACGTTAAAGCAGCTAAGGTGGCCTAGTGACACCAGAATAAGGGCATGACTCAAGTGAAAATTGACATGTCAACTTGCAAGCTGCCCTGGATTCTGGCATACTTGATTACCGTGGTGTGGCATTTTAGAAGTAGGTCACCCTACCATCCAGGTGACAGCAGCTGTATTCGTCTTCAGCAAGGGGATCTGTATCATTGGAATAGTTTAGACATAGATACAGGCATCGAGGTTCATCGAAACAGAGACGCAGGACTGTAATTTAATGTGGGGACTGGACGACATTGCCGGTGGTTTGATTAGGTAACGACTTGGCGGATATTACGTGTGGCCATGTGCTAGCGTAGACCTGTGGACCGGGCTTTACATTAAATCACAGTTGACAGTAGCCTAGTCAGTGCAATTGCATGCACTAATAAAAGTCACATAGGCTAGTGTGGCCATGACACAGCAAAAATAGGCCCGTAAGTTGTCGATTGGGAATGGGCGATAACACTAATAGTAACAGATACATCTCAGCCTAACGCAGACAGTAACCACCGGATTCAGAATCAGAGGGTTATCCGGTGAGTTTAAAACAATCTTACCATCAGTATCATGAGTATGTCTATACTGCCCCGGTAGCCTTCACCAGAATGGCAGACACGGAAACGTTATACTGAAACTGAAAATAGATAGTCATGGTCCTATATAGGTCTACCAGTAGTCTGGCAGTACTTCTACATAGGCCTACTACTAACTAGTATTTGAAATGTGATGCCCGTGGTCTGGGATGGGCAACGGTGTCACAATTTGTGACTAAAAAAATAGTCTGAAATTCCAAGTAGAAAATGTGCCGGTACCAGGCCTACACACATCTCTTGATAGACAGACTGTGAATATGCATAAACAGGATAATTTGTTATATGAATTGAATATGTATAAACACATGAACTGTCTGGCCCATTGCTGGGGCGTGTTTAAAAACTTCAGGAAGGCGTCAGGTTCGATTAAATTATATTTTTCTTAGATCTGGTTCATGACTTCTTAGGCCATGGGAAATCACAAATGAGTTTACCGTCCGAGGTACGGTATTTTGAGAACTGATGCGCCCTTTTTTCATTATTCATTTTTCATTATTATAGAATCGTCAAAAACAGGTTATTTTGGGGGGGGGGGGTTTGAAGGACATTTTTTAGCTCAGTTTTTTCATTTTCTGTCAAATTTTGACAATAATGAAATTTTAGGTTAATAATGAACTTTTCATGCGGCCCCTCCAAAGGCATGCGGGCGGTGGACGGTAAACTCAAATGTCAGTTCTCATGGCCTTAGTTCTACAGCTAAAATTGAGTCATGGGTTTATTACTTTAATGATATGTTGGCCTCAACAGGTATTCTCAAATTAAACGATACTGTGATCAAAGTTAAACACAGCACCGTACTAGGCCTACTATTTCAACATAGCAACCAATCTGAAAAGAGATAATCTATGACTCATGTCTCTGGTCACAATATGATAAACTCTGACCCTAGTTTAATTTTGAGAACCACATTTTGAACCTTATAAATTATTGCGATGATAGATCTACTGCAGTAAGGTATACAGGCCCATAACCTAGTATAGGCCTACATCATAGATCTCTATTGACCAACCTGGATGTGACACAGTGACCCCGACTGTTAACCTGGAGTTTATAGTGGACGAATGTGTGTGTGTGTGTGTGTGTGTGTGTCGGGGGTGGGGGGGGGGGTATGGGTCATTATGGTGGTTTTAGTCATAACTGACCACCAAGACCATAAACCCACAGCCCACATGTAAACTACCGGGGTGGGAGTGTCAACCACAGGATTAGAAACTTTGGCTTCTATAAATGGTGTACACGCGTATCACAGATCTAAGAGATGTGCCTATTTCAACCACAGAGTTAGAAAGAGTGGCTTCTATTATTTATGGTATAGGCCTACACGCACGACAGATCTAAAACTCTGTTATACTGGGTGGTGCCGGGAAATTGTAAGAAATTACACTGTAGTAATACACACATAGGGCTACCAAAATGCCAAGTAAGTCGAGTAACGTCTAGTTAAAGGGTATCACTACCTGTTCCATGATCTAGATATTCTATTGATTTCTGCATATAACTTAGTATAATATTAGTTCAATACATTAGGAACTAGAAAAAGTAAAGAAAATGGCATGGTACAGTGCTCAATTCTATGGGAAAGCCACTCGGAAAAGCTAATTCTTAACTAAGCTAAAAGAGCATTTTTATTTTGTGGTCAGATGACCATGTTCTTCTATTGCTATCTTCGAATCACTTTGGATTAGATTAGTTGGCAGAATAATCAAATAGAAAATGGAAAGAAAAGGACATGTTTTGGTGCTCATTTTTCTGTAATGCCCATTTAAAGAAAAAGTACTTCCTTTGTGAGGCAATCTAGCCCTATAGCCCATGCAATGGACGCTGCTGCTTAAATACTCTCTATGTGAAAATTAGACTATAATGCAAGATTCCTTCCCCCCTTTATTTTACCCCCCCCCCCCCAAAAAAAAAAGAAGAATACCTATACCTTTTTTCGGGAAATGGTCATGGCACCTTTTGGGATAGAACTCCTGATCCTCTGATTGCAAAGCAGGCATCACAACCACTACACTACAGATTCTGGTGGAGATCTGAAGAACTGTTGTGCTATTACTCCATACATCTCTTATTGACATATGCCACAAGAGGGCAGCACTAGCTACAAAGTACAATGTCGTTTCTCTGACATCCACAGGGTTCCAGCACCTACTTTTGTAGCGATACCCTTTAACGGTATAGGGAGCTCACACATTTAGGAACAGTGTTGCTGAAAACTTTAAGTACACAGGCCAATGTGGCCTGTGTAGCGAGATCCTACATAGGTCATTTGCCTTCTACACAGGCCACATTGAGCCATATATTCATGTCATGTAGTGAATTTCATGTTATTTAGTACAAATTGCAATACTTCACTGATAATGCTACTCAAAATGATTAAATTCAGGGAAAAAATACTTGTAACACTTGGATGGATCTAGCTCAGCTTCTAATAGGAATATTTGAAAAACATCATGGCCGGCCATTGTGGCCGGTGTGTGAGAGCCTTACACCGGCCATTAAGATTCTACATCGGCAAAAGCCGATGTGCCGATGTCATTTCGGCAACACTGAGGAATATGAATACATGAGGTGCAATACTGAACGTTATGGCTGTGGTACCTATACAATACATGTACCGGTAGTATTTGATTCAAACTCTTCATTGCGATACCATAGCAGGAAGTGGTTCTTCTGTCAAAGTCTCAGCCCAGGGCTATTGACCTGGGGTCATGTTGTAAGGTTCCTTGTGGTCGCTGCAGTCTTTTAATTAGACTGAATCTGATTTGTAATTATCATCAATTATGGCCGCCGAGAACCACCCACCTCCCACATCTACATAATAGCCTGCAGTAAAATAGGGGTTTGATATCCACAACATTGATTCTTATGATGCAGATTTCAGGCCAATGGTGCAATGCCATAACAGTTATAAGTATGTATAATCAACTTCTGGTTGGACTTAAAAATCTCTTAAAAATCTCTTAAAAATCTCTTAAAAATCTCAACAGACCAGATCACCAAAATACATCAAATAGCCCCATTTGCTCTCTTGGTTTTCAAAATTTTCTTGGGGCATGCCCCCCACCCAACCCCCATATACTAGTACTGCTGTTCTTTTGTGATGAAATTGCATAGTGTAGATGAATATAGTAGTTTCGTCTTGCAAATCCTCTTCTGCGCAAAGCTTCAGGTCTTAACCCTTTGAATCCTGACCAAAAAATGTTTGGCTTGCTGTGGGGACGACCTCTGAGAAATATAAGTTCCCAGAAGGACTGACCTCATTTCAATTCCTATGTTATTCCTATGTAAATGGCATGAACTGTAGTCTACGCTAGGCCTGCCATGGTGTCGACTATAGTCCACATTAGGCCTACCATGGTGTCGACTATAGTCGATGCTAGGCCTTAGAGGGTAAAGCTTTTCCCCACTTCACACCCCTGTAAGGGTAAAAATCGTTTGTAATTGAATGAATTAATCCCCTGTTATATCAACTGCTTTTCCTATTTTGTAACAGCTACCATACAAGTGCTTAAGGAAGGATGGCAGACTCTCCTGTGCCGTCGGGCGGAAGCTCTCTGGCTGAGTCGCGTGAGGGGTCGCCGCTCCTTTCAGACTGTGACAACCTAGGAGACATGGGTGATATGGGCGACCTAGGAGATATGGGCGATATGGGTGACATGGGCGATATGGGTGACATGTGCGACATGGCTACAGCCCTGGAGGAGGTGGAGCACGCCTGTGGGCTGTGCAGTGAGCGCCTCCAGCAGCCGCGCATCCTCTCCTGTCTGCACGTCTTCTGCACCCACTGCCTGGAGAAGCAGGTGGAGGAGGAAGAAGGAGCCACCTCACTGGAGGAGGAGTCGATCCTGCCTTCACCACCACAGTCACCAGCCGGCACTATTGTGTGCTCTGTGTGCAAGCAGGAGACCAGACTCCATGGTAAAGGGGTCGAGGATCTGCCCGTCGATATTGTGCTAAATCACATGCTGGACAAAGATGGCGGTGAGGAAATGGAGATCATCTGCACAAGTTGCAAGGCACGGGAGAATGCGGTGGCCCGTTGTTCAGACTGTTCAAACTTCTTATGCCCCGCTTGTGTCACAGCCCACCAGTACATGCGGTGCTTCGACAACCACAAGGTAAGACAATTCAAGTTTCAAGTTCAAGTTTCAAATTGTTTACTTTTTCCTAGACAGGTACATTCACAGGCTTCTCCGCAGGATCAAAAAGCACACCGTACATTTTGCTAAAATGTCGTACATTTTGCTAAAATGTCGGTGTGCGCTGAGGTTGCAAGCGAAAAGCGCAGTGACCCTCCTATGGGGGTTTGGGGGCATGCCCCCCAAGAAAATTTAGATGATATAGATATCAATTGCTGCAATTTAAGGCATTCTATATACCAATTCCTGGTTATGCACACAAGCCAAAAAAAAGTCACCCCTTATTGTGAAATGGCCAGCTTGTTTCTAAACAAGATGGTAATCTACCACCCCCTCCCTGTTTAAAAAAAAGCCCATCCCCTCCCTGTTGTTAAATAAATGCTGATGATTGAATACTGACTGTAGGCCCTAGCATGGTACATTCATGTGGGTTTTAAGAGCACTAAAAGTTTATGCAAAACAGCTCAGGTTACAAGTGGCAGATGCAAGGTCATCTGTGGGAAATATAGAAAACTGAAAGACTGGAAAATTTTGAAAATATTGAGGTCAAATAGTGCCTTTTGATGTATTTTTAGAATACATCATAACTTTGGTTCTAATTGGAATATTTACAAAATTCAAAAACCTATAGGAAGCTGAGAGCACACAGGCGGCGAATTTCAGGGAGTTTAACACAGGCGGAAGTTAAAAGCACACAGGCGGCCCGCCTGTGCAGTCCCTATGTGCGGAGAACCCTGATCATTCATCTCGTGGCTGAGTTGATCGTCCTTCATCAACAGTCTAGGGGGGGGGGGGGTGGATCTTGATGCGTGCAAGGTTTTGACCCCTAATTTACATGTGCTCTCTCATATCGTGTAACATTTTATAACACCTTGCACGCTCCTAATATGACATATATAATTTAACATAATGATAATAATTTCTAATAACATACAATCGTCCTAGTAGTGGTGTGTAAGCTTTAATACTTCACATTCACACATCAATTTACCCCCCCCCCCCCCTCCCCTCTACTTTACCTTCTTATTCCAATTGATATTTAATTCTGACTCATGGGGTTATAAACTGGCTGCAGCTTAGACTTCAATATCCAGTAAATATGATTCTCCCAAAATAAAATGTGTTCTTTAGTACAGTAGCTGGGTTGTTGCTAGGTGACAAGAGTGTTCTAGTGTACCAGCCGCTGTAGTGTTGCCAACATCAGCCCACCATACTCCCCTCTCTGTCCTTGACATGCTTGGCTTGTGGCCCAATCCTGAGATAAGCCATATGGACAAAACCAACCAAGAAAGATAAGACTTTAAACAAAATAGAAGGTACAAGCTAGTGACTGTATACTACTCGGGATAGGTTGAAAGCCGAGATAGTTTTGGAGTATGTACAGCCGAGTATATGATATCCAGGCCAGTCGCCACTAGTCAATAGCTGTCTCTTCTGGCACACTCTCCTGCCATAAATCAATGTCTACTGGGTAGTATTTGGCGGACCACTCTTGGTTATACAATAATCTGGCCTGTATCCGCAGACTATTATCTAAGTGATGGTAACGCGATTGTAGCATAAATCTTGAGGGAATAATTGCATGCCAGGAGGTCGATTTCATACTTTATGACCGTTATCACATACCCTTTGACCTTTTGTATTGTAGCGCCTTTTATATTTTACTGTCATACAAACTGAATAATAAATGATGGGAAGATAAAAAGGTGTAGGTTCATATTTTTTATCTTTACTTGGTATATAAAATGTAGAATACGATCTGAACTGTGATTAATTTACCGAGGGAACATAATCTAAAGGCTTACCTCTACTACCGCAATATGCGTATATTGTAATACATCACATCATCGTCATCTACACAAGCAATTCACTGATGATATCAAACACTACCTTAAAGAAGCCTATAGGCTAGATAGTCTCTGAGTTGAGCGAGGACGGGTACTCTCAGGGACTTAAATATATGTGAGGTCGTGGTTTAAGGCAAATGTGCTTTAAAGTAATGTAAGGCGCGCTCTTTGGTTGCAGGTGGTGTCGTTTGAAGAAATGGAAAATGGCGAGGGGCTGGAGCTACAGAAGCCTATTTTCTGTAGCGTACACATAACGGAGAACCTCAAGTTCTACTGTGAGACCTGTCAGGTGAGACTTACTCTTCACACAACTACAGTAAACTTCTAAAACTCCACGTATAACCCGCACCTTGAGAGTGAAAACAGTAGCAGGTATCAACATGTAAATGCCTCCTGTCATAAATGAGGCACTTCTGATCACAAACTACACATGGATAGCATACAGGAAACCCATTTTTAATACCATACTCTTCAAAGAACTACTATTCATGTTTCAAGACTGTTGATGTTGGGTGCTTTCAGGTGGCCGTATGCCAAGAGTGTACCATGACGGCACACATGGCTCCCCTGCACCAGTACCAGAAGATAAGCGACGTAGAGGCTAAGTACCGGGAGGAGGTACGCATGCTGATCACTGAGAGCAACAGTAAGATAAAGTTCTGTGATCAGGCGTCAACCAGCCTGGAGGGCAGCCTGTCAGAGCTGCAGATGCAGCGTGACAACGCCAGGGGGCTTATCGAAGAGACATTCCAAACATATCGCACCATTGTGGAGAAAGTCCAGGTAAGAGGTCGCCGTATATTTGCAAACATTAATATGTAGGTGGAATCTCTTGATTCAGAGCACAGGGAAGGTCATACTCATCAGTTATAAGGCATTAAAATCAGTTTGTCAACTCTTTTCTACTTTATAAACATAGGCTTCAACAGGGAAATACAGTTGAATAAATTCTTGTGACACAAGTATTGGTATATCTGCATGTACAATGTCTATCGCATTTACCATGGTCCCAATCACTTTGTTTGAATAAGGCGCTAGAATATTGCTCGTTGGTTGTTTCAGAATGAGTTCGTCAAAGAGTTAAACACACGCCAGAAGGAACAGGAGCTGAAAATAATGGACATGTTCCACAACATTGAGAAGACGACCGAGAGGATTGAGGACGGGTGTAAGTTTGCGGAGCGGGTGCTGGAGCACGGCAACTCACTGCAGATTCTAATGATGAAGAAACTCATCTCGTCTCAGCTCCTCGTACTCATCAACAACACCCCCAAACCAGAGCTCAATATCAAGGTGCGTCTTTAGTTTTCACCATTTTAATATCTATTTAGTCATGATGGAGAGGTTCCATATTTGCATATTTTTTTTTTAATGTTAAGATTTTATAGATTCTGCCCCTGGCCCTGTCATCATTACTACATTGTAAGGAGACAATTGGAACTAACTGTAACACTTGATAAATAAGATAAACTCTTTTGAAAATAGGTCGAGTTTGAGTCAGACCAGGACAACTTCGAGACCGCAGTACGGAAGCACTTCGGAAAATTGTCCATCAAATGTGGAAGCGAACCTGAGGCCAAGGCCGAGGATGAGATAGAAACTGATGATGAAGACCTTCCCAGACTGAACTTAGCAGCGGTAAGTAGTTCCTGGTTACATTCAGAAATGAATCAAGCAAGACGAGACAGTATATACCGTAAATTCCCGCGTATAACCCGCACCCCGACTTTGAGAGAACTCTATTACCCGCACCAGAGGTCTGAAAATTGCGATTTTAGTACTGTACTATACTACCAAAAACCCTCATATTACCCGCACCTAGACTTAAGGAATTTTGTAGTACTGAGGGTTTGGTTCGCGTATAACCCGCGGGTTATACGCAGGAATTTACGGTAGTTGGCAATTTTCGACATTAAAATACATGTGCTGGGAAGAATTTTGGTTTATGTGCAAAATAGTTACCACAATTCTCACATTGTTTTCAGGAGATGACTGACAGTTTGGTGGCTGACAACCTATGCCTACCACCAGGTCTTATTGGGCCCCCACGGTCGGTCATTCCTGCGGTCACCAGCGCAGACTTATTCAGCTCCATGCCTGGCATTCCACCACTGTTCCCGAACAGTATCACCTCACTGGCCTCCTCCATCTCTGCCACCACCGAGACCATCAACAGCATCACCAACACTCTGCCCCCGTTGTCGGAGCGGAGCTCGTCACGTAATTCGTACAGCCCGGCCATGTCGGACAGTGGCATCTCTGTGGACGCTGCCAGCACCAGCTCCTCATCTACGCAGCCACTCGTCAACCTAGCCAACTTCAGCAAGATGGGCGGAAGTAACCTTGGTGTGAACCCACATGGTGAGGATCATATACTTACTTTTACTCAAACCCACGCCACTCTTATAAATAGGGCTGAGTACCTGACCCGGCTCCGTTGCTGTAGGGGTGCCGAGATTGGGCCTCTAACAGGTCTCTTGAGATTGTTGCTTTCAGTACTGCTGCCGTGGCTGGACCTCACTGGCCTCCTCCATCTCTGCCACCACCGAGACCATCAACAGCATCACCAACACACTGGTCTTATAATCAATAAATGGAGATATTTCCCTTTCTTTAATGAATGAATTTAACCCCTGTAACCCCCCTAATTTTTGCCGGAAAATATTCACTTTCCGTTGTTCCAGTGTTGGATGTGCGTTGATTTGATGAAAATTAGTGTTGCCCAAGTTGAGCTTCCGAGACGGAAATGAAGGCAGCTTTATCTTGAAAATAAACATGTACATGTATCTCAATGCAAAATTTTGTACGGATGACCTGATGTATTTGTAGGTCAAATCACACTGAATAACCAAGCTATAGCAGGGCTCTCAGTCAACACTATGCCTGGTCTACCACCACCGCCACACTCCATCAGTGGCCGCAGCCACACACCCACCTTCGGACAGCAACCTCCTGAAGCCAGTAAGCCAACTTATAAGTAAAATAACCATGTAAAATAAACCCTTGTAGTATGCAATCTTCGGTGCAAACGTAAGGGACTTAAATCTGAGGAATCGATGCTCTAATATCGTATTTGAAGTGCTGTGCACATACTGAAGTACCGAACACGCATCTCCTGATTGGTAGCTGATAGTATCAGACCCATTTAGCTGCTTTGAGATTTCATGTGAATCTGTATTCATCGTTGGTTTGTTGTTGCTCCCTGTGGGTCCAGCAGATTCGCTCACGAACCTCCTGAACTCGGTGGTGCTGGGTTCGAGTCGATCCCAGACGCCACAGCTCGACATTCCAGGCCTGGCCGGCCTCCTCTCGCAGCCCCCAGGCCTCAACGGTATGGCCGGCATGAATCCCATCACCGGGTCATCAGGGCTCCTCGGTCACCAGCTCCCATCTCCAGGTTGGTACAGTCACTATGCGTCTGTAAGGCGCCGCAGCCCTGCGCCCCCACCTATCTAGCATATTCTGCATCCTTGCTTATTGACTGGATTCCCTCACATGGGTCTCGACTTAAGAATCTTAGAAGTCTCTGATTTGTCCTTAGTAGAAATAGATGGAATCACAGAGCTCCTAACTGACATGAATACTGCCTCTAAGATAGAGCATGTAAAGCGCTTGTTACTGTCTTTGTCTCTCCATGAAGAATATGTCCCCTGGCTGCACGCAGAGCGCATACTATTTGGTTGAGGGCAGCTTCAGGTTTGTCTTTATTTCACTCCCTGAGCAGTGCCTGACATAAATATTTCTCCTCCTTTACATTATGTTTCAGATGATGAAGGTAGGATACAGTTTGGTGTGTCTAGACTTGGAGTAGATGCCTCGCTTGTTTAGGGTTTTTGATGTGGGTTGCATCGCTTCCTGGTAGGGAAAAGAAGTAAAGCCATATCTTTTATCCACTTTGTAGATGTAAAGTCAAAGCTTGTACACTTTTTGCATGATTTTGAAAGGATACACTTTGTTTAAAACAGTCGGTGGATACACTCGGTATATTACCTAGTACATGTAGTATACTTTTAGTGTAAGCAGAAAGAACTGCGATTGGATTTTTGTTGGGTGATGTGTCTAAAATTAAGAGTGTTGCGGTAATGGGTATTGTTTTATACACTTAGGCTAGTTGCTCACGTAGGTGCTAGTTTGTATATTCAAGTTAAACAACTGTCAGTGGTGTTGTCAACATTTCATTGTATTAAATCCGCTCCTTTTGGTTTGCATGGTAAAACTATAAAATTCTGTGTTCAAAAGTAAAACACAATTTGCGCCGATAATAAAAATAAAAATAAAATAGAAGGTCAGGTATATAAAGTATTTCATAAGCATTTCATTGCAGGTTAAAAATCCATATCAAATAAACCAACGTATTTGTTGATCTCCAAACCTTGCTCATAAATGCATCTTTGCCTGCGCCCTAATCTCTCCCATGTTACCCATAATATTGAATATGAACTTCAGGATTGAAATTGAACTAAAAGACGGGGTTGATTTATATGAATTGATAGTTGATATAACGCCAAAGTACAATCCGCTATAACACGGTTAAATAAAAAAGATCTTTTCAATTGGGGGGGGGGGGGGACGATATAAACTATTACTGTAAGCCGTAGTAAAGTGTAACTTAAACTAAACTTTAATGTCTGCATTTCACCCCGCATCAGATGTCTTGGAAGGTAGGAATCTTATCAACATAAAGGTTGCAAGCAGTTGCCAAATTAGTGATTCAAAAATTTACCACATAGGTTTACATATAAAGTCTGGAATCGAACGCTCCGCACATCATCCAGATGTCATAGGCTGGTGGGAGTTAGACAAAACGCAAAGTAGATGCGGTAGTAATACAATGGTAGTAGCTTTAGTAAAAAATAATGTATTTTGAAAAAGGGATGCAAAATTACGCTTTCGAAAGGTCCCCTATTAGGGTTCTCAGTATAAGTGATTCAGCCAGCATTGGTAATATGTATGGTTTTATGTTGCAGGAATACCAGGGTTGACGGGCTTGCAGGGCGGTATCAACGTGAACCTGTCCACTCCCCCGCCCGGAGGCTTCAACAGCAACTTACCTCCATTCCCGTCACGAGGCTCTAGCAAAATGTCCGCCATGCAGATCAGGTACTGTCATATATATATAACACATATAATTTCAAAATAGCCATACTACCATACATAATTATACACCGGTATATTATATGACATTTGCAATAGAGTGCCAGTATGTGGAATATTTTCTATTGGTTTAATATAAGTGTACACAGTTTCAATATGCCGAAGTTTTTAAAGTGCCTTGACTTAAACCTTGTGTTTTGGCAGGTGTAAGTTCGGACAACTTGGGCCAGGTAAGGGTCAGTTTAACTCCCCACATGGATTCTGCCTGGGCATGGAGGAGGACATCATCGTAGCCGACACTAATAACCACCGCGTACAGGTCTTTGAGAAGACCGGCGAGTTCAAGTATCAGTTTGGCATACCAGGTAAGTCTAACTCATACTCAAGAGCATAATAAATACTGAAGTATATTCTGTAGGTAATAGATCTATCTGGATGACTACATAGGTAGACTGTATCCATCCATGTTATCAAACTGCTGCCTAAGATAATCTCCAGTACACAAGATACCCACAGTGACGGGCCCAGACAGTAGTAGGCTTATCAGTACTTACCGCATGCCCCTGGCGACTGCTTCCTGCCCCAGAATACATTCATTGATAACAAGCCCCTCGTATCGCCTGCAGTATAGATTTGTCCGTCCTAGTTTCGGAAGGTTACAATTCATACTCATAATCTTGGTAGGGATATATGATATGGAGACAATCCCTACTGGATTGAGTAGACATTATGATGAGCTTTATCAAATGAAATATTAGGTTATGAATCGAAATTAGTATAATTAGCAGGTAAAATGCTCTAAATAAGTCGGTAATGAGGCAGATGTGCATCAAACTTTGCTGTTGACCTGGAAATAATATGATGTATTAAAGCTTATGTCGCTGATATCTAAATTCAGGACGTGAAGAGGGACAACTGTGGTACCCACGCAAGGTGGCTGTCATCCGCCACACCGGCCGCTACGTCGTGTGCGACAGAGGTAACGAACGTTCCCGGATGCAGATCTTCACCAAGAATGGCCACTTTGTCAAGAAGATCGCCATTCGTTACATCGACATTGTGGCTGGTCTCGCCATCTCAGCCCAAGGTATGTTCCCAGAGTTACATATTACAGATACCATGACATTACATGTATAATACGTTGGGAATGACTCATGTATTGTGGTACCGGTGAATATATACATAGATGCTCACTGTGTTGAACAGCTACCATACCTCAACCTCTTCATTTCAGGTCATATTGTGGCAGTGGACAGTGTGTCGCCCACTGTGTTCTGTATTGAGGAAACGGGCAACTTGCTGAAATGGTTCGACTGCAGTGACTACATGCGGGAACCCTCTGACATCGCTGTAGCTGGAAAAGAGTACTTTGTATGTGATTTCAAGGTAGGTTCTCGACTTTATATGTTTAAACTTTTATATACGTTATACATGTACATAATAATTGTCAAATGAACATATCAGATTGTATTTGCACAGTAAACCCACTACAGCTGTGTGATCTCGACATGAATCAACGGTTCCGATAGGTTGACACATCACTGATCGAATGTCAATCTATCTATTCACTGACATATGTAGTGATTTGGAATAAATACTCGCGTGTTTCATAACTTACTTCAACTTTTCTTATCCTGACGTATTTTTCTGATTTTGCAGGGTCACTGTGTCGTAGTCTTCAATGAGGACGGTCAATTCGCGCGCCGTATTGGCTGTGAAAGCATCACCAACTTCCCCAACGGGATCGACATATCAGATGCTGGGGACGTTCTTGTTGGAGACTCGCATGGCAACCGCTTCCACGTGTCGGTGTTTCAGCGAGACGGCTCCCTCATCGGAGAATTTGAGTGTCCGTATGTAAAGGTGAGCCGCTGCTGTGGTCTGCGCATTACATCGGAGGGCTACGTTGTTACACTGGCCAAGAATAACCACCACGTGCTTGTACTAAACACCCTCTACATAGCTTAAGCAGACAAGATTATGGAGAGTGCTTAAGTAGGGTGGTGAACACTGACAATTGATGATTAGAGGTGATGATACATCTCGTCTTCGTATAGCTTAACTGACAGATGATCATCAAAGATTCCAAATGTCCTCGTCCTTAACACGATTTCCACAGCTTAAGCGACGGTGACTGATACGCTGATGACAACCCATCAACTGACTCCGGACTCGCCGATTTGTTTCTTAAAGCAAATACTTGTTTACCATTATATACATTTCTGTTAACCTGTAACCCCACGTGCTTGTCCTTTGTAGGAATGTACGTGCTGAAGTGCACAAAGAACATAACTGCAATCAGTATTTACTGATTTGAATATGCCATATCTTCACTGTATTTCTGACTAGTTGATGCTACTAGGCCATATAAATGTATCGTAATCAGGGCAGCATAGAGATGAAGAATAATCCTGTTTATTATATTGCATAATTGGGTTTAGATGGATTATTACTGGTATTCACTGTGATTAGGGGGTGAACACTGCTGATAATCTCAATTGGGAGTGGGTCTCTGTTACCTTTACTTTAACAACTTGGGTTAAGCAGCCCGCAGTCCGCCATTGTAGCTAGCCATGTAAAACACCTGCGTATAGGGAGCAGGGAGAAAGTATGAAAACCTTGAAACCAACTACTGCATAACGGAAGCCTTACAGGTTCCGGGATATCTTTTTGATATGATAATGGGAGAAGCAGACTAGAGCTAGATAATGGTTCCTTAAACATTTTTGATAAAAGTAGACATTTAACGTATCTTAACATTTAGTAATCCTGCTACTATTATGATTATAGTATTTCTGTGTTATAGAATGAGAAATTTCACCTGCCCTACGACGTGCAGTACTTGGTAGCTTTAAAATGAACCTTATTTTTGCTAAAACTTTGCTATGGTGAAGAAAGACTTGTATCGTGATTAACGGGTGGCGGTGACGATGGTGCCATAGGGCCGCCATTGTCATCTGTGTTAAATGTCTGCAAGGTGTGTCGCTTGACGTGCGTGAGATTTCTCGTTTTATTACCGGGTATAGGTTCCTCTTGCCCAGACCTCCTGGGCTCCATCGTTATAAATGCAGTGGCAAAGCTCGCTATGCAAATTCGAAGCAACAAAATTCCAGAGTAGCTAAGAAAAACTCTGTTGTTCGGTTTTGTCGTAGCGATCAGGCCACTGCATCATCAGTGTTAAAACTAACCTGGCCACTGTAGACAACGCTTGCAGTTTTGCTCCCTCCCAAGGGCTTGCGCTCAGTGCGCTTTGGTCAAGCATCCTCTTTATATTACTACACTACTTATGCAAACAGCTCAGTGTCTAGTCAGTGACGTAACCAGTCGGCCGTGCCTTAGAGTAATCAAGTATGATGTACGTATATTGTTATATACACTGGACCTGTGTTAAAGATGTTTATACGATGATATTTACATTATCTTTAATTTTTCTTTTTGTTATTTTTAATTTTTTTTCTTCCTATTACCAACCTACCCATATCGCCCCCATAGTGGCAAGTTATTGTATACTCCTGATGATAGCCACATTATATTATATCACATACAAAGTACGTGGTTGTCATGGTAAGCTTTACCTCCTTCGGCCGACTTACATAGGGGTGGTGGCGGGCCGTTTAGATGCACATTATAATGAAGAAAAAAAGAGTTATATATATACAGATTAAGAACATGCATGACGTCTCGTTCTGGCTCATAGCCTATGCGTGGGGAATTTTTCATTGTGACGTCATATCATGCTGATGATCCGTTGCTATTGTGACGTTTCTGGCCTTCGTGACGTCATCTTACTGTAAATGTGATGATGATACACGCATACATATATAACGAGCCCCACGCCGCTGGCGCCTTTAGTCGCCAGCCCCACCCCAATACCCTGATGCTCTCACTTTATTATTATACATATTATTTACACAGTATTGTCATATAATTTGCATATATGATCACAATGGCATTTAATGACTGGTGATTTATTTAGACTTTTGTTTTTGATGCATATTGACATGGTATACGATATATATATATATATATTTTACCAGCGGTCTAAGCTGACGGCCCCCATTATCAGATCCTTACCTAGACCGTGCTCCCTTTTGAGCACATTTTACAGAAACTATTTAGTTCACTGGGTGAAAAGTTGAAAAACTAGATAATGATAGGACGAAAGATTATGAAAGTTCCCCATCATATGACAATCTAGTTTTTAGCGGCAACGAAGTCTATTGTCATATAACGTTTACTGGTGTTAGCTTTCAGGAGTGTATCTTTTTGAAAATGTAAAAAAGAAAATGTAAAAAAAAAATACAAAAGAGATATACAAAAAAAAAGATACAAAAAAGAAATGTATTAAAAAAAAGTTTACAAATTGTCACTGTGTAGCTTTTGGGGGAATTTTACCTTTTCAAATGCCTTCAAACGTTTGGAAGGTACCGCATTTATAGATGTTTTTGATTTGCACAGTGTTTCGATGATGTTTATACACAAGATCTGTTGGAGATTAATGTTAAATGTCAGCAATTTCCAGAGGTTAACATGTGTCTGTATAGCTTGAAGTATGAAGACTTCATCAGAGGTTTAGGAATTGAACCGAGCAACCTGGATCGGCAGACTCTTTATCTCTATGTATGTATGTTATCCCGGGTACACTAAAGATATTACTACTGATAACCATGTTCCACTGATTAACGCTTAGTTGTTAAGATGTAGCCCCAGTGCCCAAGTGTTTATGCGTGCCTGCCGCTATCCAGGTTGCTGAGCGGTACCAATGTCCGTTGATTTCTGTTGGACTAATTCTACAAACATATAGTATCTCAGCTGACATAATAATAATAATATAGGAGACTAAGAAGAGACTGAAGAGGTAGCTTGGGAGGTGTACGCTGGTGCCCAGTCCCTTTGACCATTGTCAGGTTTGGGCTGGCGTCCCTCTCGCCTCTTCACCCCGGGGCGGTGGTCGAGTCGCGTCGGGTTACTCTGCTGCGCCCACTACCCTCAGCACCTGCAGCTCACAGCCCTTATTGATAATGTTATAACTCAATAGTTGTGATGATCTTTAGAACTCTGTACGCCTTGGCTGTGTTGGTTTTGCCATTGATTGTGGCTGCGGAGAGGTGCGATTGCTATATGTAGTGGTGGGCACAGGAGTGAAGCCTGATGGGGTAGAGTGTCCATCGCCCCTTCCCCTTAAGCAACCTGGGTACGCTCTGGGCCCAGGTGTCAGGTCCAGACCCAAGGTTTAAACTAGGGGCTGTATCGGTGCTCAAACCACTTTATATTATTCTAATATTTTCGCCATGTTTAGTTGTGTTGTATTTAGTCGCGTAATGTAGGAGAGATAAAACAAAACTTTACTTGATAGTTCGTTGATTATTAGCAACTAGATTTATTAAGACCTTGGTTCAGTATTTAGTTCACTTAAAAGACTACTGTGTTAGGTCTTCATTCATTCATGCTTTCACGTAAGGTGAACATACATACTAGGTGTTTTCCTTTTATTTGGTATTATTCCTTTGTTTGGAAAAAAACGTAAAAAGTTTATTAATTACACTTTTCATATACAATTATATATTTAATATTTTGCAATGTTATTTTTTCTAATATTCACTGATATTTTGATTACCAAATAATGATTCGTAAGACGTTTTTGAAATAGGAATTTTTGAATGTGGATTTAACATTTATGGTACTTATTCTACACCTGATGACATAACTTTTACATGCAAAGGAGTGCGATGAGAGCCTTCGGTTTTCAAGTTGATATATTTTGACTGTATATTAACTCCTTCCAAGAGAATCGGGTGTTTACTTTAATAATTGAGGATAGTGATATCCTGTGTAATGACTCAAGGAGGAAAGCTATTGGTTTCGGGGTGGCAGTTGCTTTTTTGCCATCTTCGTAGTTGTAAGTTTCTATAACGAGACATATGAATGTTAATTTTGTTGTTCCTTTTGATGCATTGCTATGTGCTAGAATCCTGGCTGGTGCACGATTGGCCAATGGCGTGCTCACTGAGAGTCGGTGCGACGGTGGTCTGTACAATAGCGCAGCTCTTGCTGCACCCCAGTCCTCACTCGCCAGCTTCTTTTGGCTGGTGCCCCAACCCCTTACGTGATCAATTCAACAACACCACTTGAAAGTGGCACACGGGAATCAAAAAAACAAAAGGTCACCATCTAGGACTTTGGCAATACTTTACACAATGCAAGTATTCATATACTATTTTTGGAAACTGGTATAAATGTCGATGATTTCTATATGTTTACCCAATAAAAGTATGTAATCAGGGAAATGGTCGTTCAGAGTTGTCATTTCGTGATACCCGTTTTATGTCTTTGATTAAGACTACCGTAAACTTCTCCTTTAGGGAGTGGTCATTTTTTAACAACAGGGGGGGGTCGGTGGATTTTCGCGCGAGCAGGTCGAAATTTTTTTGGTCCCCCCCCGCGGGAGGGGTCACAAATTTTTCGGTCCCCCCCCCCCCCTGGGCAGGTTGAAAATGAGCGCGGCCGACCCCTTTGAGCTATAGTAACGCACGGGCTTTTTCGCTAAAAAGGGGTGTAATTTTTTTGGTCCCCCCCCTCAAGAGGGGTCCAAATTTTTTTGGTCCCCCCCCTTCAAGGGGTCCAAATTTTTTTGGTCCCCCCCCCAAATCCACCAACCCCCCCCCTGTTGTTAAAAAATGACCACTCCCTTAAGACGACCCCTCTACTTTGAGAAAATTAGAAGAATCATGTATCATGGAAAACTTGAAATTGTTTTCTCTTTAAGGTAGCTGTCTAGGATAAAAAACGGATCCACTGCGCATCTCATTGCACATACTAGAGGGCAGGGCAGCATATATTCCTCTAGCCGGATAACATGAAGTGCATAGCCTCATAAACTTATACAGGCATTTCTCTGTCAATACACAAGGGGGCAGTAGTGGGCCAGTAAATCAACATGCACTCTCCCAGCATAGGGCTCTTTCACAGAACACCTGAAGTATAGGCCTCAGGGCAAAATGATAAAAAAAACTAAAATAATGCATGGGACCCTATGTTGAAATTACTTTGATTAATTTGGAAATGATGGTATGGATGTTGTGTGGGAGTTTAAGCATGATTCAAAAACTTTTACTACTATTCCTCATTGATGAGATCTATTTTCCCTCTTTGATCTTAGGGAAATACTTTTATTTTTCAAAATTCTATATTTAAAAAAGTAGCCCGGGACCAGCCATCTTTCTTTTTTCTATTGGGTTGAGAATTATGCAAAGAACATGAAGAAACGTTTTGGTGGGAATTCAAAAACTTTTTATCCATTCTAGACAGCCACCTTAATCCCATATCATGAGACGCCCCCCCTACTTCTGAAGCAGAAAAGGCAAATTTCAACTACTAGGAAAAATAAGTGGGATTATAGGTAATGAATAAAATACCTCAGTCCGTACTGTACGGTCAAAACGCCCATGTGTAAAATTAGAACATCATATTTTCTCTCGTTTATCTTAAATGTCGAAATGTCCTTGCAACTTATATGAGAAGAAATGTCAATATATCGGGCTGTGAAATACTTTCCCCTAAAAAGGGTGGTAGCCCTCCCCAGATGCAATATAAAAGCCAGCACCCTTACTATGCCAGGTCTATTCCCTGCTGTCTGGTGGTCCCTTCCTGCCCTCCTATCCAATGGGTTAAAAAAACAATCAAGGCAATACTTGCAGGATTCTACCCATAAATGATGCAAGGATTGAATAGTAGTAACCAGTAAGTGCTATTTATAAGTGATTGGTCAATGATATGGGGATCAAACAAACGGGTGCCCTGTGCTAGGTGCAGTGAGCCGGGTCAGTCCAGGTAAAACATCCCATACCAGTGAGGATCACTTACCAGGGTGTCTGGTGGTAAGAACATGGGCCACCATATTCTAATGGTGGCTTCCAACGATAGTTTTGCTTGACCGTGTATTAAGACCGTACTTAGCCTTAGGCTTTGAGGAAAATTTGGCGACCCGCACTCTGATCGTGGGAGAACCCGCACTGGAGATTTGACAGAATTTATGGCGATTCACTGGTTAAGGACCATTCTAGAAGCCGAACCTTGGTCTAAAAATTGTTCTTACTGTATTGGGCACCTAGTAATGAACTATACTAGAAATCCTTGTATCACGACTCGACATTGGGACAATACTATACACACCACTGGAGTTCTGGCTGGCTGGCACATACTCTCGTTCCCAAATCCTTCCGAAGGAAGGCTCTGGTAACTGCCAAATGTTGGGATTTTGCTGGGTCTGGGCAACCCCTGCTGGTAGCTTGGAACCAGCGAACAGGAACAGGAAATGGAACCAGAAAGGCTGATGGTAAATCTACCTAAAACTACCATCATACATTCTGGTTCCATTTTCTGTTCCTGTTCGCTGGTTCCAGCCTACCAGCAGGGGTTCCCAGACCCAGCAAAATCCCAAGTTCAAGGTCATTTGGCTGTTACCAGAGCGTTCCTTCGGAAGGATTTGGGAACGAGAGTAGCTGGCACACTGTTGGACAGATTGGCGGTTCGACAAATCGGCGGTCTGATCTGAATGTTTTCCAAAACACAATAATAAAATACAAATACTGAAGGATACATGTAGTAGTATGCACGTCTTGATTTATTTTCTTATTTTGGTGGGTTGAGTGGAGAAGATTGGAAGTGTGTAGATACAGCATATTCAGGCCTTTCAAAAACATGAAGCTATAGTCAACATTTACACCCCAGACATGATAAAAACAATAACTATAAAATGCACAGCATACCCCTCCCAATGGGCCCAATTTAAATAAGGAATATTCTGGTCATTACCTTGTCAGGCTGACTACCAGTGGAACTTTCAACAATAACAATCATTATACTGCTTGGTAAGCTACATGCAGTAAAATATCACAATTGTATTGAATACTTAACATATCCCAAACATCAGTGCAAAAATACCCCAACAATATATTTCACATTGCACTCCTTTGTTTACGTGTGTAACTAATAACGTTTTATCACCTATTTGACTTAGCCTATGAAACATGACACCCATCTTCCCTTCTGAAGATCAAATTCATGTTTCGGTTTCCTGTTAGAAGTTACTCTCGGAGTAGTGAAAGGGACATTCATATCAAGCGCACAGTTATTCGCAAACTTTTCAGTTTAATTAATCTCATCGTGGAATGTCACTTTCCTGTCCATAGCATCTCCTGTGCCTACATATACGTCACAATTTGCCTTTTCCTATAATATCTATAATTGTATTTTAAATTAAAGAAGTTAGACTTCGTTCTTGTCGCACGACGTGCTCCTTCCACTCACACACGCAGACAAACTAATAACTTAGTACATCATATTAACATACCGAAATTCGTTGAAAGTAAGAACAGATAGTTTACATCATATTGATCGACAGCTGCCTTTCAACTATTTACACTAAAACATGACTGGAACTTGTAAGAACAACACCTTAGTGAGAAATTATACATTTCAATAGCTAGTACAAGAAGGACCCTTTAAATCTTACATCCCTGACATTATATTTTTTAAATAACCCGTTGATATAAATCAAATATTAAATCCTGACATTTCATTCAAAATAATTGACAAGCAGAATTGGGATTACTACCATACACTGTAGTTCTGTGCTCATAAAGTACACTGGACATCTGTGCTACGTCCAGCTGTGGCATATCCCATACGTTTAGAGACCACCACAGGTGACAAGCTTCAAATCTAATCATATTTGGATTCTAAAGATCTTGGCACAGTTTTGACTTCTTCCTCTAGCCATATTCAGACTGAGCTTTCTCCATTTTCAAAGTTATCCGCACATTGGACAGCACACATGGTCATACTGACCGGTACAAGCAGACGACATTTTGGCGTCAATTGGCTACAATGAGGACGGTTGACAGAACTACATAATTAACACCAATGTTGACGTGGGTGATAATAATAATAATTAATCAAAGATGACGCATCTAAAGCACGTACCCCAGTCAGTTACAAACATAGTTCCTTCTAGTAACCATGATCTTCGTTCTACAAGTTTTTAATATATATTATGTTAAACATGGGTAGACCTTGCCGCGCAGTTACAGCCATCTTACAATATATCATACTAATTTTCTTTGTTAACCAGACGTTCGGTTATGGTATGTGCTAACAAATGAATTCAATTTCAAGAATACATCTGTGTGGTGGGGGGGGGGGGGGGGTGGGGGGGGGGGGGGGAAATAACATACACATTTTGTCCATATTAAATATGTTTAAAGCTTAGGATACATTTCGCAGATTTATTGAGAGGCATTCCTTGTAACCCATGACATGCTATGCTGTACCCTATACTGCATATTTTCATGTATATTTTACAGCTTATCTTCAATTCATATATAACTGAAGGACTTATAGTTCAGTAGCCTAGTATATTCTTAGGTGGACTCGGCTGATATGAAGGTGTCAGGTATCGTTTTTACAATGTACGTATACTGAGACATGGGCGGTCTCACACTGTCAAACCAGAGTATAGTATTTAAAATGACTAGACTAAATATTAACACTAACCAGCTGTCTGTTCCCCCTTGTCCCTATAGGTCGTTATTACTTACTGTCTATAATAGCTTTATTAAATCTATTAATAGATTTTTCTAGTAAAAGACCAGTATCATTGTTATTACTTTCGACCACGTGTCCAACTATGGGACTACCACGTATCACATGATTGTATCACAATAAACGCATACTCTTATCTCTTATTCCCCGTACAATATTTCATAAGATCCAGAGAAATGTCTTTCTTTTCGCTAGGTAGTAAGTTTGTATTTAGTGGTTTTAAAAGGAGCAGGTACACATATTTAAGATCTGTATATCAATTGTAAGATGTGTATACACGTTTTGATTATACAACTTTTCTCCATTTGCCAACCTTTACTTCGACAAAACCAAGAGGACCTGTATATAGAAGTTGATCTTTTTGGTGATAGTTTACTCGTCTGAGTCGACAATCTCGCCTTCAGACTCGGTGACACTGTCAATGGCGTCACTGTCACTTTCCTCGGTGGAGTCCTCCTCGAGTGGGTCTCCAGTGAGTGCGATGCGTGCGTAGTCATCGGTGTCGATGGACTTACAGAAGTGGATGGCGTATTTGAGTTTTTCGCGGAGCACCTGGCGGCACGAGTAGCGCGGCATCTTCAGCAGGAAGAAGCACGTGTACGACTCGGGCAGGAAGTGGTCTGCCGGGCTGTACTTGTCAAGCACCTGCATTAACACAACAGTCACTTTCAATTCAATTCAGTTCAATGCAACCTTTAGATCCAATTGCTTTATAAAGGTCAAAAGTATAGAAAACGTACATACATATATTTTATACACATGTAAAAGTATAGTTAGGAGATATCAGAGCGAATATACAGATTATTAATACGAGGAGGGGGAGAAGGAATTGGGCCTAATATGTGTGTCTTTGTATGTATGTATGCCGTTCACAGTGGTCTCCTACAGCGCGGACAACAAGCTCTCTCCCCTCACCTCCCTTCTCTTTACACATATGCCCTATCTATGGCTAATTGACCCCAATGACCATTGGTATTCGGATACCATCGGAAAGCTATGCTTTCAGTCTACGCAATATGAAGTTTCTGCAATGATTTGTACATGTTGAGTGGTGATTCTATTTAAATAAGTAAGTAGGGCCTGGGAAGGGTGTGCTGCCTGTGGAGTACCCACTTTTGTGCCTCTACATGGGTACCCGAACTTTTGACCATGTCGGCATGTCGATTTTTAGCAAAAGGGCCGTGTCGCTGGGTCGATTTTTAGCTACATAAGAACTAAGAGAAAAATGACTGTGGGTCGATTTTTATCCCTTTTTTCCCTGTGTCCGTCGATCTTTAAAGGGGCCGTGTCGCCGGTGTCGAATTTTACCCATGTAGAGGCACACTTTTGGCACTGCAAATTGATAGCTCTCCAGAAACACTCTGTAGGAGAATGCCTATTATGCTGGGGTAAACTGCTCTGATCTTTTTGTAAATGACTGATTTGGAAAGCCATGATATAGGCCTACATTTATTGGTGTCACACCCTTTCCTCAGCCTCATAGAATCAGAGCTACAGTAAAATCTTTTCTAAAGTACATCAAATCACCTTTAAATTCTAGGAGTGTAAAAGTGTGTGACCACACATTTAAATTCTATATGTGTCTAGTATCTACTGTCCAAGAGCCAAAATAAACCGATGAAAATAAGGCAGTATAATACACAGATATTTAAACCTATCCTTGCTAAGAAGTAGTACATTCCCTATGTTAGTCACCCTCCACTGCACCTGGGTCACCACCAGCTACACTTTGGCAGGCGAGGGCTATTTCTGACACAATCCACTGCATGGTAAAGAGGGTCCTCCTGTCCTGTCAAACACCCTTACTTTCTGCATTGAAAATTCATTTTAAAATGGTTCTAATGGTGTTAGAGCTACCATTCTTCCACCATTCTCTTAGTTAAGATTCCGCCTATCTATCCTGCATGAAAAACTCAACTTTTCTGCACTCATTAAAAACCGTCTGAACACCCTAATGTATGATTGGATACAACTACTTTGCAGGCACAAGCACCTTCGTGCATATAATGAACAGTCTCATAAATTAAAAATTGTTAAGCTCACCTGAAGCACAAAGTCCCGACCACGGAAGTCTGCGATGCTCCGCGGAAGACGGGTGCGACCCCAGACGAAGCGCAGGAAGAGGGAGCGTTCTGTGTTTGAGAACTCTTCCATGGTCTCCCAGAACCACTGTACCAGCGGTGAACTGGCATCGATACCCTTGTAGGTGGCAACTGATTTGAGCAGGTTCAAGGGGATGTCTGGACTACCACATACCTAAGGAAATACACACAAAGAAAATTCCTTTCACTAATTGCTTCATTCGAGATTGAAACCTCCATGATTTTTTTTAATCTATATAATATTTATCTCCCTACATATCAATTATGCATCAAGAAAAATTTAAACCAAACTAAAGAATATTGCTACGGTTATAAAGCGCTAAATGAAACACTATTTACCATGGTTTCAAGCTCATAGCCTGTGAAGAGCGAGAGCAGTGGAACTGGCACCACCCGTGCCATGCCTTCCCGCACCCACTGGACTTGGTCATCAAACTCGTGCAACCTGAAGAAGATACATTACATAAAATAAGATTCATTTTTTTCTTCCTGGTGTAAGTCTTTTAAAGCACATTGCATTCAATTAATTATGTTTATATGTAGAAGGTTGGTAAATATTCCTAAATAACCCTGTTCGGGTTTTGTGAGGGCTTGATTTTTTTATTTTGCAGTGCGTATTTATTCATCAAATGATCTTCCAAATACAGCATCCAATCAAAAAAGTATATATACTGTCCGTCGGAAAGCCGGCAGTTTTCAATGCAATATATGTTATACAACTAGTGTTGATTCAAAGAATAGTTTGTCACGTTCACACACATACAGGTGGCGAAATTACGACGTATCTATATTGATTCAATTCCTACCAGTACAATAGAAGTATTAGGTAATTGTTATTACATTAATACATGGTGCATGAACATAGTGTATTGATGCAGAAACAAAAATATTAGTTTCGAGATTCCTTGTATCACATTATTAATATCAGTTATGATGGGCTTTGCTAAGCTTGGTACCGCGGTTAGAGACATGATAAAGGACAATATAGACTGTAAATTGAATTTGAAAGTACCGACGTTTCATCCTTCTCAGGACTTCATCAGGGCAATTATTTTCAGGAGGTTTGGAGGTGAATATATCTAAAATTTTATAGAGATAAAAGGTAAAATTGAATCATTAATGGCAATTTTCATAATTTGTCTATGTTATGTGGTAGTGTACCTGTAGTGGAGTGCCAGGCGGACGTATTCATTGCGGTTGTCGAGGGTGATGCGGTTGTACTTGGAGGTCAGGTTCACCTCGTGGCTGGCCGCACTTGGTGTGCTGAATGGCATGTCCGCTGACCGTAACGTCTCTATATCCATGTCCTTGATGCACATCAAACCTAAGCAAATAGACAATATCATAAGATTCATTGACTGATAATTCTAGTTTAAGCATGCATTTTTGATAGCATAAAATCGATGCTCATTAAATCGTTAAATTATCATATCGCAGCTTTGATTTGTAGCTCGTTTAATATGACCTGCAATCGTGACAGGATATACATGTACCGGCAATGGGGTAGAACAAGAACATCGTACTAGATTCATTATAAATCCTTTCATGATAAAATTGCAGAACTCTAATGGCTTACCTGGTACGTAATCTTTGTCGACCTCGGTGAGGTCACTTACACCGAGCGGCAGGCCTGCCAGCTGCTTCCACACCGGCTCGGCTATACTCAGGCTCAGTGGGCTGCCAGTCCGAATAGCTATACCCAGCAGAATACCTGCAAAAGCAAAATATTTACTAAAATGTATAAAATGGGATCTTATTCTCAGAATTATACCATACCCTGTGTATTGCCAGACTCTAAAACTGAAATAATTGTATTAGGCTATGTACTTTAACTTCTTGGTTACTTCTGTGAGTATAGTCTGACAGTTCTTGGATTGATGTCACTTACCGAAAAACCTGAACATATTTTGATGCTGGGCTGACTTGAGCGTTGGATTGAGCACGAAACAGTCCCTGTTGGCGCCTGACTCGTCCCGACCATTTGGCGTTTGGATGAGGAGTGGTACCGAGCCATTCTGTAACTCGTCACACATCTCCGCGATAGACTCGCTGTACCCACCGCCACAGTCATCCACACTCTCACCTAGTTTAATATGCACAAATATATGTATACTAAATGAATTGGTGTCAAATGGAGGTTACTGGGTAGGCTTTTATTAGTATTATGTTTTTATATTTAGCCAGTATTAGTGGCAAGAGGTAAGGGCTATTTTTTTAATGTCGGCCTACGCCAGTGTTCAACCAAAGTTTCTCCTGCAAATCTCAAATTACCACCTTTCAAGTTTAAAAACTAAATTTGACAACAGTAGGTATCAACTGTGTTCTTACCGATGAATTTGACCTTCCACACCCGGTGGGGCAGCATGAGGGAGTCAGGCCCGAAGGTGCCCATCTTGGCACAGACTTGGCCAAAGACAGACTTCATGCCATCAGGCCCGGCCAGTCCACCCTTACTGCGTGACCGCTTCACCTGGATACGGTTGATCTCAATGGCCGGTCCATGCTGTCGGTCACGGATCATTGTCGCCTGGACAACCTTCCGGAAAGCTGCCTCCTGTTGAACGTAAGAAGGATAAATGTTACCGAGCTGAACCAACAAATGTGAGTATTTGTAAAGTAGGAAGGTGGCATGTGGAAGTAGTATAATAGATTAACTGTTATAACAACTGAAGTGGTCATTTATTTCTTTCATCTGTTTCTAACTGTTAAATCTACATGATTTCCACACTCCATTTTCCTTCTAAGTACTCCTAGTAGAACACAAGAATTATATGATGCACCTACCTTAGCCGACGAAACAACAACGCCGCGAAGTGAGTCTATGCCCATGGGTATTCCGGTGGCTGCTTTATCCGTCAGACTCTGCTCCAGCTCAAACATGGGGATCGAGGGGCAGAAGTAGTCCGAGAAGTGGTGCAGCAGCACTAACCGATTCCTCAACACCTGCAAACCACATCCACATATCATATTTGGGTCAAAATATTACTGTTTGGTGCATGGTAGTATCAGTGTTACCACCTGCCCTACATTTCTGACCTGCATTACCATTAGCTTACTTTTTTCACCTGACTCTTATTTCACCATCTCTTCTGGAGATTAACACTTGGCGAATATCGCGCGAGTACTTTACGAGATCATTTTTTATCCATAAGGATGACAAGAATGGACGAAAGCGGCATATAGAGCTACCACCCTGGGCACCATCAACTTGTTTGCTTAAAAAGAGATTACGACTTTAAAATCCCGGTCTCCTTTTTCAAACACTGACTTCATCTGTTGCCCCCATGTCAGGCCTACACCAGGTGTCCTGGTACTCACCTGGACGGGGATGCCCTGGAGCTGGTTATATTCCATGGGGATGTCGGCTGGTAGCCGCCCCGCGTTGACCGGTTTGTTCGTGGACCACGCAAGGCTGTGTGCTGACCCACAGGCCACACGGTTTATCTTCTTACCTAGAGCAACCAAACACTCACAATGTTACACTTTTTTTTCTTTTTAAATATTCTTTTATTATTTGGTCCACATGCAATAACATACAGATTGATCTTAAGAAAAATATCTTACATACACTATAACATTAAGGATGTCAAAATTTAATAATAGATCTTTGTGCCGTTAGATACCAAATACTAGTAGAAGAATTATTTTTAACATTATCTCGTTGACCACTATATCTTACCCTGTAGAGCAGCCACGAGGCGTGGTCGAGGGATGGCATTGGTGGTGCCGTCTCCGAGTTGTCCCTCGTCGTTGTCCCCCCAGGTGTACACCTCCCCTAGAATAAAACAACACAGTATAAACTCTCTTGTAGAAACTGCATGTAGTACGGGAGAGTTAACGGTAGGCCCCGGTGCAGGTTATAAGGTTTACCCAAAACGGGGTAGTTTATGTGAATATAATTACAATGTAGGGGTCGCGGAAAACTTAGTCATTGGATCGGCCGGGAATCGAACCACAGACCTCTCGCACCGGTGACAAGCGTGCTAACCGTTACACTACCAACCCATGTCTGACTGTTCTCCGCTCCCTACCTTACTGGATTGCATTGACAAGTCCCTCGGACATATAGGGCACGATGCACGATGACAGCCGGTTATGGCACCCCCTGCGGGGTTCGGAACACACCCGGTGACATTGTGCCCCTACACTCCTCCCAACCAGCTTCAACAAACCATCCCTGCGAACACCACCAGCAGTGCCCAACATTTTGCAGGGCAGCCAGGCTACGCCACCCTGCGAACACCTCCCCGTCTCGGTAGAGCGGTGCCCGACATTTTGCGGAGCTTTAGGGGTACCCAGCTAGTTGAAGGGTATCACTCTGTCATACAATCCAGCAAACACCGTTACCGAATCCCGGTAGATCCACCAGTGAAGGGGTCGCGGAAAACTTAGTCATTGGATCGGCCGGGAATCGAACCACAGACCTCTCGCACCGGTGACAAGCGTGCTAACCGTTACACTACCAACCCTTGTCTGACTGTTCTCCGCTCCCTACCTTACTGGATTGCATTGACAAGTCCCTCGGACATATAGGGCACGATGCACGATGACAGCCGGTTATGGCACCCCCTGCGGGGTTTGGGACACACACGGTGACATCGTGCCCCTACAACAATATAAATGAGTATTTTATTTCCTTCAATATGAGTCTTACCTGTGTCTGTACAGGCCACACAGTGAAGCGACCCACACGCAATGCTGATCACTTTCTTGCCCTGGAGGGCAGTGACCCGACGGGGGCGGCGTACATGATCGTCTGTCCCATGTCCTAATCGGTGGTAGTCACCCTTACCCCTGTACACATTTAAATAAAGTGTTAACATCATTACTGCTGTACATTACAGATACAAAGCTAAGAGTGTCACTACTGTACATATTATAAGTACAATTTCATATTATTATGAATTGTATTTTTTTTGACAGCAAAAAAATCATCAAAAAGCAAATGCAGGATAAGACAGTGTGTACTCACTTTTAAAGTGATAGAGAACACTTATTGCAAAACTACATACTACCGGTACTATGTAGTAGTTAAGCAGGAACAATACAAGTCTTAACACAACCTGGGCAAAAAAGATTCCCTAAGTAAAGCCTACTCACCATGTGTAGACGGCACCAGACTTGGTGAGCGCGACTGAGAACTGGGAGCCACACTCCACCTTACACACACCGAGGCCCTGCAGTGCATCCACTTTCATCGGTACTTTGCATCCATCGCTACCTCCCCGACCGAGCTTTCCGTAGTCACCATCTCCCCACGACCACACAGAGTCGTCATCAGAGATGCAGAGTGTCTGTGCATCCCCGCTACCGCAAGCCACATCAATCACACGGTAACCCTTTAGGGCTTCAATCTGAAATAGGAGGAGAGGTTAGGCTGTTATCAAACTTCTTGCAGTATCCTAGTCCTTTGTGTGCAAACATTCGTACGGGTATATAATACTACATGTAGTAATAATTTTTCTGCAGTTTTTCTTCCTTGGACTCAATATGATTCACATCATTCAAATTATATGATTAAATTGCCTACTTGAGAATTTCAAATCTAAAATTTTTGCTGACTCACCAGTCTGGGCCTTGACTGGTCCTCACTGTCGGCATGTCCGAGCCGCCCGTAGCGCCCTTTGCCCCACGTGTAGAGCTCCCCGCTGGACGTGATGGCCGCACTATGGGCACCACCTGCTGCGATGTCCGTCACCTCCTTACCACGAAGCGACTCGATGATTTTGGGACGGTCGCATGGTCTGAAGCAGGAAGGGCCATACCATCAGTGCTACAGAACTTGTCATGTCTTCAATCGTGTCTTTTTATTTTTTCTCTCATAGTGATTTTCCATACACCAATAAATCATGATATAAATGACTTGTGTCGTAGACATGATGGCATCACATGTTTCATATACTAATATCTAGGAGAAATAATTTCAAATGTATTAAATGTAGGTACTTACGTTCTGTTTCCATGTCCAAGTTTTCCATCTTCAGCCTCCCCCCAGGCGTAGACCTCGCCCTCCCCAGACAGAGCCAGGCAGTGCTTGCCGCCTGAGTTGACAGCAACCTTCTTGATGAACACGTGCTGCACTGACTCTAGGAGGGTTGGTGCCGCTACCGACTCCGTCCCACCGATACCAAGCCGGCCTCCGGCACCGTAGCCAGTCGCGTAAAGCTTGAAAATAAAAATATTTTTTAAAATATAATTCTTTGATTACCTCACTACCTTTCATGCTAAATAGGTCTATAAGATGAATCAGTCACAGATGCACATGGATAAAAGTACAAAAGTATCTGCAAGCTATATCATTCTCTTTATAGTAAAATACCTCCTACCCACCTTTCCGTCACCAGTCACAGCGAAGAGGGTTTGCTCTCCGCCTATGAGCTGCACAGGACGGAGAGTGGCAAGGGCCTCACAGCTGACCGGCAGTTTGACCTTGGCGCCCTCCACGCCACCTAACTGCCCGCGATGGTTGTGTCCCCAACCCCAGATTTGGCCGCTGCCGCCCCACGATAACGTCCAGTCGTCAGGTCGTCTGATGCAAATACATCATCACAGATTAGGTTTTACAAAGTCACATTTCTCTGTTTAAACACAACTGGTGTTCCAACTTTGCTTTTCACGAGGTGTAGTTTTATTAGATCATGAATGTACAGTTTTAGTAAAACGCTTGCCTTCATCAGGTTATTTCATTTTAAATTTATCATAACTAAAAGCTACACAATTTTACACTTGGGACCCTATCTACATCATAACACAACCACCCTGGACTGACCTGTTTAGCCAGAGCAGGAGTTGCTCGTCGTACTCTCGCGAGAACACGTGATGGTCTTCGTGATCACCGCTCACCGACTCGCCTTCTGCTGATATCTCATTGATCTTCTTCATCACCTCCTTAACAAAGGGCTTAGGCAGCTGGGCACGACCCTCCAGGGCTTTGGCTACGCGCGCCGCCATGGAGTAGCGCCGGAACCAGGCCCACTTATGTGCCTCGAGGCACAAGGGGAGCGCGTCCAACCCCAGGTCACAGGCCAGCGCCACCAGCACCTGAAACATTAAAAAAAAATATATATATGTATCTTTTTATAGCGGTTAGCAATAAGGTTAAGACCCGGGAGGTTTATAAGAGCATTAAATTCTTCTTTTTAATGCACTGTGCCCTTTGTTGTCATGGCATCATTATAATAAAGGACATAATGCATTTAAAGGAATATGCGGCCCTTAAGGGTGAAGAGCATTATACGATGATTACCCAGTAGTAATATTCCTATTCATGTTCCCTTGAGCTTTAACATATTTATTGAGGACACTAAAATTGCTTAAGATAATCGTCAATGTCTGCTTCCGTATCTAGAATGGGGTCTTCCCAGTGTAACAATATTGCAGAGGATAACAATAACCACAAGGATGTGACTATCCTATCATGACCTATGTGATATAAACCGCCGGGCTCCACCACTCACCTTGAAGAAGGGACTGTGCATGAGATGCTTGCCGCTGCGGACAATGGGGTCTTCGTATTCATACTGCCGCTGCAGGGCTTCAGGAAGCCCCTTCACCAGGGAGGCAAGTGCTGTGCCACTCACAGACTGCAACAGACACAGGTCAGTTATATATACATGCACAAAACTAACTTTTAAATGGTACAATCTTAGTACTGAGACGTCGCCTCCCTACTGTGATTCTGGTCAAATAAGTGGAAAACCCCTATAAGCCATGTGGCAATAACAGCCAAACTGTACATTAATACATGAATGCAGTAACATCTATTTTTTCATACTTGATATATTCAAATTGGACATGATAGAGATTATGGTCTTACCATTCCGTATCCACGCCCGGTGTCAGGGTCGGGGCCCTCTCCGGTCGGACTGGCCAGCAGAGCGTTTACATTTATATCAGGACCAAACTGTGACGTCATCAACTTCCTCAGCTTCTGCAGCGCCCACATTCGTTGAGTGGCGCCTGTAGTTCAAAACAAATGTACATAAAGTCATTATTTACTTTCTGGAGCGACAAGAGAAACTGTTATAGTGGAGATAATAGTATATCATGTTTTGACTATTTAACATAGGAGGAGTATTCAACTTTACTCTATTTGAAGGCTGCTATGAATACTGGCGTTGTAAGTAGTGGATATTAAAATGTGGCTTTAGTTTAGACACTTCCATCCTCACCTATGCAGTGTACATGAGCTCAAATTAGAAGTAAACATATGCTTAACTCACCTAAGGTGCTGAGTTGCGCGCAGGCAGCGAGTGCTGCAGCGAGGCGGGGCACAATGTTGTGCTCTGACTGCATCTCCAAGTTAAAGTCCAGTACGCAGGTCACGAGGTCGATGGAGGGTCTTGAGAGGACTGTACGATCTGACAAGATGTCCATCGGGGCTGCGGCCGGCATGATAGGGTAGGTGGTGAAGCGCCAGCCCCAGCCGTTCACTGAGCCATCACTCGAGAACTTCCACTTGAGCTCGTCCCCACTGATGCGTAGCTCCTGTGACCAGTCGGACCATTCCCGACCTGAGACAATTCAACGCTGTATTAGTAAACTCATAACAGTATCATAATACCCTTTAATGTATTCTTAAGATCATGGTTACTTATAATTGTGTATGATTTTGGGGTTTTATATCATTAAGTATCATATGAGACCACATCAGTTAAAAAAAAGTATCATAAACTGCAAGACTGGCCACAGACCTGATCGTATGCTGACTGTGCGGCCTGACCCATCCATGATGGTGAGGGGGTCGTGGCGGCGCTCGGTGGAGCACTGCCGGTCAAACTCCACACGAAGGCCCTCAGCCCCCGGGATACGAACATGACCGTTGAGTGAGGTGTCGTCCGTGTAGGGGTGCGGGCTCTCCTGTACCACAGGCTGCGCTGCGTTACGACCCGACTCTGTGTCGGCCGCTACATCTTCCAGCTCTGTCACACACAGCTCCAGGATCATCTCTGACACCTGACAGCACAAATATATAATTACCCGAGTAATTTATTATATAAATTACGACGGGGAATTCTTGTTCTTACGAAGCCTAAGGCACTATTGAGTGCTTAGGGGAGCATGGGAGAAGACACCACCGGAAGTAGCCAGTTGCTTGAGCGTGTATATCAAAGAATATTCCTCAATAGACATTTTTTATAAACCATTATAAAACATATCATTATCCTCATAATTGAGACTATCCTTTTCCTCATAGCCTATATATATCCTCCATTTTTTAAAATTCTATATGCATAGTTTTGGAGGTAGTGGGGGATGGTTTGGTGGGCCCATGCTCCCCTAAGCACTCAATAGTGCCTTAGGCTTCGTAAGAACAAGAATTCCCCGTCGTAATTTATATAATAAATTACTCGGGTAATTATATATTCTTACTCGCCCGGCACTACTTTTCGTGCCGGGCAACCTGGGAGAACTTTAAAGCTGTCTATCTGTGCGAATATTCTAAGGTTCTTAATCAACAAACCCAGTCACAGACCAATACAACTTAATAAGTCACCTGAGGTGTTTTATTACAAAAATAAATCATCACAGTCTTATATAAATCCACAATTTTTGCAGTTCATATCACAGACTCTCAACAGGAAAACCATATGTCATAACCAGAGTTCTATACAAACTCAACATCTTGTGAGTTCTTATCACAGACATATTTTCCTTTATGAATCACAATTATATATCACATATTTCAGGATTCACCCCAATCTTTGGGTAATTAATCTCCATAGTTGTCTAACAGTACTTCACCCAAATTCACCTCTGGGTCTTCTTCAATCTGTTTTGCATAATGTTTCGCCATTGTTCTTTCTGTTTTCCACGAACCGTATTTCAACAGGACATTGGTTGACACTCCCAACCTTTTCCCTGCTGACACTCCAGCTCCACGAGTAGAATGAGCCCCATACTGGCCCTTTATTCCACTCTGCTTCAATACTGATAACACCCATTTTGAGATTGTATCTCTACTCACAGGTTCATTCGGAAACCTGAATGACATAAACAATTCTTTGAACTCATACTGTTCATCAATGTACCTGAACTTCTTTGTTCTCTTCAGGTATTCTTTCAACGTTCGTACAACACACAAGACCTTCACTCTATGATAAGGTTTCAGTACAATCTTTTCTAACCTGTCCCCTGTACGAGCGGTTTTCATGAATTCAGTCAGTGTAAATGACACTGAACCATCATCAGACTGTTCTAGTCTATCAATATCTAGAGCCAATGCTACTTGACCCCTTTGACCTGTAATCAACAATATGAGAATGAGGAGTTTCTTTCCCAATTTTTCAAGTGTGAGCTGTCCATTACTTCCCCAATTTTTTAGGAGCTTAAATACTTTCCCAACATTCCAAAATTTTGAATATTTTGGGCCAGCTGGATTCATCAACCAAGCTGCTCTGACTGATCTTCCTACCCAATAGTCAGTCCCTATTGTTTCTCCTAAAACATTTCTTGGTAACAGAATGGACAGCGCACATCTTGCACAATTTATCGCTCCTGAAGAGTATCCTTCTTCCGACAACTGACGTATAAACGAACAAACTTGAAACCTAGTCGGATTTTCTTTGTCAATCCTCTTAATAATACAAAACGTATTCCACATTCTAGCATATGTATCATAACATTTCTTTGAATTGCCTTTCCAACTTGTCATTAGAAACCTAGCAGTTTTTCTATCACAACCTGATTCTTCCACTAATCTACGTTCGAGAACATCAAAGCAAGTAGACCTATTCCTCGGTTGAACCTTACGTCGTAATCTATATTTGGAAGGATATTTCTCCTTTTCCTGCCTATCTTCATGATTCGTTGTGCTTTCTCCAGCATCCTGGCGTACCATGGGCTGCCTGGCCAATCTGGCACCACCAGAATTATCCTGTCTGGTCGCTCTATCTCGATCTTTCGGAGGACCCTTGCCAACAAACTGAAAGGTGGAAAAGCGTAAGCGTCAACATTTTTCCACGACATTGCAAATGCATCACAGTGAAATGAACCTGGATCTGGACCCCAGGACACATACAAGTCACATTTAGTGTTAGTATGTGAAGCAAATAGATCTACTAAAGGTAGTCCATACCTTAAACAGATCTTTTCATAGACCACAGGATTTAAAGACCACTCAATGTTGTCCTTAAAATTCCTAGAAGCCCAGTCTGCTTCAACATTCAACACCCCTGGTAGATAAGAAACCGTGACCCATGCTTGAGTCATCTCAGCCCATCCCCAGATTTTTTGTGCCACTTCATGACACGAGGGAGATCTAACCCCTCCCATCTTTCTAACATAGGCTAACGCTGTGGTGTTGTCAGTTTCCACATGAACATGCAATTCCCCTTTTTTGCAGAACGTCTGCAAACCTAAGAAAATGGCTTCCAATTCTAACACATTTATATGACGTGTCTCTTCCAATGACCACCTTCCTCCTGTGGTCACTCCTTCACAACTAGAACCCCAGCCTTCCTCACTAGCATCAGTAGTAATGGCTAGATCAGGAGTATCTGATCTAATCATTCTTACCGCCTGCTGTACATTAACAAGCCACCAATTCAAATCCTGAATCGCCAATGAATTCAACTCCATTAGTCCATCAAAATTTCCTTTTGACCTACCTAAGGCTCGGTTCCTACACAACTCTAGATTTTTCACATGTGCAAGTCCATAGTCTACCCCTGGAGTGTAAGCTACCAAAATTCCTAAAACTTCAGAAACTCTCCTAATTGTAGGATACCTTTCTTGTAATAGTTTCTCAATTTCAGTGTTCACTTTCCCCACTTTTTCCTTTGGCAACGTGACCTCCATCCTTTCTGAGTCTAGTACAAATCCTAAAAACTTTAGTGTTTTACTAGGCGTCAATGCTGACTTCTCCGGATGTATGACCAGACCTGCACTGTCCAAAATCTTACACAACTCTGACACTGCTTGTTTACAATCCTGAAAATTATCAGCCATTACAAACAGATCATCAATATATGGGAAGCACTGTATTCCCATCATTCTTGCCTTCACAAAAATGGGATGTAGCATTTTTGTGAAGTACCTTGGTGCACATGCAAGACCATTAGGTAATGCTTTGAATTGGTACAACTGCCCATTCCAGAAGAATTTTAGATACTTCCTATCTTTCTCATGTATGGATATCGTATAATACGCGTCCTTTAAATCAATCGATGCTAAAAAGGAATCTTGTCGTACCAATTCCAAAGCAGTACCCAACGATGACATTTTAAAGTGTTCATATTCAACATACTTGTTCAGTTCAGTCAAGTCCAATATGATACGAACCGTACCATCTGGTTTTGGCCTCGTGAAAATGTTAGAGATCCATTCTTCGTTCTCATGTTCTACCAACTCAATCACACCCTTACTCTCCATTTTCGCAATTTCAACATTTGCCAACCCAACATGTTCAACAGACAATCGATATAAATTTGGTACTGATTTCTGTACCGGTACTTCTATGAATGGTATGCTCAACCCTTCAATATTTTCTAGTACCCAATTATCTTCAGTTATTGTTTCCCAATAATCTATACTATCTTTTATCTGTCCAGCTACAAAATTGGATGGTATATGTTTACACTTTGAAAGGAGTGAATGGTTCTTACCAACCTCCTCTTCGTCTACCTCTTCTTGTTGAAGTTGGGACGATCTTGCTGATGTAGATTGTTCAGAGGACTCTGATGCTGACCGTCTGATCGCCCTCTGTATTGGCCCCCTCGGGCTCTGTGCCCGCCCCTCTGACCTCGACCTCGAGGGGCAGGCGGTGCCTGAAAACCCTGATTCCCATTCCAGGATTGTTGCTGCTGATGTTGGGCCTGATTTGAACCACGGCCCCTAGCACGGCCTCTACCACGGCCCCTTGGTGCTTGTGGGAATCTCTCTTTCTCTGGTGCTAAGTCTCTTATCAGCTTCCTTGACTTCTTCACCTCATCCACAGTCTCCTGTATATCATCACCGAGCAGATATTCACCTCCGACATCAGCCTGAGCTACCGGATATGCCATCTCTTGATCCATGTTTCTCCCTAGTGCATTACGTCTTCTTCTAACTATAGAAGTATTAGCATAGAAGGCCAGCCTAAGTCCTTCTTCTACGTCTGCACCAACAGCATCTAGTTCTGGATCATTCTCTCCCTTCTCTAAGATGAGCTCACAAAGCGGTAGCATAGCCGTGATAGAACCTAACAAAAGCTGTTGTGTCAGCTGTAGCTCCACATCTGCTTTCTTGACTTCAGGATGTACTTTATTACTCTTATAGTATGCTCGGTTCATCTTTGGTACCAGAATTTCCTTCAGGTTCCTAGGTGACGGATAACGTTCAGCTAACTCCTTTGCCACTGTCAAGTCCTTTGACTTCTTATACATGGTACGCACATATTCAGCCAGTCCTTCATCCACCGCTGGTGTAAAAGGATCCTTTTCTGCATCATGAACTGCTGACATAGCTCTTCGTGCAAAGTGGCCTGGTTTCCAAACTTCCATACCACCCTTATCTTCTTCACTAACTGTAGAAGCAGAATCATCATCCTTCTTCTTTAGCACTTTTTTCTTCACCTGTGGGGTTTTGGCTTTGACCACCGTAGTTTCCACTTCAGGTGCACCTTGTGACTCTTCTTCCCACTCATCATCATCATTACCATATAAGTAGGATTCTGCATACACCTGACCTTCAACTTCTGCAGCCTCATCTAACTGATTTATCCTATCTCTTTCTACTGATTCAGAATAGTGTGGTGACATCAAAGGAGGGCCTTTTTCTTTTTCCACTTGGCTTACATATCGCTCTGTCAGATACTCAGTCTCATACTCTTGAGTCTGAATTCTAGCCGCCTCGAGTTTTAACGACTTTTCTTCTGCTTCAAGTTTTTTCAGCCTATTAATTCTTCTCATCTTCACTAGCAGTTGCTCCCTTCTAAGGAACTCTTCGTCTGTCATAGACTCAACTTCTTCGTCCAAGTCAACGTTAACTGTATTGACAGTGTTGACAGCATGTGCTTTTTGCCGCTTGTTGACAGTAGGTCCTGACACCGCTGTCGACGAAGTTTTTTCAGCATTATTTTCAACAACAACACTTATTTCAGCAGCAGCATTCTCAACCGAGCGCTTATTAGCCCTAGTTTTACTAGACTTGCTTGCAGTTGAAGCTTTTGAAGCTTGTTCGTTAGAGTTTTTGTCTTCATTGACAGTCCTCTTTTCTCCTGCGCCAGACATGGCGAGCAGGTGTTTACGTCTTCACGGAGTGTGTATTCAGCGCCCAGTCTGAAATTATACGAAAAACTCCATTTAGTGAAACCAAACTTTCACAGTGTGTTGCCTTAAACAAATCACACACATTCCACCAATTTAATAGAGGTAAATAATAAAATAACTCCAGTTATTTGATAAACTTACCTCTCCGCTCAGCGTGTGACTACCTCGAACCTGGTATGCGCGCGCAACTGGCTACTTCCGGTGGTGTCTTCTCCCAGGTTGCCCGGCACGAAAAGTAGTGCCGGGCGAGTAAGAACACACAATGAGTACAGGTAACTCTCTCGTAGAAACCGCTGTTTGTATGGTAGTCAGAACGCCAGTGCGACTTATAGGATTTGCCTAAAGTCTGGGTGCGGCTAATACGAGGGCTTTTGCAAGTATACCACAATACTAAAGTTGCCAATTACGGCTTTTAACTTTCGTCAAAATTGATGGGGCGGCTTATACGCGTACCTGGTTATATCTGACAAAGGGTTGAAAAACATTGATAGAGATTTGTGATTGTACAACTATAAAATACTCATTTTTAATCCACTGCCCAACAGTTGAAATACATCATTGATTAATTTGATGACGTTTCCACATAACATCCGACCTACCTGTGGGTAGCTTTTCCCAAGGGCCATGAGGATCTGGGACAGCGTTCTACGTGACTTGTCTCCGGCGCGCTGTGCCACGGCCAGTTTAAGGAGGTCGACAAGCACTCGGGCATCGTCGGCCGATAGGGACCTGGTGAATTCATCGAGATCCGGCTGGGCCACCACTGTCTGTGTGTCCCCTGTATTTGTCACCTGATGGAAATGGATGTCGTTCATAGATGGTAAGTATTAGGGTGATATAGAACCTATCATGCCTTAACTGAGCTAGGGGTGACAGTTATAACAAACTAGACACCAGGTGTTACAAACAGGTGGTGGACATTGAAGTGAAAGAAGACAAACATTACAAATGTATATAACTGTAACTTATATACATAATACATATCGAACACAACACAAAAGGAGGACCATACTATCATCTGGAAAATCTTACTTCAGGGGCATTTGGGCTGGACACAGCACATGCATTTTTCACTACAGAAGTTGTCTACGATCAAATTTCATGCAGATAATGTTAACGTTAGCTAAACGGGGCATCGATATAGTTAAAGGGTTGCACATATTAAACATTGCAACAAGACAAAGATTGAACGTGTGATTAACATCACAAATGACTCAGGGTGAGGGTGATAAAGTGATTAAATTGGTTGACTGAAAGACAGAATTTATAAATATTATTTCAGGAACACTGAATTATTTGTCAATTCTTACCGCAGAAACACATTCCCGAGTCAAAACTACCCTCAAATCATGTGTCACACTAGTATGTTATCACATTTCAGTCAAGCAGGTGGGTGTGGGCCACCAGGTAGGTGTGGGCAAGCAGGTGGGTGTCGGATGCAGGTGGGTGTGGGCGACAGTTGCAGGCTGCGGGCATGTACCGCCTTTTGTCCCTATCAAAAAGCGAGTTGATCGGACGATAAACGGCGGAGATATGGGTGGTACAATTTCGTCTGCACACGTTGACATCTCACGCAGTACGAGAAGTACCAGTAGCGCCACTCTTTGACGTGTGGCATGTACCATACCCCTCAACCAGCCATATCAGCCCCAGCCTCCCCTGCTCACACCCCTGTACCTAGATTGTATCTGTCCACACATTAATGTAATTCAAGATATTCAAAGATAATGCAGGACCAACACACAGAAAAGGTCTTACAAAAAGTGTCTCACCTTGTATTACAAGATAGCTGCCATTGACTTAGCACTGAAGTTGTGTGGACCGTAATGTAGACGAAAATCGATTCTAGTACTTAAGAGTTTAATTTATCTAAACAATTTTTTTCTTTTTTTAGGTCACGTTTTTTATTTTCAATATTTCAAATGGTTAGAGGTGAATATTGATGTAAGTGACTGATGTTCCATAAACCTGAGTGTCTAATCTGTCCATCTGTCAAGTTTTTACATTTTTTGAACCATGAACTCATGTCAAAATTCACCCTCAAAAATGAAGTTTCACTATCTTGATGCAACCCCTCATGAGGCGTTGCATAAGACTCTGGGTGGTGTTCCACCCTGAGTCAATAAATAAAAGCTTGATACATTAAGCAATATTTAAAATAGATAAGACGACTAAATACGAACGGTAAACAAAAAAAGTTGGATTAAATATGCATACAGATATTGTAATTTGGATAGCAAACTTTTTGCAAAATTAGAATAATGGCAAATAAAATGACAAAAGAAGCAGCGGATACCTACAGTACAAACCTGCTCTGTTGTCGTAAACGTCTCGGCTATGAGACTGGTTGCTGGCGAGGCTTTTGCTAAGCTGTGCATACTTGGGAAGGAACCCATACTCTCGTGGCCACTCGATGTCATATGCTGTAACAGAAAAGACACCATCTTATCATGTATGAAGAAACCCTAGAATGTTATAGAGCTTAAGGTATATACGTGCACATGTATCTGACTATTCAAATTTTCTAAACCAGTGACACCATGAACTCCCTATATTGAAAGTCTTCACATAAAAGACATAGAAATAAGTGGAAGATAAGACCTACCTCAAAGGCCATGGCTGAGAAGGATCCTGTCATACTCCGAGGCAGGCCAGGCTCGGAGAGTTCAGAACTGAGAGTTAATGCGCTGGTGGCGACATCTACAGTCCGGGGTGGTGGGATGTCCTCTGACGGTGAAGCCATGGGTGATACACTCGGGGGCGTCATGATAGTCAGACGCGACTCGGTCAGGTTGGTGATACCATCGTAGTCCTTCTCCAGTGCTTGGCTTATTGCGTCCCTGGAGTGTACGAATGTATATTATTAATATTGTGGAAGACTAAGCTATCTATCCTATCTCATTTGAATATCCAGTTAAAAGCTAATGATCCTATGATACTATATTGATGGGAGAAACAAGCACTAACCATTAAAGTAAGATGTTACGACTCACCTTGCGTATATGATCTGCAGTGCGGTGAGGATATGTGACAGCGCTTGCTGCTTACTGCCGTTTGTCTCCAGCGATAGGATAATTTTGGCGAGGGAGGGCCGACATGGCTTTGTTGGTTGACTATTTACCGGCGATGCAATGCTCTCATCACTTGTTCCTTCCGACAAGCCTGTGATAAATCAGATTCAAAAGTCAATTAAATATGTGTCTTCAATTTAGGCCAAGCAAGCTGTTCAGGTAATCATACATCAACGCAGAGAGGAGTTGAGCTATGACTGAAAGTGAGATTTTCAGTATCATTGATTGAATCCTTTTTTACTTCCTGGACTTTGGGAGACCCTAATATAATCCGCACTAGAGTTCTACTTTACGTATAACCCGCGGGTTGTATGCAAAACTTAATGGGTATACTAGTATTTAAATTGTTAAAATGCTAACTACCTATGAGAGCTGCACCAAGTGGGTCCCTGGATGTTGAGAAGAGAACCGGCTCGTGTGTAGTGGGAGTGGAGAGGTCGGTGGTGGCCCAGGCGATACTGTGAGACGAGCCGCATGCTACCCGTGTGATCTTGTAGCCCTCCATACCATGTACCAACGCTGGCTTACGGTTTACTGTCGTGGAACCATTGCCTTGCTGACCATGGTCGTTGTCTCCCCATGCATATACCTGCAAATTTAACGAATCAAAAAATGATATCTTAGAATTCCTACCGTTTTCAATCACCATAGATTGTATTAGAAATAGTCATAAACTCAATCTTAATTGGGTAAACTTATGGTACAATACTGTGGCACTACTAAACGTCGAAAATGACCAGTTCTCGACAAGTCTGTGAGTTATGTGTTTTATACATGGCATCAATAGGGAGTTATTTGTGACTCCATTTTCAGATAGTAGAATAAAGTGCAGACCTGTCCATCGTCGGTGACGGCCAGGCAGTGCAAGGCACCCACAGCCACATGCACAATCTTCTTCTCCTTTAGACCCTCTACAAGCTGAGGTTTCCGAACATGGGCGTCTGTCCCATGTCCGAGCCGGTAATAGTCTCCTTTACCCCTGCATTAGAAAGATTACATGGATTTGAATGTGATGTCCAGTACACTGATTGGTCAACATTCTACTACTACCCTGTTTCATAACTGGTTGACCTTAATGTACACTGATTGGTCAACATTCTACTACTACTCTGTATCATCACTGGTTGACCTTAGTTACTGTATGCTGTATTTCTAATCCATGCTTGAATTAATATTTTTCATCATAAGTCCATAATCAAAGTATTGTGTGATAAATTCAATATTCATTTTATGTACACCAAATACATCTGAACACCTCAGGGGCCTATAACCATATATACATATCGGCCTACAAGACTGCTAATACTTAATGTTAATACTGTTCCAACTCACCATGTCCACACCTGGCCGGACTTGGTGAGCGCTAGTGAGAATTGTGCGCCGCACTCGATCTGGCAAACGCCGAGCCCAGTCAGACGTTCTATGGGGTGGGGTACGCTGCAGCCCTCGCTGCCACCACGGCCTAGTTTGCCGAAGTCTCCGTCCCCCCAGGAGTAAACCAGTCCCTCGTCGGTAAGTGCAAGTGTCTGCGCGTCCCGGCTTCCTAACGCAACCTGGATTACACGCTGACCTGCCAATGACTTGATCTGAAAAAGACAGTTGATTCTACATGAATTCTCAAAATATTAGAAATCAAGTTAAAACTGCAAGATAACACAGACAAAAATCTGTGAACACAAGCTTGTCACATACATAAGCATTTGCCTAGATTTGTATCTCAAAAATTACAACAATTCAATTTGCACCTGATTTTGCTATTGGTTACGGTGGATTGAAATACCTGTTTTGGCCTGAGCTGAGTGGTATTGTCTCCATGGCCGAGTCGGCCGTACTCGCCCAGTCCCCACGTGTACAGGTCTCCGTTCGAGATGATGGCCGCGCTGTGTGAACTGCCACATGAGATGTCCCGTACCCGCTTGGACCGTAATGCCTCTATCAGTCGTGGTTTGTCACAGTTCCTATAGAATCATATTTTATCGATACAGTACGACGTCTGGATCAATTATCATTTCATATTCTTATCATAAAGCCCCAGTCTTCTTCCTTAAAATTCACAGAAGGTGTCTATTTTCACAGTTATACATCTCTTCTCTACTGATTTGCAAGTCTTTTCTTTTCCTTCTTCTGAGCAAAATCAACACACATTGCTTCTATATTATAACCATTTATGCACATGGAAAGTTAGAATATAAAGCAAACACATCTTACATTCTGCTAAAGTGTCCGAGCTTCCCATCGTCACCCTCTCCCCAGGAGAAAACTTTACCATCTACCGTCAGGGCCATGGCGTGTCGACCACCTGATGATGAGAGTATGAAGTGAATCAATTCATGTGGCCATGCAGCGAAGGTTAAACCAAATGCCATATTAGGCAATCGTTAATGTGGCTCTTCGTCATTATGATGCATATGAGGTATAAATGCCGGAGTCGTGTATGTTGTAAGTATCCATTTTGTTACCACCTCCACAAAGTATAGACAATATGACAGTAATAAGTCACTGGAAAGTTGATGCAAATTAAGTACTGATTATATTTCCAATATACAGTAGTCCCAATGGCATTGGGATGAAAGTGACCAATCTCAAAAAAACTTGAAATGGTACAAATTGAGACGCCTGAATGAAGGTCCTCTATAGTTAAGTACAGGTTTCGGCAACATAAAAAAAAAAAAATCAGGGAAAAACTTGAAGACTATCATCCCTAATGAATGCAGATGCACCTGTAGGCTGGTCTTACCTGAGTGGACAGCAACCTTTTTGATGACGTACTGGCTGAGTGATGTGATGGGACGTGGTATAGGCACGTTACCACTACTCAGCCCGAGTCCCAGCCGTCCGTTAGTGGCCTCTCCACACGCGTACAGCTTGCCATCCTGCATCACACAGAACAGGCTCTTGGAGCCACCCACGATCTGGACACACTTCAGCCCTGACAGCGTTTCATTCACACCTGGGGTCTTGATCTGTTGAACATCAGTTAGAATTTGATTTTAATCTTCGCGGACAGATCATTTTCATCTATTTATATGACGCATAATGCAGACAGCACACACATACTAAAAGGGTATCGTCTTAGTAACTATGCAAATACATTGCACTTGACATTTACTCTGATACGACACCAAGGAGATTACAACAGGTTATATTGAAAAATGCTTGATATGATTAATTCCATACTACATGTATTATAAAAGTCCATACCTTTGACCCTTTGGGTCCCCCTAGTTGGTCCTTATCATTCAGCCCCCAGACAAAGACGTGCGTCTGGATATCCTTGGAGCTGGTCATTTTGATCTTCTTGAGTGCCGTCTGTGGCACCGAGCTGCGCTCCTCTTCTTCGTCCTCTTCATTGTCGGAGGCGAGGAACGAGAAGTTGGCAGCCGTGTCGTCTTCATCTGCCCGCTGCCGACCGACAATGGACAGTCCATGTACCTTACAGTCTATGCCGCTGCTCTTACACTGCTTAATGGCCAGCTCAATATAGCGGTAATACTGCAGAAAGGAAACAACAGTTGTATGGATAGATTAGCTGCAATGTTATATGTTGTATAACGCTTCCACTACGCCTGTCCTTTCCTAACGGCACCATTTTCACCCATAATGAGTGCACTTTTTGTAAACCAACTCCTACTCATACCTTTTATATTCACTCCTTCCCTGCGTAAAGATGATATTGAATATGAGACAATTTTTATTCTAAACACTCCTCCACCTTCTAACCCACAATGCAAATACACTATTGAACTTGTCTTATAGAATCTCATACAAGAATGAATAGGTTATTTTCAATATGATCTTTGATTCCTGTTGATTTTACAATTATTACCACACGCTCTTACCTCTGTCAGATCTTGTAGTAGTACAACTTCAGTCTCCACAGCACCAATGTTGATGGTCTTCAGTTCCTTGAGGGCATGTGCCGAGTCGCCCCCTGACACGACCACCAGTGACGGCATATAGGATGAGTCGGAGGGTTCCACTTGTATGGCTAACCGGTGTACCAGCATGTCGGTGTGCATCTCCAGTCTCACCCAGTGCTGGAATATAAACACATTTATACACATGAATGATTGTTACTAAACATAAAGGCTTAAACCCTCAATTCAAAAGTATACACTCTCCTTTATATATAATAGCCGACAGAGAATACACAGAAACACGGATTATTCCATCCTAAAAGCAACTTTGGAATTATCAAATAATAGCTTTTCTAAATACCAATCATTTCCCCCTGCAATTTTTCTTATATTCCCTCGTTCACTGTCTCTTTGGTATCTGCCTTATTCTCTTGTACTTACCTTGCCTTGAGACCCTGAGCTCTGCCAGTAGCCGCCGCTGCCGTCGATCAGTTTGTGGGCTTGGCTCTCCCTGGAGGAGACACTCAGGTGTTTGACACAGCGGTGCCAGTCGTCCACCAGCCCACCACATTTTGGCCCACCGCTGGGTGATACCGACGCAGGGCGCTTACGGCATTTCCCCGGTCGTCCCGCATACACTGCTGCACCACCTAAGAAGTATGAGAGGGAAAGGAGATATAACCGCGGTGTTCTTTTATAACTCAACATTATGCAGTATGGTTTTGTAACAAATTTTCCATTCTCACTATCGTAAAACCTCTCTTAGAAGCTACATGCGAATCAGAATGCCAGTGCGGCTTATAGAATTTGCTTAAAGTTAGGTGCGGCTTATACGAGAGGTTTGGCTAGTATTGTACAGTACCAAAATAGCAATTTTTATACCCCTGTGCGGCTGAATTCCTCAAACTTGGGGTGCGGCTTATACATGAGTAATATGCCATATGGAACCCAAACTTCATCTTCTACAAGGACCTGCCTTACCTGGCTCACTGATCTTGTTGAATTGATGTCGGTGAGTTCGCTTTGAGCGGAAGCAGTCTTCGCAGTAATCAACTTCATCACACTCCCTGCATTTGAAGCGGGCACCAGCTATGGGAAGGACTTTACACCCTGTGCACCTACAACAGAATACATTGTGTGATTATCCATGTCGCTCTTTATGGAATTAAATGTAGTTTATACAAGACTTGCAAATCAGAGCAATGAGCAAGTACCTAGAAATCAGAGAAGTGCAGATACGTATGAGATAAAGGCAGAAACAGAACAGTGTATATCATAGGGTTGGAAAAATACATCGTAACATTTAGTAATATTCTGAGTTGTTGTGAAAACACCAAACAAACGCACTAGATCTCTTTGTGAGGCGTTCAGTGGTAGACACTGCAAGGTGAAAATGTGCAGAGCAATCGAGGGAAAATTTTGTCAGTTAATGGATGAGAATTGATTGTAATATTAAAGATAATATACATCCATTATAAGAGTACTTAACTACACCACAGATACGATTATTCAAAACCAGCTCTTAATTCCTAGTCATTAGTATCAAATCAATAAACGTTGCAAAATATGTACACTGCAAAATATAAAAGTTAAAATATCCCAAACATCCAATTCCTTATCAATCCACCAGCTAGGAGCAATAAAAAAAGGAGGTCCAACTCATTCATAAGAGAGATGAACTAAACGTGATAAACAGAAATCTATAGTGGCATGTTGAAATGTTGAAAACATGCTAGATATGTCTGTAAGTTGATTTGGAAGTCTGTCGCACGCTCTTACCTAGTGTCATGGCATGGCTGTTTTTGGATCGTCATGTTGTTTTGTTCTCTAGAGGACCAGAAATGACAAACAAGAGTATGGAGGTCATTTAGCGTAACAGACACCCCACCTCTATCTTTTAGAGAACTAGTCCACCCCTACATGACCTTTCTTTCCTCTCGCCTTCCTTTTTACTTAAGATACAGATATCAGCCCTGATTTAGCATATCAGGGGGTGCTGGGGCCTATACTTAAAAAGGCATATTTTTTCAAGGCTATCCAGATTCTTATCACGGGGATTGTGGTGAGGTTTTAGTGCAAATATTAAAGCTCATCTCAAATTGAGGGGACAAGAACTCGGCTAAGCGGGGTCAATATCACTGATGGATAACGTGTATATTTAACCATAGCATGGGTATCATCCAATCCCGATGCTCTCGCTTGGGGACCGGTAACCACGCACAGTGGCGAGAGCTGCTCATAGCGGACGCAATGGTTACTGGTCTCTAAGCGAGCGCTGGGATTAAAAGGTGTCTACATTCTTATTATTAGCCTTGGTGCGGTTGTAAGGGTATTGCGTTAAGCGGGTGTGTGCTCCGGGTGCCGAGTGGTCGTCTTACCTGATGTCGGGGTGCGTAGTGGGCAGAGGCTCCATCTCCGACATGAGGCCCGTCCAGTGAGCCTGCTGAGGGAAGTCCACCGTCACGTCTCGGCCATTCATGCTCACCGCTAACAAAATCAAAGCAAACACAGTTATACATTTTCCATTCTAAATTATTCGCATATCCCATACTGTGCATATTGGTCGTGTATATAGGTATCATACACTTCCACACATGTGTGACCTTTACATCAGAGGTTCGATAAGAGTCAAAGTTACTTCAGAGAAGATGTGACCTTACGTCTGGTAGATTATTTCACATGAATATGAAGATACATTAAATATTGATACCTTGATAGTTACATTTAGTACTAAACATACTTAGCGTGATGAGCTTTAGTATGTGATTAGTGTTAATTTTCAAACACTGTTAGTGATAAGTTGCAAAATAATGCTCAAAACTGACACGAGTATTACTTGGGATGTTTTCTATTCTCATCATGCATTCTTATATCATTAATATATGCTACTTTAAAATATCACTTTTTATCTTGTCTAAAACTGACAGTGGTAATTTAAATGTGCTAAATGTGAAGTGATATTAAAGCTTATGGAGTTATAGGGTGTGATGACACTTCTTTTTTTATTAAAGATATATTTTTTCAATATTGAAAATACAGTACAAGAATAATATTTTGTATGTGTTACAGTTGGGGGGGGGGGGGTGGAGGGGGGAGGTAGTCATGCCAGGGTGATAGTCGCTCACCTGTGACGGTGCCAACACTGCGGTGGGTGACCGACCCCCACTTGTACTTAGGTGTCACCACTCCGGGCTTTACCCGCACCTTCTGCCCGATCCGAAGAATTGGTGTCCCGTCTACCCCAAGAGCCATTGATGGATCGGGCACTACAATATGCCAAAAACAAAGAATGTATCCAGGGAAGAAATCCTCGTACACAGACTGGCTGATAGATGTAAACTGGGATGTAAACATACATGTATTTCAATAAGATTATTCCAGAATTGCCGATATTGGCTATCTACTACATCACCCTGATAAGATATTCCAGTTCTAATTAAACTGACTTGGTATTTTTGGATAGGCATAAAACTGTGACACTGTAAATACAAATCATTTTAAGGTTATAATCATCCTATCAATACAAGGATGCAGTCAGAGTCACAGGAGTTTGATGGCAGAAAGTTTGCAGAGAGGTTTAGTATGTATAGTACTAACAAATTGTCGGCTATACTTTTGTCCTATGCTAAAATGCAATATGGCTGGCTGATTAGAATTCAAGCCAGTGCTCCCAGTCAAAATGGGTCGCACATTATCAAAGGATAAAACTCTAGCCTTAAACTTCATATTTGTTGTGAGTGTAGTGCACAAAACCAAACACAGAAAAAAAGTATTTTCAAACAAACGGTTTAATTTTTTTTTAATAAGCGTAACTGGAAATTTCAATCCAAGGGGACCTTTCCTAAAATCACATTATATAGTATAGAGGTAACAACACACAAACTAGATGTTATTAGTATGATTAGCTGATATAATACACTACTTACAACCATCTGCGTTAACAGGAGCAATAGGGTTGGCAGGTGATGGGAAGCCGAGCAACTCAACATGGATGTAGCGGACCCAGTAGGTGCCATTCTTCCGCTGCCAGTCCGCCTGGATGTTGAGGTCATGCAGCCCGTCACGATCCAACTGCAACATGTACAATGACATACATTTCTATGCACTTTTTAAAATCTCAATTTACTAAATTTGTCTCATCTACATTATCTTAATTTAGACTACAAAGACTAAAGAGGGTTCTATTAGGAGACACCTACGATGATATGTAACAATTTTGTACATGTATACAGGAGGGCAGCGAATTTGCCCTTGTAGTCAGATTTCCCACCAATTAAATCTAGAAAATTCTACAATGACAAAATAGTGTTATTTTGCTGACCTTGATGACCTTGCCAATGTCTCCCTCGTGGACTTCTTCGTAAGTGCGGCAGCAGCGTACCAGCATGCCCACCTGGATGTTGTCGCGGATGTACATGGCGTAGTCGTCGTTACTCACAAAGTCTGTCCGCCTCTTGTATGTCTTAGCCTCCACAGGTTCTATGGGATTCTCCTGATGAAAGATGCATAATAGTTGGCTTTACTCTTTACTTCGTTGTCAATGTTCTATCTATTACTGGTACTGAACATTGTACAGATAATGGATGCATATTACTTTCTTGTCTCTCAAGGCTGTAGTTCTATTCATCAGCCCAATTAATTTAATCAATTTGTAAAAATACATAAGAGGGAAATATTTATATCAATTCTTGTCAAATGGTGATCTCTATCATAAAGAAATATATAACTTCCATAAATCAGAGTGTAACTGTATATACAACTATAATTATCTTAACCTAGTTTCTAATAAATGGACAAAAGTACATACATCATGGAAGGCTCCCTCCAGGTCCTCGAATTCATCAGACGCGGAGTCTGAATCAGAGAGAGCTTCCACGGAGGAGAGACTGTCTGTGTCCGAGAGGTCTGTCACCGCGACCTCCTGGTGCTCCAGCAGCCAGCCCACCAGCGACTCGGCACTCGGCGTGTCTGTACCTGCCGGCAGTGAGCCCTCTGTCAACAACAAGCGGCATCTTTGTGTCTTCAATCCTCACATATTAGATTTACATGTTATAAAAACGTGCTTTGTTTAATGTCCATGGTCACCACGGTTTTAACTTATCTATCTGAAAGGCGAGGGTGTTCTTGTTAACCCATGAATTGTATCACTGTAGGAATATTGTTATTATTCTTGCCTCAGGAAATGGTATATTAATAAATTGGGAAGTACCGTAAAAACCTGCGGGTTATATGCGAACCAAACCTCCAGTGAGGGATATACAAAATTCTCAAAGTCTAGGAGTGGGTAATACAAAGGTTTTGGAAAGTATATCACAGTACTAAAAACGCAATTTTTAGACCCCAGGTGCGGGTTATAGGATTCTCCCAAAGTTGGGGTGCGGGTTATACGCGAGAAGCTGGTTATACGCAGTAAGTATTTATTTCTTTATCCAAATTCCTTTTTAATGAAGGACAAACAAGTCTACAGAAGTGAATCACAAGGCATCCAATAGATAAAAGCTTACCCAGTGCCTTTACTGCAACCTCCACCTTCTTCCGGCCGAAGCCCATCTCAATGAGTTGGGCAACCACTGGTGCGGGCGGTGGTGGGGCTTGTTTCGTCTTGCGCTGCCTCTGCAGGCGTGCGACTATGGGCTGAGACGGCGTGGGCGGTGGGAGGTAGGCGGCTGATACTACCTTAGGCTCGGCCGCTGACATGATAGTCGGTGGCTCCTCCTCCTCATCATCCTGCTTGTAGGCTTCCGCCATCAGGTGCTGGGAAACTGCCAGTGCTGCCGCCTACAACAGAGGAAGACTTTTGTTTATAATCTAAGAAAATGTATAAAGTAACTAAGATTTGGGAGGGAAAATCTTTTCAACAGTAACCAGCAAGCTCAATCATCATTAGCCACTAAAATAGATGCATGTACATGGAAAAATTCGGAATGGCTTTGGATTACTTATTATAGTGTTAAAGATGGTGTATCAGCTAAATGTTTGGAGCTTTTTTAAACTTATCATAATGTTCTTATTGTATATCCTATCCCATACATCTTCCCTAACTTTTAAAATGATTGGCAGTGTCTTAGTCTGTAAGATGAGCACATGCAGTGCAATATTTTTTACTGTAGGTCGACACTAAAACTCCCTATGATGTGGTCCTGCATGGCTCAGTGCATTCTCTACCAGGCTAGTTTACCCTGTACTCACCTGGGGGAGTGACTGATTCAGTGAGGTGAATAGGCTATATTGTTAACTATCTAAAATCATTTATTTATAGACAAATATCTTGCAAATATTGGGTACTGTGTATTAGCTAAAATGATAATGGAACCCATGGCATCCCTTTTATCAGGGGTGGGCAGCTGTCGCCATGTCGCCAAAAAGTGGCGACACTGGCCTTGGAATTGGCGACAATACCCTCCTGAACTCAAGCTTTCCAAAACTGAAAGAATTTTGTAAATCGTCCAACTAGAACCAAAGTTATAATACATTTTTTATTTGCACTAAAATACATTATTTTGACTTCAATATTTTAAAAATTTCCAATTTCAAAATCTGAAATAGGCATGTTCATTATGGCAATTTCTTGAGATTTAGGCCATTTTGTTGAAAACAAGGGCATTGTAATGAAAACTAGACCCTTGCTAGGTCTTCATTGGTGGAGTATGCCCCTTCTAGGGCAATCTCTTGTTAAAAATTGCCCAGTGGCACATTTATTGGGAGGGGGGTCACATAGGCCCTGCCCCCTGAAAATCAAAAAAAGGGTGAAAGAAAGGCGAGAGAGAACCCCTAATTTTCTGAGTCAAACCTAACCCTTCTAGTGCCAAAACCTGGGTGCCAAAACTTGGCCCTTCCCTATTCCCAAACTTGGTGGCTCTTCATGTTGCCCAAACCTGACCCTTTCTGATCAGTTCTGATCCCAAACTTGGCTCTTTGTGTCATCAAGCTCTGGGGCTTTCTGTAGCCCAAAGACCATGTTTAGCTTAGCTCTTTCCAACCATATATATATTTTTTTTTTTTGTCAGGTCCATATCCGGTATCATCGATCAAATTTTTCTTTCATTAATCTGTCCCTCCTAAAATAATTTCCACCCCCAATAGTAGAAGATGAATACATATCTAAGCCATAATAATTATATACATATATTTAGGAAAAGATTTTCAAAATTTTCCAAACCCTTTCGAACCCCTCTAAAAATAATGTTCCAGTCCCAATAAAAAGAGGACAATTACAGAATGGGGGGGGGGGATTTTTTTGTGCCAAAATGCACCAGAACACACCATTTTTAGTGTGGACTTCCAGAATTGTCTTGTGGGGGGGGGAGGGTTGAGGGCACATCAGCCGCTGCGCTGTAAACAAAAAAATGCCCACTAGAAAGGTGCTTTTTTTCCCACGTCCTTCCAATACTTGTCTTGGCTACAACTAGTCCTGTATTGGCTCCACCGTGTTCGAATATGCCCACCCCTGTTTATTGAAACGGTTTGGGAAGTGTATTAGCTGATATATCATCTTTAAGCGGGCACATACTGCTTCTCTCTAGCGTTAAGCGGGCACATATTGTTTCTATGTAAAAACAACCCCTTCATGAAATAAACTTACCTCCAGCTCTTCCTTAGAGAAGGTAGCCTTGACCGGCGATGGCTGAGTGGCTGCAGCCATCAGCTGCTGCATCAGCATCCCCGGCCCGGAGGTGTCGGGACTGGTGTCTCCACCCGGCATGTCGCTGCTGCTGACCGTAGCGGCTAGCGAACTTGTGTCGGCACCCAGCGGAAGACTGAGGAATATCGGCTGCGCTAAGATCTGCCGCAAGAAGTCCTGGCACGGGAACAGCTCCCGTGCCGCCCGCAGCAACCCAAAGCGTAGTTGCTGCAGCCTCAGCTGGCTTTGATTTACTATATCTGGAACAAGAGGCATGTGTTCAAATTGATGGGGTGATATCTAAAAACATGGGGGTACTTTACTGTCTAAATATGTATAGTTAATGTGAGATAAATGCATTGTCTGTCCACATTAGTTTAGTTTGATGAATCAGTAACCACAACACAAGCTTGCATGTGAGGTTTAACCATCGGTAACCTGCAGAAGGGTGACCTGAGGTTAAGTTAGAGACTGAGTACTTTTAAGTATTTGTAGTTACCTGATGAAGAACTTGACATAAACTTCTCCTTTTCTGACTTTTGTAAGGTTCCGATGAGACCAATGACTGTGGACCAGGCTGTAACCATGTTGTCTGATGTTGACAGCCGGTCAATGGCAAATGGTACTGATACGACCTGAATAAAAATCAACTAACACCTGAGAGACTGACTCATAATAACAATAATCCTTAATATCATTAAAAATGGTAACAGCTGACCTGAATGAAGGCTACTGAATGTGGCTGAATCGTAGATCACCATTTTCTACTTCTACCCAATTTGCCATTATTGTTCTGTATAACCTAATGAACTACCAACATCAAACAATTTGACTGTGTCTGACTTTGTGTAACTTATTAACAATGCTAGTATGATATTACAAAAGAGTGAAATACAAAAGAATAGTGAAAGTAGAACTGATTAGAAGTCTACTTACAGCACAGACGTCAGAGAGACGACATGTGTGTGTAGTACTTGTGTCATGGCACTGCACGGTGATGCGCCCGTTGGGCTGGATGCGCGCTACGGTGCACAGGTCCCACTCTGGGTGTTGAACCACCCCGCCCAGCCGCGGCCGCGAGTCCAGGCCGCCCACCACCGCCAGCGACGCGATCACTGTAGATTCCCCAGGACTCAGCTCACTGCCTTCATTTGAAGTCTGAAACATGGGAAGAAACAGGTTCTAATAGTGATACAAGTCCATATATTATAGTGATATAGAGATATACATTGCAGAGGAATCTTCATTACATCATTTGGCATGTTTAGAGGGTAGAAAGCGTGTCTCATGACATGTGTGGGCATGAATATTTATCATGGGTGTAAAAGTTTTAGAACAAAGTTCATAAAAGATCATAGTAACATTAGTAGTTAGAGCAGTAGGTATCTCACCAGTGACTGTGTGGAGTGCTGCACGGCCTGGTCCACCACCCTGAGGTGTGACTCGATGACGGTGTTAATGTAGGGGTTCCATGCCTCCAGGGCATGCAGTGTACGTATCAGCGCTACAATCTCCTCCACCTTGGTAGAAGTGTACGACGCCGTCAGGCATACAGGTGCCCGCGCCTTCTTCTTACCTTTTCGCACACCATCTGGAATACATAGGTAGAGAATAATTACCGCATTCAACTAAATTAGTGACCCCTGCCTTTTTGGCATAGAATTGGCCTGCCTTTTCATGATTAACACAAGTTACAGCTAAGGTAAAACGGGTTTAAACTCATTAATGTTATATTAAGTATGTACAAGAGTGGAATTTATACAACCCACACTTTGAAATAGGCGTTATCGTTATCAACAGTTGTATACTGTTAAATTAGTTATTACTCACTGCTTGGAATCAGGGTGGGGTCGGTGTTGCAGAGCAGGAGAGTGTTACCGAGCAGGTTGAAGAGTCGCTCAGTGATCGTCTGTAGGCGGTCCGACTGGTGGCCCGGCGGCCAGGAGGACAGGACGGAGCGCAGCAGTCGCAGTGCTAGAATCTGCACACGAGAACAACGCATGGAGTATTATGTATGGGTAATGAGTTAAGTGCAAGGTTGATGGTAAGAATATAATAAATATAAGATTAATCGAATACTTACCATGTAATATAAGTATGAAGATTAATCGTTGTTCTTCGAGATACAGATAAACATATCTGCTGAGTACACAGGCGAGGGTGACGTCACATCCGGTGGTCAGATTAGCGCCCACATGCAGTGAATCTTTTGCTGAAAATAAAACATCTGGAAATAGTACACAGTAGTGCTCTTTTTACTTTGTCTAAATAGCACCCACATGAGTAGGTGAGAGATTATATCACTAGTAGTAATCTTCTTCATCCTGGGGATGGATGGGTGGGCCTGTGTACTCAGCAGATATGTTTATCTGTATCTCGAAGAACAACGATTAATCTTCATACTTATATTACATGGTAAGTATTCGATTAATCTTATATTCTTCTTTGAGTACAGTAAACATTCTGCTGACACAGGAGACTTCAAAGTTCAGCTAGATTCACTGCTTATTTCCCATAATGTTACTCTCCCATAAAGGACTGTAACTTCTCATATAGGATAACAGAAAATAGATACTTTATTTCACCTAAAGGTGATGTTCTATTGCCTTGTGATATGGTTTTGACTAGGTTGCATGACATTTTGCTATATAGCAAAGAAGGCATAACTGCCATACAGTTCACCACAGCTGTGGCAGTGTAATTGTCCATCATAGAAAAAGTTTTATCACATACAGATACTGCTGCCTCTAGTAAGGCTTATGACTATGATCAGCCAATAGAGTTCATACAAACTATCGTTACGGCAAAAGGGCCAAAAATCCTCCCCTTTTGAGGTGTATCTTTTCCCCCAAAAAGGCTCTGAAAATTTTGTTCCCAGCTACTCGATAGAGTCCTCCAGGAGGATCCTGGCTAGCGTCTTGGGAGGCTTGGGGTTCTCGATAGGCTTGTTGTAGTGCTTAGCCTTGGTCTTGGCACCTTTCCAAGACCCATGTCTAAGCAAAACAGTAGTCGATACACCGAGTCTCCCTCCCGCAGAGGTGCTGGCACCCCTGGTGGAATGAGCTCGGTATACCCTGGTGTCCACCCCAGCTGCGGAAAACACCGCAAGGACCCTTCTCTTTGATGAGTCCTGCCCAATCTTGCCAAATGGCTTGCGGAAGGACAAGAAGAGCGAGTGTTTCCTTCCCCCTTCCTTGTCCAACCTGACTGGCTCCGTGACCCGCACGTAACGTTTCAGGGCACAGACGACGCACAGAGTCTCCTCCTCGTGGAACGGTTCCAGGACCAGTTCTTTGAGGGGTTCCCCCGTACGCGCTGTTTTCATCAGACCCTTCAGAACGAAACGCGCAGACCCCGAATCCAGCCAAGTCAGATTGCGGAGATCAAGCGCTGGGATGACCTGGCCTCTTTGGCCCGACACCAGCAGAATCAGCATCGTTAGCTTGAATCCCAAGAACTGGGTGGACAAGCCTTCATTGGCACCCCAACGCTGGAACATGCTGAACACCAGCATAATGTCCCAGAACTTGTTATATCTGGGAGAAGGAGGATTCCTTCGATAGTCGGTGCGGACGGCCCTGCAGACCCAATAGTGGGTGCCCATGGTCTTCCCGTTGTCAAGGTTTTTCACTAAAACCTACAACGCACATCTGGCAGCGTTAACAGTGCCAAAAGCCCTGCCCTTTTCCGAAAGCAAGCGGTGGAAACGACAAACCTCCAAAGTCGTGGTTGACAGCTGCAACGTGTACGTCATGATTGACAGCTGCAACGTGTACAACGTGGTTGACTGCTGCAACGTGTCGGCATGTTTGACAGCTGCAAGGTCTATGACGTGTTTTAACAGCTGCAACATCTACATCGTTATAGACAGATGCAACATCCTGGTTGACGGCTGCAACTTCTAAGACGTGATTGACAGCTGCAACGTCTAAGACGTGATTGACAGCTGCAACGTGTACGACGTGATTGACAGCTGACGTGTTTACAATATAAATGTCATCTGCAACGTCTACTACTTGATTGACATCACATGTTTTGCCGGCGGATTGACAGCTGCAACGTCTAGGACGTTATTGACAGATGCAATGTCTACGACATGGTTGACATCTGCAACGTCTATGACATGGTTGACATCTGCAACATCTTCTACGTGATTGACAGCTGCAACGTGTACAACATGATTGGCAGCTGCAACGTGTACGATGTGATTGACACCTGTAACATGTATGACGTGATTGACCGCTGCAACGTGTACGACATGTTTGACAGCTGCAAGGTCTACGTGTTTGACGGCTGCAACGTCTACGACGTGATTGACAGCTGTAATATCTACACCATAGAATCTCGTCTGCAATATCTACAACATGATTGACAGCTTCAATGTCTGCCACGTAATTTTCAGCTGTAGCGTTTACAACATGAGAGAGAGCTGCATCATCAACAAATGTGATTCACAGCTGCTACATTTACCACGTGATTGACATCTGTAACATGTGCGACTTACAGCTGCAACGTCTACAACATGATTGGCAGTTGCAATAGCTACTACCTGAGTGACACCTATATCATCTACAACATAATTGACAGCTGCAACTTGCTTGACAGCTGCAAATGTCTTTATCGTGAGTGATAGCGGTAAAGTCTACAACATGATTGGCAGCTGCAACGTCTATGACGTGATTGACAGCTGCAATGTCTACAATGTAATTGACACCTGCAACATCTACGACTTGCTTGACAGGTGCAAACGTCTACTTCATGAATGACAGCGGCAACGTCTACAACATGATTGACAGCTGCAACTGAATGGTACCCCAAAACAAAGAGGTACAAAACCCTAACCAGGTAAAGTGCACTCAAGTATCCACAACTCTTAAGTGATCCAAAAATATGGGTCTTTTCGGAAACTAGTCCAAACCAAATACAAAAGCGGACAGCGGCTGCGTCTGTGACGTGGATGAGGGCTTAGACAATTGGATACTTAAGAGTATATTGTCAACTGTAACATCTACGACGTGATGGGCAGCTGCAACGTCTACGACCTGATTGCCAGCTGCAACGTCTACGACCTGATTGTTAGCTGCAACGTCTACAACCTGATGGCCAGCTGCAACGTCTACGGCCTGATTGTCAGCTGCAACGTCTAAGACGTGATTGACAGCTACACCTTCTACGACGTGATTGTCAGCGGCAACATCTACGACGTGATTGACAGCTGCAACGTCTACGACGATTTGACATGCAATCGTCTATGACGTGATTGACAGCTGCTATGTCTACGACATGATTGACAGCTGTAACGTCTACGACGTGATTGACAGCTGCAAATTCTACAACATAATTTACAGCTGCAACGTCTACGACGTGATTGACAGCTGCAAAGTCTACAACGTGAATGACAGCTGCAACGTCTACGACGTGATTGACAGCTGCAACGTCTATGACTTGAGAGACAGCTGCAACGTCTACGACGTGATTGACAGCTGCAACGTCTACGACGTGATTGACAGCTGCAACGTCTATGACTTGAGAGACAGCTGCAACGTCTACGACGTGATTGACAGCTGCAACGTCTACGACGTGATTGACAGCTGCAACGTCTACGACTTGAAAGACAGCTGCAACGTCTATGACCTTATTGACAGCTGCAACGTCTACAGCGTGATTGGCAGCTGCAACGTCTACAACGTGATTGACAGCTGCAACGTCTACAACGTGATTGACAGCTGCAACGTCTACAACGTGCGCACCAGCGGCTACAACTCTCTTGAGCGCCAGCGGCTATGTATTTTATGTGAGCTCCAGCGGCTACGCCTCAGACGTGAGCGCCAGCAGCTACATCTGCGAAGTCCTAGAAGAACATAGTCTTAATGTGCGCCAGCTGATATCGAGGCCAGCATCTATGCCTCCAACATGAGCGCCAGCAGCTACATCTGCGACATCCCTAACATAGACTGGATGTGCGCCAGCTAGTATCAAGCGTCAGTGGCTAGATCTAGGGCATGATTGGCATCAACAATAACGCCATCAATGTGAGCATCATTAACGTGAGACCATTAATGTGAGCAACAGCTGCCACATCTGGTATGCGAGCAACATCGCCTGCTTCTGGGACGCGAGCGCCAGCGGCCACGTCTGGAACGAGAGCGCCAGCGGCCACGTCTGGGATGCGAGCTGCTATGTCTACTACATGATTGACAGCTGCAACGTCTACGACGTGATTGACAGCTGCAAAGTCTACAACTTGATTGACAGCTGCAACGCCTACAACGTGATTGACTGCTGCAAAGCCTACAATGTGATTGACAGCTGCAACGTCTACAACGTGAGTGACAGCCTCAACGTCTACGACGTGTTGGACAGCTGCAGCATCTACGACGTGATTAACCGCTGCAACGTCTACGATGTGAGAGCCAGCTGCAACATCTACAACGTGATTGACAGCTGCAACATCTACAACGTGATTGACAGCTGCAACGTTTACAACGTGATTGACATCTGCAACGTCTACGACGTGATTGACAGCTGCAACGTCTACGACGTGAAAGACAGCTGCAACGTCTATGACCTTATTGACAGCTGCAACGTCTTCAACGTGATTGGCAGCTGCAAGTTCTACAACGTGATTGACAACTGCAACGTCTACAACGTGATTGACAGCTGCAACGTCTACAACGTGCGCACCAGCGGCTACAACTCTCTTGAGCGACAGCGGCTATGTCTGCGACATCCCTAAAATAGACTGAATGTGCGCCAGCTAGTATCAAGCGTCAGCGGCTAGGTCTAGGGCATGATTGGCATCAACAAGACCGCCATCAATGTGATCATCATTAACGTGAGACCATTAATGTGATAAACATCGCCTACGTCTGGGATGCGAGCAACATCGCCTACGTCAGGGATGCGAGCGCCAGCGGCCACGTCTGGGACGCGAGCGCCAGCGGCCACATCTGGAACGAGAGCGCCAGCGGCCACGTCTGGGACGCGAGCGCCAGTGGCCACGTCTGGGACGCTAGCGCCAGCGGCCACGTCTGCGACGCCAGCGTCTCCTACATGAGGATCAGCTGCAACGTCTACGCCGTGATTGACAGCTGCAACGTCTACGCCGTGATTGACAGCAGCAACGTTTATGCCGTGATTGACAGCTACAACATCTATGACGTGATTGACAGCAGCAACGTCTATGACGTGATTGACAGCGACAACATCTATGACGTGATCGACAGCCGCAACGTCCCTGACGTGAAACCCAAGGAATTTTTGGGCATAAGGTGTGGGTCTTTTTGGAAACTAGTCCAAACCCAAGGTACCTCCACATGAGTTAAGTCATCTTGATGTTCAAATCAAAGAGACATGTGTGCTAATAGTGTTTTAAGGTGGGGATTAAAACACAAGGCCAAAGAAATTTTCGGCATAAGGTATAGGTATTTTGTGTTACCAGTCACAAACCCTAAGCACATAAATGAGACCCTATAAAAGGTGGACCAGTTAAGTCTCTTTGTGTTTTCATTTCACAACAACACAAACTTCTTAAATGCCTAACTCAAGGAATTTTTCGGCATAAGGTATGGGTAAACTTGTGTATTCAACACAAGCACTCAGTGTGGATCTGTATCAACACAACTGAGTTATTTAATGCCTCAAAGAAATTTTGGGCATAAGGTATATGTCTTGGTAAGGACTGGTCCAAACATGTACAAAGTACAACAAGACACACCTGACACTGACTTGACAGTTCACCTCACTCAAGTCTGTATGAGTGGAGAACAACCTCAAATGTCATTCTTCTATAACTGAGTTATAAGAGAATAACTGAGGTGTCAACTACAAAGTAGCAAGCAAAGCTTTAAGTGTCTTGACTTCAACCAATATCTAGAGTCTGCCAAGCTGTTATGACAGGTAGTAGTTGATATTATTCTGTCTTTGACCATGCATAAGACAGTGGTAAGTCCTTCCTGGTTCTTTATTTTAAAAGTGTATTCACTAATAAAACAGAGATCTACAGTGTATAACAGGATAAATTTCTATCTCTGCAGATATGAGTTTATCCCATCACAATTTTATTCCTTATGAAAGCTCGTCTCGCTATTGAAACATTCCTCAACAAATGAGGCAGCAGTACTGCACTATGAGCCAACATAACAAATAAAAAGCCAACATAAATCAGTGACTCAGTCTGAAATCCAAGATGGATGACTGGTCTTGCTGAATCATGCCAGCCCCTAGCAGCAACTAAGCTCTACACAATCTAAACTCCAATTTTTCACTATAACTGGATGACAAAATCCATATTATTTTGAAAACTGAACTATAATTGCACATTTGAGAAATTGCACATTATCTGGATGACCATTCATCCCAATTTCCGAAAATCCTCAATTTTCGCCCACCGGCGGATTTTCGGTCACATTTTCGGTCACATTTTCGGCAATCTGAAGGAAAATTTTCAATATCAAAGGTTAGATATTTCTCAACTGTGCAAATATGTGTAAAATACATCATATAGAAAGTATCTTACCTGTTAGATTCCTCCAAATATGTGTGAGAGTTGCTGCTATGGGCGCTGACGATCTTTCCTTCCCGAATTCGCGCCAATATCTGTCCACCGGATGTGACGTCACCCTCGCCTGTGTCAGCAGAATGTTTACTGTACTCAAAGAAGAACTTTCAATTATAGCAGCCACAAGCCTTCTAATTTCGTGAGACTAACCATAATAACCCGAAACACTAAATTGATAGGAAATCATTTAACTAATTGATTCATGGTTTTATTTTTTTATTTATTCAAAATCTATTTTTTATTTTTCTAAAATGTTCCATACCTGTTTAGGTAGATTGACAACCCCGCCAACCCAGCTATCCTCGCTGATAATACGCAGGAGAAGTTCGATCCAGGAGGGAGAGGACAGTGCACGACATACTGCACTAGAAGGTGCTAGGCTTTGTATGAACCCTAGAGAGGCCCAGGAGCCGTGCTGCTCCTTACCCACCAGCACACTACTACTATGTGCGTCTGTTTGGAACCAAGGATGACAAAGAGTTAGCTAATGATACAGTCAAATAGGCTTTACATTTGGTAAAGAACAGCTCTTTTTGTAAGATCTATCAAATTGAAATAAATCACAGTAAAAGAAAATGATTTTGATATCACTATATGCACTTCAAAGTGAGCGTATATATACCGTATATATCTGTAATAATAAGGAGTGTGAGCCAGGCTTCTTTATTCGAAAATAACATTTGGTAAAAGCCTCTAAATATCTGAATAACTTACTAAGGCCTGGTGAACATCCGGCATCAACAATAACCCTGAGCATGCCGCATAGCGTGCTGACGGCTTCTTTCTGCATGGCATCCGCATGGATTCCCGCACAGATGGTCAGACAGCGAAGTAGCTGTAGTGTGGCCATGCGGATGATACTTGTTGGCTGGGTGATATCTGGCTGACTGTTGTCTATGACTGGAAGGATGAGAGCATAGTTTAAGTTAAATGGGCCATTCAATGAGTAGTCCGATGGTTAGATTACTGCAATGGAGCCACTATGTGGTCAGACTATTAAGAATACTGTGAACGATTTAGTCAGATATAAATGTTGATACATGTATGATAGATATCAAATATAAATTTAATTTATGATGAGAAGGCCTACGTGACAAACCTGGGAAAAAGGACCAAATAATTCACCCCGCAATAAAGTTCATTTTCGTAAATCGTTCCATATATAAAGTAGAACATACCTGGCTCATCTTCCTCATCATCATCGTCATCGTTGTCCAGTGGCGCTGGCGGCTCGGCTAACTTGAGGTCATACTTGCCCTCTTTGCCCATACGGTACGAGTTGGTGCTGCCAGTGTCCCACTGTACGCGGATCCACCCGTCCTCACCAAGCTCCCCAATCACCCTGCCATAACCTGGGGGAGGGCCGTCCTGCTCAAATACCACAAGATTACAGTGTTTAAACAGAGAGATATAATAAGTCCTTGGTATAAATACTGCTGCAGTGTATCAGAATATTTTGAACATGAGAGGGCATAACGAATTAATATGAAGATTTATACCCCCCCCCCCCCCCCATAAATGAAATATATAGATTTATTAAAAACAAAGGTCGTGAACACATATTTTCTTTCTTCAAAAAATGCAGTTCATCAACATCATTTGACCAGAATATGATCAGTTAAACAGCCAAATGGTATAATTATTAATTTGTCAAACCTGGTCGCCCCATTTCCAGTCGACACCCCTCATGACGCGACAGCCAACTTTCATCATGGCAGCGAGCTCGGGACCAGACGTAGGTGTGGCCTGCTGTTGTCGCTTGGTGCGCTGTTCTTCAAGCACAGCATGAACTTGTGTATTGTGATCCGTCAATTGACTTCCAGCCCCTGGGCCTGCATAAGAAGAGAGTTAGCATTTCAGGATCTACAAAGGTGTAGTATGGCAAAACCAATCTATCTGTATATGTACACTGTATAAAACCTATTTTATTAGTGATACCATGGATTCAGTGTCGCTGGTATCGATTGGTACTCTTCCATATTGGGAGATTTGTACTACAAACAGGGTTATATTGACTTCATTTATTGTCATTTTCTATGACTTTCCATGACTCACGGCAAACTTTCAGAAGATTCCATGACTTTCCATGACAATATTCATTCCATGACATTGCCAGACTTTCTATTATCCTGTCCTACATATATAATAGTATCCAGTTCCTCCACCTACCTATGAGTCTCATGACGCTCTGGGTGAGGGCAAGGACTGACGAGTTGATGAGAAGACTAACGCTGTTTGCGTGGTGCTCCGTGGTCAGCAGACCTAGCGTTGCGAGGAGGAAGCGAGACTGGGGAATCACGCCCAAACTCACTGAATCCTGAAAGGTATAGATACAGTGAAAGTGTATCAACCCTGTTTTTATAGTGAAAGTAGGTCTCAAATTTGCCTCTATAATTTTTAAATCAATTTTTTTTTAAATACTTTTGGATCATAATGCTTTAACTGATATTAATCTTTTTTTTTAAAGTTTACTCAAACTGTATAAAAGATAAAAGTTGTAATTTAAAAAAAAAAGTATATATATACCAGTGCATGTAACTGTAGTGGATAGAAATTTTTACCACTAACCTTGGTGTGGTTATTACTAGGGTTAATACCCTTGGCTTTGAAGTACAGATCTGCCTCAATGAGGCTGGTGCGGAGAGTGGTGGCCGCCCATTTACTGAGCTCGCTGAAGGTCATCTCTAAGAGGATACGGTCACACGGCGGGATGAGCCGCACGTCAGACAAGCAGTGACGCATAGGCTCGCTGAAGGGAAAATGTAGCATATTTTAACATTTCGGAGGTACTGATATTGCAAATTCACCGACACATTTGATTTTTCACTGTCAATAGACATTGGTGTTAGTACTATGGTATAGATTGGATAGAGAAGTGAAATAAAGATTGTCACCTGATCGTCCTACTTTGTCCCAGCAAACCTTGCCAGCCGGAGAGAATGGCATACTTTACGGTGGGGACTAGGTGGTCCTTGTGAACTAGGCTGAGGATGTTCTGGATACCCTTTAAGCGTATCTCAGCCCGCTCGACCTGATGGTGTAATGACTTGCGGAGCTTCTCGATGTCGATCGGGTGCTCGTGTAAGATGAATTCAGTTATGCAAGACATGAGCGCAGTGTCAGCGGCGCTGCCTGTCAGTCGCTGTCGCAACCATTTAAACTTGTGTGAATTGGTTACCACGCTGAAGACCGGTGACCACGAGTCCTGTTGTAAATCGGAAATAACTTATTAATATACAGCAACAACATAGCATCAGGACATAATAATTTTCACAGCAGAGTACATTCATTTATCTTATTTATCAGCAAAATAGTCATAATTCATCAATGGATTTCTTTAATATAAGATTAATCGAGTACTTACCATTTATATAAGTATGAAGATTAATCGTTGTTCTTCGAGAGACAGATAAACATATCTGTGGAGTACACAGGAGAGGTTGCGTCACTTCCGGTAGTCAGATTAGCGCCCACTTGCAGTGAATCTTTTGCTGAAAGTAAAACATCTGGAAATAGTACACAGTAGTGCTCTTTTTACTTAGTCTAAATAGCACCCTCATGAGTAGGTGAGAGATTATACCGCTAGTAGTAATCTTCTTCATCCTGGGGATGGATGGGTGGGCCTGTGTACTCCACAGATATGTTTATCTGTCTCTCGAAGAACAACGATTAATCTTCATACTTATATAAATGGTAAGTACTCGATTAATCTTATATTCTTCTTCGCGACAGAAAACATTCTGCTGGACACAGGAGACTTCAAAGTTCAGCTAGATTCACTGCTTATTTCCCATAATGTTACTCTCCCATAAAGGACTGTAACTTCTCATATAGGATAACAGAAAATAGATACTTTATTTCACCTAAAGGTGATGTTCTATTGCCTTGTGATATGGTTTTGACTAGGTTGCATGACATTTTGCTATTTAGCAAAGAAGGCATAACTGCCTTACAGTTCACCACAGCTGTGGCAGTGTTATTGTCCAACATAGAAAAAGTGTTTATCACATACAGATAACTGCTGCCTCTAGTAAGGCTTATGACTATGATCAGCCAATAGAGTTCATACAAACTATCGTTACGGCAAAAGGGCCAAATTTCTCCCCTTTTGAGGTGTGCCCCAAAAAGGCTCTGAAAATTTTGTTCCCAGCTGCTCGATTGAGTCCTCCAGGAGGATCCTGGCTAGCGTCTTGGGAGGCTTGGGGTTCTCGATAGGCTTGTTGTAGTGCTTAGCCATGGTCTTGGCACCTTTCCAAGACCCATGCCTAAGCAAAACAGCAGTCGATACACCGAGTCTCCCTCCCGCAGAGGTGCTGGCACCCCTGGTGGAGTGAGCTCGGTATACCCTGGTGTCCACCCCAGTTGCGGAAAGCACCGCAAGGACCCATCGCTTTGATGAGTCCTGCCCAATCTCGCCAAATGGCTTGCGGAAGGACAAGAAGAGCGAGTGTTTCCTTCCCCCTTCCTTGTCCAACCTGGCTGGCTCCGTGACCCGTACGTAACGTTTCAGGTCACAGACGACGCACAGAGTCTCCTCCTCGTGGAACGGTTCCAGGACCAGTTCTTTGAGGGGTTCCCCCCGTACGCGCTGTTTTCATCAGACCCTTCAGAACGAAACGCGCAGACCCCGAATCCAGCCAAGTCAGATTGCGGAGATCAAGTGCAGGGATGACCTGGCCTCTTTGGCCCGACACCAGCAGAATCAGTATCGTTAGCTTGAATCCCAAGAACTGGGTGGACAAGCCTTCATTGGCACCCCAACGCTGGAACATGCTGAACACCAGCATAATGTCCCAGAACTTGTTATATCTGGGAGAAGGAGGATTCCTTCGATAGTCGGTACGGACGGCCCTGCACACCCAATAGTGGGTGCCCATGGTCTTCCCGTTGTCAAGGTTTTTCACTAAAACCTACAACGCACATCTGGCAGCGTTAACAGTGCCAAAAGCCCTGCCCTTTCCCGAAAGCAAGCGGTGGAAACGACAAACCTCCAAATTCGTGGTTGACAGCTGCAACGTGTACGTCATGATTGACAGCTGCAACGTGTACAACGTGGTTGACAGCTGCAACGTGTCGGCATGTTTGACAGCTGCAAGGTCTATGACGTGTTTTACAGCTGCAACATCTACATCGTTATAGACAGATGCAACATCCTGGTTGACGGCTGCAACTTCTAAGACGTGATTGACAGCTGCAACGTCTAAGACGTGATTGACAGCTGCAACGTGTACGACGTGATTGACAGCTGACGTGTTTACAATATAAATGTCATCTGCAACGTCTACTACTTGATTGACATCACATGTTTGCCGGCGGATTGACAGCTGCAACGTCTAGGACGTTATTGACAGATGCAATGTCTACGACATGGTTGACATCTGCAACTTCTATGACATGGTTGACATCTGCAACATCTTCTACGTGATTGACAGCTGCAACGTGTACAACATGATTTGCAGCTGCAACGTGTACGATGTGATTGACACCTGCAACATGTATGTCGTGATTGACCGCTGCAACGTGTACGACATGTTTGACAGCTGCAAGGTCTACGTGTTTGACAGCTGCAACGTCTACGACGTGATTGACAGCTGTAATATCTACGCCATAGAATGCCGTCTGCAATATCTACAACATGATTGACAGCTTCAATGTCTGCCACGTAATTTACAGCTGTAGCGTTTACAACATGAGAGAGAGCTGCATCCTCAACAAATGTGATTCACAGCTGCTACATTTACCACGTGATTGACATCTGCAACATGTGCGACTTACAGCTGCAACGTCTACAACATGATTGGCAGTTGCAATAGCTACTACCTGAGTGACACCTATATCATCTACAACATAATTGACAGCTGCAACTTGCTTGACAGCTGCAAATGTCTTTATCGTGAGTGATAGCGGTAAAGTCTACAACATGATTGGCAGCTGCAACGTCTATGACGTGATTGACAGCTGCAATGTCTACAATGTAATTGACACCTGCAACATCTGCGACTTGCTTGACAGGTGCAAACGTCTACGTCATGAATGACAGCGGCAACGTCTACAACATGATTGACAGCTGCAACTGAATGATACCCCAAAACAAAGAGGTACAAAACCCTAACCAGGTAAAGTGCACTCAAGTATCCACAACTCTTAAGTGATCCAAAATTGTGGGTCTTTTCGGAAACTAGTCCCAACCAAATACAAAAGCGGACAGCGGCTACGTCTGTGACGTGGATGAGGGCTTAGACAATTGGATACTTAAGAGTATATTGTCAACTGTAACATCTACGACGTGATGGGCAGCTGCAACGTCTACGACCTGATTGCCAGCTGCAACGTCTACGACCTGCTTGTCAGCTGCAACGTCTACAACCTGATGGCCAGCTGCAACGTCTACGGCCTGATTGTCAGCTGCAACGTCTAAGACGTGATTGACAGCTGCACCTTCTACGGCCTGATTGTCAGCTGCAACGTCTAAGACGTGATTGACAGCGGCAACATCTACGACGATTTGACATGCAATCGTCTATGACGTGATTGTCAGCTGCTATGTCTACGACATGATTGACAGCTGTAACGTCTACGACGTGATTGACAGCTGCAAATTCTACAACATAATTTACAGCTGCAACGTCTACGACGTGATTGACAGCTGCAAAGTCTACAACGTGAATGACAGCTGCAACGTCTACGACGTGATTGACAGCTGCAACGTCTATGACTTGAAAGACAGCTGCAACGTCTACGACGTGATTGACAGCTGCAACGTCTACGACTTGAAAGACAGCTGCAACGTCTATGACCTTATTGACAGCTGCAACGTCTACAGCGTGATTGGCAGCTGCAACGTCTACAACGTGATTGACAGCTGCAACGTCTACAACGTGATTGACAGCTGCAACGTCTACCACGTGCGCACCAGCGGCTACAACTCTCTTGAGCGCCAGCGGCTATGTATTTTATGTGAGCGCCAGCGGCTACGCCTCAGACATGAGCGCCAGCAGCTACATCTGCGAAGTCCTAGAAGAACATAGTCTTAATGTGCGCCAGCTGATATCGAGGCCAGCATCTATGCCTCCAACATGAGCGCCAGCAGCTATGTCTGCAACATTCCTAACATAGACTGGATGTGCGCCAGCTAGTATCAAGCGTCAGTGGCTAGATCTAGGGCATGATTGGCATCAACAAGAACGCCATCAATGTGAGCATCATTAACGTGAGACCATTAATGTGAGCAACAGCTGCCACATCTGGGATGCGAGCAACATCGCCTGCTTCTGGGACGCGAGCGCCAGCGGTCACGTCTGGAACGAGAGCGCCAGCGGCCACGTCTGGGATGCGAGCTGCTATGTCTACAACATGATTGACAGCTGCAACGTCTACGACGTGATTGACAGCTGCAAAGTCTACAACTTGATTGACAGCTGCAACGCCTACAACGTGATTGACTGCTGCAAAGCCTACAATGTGATTGACAGCTGCAACGTCTACAACGTGAGTGACAGCTGCAACGTCTACGACGTGATGTACAGCTGCAGCATCTACGACGTGATTATCCGCTGCAACGTCTACGATGTGAAAGCCAGTTGCGACATCTACAACGTGATCGACAGCTGCAGCATCTACAACGTGATTGACAGCTGCAACGTTTACAACGTGATTGACTTCTGCAACGTCTACGACGTGATTGACAGCTGCAACGTCTACGACGTGAAAGACAGCTGCAACGTCTATGACCTTATTGACAGCTGCAACGTCTTCAACGTGATTGGCAGCTGCAAGTTCTACAACGTGATTGACAGCTGCAACGTCTACAACGTGATTGACAGCTGCAACGTCTACAACGTGCGCACCAGCGGCTACAACTCTCTTGAGCGACAGCGGCTATGTCTGCGACATCCCTAGCATAGACTGAATGTGCGCCAGCTAGTATCAAGTGTCAGCGGCTAGGTCTAGGGCATGATTGGCATCAACAAGATCGCCATCAATGTGAGAATCATTAACGTGAGACCATTAATGTGATCAACATCGCCTACGTCTGGGATGCGAGCAACATCGCCTACGTCAGGGATGCGAGCGCCAGCGGCCACGTCTGGGACGCGAGCGCCAGCGGCCACATCTGGAACGAGAGCGCCAGCGGCCACGTCTGGGACGCGAGCGCCAGTGGCCACGTCTGGGACGCTAGCGCCAGCGGCCACGTCTGCGACGCGAGCGTCTCCTACATGAGGATCAGCTGCAACGTCTACGCCGTGATTGACAGCTGCAACGTCTACGCCGTGATTGACAGCAGCAACGTTTATGCCGTGATTGACAGCTACAACATCTATGACGTGATTGACAGCAGCAACGTCTATGACGTGATTGACAGCAGCAACGTCTATGACGTGATTGACAGCGACAACATCTATGACGTGATTGACAGCCGCAACGTCTATGATGTGATTGACAGAAGCAACGTCTAGGACAAGATTGACAGCTGCAACGTCTACGCCGTGATTGACAGAGGCAACGTCTATGACGTGACTGACAGCGACGTCTGTGACGTGAAACCCAAGGAATTTTTGGGCATAAGGTGTGGGTCTTTTTGGAAACTAGTCCAAATCCAAGGTACCTCCACATGAGTTAAGTCATCTTGATGTTCAAATCAAAGAGACATGTGTGCTAATAGTGTTTTAAGGTGGGGATTAAAACACAAGGCCAAAGAAAATTTTCGGCATAAGGTATAGGTATTTTGTGTTACCAGTCACAAACCCTAAGCACATAATTGAGACCCTAAAGAAGGTGGACCAGTTAAGTCTCTTTGTGTTTTCATTTCACAACAACACAAACTTCTTAAATGCCTAACTCAAGGAATTTTTCGGCATAAGGTATGGGTAAACTTGTGTATTCAACACAAGCACTCAGTGTGGATCTGTATCAACACAACTGAGTTATTTAATGCCTCAAAGAAATTTTGGGCATAAGGTATATGTCTTGGTAAGGACTGGTCCAAACATGTACAAAGTACAACAAGACACACCTGACACTGACTTGACAGTTCACCTCACTCAAACTGTATGAGTGGAGAACAACCTCAAATGTCATTCTTCTATAACTGAGTTATAAGAGAATAACTGAGGTGTCAACTACAAAGTAGCAAGCAAAGCTTTAAGTGTCTTGACTTCAACCAATATCTAGAGTCTGCCAAGCTGTTATGACAGGTAGTAGTTGATATTATTCTGTCTCTGACCATGCATAAGACAGTGGTAAGTCCTTCCTGGTTCTTTATTTTAAAAGTGTATTCACTAATAAAACAGAGATCTACAGTGTATAACAGGATAAATTTCTATCTCTGCAGATATGAGTTTATCCCATCACAATTTTATTCCTTATGAAGGCTCGTTTCGCTATTGAAACATTCCTCAACAAATGAGGCAGCAGTACTGCACTATGAGCCAACATAACAAATAAAAAACCAACATAAATCAGTGACTCAGTCTGAAATCCAAGATGGATGACTGGTCTTGCTGAATCATGCCAGCCCCTAGCAGCAACTAAGCTCTACACAATCTAAACTCCAATTTTTCACTATAACTGGATGACAAAATCCATATTATTGTGAAAACTGAACTATAATTGCACATTTGAGAAATTGCACATTATCTGGATGACCATTCATCCCAATTTCCGAAAATCCCCAATTTTCGCCCACCGGCGGATTTTCGGTCACATTTTCGGTCACATTTTCGGCCATCTGAAGGAAAATTTTCAATATCAAAGGTTAGATATTTCTCAACTGTGCAAATATGTGTAAAATACATCATATAGAAAGTATCCTTACCTGTTAGATTCCTCCAAATATGATTGAGAGTTGCTGCTAGTGGGCGCACGTCTTTCCTCTCGGATTCGCGCTAAATATCTGACTACCGGAAGTGACGCAACCTCTCCTGTGTCCAGCAGAATGTTTTCTGTCGCGAAGAAGAACTATCATTGGAGACATGCATTAAGATAATTAATATCTATGGCCATAGCTGTTATATACATAGCCTACCTTCTTCTCTTCTGTGGCATTAATTTCAATATCCATTGAGGGTGTTCGCTCAGTGTCCTCTGGTTCAGGTGATGATTTAGGGAAGACTCTGACTTCTCCGTCACCTTCCGACCCTCCCGCTGCTTCACTAGTGGCAGTGTTGGGTTGTTCTACAACAGCTGAATAAAACAAAATACCTAGATTAGGGCACGAATATACAATATCTGAAATCTAATCGTGATTGTATCTTCTCACTGCAGCAAACTGGTAACTAGGACAAGGGTTAAATTATTTTCCATATTTGAGACAGTTGTGTTCATTCTTACTAATCAATATAATTATATAAAGAAGAAGAATGTCAGCTTTTAGAAACAGCTTATAAATGTGATGCTGTGTATGTACAACTCGCTTCTCGTTAAAACATGCCAGAGACAGTCATAATAGATTCAACATACGTCTTGACTTCCTCTTCTCATCAATCATTCTCTGCGTGATGTCCTTCCACCGGGGCCGGCTTTTGAGGAGTCTCGATCTTGTGTAGGAATTGACTTCATTCCCATTGGCGGGGCGCAGCTCATTGAACAGAAAGTGACAGCGCTCTATGATGGGTGCGCACACCTCTTTATACGACCGGTCCTGGTCTTGGTGAGCCTGCAACAATTGAGTTATTTTTTCATATTTTAATGAAGGAATTGGTTATTTCTTTCATGTAAAAAAAGTACTACATGTGCATCAGAGTACAGATCTATGGACGCCTCACCACCTGCCAATTAATCAGATCAAAACATTTCTAAAACGTATGAACACAACATCCACTATCCAATGTGAAATCTCGTCACCAATAAAATATGTTGCGCTTCTTTTTTTAGTTTTCTGTGAGCTCCATCTACCTCAAATTATTTTATATTCCTCCCAATTATCATTAAACACAAAGACATTTAATTGTTGCCCCTGTTAATCATGTCCTATGACAAAGAAGGACTATGGGTTTTCAGCTTGAAGAACTTACCTTAATAAGTGTGCGCTTTGAATGGTGCACTACCTTACAGACCTCTGCGATGGACCTCGGTAGGCCATGAACATGACCCAAGTCGACGAGGCCATGGTCAACAAGGCCCAGTGCCACATGACCAAGGTCATGATGTTTCAACAATACTGCCATCATCAACCTGTTACAAATACAAGAAGAAAGGCCATAATAATGCTGTGAAATAATAATTATTATATTCACAGTGAATAGGCCGCGACTATAATGGAAAAAAATCATTAAAAACTATTATTTGGAGAGTTTAATTGTTCTACTTTTAGAGAGTTATGCCTTACCTTCCAACCTCCTCTACGGGGTGGTCGGGTGGGAAGTCTATGGGTGAGACTAGGTAGTGGGAGCGGCAGTAGCGGTCTATGTAGGCGAGGAAGGTCTTAACGGCGGGGTCCTGTACGCGGCTCTCGGACAATGCTTGAATGAAGGGTCGTGATACGTCTTGCTGAGATGCTTGTCGGTCAAACAGCCGCTCCTTGTCCACGACTTGTGGTGGCTGCTTGTGTTCTAGTGTGGGCGTTGTGCCTGTTAGGACCAAATTACAACAGTTTGATTCTGTTGATACTTCAATAAATATGTCTTTATGAAAATTGGAATTTAACTGACATGTTGTATCAACATGTTCCTATTGACAAGGTAATAGGAATTTGGTGGTTACCGTAAATTCATTTTCAGATATAAGCCAAACCTAACCTTTGGGACAACCATAATAGTCGCAACTGGGACTGAAAATGCTACTTTATTACTGTATTATAATAGCAAACACCCTCGTATAAGCCGCACTGGGGTTCTAGCTCGCGTACAAGCCGTGGCTTTTATACTAGAATCAGGGATGTAAGTCAGGAGAGGTGAAAAAACAGGAAGTCTGACCAGGTCCCCTTTAGTTCTGATTAGTTCCTGATTAGTTCCTCTCCCCCCCCCCTCCCCCCTCCCTATGCCACTGTAGAAAGGCCACGTCACTCTCATGGGGCCCTCCCGGCCTCTCCTGCAGTGCCCCCGGCCAGCAGAAGGCCCCCAGGCGGTCTCTTTGACCCTCCTGGAATCTTCCCAGTGAGTCACTGGGAAGATTCCAGGAGGGTCAAAGAGACCGCCTGGAGGTGCTCTGCTGGCCGGGAGCACTGCAGGAGAGGCCGGGAGGGCCGCAGGAGCACTGGGGTTCCGTTCCTAGGGCCTTATGATGGCCGAGAGCACTGCAGAGGAGGCGGGGAGGGCCTCAAGTGTGGTGTGGCCGTTCTAGGGGCTTCTGCTGGCTGGGAACCATTGAAAGAATGAAGGATTGTACAGAAATATATTAAAGTTTCCTAAAGGTGAAATTCCAGGAATTCCTGGAATTCCAGGAAGACTTACATCCCTGTAGAATTTACAGTCGTGTACTGCTATATGATATGTGGTGGTCAGTCTGTGTAAATTATTTACCTGGAGTGGTAGTGCATGAACTCGGGGTGCGGCTCTCCCCTTTCTCCTCCTCATAGGGGTCGGTGGGCTGCAGCACCTGGAGGCCGCCGGCAAACACGAGCGACTCGAGCCACACCTGGTGGTCGAGCTCCTCCTGGGACAGTGGTGTACTGCGCGCCTGGCAGGCCGCATGTAAACCCAGCATCAGCCCCAACGCACGCTCAGTGTCCATCAACGGGGAGGACATGGTACTTGTGTCTGTCGCCTGGACCACGTCATGCTCAGGCTGTGGGTGAACAGTAGGGGGGTTATTGTAGTGAATGGTATGCATTTCAGTAAGGATTAAAGGGTTGGTACCTTTATGAAGCGTGTAAGCCCATTTGTTTTCTTTGTTAGGGTAGTTTAACGTCCTGTTTCCCATTATTCAATCGAGCCTGGGACATTAGTGGAGAGAAGAAATCCCATTAGGGAGAGAGAATAAATGTATCGTTGGCATGATCATTGGTCTGCCATAATGGGTGAGTGATACAATACTCAAAGCGGAGATATATATATATTGGTTATAAAAAAGAGACCAAGAGAATTCATAGAAGCACCACTTACATCTACGTATTGTCCCACAAAGAAGGTCTGCATCATCTCCCGTGCTTCCTCTGAGTGATGAGCAGCTTCAAAGGCAGATGAGGCATCGCGACCCGCGTAGTCGATGAGGGTATCGCTACCGCACGGGGCCTGCGACTTGAAGTCCTGCACATCGTAGACACGTCCGTGAATGACGACCCACAGCCCACCATCCTTGTTGTGGTTTTCTAGGTCTGCCTTACGGATCATCTGGACATCCTCTGCCTGCTTTTGGTTGTACTTGTCCAAGTTGGCTGTAAATAGATGTTGGATAAAGTGAGTGAACAAAGCTGGTGCATTAGATGGGAGCACTCATTGTTTTATGAATCCTGAAATTCTAGGATTTACATGTGTTTGATGACAATGTCACTTTAGTTCCATATGATATATATCTATTGTAAATACATGAAATAATTTCCCATTGTAGCACAAGAGACACTCTGAGCATTTATGTTATGATCAAAGACTAAATCTGACTTAACGAGTTGACCTACATTTTCCCCATACGCCTGGCCAGGAGAGGTCTTCATTGTCGTCTCGTGTACAGCCTGGTGCCACTTTGTTGAACTTGTCGAGCAGGTCGAGGAGCGTGTGTAGCATGGGCACACAGTTAGCGGCCTGCAGTACGGACGGCGCGTGCATCTGTAACAGTACCAGGCACGGCACCATCTCCGGCAGCAGCGCGCCTGAAAGTCACAGCAAGACAAGTTCATGTCTGAGATTTCATACTTATTATATAATGCAAATATCATAATCATGAAAAGCACCTCCTTAACACTATTATACAACTATAAAGGTAATTAATCATTTGGATATATTAATCTAAACTTCTAATATTTTGTCATAAATGTTACAAGGGCAGATTTAGCCTTAAGAGGCAATCCAAATTGTAAAGCCGATATTACCTGAAACATCTGTCGCGACAATTTTGGCGACAGTGGAAAAGTTCTTGCTGCTGGGAGTCGCTAGGGATACCGCGACAGGAAGGACGTCATTGACATGAGCACAGAGCAGGCTCAAGTACTTCCGGAGCAACGAGGCTGCCCCAACCACTTCTGGTTCTGGAAACAAAGCAGAGTTAGAGTCAAACAGTTTCGCAAAGCTTGCTGGGGTTTTCCCATTTCCGATAATATTGATTCGAAATTTGAACATTATCAAAGAGTGTATAATATTGTAAATATTGGCTACCTGGTTCTGAAACCACAGTGGTGTGGTTGTTCACCGTCCCCTGGCGTGAAACACCCAGGGGGTAGAGTCGTGACATGAGCAGTCGCTGAAAGCGGAGTAGAAGGTCGAGTGACGTTGAACTATCTGGGTCCTCGAGATCTTCAATCTTGACACTGCATGAGTCCCGTGCCACTTGCTGTAGCTTTTGCAGTGTTTGACTTGACGCATTCCTACAGACGGAACCACATTATTGATATAAATCATATACAGGATGTATCATGTACAGTAACAACACAATACTACTTAATTTGGACACAGGGCGCGTTTATGGGACTTAAGCTAGTGTACTGGTTATTATTATAAGAGCAATTCTAAAAGTAGTAAAGGGTAGTACTGTTGAGATACTGATACCATATACTTCATCTATAGCAAGAAACTGAGCGCTTATACTTGACTAACCTCAGCAGCTGCTGGACTAGCTGGAGGAGTGGGATCGTGGTATCTCCATCCTGCCCACGGCGCGCCTCAGCCTCGATGACCGCTTGCTGGGTCTTAATGCCATCCGGGGCATCACCGGTCTCTCCGGGTTCCTCCTGGGCATTGTCCCGAGCCTCCTCCATGTCGGCTGTCTCCTGTCGGAAGGCGGCATCCAGCGCTGTCTCTAGTCCACCGTCAGCCATCAGACTACTCACCAGGAGATCAGTCATGAAGCGCTGCCCCGACGATAACACACCTGCCTCACGACCACCTGCGCAGAGGTAGTAGGAAGTACGGTTAGTTGATTTACATTTAATTGATTTACAGAATTGGGCTTAGACTGTATGGGTGAATACTGCTATGTAAGTGAATGAGCAGTAGCAAAGTTGGGTTATATATGGCCAGGATATGCTAGAATGTGTATAAAATTGTTATACGAAATAGATTTTAACCATGAGGGAGCCACAAAATGCTAAAACTCACCTGCACTGGGCAGTAGCGATGAGAGGGCTTTGGCGCGCTCTTCAGCCGTTGGTAGTAGGAGTGACCATCCGTTGTGTAGTACGCTCTGGGCTGCCGCTTGTACTGTGGCGATAACACCCACATTACTCGCTAGGGTTACAACGCGCTGCTTGAGGCTGGCAATCAGGGGACTACCCGGTGTTAGGCCATGCTTCTGGGCAGGCTCATTCTGGGAGATGGCGGCGTAAAGCTGTTGTGGAAAAGGATTACAAGTTTTATTACGGATGTTCAAAGTCTTATGCCATCTATAATTTGTTTGAACCAATGCATTTGTATCAACAGGCTCAGCGGTATTACACCATTTATTAATGCACAGTTAAAAATGCAGCACTGGCGAGTTACTTGCCAGGCCTGTATTCATGTACATGTATCATGATGACAAAAGGGCATAATGTATTAAAGCACTATGCGACACTTAAAGGGGTAGTTCTAACACTGTACACACCATGCGTATATATGCCCTTTTTTGTTCTAAATATTGTTTTAATCTAAAGTAAACACTGAAAACTGATTAATCTACCTGGAGGTTGAGGAGATTGAGCACAGACACGGCCATACACTCCTTCTCCTGTGGTGGTGGCCAGTCAGATGAGCCGTCCATGCCGTCCGTCACCTCCATGAGCAGCTCGTCAATCTGCTCCAGGGTTGCCCGCGACACATCCACCACGAAGGGCACCCGCATCGGCACCGTCCACTGGCCGCTCGAGGACCACACGAAAGACTGAAAACACGACGTTAGACATGATTATTTTCTTCATTATCATACATTATAAATATATCTTTGTTATAGCTCTAGTCACATTATATTAAATACGACTACAGGGTATCTAAGAGTTATTTAGGAAATACCTCTAGAATGAAAGAGGGATAGCCTTGATACAATTTATCCAACATATATATGTATGAATGATTTGTCACGTGGACCTGTTCATTACTAGGCACTGTCCTATGCTTAGTAACATTCTCTGACATAATAACCCACCTGTGAGGGTCCACATGCAGCTCCAATGATGAACTTCCCCTCAGTGTAGGTGAGCAGGGTGGGGTCGGTGCGTACAGTCTGAGTCGTGTCTCCCAGCTGGCCCTGGTCGTTGTTGCCCCAGGCGTAAACCTCGCCGTCCTCTGTTACCGCTAAGGTGTGCATGTTACCCACGGCCAGCTCCACCACCTTCTTACCGGCCATCGCCTCCACCTGCTTGGGGTGGCGGATGTGCTCCTCGTTACCATGTCCTAGTCGGTAGTTCTCTCCTTTTCCCCTGCAGATAGGAGACAAAGTCTATGTTAGAGTGTGCACATGTATGAAGGAGTGGGCCTTGGTTCCAATAACCCTCAACAGGGACGTTCATCTGTGGCGTCCCTGGAAATAGGTAATTACCCGAGGAACTTACCTTGGTTAGTTGTGAAGGGGAATTGATGTTCTAACGATGCCTCAGCACCACTAGTTGGGCTGAGGAGGACGAGGGAGAAGACACCGAACCGGAAGTGAGCAGTTATGAGCGGGAGCATCCAGGGAAGATTAATTAGGAAATTAACTAGAATAAACCGTAATTACCCTACAATTTTTCAAAAATATTTAAATAAGTCGTGCTCTAGGGGATGGAGGGTGGGCCCTCGTCCTCCTCAGCCCAACTAGTGGTGCTGAGGCATCGTTAGAACATCAATTCCCCTTCACAACTAACCAAGGTAAGTTCCTCGGGTAATTACCTATTCTAACTCTCCCGTCAGCACCACTAGTTGTGCTGTCGGAGAACAAGGGAGAACTTCAAAGCCTAAATAATCATTCCCGGGTCAGACCCATTCTAGTTTAAATAATCAGGCATGAGTCATTTTCCAATAACAAAACTTTATTGTCCACAACTTGAACAACCTTAACTTCTGTAAAAATCCTCTGACTTCGAGGTATATACTCTTTGCTGTGTAAAGACACACATATAGTCACACAAACTTGTGTATGATAACAACTTTTTAAAGACACGCTACCCGCGGTCTATTTAACAAGTATAAAACAATATCATGTGTTTATCTCATAAACTTCACCAGTTACAGCAAAAGCTGTTTCTGATTCTAACAATCAGCACCTTGACTTAATCATTTTAGTTAGCACCCAACAGTGCCTCACCAACCTCCTGTCTGGGGGTTTCAACCACAACTTTCTTCAAGTAGAATTTGGCCATAGTAGCCTCACTCTTCCAAGACCCATATTTCAGTAGGAGGTCTGTTGAGATCCCCAATTTGGCCCCAGCCGAACATCCTGCCCCGCGGAGTGAGTGGGCACCAAACCTCTTCGTGTTGACACCACTAGCTCTCATGGTTTGCAACACCCACCTGGAGATTGTGTCCCTTGACACTCCCTCATGAGGAGAGATGAATGAAACAAACAACATCTGGGACTTCCTGATGGCCTCTGTGCGCTCTATGTACATGCGCAGGGCCCTAACAACACACAAACTAGGATCATCTTTGTATGGTTTAAACACAACTGTCAACAATTTCTCACCTGTCTTGGCCGTTTTCATAGGAAATAACAAGACAAAAGAGACTGATCCATCATCAGCCTCCTCCATCCTGTCCAGACTGAGGGCCATAGCCATTTGCCCTCTGTGCCCTGATACTAATAGCATGAGGCACAAAACTTTCTTTCCCAACCTTTCAATGGACATTTTGGAGTTTCTACCCCAATATTTTAGTGTTTTGAACACCAGCTTTACGTCCCAAAAATACGTATGTTTGGGCTTTGGCGGATTTCTGAGATATGATGTCCTTACCGCCCTAGTGACCCAGTATTTCCTGCCCATGGTATCAGCGTTAGTTGTCTTGGGCAACACCACTGATAAAGCACATCTCGCTGCATTTATCGCTCCAAATGAATACTGGTTTTCAGACATTTGACAAATGAAATCACATACCTGTGCCTCTGTGGCATTGGCCTTATCTACGTCCTTAATTAAACAGTGAGTATACCACTTCTTTATGTACTGGTTATACACTTTTCTGGTACCACCTTTCCAGCTTTCAATAAGAAACCTTGCCGTCCTTCGGCTACATTTTAATTCTCTAACCAAAATAAATTCTAGATCTCTAAAATAATCAAACCCAGCCCTCTTGGGAACTGTCTGTCGAGATCTGGGTTTGGCTGTAGGTTTCCTCTTTTCCTCCCGATGATCATTCTTCGCTTCGCGCGTTGTACCACCCTCGTGAACCAGGGAGATGTGGTCCAATGAGGGACCACGAGGACAGTCTTGGCGGGGGCGTCCACCAGCACTTTTCTGAGCACACGGGGCAGTAGTCTGGGAGGAGGAAAAATATAAACATACCAGTTAGACCATGACACAGTGAAGGCATCCACATGAATGGTGCCTGGGTCAGGCTTGTAGGACATGTACAATGGGCATTTAGCATTCTCCCTCGATGCAAACAAGTCAATATCTGGGGTACCAAAAACCTGACATATTTTCCTGAACAATTTATCACTCAGCGACCATTCTAGATTGTCAGCAAACACCCTGGAGGCCCTATCTGCTGCATCATTTTCAACCCCAGGGATAAAGGATACTGTGACCCAGTGACCACATTCTTCCAACCAGTCCCAAATCTGCTTTGCTTCTGCATGACACTCTAGAGATTTGACTCCACCTCCTTTGTTTACATAGGCCATAGCCGTAGTGTTATCAGTAGTTACATGTACATAAGTAGGTTCAGGAGGTAGGAACGATTTCAAACCTAGAAAAATGGCCCTGATCTCTAGGATATTTATATGAGCAAATTCCTCAGCGGACCATCTTCCATTTGTGTCCACTCCTTGTGAAACAGCTCCCCAACCCCCATGGCTGGCATCAGTTTCAATAACATAAGCAGGTTCTCCTCTAATTTCCCTACTTGCTGAGGGGGCATGTGTCCTCCACCATTCTACATCTTCTAACGCCTCCTGAGATAGAGTCATAGTCTGTGAATAGTCCCTCCTTGTTCTAACTAGGGCAGAGTTCTTGTTTCTTTCTAACACTTTGATATGGGCAATACCATAGTCCACAGCTGGCGTGTAGGCCGTCATGAGGCCCACAAGTTCAGCCACAGATTGAATGGTGGGGTATTCAACCTCTAACATGTCAGTAGTGCTGGCCACCATTTTGTCTACCTTGTCGGGAGGGAGGTACACTAAGCTTCTGTCTGAATCCAACATAAATCCCAGGAACTTCATAACTGTTGAAGGTATTAGTGAGGATTTCTCAGGGTGTATGACAAAACCAACACTGTCCAACAAATATGCCAGTTCCCTTACCGATGCTGAACAACCTTCAAACGTCTGATCAATAATGAACACATCATCAATGTATTGAAAACACTCAATTCCTCTGCACCTGGCTTCGGCAAAGATAGGGGCTAGAATTTTTGTGAAAAATCTAGGCCCACATGACAGTCCATTTGGAAGTGAAGTATACTGATATAGTTCTCCTTCCCAATAGAACCGTAAATATTTGCGATCACTTTGATGGATATTTACAGAGTAATAGGCGTCTTTCAGGTCAAGCGATGCGAGATGGGAACCAGGATCCATCAACTCAAGGGCTGTGTTCAAACCATGCATCTTGAAGTGTTGATACTCCACTAATTTGTTTAACTGTGTGAGGTCCAGAATGACCCTCACCTCCCCATCAGGTTTAGGTCTTGGAAATATGTTCGAAATCCATTCCCCTTTAGAGTGACCAGTTTTCTCAATTACACCTTTCTGAAGCATTTTTGAAATTTGTTTGTCAATCCCTGCCCTCTCTTCAGTGTTTAAACTATATGGGAAGGGTACAGTTAATTGAACTGGTTCCTGTACAAAAGGTATCCTCATCGCTTTGACCTGTTCAAGCACCCACCTATCACCAGTATAGTCAGCCCACACAGAAACATAATGTGTGATTTGGCCAGCCTGGAAAGTTTCTGGTGAGTGCTCAAGTTCACGAACATCAATAGCGGGGCATAAATGTAATTTTGACACACCTGTATTACCTACCACTAGCCGCCCCGGCGGTTGTTGTCTCGCCTGTCTTGCGGGTATAGGTTGTCTAATGGGCTGTGGTGACCATGGCCTCTGGGGTCCACGTTGCCGTTGCCCCTGCCCGTGCCGCCCCGTCGACCTCCTCGACGTTGCCCGCGCCCTGGAGGAGGGGCTCCCCGAAAACCCCGGCCTGATGAGTACTGGTGCTGTGGAGGGCCGCCTCTGCCTCTACCTCCTCTACCTCTTATTGCCCCTCTCCCTCTGGGTGGTCTCGCTGGGGGTACCATGAGGTCTCTCACCAGCCTGTCAGATTTCTTGGCTTGAGCTACAGTCTCTTCGACGTTACTTCCAAACAGGTTATCTCCACTGACATCTGCTTCCACCACAGAATGCACAACCCTGCGGTCCAGATTTGGGCGTAGAGCCTGTCGACGTCTGCGAACAACAGACGTGTTAGCATAGAATGCCAGCTGCATCGCGTCAATAGCTGCATTTCCCGTTTCTGATAAAGGCCCATCTCCTTTTCCCCTGCTGACCATCAGCTCCAGCATTGGTAACAGGGCTACAATTGACGCCAATATGGCCGACTGAGTAAGCTGTAGTTCCTTGTCTGCTCTTTTTGTGACATAGTCCACCTCTTCAGACCTATAGAAACCGGGATCCATTCTTGGGGCAACAAGTGAAGCAGCATTTCGGGGAGGGGGGTACTTGGCAATAAGCTCCTTTGCTTTAGATAAGTCCTTACAGTTTTTATGGAATGTCGATAACAACTTCGCCATACCTGGGGTGACTCCATCTGACACATTCTCCCTCTCTGCCTCTTGTACAGCGGCCTGGGCTGCAACTGCAAAAGGACTATCGTCCCAATCCTGAAAGGGATCCACCTCTTCTTCAGGCTCCTCCTCCTCCTCCTTTGCCTTTGGCTTCTTCTTTGGTTTAGTTTTAGCCTTAGGCGCCTTAGCATTTGGAGCAGGAACCTTAACCGGAGGCGCTGTCACACCGCTGTCACCGTGTTCTGACAGCGGGGCCGGGTGTGAAGAGGCGGCAGAAGGGGCGGTAGACCCGGCCGCTGAGGCGGCCCTTGACGGGGCCTTCCTTGATGCGGCCCGGCTAGCAGCCGACGTCTTTGACACCTGTGACACCTGTGACACCGATTCTCCCACAGCCTCCTCATCATATAGGAAGCTCGCTGCATAATCAGAATCATCTACCTGTTGGGTGGGGTGCGTAGCAGTCCTCCTCCTTTTAGGTTTTGGTGGTGGGGAGACGGAATGGGCGGCCCTATGTCCCGCATCCCGGGCTATGTTCGCCCGACGATCATGTGTCATTTGCTCTTGATCCATCCGGCGTCTCCGCTGTTCTAACATAGCTCCATACTGTGCCAATCTTGCCCTTTCTCTTCTTAAGAACTCTTGGTCATCAATACGCTCCATATCTTCGTCATCCTGGGTGAGTTCCCAATCAATGACATTTCGCCTTGCTCGACGCCGTCCACGTGGTAGAATCACACTAGCGCCTTCATCTCCAGCCTGTTCGTCTTCAGACTCACCGTCATTATTCTCGACAGTTTGTTCAGCTGGAATTTGAGAGTCAATCTCAGCCTGAGTTTCATCTCCACCCAGTTCCTCATTATTCTCGCCTATAATCGAGCATTCATCGTTGGAGTTTGCCATGTTCTCGACACCGCGTGTAATCCAAGATGGCGGCGGACAGTCCGCGCACGTGTTATCTTGCAATATTCGTCTATCTGCAAAAACACCAAGAAAACTGGTTAACACCGTCGACCAGAAACGGCACAAAACCTTCATGAAGTAATGTGACGCGTTTTTTATACTCCCAAATGGGAAGAAACCTGTATAAATCATGAATTTTACCGGTTACTTACCAAGCTCTTCTCTTTGCTTTCGGTCTGGTCCGATGCGCACGCGCAACTGCTCACTTCCGGTTCGGTGTCTTCTCCCTTGTTCTCCGACAGCACAACTAGTGGTGCTGACGGGAGAGTTAGAATCTATTGCTTACAGTGTCTTCCATGTTGGAATTTTGGTCGTCATACAATGCAACATGATCTGCTGGATCAATTTTTATGGCTCACTCTTACTTGCGTGCTAGTTTTGCCCCATTACCCAGTACTATTAAGCAACGTTAAGGGAAGCTCATTATGACACGTGAATCAACCTCAGCTATGATTTGATAGCAAACATGGCTATAGAAATGTACATGTATAAGGTGCGGCTTATACGAGTGCTATATCAGCAATTTGCAGACCTCAGGTGCGACTTATCCAATTTTCTCTAGTGCGGCTTATATGAGAGGTTTTATGGTTTGCCTGAGTGGAGTCTCTCTAAGATATAAGACTGAATAAAGACTTACCATGAGTAGACACTGCCGTCCTTAGTGAGCGCCATACTACACTGGGACCCGCAGCACACCCGGACCACATCGTGACCTTCCAGCTTCTCCACGGCTTTCGGTACCTTGGAACCTTCAGATCCACCTCGGCCAAGTTTTCCATAGTCTCCATCACCCCACGAGTAAACTGTGCCTGGAAGGTTAAGTAAAGTTTGCTTGTCACTTTGTTTCCAACAGTGGTGTATACGTTGGCAAATGTACATGTATATCATTATGTAATTTGAGTGTGGATTCAACCTGCATAGTGTCTAGAAATCTAGAAAAACCTAATAATAATGTACTATGGCATGAATATATAATGTATTCAAGGCCTACCATTTTCGGTGACGGCCAGGGTCTGAGCGTCCCCACTACCACAGGCAATGTCAATGACCTTTTGACCTTTGAGGGCGGTGACAAGCGAAGGCTGGGTCTGGTCAAGACTGCTGCCATGTCCGAGTCGACCATAGTTGCCCCGACCCCAAGAGTAGAGATCACCATTGGCCAAGATGGCGGCACTGTACATGCCACCGCAGCTTATCCGTACAACCTGCTTGCCCGAAAGACCCTCCATCAGTGTCGGTGTGTCATACGAGCTTTAGGATAGAGACGAAGGTCAAATATTTATATATTCAAATTGATTAGATTACCAGAATTTCAGGTATTGATGCTCAGACCAGGTACCAACTCAATGTCAATCTGTTTAGATAAAAATCAAAATTGAGGGGTCTAGTGAGTAAACCTACTTGGTGTCTCCATGGCCGAGACAGCCACTGTCACCGCAGCCCCAGGAGTAGACGTCTCCCTCCACGGTTAGCGCTAAGAAGTGTTTCCCATCAGCGTTAGCTGCTAGCTGGATCACCTCTTTGTCTCCGAAACCCTCGGTCATCTGAGGAGCCTTATCAAAATAGTAGATATGGTGGATTTAACAAGTGCAGGGAATGGACACCACAGAGAAAAATACATTAATGGGACATAACCACATCTTGGCTTATACCCTTATCATACTAGAAAAGTCAAGTAAAGGAAACAAAGACTTACTTGGGTATCAGACTTGTAGAGCATGTTGTACACTTTGCCTGTCTTGGTCAGCACTAGCACGCCTTTCTCTGAGCACACCATCTGCTGAACGCCCCCGATCTCATTGAGGCAGTCGATTACCACCGCGCCCGAGCCGGGACCGTTAGCGGCACCCTGCCAGGCCAGCCAGCCCCACCCCAGTACCTCCTGGTTCACAGATATGGACTGCGCCTTCTGTGTTTCTGTAGGCGGCATGTAGGGCTGCGCGAGGCGGTCCAGATGCGACATGATGACGACAGCGCACTGCCGCAGATCCACCGCTGTCAGGTCCAAGTCAGGCAGCGTCAAGTAGCGGAGGAAGCACTCTGTGGGGCTCACTGCACACACCCCGTACTGAAGAGGACAGGGGACAGACAACAGTCAGTACGCTGTAGGGGGACCCTTTAAGGGCTTTATGTGCTGGTTGTCATGATGCATGAACACAGTTGTGGTGAGTCCAGGGCTGCATTCATGCATCATGCCGACCCTACGAACGTGTATCAATCATAGGACTGGCATGGTGCTTGAATACAGCTTTGGCATGTTACTTGCCAAGGCTGCATTCATGAATTATTATGATAAAGGGAATAATACATTAAAGTATTATGCGGCCCTTAAAGGGTTGAATATGTAGGGTCTCAATGGTCGAGCTTTAAATTTATCTCATGTATATCACAGCGCATTTATCCCAGCATATTCTACTATAATATCATTAAATATAGTAAACGGGTAAACATATTGACTTAAACGTGTTTGGAGGCACATACCTCATCGATTTTGGAATCTTGCAGGCGTGCCTTGGGCATCTGGATATCAGTGAAGCGGCGTAAAAGCGGCACAAGTGGGGCGCTGATGAGGTTGGTGGTGAAGCGGTTGTCACAGTCGTGGCGAGACGAGGACCAGAGATGGAGGAGGAGTAGCACCGCTGACAACAGGTGACCCAAGGAGCCCCGCTGTATCGCTAACTCCAGGATCAACGCCAGTGCCACCTGCTGGTCTTGGACTGGCACGCGGTTCGCCTTAGCACTTGCAGAGCCAGTCATTTCCCTGTTTGTTTGTTTGTTTTTGATTTTAAAGAAGAGAGTTTCAATTAAAGCTAGACCCTTTGATCGATTTGAAAGTATGATATGAATCCTTGGTTTTGTCTAACACTCTTTCATTATGTGGCTGTAAACCTAGTGCTAAATTAATCTTCATTTTAGCACGGAATTATGAAGACTACATGTACAAAGTTTGTTGCATTAATATGATTGGTGTGGCTCTTGTCTATCAAGTTTATGGTGAATTTCATGCTACGCTATAACTCAGTACTTAATCCTAGTGAGTTTTAACCCTTTGAGGCCGAGTGTCGACTATAGTCGATGCCATGGCTGGCCGAGCATCGACTATAGTCGATGCCATGGCAGGCCGAGCATCAACTATAGTCGACATAACTCTATGAGAATCAGCAAAGGCTCGGCCCTGAGAGAGTTCCTGTGAAAATGTCTCGCCCCTATCACCAGCAAATATTTTTTTTGGTCGGCCTTAAAGCGTTAAGCACCGTCTATTGTAAATATATACATGAACCATTGAGGAATCCTGTGAGAACCCCACGCTTTAGGCACTTATACTCAATTACATTTAATCCATTAGGATATTATACACTGCAACCCATCTCGTAAGGTTAATTTCACTCACCGAATAATCATCGTCCTCATCAGATTACAATGGGGATTAGTATCAAACTAAATTATCAATCTGCATTTCAAGGCTACGGTTATTGTAATGTTAATTTGTTATTATGAATACGCGTTAGTAAACTAAGTAAATAGTTCTGGTTCTGGTAGTACACAGTGCTATATACAAGAAAACCAAACATACCCTTCAACCACAGACCTTAGGAATTTGGTGGCACGTTCGACGACCTCCAACCAGACCGAGGAAACAGAACCTTCATCAAAGAGGGTACCCTCTGGTAGTGACCTCAGTGCTTCTAATGATTCCTAAAATACAGATAAATATAGATGTGAACACATTTGAACACTTTATTCATATTATATGACTATAACGTGATAAACTGTTGAACATTAATTAGTCAAGAATTTTACTAATTTCTCTCCGTTTATCACAGTCTGGACATGAAATCAACCATAATTCTGAATATGTGAATTTTATTTTTTATGTCCTTACCTGGAGAAGCTCACTGCACAGATCCGCATCTTCACCTGAGCGCCAGGCGCGTCTTAGGAAGGCAAATGCGAAACTTAAGGCTGCACGAGAACCCACCCTGGCCAGACCAACAGTTGCTTTCTCAGTTGGCTTCATCGAACTGCTACTTGATAAGTAGAAAAAAGAAACATATGTCATATATCCCAAAGAAACAATAGACAGCATCATTGGTCAAAAGCACAAAAAAACACATTTTATTTAGTGTTGAAAATTGCTTTCTCATATCCTTACCTTTTTTGTTTGTTAAGATTAGCTTCAGAGTTCTGTTTCTTGCGGGTGGGTGACTTGGCCTCTGCAGGGGTCTGCTGAGCGAGTGCGATGAAGTATCGCTCGAGCACAGTGAGCCGCTGCTGGAGCCGCACAGCGGAGAGTGTGGTGCTGGCCGCCTCCCCACACATCTTCTGCTGCTCGTGCAAGATGGAGCTCAGACAGGACGACAACTGCTTCTCATCTGAGGAAAATTAAAAAGTTACTTTAAAATCATCATGATTAACATATTGACAGTTTTCTTTTATACCGACAGTAGTTATTATTATTTGCTTCGACACATGCATGGTTACACGATCAATTCAGTACTACTACTACTAGACAGGGGTACGTGTATAAGCAACCAGGATAAGATCATATTCTATGATAAGCAACACGGGCGTCTTTATTAGCTACGGTATGACAAGGCGACAAAACCACTATGTACCCATGATAAGAATCCTATTGTATTCTTAACCATGACAAGTGATACAAGCCAACCCCACCCTCTGGGGCCCGATTAAGTACAGCCTTCCTTACCTGGGGCGGGTCCCCATGTCCATGTGTCGATGAGGCCGGGTGAAGATGGGGGTAACGCTGGATTCTGCTCCGCCCTTTCCCGCTCCTCCCGCTGTACTTTCTGACATGGCCCGCAGTTGCAGCCATCTGGTCCGCACGTCCCATCACAGCACGAGCATGTCAACACTCGCGCCCCACAGTAAAACTTACCATTCTCACCTGGTCGAAACACAGAAATTATTAACTATCAGCATTCTTTAAAGAAGTTAAGGAGTTAGAAGATTGATTTTTGTGTCGTTCTAATCTACAGAACCATTGGGAAAAACTGTTTTTATTTTGTATAATTATTTCCTCACTTACCAACACCAGTACTGGTATCACATCGTTTTCTCAACAATTATGATTTCTATATATAAAAAATACCATTTTAACTAAATTCATACTAGCAGTATCGTACTACTTTAACTTGCATTAAAGTTGGATTGATAAAAATATTACATATTCAAAATGTAGTATATTGACATATAAATTGGTGAAATAGGGTAAAACTAAATTACCTGGTTTAGAAATTAGACCAGCACTGTTGACGAGGCCATCAGCTGCATTAAAAACGACCTCGCCATCTTTCACAAGTTCGTTCCATAATCTTGACAGGCCTTCTCTTGTAAATGTTTGCTATAAATATAAGATTCATCGTGGTTAGACATCTTTATCATTCAGTATGGTACTCAAAGTATTATGAGGTAGATTTTAATCAGCAACTGGATATATATTTACTGAATGGGTTGTGGCTTGGTGTCAAACTTTATTGGTTAGGTACCGGTACAACGGTATTACCATAGTTCTTATTTCTAGAGGGAGTAACCTTTGATTGTCATCTTATATACTTAAGTGTACAGTATTTACCTTCAAATCAGTTTTTAACCACTTTGCATCAAATCTGGCTTGCGGCCAAAGCCGAGCATCACGTGACTTCAACATACTTTGTTCCTTATGCTACTGCTTCATTGTCGAATTCCTGTATTGGACGAAAAGTTAAAATGAAAAGGTCTGACTGGTTAAAATACACCAGAGGCTGTTGAGAAAGTCATGTCATGTTTAAACCTTTCATTTGATGTATCAAGACGTTTTTTGTCAGGGGAGTGTAAGGTCAATAGTGTCAACAGGCTAAAATTTAAGAGAGAAATATTCCCAAAACCCTCTGCGTGCTGGTAGATACTAAAGCATGTCACCTGTTTCTGTCGTATGGGTACCGTATCTTATATTAATGTAGCTGGGGGCTACCGTGTGATTAACACCTATTCTTGATATATGTGTAGATTCAGGTAGGATGATAGCCTATCCAGTATCCTTTGGCCAAGTTTGGGAGGGGGGCACATTATATTCCACACACTCTCTCGAAGAGGGAGGGGTAAAAATGTTCGCACCTCTGCATGAGAATTCAGCTCCCCCCCTCCCTGGATTCCCCTCATGGCGTTATCAGAGTGATAATTTCTTAATAACAAAGCGGGGTGGGGGGGGGGGGGTGTGAATCGAAATGTTTAGCCCTGCATGCAACTGTAGAGTCTGTTAATACAAACTAGAACCATAGACATTAATACATTGTATGTCTATGCTAGAACTACCGTACCGGTACATCTAGATCTATCTACAACAAATAGAATACTAAACTTAGTCTTAGAATTAAAGTCTGGATCCTGCTGAGTGCAATGTTTAAATCAAATTCAGTCAAATAACAAGTTTATAACCGTGGTGTCATTTGTAGGCACTTCCAACAGCCTCTCTTGACGTATTCATTGACTAGCCTAAATCTATTTAGTCTATTAAATAATTTCACACTCCTCTACTGCTAGATCTATAACTGCTAATGCCTAGCCCCTTCATTTTTTTTAGCACACTTGAATAACCATAGGCTTAGTCCATACCAGAGTGTCTTTAGACAGCAAAGGGATTTGATTGTTTATCATATTGAAAAAGATCCCAGATCTCCCCTATTATAAAATTAAAAGTATAAACAATGCCAAGGTTGTAGCTTGCACTGCTTCTTGTTTGTCAATAAAATCATGGCCAACAACTCTTGAAATTACCCACCATGGTATTACTGTTAGGCCTGGCTGAGGCCAGCTTTACACACTTTCTATAAACTTTTAAGTGAGACAGATACTATACAAATAAAGCTATGGGATGACTTACACCAGAATGGCGATTTGTAGCTCGAAAATTACTTGTTCAGGATTTCACGCCGGCTTGTTATTACTGTCTGGACATATTTTCTGCAAAATGGCAGGCTAAATCGACCGTAACGCCACCTGCCAGGGATTTCTGCTAAAAAAATAGTCTCAAAGCAAACCGGTTATTGACATTTTACAAAGCGTTCAGATCAAAACCCATAGTATATTATCTATTAGAGCATGAAATCGAAATATATCAATAGCAGACCATTAATTTTGTCATACAAATAACTAATCGTACATATTTACTCGTATGATGTCATTTCTAGGTCAAATGAGGTCAAGGCCGATTGAAATTAGGTCACAAAATGGCGAGCGATGGTGGGGAGGGTCCCCCAATTCCGACACGACCAACCGTAATTAGGGCTTCAAGAGAAGAAGGTAGAGTGATTTGCTGACTTTTATAAGGATTGTTGATGCACATAGATACTTTCGCCTGAAAAAAGTGAAACTATATCGGATCATATGAGTCTTTATGCCAGTAACCTAGTTTAGGAGTGGTGTGACTGACGTCGCACTGCACTGATTCAATCACGATTCCGTAGGCCTGCTACTGCTAGGTCTACTGTGAGTGCTACTGTACGTGGTTGTTTACGAAAATACATCCACCCCTCACTCAGTCTTGGAGTCCCATTCCTACACTGCTGTGATTCCCCATGCTGTGAGCAGACCTTCATTTCATTTGAAACATACTATGGTGGCGCAGATGGGTGTGTATTGGTCAATACACATCCAACTACAGACAGATTATTATCTAAATCAAAGTTTGCCAAGCCCAAGGCAAGGGGTTAACAAATGATCTAGGCCTAGCCCTAGGTGGGGCCTGGGGGGCTAGGCTACTGTGGAATTAACACCTTTAGGGAGTGCTCATTTTTTAATTACCGGGTGGTGGTGAGATTAAGTGTGGAGGCGCGGACATTTTTTATGCCTGCCCCCCGCGAGAGCACGTGGAATATTTTGCACCCCCACGCGCCAAAGCCGCAAAGGCGAAGGCACTGACAATTTTTCGCCCCCCCCCCCTTTGAACTAGATCTATAGAAAGGTGCAGGCTTTTTTGCTACGGAGGAGCATAATTGTTTACACCCCCCCCCCCCCACATCAAGAGGGGTCAGAATTTTTACACCCAACCTCAGGAGGGGTTGAAAATGTTTACCCCCCCCCCCCCCCCATCCCCTGTAACTAATAAATGAACACTCCCTTGGATAAGATTCAGTACCCGGGTACATTCTCTATGGTGGTACCGGTAGCTTGGGGGTTTATTTTTTTAATCAAATACAGCAGTCCTATTGACTTTGTCTATTTCTCCGTCACCGCTTGGGTGGGGGTGTGATAACCCGATGCAACACAGTACTTTTAGTTTAGATTGTAACGTTTTTAAGATTATCAATTTTAACTTTGGAAATATTTTCTTGTACATATTCCCACATGGGGGGGGGGGGTTACTCTCCCCCCCCCCTACGGCTCGAAAATCGGGCCGGGAGCGGGCCCTTTAAAGTATAGTGACGTGCAGGCTTTTTTTTGGTTCAAAACAGGTTACATTTTTTACCCCCTCCCCCCCCCCCCAAGAGGGGTCCACATTTTTTACACCTCCCAGATCAAGGGGTCCACTTTTTTTTCTCACAATCAGCTGTATTTGAATGTATTTGTTATACAAATTAAGTCAGGAAAGTGCACTCAATATTGATAACCAACCAATCTCAAAAGTTAACATTGTAGGAGTCTGATTACCTGCGCCTTGGTGGTGAGCCTTCAAGCCTCAAGGGGATATCATTAGGGTAATCTGCTCCCCTCTGTACCATACCAGAGATATAGAGTCCCAGACCATACCAATCAAGTAACGTGAGACACGGTTTATCTGATGTAACTGGGGATGTAGCTCAGTGGTAGAGCAATCACTTGGCAGGCAGTTCTAAGGGAGTGATCATTTTTTAACAACAGGGGGGGGGTGGTGGGTTTCCGCGCGGAGCGTGCGAAATTTTTTACACCCCCCCCCGGTCAAGGGGTCAAAATTTTTTACCCCCCCCCCTTAGGGTCGAAAATCGGCTCGCGCGCGGGCCCTTTGAAGCATAGTAACGCGCGGGCTTTTTGGCTCAAAACAGGTCAAATTTTTTTGCCCCCCCCCCCAAGAGGGGTCCAAATTTTTTTGCCCCCCCCGGTCAAGGGGTCCAAATTTTTTTGCCCCCCCCCCCCAAACCCACCATCCCCCCCCTGTTGATAATAAATGATCACTCCCTAAGGCCCCAAGTTCGAGTCCCGGTGTCTCCAAATTAGTCATTTTCAGATAATGCGTGTCCTTCACAACATACTGGAACAGAGACCAGTTGCAGAATGGGCATGACATGATAGGGCACTGGGTTGACGGTGAGGGAAACAAGAGTGGAATAGGTCAACGACACTGACAATTTCACCATGTCTGACAGCAAAGAAAATTGATGTTGTTCCAACGTTAGACTGGCTCTAAGAGGTGCTTCTACTTTTACTCACCAAACAGGATCACTAGGATATGATGATGTGGCGCCAGTCCCCACAAGGCCTGCGCCGCCTGCCTCTAAAGTTAAGCGACCGCCTCCTGCCGTGCCGCCTCAGAGACCCCATAGCCACCCTGGTATACACCCTGCTTTTTGCTTTAACAGAAAATACAATTTGTTAAAGAGTTTTATTATTCATAAGTATTCATACTGTTGAAGTCCTGCTTGTCTCCCACAAATCAAGTTGTTAAAAATTAAAGCTATAGGTATGATTGATCAAAATGGTCAATGAAACAAGTCTATAAACAGCTATAAACGTGACCACAATTAAGTTTTTTGTTTCAATTCAATATTTTTGAGTTAAAGCAAAACGAAAAAGTAGAGACCTCATCATAATAAACAATGAATTATCTTCTTGTCATATAGTGTGCAACCAAGCACTAGTGTTTTACTATACCTATTTCCAGTTGAGCAAACTTTGCCACCAAGACCCCAGCCTTCGGCACCTCCCATGACAACAGCACCGGCTACAGGGATTTCGGCAAAACAAAAGTCAACAAAAAGGTACGCTGATTCTAACACTTTTTATCGGCTCTCAAATACACGTAACAGCAAGGACGCACAGTACAATTGGTGCCATTCGCAGTAACAATAAGACTGCCAAAGCTTCTGGATGCTTACTGCCCAAAATAGATATACACACTAAAAGTTAAAGAAAACCAATTAAACTGTGTCAACTAATTAAATTGATTACAAAACAAAACAAACACGTTGTGTTTGTTTGAAATTTAAGTATGTTAATAGAAATACTTAAATAAACATACATTTTTTCAGAGGTCGGCCTGTAATAACTGTGCTGGATGCAAAACCAATGAATCAAGTTGGCTTTCGTGATGTGAGCCCGACTCCTCCCAAAAGTGGGGGAAGCGTAAAACCCGAAATCACTGTGGTAGTAGCCAGACCCATGTCTGAGGTTGGTTTCCGTTCAGAAGATAGTGGCAACAAATCTCCAGACGAACAAGAGGTATGCATATTGGTTCTCACTGTTAAAGTCTGTTCTTGTAGATCATTTCCATTCAAGGATCTAGCATTGCATCAAAATATGTGTCTTTGGGGTTGTCTGACATAAATTGATAATATATTTGAAGGTTTACTCAGCGTACCCTCTCAGCGTTTACTCAGCATACAATCTTATCAGTATTTGAAAATCCCTCCCAATGAGAGGAAACAAGACTTACGGTACCAACAGCGGTATTAAATAAAGAGACTTCAATATCCTATTATATGTAGTGATATGAGTATAAATATGCATGGTAACATGTCTTCTTGATTTTTTTATAGGCAAAGCACGTTGGAGTACCGATGCGGCAGAAGTCGCGAGGTGCTGCTCCGGCACGTCCAGCGTCAGTGCCAGCCAAACCTCCACCACCAAGGGTGCCATCCGTGCGACAACAACATGCCCAGGCTAATAAACTGCCAGGGGGCTATGGTGATAGGATTTTAGTCATTTCACCCGAAGCCGACGCGCGCCCTCTCTCAGAGCAGCCAGACGCAGTACGTAAAGGTCCACCGCCCCGTCCAATATCAAGACCACAGAGCCTACATTTCTCAGGGAAAGGAAGTGATCAAGACACACCATCTGAATCCAGTGGTTATGGCTCGCAGATTCTCACAAGTGAATCACATTCCAGTCTCTCAAGTGTTGAGACACCATCAGATGTCCCACCAGCTCGTAAGAAGCCAATGGGAGTCCAGGTTCTTCCCTTTGGTCCAGGTATGATGCCACTTCGCAGTCAGCTAAAATCACCAAAAGCAGATGATGGGCAGCCAGCGGCGCCCCGTCCTCTCCCTTCACCGCGGTCATCCAGAAAACAGCATGCACCTCCCTCACCGAGCCCACGACAAGGAAATCCACCAATAGTTACTCCAGGCGCTGAAGCACATGCAAGTGATGTCACTGATACCAGAGTTGATGATGTTAGTGCAGATAAACATCAAGCAGGGGTAATGGTGTTAGCACCAGTACCCAGACCTCGGGCACCATCCCCCCGTCCACGAACACCCCGATCGTCAACCTCCCCACCGCCTAGTATGGTAGCATCAACGATGGATGCAGATGACAATGCTGCTGTGGAAATAAACCCATGGGCCGATATCAATCAGAATAAGATGGCTATGTCTCCAATACCAAATGTCAGTACACAAAGTGAAGAGGCTATATTATCACCTGAGATTCCTGTAGCCATGTCACCATCAGACAGATCACCAAGTCCTCCTAAACCAAGTGTTAAGCCGAAACCATCCACCAAACCCAAGCCAGCCGTTGCTGCAAAGCCCAAACCCAGACCAACAAGTGGAAGTCCTATGAAGGGTATAGAGGACCAACAGGTATCATCCCCAACTAACCAACTGTACCCAACTCTTCCCCAAGATGTTGAACCCATGGTCAGCCCAACCCTGCAGGCTCGGACACCATCTCCCTCGATGCCTCCAATTCAATCAGCAGACGACAATCTACCGCAGCATGCCGAGGATGAGACTAGGCCAAAATCACCACCAAAGAAGCCTCCCGCGAGACCTCAATCACCCGAAAAGAAAACGGTATCAAAAACAGAGCCTCCAGCCAGGCCCCCTTCACATACTGAAAACTTCACAGAGAAAGATGCAGCTGAAGTTTCCTCACCAGAGATCATATCTCGGGTGATTACTGGAACCCAACCACAAGAAGCTCAGCCGAAGCCACAGGCTGAACTAGACACATCTCCAAAGCTAAATCCAGAAGTGCAAGAAAGTCAGGTATCGGCTGTTGGATCATTTCAGCCACTAGAGATAGAAGTACAACAAACCCATCAATCTGATGTTAGACATCAAGTAGAAGACCCACAAGGTCCAAAGTCTCCTATTGCAGAGAAATTTAGTCCAGTAGTTCCAGAATTGACTAAAACTAACTTGGTTTCTTCTATTGAAAAGAATACAGAGCCTGCTCCTAAAAAGGATACTACGTTTCCGAAGCCAATAGCGCGTCTGAGTCAAGCGCATGACTCCTTTTCTGATTCTGATGATGCTGATGAGCCTGATGCTTTCTACACAAAAAAGAATGGCGGGAAAGTCGTAGACACCAGCCTCTTCTCCCTCATGGCTGCAAAAAAGGAAGACGACTCTGAAGCATCACAGATGAAGAAATACTTTTCAGAAACGGAGATCAGGGAAAAGGAAAACGCAGACCCTGCTGAAGCCTTTTATAGGAATAGGCCAGAAATTCTTTCGACAGACCCTATCAAGCCTACTCGTTTGAAGAGGCCAACTATTATCAGACCCAAAAAGGCACCTGCCCCACAAGTTCCCCCAAAAGAGACCAGTGTAGAGGGCGCTGCGGATTCTGTTGGAGAACCTCCAGAGACGCCTGAAGCTGTTACTATAGAAGAACAACCAGCCATAGAGATTCCCATTGCAGCTCCACCCATTGCAAAGAGACCTACAATCATTAGAGCTGTAAAGCAGAACAACCAAGAGGAACAAGTAGAGGTAGACAAAGAGAAGCCTGTTCCACCTCCAGTCCGCCCAAAGAAAGTGCCTCCTCCTGTGAAACCGAAACCAAAGCCAGGAAGATTATCTCAAGAAATCACATCACCCCCACAATTTGTCTCTCAAGAAATCAAAACCACCCGACCACCACCACCACAGACTCGACCAAAGCCTGCCACCCCGCCCCCACCTAAACCTAAACCACTGTCTCCTCGTCCCTCTTCTCTTGTAGAAGCACACCAAGAGTCGTCCCCAAATGTGGAAGCCTCTCCTCATACTACACAGCCATTGTCTCCAGATGGGCGAACAGCATCACCAGATAGTGCACGACATACGTCTCCAAACGTACATCCAGCATCACCCAGGGTAGCACCAAGAAGACCACCAAGCGCCACGGCGTTAAATCCATCTCTACTTTCAAAGGTGCAGGCGGGGCTCGGTAGAACAGGAAGCACCTCATCGTTAGAAGAGAGTGAGAATAAACTGAATGAATTGCGGATGCGGCGAGAATCTGACAGTTCTACTCACTCCAGTGAAAAGGTGCGGCATCCGAGCGCAGCTTCTTCGGCTGGGTCTGAAAGTGGGGATCAAGATGCTGGTCCGACTACTAATGCTGAGGAGCAGAGGAGGTCGTGGGTGCCGCCTGGAGCTGTGAGGGTGATGGGGGCTGGGGGACTCCCACCCCCACTACCACGTACTGGGCCTGTAGCCGCCAGTACCCCAGATCTACGGATGGACCCAACAGAGAACAATGATCAAATCAAGGAAAGTCACAAACGGCCATCTCAACGTTCTCACTCACCCCCATCTAGACCTGCGCCTGAGAGGCCGATCTCCAAGACGAGGCCCAAGTCCATGAGTATGATGGCACTGAACAGGCCTTCTTTTGGGGAGGAGGGCTCTTCGTTTAAGGTGCATAGAGAAGTTATCCAGGAGGAGAAGGTGGATGTGTCTAGCAATGTACCACCTCAGAAATCTCCACCACTAAAACCCCCAAGACCCACTGCCCCGTCAAGGATGAATCGTTCTGTCAATGTTGGCCAAACACCAGAAGAAGAAAGGTACGTTTGTCCAGACTGGTTTGACTGCATGTAGATAGGCCTTAATGCATAACTAAATTCTGTATAATTTGATGATGAACCTAATGTTGAAATGGCATCAGCACATGTATATACTTTTTCCGATGTAGTTTCGTTGAATGCACATAACATCTGTATGAATGTTCTGTGTAAGATCTGTCCACACATGGCACGTTGGGCTGTGTGCATGAAATGGTTTCGTACACCCTGTAACCAACTAAATATAATAGTATAGCAAAATATTTACCTTTGAGTGGGATATTAGTCTAGATTTAAAAAACCAGAAGAAAAATAGCTTAAATCTTATATCACGGCTGTTGGGGGACTTCCACACCTCGACACTACCTTGGACACTACCTTGGAAAAAAAAGAAAAATAGTTTAAATAGAAGTTTAAATGAGTCCTATCAATATGACTCCATTGCCTTGTTCCATTGCAGTGTTGTAGACGTGATACCAAAGCAACCACCTGCTAGACCAGGCCCACCTCCAAGTCCAACAAAGAAGTCTCCGGCCCCTAGACCCCCTCCTCCGAAGGTGTCGCAAAAGGAGCGGGGTACCCCACCGAGTCTGCCGTCCCGCCCGGGCCCGGGTCACCCGCTGTACCACTATGTGGTGCAGGGCCCGCACGGCATTGCACTTTTCGACTATACTGCTACAGCGGATGATGAGCTTAGCTTTAAGGTAATGGTCGAAATTAGTAGAAATCATGAAATAATAAGCAATTGGTAAAATTAAATACTTGTTTAAAATGGCTTATCATGTGAAATGAAACGGATGTTTATTCAGTGATTTATAAATACCGATAGTCATACTTGTTGCAGACAGTGCAAGACGGTTATGGCTTCTGATTGAGCTTATTATTAATATATATTTATACTTTGTGTATTAACGCTGATGTAGATTTTAATTATACATTACGATTACATGCATAAACATGTTGCATTTACTTTATTTCGAGCCAGGCCGGAGATGTGATAGAGTTAGAAGAGCAGATCAGTGAGGCTTGGATCATCGGTCGGAATGTTGATAAGAAAGGAATATTCCCGTCCAACTTCATCGACATCATAGAGCCACCTCCGGTGTCTACATCTAGGGTATATATATATACATCTATAAATCATTTCGATTCTCATCTCTTACAAGGCAAGATTTTGTCCAAATCTATCCATTAATTTTACTGTGTCTTGATCACTTTTGAAATTCATGGCGAGCCATATTTCAAAGTAATTGCAAGCTAGAATCCCAAAGTTGCCTTTTCAATCAAGGTTCCGATCCATTATAGATTCATACAGTTAAGCAGTTTAATGGAATATCCCTGAAAATAAACAAGTTCTATGTAATATCGGTACTAACGATAATACAGTGAAATGGAGGGACTGGGTTAATAGCGGTTGCTTCTTTCAAACACATTATGATAAATATAGAAACATTACTGATTGAAAACGAATTCAAAATTATGTCCTTTTTCCAGAAGCGTGAGGCATCGCTTTCCGGTCCGGAGCAGCCAGATGATGTGCCCGGGACGGGTCCTCGGTGTGTAGCGCGCTTTGACTACGACTCTGACGTAGATGGTGACTTGTCCTTTGTCATTGGTGATGTCATCACTCTGACAGGAAGGATGGGTGATGACTGGCTGAAGGGAAAGCTCAGTGAGAAGGAAGGCGTTTTCCCCATTGCTTTTGTGGAAATCGTGGAAGACCTGCCTGCACCATGCGATCCTGGTCCCCTTGTGCTGGAAACATCAGAAAATGGTTAGTTTCTTCTGCAAAAGGTTTTAAGACACTTAGAAAATATGAGATTTGACTACATAAAAGTGAGAACCTTTATGTCTCATATTAGTAATTATGATTCCCTTGGCTTTTAGATAAAAGGAACAAACAGGGAAACATCACAGCAGGAGACCAAAATGACTGGTAGTTTGTATTGGAAAATGTATGCAAATGTTTCTACCCTACAGTGGTGTGTAAACCTTAACGGACCTGGTCTTGACATTTTATTCTTCAGATGAGAACATTGTGACTGCCTCTTACGACTACAGCGGACAGGAAGGAGATCTCAATCTCAAGGTTAGACATAGTCAGTTATTAAATGTAGGCCTTTTATAGCACTTCATGGCTGACACAGCTTTGAGAGAAATGTGCATAAGTTAATATATCTTTGCATGGCATGAGGTTCAGGCAAGCCAATCGTTTTCCCATTAACATCATAGAATGAGACAAAAGAAACTATGCATAAGGTTGTAGACCTTTAACCAATTCTGTTAAATAAAAGTATATCTGTGCAGTCTGTATCAATACATGGATCAATATCAGTAGATTGATAAATAACTCAGTCACATTAATAGAAACTCATGTTAATAATGCAGTTTATAACGCTTTGCCCTTACATTCTAACAATGCGCATTCTCACCAGTGAGTATTTAACTCTTGCAGAAGGGGGATAAGGTGAAGGTACTAAGTAAACTCAGCAATGACTGGTTGTATGGTGAGACTGGTGGTGGCACTGTAGGCACATTTCCTGCATCCTTTGTTGACCGCATGCCCCAGGGCCTCCCTTTGTACAAGCCTGACCTGGTTGGCAAGACCTGGCCAGGTGCTGCTGAAAGTGGATTGCTTGCTAAGGTAATTTTGTCACCCATCTAGGATGACCAATTGATCTTACTAACTTGATCTGTTGAAATTAGTTTTATTTCTTAGTTCTTGTTTTGCTCTGTCAAATTCTGACATCATATGGAATAGTACATCTACACGATTTAGAATAGTTCCTCGTTAGCTATAGATTTGTTTTATTATCTTCAGTTGGAAATTGCAATCTAAATACCAAGTTATGTACCAGTAGTGATGAAGATAATTCTAGTTCACCATTAAATACCCTAATGTGACCCATTATCTTAGTGTAAACAAAAACAATAGATTCAAGACTGTCCGCGTAATTAAGCAAGTACATATGATATTGATATAAATTAATTGTAAGAAGGCGGTTGTAATGTATAATAACAAAATGCACAATGTCCACCTCAGCACTAGAAAATGATTTTTTATTTAGCCATGGTAGCAGGTACTGTTATATGTTTTCCTATGGACTAGTTGGGAAATACGTATTTTGCTTAAGGCTTAGCGCCCCACAAACTCATACCTTCTGATACTAACATTCAATTCACTATAACCAATGTATATGCAGTTGTTCTTGAGGTTGAGTTTTTAATTGTATGATAGTTATGGTGCATGAATAATTTCTTTCTATGATAGCCGGAGCAGGCATACTGTATAGCCGAGTATGACTTTACTGGAGATGCAGGCGACCTGACGTTTATGAAAGGCGACAAGATCCTACTGACGGGTCGCATCAGTGATGAGTGGCTAAAGGGAGTAAAGGATGACAGAAGTGGATCTTTCCCTAAGGCCTTTGTTACCATTATGAAGGATCTAGAAGGTATTCATGAAGTAGAACACCCAAAATAACATACAATAATGATACTCAGTGTCGTATGCTGCCTCAACACAACACTCGGGAGAACCTGTTAAACGCGCTCTCAGACCGCTCTGTATTTGGCCTAGTAAAATGTAAACAAAGAAATTTGAAATCGAAAGAAAATAATGAAACAAAAAGATGAAACTCAATATAGAGCTAAATATTATATGGAATATGACATGGGTAAATTTCAGGTAATTGCAGTTACAATATACTAATTCAATTCAGGGGGCTGGTGCTATACGATTAGGATTAACTACCCTCCAGGCGTAATATGGCACTGGTACCAGTATTGGTTTTATGTTTAATACTTCTATTTCTATACTCTCCATTTTCTTTCAGGCGTTTCCCTACATACAAAACAGCATTGGTGATCATGACAATTTTAATATCAATACTATAATTTTGTATACTAGGATAGGTGTTGGTAAACAACATTAAAGAGGGCCCCCTTTTAAGGCCAAATAATGGAGTTAAAATTAGCACAACTGTATTACACCTCGGATAATCCTGTAGTGTAAAGTCATGATATCATTACTGAATGAGATATGATAACGATATAGGGTATCATGTCTAAAGCACCAGATCATCCATCTTTTGTTTGCAACAAAACTATTATTATATTGCTTTAATGTTAGGCCTAAATGTATCTGTACAGAACTTGTACATGTAGTTAATGCAGTCATGTGGTAAGGTATACATGCATTGTTTGTATACAGCATAAACTGAGTTGCATGAGCCCTGCATGTTATTGTCATGTGGGGGAGGAAAGCATACTACCTTACCTTAATGCACGTACTACAGCTTGGGCAGCTGCATCATGTGCATACTGGAAGTCAACACTAGAATAAGTTATAATAATTAGATACATGCACTTTTGTTGATTAAGATAAGGCATCAGCATACGTATTTTTAATATTAGTTCTATATCTTTAAATACGTTTATATAAGTAAATGATAAATAATAAGTAAGTGGAGAACTTCTGCTATGAATTCATTGTGCCTTTAATAGATGATTGCAATATTAAAAACTGCCCGGTTGCAGACCCCAAGTCAGATCAAGGAGACACAGAGCCAACCACTGAGGAATCCAGTGCAATGCCAACGGGAAAAGCCATAGCACTATACGACTTCAATGGAGAATCTGAGGGTGACCTAAGCCTAAAGGTTGGTAGACTATCCAATCAATGTTATATCTTGCCAAAAGTACACTAGAGGGAAAATAATATGCAACAAACTTTAACATTCATGAGGGGATGAGCATACAAATTATCAAATTCTTACCACATCCCTACCATTGCAAGAAAATACACAATACTCCATAAAAATGAGTGTGTGCCTGACTTGCAGGTTGGAGACGAGGTGGTTCTCCTGACGAAAGCGGGTGATGAATGGTACAACGGAAGGGTCGGCAGCCAACAAGGCATGTTTCCAGTCGGTTTCGTAAAGATCACCGAACCCCTACCAGACAACACACTGGAACCTCCAGAGTCCTTTGCATAACAAAAATTTATGTTTATGTATATTTGTGACCGCTTGTAACTCAGCCAGATTAATATATTGAGCAGTAGATGCTTTAAATACAGCTTATATTTTATATGGGGAAAGGGCTAGTACTGTGCCGGGTGTTATTATAAATTTTTAACCAGCGTAGCATGGGACTGCCTGTATCACTTCTTATTTTTTCCACATTCTTTGAATGCTAAATGGAATTGTATGTAAACACAGCTTTATTGATATATTTTTACAGTTTGGTATGTGCAGCCCAAACTAGGCTTACCGATACTGAGTTCAGTTCAAATTGCAATTTTCAATGATTTATTCCATTGACTAATGCTTATAGGCCAACAGTTTCATATTTTGGGGCAGGTATTAAGCACCTCCTCTGTGTTTCAGATGTGATCAAGCAAATTATATATGACTAAGAAGTTAACTTCCTCGTTTTAATGTCCCCTATGAGTTATGTGTGAGGGTATATTTTTGTAAGGGCAGCCCCACCACCAGTCCCCAATATTGTAACAGAATAAAATACACCACTAAGAGATTACTTGAGATAATTGCCTTCGAATGAATGTAAAAATATCTCATAAAAATGATATTTTGGATTCTGTGACATAAAACACAGGTTGTTAGCTATCGGTTTGTTCCATGTTCTACTGAATGGATATGAACGAATAGATTTTATTTGTTGACGATTTCATTGTTGTGTCTTCAGTAATTAACTGCACTTGAAGAAAAGATTGTTATGGGGGTTGTCTATATGTTTTGTAAATACAGATGGGTTGTATACAAATGTATATGAAACTTGGGAAATTGTTTATTTTTGTACAAATCAAGTCATCAAAGTTGCAGCTTCAGGACAAGGTGTGAGGGTCACAATTCTATGCTTCCGCCGCTATTTCAGTCGTATTTTATATATATATCTGTATTTAAAAGAGATCATGTTTAGCATATTCATTAGGGTTTTCACTACTTCTAATGAAATTCACATAATTCGTTTCATATATTTAATAGCTTTGGGGTAGCTGCCACAAACTACAATATTATAAGGTAAATGTGAGCCTTAAAGTGCTTATAAGACATTGTGATAATGGTTACTCAATGAGATTAATATTTGTCTTTGCCTTCATGTCTCTGAATAACACTATTGTGGATCATTGTGATCATATGGAAGGGAATATATAGCTTTGTGTCCTAAATTTGTAATACACATATGTACTGGGTTCTGGATGCAGTATAAAGGTCGGTCAGTTTGTCTCTAAACAGGTATACCTAACAGTCATATCTAACGTCTTGCTGATACCAAATGCAGAAGCTACGGTTCATAAACTAATATACATACTTTTCACATAGGACCACATGTAATGGTTTTGTACAGTTTCAATGCATTTCGGGTTTCTTGGCGAGTTTTCCTTATGCTGTAGCCTAAATCCTTATTATACCACATCAGAATTCTCCCACCTACTGGATGTACTAGAATACGGATACTTATATCATGCAGTAACACCAGCCAGTCTTTGAATACAATCCTTACGTATTCTTTGTTAAAAAGTATTCTTTATTAATATATGATCGAAACTAGGATTTTACTAAGCACTGTAAATAAACTATGACTACTACTGACGTAACTTGTCAAAGCACCTCTTATATATAAATTGAAGCTGCACATATAAATTGAAGCTTCACAGTGCTGTAGTACAAATACATTCAATTGAGATTACTGTATAAATAATTCACTTATTTTCACTTTTTATCCTCGTACTGTAAAATTTGATTGGGTAATATAAATCAAATCATGTAGTATGTGATTGTCTCATGAAATCGCCAATACATGTACTGATACCGAAGTTGACAGACATATATCTAATGATATAGTGTATGATAACACTTATATTTTCTATATCCTTATTGCTGGTTGGATTGGCTGAAACTAGGTAGGTTTAATTCTGAAAAACAACAAAATCATCATTTAGTGGTCTTCCTTTCTTGCTGCTACTTTGGATATGATCATTGAAGTTTGTGACATGTGAATATGAAGATTACATTCCACATTGACATTCTCCCACCGACGAACTACTTGAATCTTAAGGCCTTTTCCACCTTTTGATAGTCATATATAGATGTTATTATGCATGGAATCACCATTAAGCTAACCATTACCAGTCCGCCTTTGGATGATTTGCATATCAGGGTACTAAAACTTTTGCCATGTATTACTTCATTTAGGCGTTTCTACAATATTTTACATGTAAATGACAGAGAGCTTTAATGTGGATAAGAATGGATACATCCGGAAGCATCCTCTATATGGCATCCTATCGCACCTACCTTTTATATACCATTACATATATCAGCAATCAATATTGAAAACATAACTTTGATGATAATCAAACCAACTGCAGCATCTCTCAATGCTTAGTTCCATTATAAAGTTGTAACTAAACGGGTGTTCTTGTGATATCTTGAAAATAGAATTTGGTTGCGGACATCCCAAATTTACTAAAGTTATAGGAAAACACTCCATGACATTTACTGTTTATGATATATAGCTTTATACTTGTTTCAGTGTATAGAAAGGTTCCACCGAATATTTATGAAACTAAATTACTGCTTATAGAATCATGCTTCCATTATTGATAGCAATTGAAAAATGTATACCTTTTTTCAGGACTATTATAGGAGTTAAAGAAACAGTGGTAGACACTTACGTTTCAGGATATCAAGGTCTACTGCTCTGTAGCCAACAATTTCTAAAATCCTTATAAAAATACCAAGGAAATCAAAGGCATGTGGTGTAGTGAAAGCTAGTGTACATCAGCTCCCAGGCCAGTGTTGATCAATGTCTACTGACGACTTATGAACTACTTGAAACATAAATGCTGATGCTTGATGTAATTTCTCAATGGGATAATGGTGCAATGCAAAATAAAATTTCTGCAAAATGGAATTTTAAAAAATCGCCGTTTTGTTGTATTTCTCCATGATATGGTTCATACCTTTCAGATTGTAAGCACATTTGCAACGTCCACGTAAACACCTCCAAACTCTGGAGTCCGCCTTTGCTGACAGTATAGGCTTCGCACAAAAGTACCTTAAATCGAAACTGATTAGATCAGGGTAGGTATAAGGGCAGGGAGATGTTGCTATTACTTGGGCTCTTTATCTGGATTGGAATTTCCAGGATAGGGTTGATAGTCCATACGGGACCTGTGAACCTGTACAAGCAGACTATGTATTAGACTACTGCGGCTTTCTCTATAATGGAAAGATTGATTGAGATTTAAATCACAGGTGACCCAGGGCAGTTTGATACATATCGTATGGAACATAAATGCTAATGGGGAATTCGCGATAAAAAGGAAAACAGAAAGACAAAATACTTTTCAGAACTTTATTTCATGGAAATGGGCACATATATCCGATTTCCAATGTCCCTAGTACCACTGAGATCATAAGGGGATGTGCGTTGGTAACATTAAGCTTCTAATGAGCTTCTGAAGATGCACTATGGTACGATCTATTTATGACATGACAACAGCGACGTACATTCATATTGAATCAATGCATTTGGCGAGTCTGATTCTAATACAGTATGAATGCCTAGCTGATACTCTTATAAATCATTTCATCACACTGCTTTATCTCTTAAGGCACACGAAGGTACAAACTATCTTTCTGCTATGTACATATATACAACTATATTTAAATACACTGGAGATTAAAGGTGTGTCTATAAGTATTGACAAGAATATCAACTATGTGTTATCTTGAAAGCACTGTGACAAACAACTCTTGTGAATAAATGCATGGTTAATTATATTAATACTGAATAAATCTATACTGGCCGTCTCGTCCCACAGCACTTTTAGTGCAAGAATCTGTTACCCCGGTAGAAAAAAGCTTTTTGGCCGCAATACATGATTATGCCAATATCAATCCCTATACATGTATTAGATGTACATCTTGGACGTGACAACCATTGAAGCTCTCGAGTATCACATTATATGTAAGTTGAGGTAAGGTAGCCTTTATCATTAGTATCATAGGTGTACAGTTAAAACTGGATAATTACCTCTCTACCACAGTTTATACAATGTAGCAAATTACTATGAAGCACAAACTTTTATAAACTATATACATTTACTGGCCTTTAACGGTATATTATATATATATATATATCATAACTTTTTTTAAAAACCGAAGTCATCATACATTTGTTTGATAGACAAAGCACCCGTTGTGAAATAAATTATCCCTTTTTACCAAAAATACTAAGTTGATTATCTATAAAAACCCTTTAGATAAGCTCACCCAAATTTCTGAAGAAAAGAAAAAGTTCATATTCAAAACCATGATTTTTAAGGGGCATTGTAGCCTTAGGAGCACAGCACAAGCCGCATCTCCGTCTGCTGTTCCAGCTCCTTCAGTTTCATCAAATCGCTGCTGAAGGGGGAAGGATCAAAACTGTCCAGGTTCCCCTTAGCCTTGTGGCTTCTTTTAAGTGTTTTACCATTGCTTTTGAAATCACCAAACCCTCCACCACCAAGTGTGAAACCAAGTGGGAGCCCGCTGGTCATGGACCCCCCAGGCTCTGGTGGTGGATCTTCAGGGACTTCTTCTCCTATCTGAAACTTGACTGTGCCACCAGAGGACCTGTGTGTTGGTGAGTTGGGTTCATCTAGACCAAAGTCCAGCAGGTTGTTGCGGATGTAGAATGACAATGAGGAGTGCGACAGTGCGGGGCTGGACTGTGATCTCCGGGAATGCACAGTTTTGCCATATTGACTGTTGAATGATGTCTGGATTTCCTGAATTTCTGGAAATATAAATTGATAGATATAGAAGCAACTGTTTACCATAATCCTTATATCATATTTCACGGAACGCATACACCAGTTTATCAAGGCAAAATACCCTGTATCAAACGAATCTAAGGTAATCATTATCATGTTTACATTGAACAGTTCACTTCCACAACATATTTTCAAGATCTATTGGTGCATAGCTATATTTAATCTCACTCTTGACCTCATGAAAAAAAATCCAAAGATTTAAATACCTGACTCAAACCTCTCTTGGTTAAGCTGGCGACTGAGGCGCCTGTGGTCGGCTTCTGCGGCCGGGTAGCCTGCCCGGGCCGCCCTCTGGTACAGGTCACGTGCCTCGGTACGGTCCACAGCCACACCTGTACATGTACAAGGGATTAGCTGTGAGGCTTAATATATTGGATGAAGGCCAATGTTATCTAGGTATTAAAGGGTAATCTATTAAAAGGTAATATGGGGAAACTATTGTCTACCCATTGGATGTTTAACGTATAGGTCATTTGGCTGGGCCTCAAAACTGAGCAGTAATCACAAGGGATATATTTGGCCAAAGATCCCCTTCTAACTGATGCTGTTTTTATGTATATTCTATTTGAACATAATGTTTCTTATATTAAACATAAAACTGACCTCCTCTACCCCTCTCCTTGAAGGTGCCCAGACTGTGTAGCGCCATAGCGTGGTCCTCCCTGGCTGCTTCGGTATACAGCTCTGCTGCCCTCGGCAGGTCACATGGCACACCCCAACCATTCTCATGGCACACTCCCAGGTAGTACTTGGCTGATAAATCCTGTGGTGACAAAACAGCCATTTAGCACATTTCACAAAATACATTGTATAGCCAAGTTGTACTTATTTCCTTATGCTTTTTTTGCGGGTATAACTGAATTTGGCAGACAATTTGCAATACTTCCAATTTTTTGGGGGATTATCAATTCTTGTCAAACTCTATAAATTAGAAAGAAAATTAATTTCAATCAATCATATATTTTATACGTACTGGTAAACTTAATTTGCTCAACCATCAATTAGTCGACTTACATCTTTCTGTGCAGCGCTGGTGAAAAGACTCGCAGCCTGCTGCCAGTCCCCATCCCGCTCACCCAGCAATACCCCCAAGTCGGTTTGCGCCTGACTAAGACCCTCCACGGCAGCCTTCTCTAGTAGGTTTGTCGCCATGGTCATGTCCTTATCAAGGCCGCCCCTACCGGTCAGGTAGTATACGGCCAGGTTATACATGGCAATGTGGTGGCCACCCGCTGCTGCTATAGAGTAATGTTCCACTGCCTGCAAGAAGAACCAACATGAAAGCAACATTTTGGCTATCAAGCAGTTTAAATACTCCGATCAAAGTAACTATTGGGGCATCCTGGAACTATATAGGAATACAATAAGAGGTCCCTAGTCTACAGGACCCATAATAGGCTGTCTATACTCTTACTCCTTTTTTTTGTATAAATTTTAAAACCTGGTTAGTAAATACCAAGTATACTTGATTGATTGATTGATTGTTAGTTAGTTTAACGTCCGGAGGGCAAGTTGCATTTTGCATTCCAGACTGCCATTAGATTAAGTTTTTCACAAGTGATGGTAGGCCAAAGGCCTACCAAGGGTGATCGTATCCAGGATAATCGAATCTATGAGATGAGCCAAGGGATAAAAATCCCGCTCCTACACATTTACCGAAGCAAGGGTTCTTTAACCTCCGACACCACATAAACATGGTGTGAGAGGGACAGGCCTTTGATATGCTGTAAGTCTACCACAGCATGGGAGATGGCAGCCAAAGATGAAGTCACTAGGCAAAAGAGACTCCAAGCTCATACAACTATGTGCCATGGCATGAGTCTGGAGTGATACCTCTCAACTCCTACTCTGGGATACATAAAGTTAACTAAAGGTCTACTCCTAATGCCAAATATATGACTCATTATTTATAACTCACCTTCTCCTGGTCTTCAGCGGTGCCTTTACCAAGCTCGTAGCACAGCGCGAGGTTGAAGTGTGCGCGTGGGTCGCCCTGGTGGCAGGCCTGCTCCCACTGTGTGAAGGCCTGGTCGTACTGACCCTGCTGCAGGTGCTGGATGGCAAACTGGTGGTGCACGCGGGCGGTGCACCGGTTAGACAGGATGCACCACTCGTCCACCGCCTCCTGCAGACGCTGCTCAGGGTCCAACTCCTCCTGTCTGTTCTATAAGTAAAACAAAACATGAGTGTGTAAGTTCAGGGAAATTATCTCCGATATATCAGAATACTACAAGGATTCTTTTTCCCAGGTTCGGTCCATATGGCTCCTCATGTATACAGGCAGGGTTGCCACCAAACCAGAGACATTGAAAATCATGACTTTTTCATGACTTTTTCATGACTAAATCCACGTTTTTCATGACTATTTTTCACGTTGCCTTTCACATATTTTATAGATGAAATTAAAGTGAATTTCCTCTATTTGATAATAATGCATAAAACTAATAATATCAGAAAAGCAAACTGCGAGAGTAAAAAATCTAAGCCCAGGATTTTTTGAGGAGGATGTATCCCCCCCCTCCTAGTATCATTGAAAGCAAAGTGTAGCGGTCAAATTAGGGGGGGTTGGAGGGCATGCCCGCCTCAAGAAAATTTGAAAGTCTATGACTTGCAATGGTGCATTCTGATGCATTTTGGCACACAATATATAAAAGTTCAGATCTGCATTAAATTTGAAAATCTAGGCTTTAAATAGTGCATTCTGCTGCATTTTGGCCAAAAATAAACCAAAGCTCAGACCTGTTTTATCCAGCCTCTATGGTCCTTGCTTTAAAAAAAGGCTTTGAGAAAATTTGGAAATCACGACATGAAATAGTGCATTCTGGTGAATTTTGGCCAATCTGTATTAGATCTATCAAGCTACTTTTTAGTGGGAAATTTTTGTGAAAATTTGAAAATCTAGACTTGAAATGGTGCATTCCGGCTAGAAATGTATCAAAGCTAAGATCTGCATTAGCCAGCCTTATGGTAGTGGATGAAACCTTTTTTTTTTTTTTTGATGGAAAGGTTTTAGAAAATTTTGTAATTCTTGACTTGAAATGGTGCAATCTGATGCATTTGGGTACATCTGTCATGTCTGCCCCCCACCATAATCCATCATAGAAAGAATATAGTGTTTATTTGTAAATCATATGGCACAACAGTACTGGGAGGGTTTTGGGGTCATGGCCACCAAGAAATTTTTGAAAATCTAGAAGCTAAATGGTGCACTGTGATGTATTTTGGTGTTCTGGTCTAATGATATTTCAATCAAGTCCCCCCACCCCCTACATAAAGGAAAATAAATTTAAAAACTCTGTGGAGATTTCATACCCCTGCACTCTCCAAGCCTAGTCCTAGATGAGCAGCTCTTCGTGCTTGGAGAAGGAGGAGGGAGCTTGGACAACACACAAAGGATCACAATCTGGTCACTCTAAGTGACAGAAAGCCCTTTTTCAACTAGATGCACTAGCCTTCTACAATGACTCTCTGGCTTTCCTGAAGTGTGTAACAGAAAAACTTCTAGAGAAAAGTCCACTGAAATGTGCATTAGTGAGGACCCTGAGATTATTGGATCCTAAATACATTGCCAAGCAACCATTGAAAGAATAGTCCAAGTTCTCAGCTCTGCTAGGTAAATTGTTGAGTTCATGGTGGCTCACTGCTACAGATTATAAATGATATTTATCTCTTAGTATTGTTGATAATTGATTGATATATTTTCTAAATTGGCAAGAAATCAAACTTCGGCAATTGGATAATTCATCATTTTCATGACTTTTTCATGACTTTTCAAAAAACCCTGTTTTTCCTGACCTTTTGGCACCTTCTCATGCTAAATCCTGACTTTTTCATGACTCATGAAAAAAAAACATGTTTTCCTGACTTTTTCATGACCGGTGGCAACCCTGACAGGTAATACATGTACTAATTCCTCTTTAGATATGTCTTCTGACTTTTGTCTCCCACACTGTATTCATCACTAGAAGCTAGATTTTAAACAATGAAGAATTAAAACCTACCTGAGTACTCTTGCACAAGTCGTTGTTCCCTGATAAGACAGGTTCCTCATCAAAATCACATTGAAGTTTGCAATCAAACTGCTGTGATCTGACTTCTATATCGAGCAGGCTTTCATAGTCCAGTGGCTCATGTCCATCAGCAGACTCTGTAGCTGAGTTATCTTCGGGGAAGATGTAGCCAGCTCTGCTGTCGTTGGGCACTGGTGCGGGGTGCTGCGGACTGCTGATGTAGCAGATGGAGGGCCGACTGTTGGGTAGTCTCTGCAGCCAGCGCAGCGGGCACAAATCATCAGCCTCAGAATTTTTCTGTCGTTGTTCATGACTTGTCTTCAGGTGGTAGAGCTTGGACAGCTGCAGCCCCAACAATATAGCAGTGCCCTAGACGTGGAAGAGAAAATAATGCCATATACTTATTTTTTCTAATACAGTCATCATTATTGGGTTCTTCCCAATCTTGTCAAAATAATTGATTTTAACTTTTAAGATATCTAAAAATTTGAGGAATTTCAGCTTCAACATAACAAATAAATGAATATGATTCATATAACCAGGGGCTAGATATGTCTCTGATATAACTATAAGTACTCACCCATCCCACCGCCTCCAGAAAGCCATTTTGACAGTTTGGAATGCCCCATTCCTTGTGTCTCTGAGCACGGCGCCCACCGGACGCCTTCCGCTCGGTCGAATCGGGACCCCACTCCAACTGCCATCTATAAGGGAAGACCATTGGTTCAATCAAACATACATATTTTGATGGTTTTGTACACAAGGTTGAATATCCACGCTTCTTTGTCAAGTGGCTAATACTCCAAAAGAAAATTGTCGAGCCCTTGAACTTAAGGGTGAAGCAGTGTTGCTGAAAACTTTTTTCCAAATGCAGGCCGTTTCCCCCTCAAACAGGCCACATGTACATTGACATTTCTATAAGAAATATCATAATGACTGCGGTCGGACAATTATGGCTAGTGTATATGGGGACTGATTAGAATTCTACGCCAGAAAAAGCTGGTGGATCGACGTCATTTCGGGAAGACTGAGTGTAGAAAAATGAAGAACCAGGTATAAAAATACTTTTCATATTCGTGCCTTTTTTATTGCAACATTTGTCGCGATTATCTAAATTTAAAACTACATACCTTTCTGGATAGCACTGGATGTAGTTCCGTGGTAAAAGTGATGGTTTCTTTACCGCCTCTGCGTCATCTTCACAGTGCACAGACTGAGGACTCGGTCGTATAGCCGAGTTCCATTGCTGACGGATTGCTGCATTGAAACAAAGCACACTGTTCTAATTCATTTCTAAAAGGTCAATAAACCCCATCCAGACTACCGGTCCCCAATGCTACTGAAGGGGCAGCAAACGTTTCATCTTTAAGCAATTTCTGTGCCAGTGTTGCCGAAAACTTTTTATGCACACAGGCCAATGTGGCCTGTGTAGCGAGATCTTACACAGGCCATTTGTATTCTACACAGGCCAAATAGAACCAGCACGGTATACACTGTCATATAGGGGATTTCATACTAATCTTTTTTGATAAATATAAGTCTTCTCTTGATGAGAACTGCCCAAATGTATTGAGAAATGTGTAAATCCATTGAAAATGGTTACATGGCCATATCTTCGCTCCTAATATAGTATCTGAAAAATTCTTTCACTGTTGGAAAGCTAAGCCTAAGGTCATGGCCGGCCATTTTGACTGATGTCTGATGGTCTTACATCGGCCATTAGGATTCTACATCGGCAAAAGCCGATGTCATTTCGGCAACACGGACTGTGCTTGTACCGGTAACACTACATCATTTTTGTAAACGTTGGACCTGAGACCCAACAATTTATATCTATAAGTATTAAAGAAATGTTATGTTTAAGGTATCCGGTAATCTGATGAGCCTGAGGTTATACAGGATTTAATTACCTGGCCTAGGTGCGATGTTGTGACCTTACAAATAGCATTAAAGAAATGTTATGTCAGGTAATCTGATGAGGTTATACAGGGTTTAATTACCTGGCCTAGGTGCGATGTTGTGACCTCACAAGTAGTCCCCTAATGTATTTTGAAATGACAGATATTTGAAAAATCGAGACCAAATATCACGATGTCATTATCATGGTAATCTGAATCGACAAAATAGATGTCAATGACATCCCTAGTTTCAACAGAATAGAAACTTTTTTCATTCTGAATCCCCAATTTCATCGTCATATTTAACACTATTCAAATCATAATCCAGTGAGAAAATTAATTTATAAAGGTATAGAAAAGGCCAAATGGTACCTGATATTGTCCCCGATAACTCTGGCCATGCCATGTCATATTTTATCATAATTAAATGTGATTAATCTTTATCTTAGAAAATGAGGGTCAGTGGTTTCGTGACCTAGATACTGACCTTAACTGGTCAATTAATAAAATGGAAATTTTGTAAACAATTTTAAATGTATAAATTTATCGAAATCTGATATAAAAATGTTACAAAACATTTTAGCAGACCCAATGACCACAAGGGCCAAAATTACTTCTATCCTTACCACCCTAGTAAATAGTAGGGGTGCCGATAATACACTCCAAGAAAAGCTTATTTCTCCTATTATCGGCACCCAGAGAGAACCTGGCTTCCCAGGGCATGGCAAATAATGGGAAAAAAACGTAATTATGAATATTTTGTGAGGAATTACATTTCTCAAGCCTCCTATTTTAGAATATCTTGTATTTCTTAAGGGAGCATTCGTTTTCAATCAAAACCTGCCATTTTCCTACCATTAATCAATACTTTAAAAAGGTATTTTTCGTATTATAATTTGAGACCCAATTTAACAATTATGTGAGGGGTAAGCTGTCTGTCTGAACGTTATGGAGAATACTTAAGATTGTGATATATGCATTCTTTGTAACCTAAACAGTTTTTATTAAAATTAATAGCCCACTAGGCCTATAGATAAGTATGTCCCATTTCTGAGTTTGCATATGCCGATTATAGGGGACAGATGACGATAATACGAGGCAAAAATAAACCAATAAACTTATAAAGATATTGCCAGCTCCCTCAGAAATCATAGCAATGTGGGGCAATGCAGGGGGAAAATAACGAAATTGACCATTCTCCACATACAAGCCAATTAATAACATCTATATGAAATAATAATCATCTGGTTTCAGTTGAAATCAGCTTGGCTATAACTGTCACTGACTGGGGGGAGGGGGTTGGGGGTGTATACAATTACAAATGACCAAGCATAGAAGGGGGGAGCTGAACTCACATCCATTGTTTACAAACAACAGGCCCCAGTCGGGCCAGTGCCTGGCAGTGGTAGCGGTGAACTATATTTCCACAATACACACCCAAGATATGAAGTGATCTGTCAACGCGTGAAACAGGACAAACAGATAGTCGATGTGTATCGTCTCTCGATGATTCACCTTTATCTGAGCTAGTGGTTGTAAAGTGACAACCATGGAAAACTACTGAATTTGGTCTGACGCAATAAACGACCTTCTCTTGAGTTTCAGCTGACCCAATTTTGCGGAGAGGTCGAAAAGCAACCACGCCACGCCATATCTTGACGACAAACACAGATATTTCCCCTTTCCTGCGGCTAAAACATCTCGTTATAAGAAAGTATACTTACCTCTAGGTACAGCCTTGAGGTATCGCCACATTATCTGGTAAGATTACAGCTACAACATGGATTTTTTTGTAATTTCCCGAACAAAGTCCGGGAGTCTACACGGCCTTGGCGGCCATGTTGAGTATTTACGCATGTGATGGATGACGTCACTGACACACCTCCAAGTTGACCTACTTTTAAAAGGGGGCGTGGCACTTTCCAGAAGATTTCTTTAGTTTCTAAACGAATTTTATTACTTTCTTCGATACAAAAATGTGAGTCAGTCCTAGAACTGACATTGCAAGGTTTATTTGAAGAGAATATTACAAGGAAACTATCCATTTTCCCGGTATATGCATATTTAGTAGTTCTAAAAGTCTTCACCAGACGGCCACGCGATTTTCGCTTGTCCACAACGAAAACCAGCGGAGGTCATTATCTAGGTCAACCGCATGAATGAAGGAGGCAGAGGAAAAGCTGCTTTTTAAACCAGCTGGGACGCATTTGCTTCCCATCCAGCTCCCATCGGGATATATATTTACCTGAGGCCACTTTAAGGTGAGAAGCTGCTAAGTATGTCGGGACTAGTTTTGGAAACACTGGGAATTAGATCAGCTTGTCCATGTCACATGTGACGTCTGAATCCACATCCTAAAATCTTTCCATCTTTTGCAGTTTCTTCACTTGGCCGTTTCAATTTTGCGCCTTGGACCTGGCTCAAATGCACTGTACTGTGGCCAATACCACTGCAGTAGGCCAGGGACTGACACTAGTCACTACTGGGTCACTACCAGCACTGTTAGCTATCAAAATTGAAATCCTTAGCCTAGCCCTCTGTGACTAGATTTAGGCCTGGCCTTTGAGACTATGTAGGATTATGTTAGTTGGATTGCTTCAAAACCTTACATCGACAGTACCGAGGTACCTTGGTACTGTCGCTGTATGGTTTGAAACATTCCAACAAGATTATGTAGGGTCTATAGACTATACTAGTATAGTAGGTATATTATGTAATAATAATATTACTTATAATGTCATTCATTCATTCATTGCCATTGGCTCCTGGCCCGGGGCCGTTTTTTTTTGTAGACATACAATTATGGACCTAGTCATACATTACTAGCTGAGGGTGGGGTGGGGGGGGGGGGGGGCTTTTCCCAAATAGCAACTTTTTTTCCTGACCCCCCCCCCGAACCAATTAGCCGAAACCAATCTCGACCCACTACTTCGGATTTGAAAATTTGAGTAATGGTCGCCCCCCCCCCCCCCCAAAAAAAAAGAAAATGTGTGCATATGTAGAATCACGCGTGGTCAGGGGTATTTAAATGGAACTTTGGAAAACGGAAATTTGACCCACCAGCATGGAGGCTCTCCCACTGTCCCAGTTTCACCATCAAGCCCAGCCCCCCCCCCCTCCCCCCATCCAGCTGGCAATGAATGACTGGTTTCAAATGACTCCACCATTATGGCATTAATGAGCCATTTAATGCTAGCTAGGCAAGGGGAGAGGGGGTAAACTATCATACCGGTAATTTGGCGACCACGACCCCGTTTCTTTCTTCTCTTTTTTTTTTTGGGGGGGGGGGGGATTCAGTGGAGGAGTGGATCAATAGGCTATAAATCTAGCATAGACCTATGATATACGGCTATAACTAAACGTTTAGAACTCACCAATTTGTGTGTGTGTAGGGCGGGGGGGGGGGGGCTATACTATAGGAAACAGTTGGAAATGATTGACATGTCTCCAAATATTGTATATTTTTTATTGCAATGAGACAACCGTTAACAACATTGTCATTGTAGGTCCCCCCGATGGCGGCAGAGAAGGACAAGTGCCCGCTGGACTGGAGCGCCCACATGCTGTACAGCATGCAGCGCCTCTGGCGGGCACAGCAGCTGTGTGATCTCACCCTCGTCGTGGGCACACGCTCCTTCCTCGTCCACAAAGCATACTTGGCCGCTGCCAGCGATTATTTCCAGGTATGTTAGCTTTGATAATTACAGGGTGGTATAGTATAGCAAATTTTATGGCCTGTGATCGATTCTCGTGGATAGATTCTCATAGACAATTAGATTATGTCAGCAGCTTACCAGTTGTGAAAATGTAACCGTATTTCAGACATGAATGCCAGTTTTCATGTTTTGATGATAAATTGTGAAGCTAGTAGTTTTCATAGTGGTGGTGCACCAACGAAACTTAACAAAACATCTAATCCTAACTCGGATCCTTGCATAGTTATATTATAAATAATAACGTTGGCTTGTCCTTGTAGGCGATGCTGACCATTGGAATGCAGGAGACTTATAAAGACACCATCCAACTAAAGGGAGTGAGTGAGGTAGGCCTGGAGGCTACCCTGGAGTTTATATACAGCGGCAAACTGATGCTGACAGCGGAGAATGTGTGCGACGTACTGGTCGCTGCGGCCCACCTCCAGGTGCGCCCGGCACTGCAGTACTGCAGCTCCTTCTTAGAAAGCGCACTGGCCTTGGACAATGCGCTGGACATCTTGAGCGTGGCTCGTCTCTACTCGTTAGATAACGTACAGAAGGCGGCCACGCACTTCGTCCAGCGTAACCTGCTGGGGATCATCCTCGGGGGTCACCACCTCCGCATGGAGTTTGATGACCTGAAGGCGACGCTTGCCAGGAAGGATCTTGAGTTCGGACCCGAGGTGGAGATCTACAAGTGTGTGGTGCAGTGGGGAGAGTATGACAGAGAAGGTCGAGAGCGGGAGCAACTCGAATTGATGGGTCTTATACGGTTTCCGCTCATGTCCTCGGACGAGTTGCTCCAGGTGTGTAAGGACTTCCCGGACAGCCCGTTCCTGGCCTGGGTCCATGAGGCGCTCGACTACCACCGTCTGCCCGTCTACCAGAAGGTGCTCGTCCGCTCCGAGCAGCTCATGGTACGCAGCAGACACAGCATCTTAGCATATCCCTCACACAAGTTTGGTCGTTCGTGTCAGGACCTCTACTTGCTGCCCCGTAGCGGTGACCGATGGCTCATGTTTCCCGAGCAGGACTGCACATCGTATCGTACTTATGCTGGCTCCATTGTAGCATTGAACAATTTCCTCGTAGTCTGTGGCGGGTTCTACAACTCTGAGTCAGACACACATCGGGATGAAGTGACCAATGTATGCTATATCTTTGACCCGCGGCATTTTACCTGGCACACGGTAGCCCCTATGAAGACTCCCAGGGCCTCCTTCCCCCTGGTTGTATGCACCACGGGGCTATATGCCTTAGGGGGCCTCAAGAAAGTAGTCATTTCCACAGACCAACATCAACCAAGGATGCACAGTATCCACACACTGAGTATCGAGAGGTATAATTTCCATGAAAACTGCTGGGATGAGGTGGCCTGGCTTAGCATGGCGACGAAGAACCATGCGGCATGCGCTATTGGCTCCAAGATTTACGTGTCCGGAGGGGAGCTGGAGGACCAACGTATCTCTGACCAGATGCAGTGTTATGACACCACCACCAAGATATGGACCCAGTTACAGCCGTTGTCTGAGCCCGTCAGTGGTCATTTCATGTTCGGCCTCAAGGGAAAAGTGCTGGTCATCGGGCTGGATGATGAGTACACACCGCTCTCCGGGTATGGGGTGGAGGTGTACAACCCGGTGACTGACCAGTGGGCGGCTCTCCGCGCCACCAACCTCCCCCGCGGGTCAGAAGTGATCCCCATGGATGGGCGCCTGTTTTTCCTGAACGGCTGGAAGCTGAGAAACGAGTACGATGAGAGCACCCGGTACATACAGACAATGAGCGTCAAGTTTGACGGTATTGGCTTCACAGACTACAAGTCGCACTTCAGTTATCTTGACGTTGACTACCCGATAGGGGCGCCTCTACGTATTCCAGTCCAAAAGATGAAAACTGCAGTGCCCCAGCGACAAGCACCTTGAATAGAGGCATTGCCATAGTATTATGAACATGATCTTTTATTGTATGACAACCAGTCAAGGGCATGCTTGCAATGTTTACTTTTCTAGATCTCAACATATTATCTTACAAGTTGAAAACTAGTCACTTGAAATTGCCACTTCCTTGTTGAAAGAAGTTCGCCGTTTTTAGAGATTTACTTATACGTGATACCTTACCAGCTTGTCTTCATATTATGTCTTATATTATGGTACAATGTTTCACCAAAGGGAAAGGTCATCTTTGGAGCTTTACATACGTCTCTGTTGAAAGATTGGTCGAAGACTTTTAAGTGTTGCAGTCCTAAGTTAAAGTATATTGTATGTGTTGGAGAAGCATTCACATAAAGTTCAAGTGCTGATGAATGTCAAATTGTATGATAAAAGAGGGATTCCAGTGAGCTGATTGTATACCAGAAGTTCAGTTCAGTGTCACAAAAACTCCCCTTTTACTCTAGTCACCAACAGAATCTAATTGGGGGAGGGGGTGTACACTTTTATTTCTATTTTTTTTTAGAATTAGCTTAATGGAATTCCATCTTTAATTCTAATCAAAAGGTTTACAATGCCCAGTGATGTCAGAATGTTGCATTTGATAGAAACGTAGATCCTAAAGCTAGAGCTGTAGAGTAGATGGCGATGTGGAGATGACTCCTTGCAAAGAATTGTTTGGACCTAAAAGGAAATATAACAAAACTGTTCAGACTTAAATCAATAATTTTGGGCTTGAGAGAAAAGACTTGAGACTTAGAAGTCGTGTTAGAATACCGGCGATGGTCTAATGTGCATTAAGATAATTATAGTGTTTGGCATAAGTTACCGGAAAGTCTATGTTCACAGGACAACCTGTTCAAAATGTCTGGTTTTAATTCACAAATGCCAGTTATGCTGGTGTGAGGAATTTATTCTTATTCCATAGGGTTTTACTTTAATGTATTGTGAAAATCGGTCCTCAGGCTTTATTTATTGTAAGTGTCTTGGACACTGGAGTTACCCCTAAGTTTTAGTCCTTTAAATTTTACTGGTCTGCTTTTAACAAAACTGCATGTGCGCAATATAAAATACCGGTAATCAGTATTGTTATGAATAAAATTGTTTTTATTAAAGTAAAGACAAATTATGTATACATTCGTTTCAAAAACGAAATATTGTACTTAACGGCTGGTTATGATAGCTGCGCTTGGAACAAGCATGTTTAAACTATTGTATGTGATAAGCAGGTAATAAAAGAAACTATAGATTGTCCAATGAATTGTTACCATTAATCCTCTGTTCATAAGAACGTGAAAAAAAACGTTCAAATAATGATTTAAATTCGAGGTCACGAATTATGACGAAAATTACATGTTCATTTTCAACCATATACTGTATGGTTATATTTGGCATTGGTCTGGTGGAAGTCACCGGGATCGTGTGGAAATGATATATATCTAGTAATTGACCGTTACAATTGGGCTAAAAAAGTTGGTCTACAGATTTCGCCCACCTTTTCAGAAAAAAAATTGTCTACGGAATTCGCTTGCCTTATTTCTCAATTCAAAAAAAATTATCTTCTTTTAATGTTATTTGATACTTCTGGTAATCTCTAATGATCAGCAAACATTTATGTGGCTGTGAACTTGGATTAGAAAACAAAATAAAACATATGCTATAAGCAAACACTTTACATTAGACCTTTCAAAATGAGGGTATTCATCTATATACCTTCATTTGAGGTCCAAAAAAAGGATTTCATATGTTGTTCCTCGCTCCACATTCAGGTACATAGTATGTAGAAAAAAGCAATTCCTTGAAAAGTTAAAAATTGAATTCAGCTAGCTCGCAGCACCAAAGTGAGGGAGTTACACCAAAGTATTTGTACCAGATAACATTTATCTACTGTTCCCCACGAAGAAGATACATGTATATAAAATGCATTGCAAAAACCAGAATAAGGATATCTTCAGCAGTCAGTACTTGAGAGTGATGGAAAGTTGAGGAAGTCCTCATATCTTTACCCCTGCTGCTCTACATATACATGTATAACCTGTGAGGTGGATGGTACTCACACTCAGGATACAGTGAGGCATCAGTGCAGTGAGTAATCACCCTGTGTGTAGCAAGGTACTCTGAGACTGGAACATTTAGCAAACGGTATGAGCAGAAATATGCCCTAAAATGTGTAGAATATCCCTACTGAATGAGATTTAATAAGGAAAGTATAAACTAGCCCAGAAATAACAATATGTGAGAGGCACATGGTAGTCCCACATGGCACAGTAGGTGCCATGATACCCGTTTATAGCCCTCTACATCGTGCACACGCTGGGGATACGCGGGGCTGACTGAAGTGAGCACCCTATCCGTAGACCAACTTTTTTTTGGTGTGGTCTTAAATAGAATAGAATCACATTTATCTCATCATAATATAAGAACAAGAATTGTTTGGTTTGTGGTAGCTCACTCAAATCTATAATAAAAGATCTATACAGTAGTATGGGTACATTTATAACTTTGTAGCTTCCACGTGATATAGAATTATTAAGATAGCTTTATCTTATAAAGTGCTGCCCTGCAAACATCGATACTAGTTCATACAATGTATAGATTCTATACATTCTGATAATTGTATGAACTACACTTTCTTTTATGTTTTAGTTGATTTTCCTCTTATCAAGCATGATGATACAATGGGAAGATAATGTGTCCTTTCTCCTTCCACGTGTCTCCTCTGATCAATACTAGAGGAAACACTTGTCGGAAAGTGTTCTTTCCATTATCAGGTACAATATGGTGCCTCTGTAATTCCCTTGATCCATTGAGAACATCAATAGGAGGTGAGTAGTAGCTTATGGAGCGCCAGACACTGGGCAGCCATCTTGGTGCTCCCCTGCTGAATGTCGTCTGCTAGCTGAGACACGTGTGTACTTGCGGTCAGATGTAGCCCAACTCAGGTTGAAGTCTCTCCCGCCTTATCCAATGTGCCGTTCAGGTACTCTCATCTGGTAGATACAAATAATACTGATTGCTCTGACATGTGGAAATAGATAATAGTCGCGATCAAGAAGTGTACATGTACAAGACCAATAAATCAGTTGTTTACGTATTTGATTGTAATCTATACTATGGCTTGTAGGTCTGTGTTACGACGCGATACCCAGTATACATCGATCAAAATATGGTTACTAATGTCAGTCCATGCCTTACCTTTGAGATATACCCGTTTCTCTGGGACCTCTCTCCTACGGATGCTATGATATATTCCAAGCCCAAAGAGTGTGACAGCCGCAATGAGCCCAATCACTGCCACGGTTAGCAGGGCCATGCTCACCTGTGGACCTTCCACTGTAGCAACACAGACAATGGAGTTTAGTCACAGAATCAGGCAACAGAGCATTTTATAGATCTGAGATTTCACCAGATCCACTGAAACTCTCACCTAAACAGCATTTGTGGATGCGGAGAGCTTTTAAAAATCAAATCACATTTCTGGTTTGTAGTGAGCTAGTTACATTTTCATATAGAATTTTTCTCTAATTTTTTATTCCAAATTTCTCAGTACTATACCCAGTTTTCCACTTTAAACCCTTTGTCAACTACATCCAACAATTACTACTAATTAAATATCATTACATACTCTATTCGAGAGAAAAAGCCCCTGCCAAAGCCTTCTGCTCCAACCCTTCCCATATATAGGGGAAAGGGTTTTATACCAGCTACTCACTTTGTGCATCATTAGTACTAGGAATCACTATGAGCTACTCATCACACCATTCATCTTACTAACAACAGGCCATAATAGGGACAACAGGTCCCACAAACCCATATCACTTTGTATTAATAGTAGATTATATATTTCTCATGTTGGATATTAAATCGACTAGATACCATCATGGTCGGACTGGTATGTAAAACAAAAAAACACATATGTATATATGTAAGTTTCTTATACCAGAATAAAGATATGTATATTTTGAACTAAAAAAAAGCCTGATGGCTTCTGAAACACAATTCACATAGTGATATTTGACTATCTTATAAAGAAATGGTTAGTCATCCACGCCATAAGGAACTTTAGATTCCCGTTTTTCTAGGGACTTTATTTCTCTAAATTACTATAATCGCTGTTTAGAGCCGACAGTCTTCTTGTAACACTTATATTTCTTGTAATGAGTCTACTTCGTGGACAACTTACTCACAAGGACGGCGAAGATGTGACTCTGGAAGCTGGTTCGGCCTGTGTCGTCCAACATTCGCACCACCTCACATATATACACACCTCTGTCTGAGGGCATCACAGGCCACACAGCCAACTGAAAACATGCGCCATCATAGCATAGACTTAGGGGATTTGCATAACACTGGGAACATGTATAAAAGAAATCCTTGATTGATGAGGATTAACCATATCAATAAACCACTTGAATCTGATTTCCCGAAAAGCTGTCAGTGATGTAAAACAAGATTTATGAACATAATTATCTTTTGGAGGGTATAGAAATTCTTAGTTGTGAGACTATCTTTTGGAGGGTATAGTAATTTTTAGTTGTGAGACCTCTGTATCTGTTTTGTAAAAGAGGTGAGATAAAAGTCAGTACATATTTTTTCACTTGCTCCCCTTCATGATCAAAACATAAGCTCTTTGTGCATATCTACTTCTAAACAAGGCAGGGCAATTATTTTAGACTCATAAAAACACTACAAACCTGTCCCATGGCATGAGTGCGTGCCCGTGCAGCTAGGGTCCTTCCCTCGGCTGTGTGGTTGACTGGTACACCTAGAGGTGGTTGTTGGGACCTGGCCGGGTACTGGTGGTAGACAGGTGTTAAGCCCTTCCTCCACACCACCTCCAGGAGGTGGTCTCCTGTGCCTGTCACCCCGGAGCAGTCCAGCCACAGCAGGGAACCTGCCATCACCGGCACCACACTGTCCACACCTTGTGACGAGAGGGAGATGAACATGTTCAGAAACCATTCCAAATTGGGGATAAGTATAAATGTATGGCAAATGACTACATATGAAATGAAGAATAGGCCTACAGGGCATTCAAAATCCCATTCACATTCTGTCGTTCTAGGTGAGTAAGCGAGTAAAGTGTACTGGTTCAGTCAAGGAGAAGAATCTCATAACTTACAGCTACCTAATGAATCTATAATGTCTACACAGTATAGAGACATAGGTGAATAAATGGCGGAAACATACCTGATGTTGGTATGGAAAAGGTCCTGATGTACAAAGGTATGATGAAGGTAAGGGTAATAATAACTACACTAAGTAAAGTCCCTGCCATTGACAACCTGCGTATACAGCGGTGCCTGCCCGCCTCAGGCCATCGGTCACCACCTACAACAGAACATGATGGAAATGGGATAATTACTTACATCTATGTCAGATGATATGAACGTTGCTACAAATATGGGAATTAAATCACCGCTGAATCACAATGGCAATAACAGCCCGATAAGAATTGACAATTCCATGTACTACTAACGACTCAGGGACACAGCATAGTAGCCTGCTGATAACCCTTGTCTCAATACTACTTATACTGCCAGACGGCCCGGAAGGCAATGGTAGCCTGATAAACGTTGACATCTCCATATACTACTACCATTTTAAGTTGATGGCAAGGATTGTCCGATTAAAGTTGACATCGCCATATACTACTAAGAGTCTGAGTTGATGGCAATGGTAGCCTGATAAACGTTGACATCTCCATATGCTACTAACATTCTGTGTTGATGGTAACAATTATCCAATTAAAGTTGACATCTCCATTAAAAATGTACATCTACTACTAATAGTCTGAGCTGATGGCAATGGCAGCCTGATAAAAGTTGATATTTCCATATACTACTACCATTCCGAGTTGATGGTAACAATTATCCAATTAAAGTTGACATCTCCATTAAACATGTACTACCAATAGTCTGAGTTGATGGCAATGGCAGCCTGATAAAAGTTGATATTTCCATATACTACTACCATTCTGAGTTGATGGTACCAATTATCCAATTAAAGTTTACATCTCCATTAAACATGTACTACCAATAGTCTGAGTTGATGGCAATGGCAGCCTGATAAAAGTTGATATTTCCATATACTACTACCGTTCTGAGTTGATGGTAACAATTATCCAATTAAAGTTGACATCTCCATGTGGGTACCACTAAGTCTGTGGTAATGGTAGTGACATGCCGATAAAAGCTGTCATCTGTATCATATTACTAACAATCGGAGTTGAGTCCAATTAAAGTTGAAATTTTCATATACTACTTGCACCTCAAAGTCTTAATACGTCATGCGTGCTACTTACACATGTGATGGGGTCACCTAGTCCCAAATCTTTGTAATTGTTAAAAAAACAAGTGTTCTTACCCTTCTTTTCTGATGAGAAAGATGAGCGGTTTGTATTAAGTATGCAAGTTGCTGTTGTCTCAGATGTGGAAAGATGCATGTAGGTGCGCTCATCACGAACTGAAAATAATAGGATACATGGAAAATCTGTCACCTTCATTGACTTTCGAAATGTGCAATGCTCCTGACTTATCTGTGTTTATAGAGCATGTGCATATTTAGATAACTATGTTAAGTAGGGCTCAAAGCAAACTGTTGTCATATTAGGTGAAATATCTGGGAGGTCCGCCTGCCCTTTCAAAGTTTCATTTTCTAAGGGGTGATGAATCTACTTTTCTTTGGGGACAAGCTCAAACTATGTATTTGGGTCCCAAATCCGGGAAGTCAAATACGTTGGGTCCAAAGATCAGCTAAATAATGAAAAAAAGCTTAAATTCAGACTTTCAGATTCCTACTCAAACCTTACCATGCCTTTATCAAAATGGTTAGAAACCTTTATTATGGGACACACAGAGACCTTTTAAAGTCATACTGTTGTGATTGTAGGGGTATTACCCCCTGAGGTGTGGGAATCGTCCTTGGCAAAAATAGAAATAAATCAGCCATTTTGAAAGCATTTGCTTCCATGCAATCAAGTCACCATACTGCCATAAGACATCAGCATATGAGACCCAATCAGGCAGATTGAGCCCTTCTGGAGGACCCCCTGTTTCTGTTACCCCTTATGACCCAGTGTGACACATGAATATGTTTTCACACTCAGAATCAACAAAATAATTCATGGCTACTGCAATAATTCACACTTTCAATCTTACAGAAAAAAAACACAGTTGATTTCAAACAATCAATTCTATCACTTGAACCACCCTGACCCTGAGTCCATAGTGATGTAAACCACACAATCAATCTTTTAAATACTCACCATCTAGCTCCCAGCGAGGACTAGTTCGCCACAGCAGTCCTGTGGTACAGGTGGCCAAAAGTAGCAGAACAAAGCCTGCTGCTACCAAGGACATGTCCCCCGCAGTAAAGGCCGTTGAACTAGGAGGTACCATAGAATGCTGATGATCTGTAAATAAAAATATACAAAGGAATGTTTTCTCTATTAACCCTTTGTGGGCAAGCATCAACTGTAGTTGATGCAATGGCGGGGCGAGCATAGACTTTGGTTAATACCATGGTAGGGCGAGCATTGATATATAGTCATTGTAATTCTATCAGATTTCACAAAGCCTCGTCCTTAGAGAGAACTCCTGCAAAAAATCTCGCCCCCACAACTAGCTTTAACAATTTCTTGCCGTCCTTAAAGGGTTAAGTGTGACAAACGTGTATCAAATGAATCAGATGTGAACTCTCCCGGAACTACAGGGCTTGAACTGCTTGCAGTGCAAAAACCAAGGACAATCTTGGAAGTATGTTATTAGATATTTCCTTGTTCAGATAAAACAGGTATTATGTCATACAGTGGAATCTCATTATAAGGAGGACTGACAAAAGGAACTTTCTCTTTTAAGGAGTTAAGTTCCATGGTCCCAATTGTCTAATCTCTCTATATCTAATGTTTGTAGTAAGGAACTTGGCTGGTCCGAAGGCGCTCATAACACAGCGATTTTACTGTATTAATTCCAAACAATTTTACATGTATATGTATCACAATCAAGCTAACATCCCTCTTCCCAAGAAGATGTATGCCTGCCCCATATTTAAAAAAAGAGCAATTGGAATTTGAAATTGACTTTGCCTTAAACCCCTGGTGCTGAGCTAGATTGATATTAGGGCTATCACCAATATTGAATAAATGATTATCTCACCTGTCGAAGTAGCAAGGGAAGGGTCTGCCAACATGAAACGTACTCTGGTGGAGAATGTCTTCCCATTGAATGTTGGGTGGTTGGCATGACAGACAAAGATGCTGTCATTGTTTGCAGCTGTCACTGTAAAGTCAACACTGATTGACACCGTCCCATCTGGTGCTGTCACACCCCCTGGGGGCAGGCGGGAGAAAGGGACAGGTGGGCCGGAGACGCGGCTCCAGGTGAGGGCAACAGGAGGGTAGGAGTAGTGGGCCATGCAGGAGAATGTCCATGCGTCAGATGTAACCTGTAACATAGAGTAAGAACACCACATGGTTGTCCGGTGGAAGATTGGCCCCATGATCAATGGGACCTTTATTGAAACGGTCTACTCATGTTACCAACAGACCAGCTATATAGTCATCTCATAGGCAGTCCACCCTATTATTCTATAACCAAATATTTACGGACTGACAGTCAGAGATAGGGATGTGATATATGTCTATGTGTCCAAATGATTATATGTTTCTCAAAAACGGATAGGCCTACTGGATGATTGGCAATGATAGCCTAATGAAAATTTATGTTTCAATATGCTACTTACACTTTAGGTCACCACATGGCCCGATAATTGCCCATGTCTGCATATACTACTCGTATAATGGGTGTATTTTGAAAATGAAGGCTAACCACTGTTCATGGGCCAGAATTTCAGACGGTGGTGTGGTGGGAGGCACAGAATTAAGGGCCACTTTGAAAAAATCTATTTGCAAAAGTCAAAGTAAAAAAAAAGAATCAAAAGTCATTTTGAAAGATAAAAATCAATTTGCAAATACAAAAAAAACACGAAAGGTGAAAAACTGTTTTGATTTGAAAACTACTGTGTCCAGAAGGGCCAATAAACACAAGTATGAAACAAAAATTCAATTTGCAAAACCCAAGGTGATCTTAGAAATTGTAAATTATTTCTATTCATGAAGTTACTGACTCAAATCTTGACTTAAATTCGATTTTGACTGAAAAAGTAGATTTTGATCCAAACAACTCAAAAAGTAGATCTTTACGCTAACGTCGATTTTGACTTAAAAAAAGTAGATTTTGACATGAAAGTCAATTTTGACTCAAAACTCAATTTTGAATCAAAACTCGATTGAGACTGTAGGGTTGATTGTGCCTCTTTAAATCTCGATTTTACCTCAGCTCAAGCACCCTCTAACTTGCCAGATCACAGAGTCGATTTTGACCAAAAAGACGATTTTGACTCTAAGCCAGCTAACAAAAATACAATACTTTATATCAAAGATTATACAGCGTCCGGCCATAATGATCGAGAAGCCATAGAGAAACGTTCTGAAATATTGTATACGTTTTTTTGTTTATAGACTGGGGTCCAATGTGACAAAAGGGGCTTAGAAATACGATTTTGTTACCACCTCAGCTCACCCTCTTACTTCCCACACCCTTACCCCCTCAATCCTGCTGCAATTTGGACTTTTCATCGTCACTTTAACTTAAAATTGCAATTTTTGAAATCATTTTTAACCTTCCTCTTACTTTTACTCTACTTTTGCAAAAATGTTCAAGCGTCATGGTGGCCCTTCTGAGCCTTCGTAGTATATGGGAGTTAGTTGCTATACGTTTCACATATGAACTACATAATCTTCACTAAGATCGCCATGAATTTACAGTCAAATTAGACCTATCCATGACTTGGTATTAGGGGGATTCACAGGATTTGAATTTTCATACCTATTACCCCAAATACGCCAGTTTTTGAAGGTAAGATAATATGATAACTTTGTTTAAAAAAGAACTAGACTGTACATACCAATACATGTACGTACATGTGCATACATCCTATAGCTCAATCTCTGCCACATACCTTGAAGATGAGGCCGATGATGGGTGTGACCAGTGGTTTGGGTGTGGCCGGGGGTACCAGCACGGCCAGGGTAACCTCCATACGGGGACCATTAAACACGTCACACCACCAGGTTCCGTTATCATCCGGGAACTTGGTGTACAAGATGTGAAGGTGAAACTCTCCCAAGGTCTGGTTTCCGGTTATACGTGCACGGTCCCTGAGCATGCGCGACACCTACCGGAAAAAAAGATGTACATGTATGCATACATTAATTACTAGGTTAGATATTGTATTAAAAAGGAATAGGGAATTTCCTTGGAATTAAACGTTGAGCACCAAAGGGAGACGGACATATATATTCATATAAAGCCAGTACTATACTGAAAACAGCCCAGAACAAATTGCAAGATGGATTATGATGGGTAATCCCAGTCTGGGATTACAGATCCTTCTCTTTTGTCATTTTCATTTAGGGCCATTTTCCATCAGCCGATTTGGAGGTGACCGGCAGGCAATCGCCATATGTAGAGCCACTCTCGGCGCCCACTTCTAAAGTTAGGTACGGGCGGCAGGGGTAGGGGGAGGTGGGGGTTAACTTCGGACATCCACACAGAGGGAATGTATGGAGTAGCTCACTTATAATCATTGTTTCTGCTACAGTTTGTTGATTATTATAATGAAACTTAACATATGGGATCTCAATATCAACAAGTATATGTAAAAAATGATTGGATAAAAACGACATTTTATTTCCATGGCTATGGTAGTTGCATGGACCTAACTCAACTTCTAATAGGAATATCTGAAAAATTCTTTCACTGTTGGAAAGCTGAGGTCAAGGAGATACCGATACCCATTGTCTATCAATACAATATTGGGTCTTAAAAATATCAATAGATCAATACCATAGTCCAGTCCTTAATATATACAGTCAGTTATCTCATCATCTGTTTGAAGTGGACCCTCCTCTACTGTAAAACTCCCATTACCATCCCCCTATTTCCCCCACCACGCCCTCACAGCAGACGACCAGAGCTGCTCATTTAGGGATGAGGCGACAGATACCACCTACGGTGTCTCTTATCTTACCAACATACCTACCCTAAAATGATACAGAAATACAGGAAAAAGATTTAAACTACAAAAAATTCTAGAGAAAAGCCAATGATGGTAAAAAATATAGATTTATATCAGACCAACGACATTGATCTTTCCAATAATATGTCAAAATTAGAAGTGCATTGCCATATTTGAACATATGATAATCACAACTTTAATTACATTGCTTCATAGAGGATTCAGATATGGGTTGTCCGACTTTTGGTATATGCATAGTCCAGGGCTGATGGTGACGTCACTGGGGCGGCGGGCAAATTACCTGCCGATTGGCTACCGATTGCCTGCCGATCACCTCCAAATCGGCTAATGGAAATGACCCTAACAAAAAGGAATACACATACTGCATTCTAAAATGCTAAAGTCTAAATTAATCACTTATATCCAACATTATATCCATGCAGTTGCAGGTAAACCCAATTTAATCAGCCTAATAGCGCTATAAATGCCCTTACAGCCGCCTACATAAATTCGCCGTTTTATGACGTTATGCCAACAGTTTGCCAGAATCTATTATCAGTGGGCCCCGTATAATGTCTTGACCTTGGTGCGATTTGGTTGGCAGGCAGACCGGAAAGTTGGCATGCATGCCTATCATATTCTAGATGGTATCCTTTTTAACACTGCTTACCTGCCCATCCCTGGACACGTGCCTGGAGTCGTGTGGCCGGCTCCAGGTGGCGTGTGGTCTGCCTGTGGGCCCCCTGGAGGAGGGAGCCCGGCACGGTAGGAGCACGGCACCCCCGACCCTCACCTCCACGGCCGACGCCTCAGTCGACACAGGAGGCGAGCTGCTCGACACTGCTGATACATTATGAGGTGTGGATTAGCTTTACTTGATGTTCATTTTTACAGACCCTTAACTCAATACCACTGTTAATACATAATGTGTTTATTTCCTTCACTCGATTTCCCCCACCTTATCTGAAGATTGATAAGGGTACATTTGCAGATGTCCCTGATTCGTAGGACCCTTTTCAGATAATGTGAATATGTTGTCCCTGTTATGGTTCTTTACCTATTATCTATTAGGTGATAATGATCATTAAGTCATTATCATCAAAAGATTGCAATCAATGGTTGTACTATAGGATATCGTGTGTTTATCAACGAGAATATAGTGACGGGTTGGGAATTTCCCCAAAAATAGTAGCCCGCTCCATAATTATCTTATTGCCGCGGTAAAATAAGTTGTATGGCAATGTGAAACTGAAAATCGGCATGTGATGAAATAAAACATGTCAAGTTGTGTTACCTCCAATAAGAATACAGCATGTCCAAATCAGTAATACTGCAGATACCGTCTTTGGGTGGTAGAATGTTACTTCCATTGCGTATCTGAAAATTATAATCGTGTATACATGTATAGCATTGATATATATATTGATGTATATTGCATATATTTTGCCTACAATTTTGTACCTAGAACAAACGCATACGCGGCTATGTGTATACATATACTGTACAGCTAAATCAAAGACATACATGATAGTAGCATTATGTTCATGCCTAAACCAATCACCTAGAAATCCACGTTGACTCCTTAGCCCAAAGAAATGTACATACTTACATATAGAACTATGCTCACTTTGTAATCTTGATTCATTTACCCTCAACCTACTCGATGCAAAGTGGTATTAAAGTGGTGTATATCGACGCCTATATATGGCACTACGACTTCAATGCGCCACAATACATGGGCGTTGATATAAAGCCAACACTATAATTATAACGCCTTATTATATGCTTACATGGCCCTACATACAACCCATGTTCAGGCTTTTGTATGCCATACATCTATCCTGTTAAAATACTTCCCGCAGATGCTAATAGTTAGATGAACTGACATATGGAATCTCTCCTGAGAGGGCTATTAACCTATGAGTTGCTCTGCATGACTAGGAGCAAGTTTGGTATATAGGGTCAAGGTATTTTCTTTATTTTATCCCGTACCCATGCAGAAGATGTTGCACCATATGATAAAAAGGATACACATGGAGGCAAGGGGAAAGGTGCAGAGAGTGTCAGCCCATTAGAAATAACAGCTGGTGATCTGGTATGTATCTCGCGTTCATTCTCCATCTCTATTTTTCTGGTCTGCCCTAGCAATCCTTTATTCATTTTTTCTTCCTTCTCCCTCTCCTCCTCGTTGTCTCTCCTTTTTTTTAAACAACAACTTTCCCTTTCCCTCGTTATTCTTTGCGTTGTGTTTTTCTGTCCTTGCTCTAGTTTGTCTGTTTCTATACTTATCCAACCATCATTACAATCACAGGGTTTAGGGTTGGGTGTAGCCTCTGCAGCTCACCCCTATATGAGCTGCAGGTGTGAGTGCCACGAGGGGTGTGGGAATGGGGACACGGGGTGGAGTAAGTGAAGTGGGGGTAGGGCGGCTTTTAAGCGTAGGTGGCAAAATCTGGAAGTACTTACCTGCAACTTCTGGTGATTTACCTAGTTGTGCTCTCAAATGTATACCCTCTTAAAGATGGGAGATGGTTGATGAAGATATTGTTTTTAGTGACAACCCCCTCTTGGCGTATAAATGACTTGTCCATGGATAACTGTTTTCACTTTGTTTAATGTATACCTTATACGCTATATATGTGATATTATCTATATATTGTTATAAATATCATTATTTCTCTCTAAGGCTGTCCTATTGCATGAAGCTGGTTTAGACGTATGTGTGTATAAACTATAGATAGCTGGTGTTCCAACTGTAATGGTCATGCCCCACCTTTACCCATGTACCTGTCAGGGCTATGTTTCTGCGCCAGTTCCATTTTACCAGCCATAACATGGTGCTCGTTACACTAACAAACACTCTGGTGTGAAAAGCATGGAGGCACTGAGAATCCCCCTAAGAAGGGGGCTCACTGAGAAATGTAAACATTTAAAACAACCCGTCCCTTCGTCTATTAAAGTTCTCAAACTACTTTTATTTGTTTAGTTTGGACTCAGTTTAACGTTCCTTACTGGTCCCCCTCCCTGCACTGACAACCTCAGAGTATAAAACCTCGTCATTACCGAAGCCTTTGTAGGTTGCCATTTGAGCCGACATTCCAGGACGCTGGTCCATAGCTATACTTACAGACACAGAAGAGATATTTATGATATACAGATATTACTGTATTGTGTTCTTAAATTTTGGAAACAAACCGGTAAATACATATTATATCATACTTTGTATCACTCCTGTAATTTGTGTTTGATATTAAAGATACATTCAAGTGAGATTGTCCGCAGTGACGACAGAATTATAGGTTTTCAGTGTATAATGGCGGTTCACCCTTGCCCCATTTAATTAACCCAAAAGGTATTTAGCTAAGAAGCTGGACTTTACGTTCTACACCAGAAAGTTCCCTACATGACGGAGACGTTTACAGCCAACCTACCCTGTACATGTATTCACCCCGAATTAAATGCATCGTATATTAACTGTACTTTTGTTCAGCTGGGTCATATGTCATGCCTAGGTCAATACAATTATTGGGTTGTCATTGCCGATACCAGACCCCCAGAGCACCCAATCACAATCATAGGCACATGCATCTAAGTCACAGGAGGTCGCTGTGGCAATGGGAAGGGAATTGCAGTGTAGAGAAGGGAAGTAAAGGGAAATGGAATTAAGGGGGATGGGGAGAGGATAGCATGTCATGTACTCATGAGAGTAAAGAGGGAAGGCGAGTCGGGTATGTAAGGGATAGGGAGAGCATGGGGAGGAAGCGCCGGGGATCCTTTCACGACCCTAAGTCAGGAAAGAGGAACTTTGTGGAGTATAGGGGCAGAGAGTGCATGCTGGGAAAAGTTCCATTTTCTATTTTGCCAATATTGGTACATCTAACATGAAATCATAGTTGTAGTTGGCTACACAACCCTGGTACATATAAAATAGTGTCTTAATGACATTTACTCCCTAGAACCTGAAGTCAACAACCCGAGATTAGGACCTAACTTACAGCTATTAATATGAACTGGGTGGCTTTATTTTTCTTAGACAGCCCATACAGTTGGTTAAAGTGGGTGGAGTTAATGTACCAACTCGTTTACTCTAAAGGCTGAAAGACTGCAGCTTAACAGGTAAGCACAGGTTATACTACAGCGGGGTTATGGCATAGTCCTTGATGGATAACCTGGCTTACATGTTTGTTTAAAATAGTGAGTGGCCTATAGTAATGAAGGCATGCGTTCAATGGGATAACGCGCCGATAAAGCCCCTCAATCCCAGGTAACCTTTTACTACTTGAGCCCCGTGTATACATTGGCAGTGCCATTGCCCTGCACCAATACCACATTGGCATTGCTCCCATACATAATCTTTCACATTTAAGGACATGCGAAAACATTGAACTTACTAAATCTCTTGGGAGTCTGCCCAAGTCAAGTCTTTAGGCTGGTCCAGCGTTGGAACATAATATCCTAGGAATACAAGAAATTCTCAAATATATTCCATCTAGTATCATTTGACCCATTGGTCGCATAATCCCAGTTGATCTTGAGCTGTAGATTGGGTAGTCCACATGGCATCTGTTCTAATCCGTTGTATACTGCATTAGAAAATACTTCAAATGATCTGTATGTCGATTGGCATCGAGATCCCAACAACAAGGGTGACGGCTATGTCATTGTGTATGTATAGCCAACCCCGGAGCAAGCCCAGAGTGAATAACTTCCCATATGTATATAAACACACCATCCCTTTTACACAGTAGGCTAAGTATGAATAGTTATAGCCTACCCCATCTCAGCAGTAGTTACAGGGGTATGACGACCAACAGGCTATATATCCTAGCATGGACTAGATTCTCCCCTCCATATATCACCATTAGGCCAGATGCAGAGGTACAGGGCAAGCTCCCGCGCTGATAGACCTCAGTCTCCAAGCAGAGGCCCCCACAAGACTGTGCAGGCCGTGTAGATTGGTAGGAGAGTGCCCATGAGGGCGCTACTAGTATCATTTGGTACAGAGCCTCTCTCCTGATTTGGGGAGGTCAGCGGTCACACAGGTCACGTGGTGAGGGGTACATGGTGCCTGTATGTTAATACATTGCGTACAGGCATGTATGTCATGTAGAGTCAGGGGTTTACTGGTCCATTGTATATGGAGAGTATACATGCAGGGAGGCAACTGGAACATCCAATCGGAAAATCCCCCCACCCCCAACACTCACATAATTATACATGTACACTCCTAACACACACACATGGTATCTTCCTCCAGATGCATGGTTTGACCTTTATAAAAACAGTACCCCTGTTTGACTTTTTTGACATTTTGATACCCCTATACAGTAAATAAAAAAGATCCAAACAGTATCACTTGTACCCCAGATTGTCAGGTAACTATTGTGTCTTTTGCCAGAAAAAATAAATTTTGAAAAAAATCCAATATTCTAGCCTCCAGGACCAAATGTGTATTGTGATACATATTTTGGTCCTGGAGTCACCCTCTTATTTTGGTCCCGAGTCACTTGCCTTGCTGATAATAGTAAAACCCACACAGAATAGTTAATATCCAATATATTTTAGTTATCTTTAGTGCCCCTGCTTCCTATCCACCCCCTCTAATGCTCTAAACCAGAAATCTGATGATTCCACTAATTAAATCTACATTTATACAATATTCTATTTTAGTCCAGAAGTCACCTGGGTGACTCCGGGACCGAAATAAGGTGAAATCAGATTTTTAGGCCAGTGGTGTACCAAGTAGGTTCAACAAGAGATCCTCATGGTCCATATTTTCTAAAGTACCGTAAAACCCCACCTATAAGCCGACCCCGCCTATAAGCCGAAAGTGAGTTTAAGGACAAAAATTCGGCTTATATGAAATCATATTGACATTCAGGTAAACCCTGCCTATAAGCCAAATGTGACTTTTGGGGTCTTAGGGTCCCCCCTGGCCTCCACTTTGGCCCCACCAAAAACCGTTTTAAAACAGATTCCAATAATTTTATCTCATTGAAATACCATGTGTCGTTCTATTTCATTGAAATACCATGTGTCGTTTGTTTCACATGTATACTTCATGTGAAAATGATAAATAAAGGCCTTCAAATACAGTACAATCAGTGACTAAGTTTTCATACCTTTTATAGCATTTTCTCAAATATTCTTTGCCAAAACCCCGCCTATAAGCCGAATGTGAGTTTGAAGGGGAAAATATGGCTTGTAGGAAATAAAAACGCCAAAATAAATTCGGCTTATAGGCGGGGTTTTACGATATATACCATCAGAACATTGTAGAGTGATTTTGACAATTAATTGAACCATTTTGAGTGAACCAGGGTAACGTTGATAGTATGTGGTTGAAATTTTCATATTTTGATAAATCTTCAAAATTCATTGAGCTGTATCTCAAAAACCATTTTCAGGAGGTTATCCATTCTTGGTATTTCTTAAGATATATCTTGTCCCAGTTTGTAAACAAAATTATTAGTTGCTGTAATGCATTTTAAGACATAATGTACATAATCACCTTATTTCGATCCCGGAGTTACCCGAAAACGGACAATCGAGGCAATAAAAACTCAACCTCTAGGGTTAGAGATGTATCAAAAAGTGTTTCAAGGAGCCGAGATATATACCTTTCAATGGAATAAACTTGTTTAAACATATTAAGAAATTTCTGATTTGTCCTTTCTCAGCCCCAAACCTGCATAACTCGGGAGTTTGGGCCATATATGTACCATAAGACCTCGCGTATAAGCCTAACTTGCGTACTAGCAACACCCCCAACTTTGACAAATCCTATAACCCTCACAGGGGACCTAAGATTGTTAATTTAGTACTGTAATAATTATACTTATGTCACAAGAAATGGTATAGGTATTTCTGGTATATAATCCGGCGAGCCATGGTGGGAACCACCGGGTAACAGTGGCGCCGCGCATGCGCAGGTTTGACTTCCGTCTTCTCCGTTTGTTACTCGCCATTGTTGTTTTCAGCGTAGGAGAGAGCACAAGCCAGCGTGTGATTAGATGAAATAACACAATTAAGAGGCGTTGGAGAAGGTTGTGCTTGGTGTGGACATTTTATAAGAGGTTCCTTCTGGTATTGGAGAAAGGAGAGACTTTGGAAGTAGCTGTGAGAGATAATTTTCGTAAGTTTTTGCCAATATCACCGGTGGTGCGAGTTTTGGAGTGTTGCCATCTTGTGTGAATCAGCAGAGTCAGTGGGCGATAATACGGCAGCCTTACTTAATGCTGACGAAAGTTTGTACGAAGTTATGTTGGCCTTTCTAACCTAAAGCGCGACATTTGTCGGAGATGCGATGGGAAAGCAGATGAAAACAGTGATTTTGATACTGGGGGAGAGAAGAAGGCCGGACAAAGTGGAAAAGCAGCTACAGGTGTCGTGTACGGTAGTGACGGACGGAGAGGAGACTATATCGAGAGTTGCCAAATGTGGGTGCAGAAAAGCTCCCTGATGGACATGTCGATGGCACCTACAATACGCCAGGTGCAGAAGGAGGTGGTGTCAATGTTGGTGTCTTGGATGGAGAGACAACAGCAGGAGTTCTTTATTGCTCATCAGAATGGTCCTTAGAACAGGGAGCTGATCAGAATACACTGTCGTGCCTCCGGTCAGAACTTTGACATGAGCAAGACCGGCTACAGGCGTTCAAAAGAAGTGAAAAAATAGCCCGGTTGAGATCTGAGGTGGCCCAAGCAAAGAGACTGGCTGCTAAATTAGAGTTAAGGAAGCTGAAGTATGATGAGCATGCCGACGCTTGCTCTCACAAGTTGGAGAGGGACGAACAGACTCATGAGAATCTCATTGAGAGAGCACTGAAGGAAGATAGGGAGCGGCAGGCCGAAGTATTGGCGAGGCAGCAGGCCGAGGGCCTTAAGAAAAAGGCTGACGACAAAAAGGTGGTTGATGAGGTCAAAGTGGTTCCTGAGGGTAAAGTCAAGGCAACCGAGGTAGCAGGGACAGAGGATTCTTCTAGTGACCAAGAAGAAGAAAGCCAGGTCTGAGGCCAAGTTGAAGAAGGAGACGAAGGACAAGAAGAAGAAGTCTCGACGTGACAAGAAAAAGAAGAAGAAATCGGGTCTCGAGGAGGACTCGAGCAGCTCTTCGTCGTCGGATAGTGAGTGTAACTTTGATTTACAGAGACAGGTTCCTAAAAAAGATAGAAAGAAGGCCATGGGGTACAAGGAGATGCTTTACTATTGGTTGCTGGACATCAAAAAATTGCTTGCAAAGGGGGAGCCAGTGGCCCCTTATGTGGGTCATTTGCGCTTCATGGCCGGGAAAGATCTTAAACGTTATTCATATGAGAGTATTGTGCAATATGATCCGGTGGTACGGGAGAAGGCATCAGACAAGGGTGTGAGTGCTTTTGACAAAAGGAGCTCTGATGTGGTCTTGGAAAATTTGGGTAGTGATGCCTTGATGGGGGGGGGGAGGGGTAGGGGTAGGGGCAGTTGGAGAGGTAGAGATAGGGGGAGATCTCTAGGCTGTGGTTTTGATGTTAGCAATCAGGCTTATTATCTCCACAATGATGGGAAGTGTATGTGGGGGGACAGATGCTACCGTAGACATGTGTGTGCTGAGTGTGGGGATGAGGATCATGTAGCGGGTAAATGTGGGATGGGTAGGGGTAGGGGGGGGGTGGCCCCTAGATAGGGGGGGCAGCTGGCTTATGCGAGGGGAAGTTTGCTTGTGTGTGTGTATGTGAGTGGTATGTGGTTGTTGGTATGTATTGCTGTATGAGGGTTCTGATGACGGTTATTTGGTCAGAATGCTGTTGGGAGATTTTGAAGTGTTTTTGTAATATGGGATTACCGTATGACTCTTTTTGTATACTGTGGGTATGGTATTGCGTCATTAAATGCCGAATTTATGTATGTTTGAAGAGGATTTTTGGATTTTTCGTGAGATTTTTTATGACAAGCTTAGTTTGTTAATGTTAGAAGGCGATTACGTGAATTCTGAGTTGAAGGTGTCTGGTGTGGATATAGACATGCAAAGTTTGATGTGTACCGGTAAATTAATGTGTAGTCCTGCTGTGCAGGGAGGTACGGTATCATGGTGGTTTTCGAGAAAATTGGAGCTTAATGAGGTATGGATAGATTTTGAGAAAATATGGGGAGCGTTTGAGTTGTGTGAAAAAGAATGTATCCATCATATTAATGGTACTAAAATACTTTTGAAGCCATGCGCAATGTTTATGGAGTTGATGTCTACCGGTACTTGTGATGTTAATATTGAGTATATTTTTAGAAGCAGTTTGTTAGGATGTCGTATAGCGAATGGTGATGTTGATACAGCTTATGACATGAGGAATTATAACTCAATTTTGAAGGAAGAAGCTTTTGTCAGTATGAATGAAATTGTGTATGCTGAATTACTGGAGGGTATTATTAGTATTGTGGACAGTAAACCTCGTTGTGTACATGCTTTAGGTGCAGTGAAGAAGGATGGTGGGTCGGCTATTAGATGTATCACAGATGCCAGTAGACCTAAGGGTATTAGTATTAATAACTTTATGGAGGATGTAGTAGAAGATTTTTGTTATGTGGCTGTAAAGGATATTGCTAAAGATTATGACAAAGGATTATGTAATGACAGTATTGGATATTAAAGGAGCCTATCGTAGTATTCCTGTGTGTGGTGATCAGCGTACATTGCAAGGTTTCAGGTGGCATGTTTTTGGAAGAGATGAGTTCTTGGTAAATAACAGTTTGGCGTTTGGATTGACTGAGTTTATTATGCGTTGTATGAAAGCACATGGTTTCCCAAGAACTTATGGGTATTTAGACGATTTCCTGATCATGGAAGAAAATGAACATGCGTGTTGGGAGGCTTTGTATGTATTAATGGGTCTGCTGAGACATTTTGGTTTTTATATTAATTATAAGAAATTGATCAGTCTAGCACATAGGATTCGCTATTTGGGTATTGAATTAAGTTCTACTGATCTGAAACTTTATCTACGGGTAGATAAATTGTGTAAATTGGGGGTTTTGAATTATTGTTATTGAAAAAATGGACTAAAAACAATTGCAAAGTTTAATGGGGGTTCTGGCTCATTGTAGCACCATAATTAGAGGTGGCCGAACCTTTTCTCATAGAGCGATTAATTTGATAAATACAGTAGCAGGTCAAAACGACAAAATTGTGTTAGATGCTAATTTTGTTGAGGATTTGAATTGGTGGAAGAGTTTCGCGGCAATGTTTAATGGTTGTGCGTCTGTGATTAATGTAGTTTTTGAGAATTGTTATACTATGTATCCTGATGCTTCTATGACGGGTTTTGGAGCTTGTTTTGGAAATGATTGGTTCTATGGTACATGGAATGATGAGATTGTACAGGAATTTGATTATGTAAATCATTTTGAGAAAGGCCCGATTGAAATTTTAAATTCTTCTGCGGAAAGGGAGCTGTGGCCTATTTTGATGTCTTGTGTAAGGTGGGGAAGTTTATGGAAAAATAAGGCCATTCATGTATTTACTGATAATGTGTCTGCAGAGATTATGTTGAAAACTGGCAGGTCGAAGTGTAGACTATGCATGCAATGGTTAAGAGAGATTTTTTCGCATAGAATTACAAGTAGAGATAATGTGTTTTGTGATGCGCTATCTAGAGTGATAGGGGGTAAATTCAGAGATGTGGCTTTAGAGTATGCAAGTACCCGTTTTTTTTGCCGTTTAAACCATGAGGGTACGCATTGTGATCTGTTTGTTTTGATTTTTTTTTAGTTGATGAACTATTGGATGAGGTGTTACATCTGGAGAAGTTGTTCTATTCGGAGAATACCAAAAAGACACGTTCGGTACAGATCAGAAGATATAGGAATTTTTGTGAATATCAGGGGGTTGTTTGTTGCCCTTTAAATTCATTGGTAATGCGTAAATATGTGGCGTTTCTTAGTAAAGATATTTGTTATTTATCAATTCAACAATATGTTTCAGCGGTGTTGGTTCATTCTCGTATGTTAGGATTTAAGGAGGAATCCAGACAGAGTTTAGGTTTGTTGTGGATTTAAAAGGTGGAAAGGGAGTTTTGTGCAGTCATGTACATGTATTTTTCCTGAACATTTGTTAAAGATGAAGACTTTGTTGGACTTCCGTAAAATGGAGGATATTGTATTCTGGACGGCTCGTCTAATCATGTTCAGAACTTTATTGCGCGGTTCCAATGTATTGGACTCAGAGTTGGTGATTGTTTTTGATGATATGTTGTTATGTGATTGGGGCGTGATTTTCAAAGTAAGACGTACAAAGACGATTCAATATAAAGAACGGGTTCTGGAAATACCGGTAGCAGCAGTGAAAGGTCATTCTTTATGTTTTATTAATTGTTTAAAATTGATTATACGGTACAGTGGTACAGGTCCAGGTAAAGCCTTGTTGGGTTGGACTAAAAATGGTAGTTTTTGTGCTGCTAATTATAATTGGTTTGTAAGTAAATTGTGTAGTATTCGGGATTTGTTGGGCTGGAAAAGAAAGTTTGGTACACACAGTTTCAGGCATGGGGGAGCTACTACCCTGTCTGGAGTTATCTGATATATCAAAGCGAGGTGATTGGTGCAGTTTATGTGTTCTGCGGTATTTAAACAGGCCTTTGTCTAATTTGGTAATGGAAGAGAAATTGTGGAGTAAAAAGGTTTTGGATTTCATATTATAATGATAGTTGGGTTTTGTGGTTTGGCGGGTATTTAGCCCAGCTTATAAAGCCCAGCTACCGTTGTTGTTGTTGTTTACCATGATCATTATAATTATAGCCAATTCCAAACTAGGAATGACAAGGTTTATGTCACAAGAAATGGTATAGGTATTTCTGGTATATAATCCGGCAAGCCATGGAGTACTTGTTTTGGCCACCAGGGGTCAGTATATGGGTAAAACACTGGAAAATATACTAAAAAATGTGTGAGACCAATTTTTAATGCGGAATCCAGTGATGTGCTTAGAATTAATCCATCTCCACTGAAAACGTTCCATTTTTGGGATTCAAAAGGAACATTTTGTTGCCATGGAAACATGGAAAATTGGCATATATGGCAATTTCTGGTTGCCATGGAAACACTCCATTATTCCAAATGGGAATTTTTTGCCACAAATGTTTTTGAAAATTTTACAATGAATTCAGAATCAAAAACAGACCTCAGAAATTCCCTCTAGAACCAATTGATAAAAACATCAGATGTCTTTGGTTATTAATTTTTTCAACAAAACTGTATTTTTTACATTATAAGTATTCATAATAGGATATAGTGGATTAAGAGCTTATTTGCCATTTTCAGTTGTACACAGCAACCCCGGTTCTACAAGCAGTTACAGCAAAACTAGTTGGGATATTTTAGCTGAAGATATCTTATTTTAAAGCCTGTAACATGAACTTTGAAAAGCCATTTCCCCCTGTAGGCACGTTTTCCCTCACCTGGCCATATATATACCGAACACATATAGTATCATCCAATTACACAATACGTATTTAGCTATTGCAGCTTGTTACATTGTTATACAAGGGGATTCGTACGGAATTTCTTAATGATTTTAGAGATTCACTTAACGTACACTGAAAACGTAGGCATATCTAAACCTAATCACTATTGATTAGTTAGGGTAATCATAGCCAGTTGATTAGTTGAGGTCATCACCATGATTACCCAAAGTCATCATCTTGATTAGAATATTTGCCACTAGGGGGCCCTACTAGACAGTAATGGGACATGCAGCTCCTACTCCAGGCCATAATATATGAATTCATATCTATATCAACTCTAATCATAGAAACCTATAAAATGACATATATGGAGAATATTGGTACGTAAGGAACTCAAGCTATTTACAAGTAAGATTCTAGCGAAATTATAAAGAGCATACACATGTGTACAAATGCACACCTTTTTGTGCCTGAAACCATATCTACTAATGTAAAAATAGGCTGCTGGTTACTGTATTTATATGTACATATATGCCTTATTAGGCTTGATCTGAGGGCTAGAAGTGCTCTCAATCAGGGCATGATGACAAGATAAGGGGGTGATTATAAACTTATTAGGGATTGATGTCTTGTTGTACAGAGGAATAGATTATATGAAATTAGTCATAGATGATTTTAAAAAAAAGTAATCATGGTGATGACCTAGGGTCATCACATATGATTACTCTAGTGATTACCAAGTAAGGCCACTCAAAAAAAAAAGTGGTTTCTCATCACCAAGGTCTGAGAAATCTGACGAGGGAGGATTTTTTTTTTGATTTTTTTTTTTTACTCGCAGGCCAAAATGTATAGGATAATTTAAGGGCTTCTTTGGCCAAAATTCACATTTTTTTGGTTAAGAATTAATTGATCTTTAAAAGTGGGGAAAATGTAAGTTATTTCTATACCACTACATTGCTGGCATTATTACCTTTATTTGATACCAAATATGACCAATTTTGTCCAGTTTGATAAGGTGTTTTATCAAAATTTGGCCAAAAAAAAAAAAAGTTTTCCCCAAAACCTGATTTTTATGATGCGCGCGCTGATGAGAAACCATTTTATTTTTTTGAGTGGCCTAATCACTTGTGTCACAATCACCGTCATTACAAAAAGTAATCACCCTTGATTACTTTTTCACCCATAGAGTTTTCAGTGTATAAAATATGGATAATAGAAAAGAATAGCCTTTACATCTTTATATTGTTCACTTCAAACGTCAACTACACTCCTGACGTCAATCCAATTCTTGGCACAGCCTATAAATGACTTGTTTTGCCTACATTTAAATATGAGTCAACATCGTACTGCCTCGCAGGGTCAATGTTCAAGGCTAGATCTGACTTGATATACATGTAGATCTATATACTACCCAGCTACCAAAAGCGTTATTTTACGTCAAAATAACGTTTTAAAACTTTATATAACGTTATGCCATGGTAAGGAGCCTTAGAGAAAGTTATTTAACGTTATATAACATAATGTTGTATGACGTCTTTTGTTTACTGTGTAGTCGATCTGATCATCTATGCTTCACTTCAGTAATTGTTTTGTCCTGTTTTTTCTCTTTCTGTGTAGACTTGTGTAACGTCTATGTTACTGATGTGACTAAATCGCAACAAGGGACAAACTGCCCAAGAGACACCGCCCATTTTACCTGTAATCTTGACACCCCATTTTTCTGGTAATCTTAATGAATCCCCCAAAATTTTTGCTTCCAAGATTTAGGGCGTTCAGGCCATTTTTATTTAGCACAGAAAAGTTGCGTTTTTGTGCAGGATAGATAGAGGGGGTCTTAACTAAGATAATTCTGAAAAAATTGTAAACCTAGGACGAATAGAACATGGTTAAATTGATTTTTCTTTGCAAAATGTAAGGTGGTTTGGGAGGATAAGAGGGTCCCCTCTGAGCCTATTTGGCTCTGCAGTGGATTGGGTCAGAAATAGCCCTCCCCAGCTGCAGTGGAAGTGGTGGGGATCGAGGTGCAGTGGAGGGTGACTTACATAGGGAATGTACTACTTCTCATAAAAGGTAGCTCCACATATGTGTAAATCCGGTGGCTATTTCTTTTTCTATCACTTTGGGATTCAGGAAGTAAATAGTAAACATAAATTGGGGTTTAATGTATATACCTACACATTTAGGCTCCCCTATTTGAAAGGTGATTCTATGCTTTTTAGAACATTTTGTGGTATAGATCTAGGTCTGGCAGTCCAATTAACATGTAGGATATCTCTAAATGTAGGTCTATATCATGACATTACAATGTGATCATTTCTAAATTGACTACCCAAATAGGCTCTCCCGGAAATCCATTCTAGTGCAGAGTGTTTCTAGAGAGTTATCAATTACTACTGCCATTATGTGGGCCTGCACAGGCAGCACACACTCCCTAGTTCCTATTTACTCCTTTATATAAAATGACTAGCAAAAATGCACAAATCCTTGCAGATATTACACATTATGCAGGTTGCAACCATTGCTTTCCATTGGTATGCACACCTTTGTTTTTATTTGAATAAATTAGACATAAAATAACGATTACTGAGAAGTGAAAGGCTAATAGCTGAATGTCTGTGCGGTGGCAGGGTGGCCTGAACGGCCTACAAGATTACAGGATTTATGTGTAGTATACTGTGTGCTGTATGGTAGTATAAAGACTCCCCTGGACATGCCCCAATGCACCTACCACACCTCCACCTATCCTACACCATTGGAACTATTACTGTGTTGGTTGTGTTGTGGCAACCAACAAGCCAGTGCCTCCCACCATCTACCACACACAACATGTTGGTTATGGTTGACTCTAATTTGAGGCGGCTTCTAGTCGCTTGGGCAGTTCGTCCCCATGTGCGACTAAACCATTCATCTCTATGTCTTGGTTGTATTGCCTAACTTCTGTACTACCATTAGTATATACTACTGGTGTGACTACGACCATTGACCTGTGGCCTGTATCTTCTGGTTGTATTGTCTAACCTTTGTATAATCATCATCATTTTATTTTTTTAGTCATTCGCCAAGATAGTCGTATGTGAATAGTTCTATGGTATATTAGAATTATTTGAATTCTGTCAGTAAAATCCTATTAGTAGTATTGTATGTATCGGAACGGGACTATAGTTAAGTACTGTTTATTACTCAATCGACCTGCAGCCAATCAGAGGCCTCCATTTGGTCACGTGACCCCCTCATTTGCATAATTACGTAATAGGCCACGCCCCCTCATTTGCATAATTACGTAATAGGCCACGCCCCCTTGATCACCAGCCAATCAGGGGCCACCATTTGGTCACGTGACCCCCTCATTTGCATAATAGGCCACGCCCCCTTGATCACGTGACCCCCTCATTTGCATAGTAGACTACGCCCCTTTGATCACCAGCCAATCAGAGGCTTCCATTTGGTCACGTGACTCCCTCATTTGCATAATAATGGATCACGTGACTCCCTCATTTGCATAATAGGACCACACCCCCTTGGTCACGTGACCGGAAGCGCTCTTTATTTGGAAAATAGGCCACACCCCCTTGGTCACGTGACCTGACTCCCTCCCTCATTTGCATAATATAGACAATAGACAGACCACGCCCCCCTTTTGGTCACATGACTTGGACTAGCCAATGGGAGGCTTCTATAAGGGGGGAGGGGAGGGGGGCACTTTAAGATGCATGGGGAGGGGAGGGGGGGAGGGGGGCACTATTTATGGGGTGGGCGGGCACTTGGGGGGGAGGGGGGGCCTTTGGGGTCTGCTCGGGAGAAAAAAAAAAAATTATCTGATCTCTAGGGATTCGCTTCCTCTCTACCCCCCTTTAGGGGGGTAGGGAGGAGGCGAGTGGGAGGTGACTGTAGAGGAGTTTTTCGGTGACTTGATGACTTTCAAACGACCGTGCTGATAGTTGATAAATTTGACTTTTTGACTTGAATATTTCTTGCGACTTTGCGACTTGTAAGCGAAAGCGAAAGCGACTTTGCGGCCCGTAGCCCCTTAAATAAAGAGGTGACTTTGTAACCTCAGGGGGGAGATCCTTCTACACCACCACAGAAAGGATCTCGGTTGATTGACTGTACCCAGTGGGCACGCCACCACTGATTAGTAGCTGCTCTAGTGGCTAATGACCTTGCAGGGCGTATTATCCATTCAGGCAGCACACAATAGTTGGTAACATTTAGCATGGTATTTGTACTCAATAATTAACAGAATATTAAGCTTTTAATAAGTGATGCACATGCAGGGCTACATATTCCTCCCTTATTAGGCGGGGCCATGCAGCTCTGGTTAGCTACAACAGGTGAAGGGCTACAGAAACAGGACTTATTAATGGTGGTTTTCATAATAACTAAGAAGGCCTACATTTTTAGTCCTTATTAAGCAGTGCATCAACATCCCCTGATAAAGGCTGCTTTTGCACTATCTAATAACCATCACATGTAAGACCTTATTTGGGGTTATGCAGGGCTGCAAAAGTAGGGCTTATTCATAGCTGATTAACTATTGTCTTTGTTATGAATATCAAGCCCTGCAAATTAAGTTCTTATCAGTCAGTGCAAGATAAGTCCTTATTAAGCAGTGAATTGACATGCCCTGATAAGGGCTGCTTTTTCACTGTCTAATAACCATCACATGTAAGACCTTATTAGAGAGGTTCTGCAGGGCTGCAAAAGCAGGGCTTGTTAGTAACTGATTAACCATCTGCTTTATAATGGATATTAAGCCCCGCAAATGAAGTTCTTATTAGTCACTGCATTGACATCCCTTGATAAGGACTGTATTTGTATTGTCTAAGAACCACTTTATGTCATAACATATTAATACCCAAGGGTAAGTTGTGTGATCTTTGAGAATACTTTGTGTCTCCTTGTTGTCATCTGTTCTGGTACCTATTTGAGGGGGGAATACACCATGATTCTACAAGGAGATTTGGTGGCCTAATGAGTAAGTTGCTGGACTTGTGTGTGAGAGGTCCTGGGTGCGATCCCAGAAGGAGCCACGGCACCAAATTTTCCCAAGAGTTGTCCTGACAGGAGTCACGTCTGTAAGTGTCAGTAGACAGACTGCAGTGAACCTTCGGTGTCCTGGTCTCCCATGAGACTTGCACAGATCCGCTTCAGCCCGTAGAAGCATAATACACTTGCGACTGGTAAAAAGATAGCAGATATCAGTGTTGACGAAGGTGGTCCTAGCCGGGAGGGGAAAAGGCTACAATGGACCACTGGAGACTCTGAGAAAAGGTTGTGACAGCAGCCATCCCACGCTATCTGACAGTGAGTATGGTCAAGGCACATTGCACCACAGTCACCAGTTGGTTATCAGGTGTGTCAGTTTCGCCAGGGTCAGGAGCTAGGATGTGTTCACAGTGGTTGACTATGACTTGTACACTGTCAATACAAACTCAATTTTGATATAATACTGCTATTCCCACGTTTCTGTATATTGTGAGAGGTTTGATAAACACTTTTCAAAACTGAAAAGAAGTGGAGAAAAACTCATCCGAACCTTTTGCTTTTGCTTTACGCAAAGAGCATGGGTGCATAGTTGAAGAGAATAATACTTCCCGTCTATTTCCAAAATGAATTGAGAGAGTTTTTCATTCAATCAGATTCAAATAAGACAGTTTTTGATTGTACCTCACTGCAAATAAAGCCCTTTTTAGCCAGTGCGTGAGCGTGATATATGAGGGGCTGCTTTTGCAGTGTACCCAGGGTATGCTAGGGGTACAAGTAAGGTTTAGGACCACCACTTATCATCAGCCCCACTAGCTCATGCAATAGCACACTGGACTTTACATCTGAAGGTAAGGAGTTCGATTCCCATTGACAACATTAATTTGTACAACAATCATGAATTTCTGATGTATGTATACTGAGCTGCTTATAAATGTTATATGCTTGAATAAACAGTAGAAAGTTTCAGTGGAATTCCTTTTTATATAGTGGCACACTTCAGCTTATTACTAATCACTGCTTTGAAGTGCCTAATAAGAACTGCAGAGCAAGTCACTTATAAGTGCTGCTTTATAGCAGTGCGGTAGTGTCACAATTATAATCTTTGAATAAATTTGACTTTTGTTGCCCTTATTAGCTGAATTATTGAACCTCTTGATAACCACTGCTTTGAAAGGCTTAATAAGTGCTGCAGATTAGTTGACTAATAGTTCTTACATTCTAGCCACAATATAGATGGATAATAAGCACTTCATTGGAGAGCTTATAAGTCACTTATTAAGTGTTGCTGTGCCCACTGGGTACTTTGACTTGTTGTTGTAAACAAAAAAAAAATCAATGAATAGAACGACCCTCTTATTGCTAACAAAGGAACGACTTTTGAATTACACAAATGTGACTACCCTCTTTTTGTAGGGGTTAGCGGTAACTCGACTTGAATTAGAGTATTAGGGAGAGCAAAACGCGACTACACGCCGTCTTAGACTGTCGTCTTACGGACCGGATAACAATAACCCTAGTTACCTCGGTTACTGTTGATGACGCGTAATGAGCAATGTCGTCAAAATTAAGCTGACGTCAGCGGTCGGCTAGCCAGACAGTTTTTTTTTGTCAAAATGACCGGAGCATGTTACGTTGCGGTCGCTCAAGAGACGGCGATGCATCTGGTCACGTGGATACTGAAAGAAGGTCTACCTATAACCACCACGCTAGTTTGAACGCGGCGGGTATGAGTCATCATGGGGCCCTTGACGGGTGGGTCCTCCCCATGCAGCCGTATGTCGAATTTAAGAAATACCCGTGTCACACGTCACTAAGGGAGAAAACGTTTTTTGAAAATATTTAGAACCCGAATTTGAGCATTCTGGTACATTTTTAAGGACCCAGACACTGCAAAGCCGAGAACCATCCAAGAAAAAAAAAAAAATTTTGGCGAAATGTTTAGGCTTGAAATGGTACTTTTCTGATGCACTCTTCGAACATTTTTTTTTCCTCATGTCACTATGGTCCATGTCACATGTCGGACTCAAGAAATGCCACATGTCCCATGTCACTTAGATGTCCGTGCCCGTGTCGTCGTATCGAATTTTAAGAAAATGACCATGTCACCATATCGAATTTAGGGGTCTAGTGACATCAGCATGTCCGGCTATCCTCCACAAATTTAGCTCTAAAATGTTTACTTTTTTTTGGGCCGATTTTTCATCATTTTAAAAAAACAATAGGCTGTTGAAATGTTTGCTGTTGTAAATAGAAACAAAAACAAAACAAAGCGCATGGTAAGATTATGTCACATTGCAGTCGCGGGTCCGCTCGTGGCTTATCCAGCCTCTTCGTGGATCCGCGACTGCCAATGTGATCATATACTAATCACCCGGCGTTTACGGTATTATATACTAAGGTATGAGACAGGTCCTACAGAAAAGGTGTCTAAAAAGCCCTGTGACCTGATTGAAATGACGTCAGCGGCGTCTGCTCGTCAGTGCCCGGCTGTAGCCCGTAGGACATGTCATTCTGCTTTTCTGGATGTTTTGAAATATTTTGATTTAACTGATAATACCTGATAACAAGCCTCTGAAGCAGTTTTTGATCGAGTACGTCTTCTCTACGTTTAGCTGCTTCAGCAAAAAAAATCGCGCGCGCGCGGTCTAGATGACGGAGTCGCTAAAGCTCTGTTTAGAGAGTGGAACTTGACCTTGACTATAGACTCAGTACTAACTGAACGCCCCCCGAGGTCACCCCTCACGTGGGTATATGTGCAAGCTCGGGTTCTTCACTTTACGGCTTGACTAAAACTGAGACGCGTCCATGATAAACTCTAGCCCTTTTTTTTTCTTTTCTAGGATCGAGAGAGAGATTTTAAATGGGGCGGTTATCTAAATAGCGTGGAACTAAAATCAGGCTGCGGCAGATAGTATCTCTGCGCACCTCAAGACTCAACGTAACTTTCACTCTCCAGCAGAAGTTTAGTTGTCACTAATTATGGGCGGCGACCGTCGTGCACCGGCGGATATTGGAGAGTGTTGGAGAGCTGAACCTTACAGACATATAAATCAATCGCTCTGGTGGAGACAAGTGTCGGAAATATCTCGCCATCGATTGGAACCAAATACTTATCTAATGGAATCGTTATCAGTTTTCAGTTTTCTTGCCGTACAAAATTTATTTCCCACTCTTCACGCGGTGATAGCTGAAGGTCACTCGTCGTAGGTACGTGTGACCGGGGAACACCCTTTTTGGTTTTGGCGCGGGTTGACATCAGATTTGTACCGTACTGTCACGATTAAGGGCTCTGAGGGAGTGCTTTTCAATTCGGTGAAGTTCTTACTCAGGAGCTATATACAAGCCAGGCGCTGGCGCTTATTCAAAGTCGCGATTTTAGTGCTTGAGAAAAAACATTTGGAGGCTCTTATACTCCGGCGCTTATACAAGACCGGCGCGCTTTCAACACTAGTTGCTTTATCGCGACCGTACGGTATGACTTCGGTGTCACAAGGTCCCAAACTCCAAATAAGGAAGTGAAACGACGTCGCCTGTCTACCTCGTGTGCGTCATAGCGTCGTCGAAAATAGTGTGACGTCAGCTTCTCTCAGGCGGCTAGGAAGTCAGTTCGACAAAAATGGCTCACCGAGTTAACTTCGTGCCCGTTTCTCGATCTATGATCGATGCGGCCGTGGAGAAGGAATTCGTAGCCGCGCTACAGAGAGAGGAGGCGGAGAGACAGAACTTCGTGGCCGTTTCTCGATCTATGATCGATGCGGCCGTGGAGAAAGAATTCGTAGCCGCGCTACAGAGAGAGGAGACAGAGAGACAGCGGACTGCTGCTGAAGCAGAGGGTGTGGCCGATGAGCTGATCACGAACGTCACTGATCAACTCATCAGACAGTGCGTGGAACAAGTCAACGGCAAGTCTGCATGGAGGAAGGTCTACCGCCCGCCGTGCTGGGGGAGCTGCTGCAGGACTACCACGCGTTATGACCACGCCCTCCGCTTCAGCAGCAAGGTCCCTGCGACCCTCTCTACTAAACGGTCCTTTTAAGGACCAACCACTGATCACAAAAGTTGAAAATCAATCTCAATATAATATACGCATCAGAAAAAAACCCTAATAGGCTCTACACTGAAACCCTGTTGAGTAGGTAGATCGGGTTGGGTTTTTTTTTAAATTTTTTTTTTTTAGGAAGGGCAATCAGGTCATCGTGTGGAGGTCATCAGGTGTCCTGTGTGCTGTCTGTCTGTCTGTCTGTCTGTCTGTGTGTGTGTGTGTATGTGTGTGTGTGTGTGTGTGTGGGTGTGGGTGTGTGTGTGTGTGTGACTTGGTGAAACCAGCAAACTGGGGACGTTCATGGGAACACACACCTACAAACTGGGGACATCTTCCGAACCGGGGACCCCTCACTTTGCATGACCTTGAGAAATGGGGAGCAATGGGTCCGAATATCACCAATGACCTTGGAAAATGATTATAAACACAATTTCTTGGGTGTCAACAAAATGTCCCCAAATTGGTCTGGACGTACTTGTGCTGTGTGTGAAGAATCAATTCTAAATTTCTTTAAATTTAAGCTGTGTGTAAAAGTCCCCAATTTGTTTTGCACACAGAAATGTCTGTGTGTCCCCAGTTCGTCCAGTGATGTGGGTGTCTTGTCTAATTAGATATATTAGCATTTCTGACCTCATAGGAATTAATCCAGTGTATCTAGTATAAAAACTGTCATAAATTAGAGTCCAACATTGAATGTATGTTTGGGCAAACTGGAGACTATCCCTGGTTCCTCCAGTGATGTGGCTGTATTGTCTAATTAGCTAAATTAGCATTTTTGCCCTCTTAGTAATTAATCCTGTGTATCCAGTACAAAAAGCTGTCATAATTTAGAGCCAAACATCGGATGTGTGTGTGGGCAAGCTGAGGAATATCCTTGATCAAACATGCCTACACAGTGTGTGTATGCAAATAGACGACGACAGGACTTAATCTAAGAAATGCAGAGAGTGTATGGAAGCTGAGTCTTTGATTTTTATTGGATATCACTACAAGTAGAACCGTTCAACAGGTAACAAAGACAATGTGCCACCACCATATAAGAAATACGAAGGAAACTTTATAATTCCATCCACAATACAAGAATCAACAGTATCAGGAAGTAACATAGGCTCAGGCTGTGTGATGGTGAATGCAGTGTGTGTATGCAAACTGGGGACTTGGGCTGAGGTATGGGACATACAGTGTGTGTATGCAAACTGAGGACTTGGGTTGAGGTATGGGACATACAATGTGTGTATGCAAACTGAGGACTTGGGTTGAGGTATGTTGGAAACAGTGTGTGTATGCAAACTGGGGACTTGAGCTGAGGTATGGGACATACAGTGTGTGTATGCAAACTGAGGACTTGGGCTGAGGTATGGGACATCATCATCATCACCATAAAGTTCTATGGACACATTTTCTTCATTTATTAGGCTAGAATTGATGCATCTCTCCTGCATAGACTGCAGATCAATTAGAAAGGTCCATAACATTATGCATCACCATACGGACCCAAAATCATCACCATACAGACACATTTTCTTCATTTAGTAGGCTGGTATTGATGCATCTCTCCTGCATAGACTGCAGATCAATTAGAAAGTTCCATAACATTACGCATCTCCATACAGACCCAAAATCATCACCATACGGACACATTTTCTTCATTTAGTAGGCTAGAATTGATGCATCTCTCCTGCATAGACTGCAGATCAATTAGAAACGTCCATAACATTAAGCATCACCATACGGACCCAAAATCATCACCATACGAACACATTTTCTTCATTTAGTAGGCTAGAATTGATGCATCTCTCCTGCATAGACTGCAGATCAATTAGAAACGTCCATAACATTAAGCATCACCATACGGACCCAAAATCATCACCATACGAACACAATCATTTTCTTCATTTAGTAGGCTGGTATTAATGCATCTCTCCTGCATAGACTGCAGATCAATTAGAAAGGTCCATAACATTACGCATCACCATACGGACCCAAAATCATCACCATACGGACACATTTTCTTCATTTAGTAGGCTGGTATTGATGCATCTCTCCTGCATAGACTGCAGATCAATTAGAAAGGTCCATAACATTACGCATCACCATACGGACCCAAAATCATCACCATACGAACACATTTTCTTCATTTAGTAGGCTGGTATTAATGCATCTCTCCTGCATAGACTGCAGATCAATTAGAAAGGTCCATAACATTACGCATCACCATACGGACCCAAAATCATCACCATACGGACACTTTTCTTCATTTAGTAGGCTGGTATTTATGCATCTCTCCTGCATAGACTGCAGATCAATTAGACAGGTCCATAACATTACACATCACCATACGGATCCAAAATCATTACCACGCAGACACATTTTGCAAACCCTGTGAACCAGCTGTTTGACCTGAAACACATCATGCATTACCATACAGACCCAAAAGTATCACCATTCGGAAACATTTCTCCTCTTTACTAGCTTAGAAAACATTCCTTTGTAGACTGTGGATTGGTAGAACATGTCCAATAAATCATGCATCACCATACGGACCCAAATTTATCACCATACAGAAACATTTCCGAAGCCCCCATAGTGCCTCTATCACAATGATGTTTGACCTGAAGCCCCCATAGAGCCTCTATCACAATGATGTTTGACCTGAAGCTGCTATAGTGCCTCTATCACAATGATGTTTACCCCGCAACCCCCATAGTGCCTCTATCGCAATGATGTTTCACCTGAAGCTCCCACGATGCCTCTAGCTCAATAATGTTGGACCTGAAGCTCCTATGTGCAAGTCCTATCACAGGTATGCTACAGGTGGACCTACAGGTGATATGAGGCATGACACATATGTAGGGGCTAGGGTTATATGGGGTTTATATGACGGGTTCTGTTGGATGCTGTGTTGCGAACTCCGTCCGAACCCTTCAGCCTGACGGCAGGTGGCAGCACCTGCCCCGGGCTTGGGGTATGGACAGAGGTCGCTATAGGCTTCCGGTCTGCGTGTGCGCGCGCAGGCTGGCTGCCTATATATAGCTGGCATTCGATGGGACTCGTCGGTCACTCTGGATCCATAATTGGACAGAGGCCCTGTGATCGTATCGGCTACAAGCCTACTGACCCGCTCCGAACTCTATAGGGAGTTCGCACTGATATAGCTTTGCCTGTCTAGGTTACTGAATAAACCTGTGATTCGCAACCTGTACACTTGATCCGAACTGTGTCGACTTTGGTTATTTACTTAACAACATAACAATATTATAAAGGACAAAGTATCGTTTATTACACTGGTGCCGTGACCAGTTCTGAGTGAAAACACAGGTTAGCCTGTGCAAAGCACAGACCACATACTCTGGCAGGAGTACGGAGGTCTCCTGATGAAGTGCAAACTTCATCCCCGGAGGGGACATTTGCCGTAGAGGAGGCTGATACCCCAACAAGAGGTGCGAATGTTCTATAGGGGGCAGCCGCACCATCAAGAGTGGAGGAAACTCCGGGGCCACGAGGGCCCAAGTTACTGAGTCGATCATTAGAAGAGATGAACCTGTCAATGTTTAACATTGGCGGGTCCCGTGCAGCAGCTCCTACACCTCGGATGTACGCTTTGATGACTACAGGGAGGCAAGAGTGCAGGAACGACTGCAACTTGCCCAAAGAGAGTTGATGACCGTACAGACCAAGTCCTTAGAGTGGTCTGATAAATTGATTTCTCTGGAGGGTGCGATATGTCACCGAAACTCCCAAGATAAAGGAGAAAGACGCAAGGTTATCAACTTTGCTGGAAGAGAATGAGAAACTGACGCAGTCCTTGAGCGTGGTCAGGTCCGAATTCCATAATGCGAACACGGACCTGAACCAGATTTGCGAAGCCAGAGATAGGATGGCAAATGAAGCTGCGGGTCTGCGAACGGAACTCATCAGGGATACGGACACCCTGAAGGAAGCCAGCCACAGTCTAGCCACTGAATGGGAGGTGCTGAGGACGAAGAAAATGCTATGCAGGCATTTTTGTTAGAAGCTCGCCAGAGCTTGCAGGACAGTAGGGCGGACTGTAGTAGTACCTCCTTCCGCCTCTGTGGATAATGGAAGCCCGACAGCTGCCCATTATATGAGTTTCACGGACACTCCAAATCTACCAGGTGGACGCGGAGTAACGATAGAAATCCTTTGACCGACTGGGTAACTACTCAGCAAGAGAAATTGCAGAAGCAAGAAAAGTTATTGGAGGAGGAACGTCTGAATAAGACGGCGATCCAAGAAGCAGCAGCCAAGAAGTATCATACTCCGATAAGCTTGGCCGAATGGCAAACCTGTCAAACAGAAAAGATGTTCCAGGAGCAAAAAGCTCAGGAAGACGAGAGACGGGAGTTGTTCCGACAGCAGGAGGCTGTCATAGAGCAACAAAAGAAACGTATGAACAAAAATGCTGTGATGGCCGAGGAGTTGGCCGAACAGGAAGTCGCAGTACTCAAAGCCAGAGCAGAAGGATTGAGAGCTGCCGGAGAGGCTGCAAAAGCTAAACTTGCGCAGGCCCAACAAGAACAAGAGGCGGAGAGACAAGCGAAAGAGCTTGAAAAAGAGAAGGCGGAGCATCAGTTGTTACTGGCTCTGTCACAGCAGTGTCAGTATATGACAGATGTGGAGAAGAATTGGTGGTTCAATCAGGGGATTGATCCAACCAAAGAAGTGGTAGCGTATGGCACGTACCAGGCGTATCTGGAGCGGCTGAAAGCTGCGATTACAACAGGGGGGTCTGCCGAACCAACAAGTCCGAAAAAGACTCCGAGGAGGTCAATCCTGAGTTCAGCAATGCAGGAGCTGTACGACACGAACCCTGCTATAGCTGGGATAGGATTGCACAATGTGGGAGTAGAACAGGACGCTTCGTCGGCCATTTCTAAATGCCTATCGATCACCTCTAAAATTAGGGGATCGACCAATGCAGCCAGGCGGATAGCTAGTGAGCCTACCCAGTGGGCACAGAACATTGAATCAACATTGATAAACGGTTGTCAATGTTGATTCAATGGTGAATTAATGTTGATTCAACATTGGACTGAATTCTGTGCCCACTGGGTAGCCCATACTGGCAGAGGAATTCGTGGGAAGAATGGCTGGGAGCCACTGTGGAAGATGTCAACCTGAGTGGTTGGGATCAGAATGAAGCTATTCCTTACATCTGTAAGGGATTGCGACTGGGAGACGGCCTCATAGCGGTCGAACAGTGGAAGGAAGATTGCGGTCCGCAAGGTACCTTCAAGCAGTTGGTGGAAACATGCACCGTGCTGTTCGGAGGTTCCGCCCGGACAGATCCAATGGTCGCTTTTAAGAAGCGAGTGCAAGGCAAGAACGAAGCTCCGAGAGTATTCAGTCTTGCATTAATGCGACTCCTGAAGAAAGTACACCCTTCTTCAGGAATCCATGATGCCTTATTCTTTAAGGAACTGTTCTCTCAATTCGTCGCCGGATTGAGGGATCCTGACGCACAACAGACAGTGTATGACACGTGGAGGGCGGATACGTCTTTGGATGACCTTTTTAAGGCCATAGAGATACAAGCCCTCAAAAAGTCCCTGCTGGGAGACCAGGTACCAACCCGATCGTCTGCCATTCAGGAATGTTCTCCAGATCACTCTGAAGGGGAAAGCAGCGAGGAGGAGGCAACAGCTTCCGCGGCCCAGTTTAAGAGGAATGGTAAATCCTCTAAACCACCGTGGAAGAATAGGACACAGGAGGGGGTAGGTGATCCACCTCCGAAGAAGGAGTCCTCGGAGAAAAAGACTCCTGTGATGGATGCCGCATTCTTTACGGCATTGTTTGAGAAAATGACGACTTCCATTCAGGGGGCTACCCAGCCTAACCGGAGGAAGATCAACCGGAAGACCGCCAAGTGCTATAGGTGCTTGGAGATAGGTCATTTTGCTGCGGAGTGCACGGCTCCGAGCCCGAAAGTTCCCAGTAAGGAGTGAAACTAGGTTGGGTGGTCCGAGCTGGCGAGCGGACGACCCCTGGTAATGAAGTACGCCAACATACCAGAGAGGTAGAGCCTAGTGGAGAAAGAATACCAGGGGTGGCTTTGAGCTTGGGGAGTTCGGATGCTGGTCTGGTGGACATCTCAGTCCAACAGTTGCCCGGCAATGAGGCAGGGAGGCCCATTACGAAAGGAGACGAGAAAGTAATGGCTGTCACAGACACCGTTTGGGTAGGGAGTACCCAGCTTTCCCCTGATCATCCATGTTTCGGCCATTTGAAGAAACATTCGTTAGATTTGGCTGCTCCGAAGGACTTTAAACGCTTCACTGTAAACCCGTCTCCGCCGAGAGGGAGACGGTGGTATGTGTCTGTTACTGTGGCCGGTAGGGCAGGCGAGTTCTTAGTAGATACCGGAGCTAGCCACGAAGGTAAGCGCCTGCTCGGCCGATGGGTCAAGTATGCAGAAGTATGGGCGCGCGTTCATACCACTCCGAATTGGAGGGAAGGAGTATGTGGCTTCTCCCACAATTGCGGATATTGCAGACGACGGTATACTGGGGTTGGACTTTGCGGCGTTATATGACGCGGTCCTGAATCCTATTACAGGGGTAGTCCGGATAGAGCACCCGTACCGGACGGTAGAGCAGTGTGTGCTTCGGCAAGTTTCAACAGTGGCAACGGTGGTCCAAACTGTGAAAATTCCTCCCGGACAGACGTGTGACGTGCTGGTCCGAAGCAAGGGGCTTAGGAGAGAGGAAGAAGCAGTTGTGGAACCGGATATGGCCATGTTGGGGAGTATCGGTCTAGTGGGCATGGACACCCTGGTGGGTGATGGTGCTTGGACTGTGGTGCCGGTTTCTAACCCCGGGTTAGAAGCTAAGTATCTGAAAAAGTATACGGTGTTGGGGGAGGTGTTCTCCAGCAAGGCAGTGATGCCTGCTGGTCATGTGAGCATGAAAGGGGACCCTTCGCCTACCAATCTGAGTGAGGGACTGGAGAAAATGATCTCCGAAACGGATCTTACGGACCCGGGGGATCTCAGTTCCTTGAGAAGGCAGGTGGAGAGGTATCAGGATGCGTGGCAAGTGGAGGGGGAGCCTTTGGGCCGAACTGACAAGGTGCTACATTCCATCAATACCGGGGATGCACAGCCATTTAAAATGCCTTACCGACGCTTGCCGTTGAGTAAGAAGAGAGTTGTTGAAGAACAAGTGAAAACCATGCTGGAACAGAAGGTGATCATGCCTAGCACTAGCCCCTGGTCTAGTCCGGTTCAGATGTTTTTTTTTAAGAAGGATGGGTCTATTCGGTTTTGTATCGACTATAGACGGAGTAACCAAGAAAAATGCCTATCCTGTACCCCGAATTGATGAGACTCTGGACTCGTTGGGTGGGAACCAATGGTTCTGCACCCTGGATTTGCAGTCCAGATATTGGCAAATCGGAATGAAGGAGGAGGATAAGGAGAAGACGGCTTTTACGAGCCATATTGGACTGTATCAGTTCGAACTGATGCCTTTTGGGTTGTGCAATGCCCTGCGACTTTTGAGGCCATGATTGAAACTCTCCTGTGTGATCTTTTATGGCGCAAGTGCCTGGTCTACTTGGATGACATCATTGTTTTCGGCAAGACGTTTGAAAAGTGTGTGTTGAACCTCGGCGAGGTATTGGAGCGAATTCGGTCTAATGCGTTAACCCTGAAATGTGAACTTTTTAGGACGTCCATGGTTTATCTGGGCCGGATCATCTCCACCAGTGGTGTGGAGGCTGACCCGGCCAAATTGGAAACTGTGGAGACCTGGGAAGTTCCAAAAGGACCGAAGCACGTGAGGTCTTTCTTGGGGTTCTGTTCCTATTATAGGGACTTCATCCACAGATTTTCGAGAGTGTCTCAACCTTTACAAAAGTTGAGCCATTGGACTCCTTTTCCCTGGGGGATGGAACAGAGCAATGCTTTCAAAGAGATTAAGGCATTGTTCCGGGACACCCGCGTGCTGAGATACCCTACGGAGAAGGGGCATTTCATCCTTGACACTGATGCGAGCAATGAGAGCATCGGGGCCGCATTGTCCCAAATCCAGGGTGGAGTAGAGGTCCCGCTAGCGTTCGCTAGTAACAGTATGAACAAGGCGCAGAGAAACTATTGCACTACCAAGCGTGAGTTGCTGGCGGTGGTAGTTTATACAGAGAAGATCAGACACTTCTTGTACGGTGATAATTTCACATTGCGGACGGATCATTCAGCGTTGAGGTGGCTCCTTAATTTTAAGGACACGGAGGGGATGATTGGTCGGTGGTTAAATCACCTAAGCAAGTTCGGGTTGGAGAACTCTCATATCCAACACTGAGCAGGCACGAAGCATGTAAATGCTGACTGTCTAAGTAGACGTCCGGTTCCCTGTTGTGTGCGTCCGGACTGTGGGGATTGTGGTGCTCACAATGCTGTGGTAGCGAGTGTGCGTTTGCCTTATGATGGGTTGTTGCAGAACCTGTTGGATTGGTCCACCGACACTATAAGGATGTACCAGATGGCCGACCCTACCATAGCATGACTGAGGGAGCTAGTTCCCACCGGGATATGTCCAGTGAGGCCCGAAATATCATTGGAAAACAGAGAGATGCGACGCTTTCTAGCTCAGTTCCATGAACTAGAGATGCGGGATGCGTTATTGTGCAGGTGGAAGTCGTGTCCAGGAAATGGTAATCCCGGCTGCTATGCGGAAGGATATCCTGTACTACTGTCATGGCCATTCTACGAGCGGACATTTCGGAAAGAACCGTTCGCTGGAAATGCTGAGTCGGCGTTATTATTGGCCGGGTATGTCTGGTGATCTCGTGAGATAAATCTAGACGTGTCCGGCCTGCTGTTTGGGCAAACCCGGTCCGGGACTGGGCAAACTGCCCTTGCAGCAGGAACTATTCGGAGTGAGGTTCGCTCGGATAGCTGTGGATATAATCAGTGGAGTGAAACCCACTCCTTAAGGGAATACGTCTATGATGGTGGCCTCGGACTACTATACGAAATACACGAGAGTGTACCCACTGGAGGATCATACTGCTGCTACCTGTGCGGAAGCACTGGTTAAGGGGTGGATACTCCATCTGGGGGCTCCCTTGATGTTACATAGCGATCAAGGGAGAGAATTTGAGTCAAAACTGTGGGCTGCTATGTGCCATCAGTTGGCTATCTGTAAGACCCGGACGAATCCGTACCGACCCCAGTCCGATGGACAGGTGGAACGGTTTAATCGGACTCTGATCCAGGTCCTGAAGCCTTTAGTGAACTCCCATATGGACGTTGTTTGTAGAATCTCTCTGAGAGAGGTTCAAATTTGCCTATGAAACAGTGCGAGCTCATTTGCTCAAAGCTGCTACATGGCAAAATGTGGGTTATCACACCGACTTGAAGTTGCGATGGTTCGTAGTGGGGGATAAGGTGATCCGCTTACACGAGCCTCTCTGCAACGTCAAACTGGCGAATAACTGGGATGGACCACACACTGTGGTCAAATGTATCAGTCAGACAACTGTATTGATCCAGTCCGAGGCAGGGCGTATCTGGACGAGCCATGTGGCTCGGTTACGTACTTCGGCTGGGAGGGAGCTCACCCCGGAAACGGAGGTGGAAGATGTGAATTCGGAGGCAAAATTTGTACCCTTGGAGGGGGTGTCGGAGGATATCCCTACGAGGCGGGTACGAAGAAAGCCCCCAAAGCCCATGAAAAAGAAAGTCTCGGCAAGCGAAGGAAGGAGGGCACGGAAAACCAAAATCAAGGCTGGATTATTGGTTAAGAACGAGTGTCCTCTGGCCAGGTTACTTGATGTGGACGGTAATCCCGTTCGGCGGAGCCCTAGGCTGGTGGCTAGGGGGGCTGTAACCTAGCTTGTTTTACACAACGAGTGTGGTGTCCTGTGTTGTCTTTATATGTTATATGTGTGCTACCGACAGGGGCGCTCAGAGTCAAGGGAAAGAAGGAAGAGTGATCCCAGAGGGTGGTGGATGGATAATCGGGTGGGATAATCTTTGATTTCCCATATATATCCACGAATACTCCAGATGAGCTCTTTATTCGAAGTACAATTTCACTTTTGGGGAGCCGCCCATGTGGCGTGTTGATCCCTACAGCTCGAGCGGCGGGGCGGGAAAGGTTGTTAAGAATTGGGTCACGCCGGATAACGAGATTGCGTCCAATCACGCGAGACGCCGCGCATGCGCTTTGTTTTGGAAACAAAAGTGAGGGAACTGCCATATTGATTTTGGCGTTAGCCGGATCAGTAGCGGCGGCAGGTTGGCAGCGGAGGATCGCGTTTTTGGGTGAAATTGAAGAGGAGCAAGTGATTTAAAAGAGGTGGTAAGCGAGTACACTCTTTTCTGAGGTCGTTGTTACAAAAGAGGGCGGCGGGGAACTTTGTATTTCCTGTCAACTCCTCTGTCGTAAGACACCCTGTGCTGGTAAGGATGGCCGAGCAGCAGCTCCACCACTGTGAACCACTTGTTGACCCCGAGACGGCTTCAGCCGTCGAGGGACTTGTGGGAGCCAACCCCAACTCGGGGGACGAGCTCAGTGAGAGAATAGCGGAGATGCAAGTCGACCCCGCTGTCTCACCGATCCAGAAGTCACCTTCGCCGGACGTCGATGATGACTTCGAACTGCCCGCAGGATTGGAGCTTTCCGAGAAAGAGTCCGAACCCACCGGAGCCGCTTGCCGACCATCCCGGTTGGTAAGTCTCAGCATCTCGCCGGCCTTGAAAAAGTCGGTGAACCGTCGACTGTCCATGAAGGACAACGTCACCCCCAGTGACGACAGTGATGCCTCAGGTTCGAAGACTCGTGGCAAGAAGACTAACCGGAGTAGATCCAAGTCGACTGACCGACCTGGCTCAAAGGTTATTAAGCAGTCTGGGCCCGGCAAGAAGGCTCAACCTAAGGTTGAGAAGTCTGAGCCGAAGAAGCCCGAACCCAAGAAACTTAGTACTCCGAGTACTAAGACCAAGAAGGATCGGGTGGCCACCAGTAGTACTGTGGTAGCGGATCCGAAGAAGTCCAAGGCCAAAATAGACGTGAAAGCCGACATTAAACCCAAGGGCAAGGTGGAGGTGAAAACCGAACCCAAAACAAAGGGTAAGGTGGACATTAAAACCATGAGTTCCGCCGGACCGAAGAAATCCGGAGCAGCTACAGCGCAGAAACCGGTTCGGGAGACTACGACCAAGAAATTGGATACACTCCCGATAACGGATTTGTTCTCCCTGTCAAGAGGACTAGACGCGAGTCCTGCAGTGGTGGCTACTGCAGCCCTTGCCACAGCGGCAGCCACTGCAGTACTCGCCGAGCACAGCGGTAACGGAGCTCGTCCGAAGACGAGCAGTACGGTGGGCATTATGGAGGAGCCTCAACCTCACCTGGAAGAGGCTATGGACGAGGACTCCACTACGGTTGGAGCCCGGGTGGTCGCCACGCTAGGAGAAGTCCTGGCTGACGCAGTGACTGCTAGTTTTAAGGTACCGGTGCCCCCGGCACCGACGAAACCAGTAATGACACCACCGGAACCCCCCCCCCCCCAAAGGAGCCTGTGCTGGATTCGGAGCATCCCGCGATGGATACTTCGGACGAGGCCGGGAAACTGGACGAGGCTGACGGTGGTGGAGCTTCAGGTGGAGGATTAGGAGGTATCTTTGCTCCCCTGTCATTCCACAAAGGAGACATATCCCGTTTATTTTATCCTGGTGTACAGAAAGAACTCTCCATTCCTCGACCTCCCTTCTCCATTCCCTGACCTCCCTTCTCCATTCCTGACCTCCCTTCTCCATTCCCCACCTCCCTTCTCCATTCCCCGACCTCCCTTCTCCATTCCCCACCCTGGAGTCGGGAAAAAACATGGATGTGTTATGATATAGCAGTAAAACTAATAATAATAGATGCTAGGAGAATGCACCTTTTTGGAATAAAGTTGATAGAAGTTGAACTATTTATGTGTTTGTTTAAGTGCTTACGATAAATGAATAATGGGGCAAGGTTTATGCCGTAAATTCCCGCATATAACCAGCACCTCACGTATAACCTGCACCCTGACTTTGAGAGAGTCATATAACCTGCATCTGGGGTCTGAAAATCGCCAATCTAGTACTATAATATACTATAAAACCCTCATATTACCCGCACCTAGACTTTGAGAATATGATATAACCCGCACTGGTGGCTTGGTTAGCACATAACCCGCGGGTTATACGCAGGAATTTACGGTGATTAACATTGGATCAACGTCAGAACACATTATTTCTAACCTCTAAATATGATTGGCTAGAAGTTGGTACGTGAGAATGTGATGTTGGTACAACGTTGGCCCACCATTCATTTGCAAACACACACTGTGTGGCAATGTCCCCAGTTTGCATACACACGCCATACCTAAGACCAAGTCCTCTATTTGCAGACACACACTGTGTGGCAATGTCCCCAGTTTGCAAACACACGCCATACCTAAGACCAAGTCCTCTATTTGCAGACACACACTGTGTGGCAATGTCCCCAGTTTGCATACACACGCCATACCTAAGACCAAGTCCTCTATTTGCAGACACACACTGTGTGGCAATGTCCCCAGTTTGCATACACACGCCATACCTAAGACCAAGTCCTCTATTTGCAGACACACACTGTGTGGCAATGTCCCCGGTTTGCATACACACGCCATACCTAAGACTAAGTCCTCTCTTTGCAGACACACACTGTGTGGCAATGTCCCCAGTTTGCATACACACGCCATACCTAAGACCAAGTCCTCTATTTGCAGACACACACTGTGTGGCAATGTCCCCAGTTTGCATACACACGCCATACCTAAGACCAAGTCCTCTATTTGCAGACACACACTGTGTGGCAATGCCCCCAGTTTGCAAACACACGCCATACCTAAGACCAAGTCCTCTCTTTGCAGACACACACTGTGTGGCAATGTCCCCAGTTTGCATACACACGTCATACCTAAGACCAAGTCCTCTATTTGCAGATACACACTGTGTGGCAATGTCCCCAGTTTGCAAACACACGCCATACCTAAGACCAAGTCCTCTATTTGCAGACACACACTGTGTGGCAATGTCCCCGGTTTGCATACACACGCCATACCTAAGACTAAGTCCTCTATTTACAGACACACACTGTGTGGCAATGTCCCCAGTTTGCATACACACGCCATACCTAAGACCAAGTCCTCTATTTGCAGACACACACTGTGTGGCAATGTCCCCAGTTTGCATACACACGCCATACCTAAGACTAAGTCCTCTATTTGCAGACACACACTGTGTGGCAATGTCCCCAGTTTGCAAACACACGCCATACCTAAGACCGAGTCCTCTATTTGCAGACACACACTGTGTGGCAATGTCCCCAGTTTGCATACACACGCCATACCTAAGACCAAGTCCTCTCTTTGCAGACACACACTGTGTGGCAATGTCCCCAGTTTGCATACACACACTGTGCAATTTCAGACCAAGTCCTCATTTTGCATACACACAGTTTGAGTTCTGATTTATTCGAGCACACACCCTGATTATAATGTATTGCCCCTATTAAACTCATTATTATTCATAAATTGACTGATCACTTTTATGATTAGGAGCAGAAAAGTAGATATTAGATCTATAAATATTTGAATTGTACAAACATGTCCTCACTTTGGTTGCGAAACACTTGCCATGTCCTCAGTTTGGATGCATTGTACTGCTCTACTTTGGAGCACCACAGGCCAGCTCAATATTTTTCAATATGATAATTTACTGTTTAATGGGGGTTAGAATTATGCAGTGCCCTAAATTGAACCCAAATTAAGTGAAAGCTGGGTTAATTTGTGAAGGTCCCCACTTTGTAGGAATGTGCAACAGTGTCCCCGATTCGCTGGTAACACCTGTATGTGTGTGTGGGTGTGTGTGTGTGTGTGTGTGTGTGCATTTTATACAAATACAATTATTCATTCCTTTCAGCAAGAAAATTAGCTCAATGTAATCATATGATTTTAACTGCCCTACTTATCAGGGCCTTGACGACATCTGACCGCCTCCCTTTTCAGGATCTAAATGGAAATTCACCGCCACCGCTTTTCAGAGTCGTGCTGCAGTGGTTATCCAATACATGGCGGAGTGCCATTACCTAATTCTTTTGTATGTAAAAAAAACAGCACTGATAAGGGTTTTAATTAGACAGATATTGGTTCTACACTATCAAAAAATAACCCCTCAGCGCTTTAATGCTAAAGGTAGCATAGTGCTTTAACTCTTCCTATACCAATTACGCATTAATGCGTAATAGGGGCCGATTTCTGGCCAATTTTGAGCATACTGTAGTTTTCTCAAAAACTGTTGTAAACCTAAGATTTTTTGGATTCTTGCTATTTGCTATATAATCTCTAGGGAATCTAAGCCATTTGTTTCTGCCTTGAAATACCTCTATTTGCCAGCCGTCTCAACTTGGGAGAAAAATAGTACAATTTTACCCAGATTAAATGATTTTTTCAGTCAAAATTCATTAAAAAGGTCATAGAATATGATTATTTTAGTGAAAATTTACTTTGGGTAGATTTTCATGCTGAAAAAGATGGGCCCTACAGTTTTGAAATATTTTGGTGTATTATTGACAAAAATACTGGTTGCCATAGCAACGGTTTTACAAAAAATCACGGTTTTAGGTAACTGCAGTTGCCATGGTAACCAATTAGAACATGTCCATCATGAGAATTGCACACAAAAATTCTAAAATTACTTAAAAGTATCTATAATATAGAATTTATTTCATCAAAATCGATAGAGGCAATCCTGAAATACTACACTTTGAATTTTGTTTAAAGAACCATTTTTGAAATTATGATCACAATTTTACTATTGTTATATCTCCTTTATGAGAATATATAGAGGAATTTAGGCTTCTGCCTTTTTCTTGAACAACCATAGTTCAAACCATCACTACTCCCCTTCTAGATGGAATATTGACATGATTAATACAGTTTTGGAAAGCTCAAGCCATCCCCTACAGGGCGAAAAATTACCCAGAATTACTCTGGTAAAGGAAGAGTTAATGCGCTACGCCCTTTGTCGATATGCCGGTGTATGCATGCATGCAGCCCTGGTGAGGAACTCTGAGTGCTGCATTCATGGCTTATGACGACAACGGGCACTGCACATTAAAGCGCTATGCGACTATTAAAGGGTTAGATCCAGTCTTGCTCCAGTCATCCCGAATGCTATACCCAGAGTTGGTGGTCTGGTCCAGACTGCTGTACACAGATTGTGGACGGGATGGCGGGTTGCTGCCAGACTATCCCCCTGGTACGATATGCGGCTGGCGCGGCCGAGACTGTCTTATATGATGCTGAGTCTAATTATGTATTAGATACCCTACGAGTAACTGAGAGTATGTCAAAATAATCACGGCAAACTGACTGGCGACTTCATAGGACCATAGGGCGGTTATTATTACATAACTCAGTAACCTTCGGTTATGTGTTAGATAGAGTACACTTGGACACGGTTATTCCATATACCCACTGCCCCACAGGGTCAAGACGAGGTGATTAAATAATAAGACCCAGACGGGTAAAATAGCCAAAGTCAACAATGACCTGTTTTTTAGCCAATATGGACAAAGAGACACGGGGTGCTGTACACAGCTTGTGGACGGGATGGCGGGTCGCTGCCAGACTATCTCCCTGGTCCGATATGCAGCCGGCGTGGCCGAGACTGTCTTATATGATGCTGAGTCTAATTATGTATTAGATTCCCTACGAGTAACTGAGAGTGTGTCAAAATAATCACGGCAAACTGACTGGCGGCCTCATAGGTCAGTTATTATTACATAACTCAGTAACCTTCGGTTATGTGTTAGATAGAGTACACTTGGACACGGTTATTCCATATACCCGCTGCCCCACAGGGTCAAGACGAGGTGATTAAATAATAAGACCCAGACGGGTAAAATAGCCAAGTCAACAATGCCCTGTTTTTTAGCCAATATGGACAAAGAGAAACGGGGTGCTGTACACAGCTTGTGGACGGGATGGCGGGTCGCTGCCAGACTATCCCCCTGGTCCGATATGCAGCCGGCGTGGCCGAGACTGTCTTTTATTTTTTATCAAATACAGCAGCCCCATTGATTTAACCAAGGAATGCCGTATTTAACACCCCCCGTGAAATAACCCACATCCGTATTTCACGGGGCTGTGACGTCATCAATATGGCGGTTTGTTTACATTTGAACGAGGTAGAAACGGGATGGAAATAAGCTATTGAAGGCTCCCCCTATCATAGTTTTGGTAAATTCAATTGAAAATCATAAAAAATAAACACAAAGGTACAGTTATTTCAATCTGTTGACTGGGTTATTTCACTTGTTGGCCCTTGGGCCGCATTTCACTCGGCCTACGGCCTCGTGAAATACGGCCCAAGGTCAACTCGTGAAATAACCCAGCCAACAGACTGAAACTCGTGCACCTTTGTCTATATATGATGCTGAGTCTAATTATGTATTAGATGTCCTACGAGTAACTGAGAGTGTGTCAAAATAATCACGGCAAACTGACTGGCGGCCTCATAGGTCAGTTATTATTACATAACTCAGTAACCTTCGGTTATGTGTCAGATAGAGTACACCTGGACACGGTTATTCCATATACCCACTGCCCCACAGGGTCAAGACGAGGTGATTAAGTAATAAGATCCCCAGACGGGGGGTAAAATAGCCAAGGCAACAATGTCCTGTTTTTAGCCAATATGGACAAAGAGACACAGGGGGTGCTGGGAGTTGGCGACAAGGGGCAAGACGGGCAAGACTACTTCTCAAAATAGACAATGACAATGGCCAAGACCTAGTTCTTAAATTCGACAAGGCCCATTGGCATCTCTTATATTCGACAAGTGACACATGTGCCCCGTCTGTGGTCCTAATATAGATTTTCTAAAAAGTAAATTTTCTGCACCGTGTGACAACGACCGATCAGCTACATAGCAGAGATTTCCCCAACCTATTTTGGTTATTTCTCTATTCAGTTTTTGATCAGCGCACTATATTATCGTGGTTTTAAAAAAAAATTTTTTAATCATAAATAATATGTAGACTTGGAAAAAAAAAAAGAAAAAAAAAAAGAGAGCTGACACGCAAACTCCGACTCTCCCCCCCTCCTACTCACATGTCGCTGTTTTGTCACTAAACCCAAAGACCCACCCACCCCGTAGGAAGGGGAGACGCTTGTGAACGTTCCCTTAGGCCTCTATTCTTTATTTATTGTGTGGCCCCTAAAGAGGGGCCAACCAACTGACGCTGTCAGTTGGTTATATGCTGCACAACATGGGCGTAATTAATTACGCCTGGTGTTAAGCAGCATGGATCACTGTGGTTTGACAGACTGACCTCAAAGGGCCCCCGTTGGATGGGGGCCCTTGTGGCACAACGAGTCAAAACGAGTTGATCCGTTTTTCAGATTACCGACTCGGCGAGAGTTTCTGACTATTTATCTTTTATAAAGCCTTAGATATGGTGTGGTATTTTTCATCTCGCTATAGTTTAGTTGGTATTTAAAGAAACTGCCTCATTTCTATCAGAAATACACAATATTGAATTGTTTTTTATATTTTAATATATTTAGAAGCGCACTTTGTTGCCTATATAGCTCATTATGCGTTGAAATGTTCGCGAGCATCGTAGGAATGTACAAAACCCCTATTGTGGCGCCATCTGACGAAAGAGCGGGGAACTATACGTGACCTGAACCCCTCCCTCAGCGCGTTCGTTATTCGCATCTTTGACAGCGACTAAGAGACGCTCAAACTGTCTCTTATTAAGTTTGAACTTATCACAAATTTGTCTTTGATAGGTCGTAGATTGACTTCTGACTTTTTTTTCTTTTTTAGTTAGAATAAAAAACAAGTGACGCCGACACAGACCTGCGCATTAACGCGCTCCACCGTCTTCAGAGGGTTAAGTCTATAGTACAGTAGATTCTACTGTGTACTTACACTAACAGTGCTACATATACATACCTGAGTCATAAGTGGGGGTTTTTTGTTGTTTTTTTAGGGAAAAAAAAGTGATCTACTCACCCAAACCGCTATTAGTAGGTAACCTGTATGACCCATACCGCAAACATCTGCCTCGTGACTGATAGTGTACCGGTGGTGAAGTGCTGTTGCAAGAACAATTGAGGCTCTTTATATAGCTGAGAGAGCGAATGGCCTAATCTTGTTTTCACCTTGAGCCCCACCCTATTCCAGAGAGGGTATCAAAAATCACATGTACACGTATATGGGCTTATAGCTGGTGAATAGATAAGGCGGGGCAACTGTGTATACTAAGACTACAGGGGGCGTTTTAACGACAGGTGTGACGCGCCAGCCCGTGGACGGAGCTTTTGTTTTCACCTAGAGAGGGGATCGAGAGTGTATACAAAGCCTACAGGGGGTGATTAACGACAGGTGTGACGCGCCAGCCGGTGGCCGGATCACCGCATCTTCTAAGCTTTTGTTTTCACCTAGAGAGGGGATCGAGAGTGTATACAAAAAAAAACCCTACAGGGGGTGTTTAACGCGGCCGGCTGCCTACATGCTATGATCTAAGCCTGTTTTCAGCTAGAGAGGGACCTAAATCACCTAAACCCTTTCCACCCTTAAATCGATCTGATAATTACCATAAAGAGGAGTAATGCGCGTTACATGTATATGGGCTTATAGCTGGGTAAGAGATTAAGATGCTAGTCAACTGTGTATGCAAAAAAAACAACAAAAAAAAACTACAGGGGGTGTCTAAAGTCGATTGTCATGCGCCAGCGGGCGGACGGAAGTCTGCCACTCTAGCTGTGACTACAAGCGCGTGCGTGTGGTAGACAGCTTAAATCAAACACAAGTTAAGCTCCTTATAGCTTCCTACTGACTGCGGATTCGAGTGCTTGAAAGATGGTCTTTTGTTTTTTTCATCTATTTCCTCGGGGAGTCGAACAGGATTAAAGATGTAACGAACCCGCACCTACACAGGTAGACAGCTGGTCGCCTTCCTAGTGAGAGTTTTCCTCTTGAGTTAAGAAGCTTATCTCGGAGCCTAGTACATAAGCGAGAGTGAAACATGGGTCCCACACACTTCTTCTATCACCTTCAGCATGGCGTCATCAGGAATCACTCTACGTTCTACCGAATGTGAGCAATCCCAACACTACTACAGAGCCGCGACAACACCACACGAGGAGACGTCCATGGTTACTGATGAGTTAACAAGTAGCAACGTGGAGGTTGGTTTTTATCAAGATTCGTACGGGTGGCTGGAAAGTGTGAGGGCTACTTCTGCAGCTATTGCTGCTGCTCGTGCAAAACGTGAAGCTCGTATCGCTGTTCGTGCTACACATGCTGCATACGAAGTTGCCAATGCTGCTAACAACGCTGCTGTTACTCTCGCCGCTGCTGCTCGTGCTGCTAATGTTCTTGCTACTGTTTCCGCTCTTGCTACCGATGCTGCTGCTACTGATGCTGCAGCGTCTGCTAAAAGTGCCGCTGTTGCGGCTGCTGCTAGGGCTAATGCTATTAATGCTTGTACAGCTGCTAAAAAAATAGCCTGTTTTGCTTATGCTAGTCGCAGTGTCGCTGTTACGGCTATGGCTGATGCACATGATGCTAAGTTACGGGCTGTTGCTTTTGCTGAAGATGCTGTTGATGCTGAAGATGTTGCTGCTGCTGCTGCTACTGCTGCTGAAGATGCTACTGCTGCTGCCGCTGCTGCTGCTGAAGATGCTGCTGCTGCTGCGGCTGCTGCTCTAGACACCTATGACGCTGCTGCTACTGCGGCTGCTGCTCTAGACACCTATGACGCTGCTGCTGCTGAAGATGCTGCTGCCGCTGCTGCTACTGCTGCTGCTGAAGATGCTGCTGCCACTGCTCTAGACACCTATGACGCAGCTGCTGCTGCTTTTGCTGAAGATGCTGTTGATGCTGCTACTGCTGCTGAAGATGCTACTGCTGCTGCCGCTGCTGCTGCTGAAGATGCTGCTGCTGCTGCGGCTGCTGCTCTAGACACCTATGACGCTGCTGCTACTGCGGCTGCTGCTCTAGACACCTATGACGCTGCTGCTGCTGCTGAAGATGCTGCTGCTGCTGCTGCACTAGTCATCTATGACGTGGCTGCTGCTCTAGACACCTATGACGCGGCTGCTGCTGCTGCTGCTGAAGATGCTGCTGCTGCTGCTGCTCTAGACACCTATGACTAAAACTTAGTAGGAGTTATTTTACAAACACTACTGCTACCTATGACTAAACTTAGTAGGTGTTATTTACAAACAAGAGAGCCACGTGGTGTTGTTTACAAACAAAGAGAGCCACGTGGTGTTGTTTACAAACAAAGATAGCCACGTGATGTTGTTGTGGCCTATCATGCCAATGAAGGGGACACGTGATCAAGGGGGCGCGGCCTATTATGCAAATGAGGGGGTCACGTGACCAAATGGCGACCTCTGATTGGCTGGTGATCAAGAGGGCGTGGCCTATTATGCAAATGAGAGGGTCACGTGATCAAGAGGGCGTGGCCTATTATGCAAATGAGGGGTCACGTGACCAAATGGTGGCCTCTGATTGGCTGGTGATCAAGGGGGCGTGGCCTATTACGTAATTATGCAAATGAGGGGGCGTGGCCTATTACGTAATTATGCAAATGAGGGGGTCACGTGACCAAATGGAGGCCTCTGATTGGCTGCAGGTCGATTGAGTAATAAACAGTACTTAACTATAGTCCCGTTCCGATACATACAATACTACTCCTATTCAAACCTCAACTTTATCTACCGGCTGATAATATATGTGACACGATCAGTTTGAGTTTTTGAGTTCGATCACCGTAACACCACATTATTTGGGTCTTTTCTGTATTAACAGTCAGCCTAAAAGTATCACATCATGACCCACCACATCCAGGTCTGACTGGATCATCCTCTGTACCATTGCAGGGTCTTTATGACTAACAACCAAGGCCAAATCGCCTGCATATAAGTAATATCTTCCATTATTAATACTTACAACACTATTAACGTACACAATAAACAATTAAAGGGCCCAATAGTTCATATGTGATGCCACCAACCACAGTGATCTGGTGTCGACCCGACAGATACGATTTGAACCAAACCAGCGAGGCTTCATCGCAACCAATTTTCTTGAGCTTAGCAAGCAAGAGCAGGTGGTTTACTGTATCGAATGCCTTCTTAAGATCTAGGAAGGCAATCGATACATATTCCTCTCTATTTCTGGCCTCATACATATCCTGGACAAGGCCATAGACCGCATCAGCGGTCGACCGCCCCGGCATGAAGCCAAACTGGTTTCCATCTATAACTTTGTGAGCGACCAAGTAATTCATTAACTGACGATGCACCGCACGCTCAACAATCTTAGCAAATATGGTAAGCTGACTGACAGGGCGCCAGTTTGTCACCATCTCTAAATCACCAGCTTTGGGCAGCGGAATAACACATGCACGCCTCAACACATCAGGAAATGTACCAGTATTAAGTGAGCAATTCACCAAAGACACAACCAAAAGAGGTTCAGCCATGAGTACATCCTTTATGACACCAGCTCTCACATGTGCAATACAAGATGATTTAGCACTGTTTATAGCACCAATAATCTTTTTGGCCTCCGGTATATCAATACGCATAAATCGTAATAGAGGTCTATTTTAAGGCCTATTTAGAGGCTGGTCATAATTTGCTGTTATTACATCAGGGTTCAGGGGAGGTAACACATTCGCTAGTTTGATACCTATACCACTATAGTAATTGTTCACAAAGTCAGGCAAATACTCACCCTTCTGTTCTTTAACAGGAGGGCTAGCATGTGCCGCTCAATAACACGCCCCTGGCAACTCTGCGTGACTTTTTCAGTAGCTTCTTTTTACGCGAAATCAGGTTCAGAACCTGTGGTGTGAAACCATCAACCTGTCCCTCGCTTATTCTAAAGGTTTTAATTGGGTGATGGCGATCTAGATAATCAATCACCTTGCTCGTTATCAAGTCAACATAAGCGCCAGGATCAAGCTCATCCTCATACCTCCAGTCAGTATTCACAGCAAACTCAGCAGTCATTTCATGATCATAATCTTTATATGAACGTCCAGTTACTTCCCTGTATGTTATCTTATGTACAGTTTTCTGGTATTTAAGAATCACATAAATGGGGGCATGGTCGCCATTCAGGTCATTTATAACGCCAGATTCACTGGTGTGCAAACAGTTAGTATAGACATGGTCATTTACAACGCCAGATTCATTGGTAGTCCAGTTGCCAGCTTGAAAACCTTGCAGAAAAACCCCCCGAAGAGGTTATGACTGATTTGGGTACAGGAAGTCATATACTTTCAGAATCTTGATGATGCCCGGCTGGCAACGTTGAGCGTTTTCCAAAATTCAAGATGGCGTCCAAGATGGCTGACGAAAATGTTTAAAGCCATAAATCAGTCAATTCTTATGTGATTTGCATGTGTAATACCTCTAAGTTGGGGATTTTGGGCATGCCTGATTGATTAAAAGAGTCAAAAAGTCATTTGAGTAGGTATCCATGGTGATAGCGTGTTTCCATAGCAACCAGCATGCCGATTCTAATAAAAAATATGTCTTGTTATAAGAAATTTGTCATTTCTCAACACCTACACTCATGTAATATCTCAAATGAAAGGTCTCATTGAGATACATCATTGTCACATAGTTATAGATTTGTCACAGGTCCTAGGTAACCATGGCAACCAGAAATCACCAGCAATAATGCCTTATGATTCTTGCCAAAACATTATCATCCTTACTGATAACTGCAAATACAAGACAGAACAACCAACATGGACACCAGATACTGATACTCTGCTCGATGTCAAAATGTCACCTGAGTGGTTATCTATGGAGATGGGTCAATTCCTTAGTAACCAATATGCTCATATGCAGAAAGTTTTGATTTCATGTTATGATTTTTACCAAATGTGCACTTTTTATCATAGATCTTGAAAATTCACATCTTTTAACATGTTATTAATTGCTGCTGCTACTATGGTAAATAAAAATAATCTTCTGCTGTACATACTGAATCTGGGACCTGCTGGCAAGCCTCCTGACTATGAAATGATGACAAGTCATATTAGTAGTGTCTATAAGATGCATCCTCAGAGCTCCCATAAATATATGATGTTTACAACAGTCATTAAAGCAGCTCATACCCTGCAAGTCCTCCTATAGTGCACTTATCATTAGCCAACCCCTTTGTCATCCTGACTGCCCCTTTGTTAGCCTAGCCAGCCCCTTTGTCGGCCTGGCCAGCTAGTGAATGATGCAGTATAGCTGTTCAATATCAGCAATACACAAACATATGAACATGCGGATGTGTATCATTACTGTGTTATAACTCCAGTCTGCTGACATACCTTACATAGATGCAAAATGTATAATGCTATAACAGTTTGCAACTATTTGCTTGATGGTTAGCTTAGTAGCACACAATAATGGCCTCAGTCACTATCTCACTGTATACTACAATCAATGTGGTCATCTACAATGGTTTCCTCCTCCAGATTGTCCACCATAGCCTCATTTGGATGGGACTAAGTATGTGAATCAATGATCTGACATTTCCACATATCTGTGCAGTTCAATCAAGCATGATCATCAGCAAGTAACATCTCCATGAACAGCATGGGTCTGAGGAAGAACAGTTACAGCAAAGCATTTTGAGGATAGTTGTCATAAGAGATGACATGTATTCTTTGATTTTACTGCACAGATGTCATAGCTTAATTGGTCATGATTGCATTGGCTTGTTCATTTGTGATGCCCAATCATGTAGCTATATTCTCCTGATCAAAGAGGAGTCTTTGAATTTCTCAGTTCTTGAGAATCAAGATCAATAGAGCCTGATTGATTCCAATCGATCCATTGACACTTCTGTCTCAACTGAATCTGCCTCCCTTATCTATGACCTTTTCCAGTTCACAGCCAAGGCAGTTACTTGACTGGTGTCAATGAAACCATCTGAAATCTTTCTCATGTAATCTTCCATAGAAAACTTTGCCAGTCCAACTTGTATTGGCACCTTTGGGACAATATTGATGTGACAATGTTGAACAGTGAGGCTGAATTCCCCTTTTGATGGTGGACATGGCTTTTGATATTCTCAAGTAGCTTCTATCTGTCCTTTTCATATTTTGTTATGTGGGCGTGGATTTATTCCTTGTGTATGTTGGCGACAGTGTAGCATTACCCCTTAAGTCTCTTATAGTACTTAACAGCTAGCTGCAAACAGCACGATCAGTGCCAACTAGTTTGTGACATTCTCATTTGAGGTTATGTTAGTCAGTACAAACCACACTGCATTGGAACTGATGGGTCGCATGGTGTGCTTGCCCTGAATCAACTTTTCCTCAGTTAATTCTGGCAAGAACTTCAACGTGTACATATGGTGATCTTAGAGTAAGAGGCCTGTTGTTCTCTAGGGTCAGGCCAGTAAAAGTTGGTGGGAAGGGAGGTCAGGGGTCAGATTATAGAGACATAGTGCCTAAAAGCGTGTGGGAGTGGTAATTTGAACTACCTCTATGTCAATCATTATGGATTATTGTTGTTGATTTCTAGTTGTCATGTCAGGTTTGAATGATTGATTGATTTGTTGAATGTCCAGATGTACATCAAGTACCTCATGGGATATATCTCAAGTTTAATAGCAAGGTAGCCTTCCACAAATAGTAGTAGTCTTGCCTTGTGGTGAGATAGATATTTATATGCTGCTTGCCTAATACAGCAGTGCCTGCATCTATGGATGATAGAATGTATGAAATGAATGACTGCATCTATGAGGTGAGGGAGAAAACCGCTACCGGGCCACGTACCCTGCTCTTTTCAGAGGATAGCAAGCGTTCTTTTATTTGCATGGTCCTACATACCTGGGCTAGTACTATGGTAGGCAAGGCCAGACAAACCATAGCCTTTGATATCTCAGACGTGGTTCTCTGAGGAAAGATCACAAGAAAGACCACCAGCAAGTTATTCTACTCCTTCATGGCTCCATCATGGAGGTCCGACTAACACAGGGGGAAGTTGTCATGGTTACCCAGTACCTATGACAACTGTGGAACAATATTAAAATCATGCATCTCAGTGAGACCTTTACTTTGAGATATCACATGACCATATCATGTTAAGAAAAGACAATTTCCTCAATACAAAATATATTGTGAGTTAAAATCATGTTTTGAGTTAAAATGTTGGTTGCTATGGAAATGATGCATCACCATGGATACCCACTCATATTACATTTTGATGCTGGGGACAGAGTATATTGTGGCCATGTTGGTTGTTCTGTCATGTATTTGCAGTTATCAGTAAGGATGATAATGTTTTGACATCAATCATTAGGCATTATTGATTTGATTTCCTGTTGCCATGGTTACCTAGGACCTGTGACAACTCTAAAACTATGTTAAAATGATGTATCTCAATGAGACCTTTCATTTGAGATATTACATGAGTGTAGGTGTTGAGAAATGACAAATTTCTTATAACAAGATATATTTTGTATTAGAATTGGCATGCTGGTTGCTATGGAAGCATGCTATCACCATGGATACCTATTCAAATGACTTTTTGACACTTTTAATCAATCAGGCATGCCCAAAAAACCCAATTTAGAGGTATTACACATGCAAATCACATAAGAATTGACTGATTTATGGCTTTAAACATTTTCGTCAGCCATCTTGGACGCCATCTTGAATTTTGGAAAACGCTCAACGATGCCAGCCGGGCATCGTCAAGATTCTGAAAGTATATGACTTCCTGTACCCAAATCAGTCATAACCTCTTTGGGGGGTTTTATTGCAAGGTTGCAAGGATAATTCCCCCCTGGCAACTGGACTATGGTGTGCAAACAGTTAGTACATTTAGTAGTGTGAAAATATCCTTTGACCTTTTCCACCCATTTCTTGCTATATAGGTTTAATTTATGTTATAATAACGTTTCCCGGTCAAAGACGTCTCCCGGTCAAAGACGATCCAATTGTTACAAACTCGTGAGACTGAGCCTTATCCCTTGAAATCATACAATGAAGAGTCCACTCAAAGCTATATGACAGAAGAAAGGGGAAACTCGTGGAGGCGCCTAGACATTTGCATGCATACCTCGCGTAGTCTTAGGCTATTGTAGCACCGGAAAGTACCAGAATATATATCAGTGTCTCAGATTACAATGAAGTATGGATGAAGATAGGTTTATTCCATTAATGGTATTGCACATTATGGAGCCACCTAGAGATGAGTGTCTGGACACCTGGGATTAAATGACCTTATATCTTGATTACATGACATGGGATTATATAACCTATATGGTTGGTTAAAATTAATGCTGTAAATGGGTGGGTTAGTGTCACTTAATGTTTGTTTGTATTTACATCGAAGGTTACAGTCAGGCCCATAGCTACGGTCGGTGGGGGGGGGGGGGGTGGACCAGAGCGGAGTAAAAAGTTCCACCCTAGGGGACAAAACGTCTTGCCTTTTATTCAGCCCTTTCCGGAAATATTGTTGCATCCATCTTCATGATACAATCCCGGCTATGCTTTCTATGTCTGTGGAACTCTGAAGTGTGGGTTTTAGGTGGGTGGAACTCCCAGGGATAGGAACTTGGTGGGTGGAGCTCAAGGACCGGGAACTTGGTGGGTTGAACTCAAGGACCGGGAACTTGATGGGTGAAACTCAAGGACTGGGAACTTGCTGGGTGGAACTCAAGGACTGGGAACTTGCTGGGTGGAACTCCGAGGGGTAGGATTTGGATCCATGGTTGGAACTCAAGGAACCAGGAACTTGGTGGGTCGAACTCTGAGTTGTGGGATTTGAGCAGAGTTAAGGTTATGGTAGCCTCCCTCCCTATGGGGGTCACAATGCTCTACTAGACGTGGTGTATGATATATGTGACGGAATTGAACTAGCAAGGTTTCCTTTTGTTACGTTATTGATGTATGTTGTATTATGACCAGAGCAGTTTAGACGGACTTGTCAGGTGGCAGATTGGGTTAAGTTCATTTACAGAGACATGGTGATAATATTATGTGCTCGAAGGACTGAGTGTACCCTATGTGCAAGTGGTGCCAAGGGTTAATTTATATATATATATATATATATATATATATATATATATATATATATATATATATATATATATATATATATATACATTTTGTTGAAAAAGAGAGAGAGGAGACAACTTACAGGAGAGACTGGATTATCATATTGTATTCTCAATAAGGACTTTGATAACAACAAGTATAAGAAAGACTCAAATGTCAGATTGCATTTTACTTAAATGTCTATACTATAATATACTCAAATACTGAGTCAGTGCATATTGTGTCATCTTATATAAAGAAAGGAGGATGTCATGTTAGAACAGTAGAACATCCGATAATGTTTTTATATTATATACTGCTGTAAAGATGGCGCAAGCTGAACGTAAAACCCTCTACTGTTGCTTTATTGACTTTACAAAGGCCTTTGACTATATAAATAGGAGAGCACTATTCTATAAACTGATGTGTAACAATGTTAAAGGGAAATCTTTACAAATTCTTATTGATCTATATAAGAAATCCCATTCAAAAGTATGTATAAACTCAGGCTTAAGTGAGGATATAGATAGTACATATGGCCGTATTACAGGGTTGAGTGTTTAGCCCAAAACTATTCAACACCTATCTAGTGGATATTAATCAATACTTAGACTCTGGCAGTGGAGTGGATATATTGGGAATGGATGTCGCATATCTTCTGTATGCAGATGACCTGGTTTCGTCACCTCAGTATACAAAGGTCGTAAGTGGAAAATTCATGTTTTGAGATATGGGCAAAATAAGAAAAATCAATGTAGTCTTGAGGCTATAATTTCTTAAATATATGGTACATTGCCCCAAAAAACTTCCTACAGGTTAAATATAATAAGTGAAAACAAATAATATGAATGATACTAAAATATCCCACCTAATTCCTTAGTAAATATGGCAATAATTAGGGAAAAATGGGGGGAATTAAGTCACTTACGACCTTTGTATACTGAATTGTATGTATATTATTGTATTTTTGATCAGTAAACAAAGGTTGTAAGTGAATTTTTCTATTCCAAACTATAAAGAAATACTCAAAAAGTTTATTGATTTAAGCCTAATGGTCACTAGATGAACATTTTATATTTTCACTGGCTTATCTCACCTAAATTAATTATACACGTTTTTCCTGTTGCCTAGCAACAGTGAAATTTCAGCTAAAATGAGCAATTTCACTCATTTTCCCCTTAAATTCACCCCCTTTACTCTTCGAAGTTAACATATTTTTGTAAAAATATGTGAATGTACATTATATAATAGGAATTATATAAAATGGTTCGTAAAAAAACAAATATATTGTTTTTACGATAAAATATATCTATATATATTGGAGAAATAAATTCCCACTCCACTTACGACCTTTGTATACTGAGAAAAATATCATTTTGTCAGTTACGACCTTTGTATACTGATATATAACCTCCAAGAAAATGGTCATTTTTGAAAAATTCCAAAAAAAGTAGAAAATTCATTTGATAAAGAAAAATATCAAAGGATAAAAAAAAAATCCATTTTTTTCACTTACGACCTTTGTATACTGAGGCGACGGTTTTACTTGCTACCTCACCAGAAGACCTTCAGAAACAACTTGACAGGCTATTTCAATACATGTACTGTAGAAACTGGCATTTAATGGTTAACATGATAAAGTCAAATATTATGGTGTTTAACCCCTTCCACGCGGTAAGCCAATATATTGCACAAAATTGCATTGAGTTACAACAAACCCAGTGGTGAAGGGGTTAATGACAAAAAACACGACAACAGAGTGGACTTTACATATGGTGATGAAGTCTTGGAGAGGGTAGACTCATATAAATACCTAGGTTTCATACTAAATGCTACCCAGAAAGATATATTTCATGAAACCTATAACCAACTTTGTGATAAAGGAAGGAGGACAATTTACCAGTCATATTCATGTTGCTACCAACATATTGGGAAACCAAATCCTAGACTAGCTCTTAAGTTGTTTGACACGCAAATAAGGCCATGTCTTTACTATGGATGTGAAATATGGGGCATGAACAAAGGCAGAAATGTTGATAAATTTGAGTTGATACATCTAAGATACTTAAAATCAATGCTTGGTGTAAGAAAGCAGACAACCTCAGCTGCAGTGTATGCAGATACTGGGAGAGTGCCTCTAAAAGCTCAATGGGAGACACGGGCGATTAGATATTGGGATAGGGTGCTCAACCTGAAAGATTCACATATTCTACATAAATGTTATTCGACACTATACAACCTTAAAACAGATGGCCAGGATAACTGCAATAGAACCTATTCACACTAAATATAGGGAACAAATTATGAATGAGATTACACTGGCTGGGGAGGGTAAGAAGCTAAGAACATACAAAAATTTAAAACAGAGTTTTGGCTCGAACACTATTTGTTTAATATGTGACGAAACATGGGAAATTGTAACATTAGGGAGAATAGCCATAAATGCTCTAAACATGGTATTTCAGGAGATTTAGCTAAAAATGTGAATACTAAAGAGAAAATGACCTCAGACTAATTTTTCCCAAGGAATCTTTTGAAGCTATCATCAAAATTCTATTTTCATTCTAAAGTGGTCTTATTTGGAATGTAAAAAGAACGTTTTTAGCCATTTTTAACCCATTTGTTGACATTTGGTTACCATGGAAACCATCAATTCATTCTTTTGGAATAAAAATAATACCTATTCAATTGCCCCGTCCATGAGGATTTCAGAACTGAAAACAGAATGCCAATATTCGTACTAGATCCAAATCTATGTACAATAATACGCATTTATTGGTTTAATTTCTGATAATTATGATTTATATGGATTATTTGAAAATAGATTGATATGTGATCGCATTGCAGTCTATTCTGAATTCCTACATGTCCCTACCATCCCAAGTTTGAGATGTCATTTCTCAGCAACTATTTCAAATATTTTTATGCTTGAAGTATCAAATTGTAGCTGAAGTCATGAACTTAAATAAAGGTGTTTTCCCCTAACGTCATGTTTTCCAACGTTTTGTCACATATAACTAACCAAAATTACAGGACTGCATTAACACAGTTTAGACTAAGTTCCCACAACCTTGGCATAGAGACTGGGAGGCACTGTAGACTCCCAAAACCTGAGTGTGACCGAATCTGCTTATATTGCTCTACTGGTGCTGTAGATGATGAAATACATTTTCTAACAATGTGTGAAATGCATGATACACTTTTGAAAAATATCTAGATGGAAAAATTGTTAATTACCAGGACAAGACAGCATTAGACAAGTTCACTGTAGGTATGAAGGAAACTGACCATGTCATTATGAATGCTCTTGCCAAATTTGTATACTCTGCCTTCAAACAAAGGTAGCAGCAGCTTTAAACCTATGACAGTAAATATAACATATACAATAATTATTTATCATTATTTTGAGACACGTGCTGTACATAGCCTGTATTAAAATGTATGTTTTACAGATGTGAATGGCCCGCCTTGGTTATGTATGCCATCTTTGTAAGCATGTATCTTGGTAGATAGTTCCTATGATACTATGTAGCATGTCTGTATGTGTATGTGTGTGTGTGTAGGTGTGTGAATGAATTTGTCTCTGTGTGCTTAACATCATTATCTGTAGATTGCGTATACTGTGACTGCAGATGGGTCAAAAGCGACCTCGCGACCTGGGCCGTTTTGGAGGGGACTTTCGACCTAAGGCAATAATAAAAGCGACCTAGCGACTTTTGGGCAAAAAGGACAATAGGATAAAGGGTCCAAAAAAGCGACTTTGTGACCTGGACCCCTTAATTTCGGCGACTTTCCGGCCTCAGGGGGGGACCCCTCTGCACCCCCTATACTCCTTAGTTTTGTAGAACATAGTTTTGTAGTGTATTGTATTGAACTTACTGTATGACACATAGGTCAGTAATGACCTGCCCTTTGTTGTCAATAAAAGCTATTATTATGATGATGCTCGACCTGGATGTCAGGTTTATCTGTTGATTTGATGCTGGACCTGATCTGACTGGTGAACCGCAATAAACGACACACCCCGACACCTCTTACAATGGACACGAGGACTGACATGTCGTTACAGTCATGAGTACATGACCTAGTTTTCCTATAGCTTCAGACCGGGTCTGAACCAGGCATCACACCCTTACTTCTGCTGATTTGGATCCATGGGTGGAACTCAAGGAACCGGGAACTTGGTGGCTGGAACTCCCAGGGATAAGAACTCATGCCCTCATCCTCATCCAGATGGGCCACTTTGTAAAGTTCCACTCTTTAAAATCTTAAGACTTGTCTACATCTCCCCGTCTATACAGTAGGTGGGTGCAACTTCCAAGTCAAGTCCCGCCCTGCTTCTCTCAAAACCTAGAAAGAAGAAACAGCGTCAAAAGGGAGTCCAGGTTGCCTCCAGAATTACTCCCCTCGTCCTTTCGCAAAGTAATGGGTAAAATGTAATGGCACTACGCTAGTGTCCTTTTAATCAGAGATCATCGCAATCTGCCTGATATGGACGTATATCAGTTTTAAAGTGGGCTGCGCTATTTGATGCAGATTGGTCTCTACACTGTATTTTTGGGCCTCAGATCAGTTTCAAATTTGGCTGCCTGATTTTGGCTGAGTTTAGATAGAGCAAATGGTAGTTCGGAACCATGACAGTTAAGTACTTTACTATAAGTAGAGTTATCCAACAAATGTGCCTTATTAATCAGAACAAAACATGATTATAAATGTTATACACAGAGGGAAGAAACAGCGACAAAAGGGAGTCCAGGTTGCCTTCAGTATGACTCCCCTCTTTAGGGGAGCCCAGATAACTTAAGGGAGACTAGGTGACTCTCTGGCTGACCTAAGGGAATCACCTGGGGGAGTTATATGACTCGCATCTTTATAGTGCGTGCAATCCTGGACCTGGAGCAAACGGAGCGAGTGCGTGCCCAGATAAGATTACAAATTGTGCGTTCATCCATGTCAACTCTATTTCAGAAGTGTAAAGTGTACTACCTCGACTACATTCTCGCTTTAAAGAGGAAAAGGGTGACATTTGCGGAACGTGTAAGTATCTCTCATTTTCAATCAAAATGCTAGACGCAACATTGTGTCATGTTAGGTTTTGGGTAATTGTTGTAGTTAAGGTTGAAGGCAAGCTTGGAAGAACAACATAATCATAAAAAGGAATTTTTATGGTGATTGCGATTTTAAGACAACGGTAGTTGAGATGATTGCGGTGTTTGAAGTCACGTGATTTATTCAAGCACAACAATAAGTATGAAGGGCCTACATACATGCACAATTGTTGACTAATATCCCAGTAAACAAAAAAACGTAATACAACATTTTATATCGTTATATAACGTTATATAACGTTTCTCCAAAGGTCCTTACTATGGCATAACGCTATATAAAGTTTTAAAACGTTATTTTGACGTAAAATATCGTTTTCTGGGATAGGGATAATAAATCTACAACATAATACAGAGAGTTGTAATAGGATTCATGATAGGATTGGTGATACACATACCCAGTAAGTTGATAAACAAAATACATCAGTGGTAGATATATGATGTGGGTGGGTGAAATGTACGTGGGTGAGGCGAGCGTGAAAGTTAGAATGGAAGATTTGAAAATTGGATGGAGCGTAGACCATCAGCACAAAACCCGATGGTGAGATCCATTGTTAATCCCAATGGGCGGTACCATCATTCCCCAAAATGTGGTACGATCGTTCCGGTACGATCGTTCCCCGGTACGATCGTTCCTGATACCACATAATGTGGTTTGGGTTTATGAGAGGAACAAACTCCCGGTGGTGAGTAGACATTTGCACCTTGCATAGTCTTAAATACATATCTTGCATTAAAGCTACGATACATGTATTTCAGGTAGGTTTTAAGATTATAGGATACTGGTGAAGGGGGTCCGGTGCACAGCACCCATTATTTATAAATAGGCGTAATTACTGGACATCGATTCTCTATCTCTTTGTAGCTCTATAGCCTATAGTGATCGATGCCCAGTTTTATACTTCAGACCAGTGGCTCATTTTGGCTGTTTTTTGCCTCACAGATTGCTCCTAGCGCAAAATCCTGACCAGGTGTCAATATATTCTCTATGCCAATATGTAATATGAGGGTAGAAAACACTGGAACCTCAGTTAGAAAAAATCCTACTGAACAGTTTTTGAGAAAATTAGGGTTTTGTTGCCTTTTTTTTGCTGTTTTTAGTACATTTCCTACATAAACCGTGAATGTCAGCATTTCTCAATTTTAAGGTATTAATAATTCGAATTTGACTTTTTTTTATTCACAGTAGGATTCCTGAGTATCGGGCCATTCTACACAGGGTGTTATTTTGAAAAAATATATATCATTTGATAGTGTATTTGGTCTCCGAAATAGAGGGAGTCTTGTCATAGTGAAATTTGCCTAAAAACCCGCTATTTGGCGAGAAAAAAGTTCAAAATCGCAAAAAAAGTGAAATTTGCCTAAAAACACCTGATTTGGCGAGAAAAAAGTTCAAAATCGCAAAAAAGTGAAATTTAACTAAAAACACCCTATTTGGCGAGTAAAACGTTCAAAATCGCCAAAAAAGTGAAATTTGCTTAAAAAATCCCTATGACTGTGGCATGAATGCAGACACTCATGGACACAGACTCATGTACACCCACACAGACATACACATAGGCATGAACATGGCCTTCTCCTTCATATAGCAACCTATGGCTTTCTACTTTGATGAGACTGAATATAGCTTTCTGTTAGAAGGACTATGATACATGGATGTCGATGTCCAGTTTTAGATGTATACCCATATAGTGCATTGGAGTGCTATAATGTTGGACTGCTGTATATTATATCTATCTCGTGTATTTCATATATGACATTAATTTCAGCTACACAGAGAGAAGAAACAGCGACAAAGGGGAGTCCAGGTTGCCTCCAGTATGACTCCCCTCTTTAGGGGAGCCCAGGTCGCCTAACGGAGCCTATAGGTGACTCTCTGGTTGACCTAAGGGAGTCAGCTGGGGAGTCATATGACTCAGAGAGCTATATGACTCCCCCAGGTGACTCGCTTAGGTCAGCCAGAGAGTTACCCGGGGGAGTCATATAACTCAGAGAGTCCTTTCTTTCCTCTGTGTAGGCTCTAAGTGCCTCTACATGGGGTAAAATTCGACACGTGCGACACGGCGACACGGCCCTTTTAAAAATTGACACATGCGACACGGCCCTTTTAAAAATCGACAGACACAGACATTTCTATGAGGTCCTACTATGTCTTATATGTCTAAAAATCGACACGACGACTCAACCTTCTTGCTTAAGATCGACATGGCGACACGGCCAAAAAGTTGGGTACCCATGTAGAGGCACCTCTAAGGCTGTGGTAGATGGGGAGGGTACTGTGTTCTAAGAGTACACAGGTAATGGGTATTTTAAGGCTACATGTAGGTCATGGATGTCAAGGCACCTGGCTGATTATTGGTATTGGAAGGGGATTAAGCTACTTTTTTTATGTGCTAATGGTCTGCTGACTAGTTATCAACCTAGGCAATGCATCTCCAATTATCCGAATTAATCATCTATCTATATAATTTGCGTTGTTTGGGTGTATATATATGTAGGTTATGCCATATTCTCCTCCATATTCCTCTTAATATACATGAAGTTGTGGAATATTTGAGGGGTAATACAAAAATGTACGTTTCTCTTACTGATTGATAAGAATAATCAGACAAACTCATTTATATTTTGACTATTTCAAAGCGTTTTTCCTTTTACCTTAGCGGATTATAATCAAATGCCTCATCATCAGATTTCATAATTGTGTCCAGATACAAATAAATGTTAAATTATAATTAAAACATTAATGTTTGAAGAAACTAACACAGCATCATTTATCTTTTCAATGCAGATGGCAAGATGATTTTTCCAAAGAAAACCTTGCTTGGATACTCACTCATGATCTGCAATATAGTATGCTGGCAAATATCATCCGCATCTGTTCAAGCACTGAAGAGAGCAGTGCCTGATTTTCAGCTTGGTGCCTATAGGTATGCAGGAACTATGGCAGTATGTATGTTGTGGGCTGCCTTGGAAAAATCAGAACTTCACATTCCAGTACCGATGTATGGATATATCATAATTATGTGCGTTTCCAACGTTCTTTTCAATGTGCTCTATTTTGCTGCAGTTGCCATTCTTCCGCTTTCCCATGCTAGTGGTGGTTACCGCTTGTTAAAAATGGTATTTCTTGCCTTGGCCACGCGCTGTGCCCGATATGTACCATTTAATCAGGTGTTTGCCATTTCTATCTTTGGTTGCTCCGTTGGAATGGCATTCACTATTCAACCATGGGTAGGCTTCAATTCAGGATTCACCCCAGGATTTCTATTAGGAAAACCCACTTTGAATGAATTTAACATATCCATGAACCTTTCACACGTTGACTCTTCAAGACTGGTCCACCCCATGAGCCAGTCATGGATTGCAGTTACTGGGTACCTACTGGTACTGTCATCATCACTTATCGATACAGTATATGCGCTCATGATAGGGGTATACCTAGTTGAGGTTAAACCTATAGCCATTTCTTTTGTCAATGCAGCCATATGTCTGCCCTCAATGATTATCATATCACTCTATGTAGAAGATATAGTGATGATAACTGATATGACATTGTGGGAAATTATGTTTGTGTTCTTGCATTCTATGGCAAGTGCAATCAGCCTTATTTCTGCTTGTGTGGCGTTTCAGCTGATTAATCCGGTACAAGTACCAATCATTCAAAGTTTTGATATTGTGATGTCCCTAATTCCGCAATACACCTTCTTTGGTGATACTCTTGGAGGACGAAGGAACGCCTTAGAAGTTGTAGGATGTGTGATTATTACAGCTTTTATTGCAATCAGTGCATTTCCAACAAACAGCCATTTTCATGAAGATTTTCAATAAAAGTTGCATTCTACCAAATTACCTGATTCCTAACAGCGGTAGATATAGTAGCTAGAGGACAGTTGTGGATCAAGAAGTTACCCCCCGAGGGAATCTGTAGTGCAAATTTGGCAACCAAGGGGCACCGAGCAACATGTTCAAAGTATGACAAAACCTGATCTAGACCCCTTTTTGATGAGGTATATACACTATGCCACTCTTGGTGGAAAAGCTTCCATGTTTGGAATATGTAAAAGAATGTTTTAGAGCCTAAATTGTTGTACATGGAATCAACATGGTTTCATTCTATATAGAAGAAAGCTAATTGATTGAAGGCATCACAAGGATTTCAGTGGTGAAAACAGAATGAAAATACCATTTCAAGATCAAAAAGCTGTAAAAAGCTGTAAAAATTTAAAATACTAATGTTTAGAAACGTTTGGCAAGTCGATATCTAGATATTAAAGTTGATAACTATGGCTATAAATATCTATAGAAACAAAGAGGTTATTGGCATTTGGAATTAGACAGTCCTCTGTGATTACTTGTATCATTATTTTCCAAAACACTAATAAGGGGGGATAATAACATCAACCATGCCGGTAGTCCATCCTGACGTGTTTCACACAGTACTTTTATAGATATTATTTCTACAAATGCTTAATATCATAATTTTGCAGGGATTCTTGTCAAATTATCTTGCCTGCATCCTGAAGAAGACTAATAAATTTATTTGGAACGTCAATATCATTCAACATTTTCTCAACATTATTGACTGCTGCCCTGGAAATACTCTCAGCAATAAAATTCAATAAAATTCCACATCATTGTGCTTGACCGTGTCTGTCATTTTGTGCATGAACCCATAGACATAGAGATTAGGTCCTCATTAAGATACAGACTATTCTTCCCCGACCAATTCTGGCAAACCCTATATGTTACATAGTTACATGAGATTGATTCCACCAAGTGCCAGTTTAACCCTTTCCCTACCATTAACCACAATTTCGGCAGAAGGGGGCAAATTCAACACTTTTTTTTTCAAGTTCAGGAAAACATTACTCAATGACTATTAGGTTTACACATTTGTTATCTCACAGACTAAAGTGGTTTGACATCAAATTCAAAAAAATATTATTCTTTTCGAGGTCAGTCATACTATTGGAATATCATTGACCTCTGCACAATATTAATGGTCAAAGGTCATGAAAAGGTCAAAATCACATTAAGAATAAGACAATATGATGCATATGTGTACACTGCTAAAGAACTATTGAAACTATCACTAAACTATACGACAAATAAACTTATTTAATTGATGGTCAATTTATTATTATACACATGAACAAGAACAAAAGGTTTAATGAACAACAAAACAAAGTATTTATTTCTGATATACCATCACTACGCTTCCACCTTACAGGCCTTCTTCAGGCAATTTAGAAATGTATTGTCTGCTCAAACATACACAGGGATAGACAGAGACTACTGAAAACACAACATTGTGAATAACTAATGTACAATTTTCTAAATCTTCTAAAAATCTCAAGGTGCGAAACTATTTTTAAACTTACCTTTAAAGTTATGTTGGTCTAGGTACATTTCAACTGCAGTTATGTCATTCTTAAGCTAAGTTTGAGAACAATAATCAACACCGTTTTTCTCTATATCCCTGTGATTTATTGACCAGCGCCATAGCCATGGCCCTGGTCATGGTACATCAGATCAGAAATCCGTAAGCTCAAAGAGACAAACAACACACCTGTAGACTCAAAGAAGGCTGAATGAACCATTAGATTTCTCCTTCAATAGGTACCTAAAAGGTCTATTATGATGGTTTGCTCAAGCCACCTGCTTAACTGAATGGGTGGTCCACACAGGTTTCCCCAAGTTTGAGTTTAGATTTTTTATTGGCATGAACATTCGTAAGCGATACAGACGTTTTTCAAGAAAATGCCATATTAATATCATCAAGACAAATCATAGTCTAGTCTAGAGCACTAATCAATACCGATTGTCTCTGCAATCTCTACACCAAACTACATGAATTTAGGACCAATGTCTGGCGATGCGAGTATCTGCAGCCAGTATGAGGCATTGTGATTTCTAATTTAGGTCTAGTCATATACCTGCAACACATCTATTGCCTACCCACAATGCACTGCTCATTCCGGTCTACTGAACACAGTTGTTCACACTCACCCTGCATTCTCAATAAATAGCATTGACACCTACGTCAAACAAAGGGATTAAATAGTGTTTTTCTTGTCACGGATTGCGGCCCTACGTCACTTCGTCTTCTTGTCACGGATCGCGTTTTGGTATAATTTCTTTGAAACTCAATATTTGCTTAATTTTATTTTTTTTATCAGAAAGGTAGAAGTTGGACTTTACTTATCTATTTGTTAAAATAATTCTAGGGCCATTTTTTTACATATATATATGCACTTTAAAAAAGGGGCGTTTTCACCCAGGGCCTATATTTTAGACATGGAGTGAAAAGTCAATATGTAAATAACTATTGGTATATATGTTGATCGGAAACAACCGTTTCTAAGGTAATGTGACCTTGCCTATCTTCCTGTTTTCTGTTCATCCCCTTCTCCATTCATCCCCTTCTCTGCTTTCCGTTCTCCCTTTCTCTGTTTTCTCCCGTTCTCCCTTTCTCTGTTTATCCCGTTCTCCGTTTATCCCGTTCTCCGTTTATCCCATTCTCCGTTTATCCCGTTTTCCCTTTCTCCCGTTCTCCGTTTATCCCATTCTCCGTTTATCCCGTTTTCCCTTTCTCCCGTTCTCCCTTTCTCCCGTTTTCCCTTCCTTCCGTTCTCCCTTCATCCGTTTATCCCTTCATCCGTTTATCCCGTTCTCTGTTTATCCCGTTCTCCTTTTATCGCGTTCGCCGTTTATCGCGTTCGCCGTTTATAGCGTTCTCTGTTTATCCCATTCTCTGTTTATCCCGTTCTCCGTTTATCCCCTTCTCCGTTTATCCTGTTCTCCGTTTATCCCGTTCTCCGTTCATTCTGTTCTCCCTTTCTCTGTTTATCCCATTCTCCGTTTATCCCGTTCTCCATTTATCCCGTTCTCCGTTTATTCCGTTCTCCGTTTATCCCGTTCTCTGTTCATCCTGTTCTCCCTTTCTCTGTTTATCCTGTTCTCCGTTTATCCCGTTCTCCGCTTATCCCGTTCTCTGTTTATCCCGTTCTCTGTTTATCCCATTCGCCGTTTATCCCATTCTCCGTTTATCCCATTCTCCGTTTATCCCATTTTCCCTTTCTCCCGTTCTCCCTTTCTCCCGTTCTCCCTTCCTCCCGTTCTCCCTTCATCCGTTTATCCCATTCTCTGTTTATCCCTCTCTCCTTTTATCGCGTTCACCGTTTATCGCGTTTGCCATTTATAGCGTTCTCTGTTTATCCCATTCTCTGTTTATCCCGTTCTCCGTTTATCCCTTTCTCCGTTTATCCCGTTCTCCGTTCATTCTGTTCTCCCTTTCTCTGTTTATCCCGTTCTCCGTTTATCCCGTTCTCCGTTTATCCCGTTCTCCGTTTATCCCGTTCTCCGTTTATCCCGTTCTCTGTTTATCCCGTTCTCCATTTATCCCGTTCTCCGTTCATTCTGTTCTCCGTTCATTCTGTTCTCCCTTTCTCTGTTTATCCCGTTCTCCGTTTATCCCGTTCTTCGTTTATCCCCTTCTCCGTTTATTCCGTTCTCCGTTTATCCCGTTCTCTGTTCATCCTGTTCTCCCTTTCTCTGTTTATCCCGTTCTCTGTTTATCCCGTTCTCCGTTTATCCCGTTCTCCGTTTATCCCGTTCTCTGTTTATCCCGTTCTCCGTTTATCCCGTTCTCCGTTTATCCCGTTCTCTGTTTCTCCCATTCTCAGTTTCTCCCCTTCTCCGTTTCTCCCCTTCTCAGTTTCTCCCCTTCTCCTATATCCTAAACATATACTGGTCACCACACCTTTGGTGTGCACTACTTAGCTCCGACCCTTTGAATCCTCGTGTCTCCATCCCCCATTACCTGATGAAGATAAGAAGTGTGGATAATGACTTACTAGATAAATGACCATTACACAATTACCAATTCTATGGACCTCATACTTTATCTTTAGTTTGGACATTTATTATTGTGTGTTCATTCTCCAAATGGTATTTTCCTGTCATCTCATATAAGTGAGTTGAGATAATCAGAGGTGCCTTACATAAAGAAATAGGCTGTGTCTTACGACCTTGAGCCAATGTTTTTGTCTCTGACCGGGTGCCAGCTCTGACCGGCCTGAATAAAAACGGGTTATTTAGGGCAGATGTAGATAGAATTTGGCTGAAAAGGTTAATGGATGTTATAACTCTTTAAACTAGTAATTAGTTGCCCATTTTTATCACCATCTGCCCTAAATAACCCGTTTTTATTCAGGCCGGTCAGAGCTGGCACCCGGTCAGAGCTGGCACCCGGTCAGAGACAAAAACATTGGCTCAAGGTCGTGAGACACAGCCAATAATGTTTCCTTGGGGTAAATAAATTTGGAGACATTCGTCAGGTGTTTTACCAAACTTTTTCAGTGTAGCAAAGGTACAAATTATACTTGAGGATGACTGGTGTCACACAATTTCTTTTTCGTAAACTACTTGAATAGATACAGTCTGGATGTCGGCCGGGGATGTCGGTCAACTGTGAAGCAGTAACAAGAATGTATGCACATAACAAGAAAATACACTGAATGGATCCCCCCCCCCACCCCCTGTCAGGAAGATGAATGAGTCCCCGAATGTGTGATGTGTGTACAGACAAAGGGTGATTTATTACTTAACACTTGAAGCCTTCAAAGGCTGCATAGTGCTCTTGGCCCTTGTCAAGCATTATGCTGACCCTACAGGGCTTGATATATCCCAAATGATGGGAGGTCTTGACAGCAGGTTAGGGGGACCTTGTACCTAATAGTGTGATATTGACAAAAATACCCGGGTAATAATTCTATGCACTTCTTTTCACTTACGACCTTTGTTCACTGAGGTGATGAATATAAGCCCTACAGTAAGCACCCCATAGCCACGTTTGTAATAATCATGCTGACCCTCCTCCACTTGCACCAGATATACCTGTACACCATCTGCTGAGTAGTTTAGGTACTGGTTATGTGTGGATCAACAAGGGAAAAGGGACCTCCGTGCGGAATCTTTAGTACCAACTTTGGCCACCAGGGTCCCGTTTCTCCACAAATTTGCGGAGCTCCGCAAATATATACGGATGTCCGCAAATATATACGGATGTCCGCAAATATATACGGAGGTCCGTATTTGTATGCTTAAGTACCAAAAAGACATAATTTGCGAAGCTCCATAGATATATTTGTGGACGTCCGCAAATTTGTGGACGTCCGCAAATTTGTGGAGACACACCATCCAGGGGGGCCCATATGTGACCCGTTTTAACAAAATGGGTCGGAAGTCGCAGATATAATGTTCTGATACTGCCAGATTCGTGTACAGCTCATCAAGAGCTTTCATTTGATATACAAGTGGTATATTGCCTAATATTCACTCTTAGACAATATTTTTGATAGTTTTTTGTTGATTTAAATGGAAATTAATTAAAATGAGATAATTGACATTTAAATTAGATATTAACTATATCATACTATACAATTGTAGTTCCTATGGCCATCACAGGCCTTCACTGAGCTGTGGTGGAGAACGTCTGCAGTGGGTTGGTAGTATTAGTGTAAAGGCCTGACACTGGCAAATACGGGATAACTCTCCCAGGTGAGAGGACAAACGTTATCTTAATCTTAAGTCTTAGGTAAAGTGGGACAGGCAGATTCAGATTAAGTGGGACACTCTATTAATCCCCTTTCTCAGAGTAGCATTACCCAATATGTCTACATTTTGATATATAATGAGAAGAAATATCATAGCAAATATCATTAAAATACTAAGTTGTGTAAATAATACCAAAATATTAAGTATAACAGCCAGAATAGGGCTTTGTTCGTGCTCCATATTGTGGTTTATCTAGTGACTTAACTCATGATCCATTTTTAGGTGTGCGGACCATTGGCTTTTATCAGGGAACCATTGACTTCCATCATCATTTAGATAATTATCTTGAGATTTCTTACCTTTAATGATTTTTAATCATACATTATGATATTGAATGGTAAAATATGTAGCAAATTCATTTAGAATTGGTATTTGATATATATATTGAGGCTAAAACCATAGAAATCATTTGTCACGCTACAAAACCCCTTATTTTACCTTCGACCAATGTATTACGTAATGTTACGTCATATGACGTCATAATTACGATTTATGATTATTGATATTCATTCGTATTATTATTTCTAATAGGTACAATACTTTATACATATTATTGATCCATATGTCTATCAAAGTACACCCAGACGTCAATTACACATATTTCTCATTTAGTCAAGCCAAGTAATACAGTCAACTCCCTCTTAACGGCCACCCCTCCAGTGCGGCCAATCCCTCTAATACAGACACTTTTCATAGTCCCAAACATACTACAATGTATAGAAAATGGCTCCCTCCAATGCAGCCACCCCACCAATGCGGCCACTTTTTCATAGTCCCAAGGGTGGCCACATTAGAGGGAGTTGACTGTACCCCCATGCATTTTTAATCCACATGTCACAAGCTGACCCATATCTACCTATACAAATGTAATGCTCAGCCCCCAGAAGCGGAGGCGCCGACTGGCAATTCAAACACTGAACAATGGACAATGTGCCGATCTAAGGGTTAATGGCAAACATACAAACAATGACCTAATCCATACACCCCAATCTAATGTGACGCCGCGGCCCACTTCTAACGGCCAGACGCCACCAGGAGGCGGGCGCTAAAGCCTCCAGGTGTACGTATTACCTATTACATAACCTATTTCCTATGATGCACCGACTGTTAGGCTCCCCACCTCCAGTCCGGCGCATCGCCTAATTAAAAGCTATGAATGTATAATTAACCAATCAAATGTCAATCCACTATTATCCAATGAAAACCATTGTTACATGTATTTCCGGTCACGTGGGCTCCCCCTCCACCTGCCGGGCACCTGTACTTAAGCCCCGGTCAGCTGGAGGGAAATCAGTAACCATCAGTAATTACCATCTACCATCTACGATACTGAGCCCTGTTGACTGGTACTCTGCTATTAATAACTATTATTAATAAAGAACATCAAGTACCATATCTGACGTCTCAACCCTCATCTTTACCCCCCACATTGATGTGACAGGGATTTTCCCAGCCACAGAGTGGTGGAGTACCGGGTAACCTTCACCTACCAGCGACGATGAAGAATTTTTTTAATGCAGAGACACCAATCCCTCAGTGACCTCTCAACACAGAGGCACACTAGGAGCCAGGGACCAGCACCAGCAACAGCTCTACAACCCACCGGGAGGAAAGGACCCAGCACCAATCACACCAAGTCCACCTTTAGTATCAGCAAGGACACAGTAAGACATTTTATACCTACACAAATTATAAACACTGTGCCCATTCTACAACCCATCGTTTTCAATACCCCAACCACCACTCCCATTCGTGTTGAACCCACTGTCAACATGGCCGGAGATGATGAAGTAGACCAACAAAGACAACAACAGGAATTAGAAGATAGAATAGCCAAACAACTAGAAACCCAATTAGCCATCAAGAAGGCTGTATTAGAAAGACTAAAGAGCGACCTCGCGGCCTACAGCGAGAAATCCAAAACACAGAACGATATAGTCACATGATATTTCAAACATGTAGGTGTGCTATTACAGTCAATTTTTTTCTCTGTACGGTTACTGTCTTCTTTTGCTTCTGGTGGTTAATGTATGTAAGCATTTGGTATTGAATATCGATCAATAATCTGCTATAGATTCTAACCCCAAGAGGGGATTCCATAGTTGTAAAAAAAGTAAATCAATGCAACTCAACTGCAATTAGTGTGTGGTGAAGAATTTGTCTGAATGAAAGGGTCATTGAGCTAGACATGGATTCAGATGACTACACAGGTTGCTCACCCTACACCTGGTCGGGAGTGGTGGCACTAGGAGTGGAATTGAGAATATTTAAGTGGTGGGTAATGGGTGTTCATGAATAAGGATGTAATCTGATGAAATGTGCACATATTTTTGTTCATTTTTGAAGTGCTGATTAACTCTGGGGATGACATAGACAAGTGAAGGGATTTTCGTAGAGGGAGTAGTGCTTGATGGTGATGGGTTAAGTGGTCACATGGTCTTGATATGCCGGAGGCACCCTACCATTTAAATAGGTCAGTACGATTAATGAATTATGGGGATGTGCTTTGTACACTATGTTAACAACTGTTAATAACTGATAATTAAGGCACTTTTGAATATGTTAACCTTATATGCTAGAATTGTATTAGTGATTGGCATACTGGTTTGGTACTTCATCACACTATGATATATTTGTGAGTTATAAATCAGCATCATGTTGACAAAATGTGCAGAGTACTGTAATATTCAATGAGGTATGTAAGTAACATCTGAATGCCACCATAAAGGGTTTGAAACTTAAAATATACATATTGATTTTGGGAACCCACTATTCAATTACTGTAAACTACCTAGCCTTACATTGATATATATATATATATATATATATACACAGTATAGACCTATACCCGTATAAACCCCGGGCAGGGGGGCGTGGCATCGAACCGCTGGGGGTAGTTCCTCCAGCCCTCCTGGGGGGCGCCAGCGGCGCCCTAGGAGTTCCAGCGGCCGCCGGGAGGTGGCGCCCCGGAGTGACGTCATTCCCAGGCGTGACGTCACCAGCCGCGACGTCGCCTAGCGACTGTTCTATCTGTTGTACGGGGACTAGAAAAGGGCACATCCTTTGAACGGTTGTCAGTCGGCCGGTCAATCTCTTTGTGTACACATCTCCCGCAGAATTTCAAATTTTCTCCCGAGGTTTTTCCCGAGGTTTACTTGAGTTACCAAGCTACCGAGGGCATCTAGGAGCTACAATGGGTCGTGTGAAGAAAACTCCCAAGAAGTCGGGCCGGCCGGCCGAGGCTGAAGAAGATGTGGGCGGGGCAGCCCAAACGAGGGATCTTCTCGAGAGGACGAGGGCAGCTGTCGCAGAATCCGAGGGCCGCTTGGCGAGGGTGGAAGGAGGTTTCACCCGGTTGGTGTCGATGGTGGAGAAGGTCCAGGAGTCGGTAGAGAAGAGTCTCGAGGGCGGCAGGGTTCCCGAGGGCTCGACCAGTCGCCAGAGCAGGCCCAGGAGGAGGCGTCAAGAAACTCCACCAAGGTCTGAGAGGGACTCATCTGATGACTCGAGGGCTTCGCCAAAACCCGAGGGCGCTCGTCGTAGGAGGTCCAGGACAAGATCCAAGTCTAGTAAGCATTCTGAATTTGCCCAGAAGAATTTTCTCGAGAGGGGGGTCAGAATTGATTCCCTCGAGGCCCTATTGCTTGTAAATGTCAGAACCGTTCTAATCATGTTGAAACAAGGTATTGATGTTGAGGGATTGCTAGCTCACATGGAACTCATTTGTGAGAAAGCCCTGACCAAAGTATACAGGGTCAGTTCCCTGATCTCATATGACAAATCTGTAAGGGGTAGAGCGGATGAGGGGGGCCCGGAAGTCTTTGGGCAGGTATCAAACAGTGACGTGTTAAGGTACTTCTCATATGATAGCACTATCATTTCTTCCAAGGGGGGGAAGAGTACTAAAGTTACCTCATCCAGGGGAGCTGAGAAGAGACCCTGTTTCAGTTACAATAAGGCCCAGGGATGCGACTTCCAGGGGTGCAAGTATCAACATGTGTGTATGTTTTGTCGTAGCTCATCCCACGGCTCAGCAGCATGTAATATGTCTAACCCTAAAGCTGATAAGTAGGGTAATAAGGGTAGGCCTAGTCTGGAAGGCGTCGTATGTAGTTCCAGCGAGGCTATTACCCATGATTTGTATGGCTATGACAACCCTTCCTTCTCTCTTAACCCTAATTGTCAGGAATTTGTCCCTAGGGAGGGGGGGGGGGGAAGGGTCATTCAATCGTCCAGCCAGGTAGAGGTATCAGACACCATGTATAAAGTATGCCCTGTTTCACCTTTGAATCCTATGTGTGAGGAGTTCATTCCAGGGAAGAGTTGGAACACTGGTGAGGTTTCTCACCCATGTGGTAGTTTAACATTGAACCCTATGGGAGTGTCGAGGCTGGATCCAACCTGTCCACCCTTCACGCCGGGGGTAGTAGCACATGAATGTGGAGTTGCCAGTTTAAATCAGGCGACTGAGCTTTCACCTAGGGGAAGGGTTCTTCTATTTACCATTGATGGTAGCCGTGGTATAGGGGATGTTAGAGTCTTTAGTGATTGCTTAACTGGTACTTGTGACTGTACACATTATATTGGCTCAGAAATTGCCCAATTAAAACCCTGTAGGTTCGCTGCCTTTATCTCGGGCAGTGGAAATGTTTTTCCTGGTAAACCCTTGGATGCTGAATACATCTGGGAGGGGGTTAATAGGGGTTTTAAAATTGTTGATGAAAATTGTGACACGGAGTACTCCTGTAGTAACTATAAAACTATTTTGGAACCGCAATTTTATTCTGAAATGTGTGATATTATCCGTCAGGAAGTGACAGACGGGTATGTAACAAAGGTTACCCACCCTCCTAGGTGTGTTCATGCTATGGGGGGGGGGGTTGAAAAATCCAATGGTAAGCTTAGACCCATCACTGACTGCTCCATGCCTGCTGGTAAGGCGATAAATAACTTTATGTGTACTACCTATGAGCCTTTTTCCTACAACTCAGTTTACACAGTAGTAGACCAGTTGGATCAGGGCATGTTTATGTCAGTGGTGGATCTTAAGTCCGCCTATAGGTCGGTAGGGGTGTATGCCCCACATGCTGAGTACCAGGGATTCGCTTGGGATCTGGGTAAGGGTAGAGAATACTATATAAACAACAGGTTGAGCTTTGGTCTCAGGTGCGCTCCTAATATTTTTAATGCCCTATCTAATTTCATTGTTAAGGTTGCAAAATCTTATGGGGTAGAGAAGGTGGTCAACTACCTTGACGACTTCATTGTATTGGCGAGGTCAGAGGCCGAGTGTTTGCGCCAGAGAAATGTACTAATTGAAGTAATGGAGTTTTTGGGTTTTGGTATATCCTACAGCAAGGTTACTGCCCCCAGTCAAAGGACTGTGTTCTTAGGTATCACTATTGACTCTGCGGCTATGGAGCTCTCCCTACCCCCGGAAAAAATTGTTAAATTAAAGGAAGCCCTCGACGAATGTTTGGGTATGCATTATGTACATAAGAAAAGGTTGCAAAAAATAGGTGGGTTAATGTCTTTTTGCTCACAGGTTGTAAGGGGGGGTAGGACCTTTAGCCGCAGGTTGTATGATTTATGCGCTAGGGCAAAAACAGGTAGAGCTATTTTTCTATCTCAGGCTACTAAAGACGATCTACTATGGTGGAGGCAGTTTTGTGATGTTTTCAATTGTCTTGCTCTATTCAGGAGAGAGCTGGTGGACCTACCAATGGTATCAGACGCATCTAAGAGAGGTTTCGGCGCCTGGATGGGATCTGATTATTTTTACGGTTGTTGGGAAGGCTTTGGGGTTAAGGATATTAGTCCGCTGCATGAGGAGGCTGCCCCAGAGATGGACGGTATCCGTGTGCATAGAGGTAACATTAATGTGTATGAATTATGGCCTGTTCTGGTTGGTCTCAAGAGGTGGGGTGCTGCTTTTAAAAATAAGAAGATTAATATAGTGACTGATAATATGCAAGTCCTGGCTATGGTTAATACCGGTAGGAGTAAGAATAAGCTTTGTATGGATTGGTTGAGAGAGCTATTTTGGACTTGTTTTATTTTTAATATCGAGTTGCACGCTACTTATATAAGGTCTAAGGATAATGTTCTGGCGGATGACCTGTCGAGGTTACCTTATAAGGGGGTGGTTGACAGGTGTGCCAAGAATTAAGTTGTTTACGGTATGTCTGATTCCCTTTTACAGCAGTGAGGCTTCAGGCGCTGCGGACTGCTCAGTGGATCCTAGCTGACCATGGTGTAGCCCCTACTACTAAGGCGACGCGTCTGGCTCAATCTAAAAGGTATATAAAGTTCTGCAAGAAGTTTACTCTTCATCCCTACCCTAGCTCCTCAAGCCAGGCGTGTCTATATGCTACATATTTGGACTCTGTAGGCTTTGCCCCCGTTTCTATTAGGAACTATTTGTCTGGTTTATGGTATCACCAGAAGATGCTTGGATTTTCAGATTTTGCTGAGGATTTTATATTGAAACAAACTCTAAATGGTATCGAGAGGAAGTATGATCCCTCCAGGAGGGTCACTAGGTTCCCCTTTTCGCCTACTGACTTGTTGAGAATTTTTTCCCTGTTGGATATGTCTAATTCTAATGATGTTTTGTTCTGGGTTGCAGTCCTGATTGGGTACAGATGCCTTCTCCGAGCCTGCCACCTAACAGCTTCGCAGCACAGTATTGGCGTGAGGCATTTATTAAGGTCGGAAGGGTATATCCGTATTAAAATTGTTACCAGTAAGACTGATCAGTTTGGCAGAGAAGATTTGTATGTTTATCTACAGGACATGCCTGGCACGCCTTGGTGTGTGCGCCCTCTACTTGACCAGTTGTTGGTGGGCGCCAGCCCAGGGGACCCCCTGCTATGCCACAGGGTGGGTAATACTGTTTTTCCCTTTACTTATGATGAATTATATTCCAGGATCAAGTATTTTGCTTTGGTTTAAGGCTTGCCCGTTGATAGAGTGTCCACCCATTCCCTCAGACATGGTGGCAGTACTATTTTACAGGACCTTGGAATGCCTGTTCAATCTATAATGAGGAAGGGCAATTGGCGCTCAGCGGCTGTGCGGCGGTACCTACATCAATCAGTATCAGAGTTGTCTGTGTTGGAGCAGGTCCCCTGTACTTATCTAGCTTCTTTGTAATCCTTCGGATTAATGTTCCATTGTGTGTGGAGGTTGTTGTTGGCTGATATTTAGGTACTATATATTTCCACCACACTAATGTCTCGTGTCTTCTCTTATATTAATATTATATTAATTATATTAATAACCTATATACCGGTAACTTATCAATATGGGGATATCCCTAAGTATCCATGGTAACTTAGCTTTCTCTCATATAAGCCTAGCCCGAGTGCTGGCAGTAGTCTATATATTATTGTTGTGCATTCTAATAATATATTCCACCCCCCTAACCCTTTATACACAGTATAGACCTATACCCGTATAAACCCCGGGCAGGGGGGCGTGGCATCGAACCGCTGGGGGTAGATCCTCCAGCCCTCCTGGGGGGCGCCAGCGGCGCCCTAGGAGTTCCAGCGGCCGCCGGGAGGTGGCGCCCCGGAGTGACGTCATTCCCAGGCGTGACGTCACCAGCCGCGACGTCGCCTAGCGACTGTTCTATCTGTTGTACGGGGACTAGAAAAGGGCACATCCTTTGAACGGTGGTCAGTCGGCCGGTCAATCTCTTTGTGTACACATCTCCCGCAGAATTTCAAATTTCTAATTTTTGGGGTAGGGTTATTTATTCTGCGAATATTGAATTATTTGTGATATTTATGATATTTATGATAATTGTGATATTTATGATATTTATGATTGATGTTCATATTTATTATTGTATAATACTATTCACTTGTCATCTTTTAGCTGCTGTGTCTGTTTAGACCTGTGTTAATTGATTGATTGATTATTCATTTTATTTTATCCTGAGGTAGTTACAAGACCTTATAGATCGTTTTCTGTACTCCACAGCATTTCTACATTGTTTTGAGTAATACATGAACGTTAAGCGTCATATTAAGCGGCATTTGTAGCCGCAGCTATAGGATGTAGGAATGATCATGTGACATGTTCACTCCTACTACCTCTTAATTAGTTTTTAATACAAAGTTTGTTAATACATAATTTAGAATAAATACTTTGTAAATGCAAACATGTTCCAATTATGTCTAGATTGTATATCTAGACATGATGTAATGAAAGTAAGCAAGAAAGAGAATAGAAAGAAGAAAAGATAAAAGGGAGAGGTTTAGTTTTTACAGTGGAATAGGATAAAGTGGGAAGTAGAGTTAAAGAAGGATTAAATGTAGAAATAGAGTAGAGTGAATAAGTGATCCCTGGAGATCACATTAATGATGTCCAAGGATCATATATATGCAAGGGCCAAATTGTTATTACACTTGAGATGTTATTCTTGAATATCAGGGGGTTTTGTTGTGTGTGTGGAGGTCAGGTCACACTGCCAGGCCAGGAAGGAGCACATAGGGGAGATAAGGGAAAAGGCAGCGGACTAGATGCCTGGAAACAGTGCAATATTTTTGTCATGTTCAATCTCTAGCCAAGATCTAAACTCTGTCTCATTCTTGTACTTTCTGTTTGCTACTTTGAGGTTGTTCCACGTGGAGATTTCTCTATATCTTAAGCTCCTTCTGAAGGCTGGATCTGTAACTCTGATGGTTTTCATCAGTCTCTCATCATGGGCTCTGGTCCTTATTGGTCTCACATCAATATTATCTGGTTTAAGAGAGGCTTTGAAACTATGAAGTCGTAAGTGCTCTAATCTCCTATCCTTTAGCAGGGTAATATTTGCTAGTTTATGCAGCTTTTCATGGTTCTTAGTGCCTTTATCCCAGTATACAGTTCTGAGGGCATTGTTCACCAGGGGCTGAAGGTTGGCCAGAGTGGTGGCTGGGGCAACTCCATAGATCAGATCACCATAGTCTATGATGGGTAAGAGCATTGTTTTCACTACTACCAAGCTATCTGGTTGAGGAAGATCCATCCTTGTTCTCCTGAATAAGAATAGCTTGTGTTCTGCATTCCGTTTTGTTATGCCAACCTGTTTTTTCATATTCAGTTGATTGTCAAGTGTAATGCCAAGATAGTTGTATGAGGGTGCTGAGTTCACCACCTCATTGCCTAGTCTAAGCCTGGGCCTAAGTAGCCTTTTTGTCAGGGCTCTGGTGGTGAATGTGACACATTTGGTTTTCTTGGCATTGAGTGATAACTTGTTACTGACACACCACTGTCTGACATTTTCAAGATCTAGATTAATTGTCTAAAGGCGCTAAAGAATTCTGTTATTGCGATACAGGACCTTGCTTGTCCTAATCTGCTGTGTTATTATGGTCATTGTTGGTTATTGGTTATTGTCACTAAAAAAGATGAGTGTGACTGCTATTTGTAACTGTGATAGTACTTCAGTGTTAATAAAATATAGGCTGATATTTAGGTACTATATATTTCCACCACACTAATGTCTCGTGTCTTCTCTTATATTAATATTATATTAATTATATTAATAACCTATATACCGGTAACTTATCAATATGGGGATATCCCTAAGTATCCATGGTAACTTAGCTTTCTCTCATATAAGCCTAGCCCGAGTGCTGGCAGTAGTCTATATATTATTGTTGTGCATTCTAATAATATATTCCACCCCCCTAACCCTTTATATATATATATATATATATATATATATATATATATATATATATATATATATATATATATATATATATATTCAGGACAACAAGTAGCCCGACCTCAGTCAAAACAAACATCCAGTCATGACTCCAGTTATTTAGCGTACATACACCTCCCAGTGGGCACAACATTATTCAGTTCATCATTGTATCAACTTTGAATCAACATTGAATCCACATTGACAATCTGTTGTCAATGTGGAATCAATGTTTTGTGCCTACTGAGCCCAACCCTTTTTTATTCAAGGCTTATGGCTTATCTGCCAAGGGGTATGTGATAATAGGCTGTATATGAATAGATGAAATGTATAGTGACATAGGAGACATTGTTAGAGGTTATGTATACAATACCCCCCCCCCCCCGCCCCCACTGTCTGTCCAGTCCTCTACTACTGGTCTGACAGTTACTGACAATGGACCCAGCTAACAAGAAAACGTTATTTTACGTCAAAATAACGTTTTAAAACTTTATATAATGTTATACCATGGCAAGGAGCCTTAGAGAAATGTTATATAACATTATAAAATGTTGTATAACGTTTTTTGTTTACTGGGGAGAGTATGTCTTAGTCTCTAGTCTAGTATAGTCTTAAGATTATGTTAGGCCATGGTACATAATCTAAGATGGCAGTGCCCAGTGGCAGGTGTTGTACTTGGTGATAAATCTAACAATGAGGCAGACAACCAATGCTCCTAATTGACCTGTATTCTGATGAGTTTTGGAGGGAACTCATTTGACATGCATGTAGTGGTAGATAGGTATAGATGTAGGTAGATGAAGGCACATTGAAAGTTAAGGCAATAGCCAGGCATGCAGATAGAGGTAGGCATGTTTACAGGTAGGCAGAGATAGAGTAAGGCAAATAGGGAAATAAGCAGATGAAGAAGTAGGCATATACAGAGATAGTTATAAAAGTATACATAATTATAGTTATCATTTCAACTTATTCCTTCATGTACAACATCTTTTCTACAGATATCAAATTTACATTCAACATATTAGTCTCACTAAAGGTCATTCTAATGTGAGTCACCTGCACCCACCTCAACAATACTCAACAGATTGTACCTCAATCAGGTGCATAGTAGGCTTCCCCATTGTCTGCATCCACCACCAGACACAACACATTCCACTGGTCACAGGCATATTTTATTCTATACACAACAGTATTGTATATTTAATTTAAGTACCTTAATAGAACTCTAATTGAAAGAGTTATCTTCAACAGCAATTGCACAATCCATCCCCATTCCCAAATAGTTTTATCCAGGGCTAATGGACCTAGATATTTAAATTATATAACTGTAAAATAACAACACTCTAATTAATTGTGAGCCAGCTGCACCTATTATTCAAACTACATGCATATCATTAGTTTCTCTGGCAAAACTCAATGAGATGTAGGTCAACTACGTGCACGTCAAAATGATGTAACATCGCCATACTATGGCGTTCAAGCTAACACCAAACTGCATATAGTTATCATTTCAAACTTTTACTTCATGTACAACATTCTTTTTACATATACATATAGCATTCAAATATATATTCACCATATCAGTTCCAGTGAACATTGTTCTATTGTGAGTCATCTACACCTACCATCTAAACCACATGCATGTCAACAGTCTTCCAGCCAAAACTCAACAGAGCATAGCTTAATCAGGCACATGGTAGTCTGCATCCACCACCTGACACAACACCTGCTGCTATTCTTTTCTGAACTAGAACCAAAGAGTATTTTCTCTTAGTTTCATATTCATGTAACATACCAAAACAACTCTTCTGTCATGCACTATACATAAGTGATAGAAAATAGAAATAACGTTATGATAATATAGCATACTCAAATGGAATGAACAATTTTGAAATTATGATTTATGTCTTATTGTCTTAATCATCTGTCACTATTTTTAGGTGTTAAATAGACATGTAATTCTTTTTTGTTCTTCCTAGACATTGGCAACACCATCTGAGAAGTAGGTTGAACCGCTGCATCTACTGTATAAGTTTATGGACTTCTGCATTGTTCTGGATGATGTTCTGGGTCATGGGCATCCATAGAAGAAAGTAAGATTGTAGATAGAATGATTAAGTTTATGGAGAAATCAAGAACAAAGGAAGTTATTCAATCAGAGGTATGGCCCGAGGTAATGAGTTCACAGGTCTCATGTCAGACGTTCAGATGCCAACTAAGAGATTAATGACATGTGTGATGCTACAATCTGATTGGTTGATTCATTTTGAATGCTGCATCCTGATTGGATAAGTCAAAGTTATGCATAATTCTGGCAGGTGTTCTGTCATACTACATAAGTCAATTGTATATGAGTGATTCCTACAAAAATAGAATGTAGTTTGACTTAGTTGGTCTATCTTCTTATAAAATGATATTGATTGTTTCATTGCATGAGTATTTTGAGGTTTTAATGGACACATAATTTCTATACCATTCTTCATTCCAGGCTCTCCAACTGCCGAGTCAACAGAGGTCTATGCTGCTACACTACCTGTACTCATTTAGCGTTGAGAAGTTTATAGAGTTCTGTATCATTCTGCACGATGTACAAAGACGTAGCGATCTCATACGAGAGCTGATGGGACTTAACATCAATGACCTAAGGGATCAGAAAAGTCAATTCTTAGTCTAGGAATAAAAGAAAATGATTCAATACACAAGCCCACTAAAGAAAAGTATGCCATTAGTTTGGATACTGTCAAAGAAGATCATTATTGTTGAGGCTGGGGAAATGGACAATTGATTACAAAATGGACAATTGATTTAAAATGATCATCACAACAGCAGCAAGAATTCTTTTTAAAGTAGACAATAACAACTGGATGCCAAGGGAGGGCACTACAGTGATATCTACTTGAATGGGAAGTGGATTAATAAAAAGTCTCCTTGGCGTCAGTTCCAGGGAGTATAGTTTATTTTCGGCAAATGATAATACCCTTGAGACATGAGCATCTCAGTGCCCCTCTACACTTGTTGGAAGCACTGGCTAGATCAGTCAACAGCATCAACAGGATAAGATGCATCTTTCCTGCAACAAAAATATTACAGCATGGTTAAATGAACAAGTGTAAATTTCACAACATGACTGTATGAATAATTGTTTGCACAGTATTAATTCTACTTTACTAAGCTAGTATAAACATCTCCTGTACTATTCTCTACCCAGAAATAAAAGTTTGAAAATTCAACTTTGTCATGATAGTCAACCCTTTTTGGACAAGGACAGCATAATCGTGTATTTACTGTACTATACTATATACAGTAACACCTCCCCCCCTGGTGAACAACCAGGATAAATTTAGAAATAAGTAAATATGCTTTAACCCTGTCCTTACTTTTTAGTTTAAAACAATTTCTTCAACTCTGCCATTTGTTGCCATTTCAATGCAAAATGTACTGCATCATGTTAGAGACACACAAGCCAGTCCCATCAGGTAACGCTTGTGTAGCATTCAGAGGCATCTTTCCTGCAACAAAAGAAATATTACAGCATGGTTAATTCACAAAGAAAAGGGCTAAGTATAAATTTTACAGAGCAGAGATTATATATTAGCACAAAATGACTGTATGAATAATTGTTTGCACAGTATTAACTCTACTTTACTAAGTTAGTATAAAAAAACCTCCTGTACTATTCTCTACCCAAAAATAAAAGTTTGAAATTCAACTTTGTCATGATAGTAATATCATCACATTTTTTCTGCACTAGATTGTATATGTCTGGTTGATGTAAATTAATATTAGGCCTATAGTCAACCCTTTTTGGACAAGGACAGCATAATCATGTATTTACTGTACTATATTATGTACAGTAAAGCCCGCCCCCCCCCTCCGGTGAGCAACCAGGATAAACTTAGAAATAAGTGAATATGCTTTAACCCTAACCTTACTTTTTTGTTTTAAACCAATATCTTCAACTCTGCCATTTGTTGTCGTTTTAATGCAAAATTTACTGCATCATGTTAGAGACACACTAGCCAGTCCCATCAGGTAACGCTTGTGTAGCATTCAGACTGACTCGCCAGCGATGCATTAGTGCATCATGTTGACAAATTGGTATGCTTTAATACATTAATGAGCGAACATTACACCCTTGCACATCATTAATGCATGATCTTTTATTGTGGTACTGTATCATATTATGTTACAGTGGTAAGTTATACATCAGCATCATGCCGACAAAATGTGCAAAGCCCTGCAATGTTTACTGTGTCACCTCAGGAAGTGTGTCATCTAAAAAACATGAGGAACAATAGATAAGTGAGTTGAAACCTAAAAGTTATATATTGGATTTAGGAACACAGTTAAATCTAACTCAACCATCCTGAGACGATGTATACAGCACATCCACCCCAAATCATTCAATGCAATTCACCCCGTCGTGATTGCCACAAACCTGTAATTAGGATCACCCCCGTAAACTAAGCATATCAATCCCAGCCAATGCAACAGAGATCCCAGAGATTGATGAGGCCCCTGCTGAGGATGGGTCTATCATCTCTTGTACTGGAGCTTCAGCAAACATACAGTAAGTACTTCATTTTAGCAAGATTATGCTTTTCATAAATTGCTAGACTTTTTTCAGAGTCAGTGAACATGAGAAAGACTTTTAAGAAGGTGGACATTTGCATTTGGATTTACCTAAATTCCTCTGGGATGTACATAAAGGGTTATATACGGTGCAGTAAATTACATACCGTTGGGTGGGTCAGGGACAACGCTAATAGCCCCAGGCTGGGAGGGAGGGTGACTGAATCACAAGTGTGTAAAGGGGTGCTGTGAAGATAGATACAGATACATTTACACACCAAATAACCTGGGCCCCTTTCACTGGATGAACTACAACTGATTTAGCTAACACATCTGAGTTAAATATATCCAGTAGGCAAGGTATAAACAGCACAGAGGTAGGAAATACTTTGAGTGTCCTTTTGTGTGAACCGTGTCAGGACCACATGGTTGCAGGAGTGGGGGCAGTCAAGCATGACACAAAATAGACTCCACCCCTTAACTCTATTGTAAGGGAAGACTTACCATTCTCAGCTAACATCCCAGACTGGAAAAAAACATACAGTCTACTCTTTTTTTCTTTCCTACGTTGAATTTTACATTCATGGGTCCAGGTTATATTTTAGAGTTATTTTTCTTTATTCCCAAAGTTGATAAACTGCCCTGTAGATTATTTATAAACAACACAGGAGAACTATCAATTATACAGTTTACTCATTTCTACACCTTTTGGGACATTGTCAAGACATAACTGGAGCAAAAACATGGCATTGAATTGGTGTGAGGGATGAATGGATATGATATTAGGCTTACTTTTGTAAAAAGAAAATGAAGGTTTTGTGGATTATGATGTCTGGTCTTTTTGTTATGGCAGACGTGTCTAAATATAGTTTAGGGCAGGCCTCTCAGCATGCCGCGCATGCATGGTGAGTAGTGGTTGACACACTGGAGAGAGAGTCAATAGGAAAGTCCCTGAATTGAAAACAAATTTAACTATCTATAGGGGAGACCGGGGCAAAACGGACCCCTTAAGGGAAGATGGCATATAGCTCAGAGGTAAACCCCTAAATTGAAACATTAATTTTTTCATAACAAAGCATAGAAGTATACCATCCATGAAAATAAATAATATTGTGCTAGTATCATTAATAGCATAGTGGGATAGCATTATATATTCTGACCTACGAAGGTTATGGGCTAAAAGTCCCGGGGCAAAAGGGTTTTTGGGGCGGGGCAAAAGGGACCCTGGAAATTTCTTAATTTTGAATTATTATCTTTCTTTGTAATTTTCTTGGTCCCATCTTTTAGCTATGTTATTACTCAGTTCTTTAGGTATTTCTTTGATGTCATGCATGACCATTATCTAACATTTTTCAATCTTGACTGATGTTTATGACCGTTAAATATAATGCATTTCAATAAAATTTCCCCCAAATTCAGGAAGAATTTCCAAAACCCCAAAAATACCCCCCAAAAATAAAATTGGCTTAAATAGGAAATAATTTTATATTCAAATAAGCATGTCTCATCATTCTTATCATTTTTTAGGCCAAGCATGGTTATTTTTTCATGTTTCGATCATTTCTATGGGGTTTCACCATAGGAATTATGATTGTGAGGGGGGGGGGGTCCGTTTTGCCCCAGCTTCATGAGAAATATGTGAAAAAATGATCTTGCCAAAATAAATAACTGTAGGGTAATATTTTTTTCCAATGACTTTGCAAAGAAGTTACACAATATTTTAGCTATAAAATATTATTGTTTTAGCCATAAAACATTAACATATACCTCTTTTATAATTCTCAGAACCTTATGAACTGATTTTTGCAAAATTAGATCAAGATTTCTAGTTTCAGTTTTTTCTTTATGGAATCCGGAATACCATAGGTAGCATCAATTCTTTTTTTTAAAACATGTTATTTCCATCAATTATAATTATGAGCAAATTTGACAAAAATATGGAATTTATAACTGAGAACTGAGTTAGGGGTGGGGTCCGTTTTGCCCCGGTCTCCCCTACCTTGAATTGAATAATGTCGTCTCATTGTCAATACAACAAATATTATATGTTTTGCATCAGGGGAGAATGATGTCAATCTTATATATATTTTTCTTTAAAATACAGGTTTTATGTTGGCAATCTAAACCACATTGTGAGAGAAAAAAAGGTATTATAGCCCTGCCTATTTGGCTTGAGCATGCATCTGGAGCACAGATAAAATGCCCAAAAATACATGTGTTGGGGGGAGGGGGGAGTTCATCATGAGGGTGGGGAGTAACTATAGCCCCGCCTATTTGGCTTGAGCATGCGTCTGGAGCACAGATAAAATGCCCAAAAATACATATGTTGGGGGGGGGGGCTTCATCATGGGGAGGGAAGGGATGTATACTCTATTGCACTCCCAGACTCCCCACCCTAGCTGATGTTCTGTTACCGGCTTCGGGTCAGGCTCTTGGTCATCATGCTTCGGAGTGACCGGGCGAGGAGGAGACTTTGAGGTGTCCATATCTTCCTCGCCAGTTGCAGCCTTCCCATCAGTGGCTATCCGCTGGGCATCGGGTACTATTTTACCCCTTGCTGCCTCATTTTGACGTGCCTGTCGGCCCCTCGGTTGGACGAGGGGGTCACCCCCTGTAACGACCACAGTTCGTATATCCTGGCCGTGAGGACTAACACGCCTGGCAACAGAATCACCCTTTCGGATGTCCCTGCTGGCTTGGGCGGCAGCCTTCTCCTCCTGTTTGGTCAAGCTCTTGGTTTGAGTCTTGGCCATTACCTCAACCGCCGCGACAATAGCTTCGTGGCGGCTGAGATCCCCCTCAGTCATGAGGGCTTTCATACGATTGTAGTCTAACTCGTACACCTCCTATGATAGGTTAGACTCCAGCAGAGCCCTGTATCCCTCTACCAACTTGGGCTCAATGAGTTTCGTCGGGTTAAACCTACGGTAGTAGGCGACGGCCAGGGTTGTGGCCCCGAAGGCACCACAATCCGGGTCCTCAGAGAGGGCTGTAAGCCGGGGGACACATCCCCCAACATCAGCCATTTCGCCATCAAACAGTCCCTTTCGGAGTGCTTGGCACACCCGAAGGCCCTGTTGTAGGTTGCCCCAGGTGTTGAACCACTCTGGGGGCATGATGCGGAGAGGTCCAGCATCAATAAATTTCTTCAGTGTAGAAACAATGTCTGTAGGAATAGGTCTGGACAAACCTATTTCCGTGGGAGCTCACACGTCGGCATGCAGATGCATCTCTCGGCCGTCGTATAGGCTCCTCCCGCTGATCACCTGACATCATTTATTACTAGCTAGGGGGGCTCGGTAGATTTTCAAAAAAACTGCATTTTCTTCGACGCCTCTCCCCCACCAGTTTGCTGAAAGTAGGCCTTATGTAGGCCACAGAAAAAGAAAATGGCATGCGCCTGTGGGATCATGTGCGGTCAGGACTATTTAAATGGACCGTATTTAGTTTTTGACCCCCAGCAAGAAGGCTATTCGGGTTATTCCTTATGACCCCCCCCTGCCCTATATCCAACAACCCCCCCCCCCCCAATGATAAATGACTAAACCTGTATATATGGGAGGTCTGTTCTGTCACCTACCACTAGTACCAGCACCAGTAATTCTGTCAACAAGTTGCTATGCTTGAGACGACTTTGAAGGGCCTAATTAGAAGCTACCGCCTCTATGTCTGCTTCCCTTGATTGGGTACTTAACTACTTTGATTTGGTACTGCCCTGCATTGATTGGGTAGTCAGCAATTTAGATTTCATGTACCGTAGTTATAATTACCAGTTGTCTGGGCAAACTAACCATGCATTTCCTAATTTACAGGTGCAGTTGTAGACGTTTTAAAGACAATAATGTGTCATAACGTGATGTCTCTATCCAGTCTAGATCACACCCACGTCCATGGCCCATGCCCTATTCCCTAAATATAGTTAAGGTCATATAGTGGAGGAGGGTCATTATAGTTACAGCAGACCTGCTTATTTTTGTTATGTATACGTGTACATGGGGGGGGGGGGCTGTGGTGTGTGCTATATTGGTACCTCCCAGTGCTGGGTGAGCACTAGAAGGCGGTGCAGTGATAGCTATAATTACATGTTTGAATGAGAAATCCCTTATTATGGTACATAGTATTGGGGTAGCCTAAGGGGGAGGGGCGAGGGGAGAGGCACCTGGGTGCCCTCTGGTGCTGGTCAGTGCGAATAAGTTATCACTTTAAAGGGACAGTGTATACGTGGCTTTGTCCACCATTGCTGGCCGTTTTAGGTGACCTTTGACCCTGTTTTGCATACTAGATCCCGCCCACAGCATAGTAGATCCCGCCCACAGGTCAGTAAAGATTGGGTGCTAATTGTTTAAATTTGGCACGTAATGGTATCGACTAGGTCTTTCTATACTTCTACTGAACTGTGGCGGCAAAGCACCGCACCCCCACCTGGTGGGATTTCTACCTCCGCCTGTGACGTCATCGCCAGCGTCCCTTTCTGCTGCTGCGTCCATGAACTACCGGGAATTATTTTTGATCCCCAATTTAGGTTGAATTTTCTCAAAATTAAACCCCCTAACACTCCTAAAATGGCAAGGACAAGGGGTGAACCCTCAAGCAAGACTCCTCCCCCACAGCGGGCGTCATCGCGGGTCAAGAAACCTACGAAAAAAGCAGCAGCAGCAGCGAAGGCGAAGGCACCGACTCTCCCATCCACGCCGACAAGCCCAAGGTCGCCTATGTCGGCGCGCGTCGCTGCCCTCGGGACTAATGTCAGTGATTTAAATGCAAGGGTAGGTTCAGTCGAGAACATCTCTACTTCAATCCTATCTAAACTGACTGTACTCGTCCCGGATCCGGTGGTCAATAAGGCTCCCGATGTGGTAACGCCTCCCACTTCGGCTCCGGTCATCGTCATCCCAGCGGTGAGTGTTGCGGAGTCGGCCCAAGTGACCGCTGTCAGTCCCGTCAACAATGTAAACACTGCTCCTGTCACCGTCACTAGCACGCTGTCGGTCCCGGCTGTCAACGCTGTCACCGCCGGCCATGTCTACGATCACCGCCCGGCGGGTGGTGGTAAGGCCCCGTCTGCCGCAGCCGGGTCAGCTATGACAGCTCGAGACTACGCCCCGTACCCAGCTACAGGGCACCAGTTTCAGTATCCCCCACCTACCTCTTCACTGCAGTCGGCGGCACATCGCACTCAGTCCTCGGAGGCTGAGTTATGTGCCCTTCTGCAGACAGCCGCCCCGCCGCTCCCTGCCTATGCCCCACCTCCTCAGCTCGGATATGGCATGCTGCCACTTGGCGGTCTACAGGCAGGCACACCGGCGGTCAACCAACAGGTGCATGCCCTCCTCTCTACTACGGCCCACCAATTGTCAGCGATGAAAGGTAGGCATACACACCCTCACGACTTCATTACTCGTGGTCCCCAGTGCACTAAGACGTCCCTCAATTCTCTCACTGTGCCTGAGTACTTGTTTGGTCTGTTCAGATTAATGCGTGACCCACAGACCCCCCTTGATGTTAGGCCAAAAATTGCCGTCCATATCTATCAAGTCATAGAGGATGCTGCCGAATATGCTTGGGGGCAGGTCAGGCAGTGGTCTGAGGAGGTGTTAACAAGAATTGCCACTGGTAGGCTAAATTGGATCCTCGACGACGCTGCCATACATGACCTTAGGTCCCAAGGCTCAAGGTTCAAGGCTGGTAAGCTCCACCAGGCCCCGGACACAGCCTCCCAGTCCCAGAAAGCCGCCTCTAACGCCTCCTCCCAACAGGCTGGCCAGAGGCGTCCGCCCCGATCTGCCTCAGGTCGTACTGATGTCCCCTGCCCAGCATATAATAAGGCTGGCAGTGGTTGTAACAAGCAAGACGGCCACCTGGAGGCTGGTATACAGCAGGGTCACCACTGTAAGTTCTGTAGAAACCACATGAATGCTCTGAACTTCCACCCTAAATGGGACTGCAGGAGCCGCAATAATCCAGCTACCTACAACAACAACCAGTTCTTTCGGTCCCAGGCCGGACAAAACCGGCCCAACTACTAGACATAATGACCCCCTACCCCCGGTCCTCTCTGCACCTGGGGAGGTCACTCTGAATAAGTCTGGTAAAAATAATGATACTGCTTCCGTCCAAGGACCAACCCCTGCAAAAATACAGCAGGAATCTCAACAGTCTCGGCCCCCTCGTGGCCTGGACCCTACTGCAGCCCCGTTTGTGTCACGTGTCCCTGGTAGCTCTCACCTGCTCGGGAACAAAAGACAAAAACTGGACATATGTCAAACTGGAGTGGTGGGTCGGCCAAGTGTCCCCAACAGGGCCCACCGCCCCACACCTGACATGAAAACTCGCCTACTAGACCTGGCCCACGGCTCGGTTCCACCTACAGCAGTGACACAGTCTGGTCCTCCCGACCCGGCTGATGCCCTGGAGGATCCCCTCCCGGTCTTTAACTGTCATCTTCCATGTGAATTCAATAGTGACCTCGTCACCCACGCTGATGTTAAAGGGACTGACCTTAATCTGGTTGATGAGTTCAGCCCTACCCTTATTGGCCCGTCACCTCGCCAATATGGCCCAGTAAGGGCAAAGTTCTGGCCAAAGGTGAACACCCAACAATGGAAAGACTTCCCTGAGCTCGCTGACACCTACACAGCCATCAATAACACTGGTCTACCAAACAGGTTAGCCGCAAAGATCACACTCCCCTCTGGCCTCAATCTGGAAGCCTGGGACGCTGATCTGGTGGACTACCACGATAAAGAGGTCTGCGAATTCCTCAGGTATGGGTGGCCTGTTGGTTATACGGCCCCTGGACCCCCTACATCGGCTCAGTCTAACCATGCTTCTGCGGAGGACCACCAGGCCCAAATACAGGAGTTTGTAGACAAGGAGCTCTCTCTAGGTGCACTCGCGGGTCCCTTCACTGACCCCCCGTTCATCCCATGGACGCACATTGCACCCATCATCACACAACCGAAGAGAGACTCCTCACAGCGACGCATCATACTAGACCTGTCCTACCCCGAGGGCGCGAGTGTGAATTCAGGTATTACAAAGAACTGCTTTGAAGGATGCCATCGACCATACACTCTCCCCTCGGTGGAGGACCTGGCCGTTAGGGTCAGGATGCTTGGACCAGGGTGCTTTGCCTGGAAGGCGGACATGGCTCGTGCCTACCGCCAGCTCCGTACAGACATGAGTGACACCCCCCTCCTGGGCTTCAAGGTTAATGGTCTCACCTATGTTGACTTATGCCCGTCATTTGGGTGCCGGCTTAGTAGCATGGCCTGCCAAAGGACCACTGCGGCAGTCACGTACCTGATGCGCTGCAAGGGACACTGGGCGTTGGCGTACCTGGATGACTTTGTAGGCGTGGAAAGTACCCTGGAGGAAGCCACACAGGCCTATGAAGACTTCCTCACCCTCATGAGTCGCCTGGGCCTCCAGCTTGCGCACAACAAATGTCACCCACCAACAAGAGACCTTGAATGGCTCGGTTTCTACCTAGATACCCAGCTTATGATTCTCTCAATCCCTGACCGGAAGCTCAAGGATCTTCTCAGTGACTGTACAGAATGGTTGCCTAGAAGAAAGGCTACTAAAAAGCAAATACAGTCTCTTACGGGCAGGCTTGTACACATCTCAAAATGTGTCCTCCACGCGAGGAGATTTATCTGTCGCATACTTGATATTCTCCGGCTGGCTCCTGAAACTGGTTATGTCGACCTCTCTGTGTCCTTCAGGGCAGACGTCAAGTGGTTCCTAAAATACTCGGAACTATCAAATGGGGTCCACCTCCTTGCCCCAGACCAAGCTGAGTTTCACTTAGAGTGCGACTCATCCCTAGTGGCTGGTGGTGGAAACAGTGACAAGCACTACTACACTCTTCACTACAGTGCCCCACACTGCAGACGGTATACCAACATCACCCAACTAGAAGCAGTCAACCTGGTCACTGCCTACAGGACCTTAAAACCTGCATGTTCAGCTGGCCTCAAGATTGTCATCTACACCGACAACATGGGATCTGCGTCGGCTCTCAAATCTGGCCTTACAAAGGACCCTGCTCTGGCTGCCTGCTCCCGTCAGCTGTGGCTGGAGGCAGCAGTCCAGGACCACACCCTTGATATTCGACACAAGCCGGGAGCTCTCATACCACTTGCAGATGCCCTTAGTCGATATCACATCCCAGAAAAGAAGGCATATGCAGACAGGCAGATTCTGCTCCGTGGTCTCCAGAAAAAAGAGCCCGCCCTCCCCCACCCATTCTTTACGAGTATCTAAATTCAATCTGTTCTAATAACTGAATCTACTTCCAGGAACCCCCCTGGGCCAACAAGCCCTTGCATCATACAATGCGGCCATCTCAAACTCCACTAAGAACAACAGACTTACACATGCTACAACCTACCTCACATATGCAGTCCACTATGGGGTGGACATACTGTCGCCCACAATACTGGACTCGTGTATGTTTCAGCAGTATTTGGCTAACACTCTAAAAAGTAATACATCACGGAAATGCTATACCTCGGGGGCTTCTATATGGATCAGGGAGCATGGAGGAGACCCCGCCCCCCTCCAATCGGTAGAGGCAAAGACAGTGGCTAAAGGGGCGTACCGACTCTCCCCACACCTGCCAAACCCTGCCCCGCCGGTCACCCATACTGACCTCATAGCTATATGTGATCATCTTAAGGACTCTCCTGTGGGCCTCCCACTTAAAGCCGCCGCCACCCTGGGGTTCTTTGCGTTCCTCAGGGCCTCTAACCTTCTCTCACCATCTGCCCTTCTCTGGACGGGCCCCCATACTCTATTAAGAGGCGACATCATCAGTCACCCTCAAGGTCTCCGTGTCGTCCTAAAATCATCAAAGACAATCCTCCCGGGCATGCCTCCTGCTGTCCTGGAACTCCCAAGAATCCCAGGCTGCTCCGCGTGTCCAGCCTCAGCCTGGGACGACTATGTGTCTATGTATCCTGCACCACCAACATCGCCGGCTTTCACCCTGCATGATGGCTCCCCTCTTATCCCCCAACAGCTGGTGGCTGTGATCCAGTCTGCCCTCAAATCAGCAGGCTGCCCGTATGCTGATAGCATCCGCTCCCATTCCCTACGCCGGGGTGGAGCTCAGGCAGCCCTGCTGGCAGGCTGTGCCCCACAACAAATAGCACACCATGGTACGTGGAAGTCCAACTCTGGACTCAGGGCATATGTACCCTCGTCACTGTCACAACAAGTAGCCACCAAGCTGGCTACACTATTTGCCCACTCTAAAGACAATGACTAAACACTCTCACAGTGTTCATACATATACCCATTCATCTATATCTATATTACGGTAGAAGTTGTACTACCACATATCTGTGTTCTTGTTTATAACATGTAACTGTTATTAACATGTTCAAAAACTCACAGGATAAACCTCCAATATATAAATGAACTCGTCGTGTTATCATTGGGTGCTAATTGTTTAAATTTGGCACGTAATGGTATCGACTAGGTCTTTCTATACTTCTACTGAACTGTGGCGGCAAAGCACCGCACCCCCACCTGGTGGGATTTCTACCTCCGCCTGTGACGTCATCGCCAGCGTCCCTTTCTGCTGCTGCGTCCATGAACTACCGGGAATTATTTTTGATCCCACCCACCCACACCTTTTAAAAGGACTAGTCTATACCTACCGGTATAGTGGAATCACTCCACTCTAAAGACAATGACTAAACACTCTCACAGTGTTCATACATATACCCATTCATCTATATCTATATTACGGTAGAAGTTGTACTACCACATATCTGTGTTCTTGTTTATAACATGTAACTGTTATTACCATGTTCAAAAACTCACAGGATAAACCTCCAATATATAAATGAACTCGTCGTGTTATCATTATGGTATGCAAAGTACCCACAAATCTGGGTCAGCTGACCTCTGTTTGCCACTTTTAGTACACCAGGGTTATTTGCAGTATGGAGTGGCCATTATTGTATACACTGTGGTGGTGGTGGTGTGGGGGGGGGGGGGGGTAGAGGAGGTAGGGGACCTTTGAAGGTGGGGGGGGGGGGGGTCCCCATGTCACATGTCGATAAGAAATGCCTATATTGCAGGTCACAAAGGAAACACTCATGTCAGTAGTCACTAGTGTCATTTAAAAAAATTATAATAGGTATCCATTTTTAGTGTATATATAGGCCTACCGATCAGGACTTGAAATGGTGATTTACATGTGGGGACCAGGCTGTGGAGTAGTAGGGCACATGTCTGGTACAGTCTGGGGAAGAGTAGCGGATATAGGGGAGGCACATCATACATGTATACAATCTCACTGGAAGGTAACTCCCCCCCCCATTTCTAAACATGACCACTGCTTTGCCTGAGCGGTATTGCTGCCTGTAGAGTTATATAATCAACCACCGCAGTGGCTGTTGGTCCACACTACCCCAAAGCCGACACATGAGATGTAGGGGTGAAGGCACTACGGTAAAGTTATGCTAGTGTACTTTGTCACGGCTCACTGCACCTAACACCTGTATCTAAAGAGTGATCAAACAAATGATTGATTGCTTTGGGAGGGCTGGTGAATCAATCGTTCATCATCATAACCAATACTAAATATCCCAGCTAATAAAAAAACGTTATTTTACGTCAAAATAAAGTTTTAAATTTTTCATAAGGTTATGTCATACTAAAGAGCCTTAGAAAAACGTTGACAGATAACGTTATATAACGTTATAAAATGGTGTATAACGTTATTTGTTTACTGGGATAAAGAGAATAGATCACTGGGGCCTATACCAGATGGTTAAAAGTGCCACATACTGAAGCTAAACCTGGGTGTAAGATTAATACAAATTATGTGCCATCTGTGAATGTTATCCCACAGACGAAATTCCATGTTGGTTGCCTGTTGATGGCCACTCAAAGGTATAGGGAAGGTTACATATACTTGATTGTTTCTATTTATATGGTAGGTGCGGTGGGCAAACAGACCACTGGACTGTGACCCGCAGGTATATGCACCATGAATCAGTCAGTTATCTCATATATAGTTAGTCAGATATGCCCTAAATGAGGCTAATAGTAGTACATACATGTCATATATGTTGTATAGTGAAATATGCATATTAAAACAAGACAGAAGCAATTAAAAATAAAAATAAATTAATGACCCAGGTGTGTGGGTATATCATGATGAGGTTACCTGACCACGTGTAGCCTGTGTTTGCCCACAGTGTGACGTAGCAGAACTCTATATGTAATCTTTCCAATAGGGGAGACAGTAGTTTCCTCTACTGTTACGTCACAGAGTCGTGAGGGGGGGGGGGAGGGGGGCAACAGCTTCTACATGTGACTGCAGATGGGTCAAAAACGACCTGGCGACCTGGGCTGTTTTGGAGGCGACTTTCGACCTAAAGCAATAATATTAGCGACCTGGCGACTTTTGGAAAAATTTAACAATAGGTTGAGGGGTCCAAAAAAGCGACTTTGTGACCTGGACCCCTGAATTTCGGCGACTTTCCGACCTCAGGGGGGGGGGGACCCCTGTGCACCCCCCTACATGGTTATGTAGCGGCAATATGTGTCAGGGTATTAATACACCTCCCCCTAACATATGATAGTACCATTACCCCTACTGTATTATATTAAATTATACTTAGGTTATATCAGTCTGTAGTTTTCACTATAATGCACTTCTGCGACCCAATTTTTATTGCTGAAAGAGCTGAATCCACAGTCCTGCCAAGGTGCCCTACAATTATCAGGTTTAGAAAATCCTAGTCTTGTGCTTCGTACTGAAGCCGTTCAGGGCTGTAAAGACATGCACCAGGCCCCTCATTGAACCGTGACGACCTAGTTCTGCATTGGGTGCCACCTGGTGTGTGATATTGGTACCTATGGACTGGGTCAAGTGGGTGTGACCAATTGCAGATACAGAAGCGCCAGTAGTGGCAGGCCGAGGTATAACTTGACCCTTTAAATAACTGGGTACATATATATGCTGTCTAAGCCATATTAATGATTTGGACGCGATTTTGAGCAAAATTGAGCTTTTTATTGCACTTTGAACATTTGATATATTTGTAGCCAATAATATTTGCAATTTTCAACATGAGTTAGAACATTGGTATTATTAATCAATGAATCATTATCTAGACTGATTTTACGCATAATTTTAGTATTTAAATATGAGATATAGACCATCTTTGCATTATTTTTTAACTTCTAAATCCCAAAACTCTAAAATTATGCATGGGACCCCCTGTAAAAAATACTTTTATATGTTAACAAATAATTTTTTGAGAGAGTTAAAAAAAATTCTGTTGCTTTTGACTACTATTTTTAACCAATAAACCTATAATGATAACTAAGGACGAGTCTTTTTGGTATACTGTGGCTTTTATCCTGTGAGTCATGACATGTTAACAGTTACATGTATTTTATACAACAATAAACAATGGTAGTTTAAACATCTACCGTAATATGAACACACAATGGATATGTGGTTTAGTCCTTGTTGATAGAGATACCGGTATATTATCATAGTAGATATATTATTACAGATCATACATAATTGTGTATAAAGTCTTTTAAGTGTGGGCGGGCGGGATCAGATAATTCCCAAGAACACTTTTAAGCCCGCCGAGGGTGATTGGAGTCTGTAGTATGACTAGTCCTATACCATTACCCCGCCAATTCTGCGCATAAGCGACCAATGATAACTAAGGACGAGTCTTTTTGGTATACTGTGGCTTTTATCCTGTGAGTCACGACATGTTAACAGTTACATGTATTTTATACAACAATAAACAATGGTAGTTTAAACATCTACCGTAATATGAACACACAATGGATATGCGGTTTAGTCCTTGTTGATAGAGGCAAATAAGGTGCCCAGCTTGGTGGACACCTCGTAAGAAGAGGACTGTGGCACATATGATCAGAGGCTGTTCTGGGATAAGCTTCCCAGGCAGCAGTAGGGCACACCGGGGATCCCGGTATCTTAGGGAGGTGAAGCGCTGTAGGTGTCATACCGGGTAGTATTGTCTTAGACAATTTAATGGTCACCACTAGACCATCCTGAGATGGGGCAATGTCCCCCCTGGACAGGGTATGAGGACCGGTCCAGAGCAGTGCAGATGGTGTGAGTAGGTTTGATGCGCGAAGGAATGCAAAGATACCAATGCAAACTGCAGCCTTGACTGGGGCTCCCGAGACTGTGAAGTTCAGGTAATCACAAACAGATATTAAGTCACCGGGTAGTAGAGGTGGAGCAGGATTAGGAGGTGTAGGAGCAATCCTATAGGCTCCTAGCGCCACAGTCTTAGCCTCTAGGGACTGGAGAGCTGTGGGGTCACCTCCATGCTCCCTTATCCATATGGACGCTCCCGACGTGTAACACTTCCTAGAGTTTTTGCTCTTTAAAGAGTTTGCCAGATACTGCTGGAATAGGCAGGCCTCCAGGATGGTAGGGCGCATAATGTCAGCACCGTAATAAAGAGCAAAAGTTAAGTACATGTATAGTAGCATGGGTGATGCAATTATGGTGGGTAGCTGATGAGATTGCTGCATTGTATGAAGCAATTGTCTGGTCGCCCAGGGAGGTGCCCGGAATTTACACAACAAATATATTTACATAGATGTGAAGAAAGGGTGGGGGAGGGACGGTTCTCTCTTGGTCAGACCCTTCAGGGCCACCTGTTTGTCTGCATACTCCTTCTTGGCTAGTTCATGATACCGGCTCAGGGCGTCAGCCAGAGGGATGAGGGCCCCTGGCTTGTGGCATATGTCCAGGGTGTGGTCCCCGATGGCAGCCTCCAGCCATAGCTGACGTGAATAGGCTGCCAGAGCTGAGTCTTTTGTGCAGCCAGATCTAAGAGAGGAGGCCGATGACATGTTGTCAGTGTAGATCACCACCTGCAGTAACTGCCGGTTTGAGTGTCCTATAAGCAGTGACAAGGTTAACGGCCTCAAGCTGTGTAATGTTAGTGTACCGTCTACAGTGTGGGGCACTGTATGGCAGAGTGTAGAAGTGAGTCTCTGTGTGCCCACCACCGTGATTGAGAGACGAATCACACTCAATGACGAACTCAGTGGCGTCAGGGAGGAGCAGATGGACTCCATTCGACACTTCAGCATACTTCTTGAACCATTTGACATAAGCACGGAATGACACTGAGAGCTGGACTACGCCTGTGTCAGGAGCCAGTCGTAGAGTGTCCAGTATACGGCAGATGAATTTTGGTCTGAACTACGTAATTTTAGTAGGTTTATCAACGTCAAAACGTTAAGGTTTATTTTCCAATCTCAAACCTGCAGGTCTGATTTACGTAGCTCCTGAAGACGTAAATCTATGTTTAACACATTACATATAATTCTACATAGTGGGACTCAGACAAAGACTTGTAATATATTGCAGACAAATTTACATTTAGAAACAATATTCATACAAAGTAACTGCTATAATTTTCAATCTCATCTCATTCTACATAGTATATTCTTGTAGTTCAATTGAACAGCCTGACAGTATAGATCTGTTGAATAGTTTTGGCTGCAGAGAGGCTTTGTATTTCTTCCATTATCACCAATGTGGTGTCCTCACAGTAAAGTGCCTCAAAGCACATATTCATGCACAATACTTTAATCACCTGTCCTTTATATATGAATATTCTATTGAATGCGGTTTATTTGCATGATATTGAATTCACAATTAATGAGAATTTTGTGGTGACGCGGGAAATGGACCGGGTAACGCTAGCTGGTGAATAAACGTGGGAACAAGTTTCTCGACTGGACTTCCGGTCTATGAACGATCTACATCGTATTCTGAGTTCTTCCTTGAAGAATTACACTATGTACACAATCTATACATTGAGGATACCTCATATGGCGACGAGATAGACGAATCTACGCTGGGGAGTTGCTGGGAGTGTACAGGTGGTAGATCTACGGTGCTCTATACGTCTACAGTGTCCAGGTGTAAGGTCTACAGTGCGACATACGTCTACAGTATACAGCTATACAGTATGAATACTACAGTGCTACATACGTCTACAGTGTCAGTATACAGCTATAGTAGGTCTACATTGCTACATACGACTACAATGTCCTACAATGTACAAGTGGTAGGTCTACAGTGCTACATACGACTACATGTACAATGCCAGTGCTCACTAGGCTTACACTAGGCCTACTAACTGCAGGATACAGTTGTTCCATGTACAATCAGGATTTTTGTGAGGCAAATTACAGTGCCAGACTCGAGTAGGCCCTACATCAGCCAGTATATGAGTGCGTAATAGTGGTGTCTAAACTACGTACCTTACCTTCAATTCAAGTTTTAGGCCTACATTTACAATACACAGTGCCTCTTACATTTGCCATAGACAACTGTGCTACATACGTTTTCTCTGCACTTTCAAAATACATGAACTGTGGGTATTGACTGGGCTATACACTGTGTGCTACATTTCAGTACACATGGTGATATAGGTTTGCTGATATTTGATTGATACCCGTGCTGTCAGACTGGGTGTAGCCTACATTTGGTGTGATTTCCTGCCAGCATTGTGATACACATAAACATTACAGTACTCCAAGTGTTTATTAGGAATACAGGCTGCAGTAAAGTGCTACTGTGTTACGACTACAGGTACATTGGCAGTAAACTTCTACACTCACCATGGCTGCTGTTTACATTCCTCTTGACCCCATTCCAAAGTTTCTCAATGAGTCAGGGAGGCCTCCAATTCCATGGGAAGAGTGGATCGGACTGTTCGACAATTTTCTACAAGCCTCCCCTGACATTGACAAAGTGCCAATGAAACGTAAGGTATGCATCCTACTACATTATTTGGGTGTTGAAGGTCAGAGGAGGTTTGCAAAATTGAAGGAACTTACAAACTACCCGGCAGGAACTTCTGGTTTAGATAAGGCCAAATTAAAATTGGAAAAGGAGTTCAAAATTTCAAAGCATAAAAGGTCAGAGAGGGCAATTTTTAGAGACAGAAGACAATTGCCAGATGGGACAATCAGTGAATATGTTGCTGCTCTCAGGGACCTAGCATCTACTTGTGACTTTGGTGCTTTTCTGGATGAGGCTGTATGTGATCAGCTCATAGAAAAGATCAGTAGTCATACAATTAGGGAGAGACTCTATTCGGAAGAAGACCTAGATCTAGAGCAAGGCATTCAGATTGCCAGGAGACTAGAGAGTGCTTCTCTACATGTGAGTAGGATGGACAGCAAGTTAGCAGGTTCAGGAATCCATCCAGAGAAAACAAAGTACAGTCAACCTACAGGGTTAAATGAAAAAGTGAATCAAATTGACGATGACTTTCAGGAGATGGTGTATAGTGTGAGTTCGATGGGTACAACTCCAATGCCAAGGTGCACTATACTCATACAAGGTATTTCCGTACGTGTCCTCGTGGACTCTGGTTCTATGTTTACAATCATTCCAGAGCCATTGTACTTAGGCCTATATTCGCACTATGAACTGCATGAAAGCGATATTCGCCCAAGTGGGTACGGAGGCACACCAATTCCGATGCGAGGCTACTTCATGGCTACCATAGAGCACAATGGGCGGTTCACCTTAGAGAAAGTTTACGTGTCAGAGAGGGGGACCGCCATTCTTGGTTGGCCGACGCAAGGGAAATTATCTGTTCTACTTGACTCAACACGTTGTAAATGCAGCCAGTCCTTCAGACTCCTCCTCAGGTCAGTGATCAGTATACAAGTGTACTTGGAGGAGGAGTCAGTAATAGGGTGGCAGGCTCTGAACCACATGTGCAGCACAGGGACAATACATCTTCCATTCAACCCAGTGTGCGAAAAGCACCAGTCCCAATGCGGCCTACAACATACAGTTCTGAGTATTGTTCAGAGTACTTTGAGTACAGAGGAAAATGCAACCAAGTGTAAAAGTGTAGGCCATACACAGGGTGGCACTGGCGGTGTCTACACTTGTACAGTGAACAAACTACAGGAGACAACAGGACATGACTTTACCAGTCAGACATTTCAGAAAGACAAAGTTCAAGGTTATCAAGCTGCATACAGGCCTAAAGTACAGGCCCACAATATTTGTGTTGGGGATCATGTCAAAATCAGTATTCTGCTTTTAAAAGGGGATATGGGTTGTTTGGTACCAAGAAGGGTTACTGACATTCAAGGTAATTGTGTTATTATAGATGGGGAGAAATGGAACTATACAAGAGTTTCTAAGGTACAGTGTGATTACAGTGACACTGGTGCACGCCGTGCACAACGGGTACAGCAGCGCAGAGTTCGCCCGGTTGCTCCAGACGAATATACTCAGAGGAGAGGAGGTACACAAAATAAGCTCCTCAGAGACTGAATAACTATGGGCTATAAATCATGTACTACAAACTACACAGACTAAATGACAAAGGACACTAAGTAATTGAATTGTTTACTGTATTTCATGTTTGTCTAACATCAACAAAGATTGTTGTATTTTATTCTATTTCAGACTTCTACTACATGTTTATATCTGTAAAACGATACTGCGTATCATGTTTTACGAAGGGAGATATGTGGTGACGCGGGAAATGGACCGGGTAACGCTAGCTGATGAATAAACGTGGGAACAAGTTTCGCGACTGGACTTCCGGTCTATGAACGATCTACATCGTATTCTGAGTTCTTCCTTGAAGAATTACACTATGTACACAATCTATACATTGAGGATACCTCAAATTTACTGCTTGAATGTGGGAGATTTGTTAAGCAGCTGTAATATACTCTCCATAATTGATAGTGCTGCCACCTAGTGTGACACGGAAAAGTCATCTACCCAATTGAAGTTGAAAAGTTACGTCTTTTAACGTAGATCTACGTAGAATTTTTACGTCTGACTGAGGTAGATCAACGTAAATCAGACGTCTACATCTGTTGAACGTAAATAAACCTTAATGTTTTGACGTCTACAAACCTTCCAAAATTACCAATCTCAAACCTTTTGGTTGGACATCTACCTAGAGAAACCTCTGAGCTACGTTGGAACTACGTAGGGTGTTTACTGGGAATTTACCTGTGAGGGACTGGATTTGCTTCTTGGTGGCAGATGTCTTTTTTAGCCAGGCAGAGCATTCTGAGACTATATTCCTCAGCTTGGCATCTGGGACTGAGAGCACCATGACTTCAGTATCGATATAGAACCCAAGCCACTCCATTGCAGTGGCCGGGGGGAAGCACTTATAAATGCTCAGCCAACACAAGTCCCAGGTGGGACATGAGCTGGAGAAATTCATTATAAGCAGCCTGAGCAAGCTCACGTGATGCCTCAACTCCGACAAAGTCGTCTAGATACGCGAGGGTCCAGCGTCCCTTCTTGCGCATCAAATAGGTGACAGCTGCGGTGGTATGTTGGCAGGCCATGCTGCTGAGGCGACAACCAAAAGCTGGACACAAGTCTAAATAGGTCATGCCGTTCACTTTAAACCCCAGGAGGGGCAGGTCACCTATGTCCACCCGGAGCTGTCGATATGCCCTGGCCATATCATGACATAGCATGAGGGTTCAAGGGTCCGGACCCTGACGGCCAGGTCCTCAACTGAAGGGAGGGTGTAGGGCCGGTGGCAACCCTCAAAACAATTCTTAGTAATACCATCATTTACACTTTTTCCTTCAGGGTGTGACAGATCCAGAATGATACGCCTGTCATCAGAGTCCCGTTTTGGCTGTGTGAGTATGGGTGCGATATGGGTCCATGGGGTTGTACGCTTGGGAAGATAAAGGGGAAGAAAGGAACACCTGTGTGCAGGGTAGAGTTAACTATAACAAGAATGACAAAAACAAAACTATAAATAAGCAACTTTATTTAAAACATCAGAAGCCTTGAGCGCACACAGTTAACCGGACATATGCCGATCCGGAACAAACACTATAAATAAGAACAATCCTTTCGATATCAGGAGCGGCAAAAGAACCGATCCGAAAGGATTTACGGGGACGTGCCAGTCGCCGTCAGGTGAAACGCAGCTAGTCCTTGGTATCCTAACTAGAAGCGGGCGGGCGAGCAGCCAACACGCCACGTGTATCATCCAATCCCCGCGCGAGCACGACACGACACCTGGCGGCAGAAACCGAAACAGAAACAGGATTAGTTAAGGCAAGGCTCTTCCCACATTATGCACATGTCGGCAATGTCCAATAGGAGGGAGGAAGCACCCCCCCCCCCCCCACCCTATGCTAATAACTAATGGCGGTATATAATCGCCCGTGAGGCCCGGGAGAGCAGAGAGAGAGGGAAAAGGAGAATTGCTGCATCTCGAAAATCTAGGGGAGCTTATCTGAATCAGGGGAATTATTTACATTCTCGGAGTAGAAGCCGACGGCTCTCGACGGCCCCACTTTGGATCTATATTGGCAGAACGATTTATATATTCTGGTAAACGCTTCTACACGGCAAGGCGGACCCCGCCAGCGGAGTTACGCCTGTCGGAGTTAATAAGAGTCATATGCGCCCTCACCATCCGCGGTGAGCAGCTCTGAGCTACGGGAAACAGCCTCAGCGGAGAATACTGGCGCGTGGCGGAGAAGCTGTCAACACCGCCGTAGCGCGGAAGCTCTCCTTCCGCTCAGAAAGACCTCGGCCGCCACCCTACTGGACGGCGGCTGGAGATAAAAGGGGAGCCGACTCCCTTTGAAAGACCGAATGTTAAGACATCCTTCACGCCGGAGTGAAGGATAGGAACATAAAATAATCAGTACAACTGTCTACCTTCTAGGCCTGAAACACTTTTAGATCCTTTAGAAATAACCGAATGGGTAGAACTTAAACATGGGAAATTACCTCTCTCTCTCCTTGCAATCGCATTATCTGCTCCCCTATGGAATCTGCTATCAGTAATATGGGTACCAAGGCGCGATATGATATGACTTAATTGGTGTTTATTGCAATCGGCCTGGAGACCAAGGCCTTAGGAAGGAGTCAGGGGGAGGTACACGTACCTGTCCAGGTGAGTACTCGGACACTCAGTTCACACTGGAGGAACCTACATACTTGTCACATTCCATGCATCGAAGGCCACATGCCTCACTGAGTTGTTGTGTTAGATAGGATAAAGAAAGATCATTGTTAGATAGTTGTGATATAGTAGTATTATTCGAGGTTAGTAGGTAGTTATCGTTGAGGCGTGAGTGACGTTCACCTATTCTATTGACCGTGTCAGCAGTTAGAGGGCTTGCTTTAATGTGAGAAAACTGAAATGTCAATAAACAACCCTGATATTCAAGAAGTAGTCGTACCTCATTTCACATGCTGGAGAAGTCTCTGTTTGTGTGCCTGGAGGCGCTCCTTATGGCGAGTTAAAACTAGAACTACCTCTGAGACGAAATTAAGTTACCCCTTGCAGATCATTAGTCCACTATTACAGACTTACAGTAAAAGCAGTATGGTTCAGACCATTATGATGAGGGCAGGAGAATGAAGCCCACTAGACAGCCATGAGCATGATCAGTAACAGTTATTTCCCCATACATTAAAATTAGTGCATTTCCATATAACTGGACTTGGGGAATGGCTATTCCCCGAGGCCGATGGTCAGAAACAGAAGTCGGACGCGGATCGGATAGAGCTCGTCGCGGATCACTGAAGACGAAGTTGAAGACTCATTAGGACTTACAACATACATGAGGAATAAGACATTTAGTGTAGAGACTACTGAACACAGTACATACATAATAGGTAATAATAACGAACATCATAGGGTGCACAGGGTGAACGGCGGGTCCACAAAAGGACCAGCAACGCCCCCAAGTAGCAGTTCTTTCTTGACGAATGCCTGTATCTGTGCAGAATATGCATGTGCAGAGGAGTGGTTGGCATCGGCAGATATAGGGGGAGACATTGCTGTGTAGCAGACCAGCCACCCATACCTAAGAAATTCACAAATCTCCCTGTTGTGATATGATTGTAATTTGTAGCTCAATCTCCTATGCGCTGAAGGTTGAGGCCAGATGGGAGAGTGATGCGAGCACTAAGCCTGTTAGGGAGTCCCGTAGCAGCGACAGCAGCGTAAGCAGCAGCATACTGTGGGAAGTCTACCCACTGGTCATCATTTATCACCGGCCATAGAGCACGCTTTGTGGGTGCATACTGGACAGGTGTAGGCCCTATTAGTGTAGGGCAGAATTCATCTGTGAGAGAGAGGCCATTGTCATTCACATCAGCATGTGTGAGCAGATCGCTGTTGTACTCACATGGCAGATGACACATAAATGGTGGGAGCTGATCATCCTCAGTGGGGGTCGTAGCTGTTGGTGTTATGCATAAAGAGACCGGGTTATGAGCCAGGTCAGTGAGGCGCTGATTGGCAGTCCTAGTAACATGTACAAGTTGAGGCTGAGGCCTGTTGGGGACACTATGCCGCCCCAGCCTAACAGGTACAGGTTCCACTGTTTGTTTTGATGCCTCCTGAGCACCCAGACCAGTGAGTGGTTGAGGCACGAAGAGAGGAGCATCCAGGTTCAGTTTTACAGAATCAACACAAGGGAGGTTAGCATCTGCTGCCCTTGAGCGGGGGACAGAAACATGGTTATCAACAGGTGGGTCATTTGTCTGCATTGGGCTTAATTGGCACAATTAAGCTTAATGATAAATATAAACAACAAACACTAAGGCGCCAAAATCAAGGCGGCAAAAACCCCACCTGCTGGTGGCGCCACCACCGGGACGCTGATGAACTAAACTGGACGCTAAGGCGCCATCTTCTTTTTCTCCGGTCCGCAGCCCAACACAGGGGTAGGATCAAAGACTTTTAATTTCCCACCCTCCCACAACCATAGGTCTATAGTCTAAATCACATTCAATGTGATCCATCAAAGACCTTAAAAAGACAGTCATTACTCAGGGACTCACCTTATAACATGTTACTGCATAAAATGTACTTTACATAAAATGTATCATTTTATATTTTAATTTTCATCCCCTTACTGTTAAAAGGGACTTATCTCATTCAACACTTTCATGGATATGCCTGTAAAATGTATCATGTTCGACACCTTCACAGGATAAACCTCCAATATATAAAAGACTTGTTTGAGTGTTCATTACCAGATGGCCCAGTTCCAGATCACTAGTAGTTTGGTCGGCCGTGAGCGGCCTGGGACAGAAAGGACTGTGGCTGCTGCTGGTTATATACATTGTTATTGTTATTTCTACACTCAAACTTGGGGTGGAAATTGAGGGCAGTCTTGTGCTTACGGCAGAACTTGCAGTGGTGACATGCCCACCCTGCTTGTTGCACCCATCAGGCTGATTGTAGGCCGGGTAGGGAGCATCTGTGCGTCCAGCTGCCGACCTCTGTGGGCGCCTTTGGTGGGCTGAAGCAGTAGCAGACCTAGCCTGAGCAGTGCCAGACTCTGTAGGTTGGTGCAGTATACCGGCTTTGAACCATGCAGGAGAGCTTTCCTTGTAATATTAGCTTACATAAAGTGGACGGATGGTACAAAAGACTAAAATAGGTTTTCACAATGTTAATAGACCAGGCACATGAAAAGAACAAAGATAATTTTAATGGTGTAGGAGGAGTGATGTGTTTGAAGGAGAACCAATAAGCATTCCAGAAGTGGATGCTGACTGGCCACAGGAATCACATTTATTGAGGGGTTTCGGTGAGTCTCTGGAAATACATCAAGGTATCTAATTATATTATAGGCTACCTGCTATATATATATTTCCAGCAATAGCATTATCATCTATGGGGAACTCACACAAAGTTATGTGATATGGTTAAACCTGTGCATTCAATTGTGGAATAAGTAAAGACACAGAACCCAACAGAAAGAAGGGATTCTCATATACCGTAAAACCTCGCGTAGAAGCTGCGGCTAGTACGCGAGTCAGATCGGCGGTGCGGCTTATAGGATCAACCCAGAGTCAGGGTGCGGCTTATACGCGAGTTTTTGCCACTATGGTACAGTACTGAAATCGACACATACAGATCGCCAGTGCGGCTTATATGATCGGCCCAAACTCGGGGTGCGGCTTATACGCGAGTTAGGCTTGTACGCGAGGTTTTAAGGTAGTTTGCATCCCAGGAAATTGAAGAAAGATGGTTAGGTAACAACCCAGTAAACTGGGGTGAGGCTGGGGTATGCTACTGCCAGCTAGGGCGAACTACTTTTGTGCCTAGCTCAAGGGGTGAGGTAGTGTGAGCTTTGGGTGAGGTGCCCTAGCCCTTCCACATGCCCACCCAATCCCACCCAGTGGCTATCTGGTGATGGGGGAACTTGGGTGAGAGGTGGGTAAGGGCTTGCACAAGGTGTGGAGTTGTCCAATGTGCAATATATATCAGTTACTTATATATCACCACCTCATACCCACACTGTAGTATAGTGGTCAGCACCATTGCCTTGTACCCCAAACACCTCCTTACCTCACCCACACACCTTTACCTCACCCACACACCTCCTTACCTCACACACACGAACCCTGGACCTTTGGTATACAAGGCGACTGTGATGACCACTAGACTTCCATGTGGGTACGAGGTTGTGATATCTAAGGAACCTATATGTATGGTACATTGGAATATTTTAACCTTTTGTTCCAATCATTGCCCTGACACAAGCTTGGATTTTGTGTTAGCCCTATCCATGCAGCTCTCCGCCATGTTGCCCAAATCCAGGCTTGATGGCTGGGACTGTGTGGCACTGTGTATGAGTTGTGACAGGGGCTTGCAGTAACATAATGAAGGCCATTTTGCAGCTGTGGTGCCAGTTGCCCCTTGTTTTAAGAACAATAGACCAGTGAGATGTATTTTGTGGACAATTGTAAAGTTAGGTTCATAAAAATAGACAATTAAAGATATAATGGTGGATAGGTTGACTTGGCCGAGTCTCGAACCCTGGACCTTTCACATACAAAGCAACAGTGATGACCACTATACAATTGGATCTGTGTTGGGTGGCCATATAAAGGAACCCCTATTTATCCACCATGGCAATACACAACCTACTACTAACTACTGGTGTGCATGCTTGAGTGACCTTGGGTAAGGTGGTGTGTCAGCACACAGACCAGAGGGTCACCCTCAGTGTGGGTTTGGGCAGAGGAGGCTATAGGCACAAGGCTCGCCCAGTCGAGCACATAGGGTGAGCTTCTTCACACAGGGCTCACCCTTCCTTGCTCTTTGGGCATGCTCACACTAGTCTCGCCCTTCCTCACCCCAGTTTCCTGGGAAAGGATAAAGGCATTTCTGCTTGTCTATTCATTGTCTACATAAATGGTATGTTGACATGACCCAAAAGAAGCCCCATTTCTCCATTACCCTCTCAGTAGGCCTATGACAATTTGTGAGGATGCACCAGATCATATATTCTGCAATATTTCAATTCAAGCTCTTAAACAGCCCCTCCTGAATCACATACTTCAATGCTATTATATATGATGGAGGTTATTACTGTACTCTCTGGACAACCACTTCTGAATGGCAGCAGGTCTTCATATATATATGTTAGCATTTACATTAACATATCCATTACTACAAATATGCTGCTCCCACATGTACACTGTAAAGCCTATCAAGAAACTCTCTGGAACTTAGCTCTTGTGCCAATGGAATATGCTCCCTAATAAGAGAAGTGGTATTTGATGATTAAAGAGAACTCATGGACATTAGTTTGGACAATGATTCCACTGGCATCTCAGACATGTAATAGGTTGCAGCTGCAAATCATATAACCGTTTCCAGCAATAAAGGCATCACTGGTTTGCACAACCCTATTAGGTTGTAATCGCATGAACAACTAACTTGTTTGAATCATGATGAGCTGAACAGTCGGTCATATCCAAGCTGATCAAATTAAAAGCCTGTGCTCAACATGAACTTTGGATTAGTTTATGATAGTTTCAATATGCTTTGCAGATATTCATCCCAAGTTAAAGGGAAGATGTTAATATTAGCCTATATTTACTAAGCCAACAGTCTCTAATCTATGTGATTTATCATTTACTATGGGGAGAAGACCTGGAACCTAAAGGGTCTGCCTATATTGATGCCTAAACATAAACTAGCTATTAAGAGCTATAAAGGAGGGCATTTTGGTATCAAATGATATTTTCCTGAGCACAACCAATAAATGTTTTGAAAAAATACAACCTGTTATTATGGTACCATATTCTGGGGAGTTTAAACTATTATAGATATGGCTGGAAAGAGTTAATATAATCTCCACCAATAATAACCAATGATAAGAGAAAATGAAATAGTTGTAGGAATCAGGATATTTAGACTAGTACAGTTCTTTTTGCCATTAACAGATGAACAAAAAGTAGACACATATTCCCTATAATTATTTAGTTCTGTAATAATACCTAGTTATTTGATTCATGTTGAAACATGCAAATAATCATAAACATTTGTTTCTAATTGATACCATATTGCTCAACACATAACTAAAGGGTTGTCCTCATCAATACAATCATTTTGAGCAATTGCACAACCTATTTCTTTGATAAATAATGATTTTATATTGAAAAGTATAAAATCTATACCCTTTTTGGCAGCCATATTGGATTCAAAAAGTCTCCAATGACAATCTGCATTGGTTCTCCCTTTCTAGATGGATTGTACAAATGATCCATGCATACATTGTTGCATGCTGAAAACGCTAATTGCCTCTTGGATTGGGAAATAATCATTTCATTATGAAAAACTAAAAAATCATGTATATTATTTGGTTATTGTTGTTGGTATATTGCTAAAGCACAATAGCACAGGTTCTCCTGTCACTGCCATCATTTTGAGTTATTACACCTATTTCTTTGATAGATAATGATTTTAGATTGAAAAGTATAAAATTGATGCCATTTTTGGCAGCCATATTGGATTTAAAGAGTAACCAATGACAAGAGGCAATGGCTCTCCCTTTCTAGATGGATTGCTCTCATCAATACCATCATTTTGAGCTATTACACAACCACTTCCTTTGATAAATATAGAATCTAAAGCAAAAGGTCTAAAATCGATACCCTTTTTGGCAGCCATCTTGGATTTAAAGGGTCTCCAATGACAATCTGCATTAGCTCTCCCTTTCTAATTGAATAGTTCTCATTAATAGCATCATTTTGAGGTATTACACAACCACTTCCATTAACAAACGAGGATTTCAGAGTGAAAAGTATAAAATTCCAGCCCCATTGGCAGCCATCTTGGATTTAGCGGTGTTCCCCAACCCAGAACTCTTAGGACGTTTAGTATGTCATTCTAGGGACTTCATAGAAATGCATTGTGGTGAAAAACCTTTTGTTGCAATTTGTTTGAGGTTTGGCCCTAAAATCAGCTAGTTTGCCTGGACTATAGCTCTTCCTCTACCACGTTCCACTTCTTTTTAAATTGTTTAATTCATAACATCAATTCGATTTTCAGTTACAATATTCTTTGTTATGCGTACAATTGATCACATCAGCTTCAGAATTATCAGTCGATGTAACCTTTGGCATAAATGATGCTTAGTACAACTTTGTACAGTAATATACACGTGATATGTTTACAGTTAGGTTATCACAGTTTATATATGAGCAAGTAAAGAAATTTAAGTGAATTTTGTACATCCACATGATATATACATTTGTGTATGAAATATATTTCAAAACCAATCAAATTAGTTCTGCCTGTAGAACTCTTATAAAATAAACATATTACTGCCTACTCAGAGGTTTTGTCTCACTCTTTGAAAATAGAGCATCCTTTGGCTTTTCATATCATTACCATAGAAATTCTTGGTCGCTACCTTGAAAGCTACTTTAATTGGTTTTACATTTTGGATAGATAGGGGCAGTTTATCCCATAATGCTACACCTCTATAGTATGGTGAATTAGCACACATAGCTGAGATATTTCTCTTGGTATAAAATATAAATTTCCCATCAGATCTAGTATTTCTTATCTTTACCACAGGGGTAGTTTTCACATAAAGACCCCTCTGCCAAAACCATAGTATTTCATACTATTAAAATTCAAAATGGAATATTGACATGTAGGGGATGACCTCACCTTCCAGAAACTTAAAGAATTGTGTGAATATTCCCTAAAGCAGCTTATTGTATTCTACATCAAAAAGTAGTATGGATCAATTTTTGTAATACTTTGAACATTTTTGGCTATAATCAAATTCACCTGTCTCCAGTTACTGGCCTTCTGGTTGCCAACACGAAGGCTACCAAGGACCCAACCTCCCCCAGGTGGGCAGGTGGTGAACTAGGTTATGCATTGTACTCCACCTGGGGGAATATATCCCAACAATGCACTGGCATGAGGGAGGGTTCATTATTTATGGCCGGGGGGGGGGGTGAGCATTTGAGGAGGGGGGGCAATTTTTTTAGGGGTATTCAAAGGGGGGGGCTTTTTTTTTTACCCTATTCTTAGGGGGGGGTCTTTTTTTTAAGGGGTATTCCTAAAAATGTCGCGAATTTAGTATGTTGAAATGTCGTGAATTTTGGTAACAGCCTGTGTTATATTTTACCAAATTATGTCAATATTTTCAAAAATTTTCAAAAATTTTCCTCAAACTCCCCGCAAATTTTTCACTGCATCACTATTGACACTCAGAATAGCCCACCGTTTTGCCAGTCTTCCAATTTATAAGCACTGGGGCCCTTTTAACCCTTTCCCTGCCGCTTTACTTTTGAAAAATTGTTCCCAACCACCGGGGACATTGCAGATGAATATGTCCTATTAAAACCGGCACTACACTACAGATAGTGCCCTGGTACTGCATATATGCAGTATCGGTTTTGGGTACTAAAATACAGTACTGCATATATGCAGTATCGGTTTTACAGTGGTACTGCATATATGCAGTATCGGCAGGGAAAGGGTTAAACTCAACGGTATGTGAGTTGAGTGTCTGAGGTTTGACTATAATCACTCACCAGCGAGTATCATGAGACGTTTGCACTAAAACACCTTACGACTGGATGTATTTGTTGCAAGGTAGTAAATTGTAATTAAAAATGTGCCCAGGATTAAATGCATACAATTAGTAGACACCAACATCGTTTTTGTAATAAAGTTGAAAACGATTATAATAATATTCATTTTTGGTTCATTTTTTTGTATGTACTTAATGCAAGATAGTTAAGGCAGCCCATATTGAGGCCATTGTGGACGTGTGGTCGCCCAGTAAGCCAGAAGGGGACCATCTCCTTGAAATCACACAAAATCATGGTGGCAGCCCCCCCCCTCCATCTCAATCAAGGGGGGGGGGGCTGAAATCTCAAAAATGAGTGCCACTATACCTTATGGAGAGGAGGGGCTAATGACTAACATGCATTCATGCATGGTAACATGGACATCCAGGGGCGGATCCAGGGGCAGGGCTGGGCATGTAGTCATATGCTGGAGCAAACCTATAAATTGGTGGAGCAAAATTTTTTAAGGCGGGCATAATATCCCCCTCCCTATGCTCCTCCCCAGTCTCCTCAAGGGAGATTTTCTGTGGGAAATCCTAAACAATTATGAGACTTTCATGAGGCTTTTTTAGATATAGCATTAATAGACAAAAGTCATCTCGAGAAATTACCTCTAGAATGGCGCATTCTGAGGATTTAGGGGGCTAATTGTGCTTGGAAAATTTTGAAATTCTACCTTTTAATTGGCGAGTTCTGTGGAGTTTTGTTCAGTTTGATTTCTATCTTTAGATGGTTTCATTTGAGGAGTTTAGAGACATGCTGCTCTAAAAAAACTGTTGGATTGGTACAGTCTGAGGATTTGCTCTTTAAATTGTTAAAAAGATATTACCCTTTAGATTGATGTACATGTACTCTAATGGTTCTGGGAGCATGTTGCATCAGGACATTTTTGAAATTAGAATTGGTATATTCTGGGTAGAGAGGGGGCATTTTGCTCCAAGAATGTAGGACTTCTATTGTTAATTTGGTGTCTTCTGATGAGTTTCAGAACATGATATATTTGGTTCAGGAAAATTTTAAAATTCTACCTCTAGATTAGTGAGTTCTGTGAAGTTTCTATGGACATATTGCTCCAGGAAAACTTTAGAATTACGGCTCTAGATTGGTATATTTTGAGGGATTTGTGGAAATATTGCTCCAACAAATCTCTATATCTCTAAGAAAAGTTATTATATCTCTAGATTGGTAAATTTTGAGGGGTTTAGGGATATAGTAAATTGCTCCAAGAAAACCTAGAAAAGAAATTCAAAGCCTAGTGGGCACGCTGCTCAAAATAAACTAGGAATTTTAATTTTACTTTCAGATTGGTGCATCCCAGTGGGCACAAAACCTTGATTCAACGTTAACAACTGGTTGATTTAGGGTTACAGGGTAGATCAACATGTTTTCAACATTGATGCAACGTTGTCAACCAACACCTGTTTCAACATTGATGCAATGTTTGGATATCAACCTTGAATCAACTGTGTGTTTCCTGCCTTTCCCACTAGGTGCCTCCACAACCTACTCCTTAGCAAATCTATCTACATGCTACATCTATTTTCGCTAATTGTAAGCTCTTATTTTCTCATCAATGTATACAATTGATCAAAATCTCATTAATTTTCATTGACATCTATGGTGTGTGCATTTGGTTGACATTTGGAATTAAATGACAAGAATAAATGCATGGTTTCAGTAAGACACCCTTTATGTTGCTAAGAATAATAGATAAAGCCTCAGTCTTGACCAGGTTAGTTTGAAATGGATATGAATGCATCTTAGTGTGATCATCAGAGGTCATTCATGTACCCCTGCCCTGGATGGTGCTAGAACTTTCAATAAATCTTGGAGAAATGGGGGGGGGATGTTGCAATGAAAATATATAAATTGCAAGGAATGTGTCTATATAAGAATACTGCATTTAGGTTGAAAACATGACTATATATTATCGACCAGCAGTCAATATTAAAGCAATGTAAATCCTCATTTATTATGTTGATTCATTGTTGATTCACAATGGCCATATCAATGTTGAATCACTGATGAATGATCAACGTTGATGGCCTCATCAATATCAACCAAATGACAACCCTGTATCAACTGTTGATATCATGTCGCTACACATGTTGAATCAACATTGAATCAACTAAAGTTTGCCCACTGGGATTGTGTGGGCAATTTTACTTTCAGATTGGTGCATTGTTTGGGCATCTTGCTGCAGCATAACTTTTTTTTTTCCATTTTTCTGTTGTTAGCTGATAGGCTGTAGCCTATACTTATAGTAGGAGCATGTACATGTATTAAAATGATGATAATTTTGCTCCTAGAATACTTGGAGAGGAAGGCTATTGAAATGCTTTAAACTTTGGTTCTAATTGGAATATTTACGAAATTCTTTCCGATTTAGAAAGCCCAGACCATCCCTAATGTCCCTGTTGCATTTTCCAAGGCTCCTGTCGCACATATTTTGCGACATTGCGACAGGGGGTGGGAGCACTATATTAGCCGCACCTCTTGTACCTCCCCCACCAGCGGGGGTCTGGATGGGGGGTCCCAATTTTCCCTGTCGATTTTAAGAAAATGGCCATGTCGCCCTGTCGATTTTAAGAAATGACCATGTCACCATGTCGATTTTAAGAAAAAGCTATGTCCCATGTCACTATCTCTTATATTCTTTATGTCGCATGTCACTAAGCCAAAAAAAGGCTCATGTCGCCGTGTCGAATTTAGTGGTCCACACCCATACCAATGGGGGTAGGGGAAGATGGGGTAATACGGGTCATGGGGTAATAAGGGACACTCTCATTTCAGACTGATATTTCTTACTGAAAGGTAACACTAAGAACTCAGTTTTGGTTTTATATGAAAAGGTAGGCATCAGATCATATATATTGCAGCATTCATTATGTCGTTGGAGGAATTATTATTTGAACTATTATGCGGAAAATAAAATTGAATGCCTGGAATATTGAGGGCTGACATCTTGGTTAGTAAAGCATAATTAGACACATCATCATTTAAGTAAGCCCTTAGTCTGAGCAAAATGGTAATATTTATTCTGGTTTCAGGTGCCAAGGATAAAACACCCAATAGCTTATAAAATTAAATATGGTTTGGTTATTTTCTGTGAAGTGTCTAGGAATTGACACCACTATTTGTGTGGTGTCCCGTATTACCCCAACCTCATTTTTTGGTGGGGTAATACGGGTCAAAGGCAATCCCTATGGCAATTTGTATCTATATTTTTTTACAAAAATGTTAAGCCATTAACCTTATTTAAACCTTCCACACGAAAGAGTGTCTTTGCAGACACTACTTTTTTCAAGATATCTAAATAAACTCAGTTCTTTGTGAGATTTTTGTCATGTTTTAAATTTGCATATGGTCATGCTTTGTGTGGCAGCCATTTTCCAAAATGGCGGCATGAAAATACAAGAAATTTCAAGTTCAATTTCAACATCAAGGACAACTCACAATTTTTGCCGTTTCTAGTGTGTAGCTCAACATAAATGGTCACAAAATAGCTTGAATTAAAGCTATTTAGGAGCCCCATCTACTAGATAGGGTTTTGGGTATATCATGATGGCATGATTACCATGGAAACAATGTAAACACTCCATTTTTACCAAATTTTGCTAATTTTTTTAATATTTTGACAAATTCTCTTGACAGGAAATGTACATATAGCACTCATTGAGGTAGCAAAGTATATTTATAATGTTTTGGGACAGTTTAAATCATCATATATTTTGCTAATGTACCTCAAAGGCTTCCCATTCAAAGAATTCCACCCATGCATGAAAGATATTTGGCCATTTTCACTGACGATTCCTATTTCGTTCCATCTTACCCCACAATGGTGACCCATATTACCCCACCGTGGGGTAATATGGGTCACAAAATCTTTGAAATTATTAACTACAACCATTGTACCTTAGGGGGTTTGAGGAAATTTTTCTTGGACACAGTTAAATATAAAAGAGGAATGCTCAAAAAGTAGGTAAAAAAATATTTTGCTTATGGTTACCAGTAAGCAGCTGACCGATTGCTGCGGCCACTATAGTCCCCGGGACTATGCGCCGCCCCGCGCGTAATTTACGCGTCTGCCACGGGCGTCCTCGCGCCTACGCCCCCCCCCCTCCCCCCCCGCCCCTGCTGCCCCCCCCCAAACACACACGCCTGCATTTGGCTGGCTCTATTGGACTGGATATGGACGGTAATTATTTATAGTCCCCAGGACTACGTCTGTAGTCCTTAGGACTATGTCTGCAGTCTTCAGCACTATGATTATAGTCCCCAGGACTACAATTGTAGTCCTCAGGACTATAACTTAGCATAGAGCTGCTTACTGCCCCCTTTTCATGTCATAAAGGGCCTATGCCTCTGCTTGACAATGAATTCTAAATGTGCTGAACAATATTGGTGCATAGTCCTGGGGACTATTCTGTAGTCCCCAGGACTACAGAGGAAGTCCTTAGGACTACAGAGGAAGTCCTTAGGACTACAGGTATTAAATGTGTAATCCTGGGGACTTCCTTTGTAGTCTCCAGGACTACAGAGCAAGTATTAAACTTGTAGTCCTGGGGACTTTCTCTGTAGAGGAGGTCCTTAGGACTACAAGTATCAAATGTGAAGTCCTGGGGACTAATAAAATGATTGTCCTGGGGACTAAAGGCATCGTGCTGGGGACTATTCCAACAAGCTGCATAGTCCTAAGGACTACAGTGACAGGCCCACATAGTCCTGGGGACTACAGATATAGTCCTGGGGACTACCAACCCCCAATCTCTAGTCCCTAGGACTATGCTTTTATAGTCCCTAGCACTATGTAGGCCTGTCCCATCTACCTCTCTGGTAGTGGCAGTTTTGTGAAGTCCCTAGGACTATGTGGGTAGTCCTCAGGACTACGACAGTAGTCCTCAGGACTACACTTATAGTCCTCAGGACTACACTTATAGTCCTCAGGACTACACCTGTAGTCCTCAGGACTGTGCAGCCCATACATTCAAATATTTGGAAGGACTATGCAGAATGGTATATTAATTATCCCAGTTCACGCAATAATAGTCCCTAGGGCTACATATATAGTCCCTAGGACTAGATGTATAGTCCCTAGGACTACACATGTAGTCTCCAGGACTATAAATCTAGTCCCCGGGACTGTGCTGTAGCTTGCAGTGTATGTTAATCCTGAGCATTCCTCCCCCCCCCCCCAACCCCTCGAAGCCCCCCCCCTCCCCCCCCCCCCCGCCCCCTCGAAGACCCCCCCCCCCCCCCCCGCTGGCGGCACCTGTTCCGCGCGGCACATAAAGGACGCGTAGAGGACGCAGGGAGGCGCAGCGCGGCAACGTCGTAGTCCTCGGGACTACAGTGGCCGCAGCAATCGGTCAGCTGCTACCAGCAAGGCAGAAATTGCATGCAAACCCTTTAATAGGTGTCCCGTATTCCCCCATCTTCCCCTAGATGGCTAAAATCGACATGGCGACATGGCCATTTCTTAAAATCGACATGCGACATGGAGCTTAGTGACATGAGGGAAAATTTTAGTGACATGACATGGGGTATTTCTCAAAATCGACATGGGACATGGCAGGTCCTAAGGGGCGACATGGGACATGACATGGCCATTTCTTAAATTCGACATGCGACATGGGGGGCCCCCCATCTAGACCCCCATACCCATCCGGGCAACCTCGCCAACTCAAATACGGGACTGCCGCATTTCAATCTGAGCTTGTAAGTGTGCCCCATACCAGCGTCTCTCGTCGGCTGTGACCCTCTGGCGGGAAAACTCTGGATCCCGTGACCTTGACCTCTAAAACAGGTGCCCGTGACGTCACAGCGGGCGAAACCCCTATGGACGAGTCCATTACATTAATCTGGCTGTGTCGGGTGAGTTGGCCATAGACTTAGACGTGAGTATACTACTTCAATTATATCCATTTACTCATGGCACCTATTTGGTAGATAAAATATCTAAATTACTATTCACTGATCAATTTTACTTATTATATTAGACAAATATTCATAAATGGTATTGACCTGACCTCCCTTATCTATTCAGAAGTGAGTCGAACCATTTCAATAACAACATGGCGGCGTCCACGAATCATAACAAGCAGTATCAGAAAACTCTTTTGTGACATCTCCGATCGATTCACAAATAACGTGTCAACAACATCGCCAGGAGTCGCATCGTGAGTTTGTGGATATTCCTCAGCCTCCGCTGATCGCATGCGACTGGAGATTAAGAATCGGAGGCCATTTGAAGAACTGAAAAGGTGCCGTGGAGCGCGTCGACCACAGTCACCGAGTCAGTCGTTGTGACTGTCCCTGTTTGGGGGATCTCAGACAGTCAGAGTCTGACAGCATCACTTTGACTATACACCGACAGCAACATGACTTTGGATGTGTATTCAAGTTTGTTAGCGGCACATGGTCTGCCCAATGCCGTGTAGAAGACACCTGCAGAGTTTTGACAGGGAAGGTGTCGGTAGACTGCGAGAGGGGGAGAGGGATCGTCATGTTGGCAGTGATCGTGTGCTCGGTTCTCCTCGGGGCTGTCCTGACGCTAGTCGTCCAGGGCTTCCTCATCAAGAAGTGGTTCAGCCGACTGCCTGTCCTAGGACCACCCTACAAACCCCAATATGACAAGTTCACCTTACCCAAGGTAGGTACATGCACAACTAGTGTGATGGAACTGCACAACTACTGTTTGATAACATTGGTAAGATCATTGAAGATGCTACAGAAGTAGGCTAGAGCACTAGACATAAGATTAGTTGATGGGACCCGGCCCTCCGCCGGCCCGGACCTTCGTCAACCCCAATGGCCTCATCACTCAACCCTACTGGTCCCCAGTGCATTTGTTTGTTCCTTTTAAGGCTTTTATCAATACTATAGGGTCTCTAGAACAAGATTCATATGTAACATTAAATAGGCCTATCTCGGGATGCACTACCGGTTTTGGCTTGGTTGGGGGGGGGGGGGGGGTCATATCGGCCAACCAGTTTTCACCCAGCTAGCAAAACTCGTCGTAAATCATGTCATCTCTAGACTCTACATCTTTTCTCAATAGATATTTACTAGACTACATTTGGTTACGTCGTATTCTTGGCCTCATGACGTGCTATATGCAAATGATTTAAAGTTAAACGTCAATCTTCTGACATCTTTTCAATGTAGCATAATGATATTAGTATGACCTGCTTTGAAGGACATCAGGAAGATGCGATATAAAGATGTTAGTAAGTGGAATAATTATAACATTGTGTGATGTGAAAACGTTCCAGCAGTAGATCTCATACTGCGAGTGCTTGCGACAAGATAGTCGCGAGGGGTGTGCGACCTGCAAGTAAATTTGCAGAAATCTAAAAGTTTTGAGAGTACACGCAAGCTACACTCGCAAGCCTCTCTTGTACGGGCGCACTCGCAACAAATTCGCGGCAGTGGATCACCGACTTTAGCACACTGATCCTAGCACAGAGGCCAAGATGTGATGTCAGCTCATGGTCAGTCTATGGGATTTGAATAGATTTAGCACAAAAAAGGTGTGCTCGTACTAATATCCTGGTTCTTTTATTTATAGGAACTCGCGGAGGCTATTAAGGAGTCAGAGCTAAAGACAAAGAAGGAGTCATGCACGTGTCTAAACCTCATCTTCCAGTTTCTGTTCAAAGAACTCAAGGACACCAGTCATGTCCGCAGGTTAGTGACACTATACAAATATTTCAATTCAAAAAATCTATTTTTTCCCCAAGTTGTATTCATTTATATTTCGGTATGTTCAGTATACCCATATATTCCACCACTAAAAAAATAGTCCCACAGACATAGCACAGGGCCGACAACCTAAACAGTTGACTTTTTCTGATGATTCTAATTTTTACAGGTCTAAATTTTTGAGGGGAAAATTGTATATGATAGCATAGATATGTAGAAAATATGAAAATAAATCACGACGGTACACATATTATATACCCCTATAAAGTATAATGGAAAATAAAATAGAATAGGGCCTAAGCAGTGGTAGCAATTCATTTACCGGTATAGCTATGGTTGTATTAGTCAATGTGGTGCTCTGTTCAGTAGTTGGTAAATGGTCGGAATATATTCCAGAGTTAGTACATGTGATACTATAAAGGGCATTACTATATGCATGTACATGTGTATATGTCCTTCTATTACTTCTGCATGTATATATTTAGATTATATACAAAAGAGATAGGCTAAGCTCCAGGATATCCTCGTGCTAAACCAACAATGTATAGAGTCCCCATGGTGTTAATTGTGCTATTAATAAATGTATGTGATGTTGCTGTATTAAGCTAGACAGTTTGAGATGGAGCAGCAGTTTTCAAGTGTATGTGGGTGGGGGAGGGGGGGGGGGCAGCCACACAATAGTTCATCAAACCATGCTATATAAATGGAGAGGTGGAAAGACCTCCAATAATGGACGTCACTCTATTTGACTGGCAGAAGGATGAAAGCATGTTTGTCTGTCCCACAGGGATCTGTTGTGGTTCGTGTAGACCGAGCTATTATATCAACTGACTCTTTGGCAGCTCTGTAGTACAACAAATGTAGATTAATTAATCAATAAATGCTTCAGTTATCTCGTTCTGAGCCATATTGCAGTCCTTTAAAACCCCATCTACCTTATATAAACTCAAAAGTATCGGTCCTCGCTCCACATTGTGAGCTTTAATAATTGGGTAAAGCAGCAGTGCTGCCTATTAGTAGTATCTAGGCAGGCTATTTAGTATTAGTAATATGAGCGGAAGACTGATTACAAGCTTGCTCAGCTGATCTGATCATGATAAAGCAAATTAATCAATAACAAACAAAAATGGAGAGAATAATAACAAAACAAAACAAAAAGCAACAGCTGCAGAATAAGTAGCACTTGGCGTGTAGTTACTGCATGGCGGGCCTGTGCTCACTGGAGCATGGCGGACATTATCTAGGGGTCATGGAATCCAGCTGGACACATTGTCTGACGGCAGTCATCCGCGACTTCTGGTCATTCTGCCAGGGGTCATGCCGAGCCATGCTAAATGTTCTATATAGTATAAACTCGATTTTTACACACAAATCTATCCACGCTCCAATGTTAAGCTGATCATGTTATTTCATGGATACAACAAAAAATATGTATTATTTTTCGTTCTCAGACGAAAAAGGAAATATTTTTTCTTTTTAAATCATAGAACAGGGTTCCCAAAGCCATGGTCAGTGAACGTCATGGACATTTTTGGATTTTTGTTGCAAGTCAGGAAAAGTCAGGGGAAATGAAATATCAAAATCCACAACGGGAGGCGAGGGGGGGTTGGGGGGGGGGGCGAGTGGCATACCGTAAAAACCCATTTAACGCATTCTCCAATTAATGAACCTAGATATTATAAGGTTACAGAAAACATATATACAAACGTAGTGAGTTGTAGGCCAACCTGGCGGAATATCAAACTTCCCTGAGCCACACCCAGTATATGTCATTCATGCATATGTTACAGATTAATACAGGCTGGTAAACCATGGAGGCTATTTGAGATAGCTCTATGTTTACCAATACTATATCGGCTATAGCTGTTAAAATAGGGTGAAAAGAAGTAAAGATATGTCTCTGGTTAGCCGATGCTACCTAGCAACAAAAAGCACGTTTAAAAGGCATGCACACTAAAAAAGTAAAAAATCTTGGGCACAGAGAGGGCAATATCTACAGTAAATCCCTGTGTATAACCCGCAAGTTATACGCGAACCAGGACCCCAGTACAGGTTATAGGAATTGTGAATATGAATTTACGGTACTATTGATTTTCCGCCAAGGTAGCCTGAAATATGGCCACTATTCTGTTTGGCCTGGGAAAGAAGAGCTTAAAAAATGAGGGATGGTCATGGTACTGTCTGGTAGCGAGTAGCTCCGGACTCGTCCCGACTAATGAGTCGCTCGCGACCTTTAGACAAAAGGTCAGCGGCTATCATGGTATCGCCATGGTGACCAGAATACCACAGTAACATGCTAAAGGTGACCTGTTGTCATGGGGTTGCCATAGTTACAAGTCACCGGTAGCCGTGTCGTATGTAGGACCCTGGCTTCCCGAACGTGCTAAAACAAAAAGATAATGTCCATGGTATTTATGAAGTAAAAAAAAAACAAAAAAAAAACATGGCAAAGATCAGTGATTTTAATACTGAAGTTGTCTTCAAAATGAACCTCTATAGAATGCCATTCTGTCCATCTGGGGGCCATCCTCCAGCGTATGAATGTATTAAATATGTTACTACGGCATATAAGGACCCTGAGGGACCTTTACAAGGAGTGCCTGAATGATTAGAATGGTTTCATCATGATACGCACTGTAGACATACTGGATCCAATTACAAGTATGCAAGTAATACAACTTTGACGACAGAAATAACGCTAGCCCGAGCACCAATTGCTCGTAATTGTAGTTGCAGACTTGCAATTTCTTAGGTAAAACTTCCTTGTGGGCCAGTGTGGTCCAGAGGTATTCAGTGAAGAAAATACATTTAGCAGATATTTCAAGTAGGCTACTGTAGTCATGCAATATGCGATTTAGCAGAGAAAGATGCGAGAAAAATAGCTGTATTAACTCATGAACATACACGATTTTCTCTTGAGGTTGTCTACTTCTGCTCTAAAATGCGTTATATCTGTCCTTTCTACTCTGCCTGTGGTCAATGTTTGAGTCACTAACCCTAGTGGTTTAATGCGCTATATCCTTGGTCGTCATGATGCATGAATGCATCATGCATCATGCAGACTCTTCGGGAATTTACAAGCCTGTATGATGGGCATCATGCTGGCCAAGGGCATAGTGCATTAAAGAACTCTGTGGGTCTTCAAGGCTTGTTATTCTGGAGGTGCTTTTGTTACACTAGTCCTGTGAACCAGGCAAGCGAAGAAGACAGCTGAACCTAATGTGATCATCCAGATATGTAAATTTATATGTGACACCAGGAGTGCTAATAAAAAAAACTGACCGCATAATTGTTCTTGGGCTTGTAGGGCACCCTGATATTTGATATTTGATATGAATGTCTTGTATTGTAGGTGGGTGATGAGACGTATGAATGCAGAGTTCGAAGAAATGCTACAGACCACAACTGGTCGACTGCTCGACAAGATAACGGTAAGGTTGTATATAAGATACTACTACCATATCTAACCTCAAGTATAAACTGCGGCTTATAGACAACAAACTACAAGTTTTATTTACATATTCTTAACAGACATTTGATACTTAGATCATTCTGATTACTTTACTTTTTTTCCAGGTTCGAGACTTCAACCTTGGACACACATTTCCGATCGTGCAGAATGTTTCAGTACAGAGTGTTGCCACAAAAGATGACAGTCATGATATTGATGTAGGTACCGATTATTATAATCACATAAGTCTTCATAAATTGGGCAGATAATGGACAGATATTCACACCCTTCCATACATCACCAATATACATATATTTCAGTTCAATTTCAATTCAAAATTCTTTTATTTATACTGGAAAAATAGTAGGTCAGAGACCTGTATTCACCTTATTCCAGTCAATGGAACATATATCAAAATATTCACATAATTAACATATACATTAACTGATTTAATATATTGGATGTTACCTTAACAACGATTCAGAATACCGGTATGTGTTAGATAGACGACACCTGGCCAGGGTTTTTCCATATATATAACAACTGCCCCACAAGGTAAAGACGAGGTGTGATAGCCCCGAGTCGATGACCAGTGGGCAGTGGTTATGTGGCATAACCCTGTCCAGCTGTAGGTTATCTGACTTAACCTTCAGTTATGTGAGGGTATACTATATACTCAAGGTGTCAAGTCCTTTGTCTCAGCCTTCCACCGTGGGTTAAACTCTAATACTATATTCAACATAATTAGCACATATCCCCTAATAAGCGAACACCACCCCTTTTTGTAAAAATCTGTAGACTCTGAATAACCCAAAATAAACTACCAATTACCATAACAGATGTCCATAATGATTTGTCCATAATGATTTGCTAAGGGGATCGTGCGCCAATTAAGGGAGTGGTCACTTTTTTAACAACGGGGGGGGGGGCAAAAAAATTGCACCCCTTTTTAGTGAAAAAGTCTGCGTGTTACTATAGCTGAAAGGTGTCAGCCGCGCTAAATTTCAACTTGCCTGAGGGGGGGACCAAAAAAATGTCGAGCCCTCACGTGAAAATCCACCGACGCCCCCCCCCCCCTTGTTGTTAAAAAATGACCACTCCCTAAGTTGAATACGGTACCCAAAGACCCTCCCCAGGGGTGTATGGTTAGTATTGATCATGTGTGTATGTATTGCAGGAGCTGGCGCTGCTGGTGGACCTTAACTACCACGGTGGCTTCCAGCTGGCGGTCGACGTGGACCTTGTCTTCGGCAAGTCGGCCTTCCTCTCCGTCAAGGTCACCAACCTGAAGGGCACGGCTAGGCTGCAGTTTACAAGACTGCCCTACACACATTGGTCATTCTCCTTTATAGAGGTAAGAGCTAGGTCATTCTCCTTTATGGCCAGACCAAAAAGAAAAAGTTGGTCAATGGATTTCGAGCACCTAATTGGAGTGGGCTATGTTCGCTGTAACGCTATGAAACTAGGTCAAGCCCACTCTTATATAGTCACCCTGTTTTTTTGTGCAGACATGTTTTGCCTGATCTGTTACAACTTGATGAAATATCCTGTGGACTATTTGAGCTATATCATTCTTTTGCAAAACACCTCAGGTATCTATATCTGTAAAAAGAAATGGGAAAAAAAGAAGTTAAATCACCTAAAATAAGAGATTTCTTTAAAAAACTGAAAAAAAACTCAGATTCTGCCAAAAAAAAGTGAATGTTGGGAGAATGTAATTTTCTACATGATTTCAGTATTGTACCATTTCAAGTATTGTTCTGTTGTATTCCCTACTAAAAATGGTGATAACTCATGTCCTTACTTTGATGAAAATACTTTGCATGAAAACAGTATTTTGATGTGAAGTTTGCATTTGCTTCGCGTATTTCGCCGTCTTTGGCGGCAGCGGCAAGCAAACTGGTATCGATTCGAATCGATAAATATGCTCTAAATGACCTAAATATTCATCATTTCAACCCCCCAGCACATGTTTTCGGGGATAATAAAATCTTCCTACATAAATTCAATTCCTATTGGGACTAGGCCTACTTTTAGCTTGAGGGGATAATAAAATCTTCCTACATAAATTCAATTCCTATTGGGACTAGGCCTACTTTTAGCTTGAGGGGATAATAAAATCTTCCTACATAAATTCAATTCCTATTGGGACTAGGCCTACTTTTAGCTTGAGGGGATAATAAAATCTTCCTACATAAATTCAATTCCTATTGGGACTAGGCCTACATTTTAGCTTGAGGGGATAATAAAATCTTCCTACATAAATTCAATTCCTATTGGGACTAGGCCTACATTTTAGCTTGAGGGGATAATAAAATCTTCCTACATAAATTCAATTCCTATTGGGACTAGGCCTACTTTTAGCTTGAGGGGATAATAAAATCTTCCTATATAAATTCAATTCCTATTGGGACTAGGCCTACATTTTAGCTTGAGGGGATAATAAAATCTTCCTACATAAATTCAATTCCTATTGTGACTAGGCCTACTTTTAGCTTGAGGGGATAATAAAATCTTCCTACATAAATTCAATTCCTATTGGGACTAGGCCTACTTTTAGCTTGAGGGGATAATAAAATCTTCCTACATAAATTCAATTCCTATTGGGACTAGGCCTACTTTTTTAGGCCTACTTTTAGCTTGAGGGGATAATAAAAGTCCGAAAAAAGAGGATCCACTCTCGACGAGATTATTTATGTCCCGCAACATTCGACTAAGAACACTACATTTTAGCCCTCAAGCCCTTCCTTGTTTTGGATCAAAATTACAATTAGGAAAATTCCAAGATGGCTGCCAAGATGGCCACCAAAAACTCAAGATTGTCTGATTTCCTTGTGTGATACATGGATTTTAGGGTTATCTAGGGTGTAGAATCCATATTTTGGGTCAAAATCACAATTTGGAAAATTCCAAGATGGCTGCCAAGATGGCCGCCAAAAAGTCAAGGTTGTCTGATTTCCTTGTGTGATACATGGATTTCATGGTTATCTAGGGTGTAGAATCCATATTTTGGGTCAAAATTACAATTTGGAAAATTCCAAGATGGCTGCCAAGATGGCCGCCAAAAAGTCAAGATTGTTTGATTTCCTTGTGTGATACATGGATTTCATGGTTATCTGAGGTGTAGAATCCATATTTTGGATCAAAAATACAATTTGGAAAATTCCAAGATGGCTGCCAAGCTGGCCACCAAAAACTCATGATTGTCTGATTTCCTTGTGTGATACATGGATTTTAGGGTTATCTAGGGTGTAGAATCCATATTTGGGTCAAAATTACTATTTGGAAAATTCCAAGATGGCCGCCAAAAACTCAAGATTGTCTGATTTCCTTGTGCGATACATGCATTTTAGGGTTATCTAGGGTGTAGAATCCATGTTTTGGGTCAAAATTACAATTTGGAAAATTCCAAGATGGCCGCCAAAAAGTCAAGATTGTTTGATTTCCTTGTGTGATACATGGATTTCATGGTTACCTGAGGTGTAGAATCCATATTTTGGATCAAAAATGCAATTTCGAAAATTCCAAGATGGCTGCCAAGCTGGCCACCAAAAACTCATGATTGTCTGATTTCCTTGTGTGATACATGGATTTTAGGGTTATCTAGGGTGTAGAATCCATATTTTGGGTCAAAATTACTATTTGGAAAATTCCAAGATGGCTGCCAACATGGCTGCCAAAAAGTCAAGATTGTCTGATTTCCTTGTGCGATACATGGATTTTAGGGTTATCTAGGGTGTAGAATCCATATTTTGGGTCAAAATTACAATTTGGAAAATTCCAAGATGGCCGCCAAAAACTTAAGATTCTCTGATTTCCTTGTGCGATACATGGATTTCATGGTTATCTAGCGTGTAGAATCCATATTTTGGATCAAAATTACAATTAGGAAAATTCCAAGAAGGCTGCCAAGATGGCCACCAAAAAGTCAAGATTGTCTGATTTCCTTGTGTGATACATGGATTTTAGGGTTATCTAGGGTGTAGAATCCATATTTTGGGTCAAAATTACAATAGCTCTCTAACAACATAGCCCACTCCTTTAGTTAACATTAGTGTTACTCTATAGTAGCTATAGTTTTAAACCACTATATATTTTTTGTTCAAAAATCAAGAACTTTTTTTCCTCTTGATTCCCCCAGATCAACCAATTAAATATTTTTTGCCATGGGTTCCCTTGGAAATTTTGTCACAGACTTGGTAGAAAAAAAAATTGGTCACTTGCTTCACTTTTCCATGACCAAAATCCATCTTTAATTTTTTTTTTTTTTTTTTTTTTAATTTTTTCATCCATTGATGAACTTTTTTTTGGTGTGGCCTATAGAGGTAAGGGCTAAGCTGCAGTTCACAGGACTGCCCGACACACGTTAGTAATTCTCCCTTATAGAGGTAAGGGCTAGGCTGCCCTACACACTACGATTTTATCCGCACTTGTTCATGGACTAACAATAGTAAAATGCATATTTACCATAATCATCAATATAGAAAACTGATTGATTTTCATCCACCAGGACCCGACCATGGACTTTGAGGTTGAGTCACAGTTCGAGGGGCGGCCTATTTCCCAGTTGACATCGCTCATAATCAACCAGGTAAGTGCTATGAATAGTGTGTACCAGTGTTTAGTGTATACCCATACTTCTGTGTGATGAGGTTAAATTCGCCTCGTCTCCAAAATAAAATGTATTTATGTTACCAGGAGATTTCCTGTTATTGTCAACCTCTGAGTGTCTGATGATTTCGCTACATATCAAAATCGAAATCGAAATCTACTCCCCCTCAATACATATATACTATTAGCAGTATCACACAGATGTTGAATTAATTGTTTCTGTATTATTTCAGATCCGTCGCTCAGTCCGGAAGAAGCACACACTGCCATACTATAAGATTCGGTACAAGCCGCTGTTCCGTAAACCGGAGACCCGGCCGGTGACGCAGGACATATACATCCACGGCAACAAACTGAGCACGGGTACATTGACGGTTACAGTTATGGCATGTTCACGTCTCGTCAAAGTCGCACCAGACTCCCTCATCTTCTGCACTCTCGCTATAGGTAAGCACAGGCATTGATCATATGTGTAGGAACTACAAAAAGTTATATTCTTAAAACTCAATTAATTGTCATCGTAGGCCTGAGATAAGATGTTTTAACGCTCAAAAGATGCTGTGGAAACGCATATATATTCTTGTTTTTAACCATGCTATACCAAAGACATGCTCTTGTGGGACAATTTGGTAGTTTTGTGGTTTCCAAGACCGATGTGACTGGGCCTTTTAGAAGTGTCTTCAAGAACAGAGATGCGACTTACCTGGTTTTGCAGGGAGTCATGCTTTTTGGCTGGAGCTTCTGTAGTAAATTACTGTAGAAAGTTAACCAAAATCCTAGTAAGCGGTACAGTGTCTATAAGAATATAGTGCCTTAAGACTATAGGGTAGTATGGTATTTTTGTTTAACAGATCAATCTGCAATACTTTGTTTGCTTGGTTTTAAGATTCCCACCCGTGGAACCAGATGATGAGTTCACGGCGGCGGCTGTGGGTGATGCACGACATAGAAATAATTCGGTCATCTTCAACCATAGGAATCACCTTTAAAGAGGTATGTAGTCAGAAAGTACACTTAGATAAGTGTTATGGAATTAACTCAGTAATTGGCACTGCATCATCACTTAATGTGTCTTTCTTTATTAAATTCAGTAAATTTTTAAGACATTGACGTTTCCATATAGACACCAGTGACCCATAGAGGTGGGAATAATTCCTAAAAGTATACGTTGGTATCGCAAACTTCGACAAAACTGTAAATACCAGTGTTATCTAGTGCATATTAGCTAAGCGCATATCTATATCTATTGGTTTTGTCTGTTTTCAGGAGTTTGTTCATGATAAGTACGAGGAGATGGTTTTGGTGGACAGTGTAGCGCCAGGGTCACCCGCAGCGCTCTCAGACATTAGGAAGGTAACTCCATTTATCTGTTACAGTTATCAACAATGAAAAACCTGGTGTTTCAGAACAAGCTGATGAGGTTGGGAAGGTGTGGTGGGAGAAGGTCTTGCATGTTAGAATGGATATTGATTAATGTTTTATTCTGTAATAGAACAGTCCTTCACTTCTCTAATGGTATTAGACGGGGACTTCGATAGTAAGCTAATGTGGAAATATCCTTGGCATTCCAATGTGTATATTCATTTATTACCAAAGTTGCAAGTGAATTAGAAATCATATGTATATCTCATGTAAACTAAGTTTTGATTTTCTTAACAGTTGACTTTAACTTTGTGTGTTTGACAGAATGATGTGGTGCTGTCTGTGGGGACGACTAAAGTGACAAGTAGTAAGCACGCGGCCAGGATCATTAAACAAGTCCCAGACCGGTGAGTCGAGTTACTTAAAGGACATTGTGATAGAATTTGTGATACAGATTACTTGTAACGTCCACGGTAGGTTGTAAAGGGATATACTGAAGCAGAGCTGAGCTAGGTTATAGAGGAACTTGACGACCTCTGGATTTATTTCAAATCGCGTCTCATTACTATTCTGTTTTGAGCTAACATTTTAGATGGGAAATTACCCTATTTGTGAGTCCTATCATATGATTCTATTCCCAAGAATGTGTCCGACCAGTACAAACACTATGTCTATGTATGCAGGTTTACCATACGGGTGGAGCGGTCAACACCCATGCGAGGTGCGTCAGGGCAAGAGTTCCGATTTGAAGAGGACACTGTTTCTTTACGGGTAAGGTTGTTCTTTACTTCTCCCTGTGTGAAATGCAAATATATTAAAAAAATAAAAATATTTCTTTACAATTGTCTTCCTGTATTACTGGTAGTTAAGTATAATTAGGCATGGTCACAATTGTATGAAAAAAAGAGGCTGTATTCTGAATTCAAATATTTAATTCAAATCTTTTGACAAATAGGAAGCAGATATGATTGACCCGATGGCGCCAACACCAAAAAGCGAAGATGAACTAGACGACTACATTAACATCACAATAACTCCAATAGACCAGGAGAAGTCTAACAAGTCTGGCACGCCCTCCTCCACCAACCCCACCCCTGGTCCATCCACTGCGGCCACCCTATCTGCAGAGGAGCGGGCAGGTCCCGCCTCCTCCCCGAAGAAGGGATTCTCAATCTTGTCATCCAGTTCCGGGCTGTTTCTCCGGAAGCGGACAAATAGCACCAAAGCGAGTAATTCAGACAGTAGTTTGGGCAGCTCGCAGCGGTCTAGTCCGGATATAAGGAGGGTGCCCCCTCCCCGTCCGGAGACCGGCCCATCGCCACGCGGCAGTCCCGAGCTAAAAGATAAAGTAGACCACACCAAGTTGAATTCTGATGACACCAACGCCAGTAAGAAGGTGGGGCCAGGCGCTCCGCTACAGCGACGCCGGAGTAAGAGTGACGTCGGTCTCATACTCCGCGATAAGCAGGTATGTATATTGTGTTTAATATCTTCGAAATCTTTTGTTTGATGTTGGGTAAATGACTTGGACTGGTTTTCTTTGAGTCAGGGAAGAGGATGGATAGGAGTGAACTCAATTGTGTCTGAACTATTGGCTAAAAGGTGTTACTGATATTTCAATTGCTAGAAATGGGATTACTTCTGAAACTTGCATAAAAAGAACCAATACATTCAAATAGAAAAAAAACCTGTAATCTGTAGCATTCCTAATTGGTGTATGTTGTATTATCAGCTGCCAGCAGACCGCACAGACACGGGCAGTTCTAGCAGTGATGCAGAACAGCCCGGCGCCCTCCCCGCCGGTCCCGCGCCGCCCACTGTGGAGGAACCCGAAGAGGATTCTATCGACCTCCGCAAAACTGGCTTCGCCAAGGCAACGCAGGTAATTAACCATTATAGCCTAAACAGGAGATTTAGGAAAAATAGAATATATTCCCTAAAATCCAGAGTCTATCGTCGCATAAATAAGTGAGTTTAAAACACAAGGTGTAAGGTATTAAAATTCCTACTAGTTTCGGTTATTTCTAACCTTCGTCAGGGAAACAGTAGATTAAAAAATAGATGAAACCATGTTTACATACTTTATGTGGCTGTTAAAACAGATCAGTGATTAAAATGACATGCATGTGATGCTTACACTTAATGGTTAACAGCTGCTTGCCCGCTAGAATTCAGTATGTGGCCAATAAATGACATACATTTTTTTATTGCCCGGTTCCAGGACCCGTTGTTTGGGGAGACGTTTGAGTTTGAGGTGGAAGACAGTCACAGCTACCTCAATCTGTGTGTCTGGTGCAAGATCCCCGAGAAACTCGACAAACAGAACCGCGTCGTCAAACCCGAGAAAGATGTTCTCATTGGACACGTAAGCATACATTGCATCTAAGTATACATATAGATTAGCAACATTATACCAGAGAAGTGCCCTCCATATCCCACGCACGGTGAAACCTTGGTTATTGCCTTACCCAACCTCGGATTTTATCATAATAAGATTGTAAAAAAAAATCGTCACTATCCTAGGCCCCTATTAAAGATTTACTGCCAGATTTACAACCCCGAGTATAAGCTAACCCCCGCCCTCAATTTCGTGAGAGAATATAGGCATTTATAACACCACCACTACCCTGTATGTACCCTTATAAGCTAACAATGGGTCTCCTATGGCTGGTTAATATGAACATACAGGTGAGTGTGCAGTTGATGGACGTGGCACTAGACTGCATGACGACATTACAGGGAGACGTACAACACACCTACCAATTGACCCCCGCAGAGGTCAAGGCAGTAGCAAGGTAGGTTCTACAGCACCTTAGTTTAACCATTGATCAATGATACCCTATGGCCTTCCAGCAGCTATTCAATAATGTGCAACTACATGTATCTTCCTAAATTGAAAGAATAAATCGCTGTTATTTTGAGCATAGAATTTGGCTGGATACAGAGTGTATGGTTCAGTTATTAGGGGTGGCGGTATCAATATTTAGGTCAAATACTGTAAGACTATACTGAAAATTTCTATTATTGACCTGTCTGCTTTAATCAATTTTGATAAAGGCAATACAAGATAAGCATAATTAATTACTTACACATATTATGGTTCCAGTCGTGGTAAGGCGGAGAACCTTTCGACCCATTCGGGTTTCGATGAGAAGCTGTGTTACGGAGACATCCTGCTGTCGTACCACCACAAGACGGCGCCACTCACCAACACTGAGCGACGCCGCGTCGATAAGATACGGTCAGAGAACGAGCTCACCGCCCAACAGGCCAGCAGCCAGTCTGGTGCTAACCAACGCGGGTAAGATCAAAATGGTCATACATCATAATAAACAGGATACAGATTGCTTGGGTTTTACAGGACTATCATGTCACCATGGCCACTGTTCTCAATTATCTCATATATACTCTCAAGCTTTATTAGAATCATATGGTCACATAAATGCATGATGATATAAATCATCTTGAATAGTGATACAATAAATTAATATATACTTGACCATGATCGAAGCGGTGTTAGCAATGAAAGGGCAAGGTAAAGCCAGAGGAATTTCCCAAAGAAATCTGTAAAAGTACTCGATACTCAAACGCATTTTCTGTCCGTTTTAGACCTTTGGAAGAGGGGAAACACGACTTTATGGGAACCCACTTCCAATCCGCCACGTACTGCAACTTCTGTCACAAGAAGGTATGACCATCTCTACATGACAATTACAATACATCACTGTATAATCTATGTACCTTTACATAATGTAACTGTATATTAAACACAAGTATAATATAATATAATATAATATATAATATTCTTCGACCGCCCCCCCCTCCCTTTTTAAGAGATGACCACTCCTTTATGATATCCAGAGATACCACTTTTCCTTCTTGTGAAGGTACTCCTCTTTTCCCTCTGTAAATTCCACATAAAGGAATATGTAATTTTCCTACCAAAATCGACTTAAATCGTATCTTGAAATTACTCTCCGATACTAAAGCCTCTTTTTGTTTCTAGATTTGGCTGAAGGTGGCGTTTCAGTGCCGGGTGTGCGGCATGATCTGCCACAAGAAATGCATGGAGAAGTGTCAGGCACAGACCACCTGCTCCAGGTAAGTCATGACAAGTGTGGCACTCAAACTCTGCTAGTGGCATTGTAAACGACAGTCCTTGACTTCACATACACTGTTATAAAGTAAAGCTTTTGTGTCCTTCTTCCCTGCACCTTCCTCAGTCTATTAAATAATCATGTAAAGTTTGAGTCACTATTGTTTCTGTCTACCCCCCAGACCTGTGGATAATGGGTTACTCAATACTCAACATCTATAGTAAGGATACATTATTTGAACATTCAGTACACATTTTGCTCTGCATCTCTGCTTTTGGGTTCCATTTCATGTTGCCATATGCAGCCAAGCATGAACGTTGTGGTGGGACGATCATGAGGCAGGGCATCCTTTAGAATTTATTCTGTATTAGCACTGGTATTATAAGTGAACCTGAAACCATGCTTTTTTAGGGACGGGTTCCTCTTCAAGCCATCTGCCCCACCACCGCCTACTGGGCCCGGCTCTAAGGTGCGAGATGAGAAGGACGCACGGGAGTCAGGTAGTGTGAGCAGCTCAGGGTCGGGAGCAGGAGCGGCACCAGGAACCGCTCAGCCACAGAAAATGTCTTTCCTCGCAAAGTTCAGGAAGGATCTCCCCTCACCAAAACCAGGGTCAAAACTCTTGAGCAAAGGTAATTTGTTTAACATACATATATGCACCTTTGTGGGCTTGTGCTTTGAGATGTTAGTTATACTTCATGGGAAACTACTTTTCAAATATTTTGTTAGGTTTTAAACTAAAAAAACACACGACACAGTTGAGTAAATTTATAGTTGGATATTTTATTGCTGATCTTGTACCAGTAAAAATGGTAAAGTTGTTGAATAGCCTTGAATAGACATTGACATTTATAATTCTACTTCTTTTCAACTTTGACTAAATTGTCTCAGTACCGAAGTACATTTTCCTAGGGAAAGTCAAATTAGTGAGGCAAAACAGCCAAATAAAAATAAAGCTTTTGCTACTTGATATTTAAACCCAATTAAGCTACCTACTAAGTATACATATTGAATAATACATATTACAAAAATGAACATTGTTTCTACACAGGCGATGGACCCAAACCAAGCTCCTCCATGCTGGATATTCCGTACATGCGGCGGCGGCGTAATTCTGCACCTGACCGAGAGGACAGCAGTGAGTCTACGGAGGAGATGGGCGGTGGGCGCGGTCTCCTGTCTGTGTCCACCATGCCCCGCACACGCTCCTCCACGTCTCTACAGGAGCTCCTCCAGGGCGATAAGCAGCCCGCACTCGCAGACGACGACCCCAACGTAAGTACCTATTTATATGATTTAGTGTTTCAGAAGTGCCAAATATGGAGTTCATATAGGCAAAGAAACTGTTTCTTTGCCTAATCCAATATTATAGGTGGTTTCCTTTCAATGACAAATAAACAGTTAATTTGCCTGGCCCAATATTAGTTCCTTCTCATTAGCAAAAAAAGGTTACTTTGCCTGGTCCAATTATTTTCAGCTAGGTTCTTCCCAATGGCAAGTGATAATTTTGTGTATTCTTGAGAAATATAACGCTCACACATGTATGTAGATGGCCCTGTCTCTTTTCTAATGCCTTTGTGTATTTCGGACAGAAGCTGGACACTGACAACTCCAGCGTATGTAGTTCAGACAGTGACGACGAGCTAAACCTGCTCAAGTTCTTCGAGCAGCAGAAGTCGTCACAGAACGCAGACGAGGTGGTCGTCACTGCGGCCAAAGAGATGGGCAAGGAACTGTTTGCTCATATGGCTCCGGAGGAGCGACGGGATAAGCTAGACTCTACGGTATGTGATATACTCCAAGGATCTATCTTTTGGCTTTTTGTTAATGTTGGTTACTTGGCACCGTGAATGTTGTCCATGCAAGGTTAAGATTTGAACCTAAAAATATCATAACTTCAGCAAATTACAAAGATTTTTCAAATCAAAATGAAAAAAGGAAAGACACTGAATTACTCGGAAATACATCCCGGTTGTTTTAAACAATTTAGCAACATTTCCTATAAACTAGAACGATCATTTTTCTTTGGATTTGACTGTATTTTGAGCATTGTTCAAAGTCAAAAGCCAAAATTTTCAACTATTTAAAAAAAAGATTACACATAGAATTATATGTCAATTCTTCAGCTTCAGTACTAAGTTCCACGTACACAAAATGTACTAAGTTCAAATCCTACCCTTGCTGAGCACTGCTATATGAATGTTGTACCTGTATCCAGACCTGTGTACCTGTTCTTAATTGATCTAATCAACATATTTCCAGCGTTCCTCAAAGAAAGCAGCCAAGGTAATCTCAACTCTCTGGACTAGTGCTAGCCTTGAAAAATCATTTCGATTTCAGTGTCATGCTTTTGTCCTATCTGTCTGATGGTCAACACATTGCCTTCTGGGAAATATGGACTTTCGATTGTAGATTGGCACCAATGCCTCAATCCCAATGCCTGGGTTAGATGAGTATTAATATGGTGCCTATTTTCCAGTTGTATAATTTCAACGATGTACTGTATCATATCTTCACTCCCATGATTATTCAATGAATATGGTATAATTTGAGACAACTCTATTTAAATGTTATATCCAAGTACATGTTTACACCACCGATATACCATTCACACCACGCATCACGCATTAGTCAATGTATCACGCTAAATAACCAGTAGGCTCCACCGACTAACACTAAAGGCCAGTCTGTCCTTAGAATTGGCCTTAAGGCAGTACTCCACTACCGGTGAGTTGGCAGATGGATGTATTTTCCCTTTCATCTTAACTATACTATAGGAAATCAAAATCTGTTGGTTAAATAGCGGCAGTGGAATACCGCCTTTAAAGTTTAAGCTGCCCTCTTGTTCCATATATACTATAACCCTTCGAATTGAAGAATTAAAATTGTGAAATCAGGATGGCAGTATATATATAATGATTTTCTGGCATTGCCCTATTTGCTGATAATTGAGCTCGGCCCCTGTTGCCTAGCTTTTAGCTGCGTGTTTGTCATGTGGTGTCGCCGTGTGTTACTTGCAGATGCTGCCTGATTTACCGGCTGACGTAGGACTCCTGTTGGAGTCTGGCGTTTGACACAGGTACCCGCGTGCCTCCCACTATAACAGGGTGTAAATAAAGGCCCAGGTCCACTGCTGTATTTTCATCGCATACTGCTGCGAAAGCCTATGATTGGCTCTTAGTTCTTGGAGCTCCCTTTATTTTAAATAAGACGATGCACATCGCAAAGCGACATGTCGAGGACAGTACGGCGAGTCCAGACCTCCCTGACTGTTTCAGTATTCCAGGTATTTGTTTCAATGACCAAATTGCAAGAGAAAATGAATAAGAGGAGCAAATTTAAAAAAAATACTACACTGCTATGGTTAGATTTTTGTCGATCTGTAAAAAGCAGTATAGTTCCTATTCTGCGCCTGACATATACATGCTGATGGACGCACACCAGTGGATCTGAGTATACATACCGGTTATATATGCAGTGTGGTATGCGCATTCAGAACATGCAGATACAACATATGAAGAGTTTGGTTCCGAAACACAATAAGCGCCATTTTGAAAAGGTTTTGACAGAGGTGTAGGGCAAGAATAGGTAAATGAACCGAACTATTTTTCCTCAACATTTTATTTTCCATGTCTTTTATAGGTCCTCTCTGGTGTACACGTTATATCCAAGGCACTATAATTGCCAATAGGGTAGCCTTAGAGAAATCACTACATGCTTCAATTCTGGAATGGATTTGTTGCTTTTTGCAACGAAACTCTTCATATAACTACATACACGGCTTAGTAGCGGGAGTATGCCCTCGGACAGGTCGTATCATTGCTTTGTTTACTGCAATTGCCATACTGCATATAAAGCCTGTGTGACACTACTAAGTCTCCCATGACAATGTACAATATTGTCTTTTGTTGCATAATCCTTTACAATTTAGACAAAGGCAACTACACCTATTATGATCTAAACATATTATTCCCTACATCAAGAGTTTTGAACATGATTATTTTTTATATTAGTATGATTTCCCCCAAACCCAACCTTGATAATTCAATTCATATTGGTCGATAATAAGTTTCAATTGATATTGCACATAATTTGATATCATACTTTCTATGAATTATAAACTGATTGCCAGCCATTTCCAGCGCTTTCTCATGCATACACATCTATATAGAAACTTACTCAAGTGGAAGTCCACTTTTTTTATAAGGGTACTAGTTTATGATTGTCGCTTCGCGCGTGGCTTTTTTTCTCTGCTAGGATTGATAAATACAGGCTTTTCATATATGAACCTGTTCAACTGTTGGTACCCATTTGACAAGCTAAGCTAAAAAATCAAAATTCACCCGACTTCAGGATTAGGTCAGGCCAGAGAGAATTCAACTGGTGTGACGAGACCTCTTTACGGTATGCTAACTAGGAAAGGAAATTGGATAAAAGTAGGCTTACTACTGGTAATATTCTCAGATATAATGAATTATAAATCATTGAAAAGCCTGTGAACTTTCCATACTTTGATTTTGATAATGATGATGTGTGATTGTACCCATGCAACTGAAAGAACTATTTTGTATACAGTTTCTTAGGCGGAGGGTAATTTCTGCCATTCTTCCTTAGGCTGCATAAAAAAAATAACCAGCTTTACAGACACCGCCCGCACCCTCAGAAAAGGGCCGCATGGAAGCTTTTTTTCATTATTTTACAAAAAAAATCATCAAAACCCCCGCATCCCTGATTAAAAGAAAAGAAAATAACCTTCAAATTTCCGCCCCTATTTGAGGGCATGCTGAAGCCTCCAGTAGGTCGATTTTCTTAAACTTTGCAGTTCTGGAATCCCCGAAATGTATTATATAATGTCCTAAATTTATCTGAGAATCCCCTGAGTGGCTAGAGTACTGTTGACAAATCTCTGAATCCTCTCAAATAATATGTACATGTAGGTGAACATTGGGTTGCATTGACACTTTTATAGTGGGATTGATTGATTTATTGGCAAAATGTCATCTTATTTCTAAATCTTTAGCGGTAGATCTAACTGACTTTGTAAAAAAAAAAAAAGGGAACTCCCTCCCCACTTGAAATGTTTAAAAAAAGAAAAAGTCACCTCCCTCATGGTCTAGAAATTTAATAACAAAATAAAAGAAAAGCCTCCCTCCCTCACCGTGTATTTTTGAAAAGTGTCCGCAAAGCTGATAATCAATTTTATGCAGCCTTAGCTATTACACCTCCTTATGGCTTTTCTATGAGGCACTGCCTCAAGGTTGTCCTTCTAATGAACCGGGTAGCGGCAAGTGCCACAACTAAATAAGCCACTTTTTCACATATAATTTTACTATTCTGTTACTGTGCTACACATTCATCACATATTTGACTCGGGACACTGAATGTTACACTAGGTTGGGGTCAAAAAGTTGAGCTGGATATCAAATTTGGCATGATAATTTGTTCCTGTACCTCTAATTCGTAATCATAAAACTAAAGTAGCTGTTAAGATATCGAACTTGGGATATTTTCCGCAATCTGCAAATAGTAATATACGTATAGTGAAATATTTCCTGTGCAATATCTTTGTCTGGGTATGGCGCCGATAAGCACGAGAAAATTTGCAGGTTCAAGGGGGAGGGGGGAGAACTCGACCTAGACTTGGGTAATGCTTTATGGCCGTGAACATTCTCTTATGGTACATGGGAGACCCTGGAGGATGGGGGCGGGGAGTGGGGAATTGGAGGTGAAGGAGAGGCTATAAATGGGATGGTCCCAAATGGGATGATTGGATGTTGGGGGGGGGGGGTGTATTGGGGGGAAGAAAGGGACTGAAGTGTACATATGACTAATATTGTAATAACCACGTGCCGTGTGTCATATTCTGTGGACTTGATATATAACAAGGGTGTTCTAGATAGAAATTACAAAGCAAATCGTATTGCCCAGTCTAGGTTTTAGATATTTATAATAAACAACAATGATATATAAGGAAAATAGATAAGGAAACCAAAGCATGATAAGCGGGTGGAGGCATATGAAAAGCAGTAGCGCTAGAATTAGATAGTGTATACTAGTAGTATTTGTGCATAAGGGTCATTCGCCAGAATTTTATTAGCCTAAGATATGGGAAAGTTATCGATTCAATAGTATTGCCTACAGCGGTAGTTGTGAGTGGTTATCATATAGAAAATGTAACTACAGTAAAATTCCGTTATAACGAAGTGCTTTGGCCAAGCTAAAAAGTTCGTTATAAACGAATTTCGTAGTATCCAAATTGAGTATTTTTGAGACCTTAATACTGTCAGAAAATGATTCATGAACTCCCTATTATATGAATAAACAACACAGGGGCGGGGGGAGTCGCTTTGAACCTGTCCAAGACCCCCACAACTCCTCCTCCCGGCTCAGGAAGCCCTGGGAGCCGGGGGAGCTCGCTTTGAACATGTCCTAGACCCCCCCCCCCCCCCCCCGATCCCGGCTCAGGAAGTCCTGTGGGCGGATAGACTAGCTTTGGACCTGCCCTAGACTGACATAACCCCTAATACAGGCTCAGGCAGTCCTGTGGGCGGGGGGAGTCGCTGTGACACCTACCCTAGACCCACCTACCCCATCAGAATGAGAAATAAAAACCTATACACAGCCCAGAAAATTCGTTATAAACGAATTTACATATGAAAAGATTCGTTATAACGGGATTATTTTACTATAGGAATGTATGAAAAAGGATTTTGGCATAGCAATCTGTTTGTAATATCCGAAAATTCGTTATAACCGAATTCGTTGTAGCGGAATTTTACTGTATATTCACATACATTATTTGATAGAGAGCTCTTTTTGTCTACTTTATTACTGGGTAATCTTGGCGGTTTCTTCATTTCAGCACATACAATATTTAATACTCATTCCGACTGTTTCCCACAGGTGAACAAGCTTCAGAATGAGATCGATAAAGAGTCGGTGAACCGTGCCGAGCTGGCACGGATGGAACGTGAAGTGACTGACCCCAAGCAACGCGACATGATTCGGAGCCGGATCGAGAAGTCAGACGACAAGATCCAGTCGTTGGCTCTCCTGATGCTGCACTACTGCGCAGGACTCCAGCACTGTCTGGACCAGCAGGAAGGAGAGCGCTTACGGAGTCACAAGGACGCAGAGGAACTGCTGACCGCCGCCTCGCAGGGAGCAGAGCTGACCGTCACCACCCCAGCAAACGGGGCCACCACCGGTAACGGCGGAGTCTCCCCAGTGCCACTAGCGCAGGACGCCATGCTGCTCGTAGACGGGCCCGGAGGAAGCTGCCCGGGGGGGAGTAGCAGTAGTGACGCCTCATCAGCAGCTGTCGGTGCCACCACACCACCGTCGTTACCACTTATAGCGGTGCCAAATAAGACTCCACATGATCTCAGCGATGCTGCTACTGCCCCGCAGCTAACCAACGGTAAAAAGTTACCAACCCAAAGTAGTCACACTCAAGGTCCCGACCCACCAAAGCCGAGTAGGACCTAGGTGTTCATAGTGTAATATATACAATATATTCAGATCATATTGATAGAAGGTTCTAGAACAATACATTATCATTCCTAAGTGAATGTCTATTCTATTTTATGTTGTTTCTAGTTGTTGTAATCGTGCACCAGGGCACATTCACTGTATGTCATCCAAATATCTATTATTTTTTAGATGATTTTAGCATGCTGCTAGATAGGTGTTGTTATGCAGCTGATGCTTAGAATTATATGCATATGTTATTTATGTACACATAGGACAGTGTTTGTATGCGTAATAAGCTCCGATCCTGCTGGTTTTTATCGAGGAAGAATAAGGAGAGAATCAATGTGATGACTAAGACTTTGCCATGTGATAAGAGACTGTGTGATTAGTTCTTCTACGCTAAAGGACAATGTCGATTTGCCCTACACTAGCAGTGATCATCAATTAACTTGAGTTATATATATATACATACATAAGGCCACAGTGTTTAATATCTGTAATAATGATTCTCTGCTGTTCTATGTCATTAGATATAACATGTGTATAGGTAGACATTCCCTCAAATTTTTTCGCAGTTTAGGTGTGTCATCTCCTGTTTTACATTCCACCAAAAGCTATCTGTTTATAATAATCGTGTTCACAGTTTTGACGTTGGGATTAGGAAATTGAATGATAATGTATGAATGATTAGTAGATATATTTAGAGCCGGAAGAGTTGAAGTGCAATATTGTAATGAAGCATATAAACACGTATGATGGTCATACAGCTTATAGATAGAACTGTCTAACTTGTAGAAATCCATTTTGGAACTGTAACAAAAATATGTAAAACAAATATCGTGGACAACACTACTGGTTAGTGAGTCGTAACTTTTAAACGTTCGTGAAAGTACTATGAATGGTTTGAAAATTGACTGTCAGAATAATTAGGAAAAGGGTACGTAGAGTGCCATGCATAATTAAACTATCCAGTCGTTGGTGTTGCTTGGCGTTGACCGCATATGGCTTTATTACAGTGTGATAAAGTATAATATATTACGACTGGAACTTATTGGAAATCCTACATGTAATTCATAGTTGTTCTTTTGATGAATATCGGTAAAGATCACAAATACGTTTTGTTAGAACCAAATCAGAAAGCTGGTACATGTACATGTACTTGTCATTGATGGAGTAAATATGGTTAAAGTCTATTCAGCTAAATATTGCTGTAACTTGTAACTTGCTGCTGGTATCTCATTTATTGGATTGTTTAACATTCATCACCCGCTTTTGCACATCCGACTGTCCTATCTGTATCCACGTTTTCAATTCCTTAGAGTTAAGCGATAATGAATACCTAGAAAAGCTTAACCTTCCACCACAGCAGAATTATTGGCTTTATGTGTTTGGTCACAAAAAATATTCTTTCAACACGCCGCCATACTTTGAGTATATCTATAAAACTGTCCCCATTTATGCACGCCCTAAGATAAGTTTATACAAATGTAAAACAATATCTTGCATACCGGTAGTTATACATTTTACATAGAAAAGAAAAGCTTCTGAAATCACGTCCAAAGTAGATGAATTCCTCAGGCCCATACACTCCCTGTTATTGTCGTTGTAAAGGTTCACATGTGAAGTCCCCGTCTCGGTTCGTCTAGTTTGTATCGCGTATAACATGGTGTCAAGTCACAACCTGTCCGTCCAACTAGGCGCATGTCGTTATCTACACACTTTTTTGATTGACTCCCAATGTACATGTAATATATATTACACACTTTGAAGCTAGGTTTAACGTGCCCCATTTTGAATTTCACTTTATATGTATGTGTCTGCTTGCCTGTTCTTATGGACGGAGGTGTACAAGTCCACGCTCAACTATGAGGTCACTGACTAAAGTCATGTTGTTACGTCACGTTTAACGTCTATGATAATATCATCGCGGTGTGTCGTTAAACACGCAGACACTCTTTACAAAATGTTTCTCTCTTGCCACAAGGGATGGGAATATAGATGTGTGTGTTATGTATTGATTAAATTCTATGTGTAAGCTAATACATGTAGTGGATAGGGAAATGGTTACTCTACTATGGGGTGAAATAAGACTTTAAATGATATTAATTATATTAAAAGTGAACTGTAATGTGTTATGCTATGTTATTCAAGACGACTTAAAAAATGTCAAAAACTGGTTCCAAATAGGAATCGTGCTGTTTTTCCCAGCGCTTTCAAGTTGTAATCATGTACACCAAATTCACAAACTCTATTTCTAAGACATAAATTCTGTGTCAAAAACATGCTCGAATTGAAAAAAAAGCATTGATGCAACAACCGTTATCATCCAAAGAAACTCACATGGTGACTATCACAGCTCAGCGTTAAAATTGATATAGGACATCATAAGGGCACTCTTTGACACTTACACGGTAACGGTATATTTAATATTAAGAGAGTCGCTATGTGAGATAAGTGTATAGTGACACTTGGGGAGTTTGTTGGGGTATGATATAAGCTAGGTACATGACATGGGGTGCTGTGCATCCTCACATCTGTTAATCATACCCTTCATAATTATAATGTGCAGCATGAGTTAGCATGACATAATGTAGGATATAAGCTGAGGTTAACACTTAAAACATGGCACACATACTGCTTAAACACAGAGTACACCATTCTTTGTAAACCACTGCCAATTGTTTTTTTCAATAATATATAATTATGTATTAACGAAATCTATACACTTTGACAACAATAAGAACGCAATTCTTCCAGTGTGGGGCTGTTTCCTCCACGGTAATTGAAACCAGTGCTAAAACCTAGTTCATTTAGTTTACAGCTTATGGACAAGATGTACCGGTCATCAAAGTCTTATATATCATTTCATAGGTAATATGCTATGGGTGAGTAGAACCTGCTTGACATGAGACTTTTACAATGAATATGCCAGCATGCTGAAACGTACACACAGATGTGCTTGTGATTCCACAATATCTTTGTGATCGCGTTGTCGCTGGTTTGATAGAGTAATATTTATTGATTTTAACTATCAATGTATTTGACAGGCGACATTCCAATTTAATTGTCTATTAGATATGGATAAATATCAGTATGTATAAGAACAGTGACTTACCTCGGTTATGTATGTTAATTTGCCATTCAGATACGGTGTGCTATTAGTTGCGCCCCCGGCTTTACCATTAATTTTTTTATAATTGTTTTTTTCATAAGATCAAATTGATTTTCAGTTACAAATATTTCTGATGAGGTGTACATTTTAATGATGGACATATGGCAGAAGAAGAGCTTGTGTCTTTGTTTCGAACCACGGTGTCAAGACTGACTTCACAATCTAGTCCCCTACTTAATATATGTTCAAGTGTGTCTTACTGACTACTCTAAGAAGGTAGAGTAACTGTAACCTAAATATAAGGACACTATTATATCAGTGCATTATGTTCTGGGCACTAGGTTCCAAAACCAGATTGGTAGAGCATCGACCACATATCCACATACGCTGGCAATAAAATGGCTGTCCTATTAACAGTATGGCATACATATATAGTATTATGTCTAAGAACTCTCATCTTGATAGGATAATGTGTGAACAGGACAGTATAGTATTCAGTTGAAGTGCCCACCTATAGATCTACAATATACAAACATAGCCTGCTCAATATGTATACTACTGTAGGAAAGGGACATGGAAAAGAAAAGAAAAAGAGTACAAAGTTCTTGTACTTTGAACGCTCTCTGAAATCATGTATAGATGTACATGCATAATTCTGAATTCGATTTTCAGAGGTATCTATTATGTGTACACCCACATTATAAAAATTGAAGTAATAATTTGGCTGGATCACGTACCAAAGAGATCAAAGTTCCACCAAAAATTGATACATAGGAAAATAGGTTAGGGAGTCAAATGCAGTCTAGGTTTTGTGTGTCGAATCATAATGTGAACTTAATACTGACTGTGGACCAGCCACAATACTAAAACGATAACCTACTGCTACCAAAAATAGAGTCACATGATATGTATGAATAAGAAATATTCATGTATAGAGCAGGCCGTCAAATTCAGATTGAAACTATAATGGTAGTTAAAGACGTTGACATAGCCCCGTGTTCCTGTAATGTAATCTCATGAATCTGTCGCAACGTTGAATGATTTTGCCCTATCACCAAAAAACTTATTTGCGACACAGCGAATCATTGTCACGATGCTGTACGAGTGTTAATATAGTCGGTAGCGTAGTCTGTTGTCTTTGCCGCTCCGACCGTGCCCGGTGGAGCTGACGCCTGTCCGTGTGTGCCCGTCTCTGGGATAGCGCTGCCCTGATTTATCAGCCTCTTGTCTTTCACTCTTAGAGCCAGCATGGCCTATTCTGATGGCCAACCAAACAACTATTCATACATGTACATGTAGTAAATGATCATAGTTAACTAAGGAATGGTAACCACAAGAAAGTCGCCATTTTAAAGCGAGGAAATTAACGATAACGTATACGTGTATACTAGTAGTCAAGTGCACAAAAATCCAGAAATATGATGAATTAGTCACTGAAAACTAGTGAATCAGGACAGTACATACTAACTATGATCTCTTACTATGGTTGCATCCGTCATCGGTCGAACTTAGACGCTGTTTTCTTGCTATGTGAAGCCCTACTGTTTCACACAACTTTTATAGGGGACGAGTCTGAGTTGGGATCTGCTCGGGTAAAGCATTATATCCTTGTTAAAATCGCACCTATCTGAGAATGATGCCAAGTGTAACGATTTAATTGTAATTCAAAAAAAAGAAAAGATATAGCACCCGTGCGAAATACAAGGCCTGCAGGCCTAAATACATAATGTGCTTAGTAGCACTTAACTTAGCCTTTTGAGACATTATAACACTGAAATATTGTGGAAAAAATGACGGTCCTGACGATTCTGATGTTGAACGCTGTTTTTATTAAATGGTGCATATCTTTTAAAGCGCATAATTGTCGTCCACCAAAATTGTTTTAAAAGCATCTTTCAAGACAAAATATTTCAAAGATACCATCTGGACTCTGGTGAAAAGGCCATGTGGAGAGAACAGAATACCCTTGGCGTTACAAGGCTGCAGTAGCCAGCTTTGAGAATGATAAACCCTAATAATATCAGTTAGGTTTTTAATAATTTCGAATTTTAAGTGTGATTTGCTTTATACGCTTAATCCGTGATATTTGGACTTTGTCATTAATGATTGATCAGTAGCAGCACCAAATACCAGGTTCCATGCCATGTGGTATGTACAAACACACCAAAGGTTTAACATTGGTATAATATACCTCCCAAGTAGCGACCCTCTGGTCTTCCACCCCACGTGTTATATAGTATTACTGGTGAAACCAAGTACACAGAATCTAGAGGTATAATAAATCTGAAGTGTGTGTTCTTCTGCAATGCAGGGTGTGTTGACTGTTGACTTTCTCCGAGGATCGGAACGATCTATAACATCACTGTGATGAACTTAATGTGTAGTTGAAGTGATGAAAATAAAGAAATCCTAATCTAAACAGAGCAATGTCTTTGGTGTTGTATATTTATAAGTGCTATGATAGAGAGCATAACGTCTCTTATTTTTCTCTTATGAGCTTATTGATCAAAATGCATTTTTATTATCTGAGCGCTGGGCGATAAGGTCATTAATTTGTGACACCCAGTTTGTCTTTGGAAAGAGAAGTTCAACCCTGTAGACCAGATTTACAGTTCTTCCTCTTAATGTTAGGGACTTCAAAGAAAGGTTTGATTCCTGCTTCCCGTCATAAAGAGAGTACCCGTATTCGACGTAATAAGCGCATAGTGCGCTTAAAAAAACATTATGGACAACTTTAGTAGTTAAGAGTTAAATTGGAGTCAAAAATTGAGATATTTTTGGTTATTTCTAGTATAAGAATCGGCCAAAAACGGGGGATGTGCGCTTATTAGGGGGTGTGCGCTTATTACGTCGAATACGGTAAGCGATCTATTGGAAAGGAGATCACCTGAACTTTCTTTGAGGGTGTCGTACACACCATCTAAAGCATCCATCCCCCATCTCGTGTTGCCACATCTCCCTAACGTCTACCGCTATTACACCAGGACCTCCCACACCTCCACTAGTATCCCCAACCTCACTTGGAGTCTCATCCCTCCCGTGGGATCCCTCCAATTTTTCTCATCCCTCCCGTGGGATCCCTCCAAGTGGCTCCAGAGGGGTAAAAAGCGACCTGGCGACTTGGGCTATTTTCCAGGCGACCTGGTACAATGATAAAAGCAACCTGGCGACTTTTGCCCAAAATTGTATACATGTATAGGATAAAGGGTCTAAAAAAACGACCTTGCGCCCTGGGGGCTTTAATTTCGGCGACTTTCCGACCTCACGGGGGGATCCCTCCAACCCACCTCCAACCCCCTCTCAGGCGCTTCTGATCCCCCAGGGTCACCTCCCCCTTTAGGATCTCCTACAATTCCTCCAGGGTATCCAGAAGTTCCTCCATCTTCACTAACTCCGCCTAGCCTTACTTGATGTGACTTTGTTGGGGCACGTACATCATACAACCTATAGGTTGTCGGTGCAGGCAGGATACGTAGTGTGTTGTCAAGATACAAGAAAAGTGTTAGAGTGATACCAGGCTGAGACGGGATATCCATGGTGAAATGTAAAACAAACTCAGACATTCTTCCGCAGGTTTAGCTTCTGCATCCATCCCCGAGGGTCATCCCCTCATGCAACATGGTCTCCCTGCCATCAAAGTGCAACGATTCGTTCCTCTCTACAGCCATCCTCCCATCTCTACCACTATTCCCGCAGGGTATCCATGCAATCCCTTCTCCAGAAACACCCATTCCTCCTCCATGGTCAGCCAGCCATCCCTCCCGTCGTTTCTCGCCCCCTTCCAGGGACCCTCATTCCAGCACGCACGGGATAGCTCTCCCACGTGAGAGGACAAACGTTTAGAGCGTTATCTTAATAAGACCATTATTAAAGAGAGGCAAATACTGGATAGCTCTCTCAGGTGAGAGGACAGACGTTTAGAGCGTTATCTTAATCTTAAGTCTTAAAGTCTTAATTCAATGTCTTAAAGTTTTAATTCAGGGGCCCCTCCTTCCTGGTTTACTCCAGCACCCCTGACCCACTTTCGGGTCTTAATCAAGTCTTAGTCTTAAAGGCTTAATAGTACTCACCATTGATAAAGAAGGAAGAAAAAAAGAAAAAAAGGGGGTTGGGGGGCAGAGCCCCCCATGATATCAACAAATAGTGGCACTTGAAGTAAGGGTGGCTCCATCCGTCGGATTATGTAGAAGGTAAGGTGCACACCCTCTAGTTTTTCCAACAAATCACACCTGATCAGATGAGACTTTTAAGTTGAAACCACTAACCAGTACCCACACCTAAAAATACCCACACTTGTTCACTGTGTGTATTACTAGCCAACTGCTTTTAGCATCAGCTACATGTGTCAATCCCTGACCTATCCTGCTTCCCTGTCTAAATGTCTGTTTGGAGATATCACTCAACAATGGCTATACATAGACTCTGATGTGAGAGTGAGCCCTTGCTGTCACAGGAAGTGAGGTCACAGACTGAAATCCCTGCCCTCTGATTGGTCAGAGTCCAGGGTAACCATGGTACTAGATACAGCAGCAGGCCTTGTCAAGGCCAGTCGGTGGTAGTGAATCATTGGGACAAGAAGCAATCTTCCAGTTCCCACATGTTTCATAGATTATTTTGGGCACACATATCCATATCTCAATAGTAACTGTGAGAATTAGCTGCAACTATGACCTTGACCAAGGTCAAGGTCACTTAATTGACCTAGAATTTGGATAAATCTTCAAATGAGCACCTAAAGAACTCTCAAAGCAATGTTAGAGTGTTGAATACATCACATATGTTCTTTTATTCATTTCTTTTCATCAGACACATTTCATGAACATATCTATGTCATTAAAACATAGTTTATATACATTTTTGCCATGACAACCATCTGTTCCCATCATAATTCTACATGGTAACAACAGATTTCCGTTATTGGACATATTGCAATTTTCCCACAATATAATATGTTTTCAGCAATTTCTCAAAGATAGTGGATTCTTATTGTTTATCATTTACCACGGGTGACACTGACTCCCCACCGGTCCTTGAGGGGTTTCCACCAGGCGGCGTCCCAGCCATCAGAGCCCTACGAGCCACCAAGGCTCCACCGGCAGCGGCAACTCGCGTCTTGGGAGTGCTGAGGATATGCTCACAGGATAACCAAAGGCTCTCCCTCTAATATACCAGGACGTATACTTGCAGCAAAGATGGATACAGGTGGATTCATCTCTTTATGGAGCTCATTTAAGGTGAAAAGTTCAATGTTCTTAACTTAGCAGGCTACGTTTTGGCGATAAGCACCCATTTATTGATTTCCCAACCTTTATTGTCATTTCAAGTGACCTTGACCTTGATAAAGGTCATATACATCAGAGCATTCATTATCCAAATAGATAAACAATGATAAACAATAAGAATCCACTATCTTTGAGAAATTGCTGAACACATGTTATATTGTGCGAAAATTGCAACATGTCCAATAATGGAAAGTGGTTGTTACCACGCAGAATTATGATGGGAACAGATGGTTGTCATGGCAAAAATGTATATAAACTATGTTTTAATGACATAGATATGTTAATGAAATGTGTCTGATGAAAAGAAATGAATAAAAGAACATATGTGATGTATTCAACACTCTAACATTGCTTTGAGAGTTCTTTAGGTGCTCATTTGAAGATTTATCCAAATTCTAGGTCAATTAAGTGACCTTGACCTTGGTCAAGGTCATAGTTGCAGCTAATTCCCACAGTTACTATTGAGATGGATATGTGTGCCCAAAATAATCTATGAAACATGAGTAGCTGGCATACCAGAGGCAATCACATATTTTCTACGGCTAAATCCTGAAATATACCGATAATTGAAAATGCATTGTTACTATGGCAAAATCTCATCTAATCTCAATTCCAATGAACTGAATAGCTTGATATTGATGTTTTGTTCCTACAAGAATCCTAAGATGGAGAAATTGCCATTAATAAAGTGTTGACAGCAGTTGATATATGGTCAAATGACGTAATTTGGTCAATTTTCAAGTTCAAGGTCAATTCTCCTGACCTTGACCTTGGTCAAGATCAAAGTGGTTGTTTGTGTACATAGTGGGATTAGTTATGTGCCTCGTATAAAAATGTCATGCATGTAGCTCAAATGGTTGGAAATCTATAGAGAAAGTTAGGTTTTATTAATAATTCATGAAAAAGCCAAGATGGCCGACAAGATGGCCGCCAATGACCCTGATGGGACACGATTTCACCTTGGGTACGAAGATATTCCGTAACTAGAGATATTCAGGATTCCAAAAATGTAAGTTAAAAAAATATAGTCTTCGGGTGCATGGGACCCCCTGCTTCCTACTATACTATATTTATCTTACCCGGAATGTCCATTCTTACTCCTTTCCAAAATTCCCTGTAGTTGTCTTTTTTTAAAGTTTTTAACCCACCCCCTTATATTTTTCATTTTATCATTAATGAAAGTCGCCTTCACTATATTCTTAGGATATGTATAGCTACCCTTCACTAATCAGTACTTCTACTGTTGTGGCTCCAGATGTGTCAAAAGCGACCTGGCGACCTGGGCTATTTTCCAGGCGACCTGGTGCAATAATTAAAGTGACCTGGCGACTTTTTGAAAAAATTGGCAATAGTATAAATGGTCTAAAAAACCGACTTTGTGACCTAGGTGCCTTAATTTAGGCGACTTTCCGACCTGAGGGGGGACCCATCTGCACCCTCACTGTTCTTTGCCTCCCAATATAAATACTCCCTCTGAAGTCTAAGATAATGAATATTATCATGTATCCATGTTGGTATGTTACCTGGTACGAATGTATCCTGTATTGGTGGCACTAAACCAACGTGAATACGTAGATGAATCCTTCTGAAAAAAGCGAATTTATCATACGATTAATCGCTTTAAGATCACAACTGTATAATGGTATGTATGGTATAAGTCCGCCTGGCTCTCATAGTATCTGGTGCGTAAACAAAAACGAACATTACAGGGAAACACGCCACTTGGGGTATTTTGCAGGAATAATACTTAGAAGACGGTACCTGCGTGTCATAACCACATCAGCTTTAGATGCATCCAACTGGAGGGCCAGAGCCGGGGCTACATCTACCATTTCAAAGATAATCAGCCATCACAGCTTGTGAGAGCAGATTCCAGATGGACTCATTTGAGGAAAAGAGGTAGGTGACAATTGTTTCCTTTAAAGCGGATTTTGGAAGATAATTACCCGGGTAGTCCTGTCGTATTGGATCCATTTGAGGAAAAGAGGTATAGGGGACAATGGTTCCCTTTAAAGCGGATTTTGGAAATTAATTAGTTCTGTCGTATTATACTTGGGTTGGGGATGGCTGATCGTGGTTGCACCAGGGCAGAAGCGTGTCTTAGACATTATTAGAGCGGATCTGGACAAACATATGGAAAGATAAACGTAGGTGGGTAGGGGCAGGGGGGAGGGAGGGGTAGCGGCGTACACAGGAGCTGGGACAAGGAAGTCCTCTGCTTTTTCCTGTTCTATACATACCTGTACTAGCCTTTATGTATAAAAAAAAAAGCACAAGAAAATAGATAAAAGATCTTAGTTTCGATCCGTATACATTTGGTATTGTGTAATATGCTTGCTTCATAAGAAACCAAATCTATAAAATACCAAAAATAATGTAGTGCTGATTTTCAGGCGCTTTTGTCTTATACAATATGAAAATAAGCATATATTGAATCCATCCCGGCAAATGCAAAGCCAAGCCAATGTATCTTGCATAATATGTGTAATTGGGCCAATATTCTCTACTCGAACTTTGACAACTTTCAATCAAGGATGTCACCACGTCGTCTATTAGGAAAACCAACGGGTAGTCTATTGCTTTATTCCTAATGCACCCAATATTTCGCTCATTTTACATTATTTGGAGTTGGGAAGTCACTACATGTACATCAATTCGTGGTTTCTTATGTAAACTATCATGTTCCTTCTTTCTGTCTCTCCCAGAAGCATGCTGCACTTCAATGAAGATGAGATAGCATGGACAGAGGAGAGGTATTCTCTGACTACTTTGAGGGAGAAAGGGAATTTCAAACTGCCCACTCTGATCTGCATAACCAGTGGATACTTCGGCAAAGACGAAAAGGATACTTTCAGTAGCGATGATGTAGGAAGGACTTTCTCTCTATTTACCCCTCCCTGCCTCCTTCCCCGCTTCCCACTTCTTCTAACGACTGACTTCCTCTCTGCTCCTCTCTCCACCTTTGTCTGTATGCCTGTCTGTATATCTGACTGTCTGCCCCTCTTCCTCTGTCTTCACTACCATATTCTCGTGTCTGTCTGCCTCAAGTTGCCTCCGTCCCTGTCACCTATTGCACCCCTTCCCCCTGTATGTCTGTCTGTCCCACTCATTAAAGTGTATTACGGTTTAATGCCTTTACGACAGGCTACCATGATTATAGCTTTGTCATAATTGATAAAATCGCACAACCAGTTATAATTATCAATATAGTGTCAAGTTGTTGGTCACACTTGAATCTTTCCCCATGCTGAAAAACTTAATGTCACATGTCCTTCACAGATCCTGGTTCTCTATGAGTGGAAGATGCAGGAGAGGATCCTGGCTAAGAAGGGAAAATACACTACCAGCATCCCATTAGATTTTGAGCACAAGTTTGAGGTCATGGAGCCAGGCATGCCTCGTGAGTATCTTATCTTAAAGCGATTATAAAACGTACACAGTATTTTCCTTGATGTTAGGTCAGCTTTTGATCCAAATTGAATATAATATGTTTCACAAATCACTAAAAATGTTTCATTATATTTAAAAGACATTCTAAATGATGTTTTGACATGTTCACAAACAGTCTTTCAGTAATCCCCATTCAGCATACCTTAATAATTATATTTACACATGAATACACATGCTAGACATACTGAGAGTAAACGTATAACATTTTTACAGGTAGACTGATGCACCTGTCCCAGATCACTCAGAAGTATAAACCCCCAGTCCAGGTGAGGTTTGGGCCCTCTACACCGAGTCAGCAGGAACTCAGTGGAGAGGCTATTGGGCCTTTTACATTAATGTCTTCTCACTACTTGGAATATGCCACTGCTAGTACTACGGCAAAAGGTAAATCATTTCATTTTCAATGATATTGCATCAATGCATCTTGACATAAACCAAGCTCGAAGAATGTGTGCGCTCATATAGAATAACATACCTATAGACCCAAACGATGGACATTTGTATCTTATAAATTAATGTACTTGAACCGGACCTCCCAAGTCCTGTCTAATATATGGGGAGGGGTAGCATCTAAATGTAAGAAGGAACAACCTGAATTAGATGCCTGGACATTTACAAACCTCTTAAACTACGTACATGTACCTCGCGTATTCGTACATGAAATTGGGTTCAGTTATAGTTTTGTTATCAGTCTTAAAAATAAAATGTAATATAATGAAAGAAAGAAAGAAAGAAAGAAAGAAAGAAAAAGGGGTCTGGGGGTAAAGCCCTCTCGCGTATATACAATACTACCATCAACTTAACAACATTCCAACATTTTAATAAATACCATTTACGTTTAATAATATGCTAGGTATGTTAACGCGTGTTAATGTCAAGCACCTGGTTCAGTTCGTCCCTTCAATTCGCCACAATGTAAAAGTAAAAGATCCTGAAGAAGACTAATAAATTTAATTTAACATTTTCTCAACATCATTCACTACTGCCATGTACATACTCTCAGCATACTCTCATTAAAATCCATATAATTGTACTTGACTGTGTCTGTTTTTTTGTGTATTCAACATACTTAAGTAAGGTATAATAATTATTAATGTCATGTTATATTTGATACACAGGTATGATCTCTACAGAAGAACTGCTGTGTTTCCCTATATACAGACAGGTGCGGTTTGTGGTAGCTACACGACTACATGGGTTACCTATAGAGCAACATAGCCAGTACCTCCACAGCTTCCTAAAGCACACGCAGATCAACCGTACATGTAAGGATAACCAATTATTACAACAGTCTTTGCCAAATCCTGCCGGACAGTGGCAATGTCCGTCTAAAATGGCTCTGGTCCGACAGGTGTTCCAGGACCTGATGTCCTGGGCTTTCCAAAACTGAAAGATTTTTTTTTAATATTCCAATTAGAACTGCAGTTATAAGTTCTAGAAAATAGAGCAAATTTTTGTTATCATTTTCTTTTATAAATGCTATTCTATTCGAAATATTATGCAAATATTTGATTTTTGTATCTGGTCCTGCAGAAATCTGTCCGGTCCTGCAAAATTGGCTAGCTGCAGGACCGACTGTCCTGCATGCCGAAAAAGTTTTCGCAAAGACTGTATTATCAAAAATGGAGAAAATTAATTGATGAGTGACCTTTGTTGTTCATTTTAAAGCTCACACAGTTGATTTAGTGTCTGAGGGATACTGGGCAATCTGTTAGTAAGGGATATTTACAGCCCATTATTGATATTGTAAAGGTCTAGACTTAGATAATATTACCACTGCATGTGTTTGACTATGCTGCTTTTAGTATGTTCCAACATAAATATTGTATAGATTATTATTAGAAGAAGTATTCGGATATAAGTACCATCATATCAATGGTATTGTTATTTTGTTTTTTTCAGTAGGAGCACTTCAATACACAGAGTTACTAGATACAATGGAGGAATACGACTACATGAGGACCATACCCATTGGTACATGGGGAAAGCCACCCAATGACAGGACAAGACAATATACACGTCTACAGAAAGGAGGCCCTATCCACGAATATGAACCAATTGAAATCAACTCCAGGGCTTGTGGGAAGACCACCTCTTCTGTACCTGGAAAAGGAAAACGTTCCCCAAATAAGAAAGGAGGCAGCAAACACGCACGCATACCAATTGAGTTATCTACCCGTATGACCCCTGATATCCATACCCCTAAAGGCAATCCCTCTTCTTCTACAATTCAAAAAAGTTCCATCTTCCGAGAGATTGATGCAAGACCCACCGGTCTCTGTGTTCCTCTAACTGGGAGACAGAGACCTGTGGCAACTGTTTCCCCAACAAATCCAAGTTCTAGCATCAAAACACCTAAACGAGACCCAGAAACAAGAGTAGATACACAGCCTCCACCCCTGTTCCCACGTAGCAGCGCCAAACCACCTGTACCACCGCGGCCACAGAACCCTATCGCCAACAAGCCTGCTTCATTGCCAAGACCAGCTCTAGGCATAGCCACAGCTACAGACTTATGTGTGACCAAGAGTACTCCCTCCCTGTCCCTCCCTAGACACAGTCCTGGTGTTACAGTCTCCCTCATGCCAATTCCTGAGGAAATGAAGCACACAACAGCAGAATCCAGCCCTTCATTGTTCCCTGTAGAAACCTGTCAGATAAAAGGGTCAGTCTCACCACATCCACTGGTCATCAAGACCCTGGAGGATGTACCAGCAGACCTGTCAGACCTCTCTGTTGACCAGGTCTGTCACTGCCTGACCCTGCTTAATCTGGGTGAGTTTGCTCCCAAGTTCAGACATGCTTTGATAGATGGCAGGATCCTCAGTGGCTGCAGGGTGGATGACCTGAAGCAGGAGTTCTCCATGGGGCATCTCAGTGCCCGTAAACTGGTCATGTTTGCCAATGAGGGGTGGAGGCCTAAAGAATGAATCTGTCTTTTAACAATTGCTGTTCAAATATCATGTGTAGTAACTGCTGAAACAACATAGGACGTATTGGGCGAATATGTGTCATAAGGGTGTTGACTGCAATTGAAGATATAGACAGAGGTTCACAATAATCTGTCTGAATGACAGGTTTCTCCACGAGTGGGACCTTGGGTCATATCACACGAGGCGCAGCCGAGTGTGATGCGGCCTCAGGTCTAACGAGTGGAGAAACCTGTCATTCAGACTGATTTGAGTGGATCTCTGTGTTCATTTCATGTTAATGTTGATCTATTCCATTTTAAAACGACATTTAAAGATTTGTTTCACAACTATACCATGGAGAATGGAGCTGTGGAGAATGAGATTCAGTTTCTCCACAGGGGTGTGGAGGACGACCCTTCCCATACAAAACAATGGTGAAGTTGTTTCTCCACATGAAATAAACTAGTATTCCAAATACCCTTGAATGGTGTTAACCATCATTGTATATAAGAGTACTCGGAAAGTCCTTGTAGGTTTTTTGATGGAGCGTGAAGACACTACTTCAGAGGGGCACTGTATGATATCAGGTATATCATTATGAGCATCCTCATCATCAGTCATCATTTTGATTGTCACTTCTCCTGTAGATGCTTTGGGACTGTATATACATGTACCTGATTGACAAACTAACCAGATTCTTAATGTGAGAAAAATGACGGGATTAATTAGGCCCAAAAAAAAAGGTGTGTTTCAGGCAACATGGTCAGAATTTCTAGGGTAGGTCGGTCGGATTTTTTCTTTTTCTTTTTTTTTACATGGAGAGAGTACCAGGAGTGAGTCGTGAATCGACAAATCGTATCGCAACTCACCAGAATGACTTAATAATTCCTCCATTGCCTAGGAATATCAAGAAGTTGTTGGATATTCCTCTTAAAAAGCCATAATCTAAAGTTAATCAATTATACAGGCCTCTGAGGTCACTCGGAGCTTGTTATTCTTGAAAGAATTTGTTAAAATTGAGAAAAAAATCACCAAAAAAAAAAAAAAGAAATCTCCAAAATTGGGGAAAAAAATGCTAGGGTCGGCCCTTTTTGGAATCTAGGGTCGGGTTGCCTGAAACAAACCTTTTATTTTTTTTGACCTTACCATAAAAGTGAACCATCTGCATTGATATGTGTGTAGAAAACGTGTATATTAATCAAAGTCAAAGTATAATTATAGCGAGAGAACTACCACTTCCTTATTCATCCTTCAATTACCTTAGTCCTATCAAATGTAAATATATGAATAATCCCACACCTTACTTGTGGATAGTCTAAATTGTTAGGCAGCCAAAATGTTCCCTTGTTCGAAGATTAGAAATAACGACACTGTATGTGATAAAAGCTACATGGCTGTTCATTTATTGTAGGGCAATTACACAATGTATCTAACTGAGCATAATGATACAATATGGAGAAAATAAATCGGCGATAACAGACCATTCTGCATACATCTAACGGGTAACCACATTCATACATGCAATACACGGCATATGACGCTCTCTGGGGAGTAAGAGTTGCTCAAAGGGGAATATTTCGTCACCAGAGCCGAACTTACTGACCTAATTACTAATAAACTGTATTTAGTGTCATAACTACGTCTTTTATGAGAAGTAATGTAATCCATGTATTCCATTTGTTAATGGACTTTATCAAGAAAATAAACATAAGGTGTTCTTAAGCCTCAAACCCTTTTTATTTGTGATTTCTTCAATAAAAACTAACCGACCGTTAAAGTAACTCTGTGAGAGACACGAGTGTTATTCAAATAAAAACATCCCTTTCATCGTAGCCACAGGTATCTGTCTCCATTATATGGGTCAGAGCACTACTCAAGGGGGAAACAGGGACATTATGTGTACCTCTGAAGCAAGGAGATGGTGTCGTGCAATGTATATAAGAACAGAGAACTTGGGATTTTACACGGAAGTAGACTGATATATGCTTGTTGTAGTACTAGTATTATCACCATTTCTTTGTAGATATAGACAGAATAACATATACAAAGGTTGGATCTAATTCAGAATGGAGTTTACATATATCTAATTCTATTTTCCTTTAATGACACATTTGGTCATCCACTATAATCACTGGGAGATAGGTATCTTCTTACTGGACTTACTGGACACCTGATTCCCATGGGGTCATCGGAGTGCATAATTTCCATCTGTCTGGAAAATCGTGTGACACATGTAAAATATATGCGCCATTGCTTCATACTTTTTGATATTGCATCGGATGCCCTATGAGTTCAATGGAAGCAGAATATCATTCAACTCACAGCTTCTACTATTGTACATACAGAGGATGCAAGGTGACATAAAGGAGATTACAAAAGAAACCAGACGGCATTCCTTCTGTAACACTCCAACAATTATACCCTGGTTAATCACACGAACAGCGTCATTTGATTGAAGAATCTGATATTGGGATTTCAATGGTATCTCCCTAGTCACAACTCTGCTGACCAGGCTTCACTCTCGTCCCATATGTTTCCCCACAGACTGTATACAGTGTGGATAAGAGGCCAGACATAGCATCATCATGCCATTCAACCATTTCAGCTCGTGAAAGTATAGACGTGATGGACCCATTCGAGAAAAAAAGGTAACACTTTAATGTTCAATTGGAAGAAAAGCTACTTGAAAAATGACACATGATTTGGTTGTACATTGTATATCACTATAGATAGTGGGTATATTTATTTGGTAAAGCATGATCCAGAACCGGGGACAGAAGCGTGTCTGTGCTGTTAATGTTATCAGAGCACATCTGAACACATACAGACACTAAGGGATGGGGGATATGGGTCTGCCAAACAGTTTTTTCTGCCTTAGTTATTGTATTGAACGGGCGTAGGCTAATTGTTAGTTTCGTTCCGTGAAAGCAAGCACAGTCTAAACCAGTAAACAGGAACGCTATGGGATAGAGCTACAGAAAAGGGACAATTGAATAGGATCTCAGTTACATGTATAGACACTATATACTTAAAGCTGCTATACTACTTGGCACACTCAAACCTATATTATCTTCATTTGTATCTTAGATGACTGTATAACCCTTTCTCTATTATAATCTGTCATTTATTTTGACAAGAGATTCTTAATATGTGCAATACGGGACTCTAATTCCAGCTACTATTTATATTCTGGTGGGCTTTGACAAGTTAGTGTTAAAAAATGACATCAGGTGGCAGCACTGAGTGGACTGCTACCTGCAAGTCTTGCATCGCTGATCTTACCAACAGAGTCTACTATTTCCTAGTGTAACACTGCAGATGGCGCCAACTTGTTGATATAATTAAAGATGGTATATCAGCTAATAGACTTCCCAAATATTTTCTTCAAAATGGATATAATATTAATGTCAAGGGTTTTGTTATTATTTTAGCTGATATGCAGTGGTCAATGTTAAATATATTTGTGTATAAATGCATGATTTGAGATGGAAAATAATGTTGCTTATTCACCTCACTGACTCAGTCACTCCACCAGGTGAGTACAGGGGAAACTATAGCCTGGTAGAGAAAGCACTGAGCCATGCAGTACCACAACAAAGCCAGTTTTAGTGTCGACCTACAGTAAAATATATTGCACTGCATGTGCTCATCTCATAGACTAAGACACTGCAGTAGTATAGAGGAGCAAACTCAGCGCATAGGAATAGCTACTGGGTGAAAGTTGACATACTTACCAAACGGATGTGACGTCATTTGACCTACTTAGAAGGCTCTCAACCAATCAGAGAGCAGTATTCACAGGAAGTGACGTCATATGACCTACTTATACCATGTCAATGACCTACTAACCTACTAACCTACTCTACATTGGTATTGCACCATATTGTGCAATGTCTTGACCTATATTGGTATTACAAGATATTGTGCAATACTTTGACTTACTAACCTACTCTAGTTTCTTGTTGCATAATATTGCGCAATACCATACTTCTACATTATTATTGCATCATATTGTGTAATAGTATGAGTGACAAACAAACAACAGTTGGGCTTATGTTATTCATTTTTTATTCATTGAAATAACTCATCCAATGTGATTACTCTATGTTGAGTGTGTTGTTACTACAGGAGAAACCACAGCTAGTCTTGGGTGGTGGGGTCCTACTCTGGTCCGCCTCCACCGTGGTCACTCTTTCTTCCACGGCCCGCATACGACCTTGAACATCTGATAACATTGCGAGGATGCCATCTAGCACTTGTGCGGTGCCTTTGCTTGCTTCTAGAACGGCCTCCAAGATAACTTTCTCCCCACTCCGCTCCCACTCCAAGTCGTCAACCTCATATTGGATGTCTTTCACCTTGCGTTCTTGTAAGAACCTGTCAAAGGATGCTTTGTCCACCACTCGATCTAACTTCAGGAACTTTCTCACATCATCTTCTGTGATACTAACCGATCCAGGAAGTTCGTATGTAGACCCATCCATTGTGTCACTACATTTTTGGGTGCCTGACTCCGACATGCTGCTATAAGGAAGTTCACACAGTGACCACCACACGTTGTAGAGTAAAAGTTTTGCACTTGTTTCTTGTTGTAGTCCCCGTGACCATCTGCTGATTTTTTCATCAATGCAGTGTGATATATAGTAATTGGGGGGATTCCATAAGGATCAAAGTAGAATACGTTTCCATTTCGCTGTACATATACAGCAATCCAGTGCTGCCCAGGTAACTGGTGGGGGTGAGTGTTACTCACAAAACAAGTGCCTGGTTTAAGTTCTTTAGGGCATTGATCGGCAGCAAAAGTCCCAATGAAATAATGTCTAGTATAAGGATTGTTTTGTAGAATGGTGTTGATCTCGGATGTCTTCATTTTATGACATGTAGTAGTCTGTCACTGGTAACCGGTCACTGTTCAGCTGGATCATGTTGTCGAAGAAGGAGCAGATGATGGCTGAGACAGAGTGTGGGGTCGCGGTCCTGAATCGCAGGGTGATGGTGAGTTTACCTTGCCTCAACAAGTTGATCCGGGCATCTTCAGGGGTTCTGTCTGCAGTCAGATCAAAGGCGAACAGTGTGTAGCCATCCATGTATTCTGCTACTTTCAGGTCACAGTCAACTCCACAAGCTAGGATACCAGTGTCCTTGAACAACTGGTTGTAAGCTCGCTGCACTTTCCCCTCTCCAAAGTTGGTTTCCACTTCAAACTTCTGGTCATTGAACTTTACTTCAACGTTGCTGATGTCGTAGTGCCTGAAGTGGAACGGGTTCTCTGTTTTAGTACCCGAGGCTGAGGTCTCTTTCACTAACCCGATGACGAGCCTGGAGGGGATTTGAGTGGTGTCAGGCTGTGTCCAGCTGTACTCCAGTGAGCCACCGTCCAGTGTGTGTTTCGTCACTCGTGATCTTGTGATGGGGTAGTTGAACGGGCCAAACTTGGGGTCCATGAGCATCTTGTTGTGGGTCTCTACCACCTCGTCACGCACCAACACTTGTCTCATTCTCATCTCAGCTTTGGTGATGTTGATGAAGAAGTTGTTGGCAGCAGTTTGCATCATGTAGAATGCTGGTGAACTTCGCTCAAAGATGAACTTCAGTTCACAGTGGGAAGGTATGAGCTTACACTGTGTCAACATGTCCACATGTGGCCTCAAGACAATGCAGTGAGTCTCGTGTTTTGTAATAGCTAATCTCCTAGCTACCCAGCCTGTGTTGTTAGCACCTGTCGTGTCCATTTGACCTGGTGTGTCTTTCTGCCATTTCTGGCACCCGGCCATGCGACCTAACTTCTCAGTCCTACTGGAACCTAGTAAGTCCATGAACATAGCTCGCATGGCGTAGTCCTCGTTGTTGGAGGTTACTTTCTCGCCGTTGATGAGTAGCTGACTCGTCCTAAACAGAGAGTGACCTATGTTGTTCACTGGAGCAGCGTCATCACCCACGGCGAGGAGCGTGCCATCTGCCTTCTGTACTTTGAATTCCAGATACAGTTCTGTGTCACTCAGGTCAGTGTACAGAGAGGTTGGCTCAAAGGTGAAGTCAAAAGACTGTGTGTTGACGGTGAGGGCGTTGTTTGTGGTTTTCACTATGGTTTGACTTTTCAATATGTCATGTTGAGTGATTGGTAATGCATGTAAATCTAACTCACTCACAGCACACAACTGTCCGTGGGGGTGAATAAGACTCATGTTGATGAATTAGAATAAAGTGTAATTCTGTTTTTTCCTCTGTGACTTCTGCTTCTTATGCTTAGGCTTAGCACGACCTTTACCTTTCTGCTGCTTACCCTTGGCTTTCTTACGTCCTCTCCCTGTGGTAGTCGCACGTCGTTTGGCTGGTGGAGGTGATAGCGCGTCGCTTAAGTAGCTTTGGGTACTGTTAGCAGCACGTTTCAATAGGTTTTGACCTGCTGCTTTGGATCTATTCACTATACTACTCTTCACGCTGCGACCACTCAAGACATCACTTAATATTTCTCCGCCTGTAGAGAGAAGAGCTCGCCCAGCAGTCTTTGCTACTTTTTTCCCAACATTAGTCAGCAGGGGAACAGCTGTTTTGAACAACCCACTCAAAAATGACCCTATACCATGTCCTTTTTGCACTGGTGAACCTTTGTATGCAGGCAGCACTCCACCTCTACCAAACTGAGATTTTGTGTAGTAGTCTCTGTATTGGCCTTTAGGTGCTGTGTATGGTGGAGTCCCATAGTAATGCATCATTCTTACTGTTTAGGTCTGAATACTAGTACCACTGTCACGTGTCCTCTTTCAAATGGTATAGGTTGGCCTGTGCTGTCTCTTAAGTACACTGTGATTTGGCGAAAGGAACTGCAGCACACTGGTTGGTACACTAAGTGTTGGAAAGATATTGACTGTGTCGCTAATTTTTTGGAGTTTAAGGTGACTGCTCTGAGTAGGGGAACTTTTCGATCTCCCACTGTAGTGTTTTCTACCACATCAGAGTACAGGTATACTACATGTGACTTATAGTTTACGTCAACCACGTCCTCTCCCTGTGATTTTCCAGCGATGAAAGTCCGTCTCCTGAACCCTAGTTGATAGGCTAAGTTTGGAGGTAATTTTAACATGACGTTAGGTGGTAAGTATACTGTACATTTCATGGTGACTTTGTCATAACTGAACACTGTAGTACGCCTGAAGGCACCAGTCACAGCTGCCACTATGGCTGGTTGAGTTGAGTTGAAATACTTGTTCAGGTAAGCAATCAACGCATTATTGTCCTTCATGTATCCTCCTAACATTTTGAAGCACCTGTATTTCCTTCCCTTCTCGAAATGGTTCTCCCTTACTAGTTCATCTAGTTCTTTCAAGTGTAGGAAATATTTTACAGCATTCAATTCTGTTTGTGACATGCGGCCATTGGGTAGACCTATAGCAGCATACACACCCAATTCTCTCGTCGTATATTGATCCTCTCCTGTGTGAGGGTTTTTTCCTACCAATGCTTTCTGGAACATCACCTCTACACCGCGTTCTAAAATGTTCCCTGTGTTCAGGTGAAAGGGTGACAGTCGAGCTTCATTCAATAGAGGGTCGTTGCTGTCTTGTTCCCTGTACAAACTACCTAACCGCTCGTTCATCAGCATTTTCAATCCTGTCATAGTGAGTCCTTTGTTAGCATTTCCAGCTGTATTGTGTTGGCCCTCTATTATTATGATAGTTTCAGGTGACAGGTTGTAGTAAATGGGAGGGCAAGTCACTTCTAATAGCGCACACTCATATGGGCTATTGAGGGATACATACTCAGGTAGCAGAGTGGTGTAAGTAGTCAGTGTGTTGTCAGGAAAAGTCTGCATAGACGAGTTGCTGGGTAGAGTTATGGTGAAAGCCATACTTATTTTATGTTTTTGACTGGTTCCCAAGTATTGAATTTACTGTCGTAACCTTTCCACTTGACTAATCCTTCACGTTTTCTCCCACTGTACCTATATTTGACCACGTCTTCAACCAAGTACCGTGTGGTAGGGCTAACAATTGCCTTTTGAACCTCTGGTTGATAGAACAAGCCTTTTATCTCCTCCCCTAGGGTGTCCTTTAAGTTATATCCTGCGGGTTTTAAACCATCCACTGTGAACACTTCCTCTGTCCAGTTTGGTTCATAACCTCTGTTGAACGTTTTTTTCTTCTTCAACATTCTTACTTTATCCCCTTTCTTCAATGTCAAAGGTTTCATTTTTTTCTTAGGTGGTTGTTCATATAACCTATGGAATAATATGTCAGAGTTCTCTGGTGTCACTTGAGCTGGAGTCCCACCTATAGTTTTGTGAAATGTGTTGTTGTATGAGTGTACTAGATGAGGTAGAACATCATACCACGTGTATGTGTTCTTGTGTGTGAAGTACCGCCACATTTTACTCTGTAGTGAGGAATTGAAGCGTTCTGCTATAGCACATTTCACATCATCATTTTCTCCTGTGAAGAAATCGATGTTTTCTTTCTTTAAATACTCTTGAAAGATTTTATTAAGAAATTCTTTTCCGCGGTCAGTCTGTAAAGAGTGTGGCGTTCTTTCCTTAGTCATACGTATGAAGCCATCTAACACTTCATGGCTCTTCTTGCTTCTAAGTGGTTCAGCAAAAGCATACCTAGAGAACACGTCTATACCAACTAGTATGTATTTGTACCCAGCATTTTCTTTACTGAAAGGTATCATCTCAATGAGATCTAATTGCCACTGTCGATCAATTCCAAACGTCTGAGTTTTGCGTCTTGGGAAACGTCTACGGTATGGTTTGTGTTTTGTGTAGGCATCTAAATTTTCTAATGCTAGCTCTATGTTTTTCAAGTCTGTTCCTTTGAAATGTTGTTTCTTTATTTTTGAAGCACTAGTGAAACTACCTGGCTCTGTCACAGTAGTGTATTTCTTTATCACCTCACGCTTCAAAGCTTTGTGCGCCATACTATGGGTTTCTTGTGATACCGGGTGGAACCACTTCCTTTCTGTTCAGTCGATTTCTTTGGTGTTGCTACTTGACCAAATGCTGCCTTATTTTTGACGTGTGTCAGGTTGGGGTTCAACCTTTTAACAGCTCTGACAAAGACGCTTCTACCAAGTGGAGCTGTACCTTTAGTTTTAGACCGCGTAGCATCACCCAATAACTCCACTATATTACTACCTTCCACTATGTGTCCCCCTACTCGTAGTCTACCTCGCCTATCCCAGTTGACTAGTCCTTTCCCTTTGTCCATCAACAGTTTGTACAGCTGGCGAGAAGAGTGGCGATAGCTTTTAGGTATATCACGTTGAATTGCACGCTCCAAGCCAGCTTCAGATGACATCTCACCTTCGTCTTCACTACCACTAGTACTATGACTTGATACAGGTGTAGTCCTTCCAGATTTACCTGTTCCTGCATCGAACCATTCTACTGCGTCATCATCATCATCATCACTGGTGACATCACCATGCACAGATGAGGTTGGTGCACTGAGAGCCTTATCTGGTGTTCCTGTGCTAGGTGGATTAACGCTTTTAGCCTTTTTCATCAAAATACCAGAGCGTGTCATGAGTTGATCGTACATAGACAACTTCCGGTTAGTTTTCAATGTAGGGTCGTTCAGAACAGAATTGGCACGTTTCTGCAGGTGTAGTAAGACGTTGACGAGACTGGCGTGTGGAGATAGTCTCTCTCTTAATGCTTGAGTTTCAAAATAGTCTGTCTGTGCATTTACAGCTGTGGTGGTAGTGTCATCTGCCTTTGGGTTCTGTATCATATCCGGTCTAACTAGTAGCATTCTACTGTATTCACTCATTTTCTCGTGATACTACTTATCAAACTAGTGAGCAAAGGTAATGCTACACCTAGCAAGGCACCAATGAAACCACCTTTCTGCTCTAATACCTCTCGTTTTTTTTCCGGAGACACTTTAGCACTAGATACCAGCCGTAGTTCCTTCTTGTATGGTGTGAGTTTCTTCACTGCTTCTGGTGCATTGTGCACTAAGCTTTTATTCATCACATTAATACAGATCTGACTCATTAGTCTGATGAACTTATCGCTAGAAGCTTTCATAATGTGTTGACACTCACTAGCCTTACATTTAGACAGGTGTTTAAGGAGTGGGTAGTGGAGTTTGAGTATAGCGATGTCACTCTGCTTCCCCATCTTATCTTTTAGTCTGTGGTGCAAAGACAGTGGTATTCCAAGGTGTAGTTATACTGTTTCTCACTCTGAGGTGGTCTGGTGTTGCTTGTTTAAAGTCTAGTAGTATGTATGAGTGCTTGGCCTTAGTCTCGTTGTTATATACAGCTGTGAGGAACTTAGGGTGGCTTGGAAAGGCTTGTCTAGATAGCACACTGATTTGTGACATGTCTCGAGGATTCTTGAAAACAACTAGGTAATGTGCATTCAAAGAAATTTGTCTATAGTTTGGATCTTTCATGAAAAGATTCTGAGATATGAAAATAATGCTGATGTTCTGGTGGTGTGAACCTTCTGTGAAAACTCTAGCTACAGTGGCTATGTCTTCCTTGTTAGTTAAATCATCCACTATGACTAGTGAGTGAGGTGCGTCCCCAGTCGAGTGAGATTTCAATAAAGTGTCTTCACTAAGCAGTCCTAGATGAAATTCTACTTTGTCTTGAAATTCTGTGAAAGAATTCTGCCATTGACTGTAGCAGTAAGTTATGTGATGTACTTCAGGTGTAATCAGATCTTTCACATTTCTCAGTAAGTGAAATACTAATTGACTTTTACCACAAGAGGTGGGCCCAGTCATTAGCATAGTGAAAGGGCCTTGAAGTCTAGGGTCAAACACTTCTTCTTGCTTGGTCGACATCGTTGCGTGTTATAATTCAATCACTGAGTGCTTCATGTATATGTAGGGTGATGTAGGGTAGGGTAGGATAGGTTAATTTAGGGTGAATAGTGTATTGTATTTTGTGTGTCATACACACACACACACACACACACACACACACACACATACAGGTGTTACCAGCGAATCGGGGACACTGTTGCACATTCCTACAAAGTGGGGACCTTCACAAATTAACCCAGCTTTCACTTAATTTAGGTTCAATTTAGGGCACTGCATAATTCTAACCCCCATTAAACAGTAAATTATCATATTGAAAAATATTGAGCTGGCCTGTGGTGCTCCAAAGTAGAGCAGTACAATGCATCCAAACTGAGGACATGGCAAGTGTTTCGCAACCAAAGTGAGGACATGTTTGTACAATTCAAATATTTATAGATCTAATATCTACTTTTCTGCTCCTAATCATAAAAGTGATCAGTCAATTTATGAATAATAATGAATTTAATAGGGGCAATACATTATAATCAGGGTGTGTGCTCGAACAAATCAGAACTCAAACTGTGTGTATGCAAAATGAGGACTTGGTCTGAAATTGCACAGTGTGTGTATGCAAACTGGGGACATTGCCACACAGTGTGTGTCTGCAAAGAGAGGACTTGGTCTTAGTTATGGTGTGTGTATGCAAACTGGGGACAATGCCACACAGTGTGTGTCTGCAAATAGAGGACTTGGTCTTAGGTATGGCGTGTGTATGCAAACTGGGGACATTGCCACACAGTGTGTGTCTGCAAATAGAGGACTTGGTCTTAGGTATGGCGTGTGTATGCAAACTGGGGACATTGCCACACAGTGTGTGTCTGCAAATAGAGGACATCGTCTTAGGTATGGCATGTGTATGCAAACTGGGGACATTGCCACACAGTGTGTGTCTGCAAAGAGAGGACTTAGTGTTAGGTATGGCGTGTGTATGCAAACTGGGGACATTGCCACACAGTGTGTGTCTGCAAATAGAGGACATGGTCTTAGGTATGGCGTGTGTATGCAAACTGGGGACATTGCCACACAGTGTGTGTCTGCAAATAGAGGACTTGGTCTTAGGTATGGCGTGTGTATGCAAACTGGGGACATTGCCACACAGTGTGTGTCTGCAAATAGAGGACATCGTCTTAGGTATGGCGTGTGTATGCAAACTGGGGACATTGCCACACAGTGTGTGTCTACAAAGAGAGGACTTAGTCTTAGGTATGGCGTGTGTATGCAAACTGGGGACATTGCCACACAGTGTGTGTCTGCAAATAGAGGACTTGGTCTTAGGTATGGCGTGTGTTTGCAAACTGGGGACATTGCCACACAGTGTGTGTCTGCAAATAGAGGACTTGGTCTTAGGTATGGCGTGTGTATGCAAACTGGGGACATTGCCACACAGTGTGTGTCTGCAAATAGAGGACTTGGTCTTAGGAATGGCGTGTGTATGCAAACTGGGGACATTGCCACACAGTGTGTGTTTGCAAATGAATGGTGGGCCAACGTTGTACCAACATCACATTCTCACGTACCAACTTCTAGCCAATCATATTTAGAAGTTACAAATAATGTGTTCTGACGTTGATCCAACCCGCGGTCTATGTGCTAACCAAGCCACCAAGCCGCCAGTGCGGGTTATATCATATTCTCAAAGTCTAGGTGCGGGTAATATCCCAGTAAACACAACGACGTTGGTCAGACGTAAATCTACGTTGAATTTTGGTCTGAACTACGTAATTTTAGTAGGTTTATCAACGTCAAAACGTTAAGGTTTACTTACCAATCTCAAACCTGCAGGTCTGATTTACGTAGCTCCTGAAGACGTAAATCTATGTTTAACACAATACATATAATTCTACATAGTGGGACTCAGACAAAGACTTGTAATATATTGCAGACAAATTTACATTTACAAACAATATCCATACAAAGTAACTACTATAATTTTCAATCTCATCTCATTCTACATAGTATATTCTTGTAGTTCAATTGAACAGCCTGACAGTATAGATCTGTTGAATAGTTTTGGCTGCAGAGAGGCTTTGTATTTCTTCCATTACCATCAATGTGGTGTCCTCACAGTAAAGTGCCTCAAAGCACCTAATCATGCACAATACTTTAATCACCTGTCCTTTATATATAAATATTCTATTGAATGCGGTTTATTTGCATGATATTGAATTCACAATTAATGAGAATTTACTGCTTGAATGTGGTAGATTTGTTAAGGAGCTGTAATATACTCTCCATAATTGATAGTGCTGCCACCTAGTGTGACACGGAAAAGTCATCTACCCAATTGAAGTTGAAAAGTTCCGTCTTTTAACGTAGATCTATGTAGAATTTTTACGTCTGAATGAGGTAGATCAACGTAAATCAGACATCTACATCTGTTGAACGTAAATAAACCTTAACGTTTTGACGTCTACAAACCTTCCAAAATTACCAATCTCAAACCTTTTGGTTGGACATCTACCTAGAGAAACTTCTGAGCTACGTTGGAACTACGTAGGGTGTTTACTGGGATGAAGTATAGTATAGTACTAAATCGGCGATTTTCAGACCCCAGATGCAGGTTATATGACTCTCTCAAAGTCAGGGTGCATTTAATAAAGGCATAAGTAGACATTACTAAATAAGAGTGGGCAGAAACCCAAATTGTCCATGTATTATAGTCAAACCCCGGCAGGGGCAAGGGCATGCCTCCAATATCCAGTATGAAAGTCCATAATTAATTAAACTTGCTATATGCAATGCAAGAATTTATACTCAGGTACAAAATAATGATGTTAGCAAAATGCATGTATCTATTTTGCTTTTAAAGTTCATATTCATATTACACATATATACTGCGGTACTAGCGAGGCGACGATTAACATACAGATTAAGGTAAATGAGAAATTAAATGTCATCTAGTGCTCTGATATATCCAATTACTAATAATTTTGTCCTTATGCAACAGCAGGCCTGTGACCACAGCGCACTTCTGACATGCAAAAAGGGGGGGGGGTTCAAAAAATATTTTTTAATTATGAAAATTAGTTAAGTTAAAGTTATTATTATGCTGGAGGTCTGGCGGGCAATCAGCTGAGGTGACCACCCCTACCGATTGCCTTCCTTTTTGAATAGTGCATTCTAATGTATCAGTCCATTTTCAATCAGGATCCTCTTGTTGATAACGACTGCTTTTGCTATCCTTATAGCCCACTCCTGGTTCGTAGCAGCATCAGTCCCTACCATGACAGCAAGGCGCCTCTTGGGGCTGTCCCCGACCCCGGCCCTGTGATGAAACTGCAGGTGCCAGGGAGGGAGGAATTTAGACATCTGACACCGGGGTGGACGGGGGGGGGGGAGGTCCTAGCTGCACCCCTCCACTACTCCAGCCTCAAGCCCCTGTACATGGTGAGGGGACTAGATCCTGGTGCTAGGTGTAGGACTAGGCTGCAGTCCACAGGCTAGAAATAAAGAGCCTATTAGGCTGGTGGCACCTATATCTCTTCCTCTACTGATAGAACATAATATATGTGAAAAAAATCTCTGTAAATTCTTCAACATTCAGTTATGCGAATCTTGAACCGTTTGTGTCTGAGTTAAATACCCTTGACCCTCTCTTTCCCCCTTCCCTACCCTCTCACTCCCCTACCCTCTCATTCCCCCACACCCCCACCCTCTCAATCCCCTAATCCCCTACCCTCTCGCTCCCCTACTCCCCTATGCTCTCACTCCCCCACCCTCTCACTCCCCTATCCTCTCACTCCCTCACTCCCCTACCCTCTCACTCCCCCTCTCACTCCCTCACCCTCTCACTCCCCTACCCTCTCATTCCCCCAGCCTCTCACTCCCTCGCCCCCTACCATCTCACTCCCCCACCCTCTCACTCCCCTATCCTCTTACTCTCCCAATCCCCTACTCCCCTACCCTCTCACTCCCCCACTCCCTTACCCTCTCACTTTAATATGATACCAAATGTGTCAATATTCATCAATTTTATTGTTTTCTTCATTAAACTTACAAAATAGATAAAATATTTCCCCAATGAATGATAACTTAACAGTGATGATTAAACTTTGAGTGGCCTTAACAATGTTTTTTTTAGTGTCCTTGACCCTCTCTTTCCCCCTCTTTTCCCCTACCCTCTCAATCCCCCACTCCCCTACCCTCTCACTCCCTTAATCCCCTACTCTCTCACTCCCCCAATCCCCTACCCTCTCACTCCCAACTCCCCTACCCTCTCATTCCCCCTCTCACTCCCCTATCCTCTCACTCCCCTACCCTCTCACTCCCCTACCCTCTCAATCCCCCACTCCCCCACCCTCTCACTCCCTTAATCCCCTATCCTCTCACTCCCCCACTCCCCTATCCTCTCACTCCCCTACCCTCTCAATCCCCCACTCCCCCACCCTCTCACTCCCTTAATCCCCTATCCTCTCACTCCCCCACTCCCCTATCCTCTCACTCCCCTACCCTCTCACTCCCCCACCCCTTACCCTCTCACTCCCCCTCTCAATCCCCCACCCTCTCACTCCCCTAATCCCCTACCCTCTCACTCCCCCACTCCCCTACCCTCTCACTCCCCCACTCCCCTACCCTCTCACTCCCCCGCTCCCCTACCCTCTCACTCCCCCACTCCCCTACCCTCTCAATCTCCCACTCCCCTACCCCTCACTCCCCCACCCTCTTGGGGAGTGAGAGGGTGGGGGGTGAGAGGGTAGGGGATAAGGGGAGTGAGAGGGTGGGGGAGTGAGAGGGGGAGTGAGAGGGTAAGGGGTGGGGGATTGAGAGGGTAGGGGAGTGAGAGGATAGGGGAGTGGGAGAGTGAGAGGATAGGGGATTGAGAGGGTGGGGGAGTGAGGGGTAGGGAAGTGGGGGATTGAGAGGGTGGGGGAGTGAGAGGGTAGGGGAGTGGGGGAGTGAGAGGGTAGGGGATTAGGGGAGTGAGAGGGTGGGGGATTGAGAGGGGGAGTGAGAGGGTAAGGGGTGGGGGATTGAGAGGGTAGGGGAGTGAGAGGATAGGGGAGTGGGGGAGTGAGAGGATAGGGGATTGAGAGGGTGGGGGAGTGAGGGGTAGGGGAGTGGGAGATTGAGAGGGTAGGGGAGTGGGGGAGTGAGAGGGTAGGGGGGTAGGGGAGTGAGAGGGTAGGGGGTTAGGGGAGTGAGAGGGTGGGGGGTGAGAGGGTAGGGGAGTGGGAGAGTGAGAGGGTAGGGGATAAGGGGAGTGAGAGGGTGGGGGGGTGAGAGGGGGAGTGAGAGGGTAAGGGGTGGGGGATTGAGAGGGTAGGGGAGTGAGAGGATAGGGGAGTGGGAGAGTGAGAGGATAGGGGATTGAGAGGGTGGGGGAGTGAGGGGTAGGGGAGTGGGGGATTGAGAGGGTAGGGGAGTGGGGGAGTGAGAGGGTAGGGGAGTGGGGGATTGAGAGGGTAGGGGATTAGGGGAGTGAGAGGGTGGGGGGTGAGAGGGGGAGTGAGAGGGTAAGGGGTGGGGGATTGAGAGGGTAGGGGAGTGAGAGGGTAGGGGAGTGAGAGGATAGGGGAGTGAGAGGGTAGGGGAGTGGGGAGTGAGAGGGTAGGGGATTGGGGGAGTGAGAGAGTAGGGGATTAAGGGAGTGAGAGGGTGGGGGATTTAGAGGGTAGGGGAGTGAGAGGGTAGGGGAGTGAGAGGATAGGGGAGTGAGAGGGGGAATGAGAGGGTAGGGGAGTGGGGAGTGAGAGGGTAGGGGATTGGGGGAGTGAGAGAGTAGGGGATTAAGGGAGTGAGAGGGTGGGGGAGTGGGGGATTGAGAGGGTAGGGGAAAAGAGGGGGAAAGAGAGGGTCAAGGACACTAAAAAAACCATTGTTAAGGCCACTCAAAGTTTAATCATCACTGTTAAGTTATCATACATTGGGGAAAGATTTTATCTATTTTGTAAGTTTAATGAAGAAAACAATAGAATAGATGAATATTGACACATTTGGTATCAAATTAAAGCCTATACTGTCAGGAATCCAATGGGCTAGAAATCACTTTCATTGTCATAACCTTTGCAGATAAATTAAATCAGAGTGCTAGTATGTGTACAGTGAGCATAATTGGTTAACTATGATTATGTAACCCAGGCTATCCATGGAGCCTCCCAGCCACCACATGTGGTTGGGTGTAGAGTTACCTCTATCCTGAGCCAGGAGCCTTCAGAGGCTGTCATCGGACTAACTGAGCATCACCATGTACCCCGTCTGGCAGCTTTCTATACGATTCTCCACGCTTTCCGCCAGTGAGTGTATGAACAGTGGCTTCAAGCCAGGGCCCGACCAGACCATACTGCTCATTGATATTCACTATCATTCGGTTTAGATGTGGGACTCCAGCGTTAATAACTGACTGAGCATGTTGGTAAGAGTCCACCTCTTCATTGTATAATGCGAAGCTGGCGCCAATAAATTGGCAAAAGGCAGAACGCTGATGTAGGCTATTAAGTATATGTTTATACCACTCTATTTTATTAGCCATACATTCCACCAGGTTTCCCACCTCTGTATAGACAGGGGATATCCTATGAGAACCCGTCAGCTGATCCACATGTAGGTCAGTCATGTTATTGACCCCCAGCATTATAAGTACTAGGTCGAAGTGGTGCCTTCTTATGTCCATAACGAGGTGAGGTAAAAGAGTCTCATAGGTGGCTCCTCCCAGGTACCTAACCCACACTTTAGTATCATAATGCCCTTTTTCACACAGATAGTTATTTATCGGCTCCTGTAGGTATTTACCCCTACTGTCAGCGTATAAGGCCACATGTAGCATGATACTTATCTAGGTACTGGGTTGGTTCGGGAAGAGGTGAGCTGGCGCGTCCTGCTGCTGCTGTCTGAGCTGTGCCCGTCTGTCACGTTTAGCTTGGTCAGCCAGTCTGATTTCGGCACGCACCTCCTGTAGTAGCACCCCGCAGCAATTAAGGCCAGGCCTATTAGCGTCAGAGTTTTATCCCCGTCTGCTAGGGTGCGTCCCGTACCATATGTACGATTTCGCGTACTCTCGTACAATTCAACTTCTCCCATCCCCAATAATTGATTTTTTAATGCAATTATTTGGGTGAATTTACACATTTGTAGTGCCTTGAGGGTCTCTTCCTCCACTGGCTTCCAGTCTGCGTGATCAGAAACATGTTTGGCCTTTTTCTTTGCCTCGTAGGGGCAGTTGGTGATCAACACCTCACGGGCTGTAGGAGGGTCATTAGCTATTAGAGCTGCCTGGTGCCAAAGCCCCTGCTCGACGCTCCCGTAGTAGTGGCCCTTATACACAATTTCGGCAGGCGACATGTTACTGAGCCAGGAGTGGTGTGACTGGAATGCTATACCCCCATTGGTGAGGGTAATCGTTTTAGCCGCACTAACAGTCAGGGTAGGGGGGAGGGTGTGTAGAGTTTTGTAGGTATATGCCTGTCCATTTATTACGACTCCCTTCCCTTTTAATTGAGTTGCATGTCCCAATGCCTTAGCATGGCTGGCCACAACACGCAGATCTCTTTGTTGAGCCTGTTGGTTGGGGGTCATATCATCACTTATGTTGATATGAGACCAGGTTGCAAGGTGTTTCAGTTTATTAGCATTGGTAAATACGACTCCCTTTGTTTCAGGTCTGTGCAGCGTGACTAGTATAGGTCTACAAGGCTTGTCTCTCCGCCTCTTGTTCTTGTTGGGCCTGCGCAAGTTTAGCTTTTGCAGCCTCTCCGGCAGCTCTCAATCCTTCTGCTCGGGCTTTGAGTACTGCGGCTTCCTGTTCGGCCAACTCCTCGGCCATCACAGCATTTTCATTCATACGTTTCTTTTGTTGCTCTATGACAGCCTCCTTCTGTCCCGTCTCTCGTCTTCCAGAGCTTTTTGCTCCTGGAACATCTTTTCTGTTTGACAGGTTTGCCATTCGGCCAAGCTTATCGGAGTATGATACTTCTTGGCTGCTGCTTCTTGGATCGCCGCCTTATTCAGACGTTCCTCCTCCAATAACTTTTCTTGCTTCTGCAATTTCTCTTGCTGAGTAGTTACCCAGTCGGTCAAAGGATTTCTATCGTTACTCCGCGTCCACCTGGTAGATTTGGAGTGTCCGTGAAACTCATATAATGTGCAGCTGTCGGGCTTCCATTATCCGCAGAGGCGAAGGAGGTACTACTACAGTCCGCCCTACTGTCCTGCAAGCTCTGGCGAGCTTCTAACAAAAATGCCTGCATAGCATTTTCTTCGTCCTCAGCACATCCCATTCAGCGGCTAGACTGTGGCGGGCTTCCTTCAGGGTGTCCGTTCGCAGACCCGCAGCTTCATTTGCCATCCTATCTCTGGCTTCGCAAATCTGGTTCAGGTCCGTGTTCGCATTATGGAATTCGGACCTGACCACGCTCAAGGACTGCGTCAGTTTCTCATTCTCTTCCAGCAAAGTTGATAACCTTGCGTCTTTCTCCTTTATCTTGGGAGTTTCGGTGACATATCGCACCCTCCAGAGAAATCAATTTATCAGACCACTCTAAGGACTTGGTCTGTACGGTCATCAACTCTCTTTGGGCAAGTTGCAGTCGTTCCTGCACTCTTGCCTCCCTGTAGTCATCAAAGCGACCTTCCTTTGGATTGCCGTACATCTGAGGTGTAGGAGCCGCTGCACGGGACCCGCCAATGTTAAACATTGACAGGTTCATCTCTTCTAATGACCGACTCATTAACTTGGGCCCTCCACTCTTGATGGTGCGGCTGCCCCCTGTAGAACATTTGCACCTCTTGTTGGGGTATCTGCCTCCTCTACGGCAAATGTCCCCTCCGGGGATGAAGTTTGCACTTCATCGGGAGACCTCCGTACTCCTGCCAGAGTATGTGGTCTGTGCTTTGCACAGGCTAACCTGTGTTTTCACTCAGAACTGGTCACGGCACCAGTGTAATAAACGATACTTTGTCCTTTATAATATTGTTATGTTGTTAAGTAAAGAACCAAAGTCGACACAGTTCGGATCAAGTGTACAGGTTGCGAATCACAGGTTTATTCAGTAACCTAGACAGGCAAAGCTATATCAGTGCGAACTCCCTATAGAGTTCGGAGCGGGTCAGTAGGCTTGTAGCCGATACGATCACAGGGCCTCTGTCCAAGTATGGATCCAGAGTGACCGACGAGTCCCATCGAATGCCAGCTATATATAGGCAGCCAGCCTGCGCGCGCACACGCAGACCGGAAGCCTATAGCGACCTCTGTCCATACCCCAAGCCCGGGGCAGGTGCTGCCACCTGCCGTCAGGCTGAAGGGTTCGGACGGAGTTCGCAACACAGCATCCAACAGAACCCGTCATATAAACCCCATATAACCCTAGCCCCTACATATGTGTCATGCCTCATGTCACCTGTAGGTCCACCTGTAGCATGCCTGTGATAGGACTTGCACATAGGAGCTTCAGGTCCAACATCATTGAGCTAGAGGCATCGTGGGAGCTTCAGGTGAAACATCATTGCGATAGAGGCACTATGGGGGTTGCGGGGCAAACATCATTGTGATAGAGGCACTATAGCAGCTTCAGGTCAAACATCATTGTGATAGAGGCTCTATGGGGCTTCAGGTCAAACATCATTGTGATAGAGGCACTATGGGGGCTTCGGAAATGTTTCTGTATGGTGATAAATTTGGGTCCGTATGGTGATGCATGATTTATTGGACATGTTCTACCAATCCACAGTCTACAAAGGAATGTTTTCTAAGCTAGTAAAGAGGAGAAATGTTTCCGAATGGTGATACTTTTGGGTCTGTATGGTGATGCATGATGTGTTTCAGGTCAAACAGCTGGTTCCCAGGGTTTGCAAAATGTGTCTGCGTGGTAATGATTTTGGATCCGTATGGTGATGTGTAATGTTATGGACCTGTCTAATTGATCTGCAGTCTATGCAGGAGAGATGCATAAATATCAGCCTACTAATGAAGAAAAGTGTCCGTATGGTGATGATTTTGGGTCCGTATGGTGATGCGTAATGTTATGGAACTTTCTAATTGATCTGCAGTCTATGCAGGAGAGATGCATCATTTACAGCCTACTAAATGAAGAAAATGTGTTCGTATGGTGATGATTTTGGGTCCGTATGGTGATGCTTAATGTTATAGACCTTTCTAATTGATCTGCAGTCTATGCAGGAGAGATGCATCAATTCTAGCCTACTAAACAAAGAAAATGTGTCCGTATGGTGATGATTTTGGGTCCGTATGGTGATTCGTAATGTTATGGACCTTTCTAATTGATCTGCAGTCTATGCAGGAGAGATGCATTAATACCAGCCTACTAAATGAAGAAAATGATTGTGTTTGTATGGTGATGATTTTGGGTCCGTATGGTGATGCTTAATGTTATGTACGTTTCTAACTGATCTGCAGTCTATGCAGGAGAGATGCATCAATTCTAGCCTACTAAATGAAGAAAATGTGTCCGTATGGTGATGATTTTGGGTCCGTATGGTGATGCATAATGTTATGGACCTTTCTAATTGATCTGCAGTCTATGCAGGAGAGATGCATCAATTCTAGCCTAATAAATGAAGAAAATGTGTCCATAGAACTTTATGGTGATGATGGTGATGTCCCATACCTCAGCCCAAGTCCTCAGTTTGCATACACACACTGTATGCCCCATACCTCAGCTCAAGTCCCCAGTTTGCATACACACACTGTTTCCAACATACCTCAACCCAAGTCCTCAGTTTGCATACACACATTGTATGTCCCATACCTCAGCCCAAGTCCTCAGTTTGCATACACACACTGTATGTCTCATACCTCAGCCCAAGTCCCCAGTTTGCATACACACACTGTTTCCAACATACCTCAACCCAAGTCCTCAGTTTGCATACACACACTGTATGTCTCATACCTCAGCCCAAGTCCCCAGTTTGCATACACACACTGTTTCCAACATACCTCAACCCAAGTCCTCAGTTTGCATACACACATTGTATGTCCCATACCTCAGCCCAAGTCCTCAGTTTGCATACACACACTGTATGTCCCATACCTCAGCCCAAGTCCTCAGTCTGCAGTCTATGCAGGAGAGATGCATCAATTCTAGCCTAATAAATGAAGAAAATGTGTCCATAGAACTTTATGGTGATGATGGTGATGTCCCATACCTCAGCCCAAGTCCTCAGTTTGCATACACACACTGTATGTCCCATACCTCAGCTCAAGTCCCCAGTTTGCATACACACACTGCATTCACCATCACACAGCCTGACCCTATGTTACTGCCTGATACTGTTGATTCTTGTATTGTGGATGGAATTATAAAGTTTCTTCGTATTTCTTATATGGTGGTGGCACATTGTCTTTGTTACCTGTTGAACGGTTCTACTTGTAGTGATATCCAATAAAAATCAAAGACTCAGCTTCCATACACTCTCTGCATTTCTTAGATTAAGTCCTGTCGTCGTCTATTTGCATACACACACTGTGTAGGCATGTTTGATCAAGGATATTCCTCAGCTTGCCCACACACACATTCAATGTTTGGCTCTAAATTATGACAGCTTTTTGTACTAGATACACAGGATTAATTACTAAGAGGGCAAAAATGCTAATTTAGCTAATTAGACAATACAGCCACATCACTGGAGGAACCAGGGATAGTCTCCAGTTTGCCCAATCATACATTCAATGTTGGACTCTAATTTATGACAGTTTTTATACTAGATACACTGGATTAATTCCTATGAGGTCAGAAATGCTAATTTATCTAATTAGACAAGACACCCACATCACTGGACGAACTGGGGACACACAGACATTTCTGTGTGCAAAACAAATAGGGGACTTTTACACACAGCTTAAAATTAAAGAAATTTAGAATCGATTCTTCACACACAGCACAAGTACGTCCTGACCAATTTGGGGACATTTTGTTGACACCCAAGAAATTGTGTTTATAATCATTTTCCAAGGTCATTGGTGATATCCGGGCCCATTGCTCCCCATTTCTCAAGGTCATGCAAAGTGAGGGGTCCCCGGTTCGGAAGATGTCCCCAGTTTGTAGGTGTGTGTTCCCATGAACGTCCCCAGTTTGCTGGTTTCACCAAGTCACACGTACGTGTGTGTGTACATACATGTATACACACATATAGAGAACACACATAGTGTGTGTTCTATACACACACATAGTGTGTGTATATATAAAAAACGTTCTACCTACCCTACCCTATCCTAACTAACCCTATTCTATTCTACACTGAGTCATTCAACAAGCGTTTAGCTAGGCCTCTGCGGTGAGGTGTTAATGTGATATCGACACTCCATTTACACAGACAGCTCTTGACTTTCTTCTTGTCGTGATCATTGTAGCGATTTAAGAATGAGTCTGGAATCTGAAATATGTCGTCTGGAGTTGAAGCTTTATCTGGTACCAAGACTCTTTCCATTCTACATGCGAGCATGTCTATGATGCTCTCCAACAGGTACAGGTGATTCATGTTGCTACCTGGGTCGAACTGGGGGTGGTGTGGATTGTTGTCATAGTGATGTTGTAATGCTTTGTCCCAGGCACGAAGTTCTCTTTCTTTCTTGAGAGGTTCACTCCTTCCAAACTTCAAACCATATCCCAGTGCCTCTACACATGAGAACTTAGATAGGTCATGCTTTAATACCAGCGCATGTAAAGGTTCTTTCTCACACAGCTCTAGACTATCACACACTAAGGTGAAAACATAGTATAGCCAATGTCTGTGGGATAACGTAGTTCCAAAGTGGTTCATCACATACTGTAGACACTTGGCGCTACAGCTGATCACATCACCGCGACTTTTTACGTAATTTATGACTGTGTTGTCGCCACAGTCCTGAACAAGATCGCTTATGTTGTATGTCTTCATTTTGGTAGCTTTTTATCGACTGACACTAACCCTGGACTGGAGTATCTATATACGACATAGCACTATGTTTTGTGACACGCCCACTACCTGTCACAGTGATGATTTATGGTATTCTATGTGATAGGACGTAGGAAGAGTAGAAATGATTTCTATATGATTAACAGGAGGGAGGCTGTGCTTTTGCACAGCCAATTTTAGCATTGCAGAGGACGTCAGTTTAATGTGTAGAGTAGAGGTTATCTGGGTATGCTGTGGTGACATTGAATTCATGGGACTTGTGGGGACATGGATTGAACACTACTTTAGTGATATAGCAACAGCCATGCTGGCTATGACCTATCTCTGTGGAGAAGAGTTTTTCAAAATAAAATTTCTTCTCTCTCTTTGAGGTAATTTTGACAATTTTATCGGGTTTTACCATAGTGGACAAAACTAAAGGGAGGGCTAAGCTTCTTTGAAAGAAAGCTGAACGACCACCCACCCCGTTACGGAAGTTGGGGGAGGACTTTGCTTCTGTGTAGAAATTAGAAGAGAAAGTGTGTTTCGCCCAGATATTCTGCATGTCGCGGAATGTCAGAGTGAACACTAACCCTTCATGACCAGCAGCAATCACAGAGAAAGGTTCAGTTGACGTCAGTTTAATTTCACTGAGTAAATCAATCAGTCTGTGTGATCTATCCGCTGGTTCTACGACGTCGGCCAAGTCGAATCCCAATTCAAAATCTGGAATAATGAAACGTTTCCTTCTGAAAGACATTTGCTCTTGTCTAGTACAGAATAAAGTGATCTCATGGGTCTTCCCTCGTTCAATGAATCCACTAGCAGTCAACTCTCTCTCAGGTATGAAAACTGACCCTTCTCTTGCTGACTCTATAGAGCGCGCCATTGTATGTGTCTTGGTGCAGCGACCAAACAATAATGAGCTATTCCTCTGAGACAGACGCAGTTTCATTGGAATTTTCACTCATTAGTCCAAAAGAACTAACCCAGCGTTCTGCTGTTGTAACATGAGGTAAGGTATAGATAAAGTAATATCAATTGATACATTAACCTCCTCACTGTTTGTACTGCTATATGTTTTTTGAACATTCATTTATTTCTGTGATTAATGTTGTCAACCAATCAATTCACATCAAAACAGATGTGAGTGGTGCTAGTTTGTACTTTTGAGTGCTGAGCAGCTCATGTCACTTGAGTCCTGGTAGATTTATTACAGACGCTGTGTTATCCCACCGACGTCGGTCTTACGTTCATTTTGGGTGATTGTTTTACTATACTTTTTTAATCACCCAGTCGCCTTTGTCTAGGGTGTTTCTAATGGTTGTGCAATATCTAAGACAGGGTATATTATGGTCGAGCACCTAACCCTCCACAAGAGCAGTTTCTACTGCACTACTACACACCACAATGCCTCATCGGAACCAGAAGAAGCATAGCATCACCATGCACAAGACTATTCAGCCGACACCTGTTGCTACACCTTCACCTACGGTATCTGATGGGGAATTGGACAGCGAGAGAGATTTGTTCCCTGAGCTAGACCCAGCAGGTGCCAGTGAGTTGGCTGCCGCCGACATATCAGAGTTCATGATTCTGAACTCTGTTTCACTCACTACTGACGAGACTGACCACCCCCAGGAGAGCATGAACGCTTCATTGGATCTTCCTCACGACACAGGTGTGACAACTTCTAACCTCATCTACCCTGGTTCATCCGATCAACTTCAGGTTGGAGCAGAGGTACCAGTTACGCTACTCCAATACAGCGCTCCCCAAGCAGACCCAGATGCGGGCGACAACACTACATCTCCTCCATCCCAAGATACCACAGCCGACCCTGGGATGTGGTTGTCTACTAAAGGTAAAAAAAGGTCATCAGCTGGAACTGTTGGTGGTTAGAAGAAGAAACGACAGAAGAAGGTGAAGTCTAGTGACACAGTAACCAGCTTTGGGTCGGTGCCCCTGACCGAGTCATCTTGGCCGGCTAAAGTAGGCTTTCCATCCCCACTGCCAGATAGAGTGTTCTTCACGACACAGGACCCCAACGTGGAGTTAGAGGTGTATTCTCACCCCAACACCCCAGGTGTGTCTATTCGACACTACCCTAATGCACCCTACGAGAAAAGGATTAACCTGTCTGTTAATCTCTTCCATAAGTTGTGGGCAGCATCAGACATCCTCCTGACAAACTTTGACCGCATACAACAAGATGCCGACTCAGGAATGCGCAGTTCTAAACCATACGTGGAGCAGTTGGACGCTTTCGGGTGCACTAAGGCTTTAGTGAACATGTACAGAGGACGTGGCAAGGTGCATATCGGAACGCCATCTTACATCGACGAGATGATCGCCATGACCAAGCTGACAGCTCGCCAGCCCAGATCCACCCTACACTGCGGAAGCACCATGTCTGTACACGCCCTGAGAGACATCAACCAGCGCGTGGGCCGTGTACTACAGGACTACACCTGGAATGCTGACACTACTCCTGTTGTCATAGAATGAAGTAAGTGGTCGACTATGCTAAGGTGTCTGTTCAAATAGGGTACAGTTCCACATTACTTAGAGTGTACATTATTTGTATAGTGTGTATGTTATTGTCACCGTGTGTGTTTTCATTATGGCGTCACCCAAGAAGAAGGCAAAAATAATAGGGATAAATTGCCCAAGATGTAATGTAGTCAGAACACCTAAGTTAGTTACAATAGAAAACAGCAGGAAAATTCTGTGCAAGTCACTTTCCTGTACAAGGGAGATATACTCAGAAAATGACACTTTGATCCCACAAGAAATTAAAGACTCTCCACTTTATTTGAACGAGTACATTCGAAATTTCAATTCTATTGGCAGTGGATTAGTTGTGTTAGGAAGTATACAGTCTACTTTCAATGTCAGACTCACACAGTTGGGGTTGGGTGTGAGTGACATAGCCAGCTGTTTGACTAGTATACACAGAAATCAAGTATACAGTTATAAAGTGGCTGTTTCCTATGGTAGACTCCTTTCCAAAATAGAGTCAGGTGAGACAGAGGAGGAGGGGGAGGAGCAAGTGAGTTATTTCCATGCATCAGCTAACAATGCTTCTCTTTTCTCCCATGACGATCACTATGAGTCTTATTGGTTAGTAGACAGTGAAACTGCCTTTGAAGAATGTATTCGTGAAATACAAGACAGAGTGGGAGAGGACACTAACAGACCCCACACAAAGTGGAGAGTCATAGGGAATGTCAACGCGAACATAACTCTATTGAGACCTAGTGGTGGTGACCTTCTCATGGGTCAATTACACTTTATCCCACATCATTTAAGGCAACATGGCATGAGACACTTTCACCGCCACCCTGTTAGTAGACGAGTTATACGAGACAATTTGTGTTTCTTTCGCTGTCTTTCTTTCTTCATATATAAGAACTTGCGTCATGTAGATCAGCTGTTTGAGAGAGTGTATGGTATAGGAGCTAGTACCAGTGGGTGCCCTGGAATAAGCATGTGTGAAATGAATAGAATAGAGACCATGTTTCAAATCAAGGTGCAAGTGTACAGGCTTTGTAAACGCAAGAAGGAATGCTTGCCCAGTAGTGAGAAAAAAGTGTATGTACGATTTGTCAGGAGTAGCATGCACACCCTAAAAGGTGAACGTGTAATGAATTTGAATTTACACAAGAAGCATTTGAGCCTCATTAGAGATATACAGAAGTATGGACAATTGTTTTCTTGTAGGAAGTGTAAGAGAGTTTTCGCTTCTAAGTTCAATTTGAAGCGTCATACAAGCATAAAAAAGGATGTATAGACCTAAGAAAACAATCTTTGAAAAACTGAGAGAATGTGGTATAGAGACTGCGGAACAGTTGACTATATATCCCTATAAGATAGTGTATGATTTTGAGAGTTATTTTACTAAGAGACCTGAAGAAAAAATTGATTGCATGAAACCCACCCAAATACAACTAGATCATGTTCCGCTGTCAGCTAGTGTAGCAACAGACTACCCACCACACAGTGAACCTGTCTGCTTTGTCAGAGACGACAACAAAGTTGATAACCCTTTAGTTCACTCTGTGTTGAGCTACATAAACCAGTTAGGTGTAGAGATAGGTGAGTGTGTGAAGCACCAGTTTGAGGAGACACTACAGAGATTGGATGCACTTATAATTGAGCAAAAAGAAAGTGAAAAGATTGCACTCAGACTTTCTGGAATGAAACCTGGGGTTTCTAAGTGTGTACCGGCACAGATGTTGAAAAGTGAGTTATTAACGTACATTAAACGTGTACCAACTATCGGGTTCAATTCTGGTAAGTACGATCTAAATTTGATAAAAAGTGAATTTCATTCTTTCTTCACAAAGAATGATCCAAAAGAAATCAAGACTATAAAAAAGTGTAACAAATACATTGCAGTGTACACAGAACACTTAGTCTTTTTAGATATTTTCAGTTACTTATCCCCTGGTTATTCATACCAAAACTATTTACGGGCTTTCGTAGGCACCACAGAAAAAGGAATTTTTCCATATGGTTGGATGGATGGTACACGTAAGCTCAAGCGTAAAAGTCTACCTCCACGTAGTTGTTTCTATAACACGCTCACTTGTAAGAACATCACTATGAGTGAATATGAGAGTTGTCAGAGAGTGTGGAGAGAAAAGAAAATGAAAAGTTTCAGAGATTACCTTATACATTACAATAACCTAGATGTCGAACCCTTTGTTAGGGCTATAAATGCACACAGTAAATTCTTTACTGAACGTAAAGTAGATATGTTCAAAGACGGAGTCAGCTTGCCAGGACTCACTCTGAAATTCCTTTTTCAGGAAAAACCCGGCCAACAAGTTTCTCCCTATGTTTTATTTTCTAAAATTGATAGAGACATTCACACTTTAGTGAGAAAGAATTTAGTAGGGGGCCCAGCTATCATATTCCATAGACGTCACTGCAAAGGTGAAAGTAAAATAAGGGAGCGTTTATACGGCTCAGCGAGTGAAGTCTGTCAGAAGTTAGTTGGCATAGATGCTAACAGTTTGTACCTGAAATGCATGGGAGAAGCTCACTGCACTGGGTTCTACATTGTACGTCGGAGAGAGAATGACTTTGTAGCTCAATGCTCACAACAAGTGAGTTATTCTGCTACAGAATGGCTAAGGTATCGCTCTGTAGTAGATAGAGTAACGATACTACACCAATACAATTATGGAGAGATTAGTCTCGGGGGTAAGCGAATAAGGGTGGATGGGTATGTTCCCCATAATAAAACGGTGTATCAATTTCACGGGTGCTACTGGCATGGGCACGTGTGTCATCTCACTAGAAGTGTTCTGACAACAAATGTAGGTAAAAAATGGATAGAAGAGCGTGCACAGCTGACCCTACAGACGACTACTTATTTGAAGGGTTTAGGTTACACCGTGATAGAAGAGTATGAGTGTAAGTGGCGTGTATCAAGAGAGGAACCCAGCTGTCACCGACTCAAAGACAAATGGGAAGTGAAAAAACCTGAAACACCTCGCAAGTTGAGTGAGGTAGAGATATTGCGTAGAGTGGAAAAAGGGTCTCTGTTTGGAATGGTACAAGTAGATATAGACACTCCAGATCACTTGAAACCGTACTTTGAAGAAATGACACCTGTTTTCAAGAACACATTGGTTGGTCGAGAAGACGTAGGAGAGCACATGAAACAGTTTCTCGAAGAAAACAACAAACTAAAAAAACCTCAGCGCCAACTGATTGGTAGCTATTTTGGTAAAGCTATTCTATTGGGAACACCCTTACTTCAATGGTACTTACAAAAGGGTCTAGTAGTGAGCCATGTGTATTTAGTGGTGGAATATGTACCAGAAAAAACATTCCAACCATTCGTTGAGGAAGTGACACAAGCTCGACGTCAAGGGGATAAAAACTCAGAATGTAAAATTCTCTCCGACTTGTACAAATTGTTAGGTAACAGTTCTTATGGGAAAACAATTTGTAACAAACAAAATTTCATGAACACTCGTTATGTACCACAGAATAAGGCCAGGCGATTAGCACTGCATTGGTCTGTACAGCAAGCTAATGACATCAGTGATGACACAGTAGAGTTGACTTGTCTACCAACCACAGTTATGTATGATCTCCCTATTCAAATCGGTTTCATGGTGTATCAATACGCTAAATTGAAAATGTTGTCTTTCTATTACGACTTCTTAGTTAAATTCATTGACAAAAGAAAGTATGAACTATGTGAAATGGACACTGACAGTCTATATTTCAGTTTGAGTGAAGAGTGTTTAGATGACGCAGTATATCCACACATGCGAGAACAGTATTTCACTGAACGACACTTGTGGCTGCCATCTGAATCCTGTGACAATGATTATCACAGGGAAAGTTACATCAAATGTCGTACATGGCGATTACCATGGGTCCCCGGCCCATGTTGTCGAGCTCGGTTACTATATGATCAAAGAACACCAGGATTGTATAAGTGGGAGTGGGAGGGAAACAGTATGACGTGTGTAAACCCTAAGAGTTACGCCGGTGAAGGGGATGAGAGTGTCAAGCTGAGTTGTAAAGGTGTAATTCAAAAACAGAACCCATTGACAGTGGACAATTTCAATCAAGTATTAGACAGTAAGAAAACACACATGGTGACAAACAAAGGGTTCAAAGTAGTGGACCACCATATGGTCACATATTCTCAAGCTAAGCAAGGTCTCAATTATCAATATATAAAACGCAAAGTATGTGCAGATGGTGTAAGTACTGTGCCTTTAGATATCTAAAAGAGAAGTGTAAATGTAACACCCAAAAAAACAATAAAATGATAAAGAAATTTCCATCCCAAAAAGTTAACATCTATCCTAGTTACATATATATATTGTAGAAATCCAAGTATATTTCTAAATTTCTAGAAATCTAGAAAACACTATATGAATGTACTATATATTTCTAGAAAATATTTCTAAATTTCTAGAAATCTAGAAAATATTTCTAGATTTCTAGAAATCTAGAAAGACAAACACTATATGAATGTACTACATTTCTAGAAATATTTCTAAATTTCTGGAAATCTAGAAATCTAGAATCTAAATTTCCAGAAATCTAGAAATTTAGAAATAATAATCATAAAAGATGGAAATTTCTACAAAAAAATAAAGTCCGGCAGGAAATAAAGTTTTGACAGCGCACATAAAAGTCACACTCTGTTCTCCCTGCCAAATACGTGAGTTTCTCACGGTACCCTGTACAAAGTTATATACATATATACATACACACATATCCTTATTATCACATATATATATATATATATATATACGTTATCAAAATGACTGACACAGTTGACACAGTTCACCATGCAATGTGGGAATACGACTGGGGCACTCAGAGCAACTTCTTGTCAGACTTGTGTGAGGGGTGGCGTGCACCCGAAAACTACAAATCACCTTCTAAAGGAGCTGTTAAGTACATACCACCCCACCGACCAAGTTGTCTAGCAACAGCTGGTTGTAGTTATAGCACGCCCCCTTCACCCAGCTCAAGTATCCAGAAGCACGCGCCGACCCCTACCCGTAGCATTCCACTAACCAACCACAAACCGCAAACCATTGAAAAAACCACAAGTAACCACAAACCACAAACCACAGAGTGTTTACACTCTACACCGCTGTATACTAACCAATGGAGTATTGTTGCTAAAAACAACAAGGTTTCTAACATGTGTGGATGTCATAGCCACTTCTTCTGGGAGTTAATTCCAACTAGCAATTTATCTTACTTTAGAGGAACTGTACCAGACACTGTCGACCACTGTATATCAAGCATGAACACATATAAAACCTTTTCAGAAGCTTTCTGGGACGGTTTCAATTACTGTATAACCAACCCAGGACTTGACATGTCATCATTGTTTAATCGTGACTACTGTCTAGGTGTGTACCAAATACATACCTCTGACACGTGTCCTCGTCAGTATACTAGGTACACATTGGGTAGCGTAAAAGCCTTTCTGTTGTCCAATGAATCACTTCGAGTTCATCCTATCATTGGTGTATTCTGTCAATGTCACACCAACAACTCGGTGGATCCAGCTAGTATTCCATACAACATCTGTTTCAACTGTCTCCAATGCACTCTAGAGCTTAAAGCTATAGCCCCAATTGGTGTAATCGAGCACTTTTCCTATGAGTGTAACTTTAAAGTGAATTTCCTCGCAGCACTACAGCGAGGAGTAAGAAACTCAAGTGTGTATTTCCTAGCTCAATCTCTTTTTGAACCAGGTATTTCCATGACAAAAGAAATACCAAAGAAAAGTGCCTTTCTCAACTTCTGGAATATAAAAGGTCGAGACTACACAGAACTAGCAAAGCACAGTTCTAATATGTCTTTCTGTCTCATGTGTGCCCATGCTGGAAATGGATTTGTACCATTCTTGTGTTCTACCTGTCGAAAAAAGAAGTTGAACACAGATTGAAATGATTGACGTTTTGTATAAAGCTGTGAATAAAGAACGCTTTGAAATAAATTTGAATGTGTCTTTTGTGTTTTAACCTAAAGCAAAACTTGGATGGTGGATAATGTACTCCTTCGTTTGATTAAGTGAGTTCACTCCGCTCACTCACTTAACCCTCCTCATCGTATTCTCCACCAACTAAGTTGTTTATGATATATATATATATATATATATATATAAGACTCAAGATTAGAATATAGAACTTAGACGGTGGACATCTACTCCCTCGTTTGCTTTAGCCGGTTCACTCCGTTCACCGGCTAAATCCTCCTCCTCTTATACGCTGTCCACCCTCTAAGTTCTCATTACATTTATTATCATAACAATAAGACTTGAATTGGAGGAGTGGGTGATGTGTCACGGGTTTGTTCGTTCACTCCGCTCACTCCGCTCACTCACGAAACCCGTCACACCTTACACACCCACCCCTCCAATTCAATTCCAATCCAGTATTACGCAATGTAGTGCAATAACAATGTAGGTTAGTAAGTCAGGGTATTGCGCAATATTATGCAATAAGAAACTAGAGTAGGTTAGTAAGTCAAGGTATTGCACAATATGGTGCAATACCAATGTAGAGTAGGTTAGTAGGTTAGTAGGTTAGTAGGTCACGTCACTTCCTGTGAATACTGCTCTCTGATTGGCTGAGAGCCTTCTAAGTAGGTCAAGTGACGTCACATCCGTTTGGTAAGTATGTCAACTTTGGGGTAGTAGCTGTTTCTATGCGCTGAGTAGAACTAGTAAGTAGAACTAGAGTAGGTTAGTAAGTCAAAGTATTGCACAATATCTTGTAATACCAATATAGGTCAAGACATTGCACAATATGGTGCAATACTAATGTAGAGTAGGTTAGTAGGTCATTGACATGGTATAAGTAGGTCATATGACGTCACTTCCTGTGAATACTGCTCTCTGATTGGTTGAGAGCCTTCTAAGTAGGTCAAATGACGTCACATCCGTTTGGTAAGTATGTCAACTTTCACCCAGTAGCTATTCCTATGCGCTGAGTTTGCTCCTCTATACTACTCACTGCTAATCATTTTAAAAGTTAGGGAATATGTATGGGATAGGATATACAATAGTAATATGATAAAAAAAAAATCTCTAAATATTTAGCTGATACACCATCTTTAAGTGCTGAATAGAATGCTGGAATCATTCTATTTCTTCTGATCTTTATCTTTGAATTTAGCACAGTTGAAAGCCACAAATTTGATTGGGATCTTACCAGTACACTGCACTAAGGAGACCCTTTATAAATATGCAGAAAGTGAACGTTCTATATATCTGAGGTAGTATGGCAGCTTTAAAAGAACACGTTGGTGTAGATCCAAAGGCAATGCTGTGTTTAGAAACCTCACAGTAACCCGTTGATTCTTGTCTTTCCCAGAAGCATGCTGCATTTCATAGAGGACCAGGTAGAGTGGACAAAGGACAAGTATTCTCTGACCTCCTTCAGGGAGCAGAGACATTTCAAGCTACCCACCCTGATCCACGTGACCAGTGGATACTTCGGCAAGGACGACAGTGAAACATTCAGTAGTGATGATGTATGGAATCATTTCTGTCTCTGTTTACCCGTCCCCTCTTCTCTTATTTTCCGTTGCAATCATGTAGCATATAAAAAGAGACACGAATTCACATTTAGATGTTGTCAGCAAATACAGCACATGTAATTATTGTCTGTGGTCTCAAAGCTTATGGTCTGTGCAGAAAACATCGATTTCTTTTAATTTATCAATATGTAATTTAGTTTCCATCATGAGAGCATGCCCATCACCCTTTGTTTTACAGATCCTGGTTCTGTATGAGTGGAAGTTGCAGGAGCGGGTCCTGGCACGGAAGGGCAATGTCTCTATTAGTATTCCACTGGATTTTGAGTACAAGTTGGAGGTCATGGAACCAGGACGGCCTAGTGAGTAACACATTGTGACTGTTCTGACTGTTCTGGGAGAATAAAGAGGAGACAATGATCATGTAGGTATGCTATTATGTACAGGCAATTTATGGAATCGTATCAGCTAACAGTATACACCCCTTGCCTGAGCTGCTCCCTATATACCATGATCTGTTCCCCCCTCACTGAGCTGCTCATCGCACAATGGTTTAAGTTAATAAGTATCATGAGCTGTTCTATACTCAATCCAATATCTACTCACAACATGTGCTGTTTTCTAATCATAAGCTGCTCCCCTATACACACATAGTACAACATCATTTAAATATTACCACAGATAAACGTATCCACTTGTCACAAATCGTCGAGAGATATAAACCTCCAGTACATGTGAGGTTTGCTCCAAACACCGATGTGTCCTTCACATTGGGCCTAAAGGAGGTTCAGGCCGAGACATTTGGGGATTTTGTATTACACTCATCCCACTTCTTGGAGTATGCAACAGCAAGTACCACGGTCAAAGGTAAATTAGTGTCAGTATTGATTGCCAGCAGGCAAAATGATACATTTAAGCTGAAATGAATAATGCATGAAGTAGCGGCGAAATTAAGAATTTAGTACTACATTTGGGATGAAATGTTTGAACAGAATGCCCTGGAATATCCTCAAAGAAAATCATAGCAAGTGAAGGAGATAGGAAAGTAGAATTCACCCCCAAAATGGGCAATATTATGACAGTGATGAGGCATTGCAAAACCAATGCCAAAACAAATCAAATCAGTAGATGTGTCTCATTAACTTATGATAATAATGTATTTGAACAGGTAGGATCTCTACAGATGAGCTGGTTTGCCTCCCTATATTCAGAAAGATACGGTTTGTGGTGGCTAAACGACTACATGGGATACCTATGGAGGAACAAGGCCATTACTTCCAAAGCTTCCTAGACAACATGGAGACCACTCTCACGTGTAAGCATTACTTGCTGTCGTATCTGAAGCCCTTAAGTGTTACATAGATATAATGCTGCATGGTAATAAAACTTTCTTCATGGTAAAATAAGAATAAAATAGGTGGTTTCGTGAGAATTTGTACGTTCATTAACTCTAGATGTTATAGTGTTTGAGGTCTAAAAGGCGGCATATCAGATTTCGGAGAACATTGTCTGGACCCCTTTATGGGATTCATATTACCCACTGGCTGTATTTGGTATATAATTAGTCAACATGGTGGTGTTACAATACTGATGTTAGGATCACAAGGCCTGACAAATCAACCTGATACATAAGGTATTATGGAGAGAATTGTAAAAGGTGTTGTGTTGGATAAAATTAAAATGCATAAAATACATGTAGTTCCTAATACGATTCTTGCCTTACCCATACTTTTTCTTAAATCAAGTTAGTTAATATCCCAATCACCTTGGTATTTAATACATATATGTTTATTCATATGTTGCTGTGCTGTATCCATTGATTCTCCTGCAAGTTGATCCGTGATTTCATTTTTCAGTGGGGATTCTGGAGTACACCGAGTTACTAGATACGATGGAGGAGTACGACTATATAAGGACCATACCCAGTGGTGTATGGGGGAAACGTCAGAATGACCAAGTGCATAACAAACCTGGACAGTATACCCTTCTGAAGAAAGTAGACCATGAGCTAAACTATAAACCAATTCAAACTGATCACAGCATGATACAGATGGTCATAACTCCGAAGACTGGTCATAAAACAGGAAAGTATGCTCCGATTAAAAGGGCAGCCAGCAAACGAGCACACTTGCCTATTGAGCTCCCTGATCGGATGACTAGAGAGGATTTCTATATCCCTAGCCAGGTTCCCACTTCTCCTACAATACAAAATAATCCCATCTTCCGAGAGATTGATCCAAGACGTGAGATTCCCACTTCTCCTACAATTCAAAAGAGTCCCATCTTTCGAGAGATCGATCCAAGAGGTGAGATTCCCACTTCTCCTGGAATTACAGCAACTGCTAGATTCCGTGAGATTGATCCAAGACCTAAGATTCCCAATTCTCCTGAAAATGACACAGAAACTTCTTCTGCCTTTCCCAATCAGAGTCCTAACGTTCGAGAGATTAGTAAAAGAATTGAAAGCGTTATAGGTCCCAGACTTGCGAAGCAGCGGCCAGTGGCACCTGTTTCCCCTAGAGCTCTTAGCCCTAGTTTCGGAAAGGTAGCCCCACCCATCTCACCACGACCACAAAACCCTTCTTCCCCTCCAACAGCCTCAGCATTCAACTTGCCAATTCATGAGGAAAGGCTGCAGACAGTAGCAAATTCCACCCCTGCATTGTTCTCTCATGTCCCACCACATCCACTGGTCATCAAGACCCTGGAGGATGTACCAGCAGACCTGTCAGACCTCTCTGTTGACCAGGTCTGTCACTGCCTCACCCTGCTTAATCTGGGTGAGTTTGCTCCCAAGTTCAGACATGCTTTGATAGATGGCAGAATCCTCATTGGCTGCAGGGTGGATGACCTGAAGCAGGAGTTCTCCATGGGGCATCTCAGTGCCCGTAAACTGGTCATGTTTGCTAATGAGGGGTGGAGGCCCAAGGAATAAATCTGTCTTTTAACAACTATCAATTTATTGTTTTATGTATAATGACTATTGGACTACAAACGTTTATAGCCATATGAAGTGATGCTAACAAATCAACATGATATACTATGAAAGGATCAAATAGATATGTTCAATTCCATGGCGTAAGTAAGAATAGTGAATGACTTTTGAGACTTCAATAAGGTGTCATGGAACAACATGGAAGAAACCAACGTCATCATGCATTTTACATGTAACACACTATGAAGAAAGATGGTTACCCTATGGACGCCTATATTTAACAAATGCACAATTTACCCATGCTGAACCATGGATATAAATTGTCAATCCTATACGTGTGCGACGAAAACAGTCCCATTTGGACTATATAGTCGTGCATTGCGGTCGCTGTAGCAGTCTAAGAAGGTCATAGCATCGTCTCAAAGCATATAGTCGTGCAATAAACAACTTCAACTTCAACTTTCTTGCAGCGCTGGCGAGTTACTCGCCAAGGAACCAATCATGCATCACGGCGATAAATGCATTAAATCACCATTCGGTCGTTAAAGTGTTAATAATGATAATTATCATGTACCTAATTATCCACTTCTCACATTGGTCCATGAACATTATAGTTGCATGTACACACGTTGATGAGTTCCAGGGACATGCACCAATCACTGAAAACTTGTTTGTACAGAGCTAGTTAAGGAGTAGTCAGTTTTGCTTCATTATGGACACCGTCCACTGAGCTCTAATCGGCCGAAGCTATAATTATAGATATATTATAATTATAGATTATAAATATATACTTAGTCGGCCGAAGTACCCCAGTGGACGGTGGCCCTCACGTATAGGAGCTCACAGATGTCAACCGCCAATGCCGCACGAGACCAGGATAACATGCACTGTATATAAGTCACCGGATGGATACTGCATGGATGTGGATTAGCAATTATATGTATGCTGATGGCCCGATGGCTGATGGCCACCGTCCATTGGGCTCTAATCAGTGGACTGTGGCTCTAATCAGACTAGCTGATACACATAATTCCAATTCCAATCTGCTATGGGAATTGCACAAACTTATTATACAGACCAAGAAATCACCCCCTTACCATTTTGAAAGCATAATCAGTAGGCGTACTGCAAGGCCCACTACAGATATATGTAACATAATGCTTTTATTTATCGACCCTTTAAGGGCCGCATAGTGCGTTAATGCATTATTCTCCCCGTCATCATAATGTATGAATGCTGCCCTGGCGATTAACTCATCAGTGCTGCATTCAAGCATCATGTGACATGTCGACCGTACGAGAGTGATACAACCCCAAGGAGTCGGCATGATACATTAATGTAGTCCAGACGTGTTACTCGTCAGGGCTGCATTCATGCATCATGCTGACATAGGACATAATATTATCACATTAAAGCACTATGCCGCCCTTAGGGAGTTAATGGACTTAAAGGAGGTACTTTAGATCAGCCTTTAATTACTAACTGAAAGGTGCTGCTTAATTACATCACTCCATTGATATATAGTGATAAATAATAAGAGATTTGATGACAATTTTATGTTTTAGCTCAGATCATTAACGTGATTAACTCAGGTTATATTTCACACGTATTTATATTGAAAGTTGAAAGTCAGAGACATATGGACCCTAATTGTGTATAATACAATTTCACCTTGGACTTTTTATGAAATCGTAGCCAGATTGACAAAGTGTAACCAAGATTCGGGCTGTATTCAGACCAGATAGTGTAACCAGGATTCGGGCTGCATTCAGACCAGATAGTGTAACCAAGATTCGGGCTGCATTCAGACCAGATAGGAAAGTTTAAACGATTATTTTTGGAAGATTAACAAATAAAAGCAAACCAATAATTAATGGTAATTGAACTGTGCAGTCGCACTGATGTAACCTGGCAATTCTACAGCTTCCCACCAGGTCAGGTTAGCCGGGTATGTAACTTGTAAGGACACATACCTTTATAGTGACATATGACTCTTTGATGAAAGGAGAATGAAGATCTATTCCTTGGTATTTGATATCAAGTAAATCATGCACACTGAAAACCTCGGGTCGTCATTTTGACAAAACCAAAATTGACCACTTTAGGTTGTCAAGGTGATGACCTTTATAGGTCGTCATTGTCAATTTAAATACCTAAAGTCATCAATAATGACAACTTTCCTAGGTTGTTCCAGTGACCACTCAATGCTATTGCACACTGGGCATGTACTGGTACATGCTACCACCCAGTGTTAATTGAATGAAGTATCTGCATAACTATTTTTTTAATCATAAGCCATAAACTGGTGACAGGGAACAGAGTGGTCTCTATACCTTTGGGGCCATCATTCTCACCCATTGGCTACTTATCTATAACAAGTAATGCTATTTAGTTCAATCAAGATTACACCAAATCTTTGAAAGGGATGCCTCTCGTTAAAAGTTAAACGAATTTAATAGAGACTATATTCATACACCATTCTCCAGATCACCATATTGCCACCTGCCATTATTCCTTATGACAAGCTAGGTCGTCATAATGACTAGGCTCCATTCATCTGGGTTTTCAGTGCACTAAACAATCACTACAATAAATGATATCTGAAATGAAATTATTGTTGCCTGTGTTTCATAAAGTTTCATACAAAGATATATTGTGTGATATACATCACATGTGACCCAGGGTCCCAGTCCAAAGTCCCAACCCAAAGTCCCAACCCAAAGTCCCAAGAAGAGAAAAAAAGAAGAGGCCGACACAACCTCCCCTTGTTCCTATCCAGAATATCACCACCCTGACCGTTGCAGGTATAGGAGTCGGGTGCCTTTACAGATCACCTGGTTCCCACTGACCTTTCTTTAGAGTGGAAATTGCACCAAAAGCGTCTCACAAAAGCGTCTCGCCCTCCCTTTAACACTGCGCTCTATGGGTGTCTGTGTGAATGCTCATCTTTTAAAGGCTGGATCCAAGGTCACCCTCCTATTCTTCAGCATTAGTTCACACAAACTTGCTTTTAGGGCTGTTTTTGACTTTTTTTGGTGGGCTTTTTTCATGGGCAAAAATGTTTTGAAAAAATGAAGACAAATTTTTTCCACAGTAGAACTTTAGCTTCATTTTGAACGGAAATACCAAAAAACAAAGGCAGGGCGAACGTTCAAGGGCAGCTGACCAATCTACGTTTTTCGTAGGAAAACCGTCTCACAGAGACCCAGGGTCAATAATGAATATAATACCCAAGTGCTATATGTTGTTGGATCTGCACTACGGTATAGTAGATCTGCTATATGATGGTATGGGAGGGTTGACGAGGGTTGGGGCGAACGGAATGTAGGTGGATAAAAGGGACAGAAAGTTAGAGAGATAGTATACATAAAAATAAAGAGAGGGAGAGCTAGGGAAAGAGAGAAGTAGACTTACCGAGGGAGATTTTATCTTAGTCAGAAACCGAGGAAATTAAACACATAATATTAAAGATCTTGAGGGGATAGACCTACTTAAATTGTTATTCACGAACTCTTCAGAATGGCTTATTTGTGGTCTCTATACATAGACAGAGGTGCACACACAGAATATGTATGTATATCGTCTTCACAGACTTCGAGAGATTAGCACTGTTGACATGTCTTTCTCAGCCGTTTGCCGATCCTTCTCTACTGACCAGTACCTGACCCCAGTGTCCATAGCCGGAGAGTTTGCAGAAGGGCTGGGGAGAAAGGTACAGAGTGTCTCCAAATGTAGACACAGGGGATTTCTGAATAATTATCGGCGTTTATCAAGAACTCCAGGATCCTGGTCCATGTTGCCTGTTGGAATGAAGGGCTCTCTACCCCTATCTGTACCACTGTGTAGAGCACACACTTACGCCTAGCTTACCAAGTTATGTAATTGAATATTCTAAATTCCATTGAATTGAGTACTTCATACAGTAATTGATTTAACCACTAACATTTATACTCCATTGACATCATCAGCATAACCACCACAAAAATTGGTATCGTCCCGTTAGGTTGGTTGGTTGTTGGGTTGCTTTACGCCCTAATTAACAGCTGAGGTCATTTCAAGGGCGGTGATGGTGATCAAATCTATGGATGACTGAAGGTAGAAAGCACACCCCTACACTTTTACTGAGGCAATGGTTCTTTTACATCCCACACTATATAGGCATAGTATGAGATGGACAGGCCGTTGATATGCTGTATGTCTACCACACCTTGGACATAGGCATCATGGATTGCATTGCATATTGGATACCTCTTGGGGAACATGAACTATAGTATACATTACAGATCTTTGAAAAACTGATTACGATGGGACATTAATTTAGATATCTAGATCACAATTATCTTGCCTTGTGACAGGCATAGGGGCCTGTACATGTAAATGTAATTTTCCTGAATAATCTGGTACATAGAGGGATGTCAGTTTAATTGTGTTTAGAAATTACGTAAGAACAAGCTTAAAGCACACCATTTAAATGTGGTATGTGAATAGTACAGTATATCCAACTAGAGGCGTAGGAAGCAAATATGCATGGCGGGGACAGAGATGACAACTCTAACCAGATTTAAGCATCTATGCAGGTTGTGTAATTATATAGAAAAGTAGTGTTTGAGCCCGCTTTAGTTCTAATTGGTGCCCAGGTCCATCGGTCCAAAGCATTTCCTTTGATTATAGGATAGGTAACGTTTGGGAAACGTGTGTAATATATTAAAGGGTCTTGACAAAATTTTGGGGAATCAAATAAGTTCATGTCCCCGCCCCCTCCTTTGATTGGGAGGCAGGCCCCCTATCCCCCCCCCCCCTTCCTTTTCCTATTCCACTGCTAATTAACCCTCTATAATCAATATGAAGCAGAATGATTCAACATTTTCTCCACTGTGAATTCTGTGTCACATACATACACTAATGAATACTCTGTTGTCCCCCTTTATGATACTCCTGGTCACGTCCTCAAACAAACCTTATATTGACCCCCAATGATTCACTCCCCCTCCCCTCGATACCCTACTGCCAATCCCAAAGGAATGGTCAATATATGTGAGTACCTCTGACCCACCTCTCCAAACTCCAATGCCCCCTACCCAACCCTCCACCTACCTGCCCCCTCCCCCATGCTCCTCCTCCTGCAATATAAGGCCGTGGAGGTGGAGTGACCAGACACTGGACCTTCAGCCTTCAACATGAGAACCTCACTGCTCCTCACCCTGGCCGTGTGCCTTGGGGTGGCCACCGCCTGTAAGTATAACTCACCTTGTATCTCAGTCTATAATTGTTTTAGAGGATAATTATTAATGTTAGAGGTATTACTGTTCAGCCATTGGGGAGCCCTACAGATATGTCAGAGCGTTTAGCACCGACGCGGTGGTTCTGTGTGGTAGATTGTTTTATCTGTGGTATTTATAACGTGTTATCTGTGATGTAGAAATAGCATGCTCTGCCTATATATACCTTGTCCATGGAACGTGTGTGATGTTTTTATATTATGGTACTCAGACCATGGGTGCTCAGTCATTTCCAGGAATGAACTTTTCTCTATAGCTATTCGCAACCAGCTGATACATTTCTACATGTATATATATAAGTGGGAGCTATGCCCACGTGATGGACCAAATTACACGGTCACATTCATTATGCTATTATGACATGTAACCTTCTACTTGTAACGCGTAGTCCAAAAAAGTGAGTCATGATCATGCTATCAATGGGTATTTAGGAATCGTTTGGTCCTGTGGATCGAATACCAATTGAACTATTCCTTCTTGGGTGTTGGGTAAACCTATTCCTGGTAAGTCTAAATTGACAGTTGTTATCACTGCATTGTAATACAGTCATAGGGAATGAGCTTTATGAGTCGTGATTTAAAGGTTTTGAAACTTTTTGGGCTTGATAAACCTTGCCATGTATGCATATAGCCGTGTTCTGTTGAAATACATGAACCCATTACCGTGTCCTTCCCCTACAGCCCCAGCTTCAGAACTCATCAAGGCCCTCAAGAGACAATACCTGGCCGTAGAGCCCGAACCCCTACCAGGTAACTGTATATCCTTTACATTTCATCCTTATAGTATTACAGGAAGGTCAATTTCATATTATTGTTCGGGTCAATTTCTTAGTATTGGTGCGTATATCTTTAATTAGTACAACTAGAATGCTTCATGGGACTTCGACTGTTTAGCGTGCTCTCAGACCTACCCTTATATACGTTGCACGACTATAACGTTTTTAAAAGTCATAACCAACTCTCAATGTCATTTACCAGCATAGTGCTAAAAATGTGTCACATTTTCTAATCTCTCACAGGTCAGAGCCCCGATGGAGACGTAGTAGACATCTTCCCTTCTGAGGAGGGTAAGTTCAGAGAAATGTTCATACATCACTACCATTAGATTCTACCAGTCCAAATTGCCACTCGTATCCATGCCTAACCCAGTACCGAAGTCGGAAAATACTCAAAAGTGACTATTAGTACATACAATACTTCACTACATTTACTTTGGCCACTAAGCATAGAGGGAACGGGGGATATTAGAATAGTCAGTGTTTGATAAGCCTGGTTTGTGGTCAACCCCTGTATGTCAACATACCTCTCGTGTATACTGCATGTACACACTATTAGTAAATACATGGTGTAATCTACACATGCTATAGTCTGTGTTTGACAAGCCATCATTCATGCATATTACTCACACCAGGCGACACGTTGACTGAGTTGGGGATTTTCATCATCATTATGGACTGCAGAAATATGAATTCCATAAACCCCTAAGAATGAGATATTATCGTAATAAAGCTCCTATAATACTAAATAGCCTCGGTTCTATTGCCACCTGAGCCAAGTTTCATGGTCCCAATCAAACTAGGATGTACAGCAATGAAACCCCACTTCAGGTCACCATTGCTATGCTACTTTGCTTATGGACTTCTAGAATCACTCATTCGTAGAGAGAGAAACCTTGTTTCTCATGTATTCTCTTAATCCTTTCAGAGTTCATGGCACTGAAGGCTATGGGCGCTGCCATCGACCACCTGGCCAAGCTTGCAGAGAAGAGCCCCAAAGACCTCATTGATTTCGTAGCATCCATTGGTAACACCATTACCGATAACAGCGACTCTGGATTCGATGCCGATGGCAACCCCGTCGCTGTACCCTATGACATGGAGAAACGCCGGAGAGGTGGTGGTCGCGGTGGTCGCGGTGGCCGGGGTGGCCGCGGTGGCCGCCAGGGAGGTCGCGGTGGAATGGGAGGTCGCGGACGCAGACCAGAGCGTCCCATGTCTGGTGAAAGGTCTGATGAGAAGGAGCAGTTCATGCAGGAGATGATGGAAATGGGAGGTCAGTAACATGGCTTGTTATCATTGAGTGATGATATGTGTCCTGGGTAGGCTCATTTGGGCTATTGGCACACCTCTCTTAGATTAGTTGCTTCTGCCTGATATAAACTATGCCGTTTTAATTGATTGATCTCTTTACCGATCGTACAGTAAATTCTCTCGTAGAAGCCCCGGCTAGTTCATAAGTCCTTTCGATCGCAAGTGCGGCTCCAAGGTCTAGGTGCGGCTTATATGCGAGTTTTTGCTAGTACGTGTAAAGTACAGTAAGTATTAAATTCGCCATGTTCAGACCCCTCTGAGGCTTATAGAATTATCCCAAAGTCTAGCTGCGTTTATTAATACGCGAGTTTGGCATACACGCAAGAATATACATTAAACCTGTTTTCTGTTCTGCCTAGTCTACAAGACGATTGTGAAGCACGTTGGTATGATGGGCACCATGCTGACACACTCTAAGGCCATCTTCCAGCACATGACTCAGGGACCTGACTGTGAGAACTGCCCCGACCTGCCCGAGGAGGTCATGGAGATCCTTAAGGGTGAGTATACTGAGACTGTCACTGAGCTGGGATAGGGTGGATTCTTCCTGGGATTCATATACAATCAGCCTCGAACATTTACTTCCTCGGACCCCTCACTTCCTCAGTTTTCTGGCAAGCTCCCTTATATATTCCATTATATTTGGACCAAATTCCTCGCCGTCGGATAATTTGCTTCTTCAGATATTGTTTTCCATATTCGAGGAATTGAGGGCCAACTGTAGAATGCATATATTTCAAGAGAATCATGATGTTCAAGTTCAAGTTAATTAAGTTATTTATTTGAGATTGAGGTGGTTTAAAACAAAATGCGAATAGGTAAGAAAATTTAACAGCAACCAATAGTTGTGTATTTACACAAACAGTTGGTGGACTTGTATTAAACCTGGATATCTATCAATTCACACTGTGCCCTAGAAAAGGGTGTTCAACGAGGTGATATGGTGCTTTTAACTGTCCCTGAATTGAACAAACTAGTTTTATGCTACACTGACACATTGCCATTCCCTCCCTACATCAGGTGAAGATGGCAGCATGGAGTCTGGGTCTGAGTCCCGGGAGGAGCCTTTCTACCCCACCATGGGAAAGCGCCCCAATGGCCGTCGCCCCACCGGTGACTTCGATGACCAGGACTCTGCCTTCGGACGTGTACCCTCAATGCAGTATCCCACTATGGGTCAACGCCCCAATGGCCAACCCCCCAAGGGTGACCATGATGACACCGACTCTGCTTTTGGACGTGTCCCTGAATCTCAGTATCCCACCATGGGCCAACGCCCTGCCGGCCAACCCCCCAAGGGTGACTTCGATGATGTGGACTCTGCCTTTGGGCAACCCGCCGAAAAGGCTCTTGCCAAGCGTCTATTGAAGCTGCTCGCAAAGAACTAGAGTATACTAGTTCATGAATAATAACTTTTGTAATTCAGAGGATGTAGGCCCAGTTGGTTGAGCAAGAATGCAAATAAAAGATGTTTAGAAAATACTTGTGCGTTTGATTATTTTGTTTGCTCTAGAAGGGCCACTTTCAATGCAAATAGGAAATTCCAATAACACATGCTATTATTCCTACTTCTGGGAAATTTTGAGTATAAAGTACCGAATGATCTCATTTGGACGACATTATTAACACCTAATTAGCAGATACCCTGACAAGTGCACAATAAGGCCGAGTTTAAGAGTAGAAACGACCAAAATATTATGACTTAGGAGCATAACTATCGGCATTATTCTACTAGATGTAAGTGGACAAATGGGCGTTTTATGGTAACATTACTTTATTCACTTATTGCTACAAACTATGTTTTCCCATTACTTTCTGTCTTATTAGAATCTGCTTCATTCTGAACTTTTGTACCATCTTCATCGTCGTCATCATCATCATCGTCACTATTGTCATCATCGTCTCCCTCATCATCATCGTCGTCGTCATCATCGCTATCAATATCCTCATCATCCATGCCCTCTTCCCCACCATTAATCTCTCCCTCAGCATCGCTATCATCATCGCTATCTAGATCGCTGTCATCATCGTCATCGTCACTATCGTCGTCTTCGCCTTTGTCCTGGTTTGATGTCTCTGCGGCAAGATCGGCAAAGAAGTCCTCGCTGGGCCCTGAAGTACCCAACTTCTTCTTGGCTGCGCCAGCTTTGGCCTTCTTGGTAGCACTAACCTTCTCATCCGGCAACTGGAAGAATGATACAAAAGAATTTCTTTCTTAGAAAAATGTGTCATATAATAGGAGATAGATCAAATGCACGCGTTTCCCTTGACGTTTAAGATACTGTTGTGTATGTAGTGCGTTATACCGACAGACTTTGTGAATCCCAAATGACATGCCATCGTGCAGTTTGGGTGATTGCATACCTTTTTTAACTTTTTTTTTGTTCTTCTAGTGAGATTTTAAAAAGGTGAGCAGACAAGCAGAAAGGGCGATCTGTGTACCCTAGCACAGCGCATCCTTTCTGTGTGGCTGCTCACAAAAATACTAAGCCTGAGAATTTATGTCTCAATATGTAGGCCTCTAGAGAGCTTGAAGTAAGCTAGGCTCCATAGTCAGACTGCCTTCATCCAGCATCATGATGGCACCTTACCTTCTCCACGTTCCAGAACTTGACGAGTTGGTCGTGTGAGCAGCTCGCGACCACCTTCTTGCAGCGGGAGATGGCCAGGTTCTCCACCGGGAACTCGTCGTGTTCACCCACCTCACCCATCACTCGGTTAGGAAGGATGTTTACAGCCCTGAATGGATAGAAAATAGTAGTACATCACTACGTGATGGACTAGAACTAGTCAATGGAAATCCATTTTGGGCTGTTGTTAAAAAGAATGATCATTCCTTTAGGCTTAGGGACTGGGTATTTATATCCTTAAGATTACAGGAATCTCAGCACATTGCAACTATGACGGCAGGTCTTGAGTTATAATACAGTGTTGCCGAAAACTTTTTCTCAATGCAGGCCAAGGTGGCCTGTGTCTTGGCATCTTACGCAAGCCATTTCCTTCTCACGCAGAACATATGCATTTTGATATTTCAAGGTACCTTCATTTTACAAATATAGCCCTATGTTCGCTTCTAATTGACTGATTTGAAAAATTGTTTCACCATTAAGAAGCTGAGATTATGGCAGGCTATTCTGGCCTGAGTCCTAAGGCCCTACACCGGCCATTAAAATTCTACGCCGGCGTCATTTCGGCAATACTGAGCATACGAACTCTCTATTTACAGTGGTGTAAAATATCCCTAAATGAGTTGAGATTTTAGAAAAACTATACTTAGAGGTAAACTTAATGAGCATTTAGGCAACCTGGAACGGAGCGCCGATGACAAAAGTATAACCAAATTTGCAGAGTTTATTTACCTGATGACGCCATCCATAGAACCGGTACATATGATGTCTTCGTTGATGGCCACCATACAGTCCACAGACATGGGGAGGCCGGGGTAGCGGTCCGAAATGTTGCCCCACTCACCCCAGTTAAAGATGTTCAGTACACCCTCGCCGGTACCACATACCACTTTCCTGCCTCTCTGTAATAATAGTAATTTTAAAAAAAAATATAACGAGAGGTTTGACTAATTTATTATATTCAGTATAGCCATATTTTATAATTTTGGAATTACCCTGAGAAGGAATAAGTACTTTGTATTGCAGTGAATTTAATCAATTTTAATTTATCAATCTGATTCTTGTCAATAGATAAGGATATATTGCGAAGAATGTCAAGATCCCTGCTCTTGGCAGGGAAGGTGGGAACATGAATCTCAGTACATAGACGTACCTTCATAGCTGCTAGTGACAGGAGTTCGGAGTCGAACAATTCTGACTGCACTTTCATTTTGTGTTTTCGGATGTCGAAAGCTGTAACTGTCCCGTCCCCACTGAAAATACAATAACATAACTATGAATAATCACAGAGAATATGAAATATACAGTATTACCGTTGTGGCTTGAATAAGCGCTCCTGCGCTTATTAATTTCGATGATACCATTTACCCTGTATTTATACGAGATCTGTGCTTATTCAAGATACAAAAACCACCTAAATTTCCATTTCAATATCCCAATTACCCTGCGCTTATTCAAGACTTGCGCTTATTTGAGACTGCGCTTATTTTATTCAAGCTACTACGGTATTTATATACTACCGGTACAGTTGATTTTTAAATTGGTAAGTTCCATATCGATAAGAAGGGACAGCTTGGGGACAGAATGCTAGTAAAACATCATTCAATACCTGCTTGTAACGAGTACACGGCTGTCTGCGTCGATCACCATGTCGCTTATAAAGTCCTCGTTCTCCTTAAGTTCCATGACCGCTTTCGATAGTCGCAGATCCCACACCTTTAAAAAGAAATGTTTTTAAATTGTAAATTCACAGGTTGATTAGATAAGATAAGAAATGGCGTGGTAAGCAGATAGAAGACACATAGAGTATACAGAAGTTGCTCACCTTCGTTTGTCCGTCCTCGTCCCCAGTACACACGATGTGCTCATTAACTGGTAAGAAGCTATATAGTGCACAACTGGAAAGGAAATATTAAAATGTTCATAATTACAGATCTAAATCAACTACTCGCATAGGGAGACTATATTTAGTAAAGCTAAAGCTTAGCTGAAGTCTTATATTCTAATGTCCGAGATGCCACTCAATTGTCGACAAAAAATAGAAAATCCTAAGAGTTTGGTCAATTTTCTGTAGGAAATAAGTGTAATTCAATACAGAAATTCCAGCAAAAAAAAGTAGCAATTCCTTCAAAAGTAGGGAAAGTGGCATCTCTGTAATGTTCCTGAATGCCATATTGACGGAGGGTATAAGAAATGAACGGAGGCATTCTTGATATGGTTTTTATGATCCAAATTCCTTTCATTATGTACTCCCTACTTACTCATGTGCCTTTTTGATGGCATACTTGACTGCCCCCTGTTCCATGTCCACTACCCGCAGTGACTTGTCTTTGGACACCGACCCGAGCCAGTCGCCACTCGGCGAGAACTTCAAAGCTCGACATGCCTTCTTATGGTGATTCAGGTTCAGCAGCTCATGGCAGTCTTCTGTCAATGAGTAGGAGTGGCTGCAAAATCAATTTTCATTCAATAATTATCAATTAGGAATACTGTTGAGAAAGGGCGGTTTGTTGGGTTTTCCTATATAACCATGTATTTGCAAATACTTACCTTTTAATTTGCTTTTGAATATTTATATCTTAAATTAATCTTTATAATAACAGGTACTAGTAGCATGAATCTAGGTCTATACAAAACTAAAAGTAGGTCCGTGATAGTAGTCAATTGCAAATAATCTATTTTACAAATCATTTATGGCAATCAAATATTCCAAATTGTGGCAATGGTGGTACGAGGATAAATAGAAGCGACTGGATTAAGGACTGCTAGAATTTAAGTAGATGTGGTGGTGAAATGTACTTACACAATGATTTCTCCTTCTATTATACCTGCAGCAATGACGTCTTTGTGTGGGTGAAAGTCGATGTCAACAACGACTGAGTCATATTTTATATCTTTGGGTTTGTCTCGTACCTAAAAAAGAAAACATGCAATAACATATTGCATTACAACTAGCATATATAGTGGGGTGCAACATTTCCACCCTGCTCCCCTCGCACACCCTTTTTTGTTGGCTAAAGGTCACCGCAGACGGATCTGATCGGCCGACTGGGTTGGTATCCAGGGAAAAGGGTAGTCTGCGGAGACGACCTCCAGATCAAATCGGGATGATCAAACACGATCAAACAATTGGCCAATCTTGTCTGCCGATCGAGTCGGGCCCGTCTGCAGTGGACTTAACGCACTGGCTTTTTTTGCTGAAATATTTTTGCCCCCTCCCAAGATCTGGGAGCACTCATTTATTTTCTGGGCCTGGTAAAATATGTACCCCAGGACCATGGTCTCCCTGTCACTATCTCAAGAGGGGTTGACATCCTCCCCCCCCCCAAGTTGAGGGGTCGACATTTTTTTTATACCCCCCACCCCTCCAGTGCTCCACCCAACTTTTTTAAGTGAGTGACAGTTTTTAACAACAGGGGTGGGGGGATGTTGGTCGACCCCTTGACCGGCGGTCGTAAGAAATGTCGACTCTAGTCCTCTATTTACTATTATTAGGGACCACTTAGCGAATTTGAAGGAAAGGGAATAAAATTATTTTTCATGCATGACCAGAAAGCTAAGAATATTGGGATTTCAGAAATATTAATCTGGTTATCATGAGATAAAATAAGAAATTGTAGTCGAATTTCCCCAAGAAAAACCCAAAGGCACTGAGGCCTGACTAATAACCTTTAGTCTCAGAGTGGCACTCACCAGTCACAGAGCCCCAGAGCATGGTTAGGCACTGAGGGTTGAGGTGGGATGGAGTGGCTATTCACCTAGTATTTTGGATAGGGTGGAGGGTGAGTTGATTGTTATGGTATTTGGGGGAGGGGGTTAGCCCAAGGATTTTTTCTTGTAAAATCAATATTTATTTTGGGCTCATATAATGGGCTTAAAGGAGATTGCAGGTCTGTATCAGACTTTCCAATCTATCTTATTGTGCAATTCCCATAACCACCAAGTCATTATTTTTATAAGCAAATCTGACATTTCCATGGAAATGTCCTGTTTAAGGGTGAAATATTCAAAATTAAAATGACTTTTCGCGATGGAGGTTAGTTCAGAGGGTTTTATGGATTCCTGCTATATCAGAATTATATAATGTCATTAATATTCTCTGTAAAGAGAGCCCCCGTTTAGCCATATAGCAGCAGTTGATTTCTGATGACCTCAATAAAAACACTCGACCTGCCACCTTCAGGGTCACACTCGAGCCCAGCACCACTAGGCGAAGCGTAGTGGCACTGGGACATGCCACAGATCACAGCACAATCACCACTGTATTCTACGCCATTTTTATCTAAGAAAACTTACCAACTATATTTCAATATATCTTTTAGTATCTGTTGATACAGGGAAAATTCAGGGCACATGTATTGGACAGGTATTTTTGAAGCAACAGGTGAATTGATTCGGGACTATTTTCAATTTGTGTATCTACACAGCTACACGTTGGTTGTTTATCAACATGACACCGATCTCTGTGCCTCCTTTTCGGTCGTGGTTTACTCAAATAAAAGCAGGTTCCGGTAGTACAGACAATTGAATATGGCCATCCTAGCCGATATAAGTTGATTACTGATTTTAGAAATGACATCTTATAATAAATTTTATTTCATTGAAAGTTTGAATTCCCATGTGCACCACCAAGGTGAAGGTCGTTTCCACGCTGGTGCTTGCTGGATAGCCCCAGAGGTCGGTAACCAGCAAATTATGTTAATCCACCTGTCCCAGAGACACTCAGCCTGTCGGCTTCGCTGATGTCTTTGGGTACGAGTGTGCTTCAGGGTCTTGTGGTCCCTACTATTATCTATAGCACTCCCTATAAAATGCCAAAGCCAAACTATAATTGCTAGGGCTCTATAAACCACTATTATTTGGGCAACATATGCCAGAGGTCTTTGGCCACCTTGACCTTATTGTCATTCTTGGGAGAAGCACCTACGTCACACAGACCAGTGGCAGTGTAACCATTATCTGGCTGATCTCACAACTGATAAGGGCACTGGGAAGGGTTAATCAAACCAAAGGCAATGTATGGGGAAAAGGTGTTAAAATCCTTATCGCAAAAGATCTAGGAAACCTACATCAAATGCATTGCAAAATCTGAAAGATATTCAAAATAATTATGCTCCAGATTCGAGATGCACTATTTTAAACCTGTTTGATATTTTCTCTGGAGATAAGGGAGTGCTCAATTTTTTCACCCCTCCTAGAGGGGTCGAAATTTGTTCCCCCCCCCCCCGCAGGACAAACATAGTGCGCGTTCGCGCCCCTTTGTAGCATAGTAACTCGCTGGCTTTTTCCCTCAAAACAGGTTGAATTTTGTTGACCCCCCCCCCCCGAGGGGTCTACATTTTTACACCCCCCCCCCCCCGGTCAAGGGGTCCAAATTTTTTTAACCCCCCCCCCCAAATCCACCCCCCCCCCTGTTGTTAAAAAAAATGAGCACTCCCTAATCATAGGCTAATGCCAGTAGTAATGGCATTATAATAATGCAATTTATATCTCAAGAGAAAATAGCAAAAAGGTAACTTTTCCTAGTACATTGCGGATTGCCTACGTAGCTAGACCCTTTGGGACTTGTTACCAGACAACTGCTCCCGAGAATCCCCAGTGTCAAATCAGTGTCAATACTGCAGCCTAAATTATAATTTAAGGTTTCTAATTTAATTTAATGTATAAAAGTAGACATTACCCCGATTATCGCCCAGAGCGGCAACACGTGCAATCAACAAATTCATGTTTTAGCATTTAAATACAGGAGATTCTACTGACAGCACTAGCCAGGTCGTTCCTTGGACATGCCTGTGTACACGAATCTAGTTATCTTCACAAACTATTCAAGTTGAGAGGAGAAATACCTTATTTGCCTCAGCTGCACCTTCTGCGGCCGCCATCCTGTGTTTACTTGTTGGGGAGAATATCTCTTGCGACACCGACTGCCAAGATGGCACAACCGGCAAATGTTTGGAAAATTGCTGGAGTTGTAACGGCTGTTAAGCTGCTTCTCATCCCTTCGTAGTAAGTTTAGTAGATGTTTTATTGATGGGGATTATGTAATAGTGCATTTCATGCAGATTCAATGCACAAGGCTCGACAGAATCCACGCGAAGTGCTATAAACCTCTATTATCGCTCAAGAGTCCAGCTGTCAAATACAGTCAATGACAATGTGGCACTTGCCGCACTGCCACGGCCACTGGTACTACCAGTGGTACCACCTGGTACTACTGGTACTACATTTGTACTACCGGTAGTAACAGTGGTAGATCTGAGCTTCTCCCAGTCCCAGTCCCCAGCATAGGCTACGCTACACCACCTAGGTCCTTTGCTAGAGATGAGAGAGAGTCAGTAGCCCATTTAATTGAGCTTTCAACCTCGGAGGCCGGTACCAGACTCCCCAGAGCCTGCAGAGGCATAGCCACACAGCTATAGCCCATTTAATACCCTAATGGTACTACAATTTTAAAGAGGCACTGACATGATATTTTGGGTAGGGTACCGGTATCTATATTTACCAACTACTGTACCCGGTACCATGAATCTATTAAAATAACGTCTTGACGTCCATGACTGTACTTCTAAGTGTAGGCTATAAACCAAAAGAGCCGCCATCTCCCCAAGGGCCAAGCACTCTCAAACACCACTTTCATATTTACAAAAAATGTAATAGTCACTATAGCTATGAACAAGACAATGGCTTATAAATTATCGAGAATTGTACACATTATAGGAGGTGTGGCAAAACACTCAGGACAGTAAATGAATGCATTTGGTATTGGTTATATTAGCCTAAACTTCCAAGGCAAGCCTCACAAGCCTTGTGGCAAGGGAGGGGCGTGACCATCTTGTAATTTGTGTTGTGACACTTTTACAATGATTGAGTAAAAATAATCCTGTTGTCTGCAAATCGAATACGATATGCCTATAGTATGGCCTGTGGCCGTAGGTATCAGATGGGTGGTAGGACCCACTACCCATTAAATATACACAAGGGCCACCTCCGCAGGGTTCTCCGCAGACTCAAAAATCACACCGTAAATTCTGGCGCGCCAACATATAGAAAGCATGCTATGTAATGTTTTCCAGTCAAAGGGCCAAAATGGAAATAAATTCTATTTAAGTCATGGATATATGTGGGTTTTTTTAATAAAAAGTTTTTCAATGAGTATAATTTTTTTTAATTGGTGGATATAACGATTTTTTCAATAAAAAAAAGTTAAAATGGCTATAACTTCTGTTCTATTTGATGGATTCTCAAAATTTAAAAACCTATAGATAGCCAAAATGACACCGGCGGTGATTCTGGGGCAATTTGATGCCGGCGGCAGTAAAAACAATGCAGGCGGCCCGCCGGTGTCAATGCAGTATGGGGAGAACCCTGCCTCCGTGCATTTCCTTTTTATTATATTTCACTCGAATTGTGCTAGAGCCTCTTATGATACAAAACCATGTTACATATTTTACATATTATTTTGAATTATTTAGGTGGATAGATCAAATAAATACCTTTGCAATAAGGCCTTACTTAACTAAGTGTCACGTTTTTATGCAAAGAAAGTAATTTTTAAAGAAAACTTGTTTGCCAGATGACAAGCATAGACTCAGTGTCACACAGTGAGTGGGTGAGGTAGGGGAGGACGGGATAAACCGGAAACTGCCTGAGCGCGGGCATTATGGGAAACCTGAATAGGGAGAATGCATTTGTTGGCATTTGTCTATAATATATGTTATGATTCAAGCTTGGATGTGAGGGGGGGGGGGATCTTGACCTCTCAAAGGGAGCTGAGGTCGCACCAACTTTTTTTTTATAATGCACTCCATTGTATTAGTAAGACAACTACTAGTATCAATGACAACTTTATTTTACAACCCCTCCTTATTTGTAGAGCAGGCTATAGATTGAATAGCATAATACATACTTGGTCTTTGATCATACATATTATATTTCAGTCGATCCACTGATTTTGAAGTGCACAGAAACTGGCTTGCTATAACTCACAGTCTACCACCCAAAAAATGGTACTTCGAGGTAAGGCACCATTAATCTTTAGTAAATGATTGCTTTTATTAGTAGTTAATTCACACAGACCTTGATACTTCCAGTATTGCTTAATCAAATACTTAATGTCATGTACAATTGCAAATGCTGTAGTGTGGACGTAATAATTGACCGTACCAAAAGTCTCTCTTTCGTCGAAGAATTACATCCTATGGCCACATTTAATAAATACTGGTAACGCAATTGTCCTCTGGACACAGATAGCTTCATTTTAAAAACAAAGTACCCGATATTCATAAATTCATAATATATTTTATACCAGGACACCTCAGAATGGACGCTGGACTATCCACCGTTGTTTGCATGGTTCGAGTACCTGCTCTCACAGGTTGCATTCTACGTGGACCGCGAGATGTTGGTGGTGTCCAACCTGAAGTATATCAGCGTGGCTACTGTCCTCTTCCAGCGCTGTTCAGTCATCTGTACCGACTTTGTATATGTTTATGCTGTCAATGAGTAAGATTCTTTTTCTTTTTGCATTGTATTAAACAGTTAAACAATGTTGTATTCTATAATATATAAACATTTAAAGCCTTAAGTCCAAGATGCACGTGATTTTGAAATAAAGAAATAAGGGTAAATTAGATTTTTATTTAAATTTCAAATTTATTTGAACCAGTCTCGTTTATTCTCTCACTAAAAATAAATGAATCATAGCATGAAGTTGAAGCAACCATTGCTTTCACTATCACTAAAACATATATCCCAGGATCGACCGAGTTGATAATAAACGTCTTTATTTATAGATATTGCAAGTACTGCTTGCCAAAAGGCAACGTCCCGGGACAGTTTATTCACCGTGGTACAACATTGTCCGTGCTACTCCTGGCTAACTTCGGACTGATACTCGTGGACCGTATCCTTTACTAGCCGATCCTGGGCTTATATAATACGTGTAGAGCCATAACCCTCCTCTCTATATTGGCGCCACAGGTGGAGGGGAGGGGGATCTATATGGGTCCCTCCATAGTGATCTTTATGAATAAGTAAATATAGATATAATAAAATGCTTATTTAATAACAACTTACAGAGTGGATATGAATGATGCTTAAAATCACTGAAAAATGTTTATAAATGATAAATGCTTTATCATATAAAAGCTCGTGGATTGTATCATAGAAACACATAACACTGTATGTTACTTCTTTAACCATCTACCAGACATCCATTTCCAGTACAATGGCTTCCTGTTTGGCCTCATGTTACTCTCCATAGCCAGAATGTGTCAAGTAGGTGACTATTTAGCTTTACAAAATAAAGCATGTTTGATCAGTATGGCTAAAGCCATTTCTCCCATATTCATAATAGGCGATGGCAGTGTTAACTCGTTTATTTATTTTAGATTTGCCTTGAATAATGCCGTGCTATGTATATCCTTTCCACGACTCTATAGGAGGTGTATCTCTAATAATTGTAACACATGTCCTTCTTCAGTACAGACATATGGAGGCAGCCTTCTGGTTTGCCATACTATTAAACTTCAAGCACATCTATTTGTACGTGGCACCTGCATACTTTGTATACCTGCTCAGGAATTACTGCTTCCAACGTAACAATAAAAGTAAGTGATGTTTTAAAGTCTGCTTTCTTAAAATAAAAATTTTGCTGACCAGTACTGAATTCTGCCAAATTACACATACCGGGTATATCTTTCCACAAAAAAGAATAGATTGAAAAATCATAGATCTATATCAATGTCATGGCGTTAGGTGTTAGATCATAGACTATAAAAAACATATTAAGTAGTTCATTTACATTAATTGTGTACATCCAGGCCAGAAAGTACCTCTGTTGACCAGGCATGTTTATTTACAGATGGCAGAGTTATGTGGACGTCATTTTCCCCGCTGCGCTTGCTGAGTCTGGGAGTTATTGTCGTCTCTGTGTTTGTCGTCTCCTTTGGTCCATTTATTGCCATGGTAAGCCCTTATTATACATGTACTGGTACTTGGTTATGGTGTGTACACACACTAGTTAATATTGCTAGACGTCAGTCTAAAAAAAAAGATATAATTCTAAAAGCATGTGTACACATGACAATGAAAGGCAGTGGTCTATATCTCTTTCGTTATCTCTCCTCCCTTTTGTCACGTTGCTATTTACAACTTGATTCTTATGATAATATTACAATGTATTATACAGCGAATGCTAATTCACTGTTAATTCCCATAGGGCCAGCTACCCCAGGTTGCGTCTCGTCTCTTCCCATTCAAGCGCGGGCTGTGCCACGCGTATTGGGCGCCTAACTTCTGGGCTTTGTACAACGTGGCCGACAAAGCATTCAGTGTAGCAGGTAGCGTAATTATGTTATCATAATATTAAACATGTTGAATAAACATGAATGTAGACTAGCATTAGATCTTTCTCGTGTAGAGTTCTTTTTGAGCTGTATAATTCGCCTTGTGGTTAATTATTCAGACATCATAGCCTACGACTCATCCCTAATCATACTCGCACTTGTCAATCACTTATAACTTCAAGGATTAGATTCTTATCAGAAGAATATTTTTCCAATACACCTTCCCCACCATGTAATAAAATCACCCCCATTGTTTTTTGAATGTGTATTATAAAGAACATATTTTCTAAATCAGACTTAAATTTGATCTAACTTACAGCTACCAGATTGGGTGTGGCTGTGTCGAGTGGTAATGCGTCTACAGCCTCCATGACGGGGGGACTGGTACAGCAGTTTGAGCACCAGGTACTGCCCAGCGTACAACCCCTGGCCACTGCCATTGTCACACTCTTAGCCAATATGGTAAGTTAGGTTTCATCATAGCACACCTCACCTATGGTAGAGTAGAAAAATAAAGGTGTTTTTTCTGGTTACATGGTCAGAAAGTGAGATTCCAGGCTATGTAGGTTGGATTCATACATTGCCTGTTTTTTATCCAGAAAGTACCTTAGGGATTGCCACATTTAGTTGTGGCCATGGGTGATTGGAATTTTCGCTCAAATTGGATAAATATGTCTAGAGACTATGTAAGAGTAGGCTAGTGTTAAATCTTTATCAAAATGTATGTATGAAAAGATAAATGTTAAGTATTTGTGCTTAATCTAATTGTAGTCCAGCTTAGTCCACCTGTGGCAGAGGCCGAGTGGCCCTAAGGGATTTATTCGCTGTATCGTTCTGTGTGGATTTGGATCCTTTCTCTTTGGATGGCACGTTCATGAAAAGGCGATTCTTCTTCTCATCGTTCCATTAACGTAGGTCTTTTCTTATACTACTACGTACTTGAGTAATCCAGAATTTACAAAGGATTTACAATATATATGATCTGAAAAAGGTTGCTTTTACTCATCAAGAAATACTCATAGAATTGAATTTCCAAATACTCCGGTATTTTAGTCAATTAACTATGACATTCTCCTCGTATTATGTGCTAGTATTTTAATCAGCTGATGATGGGGTTGGTTTGCTAAGCACAACCTGATATAACAGTGTTTCTTATATTCATTTCTCACAGATTGCTTGCTGTTGAAAACAAAAAGGACGCGGAAGTGTTTCTGATGTTGTCGACTAGCGGGCACTTCGCTCTGTTCCCGCTGATCTTCACACCGGCTGGTATGTACCATAAAACCTTGTGTATAAGCCGCGGCTAGTACGCGAGTCAGATTGGCTTATAGGATCGCCCAAACTCAGGGTGCGGCTTATACACGAGTTAGGCTTATACGCGAGGTTTTACGGTAGTGCCGTCAGCTTTGTGTCTCCTGTGGTAGCTTTCAACTTGCATATCAATTCCGAGCTAAGTCAGATATCATATCTACTCATTATTGGAAATGTACTAGAAATAATGACAAGTCATTGTAATTACCATCTACTTTTGTAAGGGTATTTTGTATAGGCTAAATGTTATCTTGCTGTGCTGTGTTTTAATGTTCTCCCATCCTATTCCAGAAACACCAATAAAATACTGCTTGATGATCGTCTACACCATCCTTGCATTCCACCTCATAGGGAACACATTCCAGTAAGTGACGTTGTTGTTGTTGTTGTTATTTCGTTTATTTTTATCCTGAGGAAGTACATAACCTTATAGATTGTATTCTTGTATTCCACAGCATTTGCAATTATATAACTGTCTATTTACGATTGTAAATCAAATAAAACCAAAATGCAATGCTACGATGGTCACCTTGTGACAAAAATGTACAACACTTTGTCAACCGTTAAGACGAAGCAGTACTATATAAACAGCAACAATGGACGAACTCTCAAGGTGCCTAGATGCTCTTAATGTTGCACATACCCTCCCACCTTGGAAACACACGCTGTATACACAAGCTAGACACTGGAGATTCATGAGAATAGTGAATGTTCGGAGTGACATGTTCAATAGTGATGTGTATTTCCTGAGTTTTACTCGTGCAAATAACCAGAAATTCCACAAGTACATGAACAATGAAGTTGTGTAGTTCACGAGTTTTGCTTGAGATTTGTTTGCAGGGCCGTAATCTAAAGCAGTCCTTCTTAACGTTGGGGGGCGCCATTTTCTCTTAAAATTACGGGAGATAGGCATTCATGTTAGGTGAGTTATGACACGAGAATGGCGCGAGTTTTGCTTGAGATTTGTTTGCAGGGCCGTAATCTAAAGCAGTCCTTCTTAACGTTTGGGGGCGCCATTCTCTCTTAAAATTACGGGAGATAGGCATTCATGTTAGGTGGTCACTGTCGGATGGGAAAAGTAGAAGGGAAAAAAGAGAGGTTGCGGGGTACAGCCCCCTATGATAAATTAGTTACAAAACTATCACTAAAATTGTTGCTCATAGTAGGGTGTTCACTCCAGTCACCCCTGCGTGTCCCCAGCGTGGGCACTGTGTAGAGTGGTATACCATGGCACCTACTGTACAATATATGGGGGTATCCCATATTCCCAGAAATTGTTATTTCCGGGCTAATCTATGCTTATCTCATGAAATCTCTTTCAGTAGACATATTGTACACATATTGGGGCATATTTTCCACCCATACCATTTTTCAAATGTATCACGTTTTTTGAGATATGACTGAAACTAAACTTCCAAGTACCACCTGGATGCGATAATTTAAATTTACAAAAAATGGTGTTTTGAATTTTAGAAGAAGGGATATTCATAAGTACAATACATTTTTGACATTTAACATAATTAACCATATCCCCGGAAAATGACCATTGTGAATGTCATTGTAAAGAAATGAATACATAACTGCCTCATAATAAAAAAATGTATACCTGGAAAGGTATTTAATCATACATTTTAAAGCAGCAACTCGACCTCTTCAGACCTCTTCCAACTCTAGGATGAATTTAATATTTATAGGACCATCATTTGTTTTTCTTTAAGGCAGAGCAAAATAGCATAGCATATAAGGCCTCTCTAAAGCATAATGGATGGGTGAAAATACAGATATTAATTCCTCTATGGTGGGAAGGAAAGCCATCTCTGCAGGGGCCAATGCCAATATGACCTCTTGTGGTCGAAGATGGAACTAAAATGGCTTAGTCATGTGTGGCATTACACTTAGATCAATCAGTACACACTTATGGTGGAGGTCTACATACAACAAATAAATAGTGAAGTATATATAATGTATAATCTGCATGAATACACATGAAAACCCTTATAGTTGTGGATGGGAATAATGCTTTCATGCATATGAATAGGAGCATAGTGAGAGGTAGTTCACCTCAAGCCCAATAGGAGGCAGCATTGAGTAGGCAATTAGCAGAGTGTTATTGTTATCCGGTTTACAGTTGGTTGACTGCTATTCTCACAGGAGGTATTTCACCTATTTTCATACAGAAAGAAGCACCCATATTATTTGTAAATCAACCTGTCCACATATGAGTCTGTGAAGATTGCTGACATGTTATTATCTAAAATTCGATGCTTGGAGCTCGAGTAGCTGCTTTAATAGGAAAATGATCGGATGGTTGATCTATGTACTTGTTGATATATTGCTACTTGAATAGCATGCATTCTCCAGTCTTACAGTGCCCTGCTGCACGCAGGGTGATTATCCACCGCACTCTAGGCCCCACTGTACACTGAGTATGAGTGCCATCCGCCTCACAGGTTATATATAGATCAGCAGGGGTAAAGACATTAGGACTTTTTCAGCTTTCCATCACTCTCATGCATTTACTGCTTAAGATATCATGATTCAGATTTTTGCAATGCATTTGTACATGTCTTCTCTTCATAGAACACTAGATTAATATTATTTTGGACAAATAATTAGTTTTTGATGCAATTACCTACTCATAGAAGGGATGGCAGGGTGAAAGGCGCCCCCTAGAGTTTTGATTTTATAGTCGTTGCACCATCTAGCGGAAAGACATAACCGTCCCTGTATTAAACTTCCCAATAGCTTTATTTGTCATTCACTGCTTATAACTACTTGATTAAGTATTCACTGCTTATAACTACTTGATTAAGTATTCACTGTTTATAACTACTTGATTAAGTATTCCTATATTCCTCCTGCTGCAGGTGTCCGAGGACATGGCTCGGTGTGCCGCTACTCCGGGCACCCCACACGCTCTACCTCCTGGGTCTGATACCACTCGAGATATACTGCGCGGTTATCCACCCGGCACTCGGTCTCCAGACCCGGCTGCCATTCCTCCCGCTCCTCCTCACCTCCGTCTACACAGCTCTCGGGGTATTCTACTCCTGGCTCCAGTTCTATGAAGTTACCTTATCAGGGTCACAGAGTAAAGTCACAAAGTCTGAATAGGCTCCTCCTGAAAATACTGTTATGATCTCACAGTATCTACGAGATTCCCCCCCCCCCCCCTGGCTTGTCAGATAAAAGGAGCCAGAATATGACGTCAATGACTAGGTCAATAAGTGTATAAATGTCTTTTGGAATGACAAAAGTAGGTGTTTAGAATGACACTGACTATGATATAAATATGGGCCTTATGTTCGTGGACGTAGTCTATTCGACTCAGTTGTGAATGGTCTCCCTTTCTGTAGCTCCCAACATACAGTCAATATTATGCAGCAAGCACTATTAATCAGGTATCAATAGCATATCATAATTCTAAAATAAAAATCAACCTCTAGCATCCTACCAAGTTGTTGATCAATCCTAGGATTCGGGGGGGGGGGGGGCTAAAAGTGGGGTAGTGAGTAAAAGAAGGAGGTAGAATATCACAGGAAAACAATCAAAGAACGTGTACATATTCATCTATCGTAGATACCTGACCAGTGGAATTAATGACTAGTATTATGACTTATTATGCAATGGTTGGCCATACATTATAGCCACAGAGAATTGTCCGGTCATGCATAACAGTTTAAGAATGTGCATATATTTTTGGTCTTAAGGGCTAAGAATGCATTTTCAATCATTCAACAGCATGTGTTGGCTGTGTCTTCCTATGCGTCCCTCGACTATTGTGTCTCTTAGGTTGACAGTCCTAACATGAAGATAGTTGTTATTTATTCCCTAAATATATAGACTATAAGCACTTACCGTAAATTCTCACGTATATTCCCTGACACATAACAAATTTATTTATATCTAGTATGAGTGTGTTGAATATACATATATCTTGCATAACAGATTAAGATTGTTTGGAGTACAATAGGTCATCCGGTTCAAGGTGATAACTATTTTGATGTTATATCTATTCGTCAATAAAACCAGTATACCGGGAACACAAAAGTAGTGTCATGTTATAATATATAAAGGCAAAAGTTGATAGAAAATATATTTACTTAGAGGCACTGAACCCAGGACCTAACTCTGCCGAGTTTTGTACGCAAATGACGTCGTGGGTTCAGTGCGCCTTTAAGACCCCATAAAAAACCCAGCGGAAATCCCTCGTAAATTCCCACCTATAACCCGGATTTTACATGTACCTGCACCTAGACTTTGGAAAACCCTATAACGCAATAGTGTTAGCATAAGCCCAGGACCCCCCCCCCCCCCGGTGGGATGGACATAAGTTATGCTCTCAAGTGATCAACCCTCCCCCTGGTGAGGTGTTGTGAACTCACATGCAATGCAATGGTTATGGTCGGCTGTAATAAACACGCCCAAACCAAAGTTAGGGTCTTCATTATCATATATATATTACTCCTCGAAAGAGGCAGGGTTTGTCCTATAGATTACGACCATTTCTTTGCATTCTCTCATTATTCTATCTATAATCGAAATATACCTATATACAAAAGTTCTCAATGTCACATAATTTTCGTAATTTGCTCCAAATAAAGGAATTTTGCAACTTGGGTGCTGTCACCAGAAGAAATTCCAGTTCATCCATATCATTTGCAACTCCATCCTTTGGCCGGAGGTGCTCTTCTAGTAATGGATTGTAAATTATTGTGAAGTCTTACTACATTCCCTTTGTTAAGTTCCTCCTCTGTAAACCTGTCGTCAAAGACATGTACGTCTTTTGTGTCTTTGCGGTTGAGCAAATCAAAGCAAGGAACAAAGAATGAGGGTATGGAACATGGTCAAGAAGAATTCCCAGTCTGTTGTATATTCTTTTCACACATTCAAACCTGATTACCAACATTTATAGAAGATGAAATACATGTTTCAAGATCATGCGTCATAAGTTAATGATTGTATACCAACTTGATTCATCAGGCTATTGTATATCTAATGCCCTATACATTCTATGCCAATGTGGGGGTTGTGAAAGCATGAACTGGACACAGGTTCCAAATTCGGTTTGAATGCAACAGGCTCTTGTATTCAAGTTTCAATCCTTGGTTCACATACGAACATGGCTCCTTATTATCACCATATAATGCACAATTGATCACAGACAAGGTTCGAAGTACACTAGCAGTGTCTCGCTGGTTCGAAGTCAGCAAGAGCTGTACGAACTGGTCTTGGCCCCAGCAAGGGCTGGTGCAAGAGCCAAGAGCAGGAGGGGTGTAGGGGCGCCGGTCACGAAAGTCACGAAGGGTGTGGGTCAGAGCTTGTCCTGGGACAAACTCCCTAATGTGGCCAACTGCGGCCTCTTATATACCCGGGTTGCAGACCAGGCAGTGTCGACGTTGCACTCCACCGACGCGCCATCTGGAGTGCCCTACCCAAACCAGCAACTACTGGGTAACGTTAGGGGACATGGCGCAGGATGCCAGGTGTTACCACCTAGCGTAGAACTGTGTCATTCCCGTCTTGAAACCACAAACCTGTAATACATGTACATTGTTGCCCCTACACCAACATATTATAGTCATTGTGCAATTTTATTTCCATTCTGACTTAGTTACACTATGCATGTTATTGCACAAACATTGTGTTGTCTCGTGATCAAGGATGATCTCATGAATTAGGGCTACTTTCTTTGCATTCTCTCAAAATTCTGTCTATAATAGAAAGGTATATGCGGAAGTTCTCAATCTTGCATAGCTTTTGCAATTTTGTCGAAATCATGACCTTTTGTAACTGTGGTGCTTTAGCTAGAAGATTTTTCAGTTCCTCTATATCATTTGAAAGCTCATTTTCCGGCCTATGATTGTCCTCTGGTAGTGGACTGTACATTATTGTGGAATCTTCCTCCCTGTTTGACTCATCAAGTTCTTCCTCTGTAAAATTGTCATCGAAGACATAGAAGTCTTTTGTGTCTTTGCGGTTGAGTAAGTCAAAACCGGGAACAAAGAATGAGGGGACGGAACCTTGGTCTACAAGAATTCTCAGTCTGTTGTATATTCTCTTCGCCCATCCAAATGCCATTTGTGTACTACAGACATGATCAGCTTCACCTATCGATCCATTATTCCCTATATCGCCCACAGAGTTAAGTGTGTTAAACTCATAGAGAAGTGACATTTTCAGCATGTATGTGTTGATGATGTCTCCGTATACAACATTTGACTCATCAACTGATGCAAAACTGCTATCATCTGAAATAGTTTCCTCACTTTCTATCATTTCAGCAGAGAGGGAACGGAAAAATTGCTTCTTCTCCCAATCAAACACTACCACCGACTGGCCTTGACAAGGCCTGCTGCTGTGTATAGTACCATGGTTACCTGGGGCTCTGGCCAATCAGAGGGCAGGGATTTCAGCAGAGTGTGCTTCTTCTTCTGTTGGGACAATATCATCATTGTCATCCAGATCAGTTCTGCTGCATGTCATGATATTTCCCTCTGAAGAATGACAACCTCCAATCAGATCAGATTGTCTTTCCTCTGACCCTTCTGATTTTAGATTTCCTCCTGAATCCTGTATAAGAGAATACACACTTACTGTCGGCGGGCATTGTTCACGCAAGGTTTTTGCAATTATAAAGCCATCCCTTACATGTTGTGGAACATTTTGAAAGAACTTTGCCTCAGATTGTGAGAAGGAAATCCGGAAGTAGTGGGGTATCCCCATGCCAAAAGGCCTATCACCATCCCAGGAATCTTTATCTTGGAATGTTGTGAGGACCACATGACATCCATCAGCTTGAAGAGATCCCATTCCTTCCAAGTACTCATTTGCTGCATGTGGCCACCAGTTCTTGAAGTGTATTGCAGGAACCATATCAATTGAAATCGCCATATTCTTAAATTTCACACCAGTCCAGCAGAGTGAGAGATCAACTGATGGTCCCTTGATTAGAAGTTCAGGCACATAGTGTAATGAAGGAAACCTAGCTTTAGTAGTCTCCCAAACCTCCGCCGAATGAAGAGCCTTGTGAAGGATTCTGTAAAATTTCTCCACAACCTTGGAATTTATGAGTGCTCCATCTTTCGTCTGCCATTCCTTATAATCATCAGAGTTCTTTGAACAGACAATACCAACAAAGCCAGGTGGATCTGATTCTCCTTCTTCTGGCCGGAATTTGTCCTCAAAGTTCTCAAGACAGCACATAAAATCAAACTCATCTGCTCGTCCACATTTTGTTCCTTCATTTACACTTCCTGATAATTCCATTCTCAACTTGAACCTTGAGTCAAACTTCTGGAATTGCTCACTAATTTTAGAAGCTAAGTGTACTACAGCTTTCTTAATCTCCCTGTTTTCTTCATCCATGTAAGTCCTACCTGTTACAGGGGATTCAAGAAGGTCAGTGATATAGCGGCTCCCATCAACTGGTAATGTAACCGATTTAAACATGGATTCCACCTGGCCACTATTCTCTATAGCCAGAACTTTCTTACTTGAAGGTATCATGACTTCATTTGATTGTTCTTCATCTGATTCAGACTCATCAGCTTTAGGAACCACATCGTCTTGTTCTGCATCATCAGATGTCAGCACTGAGGTTTGAATTTGTAGACTTTGCTCTTTAGCCATTTCTCTGAGGATGTCACCTATGTCATCTCGCTTATTGACGTCTGCCAGGTCTGCAGCAGTTCTGCTAGCATGATCCAGGGCATCTATCTTACAACCATACTTAACTAAGAGGTTTATCCACTCCATATCTCCAGCCCATGTAGCAAAGAATAAGGCTGTAGCCCCAAACTGGTCTGTACAATTTATGTCTAGACCATTTTGTAACAGAAGCTTGACCATCTCTTCATCTGGCTCTCCCCCAGCACCAGCTAACATGTGAAGAATACTTGCCCCTGTGCAAGTACGGATGTCAATATCTGCTCCCAAGTTGAGGACAACTTTAAAACAATCCAGTGAGTCTGTAGCATAACACAAGAGACCAATACCATTGACATCAGTCATATTCAAATCTGCACCATGTTCATGCAGAATGTGAAGGACCATTTCCTTGCGTTTCTCCTCACTTTGCTCTTCGTGGTCATAGTGATCTATAAAACTAAAGCAGTGTACAGCTGGTGTCCTACCAATGTTGTCCTGTATGTTAACTGTAGATGGAGATGTGCTACATAGGAAAGTTATTAATTCTTTGTTTGAGCCATCGACAGCTAAGTGTAGTGGAAGCTGACCCAATACATTGGGTAAACTTAAGTCTGCCCCATGACCTACCAAAATCTCTGCCGTGTGAATCTTATCGGAAGCCCTATCTAAGTCTTCTAGCATTGAATCTATTTCTTTCTGATTGGATTTTACATGGCTTGTCACTCTACATATATGTTCAAATAGATCATGATCATGTTCCAGGAGAGCAAGGTGGAAACCTCCGGTGTGATTCCTCTTAATATTAGGCACCAGTTCATTACTGTCATATGCATTTGTCATGTCAAAGTTACCATCGGCATCTTGTAAGATGTGCATGTTGAGATAATGGTAACTCTTACATACATAATGAAGGCAGGTATTGCCATCAGAATCTTTCACATTTACATCTGCTCCATTCTGGACAATGCATTCAGCTATCTCAAAGTCTCCCCTGATGATTGCACAATGCAGTGGAGTTCTGCCAAGCTTGTTTGTGCCATTAATATCAACCCCAGCCCCCACCAGGGTCTCTATAATATTGATGTTGGTCGCAACATGTAGGACACTGCTCCCATGTATGTCCTTTATGCTTATATCAGCATTTTTAGAAAGCAGCTGGAATATGTCATGGTGACCAAATATGGCAGCCAGAAAGACTGGTGTTTGTCCACTAACAGTCTTCTTTTCTGAATCAGGGTGTTTTCCCAAACACAAGAGGCGTTTGGTTTCTGATAAACTCCCCTTGGACACAGCTGTCATCAGAGAGCGATATCTCTGCTTCCTTCGTACCTTGGGCATGATCATATAGTTGAACTGAAACATAATAAGAAACATCCTTAGTTAATTTGAGAGATTACTGAAAGCAATTGGGTAACAACATTCAGTGAGAATTATCCAGTGAGTATGATTGACATCCCAGTATATAAAAAAACGTTTTACAACATTTCATAACGTTATATAACGTTTCTCTAAGGCTCCTTACTATGACATAACGCTATATAACGTTTTAAAACGTTATTCTGATGTAAAATATAGGTTTTCTTTGTTAGCTGGGATATTATGCATATCTACATACTACATCTTTACTCTCACTCGCCATTCTACTACTTACTAATGCCATAATGTTGATGTCAAATGCTCTTTTTTTCATAGAAAACAAACAGCGTGTTTTGATTATCATCTATTACTGTGTATATACACACTAACATACGAGTCTCCAATACAACTACTTTTATCAGACTCCTTTATGAAGGGTGTAGTAATATTATCAGCAGAGCCCGCAGGGCGAGGCTGATAATGTAACTACACCCTTCATAAAGGAGTCTGATAAAAGTAGTTGTATTGGGGACGAGTATGTTTGTGGATTTATTATCATTTGGCTGTTCAAATCCGACATCAGATGACTATACTAGCTACATTGGTGGATCTACTTCTTCAAGTGCAATGCCCTATTCTGTAGTAAATTGACCTTTGTTTTGACTCATAGGGCTGAGTACCTGTCCTGACTTTACTTTGACTGTCGATGAAGGGGTACTGAGATTTGCACCTATACATGTAATAGTTAGGGTAATTAGGTAAAGTCAGGCAAGCCAGGCACCCCACTTGTGGAGTGCCAGACACTGCAGTCTGCATGGTCAACTACATGCACTACAGTGAGGGACGGGTCATTTCTTGCCAGCTCGTGGTGGGGGTTGGGGGGGGGGGGTTGGTGGATATAGGGGGGATCATGATTTTAAAAAAAAACAGGCCCTCAGTGGGGGACATAATTGGGAAAGCTTCCATGCTGGTGGGGGGGGGGGGGAGGGTCATGATTGAATATAGTCCATTTAGATACTCATGACCGCACATGATTCCACAGGTGCATGCGATTTATAGGGGAGGGGGGGGGGGGGGGTCATTTCTCAAAATACAAATGGAGTGGGAGCTAGAGATAGCTTTCCCTTAATTGCTGGGGGGGGGGGGGCGGGAAGAACAAATATTCCCATTTCAGGAAAATACACCAAGCCCCCCTCCCGCCAGTAACAAATGTATCAGCCCCAAATGCTTATCCATGTGCGTGGCTGTGTTATGAGGGGGGAGGGGTGGTAAGGGGGTCTAGTGTGTGGACAGGGTTAACCAGAGTATATGATATATGTGTCACCGGCCCCTTCTCTGATTCCCTGATAATTAGGGCGGACTATTTTCCTGCAGGTGAACAGGGTGAATACAAGAATGTTTATCACAATAGTATGCCGGTCCCTCTTTGTTTCAATGTATCAGCTTCGCCAAATGATAATAAATTTAGTTCCTTACTTGCCCCGCCCCCTCCTTGGCTCTTTGGTGTTACCTGGTAGACGTGACACGAATGGTAATGGTACTACAGCACCCTCTTATTTAGTAACTCTATGGAACTATATATACACAGTGGCCTGGCCCCCGTCTCTGGGTTCTCATCAGAGAAGTTTATCATCATGCGCCTAACACATTATAAGTCCCTTATCCTACAAGAGAAACATACTCATTTTGAAAGATTTACCAGGGACCGACTGACAGCCCCTATCCTACATAATATATACGCTTATTGTAGGATAAGGGCAGGTTTGGAGGATAATGATGTCAAACACCATTAGAGAAGTCACTAATGGGAGGGGTGTACACAACTTATATCCGATTGGGAATAGCGATACATAATCTAAGAAACTTGAGCCTCTCACTCAGAGTAGGTTAGTGAATGCTGTCTAGGATTAGCCGCTAGTGACCCTGTTTGGATATTTGATTGGCCTGTTCTGTCGGTAAAAAACTTGATGTGTATATAAGTGTATAGGGTGTTCAGAGCGGCCTGCCACGGCCCAGACAACCAGCTGTTCTCCCCTCTATTTACACTCATGTCCCATTCATGGCTAATTGACTCCAATAACTACATATATGGTCATACCATTGGAAAGCTATGGTTTCATTCTACACAATGTATGGTTTATGCAAAGATTTGTACATTTCCACTAGTGGTTTTATATGAATGAGTAAGTAGAAACTGGGGAGTGTGTGCTCTCTGTGCAGGCCCACATCTTGTCACTAGTAATTGATAGCTGCCCAGCAGCTGCCCTGTACTAAAATAGATTTCTGGCAGAGGCTATTTGGGCAGTCAATTCAGAATTGATTGGATTGTAATACTAAGATATAGGTCACATTTACATATATCCCACATGTTGAATGTACTACCAGATCCTGATCTACAGCAAAATATTTTCTAAAATACATGGAATCACCTTTAAAATAGATGAGCATACATCTATGTGGGAGCATACATCTAAATCCCAAATATGTTAACTAGCTCCTGTTTGAAGAACAAAGTGATTGGAAAAGAATTGGCCACCAGATTTACACTTATGTGGATCTACCTTTTCTTAGGAGTAGTACATTCCCTATGTAAGTCACCCTCCACTGCACCTGGATCCCCACCACTTACACTGTAGCAGGGGAGTGCTATTTCAGGACCAATCCACTGCATGCTTAGACTGGGCTCTCTTGTCCTCCCAAAACACCTTACTTTTTGCAAAGAAACCCCAATTTAACCAAGTTCCAGTGGTGGTAGATTTATAATTCTTTCAGAATTCTCTTAGTTAAGACCCCGTCTAACTATCCTGCACAAAAAACGCAACTTTTCTACACTCTATAAAAATTACCTGAAGGCCCTAAAGTGTAGTGATTCTCCACTCGCTTTACCCTAAGTTCACAGCCTGCTGGTTAGTAGATTACCCTACGTTACAGGGATCTATACTAGAAGCTGCGTATTTGTAGCACATGCTCCACATGCTTAGTTCATAATTGCATGAAGCAGACCATAACATGGCTATATAGTGACTTCCACGTTGAAACATGATACTTCTTATGTTAAATTACATATTACATAGGATACAATCTGATTCTCGCATCCCTTGCTTACTTTTAATCTATAATAGCACATGGACTCTATCTATGTTAAATGTTAAATGCTCTCTGCATACTGACTACCAAAGCCGTACCATATATATTTTACAAACCATACATATAAAGTCATTATTTGACATTACAATCTACTCCAGATCAATTGCAATATTGTAGAAATGACTTACCACAATTACATAGAATGGTCTGTGTGGATAGATGTAGATATGGCCAATCCATAAACCCCTCTTTGTGCTTCTTCCCTACAAATGACTACTGGTTACATTTGATATGGCTATATGAGGGGTAACAGAGATGGTAGAATTCCCACACTTCTCGCTCTGACCTGCTTCTGGATTGTGGCTATACTGAGCTGTGTGGTTTTGGATGGAACCACTAGGTGAGGTATGGGTGCTGGAAGCTTGATGCTGCATTTAGTTGTGAACAGGGAGCCATCTGATGAGTAACATGTGAACCACAGGCCTCATCTCCGATTAAGCATGGAGGTTTTCCTTCCCTTCCACAACTGCCAAAATGTGATGGAACATTGTATGCTACCATTATGGCCCGGTGTTAAGGCCTATAGTTATACATATTAGACCTGTCAAATTGATATGGATGCTATAGGCCTACTGTGTTGCAATAGAACTGTCATGCTATTGTCAATGTATCAGCCATCATAATATTAAACATAGTTATTATTAATAATCTCCTTGATGACAATTGTCCTTTGAAGTCATGTCATGACCAACAGGTAGATGTAGATATGATATAACAAAAGAAGCTTTGAAATAAGCCGGGCAATGGGAATTCAGGCACTAATGGACAGAACATCTAGCCTTTGTAGGATGGACAGTTGAAAACCCGGGCCCACTTTCACAGAAGGGAATTCTCTGCTAATCCTGGATTCAATACATATGGCATTGAATATTATCTAGAGTGACTGAGTCTATACGGTTATAGGTTGAGGTGGTCACATGTGTAGGCGTCAGGTGGTCAGGTGGTGATCTGATTGTTACTAATGAGCTGTGACCTTTTACATTGTTATCATTCCTGCCCTTAGTCTGTGACAGGGTCATCATTAACCGCCAATTGTGTATGGGGTTTTCTATGTGATCACGTCATGGTGATTGTTATGATTACTGGAATGAATATCTAGAGGCGTCTATAGTTATAGTTTATAATATTAAGGGAATAATACATGAATACACAAGCACGAGGGTTGGTTATCCATGACTGAGGTACGAGGCGCACCCGAGTGCTTTAGCCACGGATAACCAGCCTGAGTGCTGTGTTATTCCTGTATTCCGTTTATACCATAGGCCCTAGTTCTAACATTTGAGACAGAATCTGATTCATTTTGTAAACTCGTATTTACCAACTAAACTCACTGTGTGACGTCATAGAAGTGCGGTTATCCACTGCTAATGCACGCTGGTTATCCAGTTTAGGCACTGCTTTGAGTGCCTGAAGTGGATAACCGTGGTATAACAACGAATAATATTATTGTTATTCAAGCTTTTAATCCCTTTCATGATATAATTGATAATATTCATTGCCTTTACACGAAATATAGGATAATAGCTAGGTTTAGCACATTAAAGGTTTGTCATAATATTGTGGCACATGAAAAGAGATAGTCAGGGGCATTTATGATTAAAGTTTGTGTCATGATCTTTAAAATGAGATATCATAAGCTAAGATACTCCTGGTAGTTTTGTGGGAATCATATCTTGAAAATGAGTTGTTACTCATAACTGAATATGATAAATAAGCTCAAATTGCACTGTATCCCACATCAACCACCAAAAATGAGGGAAATATCAGATTTCCTAAAAATTACGTTAAATAAGTGTGAATACCTAGTGTAGATTTGGTTCTAGGAGGAATTTTCAAGGCATGTTTTCAGTTTTGAGTAACTGATGGAATATTCAAGACCCTTCGGCCAAAATGTTCCATTTAGAAAACATGGAATGGTTTCCATGGCAACCACAAAGTGCAATATGTGCCTATTTCCCACAAATACGTTCCATTTACATTTCAAATATTGAATGTTGGCACTAAAGATGGAATAATTCTAAGAAGACTACTGTATTCTCCATAAAATAAAGTACCGGTACCCAAAGGATTTTTGGGCACATCTTTCACTATCTTGCCATTCTGATCCCCATGGTGGCCAAAACCATAACTTGCAAGTCCCCCCGCCCAGAAGGTACTTTCTGACGTGTTAAGCCACATATTTTGTTTTAAAACATTTACCCCATACAGAACCCCAGACCTTCCTACACGGATTGCAGAGAATCCCTCTCCTCCTCCATGACTGAATGACACAGCTGAATGAAGAGCTGATTCTATTTTCAAACACAACAGCCGACGACTCGTATTCAAAGCACGCCACTTTCCCAACGGTTGTGTTGGTAACCAATATTACTATCCAAACCGCCATGTTTTATTAAACCCCAGAGTGTCGCTTTAGTTTCTCACAAGGTCAGTACTAGTGTTGATTTAAATTATCTATTTAAAGTTGTCTGATGACTGGTGAACCAGATTTGGAAAACACACGACTGTTATGATAGTTTTAAATATAGTTTAAAAACGGGGAGTATGTGTCTTTATTGCAAACCGCTAACGGATATTTTATTGCAATAATATCGGCTGTGATAGATTTAGTAAAGCGCGTAGTGATAAAGGGTGATATTACTGCTCATACTCATATAAGGCCTGGGCAGTTTTGATGATGCACAATCAGAGGTATGTGTAGCTGCACAGTGAGTTATACTGTATCTAAATTTACAGTAGGTTTACAGTATCTTTTTTATTTCAAAACCAAAAATACGTCCTTTTTATACTGTAAACCTTCAATATAACTCACTGTGCAGCTACACTAACTTCTAACAGTGTACGGTGGTAGTCGGTATCATACCGGTTTGAGCACAATCTCACAATGATATAGCAATCAACAGGTCACGTGTGCTACCAAGCACTTCACACTGGCTAGGCTTACTGGATTCACTATGCACTCTAAAACAATTTGATGAATACCATACGATCAACTGCCAGAATACGACACCGGTATGAAATTCACACTAAAAAAAACAAACAATTTATATACGTCCTCATCCTAAAAAGTGGAAAGGTCAGAAAGGCAACATGAGTGCAATTTTGTGTATGGTATGGAGTTCATTGAAAGATTTTTTAATCTTTTATTTTTACGGCAAACCTCGAAAGGGAGGACATGTTAATTACCAAGGGCATTGGGGGGCCCATACAAACAATAAGAGCACAAAGGTTCTGTTGAACTGGAGAAATCTAGGCCAGAGGAGGGAGCTAGGAATAGACGAGGAGAGAAAGCAGGGTTCCAGGGCGGCGTGTGAGATGGTGCAAGCCATGGAGAACCACATTAAAAAGGAAGGAGGGAGGACTGGCTTGCGTGATAGGGAAAATGGGAGATTTAGAAAGGGAAATTTAGGACGAAGGCAGATATTACAGTACAGGGAGGGTGGCTGATGGGTGCTGCGTGTGTGAAAGTTGGCACACAAGCCAATAGTGTGTGAATGTCGACATAAAGTTACATAAATGTTATATCAATATTGGTTTACAGTATCTATAATTAATCATGCTATTAAAAACTGAAGACATGCAGTAAGATAGCAAGTTAAGGGGACCTTTAAGACATCATTCCTTCCCCCACAATATATGGTAGAGACTCCTCACCTGAGGAATCCTTAGGCCTAGTGATAGGTCAGACCCATCAGATAGATTCTTGGAGAACCAATATTTTCCGATCAGAATTCAAGTATTTTGAATATTTGTAAACATGTACAGTTGAGAAACTACAATCCCAAATAATAGATCGCATTAATTTGCTGTATTATATGAAATAGTGTTAGTATAACATACAATAGATATGCCAACGTTAATGGTTGCATCGGGGTTAAAGGGGATAGAGAGAAAAAAAGAGTCGTTCATGTAACAGTCCAGTTTTATGACATTACCAGCGCTTATGGAAAATGGCCTACACGTTTTATGATTCTCCGTTTTGTTCTTCCAATCAAAAATAATAAATATCATTATTCATGAAGAGATTGAACTTCCAAATTGCATTGATTTTTCCCGCGGCTGCGTCAGACCATGTTTGGCTTGGAGAATAAGAGAATGGCGAGGTTTTTGAGCCTGTTTTTAACACCAGTAGTAGGGACCGTATTTCCAACATCTGTATGTTTACGATTCATGAGGTTTGAATGTCATTGCCCGAGAAGATTATCTTATTTTCTCTATTCATTAACAGGACATGATAATATTAAAGTATGGTTGTTATTCTGGAACAGAACACGATACATATCATATAAATTGTCTATATTTATAATTTCACTTAATACTGTAATTATTTCTAATAACATGATATTGTATTTACTTTAGTACCTCACAGGGAAAAAGATGCAGCAAAGGGGGAAACAGCAACATGTATCTCGGCTATATGGGAATGACTGCAAACTGATTTGCGACCAAATGCCATGATGGTCATATTGTGTCATAGACGCTCATAAACTGCCCCTGGCCCCTTTTTCTACACCACGGTCCCACAGGATAAGGCAGGTAATGACCTGGCCATCTAGAATTAGACTACTTGGAAGCTTCTATCCTTATTACATTATTATCAGTTATATTTTCTGAACCTTGAGGATTTTACTATATATATTAAGCACTCAGACTTTAAAAAAATGTTTATTCATCCTGACATTTATAGACTAAACCCGTGGGTCATGCCTGTATAAGGAGATAACTGGATATTATGATAATCCCAGGTAATTGACCTTTATACTTTTAGTATAAATAAAAGAAATTTCTATGCAATTCAATTCTACGTAACAATGTGATTACTTAAATAACAAGTCCTGTCACTGATTTTATATTTGATATGACATCCAATCAGCCACAGTACCAATGTAACGCACTGACATGTAATGTACGTGCAAATTGATTGCTTTTGCCACAATGCCCAGATGTGGTCCGGAGTAACAGGTAATGATAGGGCCATGCCCATGGCGGTAAGGACACGAGAGACCGGATAATAAAGGATAGGGTAGGACCATGTAGGGCAGGGTAGGGCAGGACAGCAGGACAGAACGGCTGTTATAGGGTAGATTCACCCAAGACGGACACACACCTTAAGTCGGACACTTTTGAACAAAATGAAAAAGCGCAATATACTGTAAATGCTATGCCCTATGTATGCGTATGACAGTTACTTAAACTGTTCTTCTCACCAACAAGGGAAAGGGGATAGGGTAAGCTCACCTATTTCCGACCTACCACCGTGAGTCGACCACCTATTGCACCATATTGACAAGTACCTATACTATATAGGGCATCAGAGATGTGTTGATATGCAAATTGAAGTGTTATTGGCTGATATAACACCATTGTGCTTTACATATTTATCGGTTTGATATGAATATCATTCCATGAAGTTAGGCCGTATGACCTGTTTTGAGATGAGAGAGATCAGGGATTCTCCATCAATATCTGTCTTCTGTGCTACTTCTTTAATAACTTTGCCTCATTAAAACCACTGGATATTCAGTTATATGAATGAATACTTATCTAATGAACAGGGATTAAAGTGGTTTTCATGAAAATATTCATATGCATACATTTTAGAAGCTATCTATTGAAACTCACTTATTTCACCATAAGTCGACCCTGATTTAACCATGAGACGACCTTGATCTTCAAGGTATTAGCTGTTCCCCTATACTCATGCTGATTCTGGAAGGAATTCTACATGATATACCTACTTTTCACAATGTCCTGACAGCAAGAACATACATTATTTAATGCCAAATAATGACCCAGAATGATTCTGCTAACACTTGTCTATGTAGTTCTAATTGGTCTTGATACAAATTCGAATAGCTTCCTAGTGTATAATTGAAGACAAATCTGGTCGACTTTAGGTGAGTTTTGGTCGACATTAAGTGAAAATAGGCTATTTGAAATTCTCTAATATTAGGCCATAAATGTATATGTAATATTCTGCATGGATTTATCAAATATGGTTATTCTGAATACTTGAAGCATTATCTTTCGTTTGATACATCAGGCATGTTGCCATTAAGATTCTATGTAACATAATTAAATTTCTCCTAATGGTCACGAAAAACTGTGACGGGAAGGGTCGACTTATGGTGAATCTACCCTACATGCAAACCGTTTTATCTCTGTAATATCATGCCCTGAAATTGGCCTGTTTCGTGGTCAGGAGCTGGTGCAGAGTTTGCAATTTTATCTTATACCTATGTACTTATGTCGGACAGTGTGGTGCCATGCTAAATCCTGTTGTTCTATCTGCACTCACGTGAAATCTCCCGACCTAGACAATAACGTAAATGTATTTCAAAGAAGATTATAACAAAAAGGTGCATGATTATTACCAGGAAAAGATATTTAGAGACCTTTCCAATATGTGATATAAATACACCATGAGCCGGACAACATTGTGTACTGTATCTTTTCCCTTGCCACAAACATCGATGAAGCAATGTAATGTCTTATCCAGCAAATATTATGAAGTCCATATTACTCAAAATACATTCTCAAATCACATTGACTAAAGAATGTTAATTTATCTCAGTTTAACGGAAGTATTTGTACATTTTCTATATGGGGCAGGTTCAATAGGGGTTAAAACATAATTCGGATGTAGATATCTTTAATATCTTTAATAATATTCTCAACCTAGATAAATCATCATATGCATACAATAATAGTAAGATAGATCAGGCAACATCAATAGGAAAAAAACACAAAAGAAACAAAGTGTCCGACACCAGGTGAAATTGAGACATTTAATTTCCTAACTTTAATGAGTTATAAATCAGTTAGAAATGCACACAATGCACTAATTATGAGCTGGATATAATATTCCAATACTGCTCTCTTGATATGTATCCTGGGAATAATTCTGTGTGGAATACATGTATTAACATAACTGTAAGCTAGAGCAAAGGGGTCACATTTGCACTGCCAACGAGCGTCCGAAAGTGATGAATCTACCCTATGTGCCTGTTATATGGAGGTGGGGTGTTGATGCCACCCGGGATGACTTAGCTAGCGTCCCAGTGGAACATTGAATCAACATCGGTTTGCATAAATGGGATATAAATGGTGGTCAATGGTGATTCAATGTTGATTCAGCGCTAAACTGGGATTAGCCTGCTTACCACAAAGGAGTGCTACATGTATGATGGGCGAAATCTGTTAGATGGAAGGGTAGGAGCGGTGGATATAGGACAGGGAATGAAGGTGTTTTAAAATTGAAATTGAAATAAAATGATTACAAAATAGGACATGCAAAAAAATAATGGTCAATTTAAAGATGATTAATTCAAAGCTGTAAAAGACAGTAACCCAATTTACTCAGATACAATTGCGCACAGATTGATACTGTACAGTTGTAGGCATTGAATCACGGAGCTGTACAGAATAGAATAAGATAACAGTTGGTAATTCTAATCATGATGATATTTCTGAACCAGAACCTTCGGTCGAATTCCCATGGCCGTAAGCTCCTTACAGTATAGTCTGGTGAACTACTATTCTAAAATTAAATCTAATATGAACCATTAGAAATAAGTAACGTAAATACTAAGTTTTGAGATCCTCCCTTTCCCTTCTAGGCCTTCCAGTCATCTCAATCTTATTCCATATTTGATACCCTGAAGCAGCCATTTACTGTGACAGGCCATTTATAATTTACGAAAGAATTCAGAGAATCTGAAATCGAGTTAGGCGAGCGTCCTCTGCATTTCCTTTGTTTTCTTCTCCTAAAGTAGCTGGAGGGGCACAGCAATGGGTGCCCTCTCAGAAGAGAGCTCCTTCCAAGAGACATTTCAACAAAAAGCCTCAAAGAATAACTGAATAAGGTATGTTCCTTATAAAACTTCCACATACTACAGAGAGATACAAACTAACACTATACTTCTTAGCAATGTATATACCTTGTTTTTTTCCTGCTTATTTTCCACGCGTTTAAATAAAGCACTCAAGTTGTATCCTGGTGAATATGAAAGTCACTGATGCTGTAACGTATCCTTCCTTGTAAGCTTACTAATCGTATCGAATTCAAATGAATGCAAACGAACTGCATCGAGTAACATTTAGAAGATCGCTCTGAAGGTAAATATCTAGGACGTTGGGTAGATACAGAGGAATGCTTAAGTGATGTAGGGGAAAAGGAAGGCGAGAGTCTATGACCAAAGAGCAAAGAATAATATAGTATTCTTTGCTCTTTGATATGACTGAGGGCGGTAGATTTATAGGTTTATATGTTCGAGTCTGTGTTGGTTTTAGGAATAACAAATAAAATTCTTACATCCAACTGAGCAGACAGCTGATAAATACATTTGTTTGTCCAACGATTTTGTTCAGTTTAATACACTTTGCATATTTTGTTTTACATTTGAAAATAATTCATTAATGCTCTGCTCCCCCTATCACAAACAAACCAAAGCTTTTATTTCCTGGACGAAAGTCATCCCTGTATTGTTGTGTTCTGTTAAAGATTATGCAACATTAATGTTAAAGTGAAATCTCATACAAATAAGATGAGGTCTTTGTCAAACTCCCACGTAGTACAGAATGAACCACAATAACACTATATACTCTATACAACATTTTAGAAGCTTTGATGTATATGGCAATTACGTTGTGTCTGGATCTATGTGAACGTCTCTGATGTTGCAGGGTATCCTTCCTCTGTACGCTTAAACAACTATCTCGAATTCAAATGTATGTAAATGTAGTGCATCAGTATCAGTTCTTGTTTCGCAGACGATAGAAGATCTATCTGAAACTATAGATGTGTAGGATATTGAGTAGATACAGTGAAGGAGATGTGTAATTCAAGGGGCATGATGGGGAGAAGAATGGGGATGTGGGGTTGAGGGCTCCCTATCACTCACAACGTTACTTTATCAGTGCATGCTTAAAGATGGTATATAGACTTCCCAAACCTTTTCTTCAAAATGGATATATTATATGATTTTAATGTCAAGCGTTTTGTTATTATTTTAGCTGATATGCAGTGCTCAATGTTAAATATATTTGTCTATAAATGCATGATTTGAGATGGAAAACTATGTTGCTTATTCACCTCACTGACTCAGTGTCCCCCCCTATGTGAGCATACCAGGAACTAAGCTAATAGGGAAAGCACTCAGCCATGCACTCAGCCAAACACATAGGGAGTTTTAGTGTCGACCTACAGTAAAAATATGCACTGCATGTGCTCATCTTATAGACTAAGACACTGCCAATAATTTTAAAAGTTAGGGAAGACATATGGGATAGGATATACAATATGATAAGACTAAAAAATCTCCAAACATTTAGCTGACACACCATCTTTAACCCAAGACCCATGCCACACAAACCATAACATACATGGCACCTGTCCTGTCCAAGGAGACTCTTCATAATATCTGCCAGTGAACATTATAGAACTGTATAGGTAATCATCCTGAGTTAGCCTTCATCTTGTCCCCTACCGCCACTTTCCTCCATGCAGACTGCATTTCTGGCAGGAGCCATTGTCCTTGTCCTGTACCTGCTTTTTCCCTATAGGTAAATGAGAAGATGAAGGGCTGATGCTGGTTCTCGTTACACTTGCTGACTGATAAGGCCTATATTGTAGAATGGTGCTTGGCATGCTATCGTACATGGTACTCTGCTCTTCCAACCACTAATAAACCAAGGGCTCATATTGCCTGGAATAAGGTCACCCTTGTACTCCTGTAGGGTAGATTCACCATGAGTCGGACACATACCCTGAGACGGACAGTGACATTTGAGGGTATTCATGTAAACTACTACTTCTAGTGTATGTCTTTTGGAAAGAATAACACTTAAACTTTACCCTAGTTCAAAAATGAAGAGCTTAAAATGCTTAAATGACCACAAAATCAAGTGTCCGTCTCAAGGTATGTGTCCGACTTAAGGTGAATTTACCCTACTCATAATATTATACGCTTGTATTGGACTTGAATGTTCATGTCACAATAATACACAAACTGGGCATATAGTCATCTCTTGTATTTCATAGACCATTTCTATAGACTGTACCCCCCCCCCCCCCCCATCGTAATAATGGAGACAGTTATAAACCACCAGCGCGTTCTGCGCCGGAAGACTCCAGATCCAAACTGCTCAAAGAGGGAATCCCGAGTAATGACGTTATAGTGCAGCCAATAGCAGCCAAGTGCACATCTAGGGCTAACTGGCTCAATTACCACATGGAGGCAGGTACAGGCTAGCCATTACTAACGATTTAGCAAACTTCTCATTTGGAGGTATTGAAAGGAATACATTGTTTGCATGGCGGAGATAGCACTTTGGAAATGGTCAGCAAGCAGATCCCATCAGTATTAGTGAGCAACTATCATGTTGATGACTAGATATTCGAGAAATGATAACTGATATTATGTCAGGATTGATAAAAGAAAATCTAGGCCTATACTCTCTGTAGAGAGAACTGAACAGTATACAGTTTAGTCAGTCCATCCATGGGGATACCAAATACAGTGAAACATCATAGACCTTTTGCAGTGAATAGTGATGATCGTCATCAAATAACACAGACATAGATAAAGTTGTGGAGTGAATTCTCGGCGAATCAGCATTATTTTTACCATTATATTCCAAAGGCCTATCTCATTGAGATACTTTCTAATGTGTCAGCCTACGACAGGTGTAGAAAAAAGTTCTTTAATCAAAATATCAGCTTACACACGTAGATATTAATGTCTTACTAGCATGGCACACGGTGACATCTAATAATTGCCACATGCATCGGGTTACTTTATAAGACTTTAAAATAGACCTGATTTTCAACATTGCTGACAGTAACCCTGTAACACGTAGACGTTTTCCGTAAGAAACATAGTGAATGTCTTCATAGTTGAGATATTTGCTGTCCTTTGGTGAAGTGAATCAATCCAACACCAGGACTGTATGGATACTATTTCCATTTGGTTTTGATATATAGGCTTACATATAGTAAGCCTACTCAGATCCTGGAGAAATATATATTGTATTAAATGGCAGTATATTTTCAAACTTTACCTTGTTGCTGCCATATGCAGCTGGGCCGATGCTCAGCTTTATGTTCACCCCAGGTACACTCCACGCTCTCATTAATAGTCCACCTCAGGTGAACAAGGAATTGACCAATAACAGAACAGCCTGCTGCCCCACCAGCAGATGGGCAGCTCGACCGTTAGACGCCTGAGACGCTACCTCAGGCACACAAGCCACAGTCTACCTCAGATACACGAGATATAATCAGCCAATCAGAACCGACCTGCTGCTGCAGCAGATGCATGTGTTGTGTCTCTTAGTGGTTGGGTTTGGTTGGCTGCTGTGTACCTGCGGTACAGTAGGCTTCTGTACCCCAGGTACACAGTGGCTATCCTTCTGTACCCCAGGTACACAGCATGTCAGACTAGAGCAGTCCTTGTAATTAAATTTCTAGAAGAGAAAACACATGTGTAGTAAGCATGTAGCCCTAGGAGTGACGATGTGTACCTGGGGTACAATAGGGATGTGTACCTAAGGTACAGTAAGGTTAGAATGTGTACCTGAGGTACACATAGGATGATCACAGTGTACCTGTGGTACAGTAGGACACTGTGTACCTGAGGTACAGTACAACCACTGTGTACCTGAGGTACAGTAGCTAGCATGCCCACTGTGTACCTGAGGTACACTAAGTGACCACTGTGTACCTGAGGTACAGTATCTAGGATACCCACTGTGTACCTGAGGTACAGAATGAATACTTGAGTTGTGATTTCTGTAACTTAGTGTAATTACTCAATTAGGCCCACTAGCAGGCAACTGTACCTCAGGTACACAGCACAGCCAAACAAACCCAACATAGCAGATGCTTATAAGCTGGCGGCGGTGATTGGTCAATTCCTTGTGTACCTGAGGTGGACTACTAATGAGCAGGGCAGAGTGTACCTGGGGTGAACATAAAGCTGCATAACATATCCATCACGTCTGATAAATCTGACTAAGTGCTCATCATATGCCTTTGAATGTCACATATCAATGGACTACTGTCTATAAATTAGCTTTCATTAGCCTAGAAGAGAGGAATGGACCAAAATACATGAGTGATATCCCTTTCTGCATTCAGCCTCAGAAGATATTCACGCCATATATGGCTAATGCATGGATCGACACATGTTTTTTGTGTCCAGATTTGTTCTTATTTGCTTAAAACAAGGACACATCACTTGACCTCTAGACTCACCCCTGGTACAAGGGGTCACCTCCAGGGCACCTGGGAGCCCTCGACCAATCAGCACAGTCGTTTCATGGAAGTTTAGGAGAGTGGTGACGGAAGCTCGGGGTCATCACCCCACCCAATCGCAACACTCGTAGTACTTTTATCAACTTTGAGTCAAGTGCTGTGAATGGCTTCTCTGCCGGAAGTGGTTGTAGGGCTTCCGTCGAGTGGAGCTGGAAGCAAACCGACGGGTAACGCGGAGAACTGTCCTTCAACAACCAGATGCCATCTATAGCAGTCACTATAGGGCAGTCTATAGAGTAGTGAAGCCATATTGTGAAGCCATAAGGATGATTAAGGCTATGTGTCATCATAACACTTTGCTTTGGCACTTTAACTGTTTAGTATTCACTTCAGGTTTCATGTGACTCATAAGGTCCTCTTTCTACAACTTCAAGAGACCAAACAGAAGATTTATCATCTAACACCATTAGGTGAATGGACTATGAGGCATATATCAGACTACTGATTCATCAGTCTCTTGCAGTTACTTAATTTACTAGGACGGTCCTAGATCAGCAACTTAAAGACCCTTGTGGAACATGCCATTTTAATCAATTTATGTAACTAACACATCAACGTACCTTCACTAATGTTGGTCGGATCTGTTGTCTAGCTATGTGCCTATTTCTGACCCAGGACCCACTATGTGAGGATGTAAGGCCCAGAGAGGATAAACCGGAGAGGGGCAGGAAAGTCATTAACCTTGTAACGAGAATCACACGTTACATCCACGTTGTTTAGCGTCAAATAAAAGTCAACCATTCCTAACCCAACTCCATTAAATCTGGCCGACAAGTTCTCAAGCACAGTTTGATAATCTATTTGTCAAGCACGACATGGAATCTCCGGTTACCAAGTGCTGGCATTTTTCTTCGTTAGCCTCGGCTGGAATTGCAGACTGAAAATGATTTAAATGAATAGTGAAGAATGAATTCATTTTATGACTCTTAAATGGGAGTTCGGCATTGAATCTAATTTAAACATTATGATTAATTCCACCTCATCAGTTAGATAGTAACATCAATATCAGGTACAATTGCCTCTACTACTATTCCAGTTAGATTGTTGTAAAATAGGATACATACATATTTAAGCTGTATTAAAAGTTTGAGTTTCGATTCCACCCTATAATGATTACCTCCAAGTCCTATGTCAGCCTTATAGATATTTTTTAGCATTATGTTCTAAATTATGTAGAGATTAATTGTACAATAATTTTTTTCAGGCTCATAAGTTAGTAATATAGTATATAATGCCCATAGCATGTAATTTACCAAACACTGTTCCCGTTCGAAAAGCATCTAACTACTGGTATAACTAACCTAACTTTCATAATACATGCACCCCTCAATACTGATAAGCGAACAAAGGTGTCTCTTGGAAGTCAAAATAAACCTGTATAGTGTACTCGCTGCTGGAAGTTTATACACACAGTGCGGCCGGAGGATTCAAACCAATCTCAAATATCAGCATCAACATAACTGCATAAGGAAGAACAATAAAGACAACAGTAAACGTTAGACTTATTTCGCGACCACGTGGGACTTTATTTCCAATGACATTATTCCTTTGGTATTATATATACAGAGTGCAATAAGGGCACAGCTACACATAACACTGCATTGTAGTGAGAGTCTCATCACCCGACCAGTTCAACTCTCTGCCTATGCCTCATTCAATGGCATATACACCCTCAGACACAGCCTACACGTTGGGGCATTCCTATACGAGTGTAACGGGATAACCGCAGCAATGGCGGGAATCGTAAATAAAACAAGGCCTGCATCTTTGCAGTTTCCTGTAGAGTTATGCCTTTATACATGCGAAAAGAAAACAACCCGTTACAACGGTATAGGCATGAACTCTTAATGGTCTCTCTATGGTTATAAGAAAAGCTCCTGTTGACATCTATCTTTGAATATGGTTTGTTTAATTGAGTTGAAAAGATTGATAATGGGTAATACATTCAAGATTTGTTTTGAATATAACCAACAGCAGTTCCTTGGTATAAGCACCTCTCATGTTATTATATGTATATGTGTGAACTATTATTGTAACACTATTACTCTGCAATGTTCTGGATATCTGATTCTGCATACAATTTTGATTATCATCATTGAGAAGAAGATCTCACCAGGTAGAGAAAATTGACTGGATCATTTTGTCGGTTCACCTATAAGTTATGTTGACAGTAATATTACACTCACTCATTCTCTTCCCATCCACTGATACAGTATAGAACCGACATAGAACATAGATATAAAAAACATTTCTGCCAACAGTATCAGAGTTTGTGAAGCTTAAAACTTGCTTCTTCAACAGAAAACAACACACATATGTAATGATAACACACGTACAAATATATATGTATATAATTAAAATAGAGACACTTAGGACAAATCAATGACATAGGGGACAAAACATGCAGTTTTTTATACAAGGCCTTGGTAGGCTTCTTATTTACACTGTACAGAACATTGGCATTCTGTTTGTCTAGAAGTACTCATACTTAATGCTCAAAAACCGTCAGCAATCGCTCAATGCTTTCATACTAGGTATGATATAACTCTATCATCACCTTGAGTTGTCAACATCAAAATAAATACACCACCAGAGCTCTGCTGGTGATAACAATTGAATTATGATTTGTGGAAATTAAGTACTGTTAATAATTAGCGATCACTGTCTGTGCGGTGAACCCGTATCGTCATACATTCAGTTACTGTCATTCATGAACTCATCAAGAAACTTCTCTTGTCGAACAAATTAAGTAGTTATTATATACATACACATCTAATTCAGGCCTTAAGGAAAATAGAAGGCTTACAATCCATTGTCTATCAGCCATCATAAATCGCCAACATTATCTGAATACACATACTATGTACATACATCCACACTAAAGTATCGTTCATAAACACACAAAGTTCAGTACTATCTCAGGAAAGTACCATTAAGAAAATCTACAAAAAATAAGAGAGGAAGCCAAGCCAGAACCTCGCAACTTTCAACAGTTATTCTATCAGGTCCAATACAAGATTAACCTAAAACACACACAGCTTGTGGAGTCACACGTGAGCTGTTGTTTTCCTGTGGGATTTAAAAGAAATCTGGTTTCATTTTTCTCTGGGAGTATTTTCTGTCTGCCACCAAACCGCAGAAGCTAATTGGTCTTTTTCTGAACCTGCTATCACCGTGAGCTTCTCACACAGTGGGAACACTCTGAGCGATTCCCTTGTACAGTAGACTTCCCCCAATAAGAAATGCTCCCTCACCCTGACCTGCTCCCTCGCCATGCTTTTTTTTCTTTCTCGCATAAGTAGCCACTGTATTGCATAATACATAAAATATATAACAAATCAAAACATAATCATGTATCAAAACACAAAGGATTGAATATAGAAAGCAAGCTAATGCAGACATATCGGTCTTGCAGGAAGATCCCATTTTTTACCACATGGTTCTATAGCTTTGTCAGATGTTAAAGCAATGTGAAGGGAAACTGGTCGATCCCTAATTAGAGCGGACAGCAGGAGGCATGCTGGTAGGGGGGCAGGAAGCCCCCTCCCCTGCTTGATTGGAAGGTCAGCCTTGAGGAGGAGGGGTAGGGAAGTGGGCAGGAACAATGGAGGCAGCTGATTGTACTAATTAGACATGGTGTTGGGGAGTCAGGGCCAGGGCAGGGGAAGCCCTGTGTGGGTCTACTGTCAGGGTCTTGTGTCAAACACAGGAGAGTAGCCTGTATCGTGATCTTGACCTGCCAGAAGTGTTTATACTGATTCCTATTGTCATCTGGAAATGACTCCAGTGTCAATTATGGCTGTTGTAGTGATTCTTCGTGCTGATGGTATTTAATGGTATTATATATCAGCATTCAGCATAGTTACCGTAATGCTCACCCCAATATTAGAAATTCTTTGAAAGGCCACAAGAAAAACACTGGTCTCTCGTCACCGCGTGAGTCAGGAAAATCATGATTTGGAGGAAAACTTTTTTTCATTTTCCCCAACATTTCTGATGAAGATTATGTTAAAAGTGGTCAAATATTAGCATATGTGGTATAGAATTAAAGCTTAAGTTGCCAGGAATGCAAGTTTAAAAAAAGCCATTTGTCACATTAAATTTATCACTTCCTGGTGATGAGAAACCACATTTTTAAGTGGCCTAAAAGTCATATTTTTATTAATAGATAAGGGCATGAAAGGTAATTAAATGCCTTTTTCCTATTTCCTCACGTCTCATCTACTTCCAAAATGATAACCCTGGGGAAAACAAAGGGACATTATGACAATGCCTACATTTCAATTTCAGAATCCCTCATAATTCAGATGAAAAAGATAATTTGCATTAATTTTGTGGAGATTTTTTTCAATGGTCAACTGGAGTGTTTTCTCATATTCACCACTCGCCAATCAGGGGAGTCCTCAGGTCAGATGAATAATTCTGACCAACGGGAAAGAGGAAGAGGTTAGGTACCATAATATAAATGGGAGTTCACGGGAACACTGCTGTTTCCTGTATCCAATTCAATATCTAAATGAACATTATCTAATTCATCTATTTTCTTATTGAACACGCAGAGTGATATATTTAGAATAACGCATGAGGCACAGGCGAATGTTACCTCAATAGCAAAACCTTTCACAATTTGTGTCGTGGCAACTATAAGTACAATAATAAGTTACCGAGGTGTAACCCGAACGCACCCCGAGTTTCCAATAGGAGGCTTGGATTGCCAACATAAAACATGTTTCCCATTAACCAGTAATCTCCCCAACATGCCGATTTAAAAGATTAATTAAGATTCCAACGATGACGAATGTGGGTCTCCCAGCCCGACAGATTAACATTGTTTTGTTTGGATACTACTAAAAAGAATGGATGTTGTGAGTTGGTACTGATTTTTTAAGACGTGTCTCACAGATTTGGAAGCGGAAAGGCCAGTGACCCAGTCAGAGCACTGACTGTGGTGGTGGGATCATGCTGTATTAATACTCTGTGTTTAACTTACTTCCCTGCAGGTGTGTCTAAATACGTTACATTCGTTTCCATCTTTAACATCTGAATTTATTATTAGAAGGATTATAAAGCTAAACAGGTAGCCTTGTTGTTGGTCTGGAAATAGCCACGTCAATATCAACATTTGTATTTTCCTTCAGTTATAAATATAATTTAATGAGAATGTAGAGCAGAGGTAGACAATCTTATTTAAAAAAACACTATTGTAGTGGTATAAGAAACCTATAACCATGATCAATATAATTAATTTTAATATAAAAGTTAATGTTATTTTAGTCATAGGGCATACAGCTGTTTCGGAACGCCACCATTATGCATCTTAACTCCAACTCAATTAACCTTTCACTCATTGACTTTCAGAACGTGGCTTCATTCAATTCAACTTTCATTTTTTCATTTAATTATGAAATTGTTTAACTGAACGTTGAGGCAGTTGATTCACATGACATGTGGGTCCAGCTGGTTGATTGGAGGAGTTCTCCTATGTTCACATTGTACCAATCTATACACAGGTCTGATGAGGGGGCTGTCGACGATGATGCTGAGTAAGACCCAAAAGAAAAAAAGTTCTCCTGTCAACCGGACCATTATGATATATGTCCCAAAATCTACCCCCGGAGATCTACCCACTATCTGTACGATCGCCCACTATCTGTACGATCGCCCATTATCTGTACGAAAGCAATGGAGGCATGATTCACAGTATGTGGTCGTTCATACCTTGTGCACCCTACTATCTACACAGTCACCCGCCATCTGTACGAAAGAAATGGAGGCAGGAGTAGTAGGTCATAGTGTATGTTTTGTGCACATTTAGAATCGTAGAACCTTGTGAAATACCCTCCTGATGATTTTGTTCAACCAACAGAGCTCTTACTCAGCATCAGTATGATTGACAATGTGAACACAGCAGGGGTGGTTGTACAGGTGGGACAGATACCTTCTGAATGACCTTCATTCCATCACGATGGCCCTGATATAATCAGCTTGTTTTAGACTAACACAATGCTCATGTTGAATAACTATCAAATGATAAAACATAGTGGTCATCTGTCGTTCTAACCGAATATCAGTGGAGGGGGTTGGGAGTGACACTTTGGCAGAAAACTATGCAAAGTAGCGTTTAATAGTATTATAAAGGTAATTCTCTTTTGTCCGGACACATACCAATCATACAGAATAGATGTTTTATCATTACACAATCGTGACGTATAGGTGACATTTATTATTTGCACCATTGACAGCAACAGGAGTTGACAGTGAAGACAACTTATATACCACATACACTTGCATAGCCCAGACACTTTGTTCCAGGATTAGCACGGTTTGGTTCTCAGAAAACATGATGTATACACATACAAATACATAGTGTTGGGAAAAGGTACACAGGACTGATAAAATAGTTTATCATGGAAATGCAATGCTGACTCGTCTTCCCTTCTTACAAGGCGCCTAGGAGTATATTTCACATAATTATGGTTCATTCTCTTTATATAGAAGTTGATATATATATACATCTTTGTCTCGGAAAAAATAATGCAGAAAAATAAAGCTCCACATCTAGATGTAAAAAAAGTGAAAATAGGCGTTCATGTTTCAACAAAAGTTTCACCATTGACGACGTATATTATTGAGTTAGTTAGCCCATTATAACTGGACACTTGCCCAATTATCCGATCACAAAACAGTATAAGAAGTACAGAAATCAGGATCTTTCTTTTCGAAAATGGAGAGAATTTCTTTCTACTGAGAAAGTTATCCTGTAAAAGGTATACATTATATATGTAGTATACAATGGTACTGTTCGCCCTAATAGAAGTGGCAGTTTTGTTCCGGGTTTTGTTCCATCCGAATTCTCTTACTCTACACTAGTCAGTTAATTTTGAAATATAACCCATCATAGGGGTTGTCAAATCGAAAAGGATTATTTCATGCATATAGGAGAGTTCTTGATCAGCAATAATGACGCATATATATATGCATGCATGCATGCGTGAGTAATGATGTATTGATTAAGTCTTTCCAACAGTATGTCTTTGGCTATTATAATTACAAGTATACCATCATATTTCAATGAGCAGAGTAGGTATGGTCTATCCTTTACTCGTAGCAGTGTATCGCAGAAGAGGTAGAAGGGGGTTCCACTGTCTATATAGGAAGGACCCCACACTCCCTTCATACGTTTGAACTGCGGGCGTCCATATTGGCCAACGCGGCTTCGATTTCTATCCCCATGTCCTCCGGGTCGACGACGTAACTGCCCGACGTCGTGGTGGTGCTGTCGTCGTCATTCGTCCAATCGGACGAGTAGTTGAGCTTGTCGTTGACGTCGCGGTGGAAGCGGTTGTCATGCGCTACTTTGCCGACGCCGCTACCCCGAGACAAGGATGAGGATGAGGACAGCAGATTGCTGCGGTCCTCGTGGTCCGTGTGGTCGGTCTCCGACCCACTGCCGATACCGTCATCCTCGTTCACCATAGTGACGCAGAGCTTGACCGGCCGGCCGCGACCGTTAGCAAGTCCATTCTGCGGCAGCGTGTTGTTCCGCTGGTCCATGAAAGTCACCCTGTTCTTGAGGAGCTGTGGCGCGAGCCCCGGCGGCGGCGCCGTGCGCGCGTCCTTGAACGCCCTTGGGTCGGCCGTCCCGTTAAAGGACTGCGACCGGAAGGGCAGCTGCTGCGCCAACTTGGTGCGGTTCATGCTGAGCGTGGCGCTGGCTAGTGGGTAGGCGGGGAGGCCGCCATTGGTGCCGTACGGATCGTCAGGCATGAAGGTGTGGTGCTTTGGCAGACCAGCGTAGCAGTGCTTGGCCTTGGGCAGGGTGCCCGGCGCACAACGTTGAAGACCTGTCGGCACTTTGGCCGACGTCGGCGGCGACCTGCCGGGCAAGGGGGAGAGAATCTTGGACTCTACCGTCTTATTGGCCGCCTTGGCATCTTTGGGAAGCACATTGACATCGTCTGTGAAACAGAAGAGCAAGAATTGGTTAAAGTCAAGTGAATTGCAAGGAATGGTTGAACTGGAAGGGGTGTTCATGGTTGAGGGTACAAGATAATGGTTCAGTTGGTTGAACCAGGTTCTCAACCATTATCTGGCCAAGGGTGATAAGGGAAATGGGCGGTGGAGTTTAAAGCGTATACCTCAGATATCACGTTAGAGGCCTTGATTTCGTACCTACAAACAGCTATCGTTGAATGTTTTGTGGCCATCATTTAAAAGCAAATTATATAAACATTACATAACATACAAAGGCAGAAATGTTGAAAATATAGAATACGATGAGGTGTTTTCCAGATGAAATGTGCTCACAAGAGAAAGGTTGTGTAATACAAGAGTGCCTCGTGTATAGAGTGCATCACTATAGACCTAGATTATGCTAGTCTCACAAAGATGCTTTTCAAGCTCGTGAAAAATGTGAAATTGACCCTTTTCAGCATTAAAGGACAACAAACATCATGCGAAATGCCAGTTTTTACAAAATTCATGGATCTATATCAGACAAAAGGCAACGTGGTTTAAATATCTAGTAATTCACTAGATATTTGTGGTTACAAAAATGATCAATTACAAAAACGTACAAAGATATTGATGGCATCTATATAATATATATATATATATATAGGACAAAATTACATCAAAATCCTCAAAGTCACTTACAATCCTTTTGGAAACAGGGTCAAAAAGCCATCAAAAGTGGTCTAGACTATACAGAGTGGACAATATAGCTAGACTATGCTATATCTCCAGTACCGATGTCTAGTTCTAAGCAGGGATATCTATTCGTGAGCATTCGCTTGGGATGAGAGTTGCCCAAGAAAATGTCCAATAGATATGTCTGACACTCAGCAAGCACGATGTTGGTGGTGGAAGAGTCCCGAGTTAAGGGGAGAAGGAACACCTCTGGAAGAAGCTCACCACTCTAGAAATCAATCAAACTTTAAAATTGGACACCGCCGCCCATCCACGATGATGAGTCATCATCGGAAGGATGGTGTTAATGACACTTAATTGCCTTATTAGGAAATGGCTGCAATCCATCAAACTGTGCCCGGTAAAAGTCTTGTTATTTCGCAAGGAAAAGGGGTGATCTGAAAAGTTCAGTTTTCTTGGCACTTTCGGGGCACTGACTAGGGATGTCGGCGGGGACGAGAGTGGTAGGGATAGGAGGAGGAGGGCCAAGGGGTAGGGAGGGAGGGTGGGGGTAGGGGAAATGGAGGGCTTTGGTCATAATGGTGTGAACTGCCCGGATAAGAGGGACCACTGCCAGCAGCAAACTGTGGGGGTGGATTGAGATGCAGACAGGGGTTATTAGTAATATTGGATTCTGCGATTGAGACGCTGATCCATTTTCATCAGGCGGGAGCGTTATGGGGAGGGGGCCATGGATCTCAAGACACCTCCCATCTCCCCGCCACATGATTGGATCTTCGGATGATCCCTTCCAGCATCCCCAGGATCTTCACTCCTATTCCGAACCCAATCCGCTTTGGAAGCATGTACAATTTGAAAAAAGAGAAATCTGGCTGCGATGTTCCTTTCTCGGTTCATATAAACACGGGGGCAAAAGGGGGTTAGAAAACCAGATTTGGAGGCATCATGCATTAATAGAACAACACAAGCCAAAAGCAGTCGCTGTTTGTTTCCAAACAGCACTCGATCAGATAACAAACCAAAGCACATTTAAAGCAAGTGAAGCAATCGGAGAGCGACATTAATGAACACCATGCACTCGAATAGGAAACGGAAACTACTGGAAAACAAGAATCGGGCTAATGGCAAAACTGGAACTGAAGATGGGAGTAGTAGTATAGTAGTAGTACATTGCAACACCCAATTGCTGTTGATGGACTTAGAAGGTACCTTACATCAAGGGTAGTTAGACCTCTGTATGCCGACTGGTGGGCAGGGTGTAAAAGCCACTGTAAGCGTGGACCCTGCACACTGTAACAAAGAGTGGGCTCTGTCAACGAATATCTAAAGTAGCCATTCCACCAATAGACGTCAATTTCTGGCGGTCATATCGCTCACCCGTCAGTGAGTTTGACCACTACTACATCACTCGATCTAAACAGGTTTGATCGATTCGTATAGCTGTGAATTCCCAGCATAAAACATGACTGACAAGTGACAGATAGATGACAGACGCAAGTCCCTCCACCAGCCGTTTTTTTCTTCCATCCCATGAAATTCAAAAGAGACATGAGCTACAGATGAAAGAAAATAACGCCCGATGGACTGACTTCTTTGTAACTGGTCATCTTCTTGGTTGTGTTTGTCTAGCCCTTGAATATAGTATAGACGATACAGGTTGGCCTAATTTGTTTCTACAGGTGAGTACATTTTTGACGATGCTAAATTCATATTCCTCGTTGATTTTGGTTTAATTTCAGGGTTGCGTAAGGTTGGGGCTCAACTGATGTTTGGTCAAAGTCATCCCTCACCCACGAGGGTTTGTTTAACAATAGCAGTAGAGTTAACTTTTTGATTGTCAATCCAAACTCCCGTCACCGGTAATGATTAACTTGACCAAATGCCCGTTGAGGTATTTATTTCATTTTGGTAGGGCGTAGTGAAACATGGGACTTGTATGAAGTGGTGTCTGTTCAATTGTATGATGTAGCCTTACATATATACGACATTGCATACTGTTCTGTGTTTGTGTGTGAGAAGTGGGAAAACTTGTTATGCATGGTTTCTGAAGAATATAATGGTACAGAACTATAGAAAAACGACTGGATAAACCCCAGTCAACCAACACATCCAACTAGTGACCAAGCAGATACTCTCAAAATCTGAAGCTGCACATCAGACATTGACTCCAGAGCGAACCATAGGAGACCCTAATGACCAATGAATAACACAAGTCTCAATGTATCCCATCGTACTTTATAGTTCTTTGGCCTTACACCACTTTGACAGCCCTTATTTGTTGTCTCACATAACTCCCTGGTTGAGGTGAGGAAGAAACCTCTAACCTGAGCAAAAGGAGCATTCTCTGTGGGCCCCAGAAGGTGGTATGATTGATAGGCAGGGTCCTCATTACAGGCCTAGGTCAGATCATCCTTAGGGTAACGACTACACAGTTCTGTGGTGCACCCCTCAGGCCCTTAGTGATATCTGCCACTATCCGTGCTGGCAGAACCCCCCTGCTGAGCTATCTAATTGAAATGTAAGGTGCTATGTGGATGATTCACTACTGGGGTTGGGATCCTGCTCTTTTATTGCTACTCTGCACACGGAATTATGATTTGAGGCATCTAAATAGAAACTCAGCAGTGCTCTAGAACTTTGGCGGAGATAGCAGAAGTGCCCCCAAAAACATGCAGACTTAAAAACATGCTTTTAAGAAATGCCATCATCTCAAAACAGTAGCTCTCATACACGCCCTAGGATGATAAACATAAATGTAATGTAATAGAGAGTGCCTATTTAAGTGGTGAGCACCTTTATATTTGCCCATTTGATCTGGGCTAGTACTTCCTATTAGTCTGAGATGTAGTCAACCACACTCAGTTATCTCTATTGAGGAGGGCAGTGATGAAAGGCAGGGGATCAGGGAAGTGTCTCCCCATGGTGACGAATTGACAGAATTAATATGAGTTATTGCTCGTTAGGGCTGGTAGTGGATGCTGCCCCCCTGCGTGCTATTGGTGTGGACTCACCCCCTGATCATCACTCAGTGGGGGATCTGTTCCAGACAACTGGTGGACTGCCTATAGAGCTACTGGTGGACCATAGAGTCACCCACGTGCACATTATTCAATGCTTACATTTGTGACTAAGGCAGTGAGGAATAGTCTGGGAAGTTGTTCATTTGGTGAAATCACATAAGGGTGAAGGGCCTCTATGATATTGGCTCTTTGGTCTAAATTCCTGGCATTCGGTCGAAATCCTACCACTGGGCAAAAAGGTCGTTATTCTAGTGTAGGGGCCGGATACCCCGTACCCTGGTGGAGAGCCCGAAGGGGTGAAACACTTGGGTAATCCTCCCCCTCTGTACCATACCGATCCAGTAACGTAGGGAGCGGAGAACAGTCAGACACGGGTTGGTAGTGTAACGGTTAGCACGCTTGTCACCGGTGCGAGAGGTCTGTGGTTCGATTCCCGGCCGATCCAATGACTAAGTTTTCCGCGACCCCTACACTGGTGGATCTTCCGCGATGAATCGGGTAGTACGTTGACTGTGGACGGTAGGAGCATTCCAGCTTGCTGGGGATTGGCCACCTGCTGGCGGTTGGTAGTTGGAGGAGCAGGTTGGGAAGTGTTGGTCCCCAGTACGGGCAGTTGGAGTTCAGCATGGAGTTCAGTCAACAAATTGGCTGAATCGGTATGGTGTAGAAAGCTTCCATCACTGGGAAGTCAGGGTATCTCAACGACTGCTTGATAAAGCCCCATTGGGACCTTCGGTCTCCAGTGGGTGAGAATGCCTGGTGCTAGGTGCCTCTATACTCCGGGGGCTGGGACTCTCTGTAACTGCTTGATAAAGCCCCTTCTAGGAGGGAGAGAAAGCCCAGGGTTGGTAACCCCCCGGAAAATCCAAATCTAGAGGACATGATGGAAGCTGATGGGGGTAGTGTAGGGGCCGGATACCCCGTACCCTGGTGGAGAGCCCGAAGGGGTGAAACACTTGGGTAATCCTCCCCCTCTGTACCATACCGATCCAGTAACGTAGGGAGCGGAGAACAGTCAGACACGGGTTGGTAGTGTAACGGTTAGCACGCTTGTCACCGGTGCGAGAGGTCTGTGGTTCGATTCCCGGCCGATCCAATGACTAAGTTTTCCGCGACCCCTACACTAGTATATTATAAGTAAACAAGACACCATGCTTCTAACCATAGTTTATCAATTTAGTGTCAATTTCTAACCAGTAAAAAAATCCAATGAAAAGGACATGATGGATCATCCTTTCTGACACTGATCTGTTGCAGGCCCTCTAATATAGATCTCCGGGATAGTGTCTGCTGATCACTGTTTTCACACAAGTTAACAACCACCTCTGGGTGTTTCCGTCCCTCTTGGCCATGTCCCTGTCTCACCTTCCCCCTACAGTGAACACCACCCACCCCCACCTGTCAGTCTCAGCACTCCCCTACCCCAGTAACCGCTGCCTGTCTCCTCACCCCCTGTAGTAGCCTTCTAACCCGCCAATTACTGGTCACCCTCCCATATCCTGATCCCATTGCCGATTAAATTACCGGTGTGAGGCCTGTAGCACTGTGCCTGTGTGGAGGCCCCCCAGCCCTCCTCCCTACCAACCACTCCCCCTACCATTTGGTACATGGACAGGGGCCAGCCCAGGTCTCGTTTCTCTGATTGCCACGAGGCGGCGCCGCCCACTACTAGATAAGATGGCGGCGCCCACACCACGACCGGACGTTGACGATGGGAAGGGTCAAGGTCGTCACCCCAATCCCGACATGCAGCGTGCGGGGCACATCCCGTGCCCCGCGCGTCTCGCGTTACGGCCGTACGTAAATTACATCAGGCGCAAAGAGATGACTTTGTCAAAGGCACTCTGCGGGATGAAACCTGGGATGGCACTGGGAAGACAAATATACGCCTGTAGCTGGCTAAGCCAAGTAGGCAGCCATCTTGTTCTCTCGGAACGTCGCTGGTTCATACAACCTATATAGGACATCACTAAGAAGAGGTAGTTATAGGTTGGGAGTCGGTGAGAGACACGAAAGACATCTGACACCAGCTGCATTTAGTTCCCTTCCCTGCCACCGCCTTGACGCTGCAGTCAACGCCTTATGCCCATATACATGTACATGTAGTGACTGGCAGCATTGGACACAAGGACGTCACGTCCCGCGTCACGTCTCCGACACTGTGACTGACAAGGACGATTGAGTTATTCTTAACGAAACCTGATCAGACGGCGACAGTCCGCGTCACGACATACATCACAACTTCACAATTGCTTAAAGTATATCTGTTTCCGTCCGTGTACGGCCTATCTTAAGATATGTCACATATAGGGCATGTTTGCAACTTCCCCACTAAGGAAAATCAAGATATTTCTGTATGTATGTCCTTGGAAAGGGCCATGTCCAGAATGACATTGTCATATACTACTTACACGTCTATATCTGTAAATGCAGCTGCCTTACCAAATAATCGTTAAGAAAGCTATCATCTTCAAGGCCTACGAACATCACCCTAACGGTCAACATACCATAAAGGCACCACTGCTACAAATGGACGGACTCACTCTACCCTTACAACATCAAAGGCCTTTCCCCAGAAACCCAATGACATCTCTTGACAGCCGAATCCTTGACTCCCTATCTCCACTCCCACTCTTGGGCCACACACACACACCCTCATTGCGCGTACGTTATCTACGTCACGCCGTCGTCACGTGGTCCCCTTGGATCAGACCGGAAGTGACGTCACGTGACGACCATAAGAAGCAGTCCTCAGCTTCCGGTTCCGTCCTTTGGAGACGGGAATGCAGGAGGCCGGGGGTAGACTGTTTTTAAAAGCCCCTTGGACGCCACGCGCAGTTTGCATAGCGCGCTCCAATGGTCACTGCGCGGTGCATTCTCAATCGGTGTCCCCTCCCTCTGACCCCTCTATTCCCTTCCCTCCCGCCAGCCGGAAAATCCACGGACACATTTGGAAATAATGGACCTCACAGCACAAAGGAGCTTCTTAACGGGCAGCGTGAGGGGGGCCTTAAGTGCGGCCCAACGAGTTTATCTCTGAATGAAATAAAACAAACTCCATAACGAGCTGCTCTGCAGCATCAGACGAGCAGCTCTCCCCGACCCCTTCTCCATCCATCCCTACCTCCACCAAGTTCGGCAGAGGCTTTGATTATTGCTCACAAACTTAAAGCGCAAATAACTGACGTGGTCGTCGTTTTGCCGCCGGGCATGCATGCATGCGTTGATGGGAGGGAGCACAGCTTGTCGGGGACGTGTGGTCCCCTGGTGGCCGCGATCAGGAATAGCATGTGTACAGCCACATTGCATGCCATGTAGGTCATGTAGTACCGTGCACACATGCATGAAGGATACACTTTTACAGCGAAGATGATGATCGAGGACGTCGTGACTCTTAAATGTTTCTTTATTGTCATATTGTCCTTGTACATGCCTCCATGAAAGGCATGCATACCAGTACGTAAAATGTCAAACATATAGCATGTACGATTTAGAATCCATCAGAATAATATGCATAGATTTATTGTGTCATGAAAGGCAGTAGCGTTAAAGACATATGTTATTCGTAAAACGGATCCCTGATATGTAAAATCCTGTGTAGGCCGGTGGGAAGTTACACCACACATTTACTCCTTGTGGACATGGTTATGAGAACATCATTTACATTAAATCTTAAACTTCCGGTGCTTAACCCTGCCTAACTGCTAGGTGGGGGGCAGTACTTAGGGTGCTGGAGGGGCGATAGTCCGCTTCTAGTGTGATTAACCAGACCCATGATGATCACCCCCGCACTCCCTGATCACTCCCTCCCATCCCACCCCAACCCCTGGGGTCATCAAATTAAGCTGCCAACTTTTAATGACCCATGGAGAACTACCACGAGATAGCAGCCACAACCCTTTCCTGGTCACACCACTGCAGGCCCTTCACACCCGCTGCTTCCCCTCCTCCATCCCCCGGCGCCGATTTAATACTGCGGCTTTGAAATGAGCAGTTTTGGGGGCTGGGGAGGGGTTGTGAGGGGTGGGGGTGTGGCTAAGAGGGAGGTGCTTTAATTTTCTGGTTGTTAGTCCTTAAGCCTCGCTCCGGGCGCCCCGTGTCATGATAGCCTCCCCGACACGCCCCGCAGTTCGCACCCTACGACACGGTTACCGCACATGGAGCTGCTCCCAGCACTGAGCAACTCAATGCTACTGCTCACCCTTACTCACCATCTAACCCTTCAGGTTGTAATGCTCAGACCCCCTCCACATACAGAGATGAACCTGACATGGTTTAGAACCTGGTATTTCAAATTGACCAATGGGAGAGCAGGGTTTGTGGGTGTCTATATGCCGTAGACCCCATGGTCATTTAGGGTAATTAAAAGGTAATAAAAGGGTCATTAAATACCAGGTTCTAAGTCGGATAGATCCCATTAACTCGGGGACTATGTCATTTAGACAGCCTCCCTACGGTCGGTGTCTAAATGCCATAGACCCCTCGTACAGGGATCTATCCTTAACATAGCTTAGGTGCCAGGGAGGCGGTATATACTAGGAAGTCTGGATGAGTTGCTCGAAGTAAGGAGCACGTCTGACAGAGAGCAGTTCAGTTATGGAGTTATATATCAGTGTAATAGTCACTGGTATTGTATTTCACATCAGTGCAAATGGCCAGTCTTAGGATTTTGACAATTGCTTCCAGCGGGATACTGGTCTCATAATTTGCGGAGATAAATTCTCGAATTTGTTCTGTGGTTGGATTGTGTTTGGACATACTGAATAATGCTAATCTCTCTTTTATGTAGACCCATTTTTAATAGAGTGTTGATTCCACCAAAATAGTTATTCTTTGCACATGATGCCACTACTGTTGGACTTCCCACCTGGGAACTGCACTTTGAAGCGATTTTCCTGCATGAGATTTTGTCAGATAAACTTGCACGTGGCCAATGATTTTGAGAATGTTCATGTTTTAGTGGAATGCTGCCCCAAAATGTAGTGTTACAGAGGACCGATGATCCAGGACATGACCCCACGGCAGCACCCGATCCACCCCTTTCAAACACACCTCGGTGCCCTCTCCACCTCATCAAGGATAAAGGACATCAGTACATTAAAAATTATCACAAAGAAAGTCTCTGCAGGTTGGGTTTTATGGCCAGGTGGGGTTCCACGGGGTGGGTTTTAATCGTCGGTTGTCCCGGGCTGTCACTATGGGTGATGGGGGAGTTCGGTAATTGAAACTTGATCCGATTGCTGAATTGCGAGCAATGCTTGGGGTTGAGTCGTGCATTCTCGTTGGGTGGAGGCTTTACGAGGGATGGGTAGGTGGGAGGGGGGGGGGGTGAAGGATTTGGTTTATACACAGGTGTACCGGGTACTGAGTTCTCCATAAATTGGTACTTATATAGATTCAGACAAGATCCCTTATCACCTTTCTGATTCTCCATCAGATAATGAGCTTCTTAGTGATTCTCCAGCTCCCTCTGGAATTGTATAACGCACTCTTTTTACCAGAATTTGGGAATCTTAGGAAAGCAAAAAAGGTTATGTCTTGTTCTCGGCTACATACTGTCCTTGGAGAAGGGCGGAGCTACCCTTAGATAAGAAAGACGCACCAAGCTCACACAGTATACCACAGGTATGCTGCATTCTGACAGACAGTCAATTGGTACAATTTGTTTTATCGTTTTGGATCCGCTCAGGGGCTCAGACGTGTCAGGCTTCACACAGTGGGGATTAGGTAGAGGTATGGGTAGATGCACAGGGGACGGGTGTGACAATGGGATGGAGGAAGGGGAGGAGAGGAGGAGGATGGACATGGGTCGTTCTACAGTTATGTTTATATTGAGGAGATGCATTTTATTAGTTTTATCTACATTGGGTATCGTTTAACGCCCTTTCAGAATCTACCCTTAGTGGTGCTCTGCAGAAATCATAGTCCGGTATATTCCATTTTCTGCCCCCAGATGGATAGCAAAGCTAAATGATAATCTGAAAGTCCCACTGAGCCTCCACATAACCCTCCATATACATGTGTACAGTAAAACAGATGCTTTTTACATCCATGCACGTTTTCAACATGGCAGGAAATAATAAGAAATGGACCTCGAGGCGTTCATTATCGTTACTCATACAACCGTAAAACATAACTTTAACCATATAGATAATGGGTCATTTTAAGAAAGGCCTCGAAGATGCTCCCCACATTCTATATATCACAGTACACATTGCCTGTCTCTGTAGGCGGCTGGACAAAGCCACGTAAACAGACCACTCCTGTTTACCAAATTATATCTTTTGCCTTTTACAATGCACCCTCCAAACTGTAAGCCAATACTACTTGGGTGTTTTAGTGAACGCCTCTTCATTTAATCTTTTTGTCCTTACAGGCAGCAGAATCTCCAGCTTTGCTTGTGTCAGAGACAATGGGACTAGGAAAAAGGGGCCAGACTGCTTATAAAACTAACTTGCACAATGTCTAGGCCACCAGATGTATTTAACTCTACAACTACTCTTAGTTATTAATCCTCAACAGTAGGCTCGGTCGATCACAAGATGAAGGACAAACATATTATACAAAAGAGATATTCACACATACACTCATGTACCGATTTTCTCAACGCCGAATCGTATATAATTATATGACTTGCGTCCTTGCATAAGATTCTCTTGGGAAGTTTCCGGGACAGTTCTAAGATGAATATTGAGATCAATGGATCTAGGGTACTTCAAAGCTGGCTCTAAACAGCTTTAATTGTGTCCCTGGGATTCCTTGCCCCTACAAGTAGCTCTGATTAGCTCCGAGCTACTCAACACAGGCGGATCGATCTCCCTTATTACCATTTACTTAGACCTATCTGTCCCCTTACCGCTCACATACACTTAGCTTTGAGTCTCTTAGCTATAGCTTACAGCAGAACCATTGGTGATGTATTTTCTTCCGATTAAAAACCATCAAAACTATATATAATCTTCTCAATTAATACAATCAGCAATTGATCTTCAGTTCATTGTACATGGTTAACAGCATGCTATGAGAGACCTCATATCATTTCCCAATGAAAGAAATACAATAACAATTAAAAATATTATCTCTATGATTGTACCCAATAGTATTATGACCAGTTTTTAAATTTAGAGTGATAGAGCTCTATCTAGAGACATGAGCAATCCCTACTGGCGTCCAAATATGTATGGTATATACATTATCAGCCTGCCGCCATATATAGAACCGCCTAGCTATTCTGTGCCATCAGTGCCAACCTCTGTCTGCTCCCCTATAGGCAAAGGTCTTGACATCCCATCTGAGGCACAAACCATCCATTAGCCTCTACAACAGGAACGGCACAGCATAGGTCTTTGGATTTCTGCAATGAGTTGTGTTTTGTCAAACCTGGCACTTTGCTGAATTATTACCAGGATATTCTGGCCACTTTGGGATTTTCTGTGAGTGCTATCTGGCTGTGTTGTGACGCCCTAGGATGGTTAATGAGGCTGATAGAGGCAGTTAGCATGTCTGAAGGAGGATGTCGCTGTGGGCTGTGTGTAGGTTTTGTGCTGTTTGATAACACAGGCTGGGAAAGGTCACTGTGCTCCATACACTTAGACCCGACTTAGACACTATGTGTGTAGTAAGGGGTGCCAAGACAGTGCAGGCTGGAGCACAGGGGTATGGCGGGGGGGGGGGGCAGGAAGGCCAGGACTGAAAGCAAAATTGTTTCAGAGAAGAAGGCACGAGTTGGCAAGCCTGATGTGCAAATGCTATATATATTGTCTAGTCTCTTTATAAGACTGATAAGGGGTCATTTTAAGAAAGGTCTCGAAGATGCTACCCACATTCTATATATCACAACTTAACTTTTGGCTGCATACTCCGTCCTGAGTACTTTGGCCAGGGCCCTGGTTGACCAATAAAGGTAATAATTCCTGTTCTTTTAATACCCTGACGAGGGTGACTGGAACTTCGTTTAGTTACAAAGAGGCAGTGAAGGTTGCAAATAATGACCAACCCCTCATGCAGTCTCATGTTGCGTGTTGCATGAGATACTAGAAACGTAATTTTGCATTTTGGGATATCAACCCTTGTGATGGTATATTATATAAAAGGGAGGCATTTTAGTCAAGTACACCCTAAGCTATAGACATAATGAAACAGCGTCATCTAACTCGTTCATGCTTATCTATATTAGTATGCGTTTTTATAAACTGCCGACGTTATAAATATATACATCGACTCAAAAACATATTTGCCTCGGTAATGAAAACTGAAATTGGAAAAGCTATAGCACTGGTAACCTACTGGTTACGTTATCTCCAGTCTAGCAGACACCTCTATAAATAGACGGAGACAGATCAGGTTAATACCATGTCAGAAATCCCCGCCATGCTACCTACTCACTGTTCAAGGCAATGACTTCTCTTAGAAAAGAAAACCAACGCTATACATGAATAGTATAATTATGTGAATGTATCAGTAAAGCTGGTTTACTTCAGTATGTTAGGTGCATCCTTATGAGATCCAATACTGGTTTCAGGGCCCTGTCGCACTCTCTTGGTCACACTACAAAGTATCCGTACAATGTCGTGTAACCATCACAGCAACCCTCAATCATACTGTTTAGATTCAAATCTGGTGATATTACATTAAACTGCTTTAGAACACACTAGTATATATGCAATGTTTCTTATGAGACTGTAACTCTGTTCCACCACACATGTATAGTGCAACGCTGCCTCGTTTCCCCAAAGGCTGTCGATCTAGGAGACTAGATCTAATCGTACTGGACGGCCTGGCTGTGAGGCCGGTGGTAGGGTACTTTAACAGCTTGGGCCAATATACAACACTTCCATATGCAGCCCACAGGAGTACTGCCATCACTCAGGCACCCCCCCCCCATTTTAGCTACAACTTCACTGTAGGTCCTATAGTGTGTAAGAGGGCAGAGCATCTCCCATGTGTTAGGTTATGGACTGTACCAAGGCAGTGCGGTCCCCATAGAGAAGGGGGGACCTAATATTTTAGACGTCAATAAAGCTCCGACCAGCTCTCATTTTCCTATAATTTGTTTGGACGATGATGTATACTCTTCTCCCACGGTAGTGGTGGATGGTTATGCAAGGATATATGGCGTTTCTCTTCTATGTTAAAGCAGTGGTACTGAATGAATATAGGTGTATGTATTTCTGGTATTGCATTAATCTATGTACAGTTAGTAGTATGAATTGCTATTTTTCAGAAAGGGCCTGTTGCTCGATTCCTATTTAGTGTCCCTACCTATACTGTCATGATCTAGGTAGAGACAGCCTTACGGTTAATATATACACTGCATTTTGTTGATTAAAAAGGGAGTATAATAATTCAGGGCGCTCGACGCAATGGTGCTCTAACCAGATAGTGTAACATTACCCTGGTACTACACTGTAGGTTCAGACTAGCCAATTATAAACCTTCCAATGTAGGCATGAAGAGGCCATCCTTTAAGCACCAATCCTCACGACCTGTCCTTACACCCATTGCCTTTTAGAGCTGCCTTTAGACGTGCATGTATCGGCAGAAAGCCCCCCAAGGCAGGCCGCAGCCTAGAGCCACACAGAGTCGTCGATACACCATCTCCATCTCGTGATCACTAGTGATCCTCTGCGCGTGCGCTGTGAGCATGTAGCTTCCGGTCTGGGTTGGGGGTTAATATTTCAGGCCAAGTGTCCCTAAGCAGCACACACCCTGGGGCTTATAGGGTCTGTATGGTGGGGCTGCCTCTACACAAGTCACGTCTAGTCTTTCTAGACATACACTGTGCAAAACATACACTGTAAGCGCTTAAGCACCTTGAGGCAATTGCTTAAAGCCCAATTTATATTTGAAAAATAACAGGATTCCAAAGTAAATACTATTAATGGTTGTTTAAAGACATTTCAAAGACTTAGAGTGGATTTAATGTTATTTAAAGATAGGCCTTAACGACAGTTAAGAAACCATAAGAAAGTGTTTAAGGTATTTAATATTTCTGAATACTAAATACTTCACACTAGGGTCCATGTAGGGGGGATGATATACTGGGAAAATAGTTTCTGGGATGAGAATCAGCTGGTAAGCATTTTTTAAAAAAAGGTTAGCCAGATAGGAGTTTTCTTTCCTTATGTCGTAGATCACCCCCCCCCCCCCTCGCTGCCTTGGTTATGTCCAGATACGGTGTGAAAAGACATATAAACTTACATACTTCATGATAAATTATAC